>CM065816.1:50487214-51828714 GCA_033398695.1 Orobanche coerulescens | reverse complement strand
GACAATAGTACCCCGCAAGACCCCAAAGGTGCGAATTTCCTTTATATTTTTAGGTGGTGTCCAATCTAACACTGCTTCGATCTTTTGCGGGTCCACTCGAACACCTTCGGCCGAGAAACATAATATCCTTCACCCAGAATTCACATTTTGAGAACTTCGCATAAATGTGCTGAGCTCTCAAAATGTCTAATATTAACGCAAGTGCTGGGCATGCTCCTCTTCATCACAAGAATAAATCAAAATATCATCAATTAAGACGACCACAGATTTATCAAGGTACTAGATAAATGTCTTGTTCATCAACTACATGAACACTGCTGGCACATTGATCAGTTCGAAAGGCATGACCACAAACTCATAATGTCCATATCTCGTCCAAAAAATAGTCTTCGGAACTTCGGACTCTTTCACTCGAAGCTTGTAGTATCCCAATCTCAAATCGATCTCCGAGAATACTATAGCTCCCTGCAACTGATAGAACAAGTCATATATACGAGATAATGGATACTTGTTCTTGATGGTCACTTTGTTTAGCTCGTGGTAATCGATGCATAAACGCAATGAATCATCATTTTTCCTCACAAATAGAACCGGTGTGCCCCAAGGAGAAGCGCTCGGTCTAAGGTACCCCTTCTACAACAACTCTCCTAACTAATTTTTCAACTCCTACATTTCTGAAGGTGCCATGCGATAAGACGCCTTAGAGATTGGTGTCGCGTCGGGCTCTAATACAACAGAAAATTCTACCTCTCGATCTGGCGGTAATCCAGGAAGATCATCTGAGAAAATGTCTGGATACTCATTTACAACTGGGATCGAAGAAAAATCGATTCTACTATCCTTTGTCTTCATAGCATATCACCAATAGCCCGTGCAACCCTTATTCAGGAGATTCACGACCTTCATGGCACTAATAAGCAATTTATGCTTATCTAGTTTACGGCCCACAAAAGAGTATTCGGAACCATTCTCAGTTATCATAATGATAATCTTTATTGCGATAATTCATAATCACTCCATTATTCTCGAGACAATCATCACCGATAATCAAGTCCTCTCCCTCGATGTCTGTAATACCCGTATTTTTTTCATTTCTGTAATTTTTCATTCTAGTGACTCTCTTGTGTTCATTGACACATTTTGGATATGTTTTGTTCTTCACTTTTTGTCATTCGAGCGAGTTTTGATATTGTTTCGGACTAATCGGCATACTATTGCGACTTTTTCGCATTTGGGTTCGATTCTTGTAAATCTTGCTCGAAACTGTTGTTTTGTTGTTTCATTTAATATTTGTGGTTGTTTTTTAAACTTCGGAATTGTTATTCGATCTCGTATCGTGATTTTTCGGACATCTGAGCAGTTTCATAATTTTTCAAAGTTTTGGATAATCGCTTACGTGCTCATTTTTACCTACCTTTGGGTTGTCGGAATCGCATGTTTGTTTAGAACTTTTGTTCGTTGTTGAGAATCATTTGTAAGAATTACGTCGCATTTTTGAAGTTGTCGCATTTTGAGGTCGTTCGGGACTGATCGGACATCAGAATGGAATATGCTGCTAGAGTGCAGGTTACGGCCGTAACTTGCAGTATGTTACGGCCGTAAAGGCCAATGTGTTATGGCGATAATGGCCATAATTGTAACACCCCCAGAATACACCGGGAATATTACATGGCGTAGACCCCTTTACAGAGGGATCTACCAGGCTAACTACCATGAGACGACAAATGTTTGACCGACAGGGTTCAAACTACATACTGACCCTGACCGATAAGGTCAAATATTAAAATACGTCGACCGATAGGGTCACACGACAAGAAATAAATCCGAATAAAAAATCATTACTGAACTTATCCACACAGGGGTCAAGATACAATATAGCGGAAGTCTGAAGATAAGACAACAATACAATAACATCATACTGAACTCTAACTCTTGATTAGTATCGCGGCTCGTCTTCTTCCATGCCGTCCCTGTGATTGCTCCAACGAACTAAGCATACCTGAAATGCATGATACGCATTTCCCCCATTTAAGGGGTTAGTATTGGAATGGCTAGTACAAGTATTCAAGGCATACAAAATATACTACACAAATATCAGTTATTGTAAGACGACAACAAACCATTAAAGAAGTTCCCGAGAGGTTTTCAAAGTTTAAGGTACAAGTTCAAGTCCTTAAAAGTAATTTATCAGCCCGGGAGTTTTAGAAGGCAACAAAAATATTTTGGGACTTTAAGTCCAAGATTATAAAACATTTTTCAAAAACAATCGGGTCACAGCCCGGGCTTATGGACCTCACGTCCTTAGTTACAAAACCATTTCAAGACAATTAGGTCTCGGCCCAAAGTCATTTTCCACAGAACAACCTTAACACAAATGTTAGGGTCTTAACCGAAATATTTATTCAAACCACAATGCATGGAAACAGAAACAAAGCCCGCATTCCAGCGCCAAAACATTACAATCTAGGGACAAGACACCAATAATAGTTATTCTGGTGCCATTCTAGCCAAGTACCAAAATCTTATATATAATGTATCTCAACATCGAGAACAAAAAGTTCTGATATTCCGGACATATCACAATTATAGAAAATATCAATATCATCTTCATGACAAAAACCACACTTGGTAACCCGCGACCGTACCCATTAGTATTGTGCTAGCCCACATCGAGTAGCGGAGAGAGGGCGAAGTGCCTTATATGTGCATGCCTGACTCCAAATAACGTGAGGCCTTTTGGGAGCCCAATGTATTCGGGGTGATGAGAACTCCGAAGTTAAGCGTGCTCGGGCAAGAGTAATCTCAAGATTGGTGACCTCCTGGGAAGCTGCTCGCAGGCTCCCAGAAACAAAGGCCAGCTCAGAGGAGAGTGCCCAGAGCGGACAATATCAGGCTACAGTGGAGCGGTCTTGGGATGTGACAATTTGGTATCAGAGCCACTCTGCTGTGTAGTGCGAGTGTGTCGATGAGGACGTCGGGTCCCTTGAGTAGGTGTGGATTGTGATATCCCACATCGACTAGCGGAGAGGGGGTGAAGAGCCTTATATGTGCATGCCCGACTCCAAATAGCGTGAGGCCTTTTGGGAGCCCAGTGGCTTAGGGGAGATGCGTACTCTGAAGTTAAGCGTGCTCGGGCGAGAGTAATCTCAGGATGGGTGACCTCCTGGGAAGCTCCTCGCAGGCTCCCAGAAACAAAACCGTGAGGGGCCAGCTCAGAGGAGAGTGCCCAGAGCGGAAAATATCATGCTACGGTGGAGCGGTCTTGGGATGTGACAAGTATCGGCCCAGAGGCCCCGTCGGACCCTCTCCGGGTGGAAGAACAACCACACACATTTACAAAACCGCATGTCTCGATTGTTAGTCACAATATATACAGTCAAGGCACTTGCTAGATATGGCCATTTATCCAACGCATAACTACGACTGACACAGCTTAGCAACAACCCAACAATTCTAGACGCATCGCTACACATCAACAGGTATAACAACCAATCAAACCATTACAACCAATCCAACTCTATAACACCCAACTCTATCCACACAATCTAGTGATCACCGAAACATCACAACACCCGTCTAAGTGTACTAACTAACCGACACCCCTTCTCTAAGGACATGCCTCTACGACAAGCAACAAGGCGACTCCAACTTAACATAACATCTATAACGACCCATATAATGGAAAATCACAAAAATAAATAATAATCATTAATTAATTATACAACCTCAATTCGGTAACATCCCCAAAATCTTGGGTAGCTGCAGAGCCGTGGATCCCTCGTGGGACCCACCAAGCTAGGTTGTTCGTCTTACCTCACAAGAACTTTTGGTAAAAATAACAATATTGAAATTGATAATAAATTTTTACCATACGAACAGGAAAGTCGAAGTACACACGATTTTAAAATTTAATATATGCTCTTTATTTCCGAAATAAATGCCAAGGAAAATTTAACTCTATCTAGTCGCCGTTGTCAAGCATGCCCCGTCCCTTCACATTCCCAAGCCTGTATTTCTGAAGTTCCTTCAACTGGCAAGTATAACAATACCAGCTCATACCCGGGTTAGTCATAACACATCACAACAATATGCTCATATGTACGAATTTTGCAGTTCCAAAAGTATCAGCTCACAACACATATCGCATATACATACAATAACACATAATCATTTATCCCCAATATCCGGATAGTACAATTTCTACCACCCCCAGTATCCGGGTGCACACCCCCAATATCCGGGTGCGGAACGAACGTTCATTATAAATTTCTCTTTGTTCCCACTGGAACGGCATAACTTTGCATCTTTTCACATTAATCACATAATACACATATTAACAGCATCATAATTGGCCAACATGATCAATACACAATGAACACGTAAAATTGCAATAATGCTAGGGCCGAGCAAGTTGAACGAACTTGCCTTGTGAGTCGTCGATAAGGTGATTTCAAATAAATCTCGAAAGTTCGGTCGTCCGCTCCTAGGCAAGGTTTCGACCTCCTAATAATAAGATGCTATTAGCATTTCTGTTAAGACATCTCAATTTAATTTAATGGCTCATCCTTTATTTTACCTTTCACTAAATTTCAACAAAATCATCGTCTAAAAATTAGGTGCCTTGGTAAATAGCTCTTAAACATCATCCTTGAAAATTTGAAAAATATTTTCAACAATTTATAACATAAACATTACTTATACGGTTTTAAATCAAATGCTAATTCTTTTAATTTATTTAACAAAGTAACCTTGAGAATAATTTCAGTTTACTGACCTCAAGTATTCACAAAGGTAATATTTAGTAACTTGAGTTGAAATAAAAAGTCCATTTCCTCCATTTCCAATATTCCTAAGAATAATACTGAATCATTTATCCCAGCTTAATTACTTTATTTTTGCATATATAGAAAATAATATTTAAAATTGCCGTTAAACACCTAAGTACGTCATATGGGTGGATACTTAGTTCGATTGTTCATATGGTCTATTATCATTAAATTATTCAAGTCTAATTATCACGGAAATGGGGTAAGAAATTTTATTATTTCCAAAAATTAAAACAAACATTATTAAATGTGGATAAAGCGATTTAATTTACGTTTCTACACATAAAATCAGCCTTGACTTGTGCAAAAATGACTCGTTTTTCTATGTCGAAAATGATGTCTAATCTGAGATTTCAAAATTTAAGATTTTAGTCATGTGTTTTAACTACAAAACTCATGAATTAGGTATCAAAAACCACTTACGGATTGGTAGATAATCGAATTCAAAATAGCACTTGAATCTGGATTTCATAAATTCAGTGGGGATTTTCATCGGACAGGTTCCAGTCAGTCTGTCGGAAAAGCTAGTCTGACTCGCCAGAAACGATCCCCTACCGTCAACAAAACGGACACCGATAGGAAAACTAGAGATGTATGTTTATAGCATATAATCTTCTGTATACGTATATGTAATTTTGGAGAATAAACGAAGTGGGAGAGATCTGAATTTATAGGCGACAAAACAGGTGCCCAATCAACTACGCGGATGACTTTAGCGTTGACTCTGCCGTCCTACGCACGCACTTACGTCACGGTGCTGAGTCATGCCCGACAACTTTCGCACGCGTTGTCCGGGTCTTGCGCGGTGACTGTCGGCGGCCTTGACCGAGCTATGCTGGTAGGCCCGCACGAAAGCTTCCGGCCGCCTTCCGACCGCTGACGTATGCAGTGACGCACGGTGCTCGGGAGATGGCTGTCTCCACTTAATCGATCACAACTTCTTCGTCCGAACTCCGATTAGCTCACCGTTTGCACCGTTGGAAAGCTAACTAAATTATCTACAATTCTATAAATTTTCAGTATTTTTGAACTTCTTAGAAATCCGTGGTGATTTTTTCAAAGTTGATACTTGTCCACGATACTTCCCAGAAAATGCCCAAATATATGTTTTAATATTTATTATGTAATAATACCATAATAATTCATTTAAGTCATGATGTAATCATTTTTTTACTACAGGTTGCACTGTACACGAAAAATACCCGAAATGTTATTAAAAAGTAAATCTTCGTCGTTAAAGTTACTCAAATACTATGAAATTATTTTTAGAAATAATTTCACTAACTATTGACATATAATAGTACTTACTTTATAATTTTTATATAATATAAAATACTGGAATTTTACAAATTCACACAATATAAATCATATAGACAAGAATACTTGCCTCGAAACCACGAGCAACGGAACAATGAACAAACACGGTCGAGCAGCCCCCGAACTTCCAAGAACAATGAAGAACCCGACAGCCCCACAAACACTACAATAATAACATCACCACGAATCAACAACACTAAATGAAACCCACATCGACACGAAGAACAACAGGGGATCAAAGGTTTCTCAAGAAAATCAAAATCATGTTCCGGGTGAGATAGAATCGAGAAACCAGATTCTAATTCGTAGGTTGCAATCAAAATAGCAATAGTTACATAATGAACTCATCATTTCCAGATGAAATCAAGAAATCAAGTAAAAGCCCCCAAAATTACTCAACTAGGGTTCTAAGAAGAAAATACCTCGATCCGAAGGAAAACAAGTTAGATGATGTGATAAACATGAAGAAGACTCACCAAGATGAAGCTTGATGATGAAGATCGCTGCAGATCGCCCTAGGAGACTTGTCCCGATGGATAGAAACGGATGAAATGAAAAATGAAAGGAAAATGGACAGTTGTCCAGTATTTATATACGGGACAGCTATTAGCGTGCGCTAACTGCTAGGAATATGCCCTCAAATGCCACTCATGAGAGGAGAGAAATGGGGCATTGTACTTGTAATTATTGAATAATTAATATAAATTCATTCATTGTTTATTGTATTTCAAATGCATTATTGATTTGGTAAACATTGAAGTGAAGTCCATGTAAATAAGAGCGAACATTCCACTCTCGTTATCGGATAAGAGAAAATACACTGGAAGTGTTTAAAGCTTATTTAAGTAAATCGTTCGCAAGTCGATAAACTTAATTGGGCATTAAGTTTTGAGTAAGAGTTGTACAACTGATGCTAGGACATGTGCATGTCTTGATATCATAGTTATAAGTGTATTGGTGGGACCAGTGTACTCGAATACGACTCATACTTGATTCAGTCACACGGTATTCACTCTTGGAGATTTAATGACGAATCGAAAAGTTGTGATATTATACGTGGACCTTTGACTTGAGGGTTCATTACGAGATGTGCCTGTGACGTTTAGTTTGTCATTAGAGTAGTTAGACTCATTTGCTTAATCGCTGGGTCAATCTCGAAGTGCGAACTATACGGGTAGGTAGCAGTCTTTACTGTACGCCAAGAAAGGATTCTATCTCCTGTTAGTAAGCAGGCGAATGTCTTATATGGTTAATGCCAAATAAGATCATAAGTATTTGGCCAAAGCATTCTGATCTAGTCGTATTGGATACACTAGTAATCAGTCGGTCTTGATTTGCATTAACACATGTATAGTGTCTAGTCTACAGTAGGGTTTGACTTTACCGTGGCCCGAAAACTTGACTAGGACATCTGATGAAGGGTCTATACATATATGATATTCACGACATAATGGTTGTGCAATGATCCCTTCATTCGTTCTCAGTCAGGGTTTTTACAGTGTGGCCCGCTAAGCTGGCTAAGCACTGTCTGCATTCATTGGTTCCTCCCAATGCCGGTTGAGACGGACCTACAGAGTCGCGCATCAGGATCATTGATTTATTAATGTGAATTTATTATCTCTATAATAATATTAGATATTGGATATCTAATTATGATTTATTGGATAAATCAAATATGGTCTTATGAATTGAAGTTAAGGTACTGCATAATTAATTTAATTCATAAATTATATTTCTTATAGAAATATATTTGTTTTTGATATAATTAATTAATTGTATTAATTAATTAGTATAAATACATTGGTGATAAAACAGAGTGTATTTAACGAAGTCGTTTGACGAACGTCCAGTACACGATCCGAGTGACTCAGCCAGTTTCCTAGCACCTTCCTAGTAGGCCGCCCCCACTTCCTCTCTCTCACATGGTGTTGTCTTTTATTTCATGCTTGTGGTGATGACTTTTGACATGGTGCCAAAAGTTGTGATATGTGAAGATATTTTTATTCATCATATTTATCATCTCAATTATGAGATATGTTTAAATGACTAAACATAACAATACCACCACTCTTAGACCATCACTTCGGCCGAACCAAAAATAGAGAGAGGGGAGAAATTTTTTCTTCAAGTGTTCTTCAGCTTTGAGATAAGATATAAGCAATAAAAATTAGAGAGAAAATTCCTACGATAACTTCCTAGCCGTGTTCTTGAAGAACGGAGTTTTGTTGAATTTTTCCGATCAAGTTCTGACGCGTGTGAAGTAGAGGCATCGTGCTTTCGGTATTTGTGACGAAGGGATTTCGTATTCATGTTCGGGTTCGTGATCATCATCAAAATTATGAAGATATTATCAAAGACTTAAAAGGTATGCGACTTTAATCCTTTTTCTTATTCAATTTATTTTTCATATATACGTTCCTTGATCGATCCTGTTTGGGATTCTTTGTATTGAGTTTTTTTTTTCCGCTGCGTAGTTTTATATCCGGAATCCCAACAGTGGTATCAGAGCGAGGTCAATGATACCGTATATACGAATTATTTTTAGCATTTGGAATGCTTTATAGTATGGTAAATGATTTGGAAACATTTTTTGTCATAATCATGGTATATGTTTGTTTGTTCGATGTAGTTATTTTTTGTAAATTTATCTCTTAATATAAATCTTTAATTTCTTGGAAATATGATTTATATTGAATATATGAATGTTGAAAAATATGGATATTGGATATACGATCAGAAATCGAGGCCCGTATTGCCGTTGGACGGCACCCGAAATAGTGCCCTGGGGGCTGCCGTGCGGTCCAGCCCTTGGGATCGCGATCTGGGCCTAGTGCCAGCCCTGCCGAGCAGTCCAGGCAGTTCGGACTGTGGTCCAGGCTGTTCGGACCGCGGTCCAGCCCCCATCCGTCTTGTTTCGAGCTCGTTTTCTTCGTGTATTCCTGAAAATTAATTCTCATTTTTAAATTAGGTTTAATATGATTAAAATGATATATGATATCTCATTTTATAAGGAAAAATTAATTAAATGGAATACATGTGATTGACCGAATTACTTTGAACGTTTTCATATTACCGATTGTGAGAATTGATTGGATCAATTCGATTTAATAGTTGCTTATATATATATATATATATATATATATATATATATATATTTGCAATCCATTTATTTAGCATTTGTTGGATGAATGTTTTTGAATGAGGATGTGGTTCATGGACCTAGTTTTGAATCGTTCGGTTTTATTCGATTGGGTTGTAAATGCCGTTTTTGAGCCTATTTATTTTACTAAAAAAATTTGTATAGGATGCAATTTTTCAAATGTAATATTTATATGTAATGACGAAGACCGGAGGAAGATCCGCTCGAGAAGACGAAGATTCAAGTCCGAAGACATGTAATTAGATTACGATGTTTTTGTTTTAGGAACGGTCCATGAACTGTATGTTGGTAGTAACTAGGTTGCTATTTACTGTTTTTCATTTTGAATGATTGACAAACACAAACGCGCTTATAATTGAATTATTGTGCAAAGTGTAACATTAATCGCGTTTATAATATTTCAGTAATTAGGTAATATTATAAAATAAACAAAATATATTTGAAACGTAAAAATATTATTTCATAATTTTTAATTAATATTTTGATTTATTTATTAATTTTGTTTATATTATCAATAATTATTGGTTATTTTTTATTTATATAATTTATTTAATATTTATAAAATTAGAAATAACTTATTATAGTATAAATATATTGTTTTATATTTTTTATGAATATAAATTTATATAATAATTAATTTATAATAATTTTATATTTAAATTCTCCCGACAATCAAATAGACTAAGTTTGACAAGGTTACGAGGTCTCCTACCTTCCATCAAACTCGTAGAAAATTGATACCCAAGCTGGTGTGCTATGCTTCCGAGTTATCGGGGTAGTACACTTGGTAGAGGTTGATAAATTCTTGAGTGCATTAGATACCTTCGGTTGGTGATAAATTTCGCCCCTAGGAACTTGATAGGTTGCCGGGCGAGATTCAATAGTCAGACTGATAGACGTTGATGGTCAACAACTTAGATAGTCCGAATTGCCAAGAAACCTGATAGGTTGAGGGTATGAATACTAGGGGTAAAAGAAGATCGAATCGTCCGTTGGATGGGTTGGTGTTGGACACCACTTTACAGAAATTAATAGGCAAGAAACCTGACATGTTGCGTCTGTTAAAATTTGTAAAGAACTTGATCACCACTAAGAAGTCAATCTAACCATGACTTTCGAGTTATAACATGGGAGTGTGTAATTCCGATAAAATTAGTGGGAGCCGAGACAAGAATTATACAAGCCCTTAAATTTTATACTCGGTCATAATAAAACAAGTCACTAATTCAATCTTGTTTATATCAATACACAGAAACGAAACTATATCTCTCTAAAAAATGGCTAACAACCCACTTGCAATACTACTTGAAAAGAATCTCCTAACTGGCCCCAACTTTGTTGACTGGTTGCGGAATCTGATGATTGTACTCAACATGGAGTCTCTGGAAGACGTCTTAGAGGCGGACATTCCACCGACTCCAATCCGGACTAGGGATAATCAGGAAGAAATTGACATCCATGAAAAATGGGTCAAGGATGATGTGCTGGTCCGTGGCTTTATGATGGGCTCAATGACTGATGAGCTGCAGAGAGCGCATGAGAAAATGACTTCTGCTAGGCAGATTCTCGCATACTGGACTGAACTTTATGGAAAGCACAGTAGGACTACTAGATATGAGATATCAAAGCAGTTATTCAGTGCTAGGATGAAAGAAGGGGAAAAAGTGGGAGACCACGTCCTCAAAATAATCTCCATGATTGAGAGGCTCGAGGTGCTCAACTTTCACATGGATTTATCCCTTCAAATTTATCTCATCCTTCAATCTCTACATGACACCTTCATGCAGTTTCTAATGAATTTTAACTGTAATAAAATTTAGTGTACATTCGCTGGGCTAATGAACAAACTGGTGACAGCACAATCAAACATGAAGACTATGCCGCGGGAGGCTGCTCTTGTGATTTCTTATAGGCCTCGGAGGTCTAAGAACAAGAAGAAAAAGACCTACGAGCAGTATAAACCCAAGAAAGGGGTGCAGAAAGGCAACGGCAAGGCCCCAAAGGTTCATAAGGTAGGCGGACCCAAACCTACGGACAAATATCTTGAATGCGGTGAGCTGGGCGCCACTAGCGTAGGACTTGTCCCAAGATCAATGGCGCATCAGGTACGGAACTTTTTGTTTTTGAAACCAATTATTCCGCTACTGTATATTATGCTTCCTGGATTCTTGATTTAGGTGCTACTTCTCATATTTGTACTATGAATCAGGATCTGGTACGAAGTAGGCAACTTGAAGCTGGGGAAGTGATGGTCACTGTCGGAAGCCGACAAAGTGTCGAGGCAACCGATATTGGATCACTCCTATTGGGTTTGGATCCGGTTTTATTTTGACTTTAGATGAAGTACTGGTATTGCCCAAGGGCATAAAAATATTGTATCCATTCCAGTCTGGGACCAAAAAGGATTTTCTTTCTTCATTGGCAATGGTAGTTGTAAAATTTATTTTCGAAATAAATTGGTTGACACAGCTACATTGTTGAATGGTTTATATCATCTGAACTTGCAAAATAAATCAGCAATGAACACTATAATTAGGAAACATGGCAGGCATGATACTAATAAAGCTCTTAAGTGGCACCTTAGACTTGGTCACAAAATGGAGAAAGATGGACTTTTAAGTACATTGGGTGAATAACCCTATCCAACTTGTGAATCCTGCCTTAGAGGCAAGATGACTAAGTCCCCCTTCACAGGGACATTTGAAAGTGTTGTTGAGAAACTTGGGTTGGTACACACAGACATTTGTGGTGCTTTGGAAGCAACCCGAGATGGATATAAATATTTCATAACAATCACAGATGATCATACTAGGTATGAGATTGTGTGCTTGATGAAACATAAATCTGAAGCCTTTACTAAATTCAAGGAATTTCTTCCTCTAGTTGAAAAACAGACTGGATGTCATATCAAGGCACTTCGGTCAGACCGAGGTGGCGAGTATATGAGCACCGAGTTTGATGAGTTCCTTAAGGAACATGGAATAGTTTCACAATTCACGCCGCCAAGAACCCCATAGTTAAATGGTGTTTCAAAAAGGCGAAATCGGACTTTGTTGGACATGGTTCTCTCCATGTTGAATTACACTCATTTACCGATTTACCTGTGGGGGTACGCCTTACTTACCGCTGCCTATATCCTTAATAGATGTCCTTCCAGCCTATGTTAAAAAGGGTCAGGTGGACAAACTGGAAGCCCAGAGGACTCGATGGGTTATCTATTCTACATGCCAGAAGACCACAGGGTCCTTGCGTCTTTACAAGCGCACTTCCTTGAGGATGAATTCATTCAGGAAAGTGGCTTGGGTAGAAATGTCTCTTTGGAAGAGCACAATGAAAGTCCTGAGGAGACATCTAAACAGGGATCACGAACCGAACCTATTGTAACACAACCTCCACTTCAAAGGTCTGATAGGGTGTCTCACTTACCTGAGAGGTATGGATATACACATGTCGAGGAACTAGGTCTCTACGATGTACCTGATAGCCATGACGACGACCCCATCACCTATGACCAAGCAATAGTAGATGGTGACTCCGATAAATGGCAAGAAGCTATAGAAGCTGATATAGACTCGATGCATGCCAATCAGGTCTGGACTCTAGTAGATCTACCAACTGGCATGAAGCCTATTAGAAATAAATGGATCTATAAGAAAAAGACTGATGGGGATGGCAAGGTTGACGCCTATAAGGCCAGGCTTGTGGCAAAGGGTTATACCCAAAGGGAAGAGATCAATTATCATGATACCTTCTCGCCCGTAGCTATGATCAAGTCGATTCGCATGATGCTTACCATTGCTGACCATTACGATTATGAAATATGGCAAATGGACGTCAAAACGGCTTTTCTAAATGGATACCTCGAGGAGGAAATCTACATGGAACAGCCTAAGGATTTTGTGTCCAAAGCTAATATCCATAAGGTGTGTAAGCTGCAACGAGCCATTTATGGGCTCAAGCAAGCTTCTCGGAGTTGGAACCTTTGATTTGATGAAGCATTCAAGGACTTTGATTTCATGCAAAATGAAAAGGATCCATGTTTTACAAAAAGGTCAGTGGGAGCAACATTGCGTTCTTAGTACTATAATGCTCAGCACTGTGAAAGCTTGGCTTTCTAAAACGTTCTCCATGAAAGACTTGGAAGAAGCTTCCTATATTCTAGGGATCCGTATTTACAGATATATACTGTGAAGAATGATAGGACTTTCCCAAGCCCTCTATATACATAAAATCCTTAGAAGATTCAAGATGGATAATTCTAAAAGAGGGTTTCTTGCCATGCGACATGGAATTCATCTCACCAAGAAAATGTATCCTCAAAGTGAGGAAGACAATAGAGAGATGAGTAAGTGGATAGCCTCATGTACACTATGTTGTGCATGAGACCGGACTTAGCCTACGCTGTAAGTGTGGTAAGTCGTTTTCAAGCAAACCCGGGAAGGGAACACTGGACAGCCGTCAAGAACATTCTTAAGTACTTAAGAAGAACTAGAGATATGGTTCTTACTTACGGTGGTGGAGAACTGAAGGTGGTTGGATTCACCGATTCTGATTTTAAAGGAGACAAGGACGACTCTAAGTCGACATCTGGGTACTTGTTTACTCTCAATGGAGAAGCAGTATCTTGGAAAAGCTCCAAGCAAAGCGCTACTGAAGATTCCACCTACCAAGCAGAGTACCAAGCTGCCTTAGAGGCTAGAAAGGAAGCATTTTAGATGCAGAAGTTTGTGCAAGAACTTCAAGTGGTGCCTAATGCGGAGGTGCATATATCACTATTCTGTGATAATGATGGAGTTGTTGCCCAAGCCAAGGAGCCAAGGGCTCACCACAACACCAAGCATATATAGAGAAAGTATCACATCGTTCAAGAGATGGTTGAAAAAGGATATGTTTCGTCGCAAAGAGTAGACACAAAAGACGATGTCTCTGACTCGCTGACTAAGCCATTATCTCAGGCTGTCTTGAAAAGACATCTGAAGAATATGGGTATTAGATACCATGTTATGTGGCATTGAGTGCAAGTGGGAGATTGTTAGAAATATGCTCTCGAATGCCACTCAGGGGATGAGAGAGAAGGGGCATTGTACTTATAATTATGGAATAATTAATATAAGGCAATATGATTCATTCATTGTTTATTATATTTCGAATGCATTCTTGATTTGGTAAACATTTAAGTGAAGTCCATGTAAATAAGAGCGAACATTCCACTCTCATTATCGTATAAGAAAAAATGCACTCGAAGTGATTAAATCTTATTTGCGTAAATCATTCGCAAGTCGATAACTTAATTGGGCATTAAGTTTTGAGTAAAACATGTATAACTTATGCTAGGACATGTGCATGTCTTGATATCATAGTTATAAGTATAGTGGTGGGACCAATGTACTCGAACATGACTCACACTTGATTCAGTCACACGGTATTCACTCTTGGAGAGTCGATAACGAATCGAAAGGTTGTGATACTATACGTGGACCTTTGACTTGAGGGTTCAGTAAGAGATGTGTCTGTGACGTTTTGTTTGTCATTAGAGTAGTTAGACTCATTTTCTTAATCGCTGGGTCATTCTCAAAGTGCGGACTATACGGGTAGGTAGCCGTCTTTACTGTACACCAAGAAAGGATTCCATCTCCTGTTAGTAAGCAGGTGAATGTCCTATATGGTTAATGGCAAATAAGATCATAAGTCTTTGGCCAAAGCATTCTGATCTAGTCGTATTGGATACATTAGTAATCAGTCGTCTTGATTTGCATTAAAACATGTATAGTGTCTAGTCAACAGTAGGGTTTGACTTTACCATGAGCCGAAAACTTGACTAGGACATCTGATGAAGGGTCTATACGTATATGATATTCACGACATAATGGTTCTGGAATGATCCCTTCATTCGTTCTCAGTCAGGGTTTTTACAGTGCGGCCCGCTAGGCTGGCTAAGCACTGTATGCACTCATTGGTTCCTCCCAATGCTGGCTGAGACGGACCTACAGAGTCGCGCATCAGGATCGTTGACGGATTAATGTGAATTTATTATCTCTATAATAATATTAGATATTGGATATCTAATTATGATTTATTGGATAAATCAAATAGCGGTACTGGTAATTAATTTGATTCATAAATTATATTTCTTATATAAATATATTTGTATTTGATATAATTAATTAATTGGATTAATTAATTAGTGTAAATACATTGGTGATAAAACGGAGTGTGTTTAAAGGAGTCGTTTGACGAACGTCCAGTACACGAACCGAGTGACTCGGCCCGTTTCCTAGAACCTTCCTAGTAGGCCGCCCCCCACTTCCTCTCTCTCACATGGTGTTGTCTTTTATTTCATGCTTATGGTGATACTTTTGACATGGTGCCAAAAGTTGTGATATGTGAAGATATTTTTATTCAACATATCTTATCATCTCAATTATGAGATATGTTTATATGACTAAACATAACAATACCACCACTCTTACACCATCACTTCGGCTGAACAAAAAATAGAGAGAGGGGAGAACTTTTTTCTTAAAGTGTTCTTCATATTTGAGATAAGAAATAAGCAAGAAAAATTAGAGAGAAAATTCCTACGATAACTTCCTAGCCGTGTTCTTGAAGAATGGAGTTTTGTTGAATTTTTCCGATCAAGTTCCGACGCGTGTGACGTAGAGACATTGTGCTTTCGGTGTTTGCGATGAAGGGATTTCGTACTCGTGTTCGGGTTCGTGACCATCATCAAAATTACGAAGATATTATCAAAGGCTTCAAAGGTATGGGACTTTAATCCTTTGTCTTCGTCAATTTATTTTTCGTATATACGTTACTTGATCGATCCTATTTGGGATTCTTTGTATTTAGTTTTTTTTTCCGCTGCATACTCGGTTTATATCTGGAATCCCAACACTAACATGTCTTCAGCGCGCGCTAACGAGTCAACCTTCTCCAGAATGTTCTGCCCAGCGCACTGTTCGCGCGCTAGCCGGTATTCGTAGCGTGCGCTAACGAGTCATGAATCCAGTCCAGTAGCTTCTGGACAGTTCTGCAGCTAACTAGACCCCCAGTCCCAGCTTCTGTAGCTTCTGGACTACCTCCGAATTACCAGTTAGCGTGCGTTAATTGGAAGATAACATGCACTGTCAATACACAAATAGCGCGCGCTATGAGGCAACATAGCATGCGCTACACCTATTGCACAGGCGATAAATCGCACCAAAATCCAACGTAATAATGGTCCGAATGGAGACTAACAAATAATGAAGCACGACATATGACCTGCTTGACTTACGAAATGACAAGTCCTACCCGATGAACACCATGACACGGTACATCATACCGTATCCAACATAGGGAAAATATCGAATAATCACCAACGAAACAAAGTAACTGGCACAACCGACAAATAATTAAAAATAACCGAGATCAAAAATCTCAGGAATTACATACTACCCCACTAAAAATAAGTTTTGTCCCGAAAGTCAAAACAAGGTATCACCAAGCCACGAACAAAACACAACATTCAAACATCAAAAATTCAATCTATGCCCGAGATACAACCCGCAATATAAACACAAAAAATACTATCACTAGGCACCATTGTGTCCTCCAGAAGTAGGAGCGAAACTCCGGTTCTCGTACATATTAACAACAGTCTCACAATGCACCGCTTGGTGTCCCACTTGACCACATCTGAAATAGTTCACCTGTGGCGGGCGACAATTCTGCCGTACATGGCCTACACAAATGCAATGAAAGCATGTTTTTATACCGCTCACTTTACTCACTACAGGAGTAAGTTTGTTGGACTTCTCAGGCGAACGGGAAGTCCTCCCATAAAAACGATTCGAATCATCAGGTTCATGGTACTCGCTTCTCTGTCCCCGAGAGGAGTTACCCGTAATCTTCTGCCTCTTACTTTCTGGACCCGCCTCTATCATAGAAATGGCCCTCGCAGTGGTCACGATTGATCTAGATGCTTCATCACAATACTGCACTCGATGCCCCTCGTGTCCACAATTATAGCAAGCTATCGGAGGCTTCTTATAATTCGCGCGTACATGACCCAGAACATTACATTTAAAGCATCTAGGCAAGTTACCGACAGTCAACGATACCGCCCTAGATCTTCTAGATTTTTCAGCTGGCCTAGAAGGTTCCACAATTGATTGATACGGGGATTGAGGTTTATGGACCCCCGTTCCCTTACTTCTTCATGAATCCTGCGAATTCTTCTGCTCGATTGCCACAGACATAGGATTCGTCAATGATAGAGTCATTACGAACGTTGGATTTATGCCAACAATGACATTCTCTCCGGCTACTTGCCTCTGATCACGTGCTTCACCATGCTTCTGACTACGTCCACAACTACAACCTCGACCTCGTCTTATCGGCATACTGAACACACAACCGCTCAGCACTATGGAACAAAACATTGCAAAACAATACACATAATGCCGATTCAACATAGCATACCGACGGAAGGGAATAATAACATCACACAAATATTCACACACGAAAGTTACACGAGTATAATAATTACAATTGTAATAAATGGAACTTACGGTCGTAACTGATGGACCACATGACCATATCAACAGAACTTTTACGTTCATTGCCGATACAAAAACAGACACGGCCACAACAAATCACACGTCATAGTAGTAAATCATTGATAACATTGTTTTTCAAAAGGTCCCCGAGATTTTTGTTTAAATAGTAACATTTTAAAATCTAAGTTCATAAAATTTTCCGAAATAAGATTGGAAAATGCTTTTGGCGTCTCAGGCTATTTTACCAAAACTATAAGGAGTAGATCGAAATTGTTTCTTTCTGAAATCATTTGCAAAACCATGTTCCGGAATATTAAAATCCATCAAAACGTTGTCATCAATAGAAATCATATCGCCACATATCCTGATCACATATAACAACACACAAGGTATCCCGTGGCCATGCTCCTTAGCGTCGACCCCCAGAGGTTCCACCAAACCATCCCCGGGTGGGAAACCTATTCGTACTCGTACTAAATATTTTCACTGATCAACAATAACATCGGAATAATGTTACACGGACTACAAAGCAAACCCAAACCACGCAACACAACAATTGGGTACTCAACCAAGGTTCCCCAACAAGAACGGTAATACGACAAATACATCACAACGGCTTGACACTATACGATTCAACTCTAGCCTATCACTTTAAGCAAAAATTCACATCCTCCCACACACAACACTTAACGCGCGTTAGGTACAACATTAGCGTGCGCTAACTGACTATAATCATATCATTTCTCCAAATCCTTGCTTAAAGTTTAAGCCGAGTAAGATTCTCCATCTTTCACTTTCTATTTATTTTTTAAAATAAAAATCACATTTTTGTTCTAAATACAAAAATTTTATGGTGTGAAAGATTTTAAAATCGTATACTAGAGTTATTTGAAATCAACATCAATAGGCTAAATCCATTTCTAAAATTCTTTCCAATATGACAAAAGATTGACTACGGTGACATTTTAAAAAATATCGAAGTACTTCAAAACATATCCTTTGAATTCCGTCGCAAGGTTTCTATGAAAGTGCACGATCACTTTACCCAACTCAAATCGTTTATAATTAAAAACAATGTATACGTTAAGTCACTACTTATGCATACCGATAAAATAGCCACGACAATTTTACAGCTTAGCTCAGATTGCAAAATGCTTGTAAGTTTTTTAAAAATACACGTGCAATAGATATAGATAACGATGAGCGTACATTGAAGTAGCAAGAAACAATCAATCAACTCTCTTCCTTGAAAATATACGTCCGACTTGTCCAAAATTTCAGAAAATTTTCAAAATTCATAGTAACCGCCGTTTAACCATACTAGTAAAATGTTTAGAAGATCTGATTTTTCACAACATAATCGAGTCTATGAAATTTTTAGAAATATTTTTAAATACGCGCGCAGCCAACACAGTTATCAACAAGAACACGTTTGTAGCAATTAACAACAATTAGTCAAACATATCCGTTTTCCAAACACGTGCCCGTCTAGCATTCAAATTATCATACTATTTGATACCACTCATAAATATAATTTTCGATTCAAACATACATTGAAACCATCTGTTTGAGTTTCCGACAATATCCGCCGTCAATACGCCTCCTGGAACACATTAATGTCCAGAAACTTCTACAACACATTGTACCAATCAAAACTCAATCTACCAGTATATCCCAATTGCTACACACGTAATATACCACAAGTATCAAATACGGTTTCTATCTTACTTCTTACTTGCAAACAAAATTATGCCACACAAAATATAAAATATAATATAAATGGGGAGACTTACATTCGCAAGTCGCACGAAGAAGACGATCGTCCATGATACTAATCTCAACGGGAAACCTGAACGACATGACATGACAATGCACAAGTCGACTTGTTAACTGACAACTTGGATGACGCAACAGAACACAACTTGACAAATCTCGACACTACTTGACCCGACAGCCTAGGTTTCCACAACCTAAGCTCTGATACCATAAATGTAACACCCCCAGAATCTACCGGGAATATTACACGGCGTAGACCCCTTTACAGAGGGATCTACCAGGCTAACTACCACGAGACGACAAATGTTTGACCGGCAGGGGTCAAACTACATACTGACACTGACCGATAAGGTCAAATATTAAAATACACCGAACGATAGCGTCACACGACAAGAAATCAAATCGAATAAGAACTCATTACTGAACTTACCCACACAGGGGTCAAGATACAATATAGCGAAAGTTTGAAGATAAGACAACAATATAATAACATCATACTGAACTCTAACTCTTGATTGATATCGCGGCTCGTCTTCTTCCACGCGGTCCCTGTGATTGCTCCAATGAACTAAGCATACCTAAAAAGCATGATACGCATTTCCCCCATTTAAGGGGTTAGCATTGGAATGGATAGTACAAGGATCAAGTCATACAAAATATATTACGCAAATATAAGTTATTGTAAGACGACAACAAACCATTAAAGAAGTTCCCGAGAGGTTTTCAAAGTTTAAAGTACAAGTTCAAATCCTTAAAAGTAATTTATCAGCTCGGAAGTTTTAGAAGGCAACAAAAATATTTTGGGACTTCAAGTCCAAGATTATAAAACCTTTTTCGAAAACAATCGGGTCATAGCCCCGTCTTCTGGACCTCATGTCCTTAGTTACGAAACCATTTCAAGACAATTGGGTCTCGACCCAAAGTCATTTTCCACAGAACAACCTTTACACAAATGTTAGGGTCTTAACCGAAATATTTCTTCAAACCACAATGCACGGGAACAGAAATAAAGCCCGCATTCAGCGTCAAAACATTACCATCTAGAGACAAGACACCAACAATATTTATTCCGGTGCCAATCTAGCCAAGTACCAAAATCCTATGTATAATGTATCTCAACATCGAGAACAAAACATTGTGATATTCCGGACATATCACAATTATCGAAAACATCAACATCATCATCTTGACGAAAACCACACTTGGTAACCCGCGACCGTACCCATTAGTATCGGCCCCTAGATGTAACACCCCCAAATCCGCTCAGGGATATTACACGCCGTAGACCCTCTCCTCGAGGATCTACCAGGCTGATAACTAAAATCAAACATCTAAACCTCGCCTTTAAGGCTAAAATGACTCAGTAGACCGATTTGGTCTTTCAACAAATACATACAACTCAAATACAACTCATGCCCACGCAGGGGTCAAAATACAACCACACCCGCATAACGGAAAATATACCGCAATGAAAAGAAAATACAACTAGACCAATACGACAAAGAACGGATCCTCGTGTGATTAGTATCGTTCATCTTTCATCATCCTTCGTTCCGACCCCCGTGCTATGCTCCAAAATCAATGCAAAATAGACATCCACCCCGAATACTCGGGGTTAGCAAAACTCCACCGTTTTGCTAGTGCAAGTACAAGTGCAAAAATACGAGCCATACAATACAAGTTCCAAGAACAATAATAATCAGAATCCTCAAAGATCCAAACGTAAAGAAAAGTACTTCCCGAGGCAAGAGTTTGAGTAAACATTTCCAAAACCGAAAGATCGCAAATAAGGGAAACAATTTACAAAACAGTTTAAAATGCCATCGAGAGTTTTAATAGAAAACAATTTAGGATTATAAAATCCTTCTCTTTCCAAAATCAATAGGGTCACACCAAATGTTTTGTTTTCGCAAATAGAAATCACCAACAATTTACGTGGTCGAGCCCAACATCACGTGTCCTCAACGGACGTAAAATCAACGAAACATAATCACGCACGCGCATCGCCTAGACCGGACGATACCACCGACATCCCACCCGAGGCCTCGAAGGACCCTCCCTAGTCAAGGCTAGCGAAACAAATCACACACATCTCACGGTTGGATCAATCGCTTGTTGCATCCTGGCCACATGATCACATGCCATGTGCCACCGTAGATTATCTCAGGCTCTCACGGTTGGATCAATCACTTGTTGCATCCTGACCACATGATCACGTGCCATGTGTCACCGTAGACCTTCAACCATGTCCACACATTCACACAAATAATATATCATATCAAGGATATTCAAACAATTTGCCCAGAGGCATCAAACACTTAGCAAAACACCACGTCAAATCACAACGCACCGAAATGAAATAATATACGTCCACACAATACCAAGTGCAACATGAACACCAAGCATATACATAGAATTCACATAGTTATTCACGAACCACACCAATCATAAAACACACACGGTTTTGAAAGAGGGCCTTTAACGAGGCTAACCAAATCTTTTGAAAACTCATTTCAAACAAACAAACAAATCAAGACGATCACCAATCATCATATCCACGAAACAAGAAAAGTATGGACAAGGTACTTGCCTCGAATAAGAACAACGCGGAGAATCGACCAAAGTAGGTTGACACGAACCGATAACGAACCCGCCGACTCCACCGATCGCCAACTCACGTCATAAACTACGAAGGACAATAATAACAATGAAATGAATTCCATAACACGACCCAAAGCCGTTGAATTCAAAGAACGAATGACGAAAGTTCAAGGATTTCCCCCGAAACGGCCAAGAACATGATTCGTTCCGTCAAATCACGAAAACGGAATTCCAAGTTGAAATATGGATATACAATCCATAGAATATGTTTAACAACATCATTTAACCATAATCGATCCATCGAAAATGGATGAAAAACGAGATCGGGGACAAATCACCCAAAAGTCAATTCGAAGGAAATCAAGAATTATACTTCGATTCGACGAAGAACAATGGATAAATGATGTTAAACACAAGAATACTATCAAGATTAATCATACCCATCATGAATTAATCAACAACACGGAACGAATCGGACAAAAACACAAAAATCCCCAAATTCACGAAAATAGGGTTCTAAGGAAGATTACCTTGATTCGCTGGATCAAAGGATGATAACGGATGATTGATTGATGTTATGAACTCAAGAACTTCATGGATTTGTTGTTAAACAACATGGCTTCGTCACCCATGAATCGCCAGCCGCGGATGGAGAAGGAAGGAAATGAAAAACGAAGGGAAAAGTGGTTGGTTTGTCATATATATACTGGGCCGGAACTAGCGTGCGCTAGCCTTCCCGGACTAGCGTGCGCTATCGGCCAGTATCGGCCGAGCACTCTCAGCCATGGCCCGCATGACCCGGCACCACCGACCAATTCTGCCGACCATGACTCGTCCGCCCGACTCCCGCTAGCGTGCGCTACGGCCGGAAGCCTGCGCGCGCTAGCCGACTGGCCCAAAGAGCCACCGGACTAACAAACTTGCCTGTAACGTACGCTAGTCGGCCGGCGTGCGCTACCTGCCGGTTAGCGTGCGCTACGACCGACAAAGCGGCGTGCGTTACTCGCCGATCTCGACCGAGTCCGTAACCTCGTAATCCTCTCGTCTGCCCGATAGCGTGCGTTGGTCGACCAAGCTAGCGTGCGCTACACCTGCCGGTTAGCACGTGCAGCCTTCCGGCAGTAGCGTGCGCTACGCCGGTTCCTGCCGCATCTGTCCGGCCGGTGCCCGCAACCGTCCGGCCAGTCCCGCAACCGTCCGGCCAGCACCCGACCACTAGGGCTCGACGACCCGATTTCCGAAAACGTATGGAACGAACACGACGAAAAGTTCGCGGACAACATCAACGGCCCGAAGGAAAACATAATACCATAATTAATCATACGCGACCAAGAAACGGGTCGAGACAACAATTACAGATACGGATACCCGTAACTTTCAAGAAATTACAAAATGGCCCAAAACGCCCGGAAATCACGATACGTGATCGAATAACCAAACGGAAGTTCACAACACGTCTAACAAAGTTAAACGGACTTACGGGAAACTCGAAACAGCAGTTTCGAACGAGATTCGCAAGAACCGAACTCGAGTGCGGAAAAGTCGTTAAAAAGCACGGAACTCAACAAAACGACTCCGAAACGAACTCGGATGTCAAAAAGTGTAGAATTAATCATTCTCAGAATGACGAAACGGTCATGAGCGAGTCGTCAAAACGGACTTCGGCCAAAAAAAGAAATTTACCGAAAATCGTAAATTGCGGATATTACATTCTACCCTCCTTAAAAGAAGTTTCATCCCGAAACTTAAAACAAGTAGGGGAAGAAATATTCCGCCAGGAAAACTCAACGAGATACGCAAGAAACGCGTAACTAACGCCCAACGGCGAAATGTTACAAACAACGCAACGGAATATACGGTGTGAAAACACGCTCCACGACGACCAACACAACGTCGCCGGTAGAGACATAATAACACCAACAAGTGACAAGCGTCATCAAACAGATAATACAATCAAGTCAATTATCCAAACAATCACAAAACACAAAGTACTTGTTACAAGAAAACACGCACAGTCGAGAAATCAGAGAATAAACACAAAACGATCCACAAGGGCAATCATAAATAATTCGGACTACGCCGAAATCCTCAAAACCACCCTAGGCATCTCCGTGTCCTTTCGGAGCAGAGAGGCAACCTCGATCCCCAAACCTCTCAGCTACCGTCTCGCAATGTACGGATCGGTGACCCACCTGGCCACACTCGAAACAGCTGACTAACGGTGAACGACAATTCTTCGCAGTATGGCCCGCTCGACTACAGTTATAACATATCTTCGAAGTGCTCACATTACTCACTACAGGAGTACTACTCCTCTGATCACGCGATCTAGGAAACATTTTGGGATGACGAGACGAAGTCCCAACCTCAAGGGGCCCACTCCCCTGATTTCCTGAAAAGTTCCCAACGGTTTCTTCTTTCGAGTCGACATACTCTGGCCGATAACTGATGGCTCATAAGCTAACGCCCTATTTTGATAATCTCTCAAGGAAGTACAAGCGAGACTCGCCATGTATCGCGAATCTCCGCTTCATCCGCCTACTAAAATGACAAATCTTGTCCTCCTCTGTCCTTACTTGATTTTGCACATAGCCGAGCCATTTGCTAAAATCAATAATAGTTTGAGACAATGGTACATCCTGCGGTTTCACCGAAAAGAATTCATTAATCCTCGATTTCTGATCGGTTCGGACAAAACTCATCTCTCATGAATTTCGGAACTCGCCCACGTGACAACGCGATCTCGAGGCTTAATAGCCTCCCACCGCCTAGCGGCATCTTTGTCGAAAAGATACCGAGCCACCGGAACCTTACGTTCTTCCGACAATCAACTATCTCGAAAATCTTTTCCAACTGGAAAAGCCAACCATCCCACCTAAAGCATCTGCAGCACCGGCGAAACGAGGGGGATTCATACGAACCACTTCTCGAAGCCACCGATTTGCACCCAGGTGTCTTTGGTCATATCTCGTAACACGCCGAATCGCCCGAGTCAATCGAGTCATCCGAGTGGCTACCTCGTAAAATAGTAGCAACACCAATACCAATACTATCACCGAAGCATGCTCTCGACCACGCGTCCGATCGCCACGACCACGACCTCGGCCCCTCGGCATACTGAATAAGTAACCACTCAGCACAACAGAAAATCATAACACATAACACATACAACGATTACCATCGTAAGGCAACACACACATGAATATCACAATAACGACGGCATCGTTCGGCGACATCAACGACTCGAATGATGACCAGTGCACAATTACAAAACATCAAGGAACAACCACGTATGTACACAATCATACAAACTCCAGTTCCAATAGCTCGCACAAGTGCGATAATACATAATTCATCACAAGGAGACAACATTCAATATCAACATCTTACACACCTTCTCCGACCACAAGCAGGAAATGATGGGTTTTAAAAACGAAAACCACATTTTGAAAACAGTTTGGAAACACCAGTTGATCTTGAGTATCAATTACAAAAGTTATACAAACATCATTTTCGAAACTTTGAAATTCATCTTGCGTTTGAACTAAAATGAGGACACCTTTCTTTTAGTGAAAAACTTTCAGAATATCCGACCCTCGGGTCTAAGTATAAATGTTTCTAAACATCGAAAATATCTCAAAACATTTTGGTCCTCGAGGTAGAAAAATTTTGAAACAGATAGTTGCGCTAGTAGGCGCCTTGAAAATACAATCCATTTAAAAGTACGTCTCGAATTTTATTTTCTAAGATACTCAAGGTTTTCAAAGATAATTCAATGGGCTACAATGCCCAAAAATTTCAGGTAAATACACGGAACATTATAGCGCCGTGGGTCCCGCACCGGAACCCACCAGGCTAAAAACCAATTACAAAAATGCCCAAAAAGGTCGATGACGGTAGTACTTATCAAAACTCACAAAATCACTTGAAAACACCCAACTACCGTCAAAACGGTCAAGGCCAACAACTCGGTTAAAGGAATTGGTTTTCGAAATAAAATTCAGTCGGTAAAATACCGAAAGCTATTACAAAGGAACTCACGCAACGGATAAAAGAAATACAGTCCAACATGCACAATCCAACAACACTACTCCTCACATGAACGAAATATGAGAGTCAAATAGTCACGTATCAAGAAATCAAAATCCATAAAAGGATTCCGTCACTTAATAAATAATCATAAAAAATATAGCTCGTGTCACACGAGGCACAATACAAAGAAGGGAGACTTACAGCCACAGGTCGCACGAAGATGATGATCGCCCCACGATACTAATCACAACCAACAAACTCAGACGACGCGTCGCGACACGACTCAGTCAGATAAAATCCGACGAGACAAAAACTCGATAGACACCACTGACCCGACAACTTAGGTTTCCACAACCTAAGCTCCGATACCATTCTGTAACACCCCCAAATCCGCTCAGGGATATTACACGCCGTAGACCCTCTCCTCGAGGATCTACCAGGCTGATAACTAAAATCAAACATCTAAACCTCGCCTTTAAGGCTAAAATGACTCAGTAGACCGATTTGGTCTTTCAACAAATACATACAACTCAAATACAACTCATGCCCACGCAGGGGTCAAAATACAACCACACCCGTACAACGGGAAAATATACTGCAGCGGAAAAGAAAATACAACTAGACCAATACGACAGCAACGGATCCTAGTGTGATTAGTATCGTTCATCTTTCATCATCCTTCGTGCCGACCCTGTGCTATGCTCCAAAACCTGAATGCAAAAATAGACATCTTCCCCCGAATACTCGGGGGTTAGCAAAACTCCACTGTTTTGCTATTGCAAGTACAAGTGCAAAAATACGAGCCATACAATACAAGTTCCAAGAACAATAATAATCAGGTATCCTCAAAGATCCAAACGTAAAGAAAAGTACTTCCCGAGGCAAGAGTTTGAGTAAACATTTCCAAAACCGAAAGATCGCAAATAAGGGAAACAATTTACAAAACAGTTTAAAATGCCATCGAGAGTTTTAATAGGAAACAATTTAGGATTATAAAATCCTTCTCTTTCCAAAAATCAATAGGGTCACAGCCCAAATGTTTTGTTTTCGCAAATAGGAAATCACCAACAATTTACAGGGTCAGAGCCCAACATCACGTGTCCTCAACGGACGTAAAATCAACGAAACATAATCACGCACGCGCATTGCCTAGGACCGGGACGATACCACCGACATCCCACCCGAGGCCTCGAAGGACCCTCCCGAGCTGGCTAGCGAAACAAATCACACACATCTCACGGTTGGATCAATCGCTTGTTGCATCCTGGCCACATGATCACATGCCATGTGCCACCGTAGATTATCTCAGGCTCTCACGGTTGGATCAATCACTTGTTGCATCCTGACCACATGATCACGTGCCATGTGTCACCGTAGACCTTCAACCATGTCCACACATTCACACAAATAATATATCATATCAAGGATATTCAAACAATTTGCCCAGAGGCATCAAACACTTAGCAAAACACCACGTCAAATCACAACGCACCGAAATGAAATAATATACGTCCACACACAATACCAAGTGCAACATGAACACCAAGCATATACATAGAATTCACATAGTTATTCACGAACCACACCAATCATAAAACACACACGGTTTTGAAAGAGGGACTTTAACGACGCTAACCAAATCTTTTGAAAACTCATTTCAAACAAACAAACAAATCAAGACGATCACCAATCATCATATCCACGAAACAAGAAAAGTATGGACAAGGTACTTGCCTCGAATAAGAACAACGCGGAAAATCGACCAAAGTAGGTTGACACGAACCGATAACGAACCCGCCGACTCCACCGATCGCCAACTCACGTCATAAACTACGAAGGACAATAATAACAATGAAATGAATTCCATAACACAACCCAAAGCCGTTGAATTCAAAGAACGAATGACGAAAGTTCAAGGATTTCCCCCAAAACGGCCAAGAACACGATTCGTTCCGTCAAATCACGAAAATGGAATTCCAAGTTGAAATATGGATATACAATCCATAGAATATGTTTAACAACATCATTTAACCATAATCGATCCATCGAAAATGGATGAAAAACGAGATCGGGGACAAATCACCCAAAAGTCAATTCGAAGGAAATCAAGAATTATACTTCGATTCGACGAAGAACAATGGATTAAATGATGTTAAACACAAGAATACTATCAAGATTAATCATACCCATCATGAATTAATCAACAACACGGAACGAATCGGACAAAAACGCAAAAATCCCCAAATTCACAAAAATAGGGTTCTAAGGAAGATTACCTTGATTCGCTGGATCAAAGGATGATAACGGATGATTGATTGATGTTATGAACTCAAGAACTTCATGGATTTGTTGTTAAACAACATGGCTTCGTCACCCATGAATCGCCAGCCGCGAATGGAGAAGGAAGGAAATGAAAAACGAAGGGAAAAGTGGCTGGTCTGTCATATATATACTGGGCCGGAACTAGCGTGCGCTAGCCTTCCCGGACTAGCGTGCGCTATCGGCCAGTATCGGCCGAGCACTCTCGGCCATGGCCCGCATGACCCGGCACCACCGACCAATTCTGCCGACCATGACTCGTCCGCCCGACTCCCGCTAGCGTGCGCTACGGCCGGAAGCCTGCGCGCGCTAGCCGACCTGTCCAGTAGCCACTGGACTAACAAACTTGCCCAGGTAACGTACGCTAGTCGGCCGGCAGCGTGCGCTACCCCTGCCGGTTAGCGTGCGCTACGACCGACAGCAGCGTGCGTTACCTGCCGATCCTGACCGAGTCCAGAACCTCAGAATCCCTCTGTCCGGCCCGATAGCGTGCGTTGGTCGACCAAGCTAGCGTGCGCTACACCTGCCGGTTAGCGCGCGCAGCCTTCCGGCAGTAGCGTGCGCTACGCCGGTTCCTGCCGCATCTGTCCGGCCGGTGCCCGCAACCGTCCGGCCAGTCCCGCAACCGTCCGGCTAGCACCCGACCACCAGGGCTCGACGACCCGATTTCTGAAAACGTACGGAACGAACACGACGAAAACTTCGCGGACAACATCAACGGCCCGAAATGAAAAGATAATACCATAATTAATCATACGCGACCAAGAAACGGGTCGAGACAACAATTACAGATACGGATACCCGTAACTTTCAAGAAATTACAAAATGGCCCAAAACGCCCGTAAATCACGATACATGATCGAATAACCAAACGGAAGTTCACAACACGTCTAACAAAGTTAAACGGACTTACGGGAAACTCGAAACAGCAGTTTCGAACGAGATTCGCAAGAACCGAACTCGAGTGCGGAAAAGTCGTTAAAAAGCACGGAACTCAACAAAACGACTCCGAAACGAACTCGGATGTCAAAAAGTGTAGAATTAATCATTCTCAGAATGACGAAACGGTCATGAGCGAGTCGTCAAAACGGACTTCGGCCGAAAAAAGAAATTTACCGAAAATCGAAAATTGCGGATATTACACTAGAGGCCCCGTCGACCCTCACCGAGTGGGAAATAACTTCCGCGGCAGTATCCATTAGTATCGGTCCCCATAGGCCCCATCGGACCCTCCCCGGGTGGAAGAACAACAACACACACATGTTTACAAAACTGCATGTCTCGATTGTTAGTCACAATATATACAGTCAAGGCACTTGATAGATATGGCCATTTATCCAACGCATAACCACGACCGACACAGCTTAGCAACAACCCAACAATTCTAGACGCATCGCTACGCATTAACAGGTATAACAACCAGTCAAACCATTACAACCGACCCAACGGTATAACACCCAACTCTATCCACAGAACCCAGTGATAACAGAAACATCACAACACCCGTCTAAGTGTACTAACTAACCGACACCCCTTCTCTAAGGACATGCAGCAATAAGGCGATTCCAACTTAACATAACATCTATAATGACCCATATAATGGAAAATCAATAAAATTGAATAATCATCACAAATTTATTATACAACCTCAATTCACACAATATAAATCGTATAAACAAGAATACTTGCCTCGAAACCACGAGCAACGGAACACCACGAATCAAGAACACTAAACGAAATCCACATCGACACGAAGAACAATAAGGGATCAAGGGTTTCTAAAGGAAATAAAAATCATGTTCCGGGTGAGATAGAATCGATAAACGAGTTTCTAATCCGCAGGTTACAACCAAAACAGCAAGAATTTCATAATCAATTCATCATTTTCGGATGAAATCAAGAAATCAAGGAAAAGCCCCCAAAATTACTCAACTAGGGTTATAAGAAGAAAATACCTCGATCCGGAAGAAAACAAGTTAGATGATGTGATAAACATGAAGAAGACTCACCAAGATGAAGCTTGATGATGAAGTTTGCCCTAGGAGACTCGTCCCAATGGATAGAAACAGATGAAATGAAAAATGAAGGGAAAAGGGGTTACTGTCCAGTATTTGTACTGGACAGCTATTAGCGTGCACAAACATTTCTTCAGCGCGCGCTAACGGGTCAACCTTCTGCAGAATGTTCTGCCCAGCGCGCTGTTAGCGCACGCTAGCCGGTCCCCATAGCATGCGCTAACGAGTCACGAATCTAGTCCAGTGGCTTCTGGACAGTTCTGCACCTTCCAAGTAACGTGCGCTAAGACAGATGATAGCTTACGCCAAGACAGACGATAGTGTGCGCTAACTATAAGCGTTAGCGTGCGCTAACTAGACCCCCAGTCCCAGTTTCTGTAGCTTCTGGACTGCCTCCAAACTACCAGTTAGCGTGCGCTAACTGGAAGATAACATGTGTAACACCCCCAAGATATTCAGAGTATATTACAGCGTCGTGGACCCCTATGTGGGACCCACTAGGCTAAATAATTAATACTGCTCGTCTAGCCATCACCGTAAGCGAGAAAACGCACATCACCAAGACGAAATTTAATTAAAACGCACGGTACAACCGGTAAACCCGACTTCATCGAAATCACACATAAAATTTAGTATACAATCTATCTTCCAAATCAAAACACCTATGTATCGCGAGTACTAACTGTAATTTTACAAGTTTTGGAAACAAACGTTTAAAATGGACAACCAAAATAAAAGAACTCATTTGCACACGTCAACAACCTTGGCCAGAATCCTCGTACTGCTCCAGTGATCGATCGATCGGCTGAACGCAACATGAAATTCATAACACGAATATTCCCAAAAATGGGTCTCCAAAGGTGTTAGAAATTACGCTAGTACAATTAATCAAGGCAAACCATTCGCTTACACATCTCATAGTACATGCATCCAATCATTTCAAAAATCAAATCAAGACATGTCTTTTCCCGGAAAACAAACAGTAAATAATCACAGTAGAAAATCGCCTAGGACCGGGGCTAAACCACTTGTCCCATCTGAGGCCTCTTTGGACCTTCCCAGACTGGCCATAGTTAAAATTCACGCACATGACTCGCCTAGGACCGGGGCGAAACCACTGGTCCCATCCGAGGCCACTATAGACACTCCCGGACTAGCTATCCAAACAAGCTCGTGAATCAGGAGCGAAATCACAGATTCCTCCGAGGCCCCATCGAACACTCCCGGAGTGAGCAAATCACACACTTATACATTACCATTCCATGTTAAGCATAAAGGTTTCACATGAATACGTGCCTTGAGAAGTTGACGTTGAAATGAACGGGAAAATCAACTACGCTTGCTAGGAACCGACGACCCCGAACCGAACGATTCGAAGAATACAATCACAACTAATTCTATACGAGTACGAAAATGGAATACACCCGAAAACCCACCTACGATTCATGTAAATTCGTACAAAACAACAATGAGGGAGGGGGGCAACCGAACCCTCTCGATTTCACAAATACCACGAAATTTACCATGAACTCGTAGGGAATACATGAATACCGCTAATATTAATCACATACATCATGGATTAATCATCAATACGGAACGAATCAGACATTAAATTGAGAACCCCCCAAATTTCCCAAAATTAGGGTTCTAAGAGATTACCTTGGATCGAAGACGAAGAACAGAAGTAGATGTTGTTAATCTACACCAAGGATTTAAGGAAGAAGATAGCTTGAAGTTACAGGACTTAGAATCGCCCGGAATTCGCGGAGGAGGAAGAAAAGTGAGAAATGGACGCATATGGGTCAACTTTAGGATATATATATAACCAGACGGTTTAGCGTGCACTAACGGCTTGTGGTTAGCGTGCGCTAACCAGCCAACCCGGGTCGAGAACCTTCGGTTCTGACCCATTAACGTGCACTACCCGATAATTAACGTGTGCTAAAAGCCCCCCATTAGCGCGCACTATCGACCTATACCGTGCGCTACCTGTGCGTCATCTAGAGTCCAGAAACATTCTGCCTTAACTGGAATAACTAATTAGCCCACGCTGCCACACACTTAGCATTCGCTAAGTCTCAACCATAGCGTGCGCTAATCTACAGACTTAGCGTGCGCTAAACCGCTCGTCCAGAGAGCAGAAACAACCAACTGCCACTGCTGTGCTCGAATCATTAATGCGCATTACTGACGAAGTTAGCACGTGTTACTCAACAAATACGTGCGCTACATAATGAAATTAGCGTGCGCTAACAGGTGCACAAAGTAGTACACACAACACTCAAAGATGGAAAACGACGAATTCTTCCCCGGATGAAAACAATACGCACCCAACACCAAACAACAGACTGAAGAAGACACATGTATGACGATTTCGAGTCAGAACTAAAGCACTAAAAGAAAACACGATTCTGACTACCCAAAGGTTCGGAAAATGACAATGATAGTAATTGCCCCATAACTTTGGGAAATTACAAAACTGCCCAAAACATCTGAAATACACGATACACACCGAACGAAAGCTCACAACATGTATAATAACATAAGGCGGATTTACGGCAACCCCGAAACGGCGGTTCCGAACAAGGATTATGAGAATCGAACCAAATAGCGACGGAAATGACCATAAATGCAGAATTGCGTAAAATAAGTTCGAAACAAATTCGGATGATAAAAAGTCCAGTATTAAATATTCTCGAAATATCCATACAGTTACAAGCGAGTCACTAAAAACAAAAAATACACCAATATGAAAAATACCGAAAAAATAAAAATATGCGGATATTACATTTTCCCCACTCTAAAAACAAGTTTCGTCCCGAAACTTAAGAAACAAACAACTCGGGGTACCTAGCACGCATGCTTTCCACAGTTTCCCACGTTACCTCCTCGACACCATGTCTCGACCACTATACCTTGACCAATGGAATGGTCTTATGCCTCATTCGCTTCTCACGGTGCTCCAAGATCTTCAAGAGATGCTCCTTGAAGGTAATATCCTCGGCGATATCGATCTCACCAAAGTCGATCACAGGACTAGGATTCGGAACATATTTCCTCAGCTGGGAAACATGGAAAACGCTATGTACGTGACTCAATGCCAGAGGCAACGCCAAGCGATATGCCAACTCGCCGACCCTCTCGAGAATCTCGGACTTAACTTTCCCTTCGTCCCGAAGTGGAAAACTCCCCTCGTCGACGACACCTTTAGTAAAATGTGTTCTCCCACCTCGAATTCCAAAGGTCGACGATGAACATCATCATAGGATTTCTGTCGACTCTGAACTGTCAACATCCTCTCCCGAATCAATTCCACCTTCCTCCTTATCTCCACAGCGATATCCGGTTCGGTCCCGACCAAACCGGACACGTCGTTCCAACAAATCGACGATCGACATTACCGCCCCTAAAGCGCCTCATACGGTGCCATCTTGATCGACGCGTGCTAACTATTGTTGTACATGAACTTGATCAACGACAAATGTTCCTCCCAATCACTGCTCCAATCGAGAGCACAAGCACGCAACATATCCTCAAATGTCTGGATAGTGCGCTTCGACTGCCCATCCGTCTGGGGATGAAAGGAAGTACTCAGACGTAACCAAGTACCCAACGCCTTATCTACCGCCTGCCAAAAATGCGATACAAAATGGCCATCACGATCCGAAACAATAGACTTTGGAGTATCGTGAAGCCTCACAATCTACACAATAAATACACGAGCCAGCTTTTCTGGACCCCAAGTATCCTTGATGCCCAGAAAGTATGCCGACTTGGTCAGACGATCCACAATCACCCAAACCATATTCATACCAGACTTCGATCTCGGCAAGCTCGTGACGAAGTCCATCGAAATATCTTCCCATTTTCATTTCGGAAAAGGAAGTAGCTGCAACAACCCTGCTGGTCGCTGATGCTCGATTTTGACCTGCTGACAAGTCAAACATCTCGCTACAAATTGTGCGACCTCCTCATTCATATCACTCCACCAAAAGTACCTCCTTAGGTCCTTGTACATCTTACTCGAACCAGGATGAACCGAGTAAGGTATTGCATGGGCCTCACGTAAAATACTCTGCCTCAATTCCATGTCATTCGGTACACAGAACCGACTCCGGAATCTCAACACACCATCCTCGTGAATCACAAATCTAGGAGATTTTCCTTCAAGAACATTCTCTCATATTTGAGCAATCATCGGATCTTCCAACTGCTTCAGTTTAATTTCATCGATCAGCGATGACGAATTTCCCAAGCACAAAGTTGCCCGACAACTCCTGGCAACAAAATCTCAACACCCAACTCGATCAAATCACGCTGAAGCTCAGATTGATACGTAAGTATCTCAAGCATCTGCAACGTAACCGGTTTCCGACTCAAGGCGTCTGCCACGACGTTTGCCTTGCCTGGATGATAAAGGATTTTGAGGTCATAATAATCAATTCCAACCACCTCCTCTGCCTCATATTTAACTCCCGCTGAGTGAATATGTACTTCAGACTTTATGATCAGTAAAAATCTGACATGCAGAGCCAAAGAGATAATGATGCCAACTCTTGAGCGGAAGAACAACTGTCGCTAACTCCAAATCGTGAGTAGGGTAGTTGAGCTCATACGGCCTCAACTGTATCGACACACACGCAATAGTCTTGTTGTGCTGCATGAACACGCACCCAAGACCCTGGCCCGAAGCATCGCTATAAACAACAAAACCCTCGTTGCCACATGGCAATGCTAGAATTGGGGCTGAAGTCAAATGCCTCTTCAAATCCTCAAAACTTGACTGCCTTTCGTCATTCCAGACGAACTTCTCAGATTTCTGAAGCAACTGTGTAATTGGCCGAGCTAGTTTCGAGAACCCCTCGACGAACCTACGATAGTAGCCAGCCAAACCGAAGAAACAATGGACCTTCTTCACATTCTTAGGCGGTGTCCAATCCATCACTGCCTCAATCTTCTGTGGGTCCACATGGACCCCTCGGCTGAAATCATGTGACCCAGAAACATCACTCCCTTCAGCCAGAACTCACATTTTGAGAACTTTGAATAGAGTCACTTGTTCCTCAAATTGTTCAACACCACGCGCATATGATGCGCATGCTCCTCCTCATTCTTCGAATAGATAAGGATGTCATCAATGAACACAACGAAACACTTATCCAAATACTTGATGAAAACCTTGTTCATTAACTGCATGAACACTTCCGGTGCGTTAGTTAGCCTGAAGGGCATAACCTGGAACTCATAATGTCCGTATCTCGTCCGAAAGACTGTCTTCGGGACATTGGACTCCTTCACCCGAAGCTGATAGTATCCCGATCTCAAGTCGATCTTCGAGAATACCGTAGCTCCCTGCAACTGATCAAACAAGTCATCAATCGTTGGCAAGGGATACTTGTTCTTGATGTTTACATTGTTTAGCTCGCGATAGTCGATACATAAACGCAGTGAACCATCCTTGTTCCGCACAAACAGGACCAGTGCGCCCCAAGGCAAAGCACTCGGTCAAATATAACCCGACTCAAGAAGCTCACTCAACTACTTTTTCAACTCAGCCATCTCGGAAGGTGCCATGCGATACGGCGCCTTCGAAATCAGAGCCGCACCCGGCTCTAATTCGATAGCGAACTCAACCTCACAGTCCAGTGGGAACCCCGACAACTCGTTAGGAAAGACATCTAGGAACTCACTAACGACTGGGATCGATGAAATCTCGACTCCACCTTCCTCCGCCTTCAAGGCATAACACCAATAACCAGTAGTCCCCTTCCACAGGAGTCTCATCGCCTTCAAGGCATTCATTACGAACTTCTAGTTTCCCCTCTTTCACCCCGTGAAAGAGTGCTCGGTGCCATCCTCGGCTAACATGGTGATGATGCCCATGTGGTAGTTCATGATCGCACCATGCCGCTCAAGCCAATCATCCCCGAGAATCAAATCTTCACCCTCAATACCCACAACAATAAGCTTGGAGAGCCAAACCCTCTTAGAAATAATGACAAAACAATCTCGGATCTCCCGATCACCAACGATTCTATCACTGCTAGGAAGTTTAACGATGAAAGGCTGACAAGACGACAAACAGTCAAGACCCAAACGGCCGCACACATTCCAGAGAGATGAATGAATGCATAACACCAGAATCGAAAAGCACAGTGACAGGATGAGAATGTATATGAACGGTACCTGTAGCCACGGTAGCCACTGGATCATCAGCCCTCCTCATCTCAAACACATGCGGATGAGCGAAGCCAACAGTAGAAGTTCCCCCTCTATCAGGTTGGCCCCGACCTCTCTCTCGGCCAACACTCTGTGGAGACTATGAAGCAAGCGACCCCTGATTCACACTCGGCTCCCTAGGCACTAGGAAAGAAGCCTGGGCACTAAGACTGTGCCCTAAATGATCTCAAAAGGAAGCCTTGTGGCCCGACTGGCCACAAGTATGACACATCAACAACGGACAAGGACACTCCCAGTTCCTATAGCCCGACTGATCACAATTAAAACACCTGGTCTCTCGAGTGGAGGCACTGGTAGCACCTCGGAAGCCCGCAGAAAAATGAGCCGAACTGCCTGTAGGAACGTTAACAGACTGAGACTTCTGATGAATTCCGCCCTTGTGACCTTGAAAGTTACCGACGGATTTCTGTTTCTTACTTTCTCGAGATGCCTCACTGGCCGTCAAGGACATATCATAAGCAAGAGCTCTACTCTGATAGTCCTTTAGGGTGGTGCAGGTGAATCCAGACATGTAATCAAGAATCCTCAGTTTTATCCGCCTAGAAAAGTGGCAAATCTTGTCACTCTCCTCCTTAACCTGGGCCTTGATGAAACCCAATTCTCAATTGAAATCTACAATGGCCTGAGAAACCGGAATATCTCGAGGCTGAGCATCATAAAAAGCATGGACCCGTGCCCGACGAACTTGCCATGGACAGTACTAAGCTTTCATAAGATCTCTGAACTCGACCCACAAAGCATCATGATCCTGAGGCCCGACAGCCTCCCGCCAATCAGCGGCGTCCCCAGTGAGAAAATACTGGGTGATTGGGACCTTGCGATCCTCAGAAGAATTAGTGGCAACAAAGATCTTGGACATCTCTTTGATCCACCTCTCCCATCCAATCAGGTCTGAAGCCCCAGAAAACTGAGAAGGATGCATCTTGGTGACATCCTGATGACAATGATCCGCTCTGGCCTGAGCAGTACGATCTAGAACTGGGTTTTGAACCGCCTGGGCTATCACAGCCATTTGGTTCACCATTTGTTGCATCATAGCTGCAACACCAATGTCGGCGCCATTACCGGCCGTGTCATCTTGAGTACCAGTATGGTCCTGATGACCATTATTACTGTCGACTCTAGAAGTGTATGACGTGGCCGCCCCACGTCCCCGTCCGCATCCACGACCACGACCATGACCTCTAGCTCGACCTCTCCCAGCATCCATACTGGAGATAAAAGGTAGTAAAAGCAACTCGATGATAAGTACGGGAGAAAAACAATCATAGTGCAAGAAATGGAAGTACGATACGAGGAAACAAAAGAATCGAGTAAGGAAAACTTACGAACACTGGAAGTACCGAGATGATGGCAGCGTGATGACGATGTGCAAAATAAAATACAACTAGACCCAATAAACCGAAAAACCTAGGTATCCATAAACTTGTCTCTGATACCATTTTCTGTAACACTCCAAGATATTCAGGGTATATTACAGCGCCGTGGACCCCTACGTGGGACCCACAGGAGATATAATTAATACTGTTTTTCTGCCCATCACGGTCAGCGAGAAAACAGACACCACCAAGATGAAATTTAATTAAAATGCCCGGTACAATCGGTAAACCCGACATCATCGAAATAACACATAAAATTTTGTATACAATATATCTTCCAAATCAAAACACTTAAGTACTCGCGAGTACTAACTATCAATTTACAAGTTTTGAAATCAAAACACCTAAGTTTTGTCACTATGACCTCTACCTCGACCTCTCCCAGCATCCATACTGGAGATAAAAGGTAGTAAAAGCAACTCGATGATAAGTACGGGAGAAAAACAATCATAGTGCAAGAAATGGAAGTACGATACGAGGAAACAAAAGAATCGAGTAAGGAAAACTTACGAACACTGGAAGTACCGAGATGATGGCAGCGTGATGATGATGTGCAAAATAAAATACAACTAGACCCAATAAACCGAAAAACCTAGGTATCCATAAACTTGTCTCTGATACCATTTTCTGTAACACTCCAAGATATTCAGGGTATATTACAGCGTCGTGGACCCCTACGTGGGACCCACAGGAGATATAATTAATACTGTTTTTCTGCCCATCACGGTCAGCGAGAAAACAGACACCACCAAGATGAAATTTAATTAAAATGCCCGGTACAATCGGTAAACCCGACATCATCGAAATAACACATAAAATTTTGTATACAATATATCTTCCAAATCAAAACACTTAAGTACTCGCGAGTACTAACTATCAATTTACAAGTTTTGAAATCAAAACACCTAAGTTTTGACTACCAAAATAAAAGAACTCATTTGCACACGTCAACAACCTTGTCCAGCATCCTCGTACTGCTCTAGTGCTCGATCGACCGGCTGAACGCAACCTGAAATTCATAAACGGGTCCCCAAAGGGGTTAGAAATTACGCTAGTACAAGTAATCAAGGCAAACTATTCACTTACACATCTCATGGTACATGCATCCAATCGTTTCAAAAATCAAATCAAGACATGTCTTTTCCCGAAAAACAAACAGTCAATAATCACAATTGAAAATCGCCTAGGACTGGGGCTAAACCACTAGTCCCATACGAGGCCTCTATGGACCCTCCCATACGGGCCATAGTTAAAAATCACGTACATGACTCGCCTAGGACCGGGTCTAAACCACTGATCCCATCTGAGGCCTCTATGGATCCTCCCGGACTGGCTATCCAAACAAGCTCGTGAATCAGGAGCGAAATCACAGATTCCCTCGAGGCCCCGTCGGACCCTCACAGAGTGAGCAAATCACACACATATACATTACCATTCCATGTTAAGCATATGTATTTCACAAGAATACTTGCCTTGAGAAGTTGATGATGAAATGAACGGGAAAATAAACTACGCATGCTAGGAATCGATGACCCCTAACCTAACGATTCGAAGAATACAATCACAACCAATTCTATACGAGTATGAAAATGGAGTACACCCGAAAATCCACCTACGATTCATGTAAATTCGTACAAAACAACAACGAGGGCGGGCCACAACCGAACCCTCTCAATTTCACAAATACCATGAAATTTATCATGAACTCGTAGGGAAAACATGAATACCACTAAGATTAGTCACATACATTATGGATTAATCATCAATACGGAACGAATCAGACATTAAATCGAAACCCCCCAAATTTTCCAAAAATAGGGTTCTAAGAGAATACCTTGGATCGAAGTAGATGTTGTTAATCTACACCAAGGATTTAAAGAAGAAGATAGCTTGAATTTACAGGACTTTGAATTGCCCGGAATTTGCCCAAGAGTCGCCTAGATCGCCCACAGCCGCGGAGAAGGAAGAAAAGTGAGAAATGGACGCGTGAGGGTCAACTCTCGGGTATATATAACCATACGGTTTAGCATGTGCTAACGGCTTGTGGTTAGAGTGCGCTAACCAGCCAACCCTGGTCCGGAACCTTCGGTTCTGACTCGTTATCGTGTTGTACCCAATAATTAACGTGCGCTAAAAGCCCCCCAGTAGCGCGTGCTATCGACCTATAGCGTGCGCTACCTGTGCGTCATCCAGAGTCTAGAAACATTCTGCCTTAACTGGAATACTAAATTAGCGCGCGCTGCCACACACCTAGCGTGCGCTACTCTATAGACTTAGCGTGGGCTAAACTGCTCGTCCAGAGAGCAGAAAAAACCTACTGCCACTGCTGTGCTCGAATCATTAGCGCGCGTTACTGGCGAAGTTAGCACGCGCTACTCAACGAATTTAGCATGCGCTACACAATGAAATTAGCGTGCGCTAACGAGTGCAGACAGTAAAACAGACAACACACAAAGATGGAAAACGCCGAATTCTTCCTCGGATGAAAATAACGCGCACCCGACACCAAACAACAGACTAAATAAGACACACGTATGATGAGTTCGAGTCACAACTGAAGCACTAAAAGAAAACACGATTCCGACTAGCCAAAGGTTCGAAAAACGACAACGATAGTAATTGCCTCATAACTTTGGGAAATTACTAAACGACCCAAAACAACCCAAATACACGGTACACGATCGAACACCAAACGAAATCTCACAACATGCATAATCACATAAGGCGGATTTACGGCAACCCCGAAATGGCGGTTCCGAACAACGATTACGAGAATCGGACCAAATAGCGATGGAAATAACCATAAAAAACGGAATTAGGTAAAACAAGTCCAAAACAAGCTCATATGACAAAAAGTCCAGTATTAAATATTCTCGAAATATCCATACGGTTACAAGAGAGTCACTAAAAATGAAAATATGCCAAAATAAAAAATACCGGAAAAAAATGCGGATATTACAGCATGCGCTATCAATACACAATTAGTGTTAGGAATACTTGTTAGATTTTGATGATGTCATTATTGTAATTCAAATGATTATTACTTGGCAAAAATGTAAGGAAGAACCAAATGAGTATCTTCCATAGGCCAAATTATGTTAAGTTTAATACTTGGCAAAATGTAAAGAAGAACCAAATGAGTATCTTCTATAGGCCAAATAAGTTAGGACTCAAATCGGCTAAGTACAAAGGTACATATAAGTACATCAGAGAAGTACAGCCGAGTCAGTTCACAGAAGTTCTGGTCAACAAAAATTCATCAGAGATGTTTGACCAAACTGCAGTCAAGTGATCAGCAGACTAAGTCGTCTGAAGTCTGACAATCAGACAAGTCAAAATTCATCAAGTCAGAAGACTTCAGACAAGTCATCTGATCAGGCGAGTCTCAAACAGTCATCGACAGAGAAGTCCAAACTGCAGATAAGATGACTGTACATCAGCCAACTTAACTTATAAGAGATCAGCTAAGTACTCCAAGTCCAAGTCAGCATGCGTTGAATAGTCAAATATTACGGAAAGTCACATGCAAGCGTGAAGAGACAAATTTGAGAGATTCCCGCAAGGATATGAATTAAATAATTCATCCCGACCTACCACTGAAGACTTTAATCTTATTATATTCAAAAGAAGTGGCACCTCACATGCAAATTCTTCACAACGGTCGAAAGATGGATTAAAATATGGGAGTCCAACCTTGCAACGTTCAGTAAAATAAACAAAGAAGTCTATTTCTCCAACGGACGGATTTGTTACAAGATGTGCAACGGATATGAAGAATGCTCAAAGATCAACACTTATATATATCCGAAGATTTGAAGATGAGCAGTACAATACGAACAAAACTCTCAAGCGCTCAAAGTTATCAAAGTAATCAAAGAAATCACATAGCATCTTGAAAAGAGCAGTACTCGAAGTTCTTGTTTGAAGAAAGCTATTAGTTGGAGAAGACAAACACTCTTATCTTAAAACCTGAGTTCGGGGTACTTCACTGGTTGAAGTTGCGAGACTGATAGGCATCCGAGGATTTGAAGAATCAAATGGTGCTAGGCAGTCAAAGAGGAGTTGCAACGTCGTGATTTCCACTGGTTGGAAGTTGTTGTAGCTAAGTAGAAGAGTCACTGTAATATTTATCACTGGTTGAGAATTATAGTGGATTCATCTCCAACTGGTTTGGAGAAAGTGGATTAGTATAGGATTACCCCACCTCTGAGACCACTATAAATTGCCTGCGTGTTTTATTGCTTTCAGCATCATACTTAACTGCTGCAATCATTCATTACTGTTCCATTGTTTAGTCTTGATTTCGTCATTAGCTGATTTCTGCATATCTATAAGCTGAGAAACTTACTCTTTGTGAAAAAGAGTTTAAGAGTTTCAATAAGTCTATTCACCCCCTCTAGACTTATTCCTGGACGACTTGTGACCTACAAGTGGTATCGGAGAGATTGGTTCATTTATTTTACGAACCAGATCCATATATCAAAGATATATATTTTTAAACTCTCATTGAAAAATGGAATACATGCATTCTAGATTACCTGTGTTTTCAGTTGACGAGTATGATCTTTGGAAGATAAGGATGCAGGCACACTTATCTTCAATCCATGATGACATGTGGTGTATCATAGAGGATGGCCCGTTCATATTCGAGAAAGACAACACTCCTGAGGAGGTTGCAGTTGGGAAGCTGGAAAAGATCCCAAAGAAGATGACGGATCTGACTCCAGAAGAAAGAAAGCTGGCCAACCTAGACAACCGTGCCAGAGATGTGCTATACCAAACCCTTGACAAATCAACAATGGTCAAGATTAAAAATTGCAAAAATGCCAAAGAGATTTGGGATACCCTTGCTGTGATGTGCGAAGGTACCGAGCTAATAAAAGAAAACAAGTTGTCAATCACTACCCAGAAGTTTGACAACTTCAAGATGAAGACCGGAGAATCCATAGACCAGGTGGACACAAGGTTCACAGAGATCATCAACGAAATCAATTCTCTGGGAAAATCCTATGGCAACAGGGAGATGGCCCTGAAGGTTCTGAGATCACTCAACCCAGAGTGGAATATGAAGGCGGTAGCCATGAGGGAATCCAAAGACCTCAATAAAATTAAGATTCAAGAACTATTCTCTGACCTGAAGGCTTATGAATTCGAACTCCCAAGTTCATCATCAAACGAGCCTGCAGAGAAGGGAATAGCGTTTACAGTTGAGTCTCCCGCCAAAAGCCTATCTGAAGTTAAACCTCCAAATCCACTTGATTTTGAGGAAGAAATGGCGTTCATCATGCAAAGGTTCAACAACTTCAGGAAGAATTACTCCAAATATAAAAAGAATTATAAGAAAATCCCAGAAGAAACCAAAAAGCCGGAAGCTGGAAGGTGGAGTGTTACCACTGCCATAAGGCAGGACACATTCAAGTCGACTGTCCTGATCTTAAGAAGGACGAGAGCAAGAAGGAGGTGAGCAGAAAAGAAGACCGAAGGAAAGCCCTCATCGGAGAAGATCAAGAGCGTGTAGAGTCAAGCAGCGGATTCTTCTCTGATGATGATGAAGAATATGATTGCCTGATGGCTAACCTAGCCGATGAAGAGGTAACATCAAAACCCTCTAATTCAAACAATAGTTCAGCCATGTCTCAAGATATAGACTTGCACGAATCTGTAAATCAGCTACTTAACTATTTTGAGACACTAAAATCTGCACACCTATCTGTATCATCCGAGAAGACTCAGCTGCAAGATGAGAATAGGCAGCTGAAAAATGATTTTGAAAAACTCAGCCTAGAATTAAATAAAGTAAAATCTGATCTTGAAAACCAGGCTGCAGTTAACTTGAAAAACCAGGCTGATGTCACTACAGCTGAGATAAAACGATTAACTGTTTTGAATTGTGAAAAATTAGCTGCACTTGCTCATGTCAAAGCCGAATTTACTAAACTAACTCAGGTAAGTAAGACTCAGGCGCAGGAAATAACCTCCCTGAAGGCGTCTCTAACTCTGGACGAACTGTGTACTAATAAAAGGCCATTATATTCCAGATCAGGACTTGGATAAGATCCTCACACTCCCCCTAGTTCTAAAACCACTTTCATCAAGGGAGAAACAATTGTCTCGTCTACTGAGCCTATATACAAACCTGTATTTAAAAATAGGCAACAGCCAAGTCACAAGTCTAGGCTGCAGCCAAGGTATACAAGGCAGGCACCTAGACAAGCGACTAGGCAATGGCCAAGGCAGAAGCAGCAGCCCAGACAACATGCCCATTATTATCAAAAACTCCCCAAAAACAGATTTCAAAATGGGAGGGGCAAATGGAAACCTCAAAGTTATCCTAACTTTCAAAATGAACAAGTGTGGAGACCTCAAAGATTTAATAAATGGTCTCAGCCAAGGTTTAGAAATGGCCCACACTACCAATATTATGAGGCATATCCAGTATATAACCCTAATAGAGGATATAGACCCAGACCTTACACACCTTATAGGGGTAATAACAACAATTTTCACAATCCAAGGAGAAATCAATTCTCCAGGAAACCATCTAACCCTAGAGGACCCACACAGATTTGGGTACCTAAATCTCTGCTTGTATGATTGCAGAAAAGGTGGAAGGACTACTACCACATCTCCACAAATTCAAACTTTGGAGGTGAAGAATGGTTTGTTGATTATGGATGCTCGAGGTGTTGGGATTCCGAAAATAAAACGAAATACGCAACGGAAATAAAAACGAATCCCAAACAGGATCGATCAAGCAACGTATATACGAAAAATAAATACGAAGATAAAGATCAAACCCTTGAAGCCTTTGAAATAATTCTTCGTAAAATTGGATGACGATCACGAACCTCGTCCCGAACACGAAATCCCTTTGTTCCAAGCACCGAAAGTTCGAAGCCTCTACTTCACACGCGTCGGAAGTTGCCCGGAAAAATTTCGACGAGACTCCGTTCTCCAAGAACACGGCTAGGGAACTCGTAGGAATTTTTTCTCTCAATTTTTCTTAACTTTTATAACACCTCTAAGATGAAAATTATAGAAAAGAAAAAAAATTTCTCCTCCCTCACTAAAAGCTCACGGCAGGCAGCTCCAATGAATGAGTATGAGTTGTGTGTAGTTATCTCATCGCATCATTTATAATGTAATGATTTATATATTATAAAGGAATAATTATTCCTTTACAACTATCATTCACAATTATGTGGGAATCTCAACTCTAAGTGAGTTCCCACACACATGCAAGATCATGCCATGCCATGAGGAGTGGGTGGCCACAAGGAAGTTTCCTAGAAAACGAGCCGAGCCACTCGGCTCGTGTACCGGACGTTCGTCAAACGACTCCGTTAAATACACTCCTTTTAATCATCAATGTATTTATATTAATTAATTAGTCTAATTAATTAATTATATCAAATACAAATTTATATATCTCTAAGAAATATAATTTATGAATTAAATTAATTACCCGGTAAGTTAATTTAAATTCATAAGACCAATATTTGATTTATCCAATAAATCATAATTAGATATCCAATATCTAATATTAATAGAGAGATAATAAATTCAAATTTATCCGTCAACGCTCCTGATGCGCGACTCCGTAGGTCCGTCTCAGCCGGCATTGGGAGGAACCAATGAGTGCGGGCAGCACTTAGCCTAGCGGCCGCATCAGAAACCCCGATCGAGAACGAATGAAGGGATCATTCCGTAACCATTATGTCGTGAATACTATATACGTATAGACCCTTCATCGATGTCCCGTCAAGTCTTCGGGTCACGGTAAAGTCAAACCCTACATTGACTAAACTCTATACATGTGTTATTGCAAATCAAGACCGACCGATTAATAGTGTATCTAATACGACTATATCGAATGCTTTGCCAAAGACTTATGATCTTATTTGCCATTAACCGTATAGGAAATTCGCCGCTCACTAACAGAGATAGAATCCTTTCTTGGCGTACAAGAAAGATCGCTACCCGCCCGTATAGTCCGCACTTCGAGGTCGACTCGAGAATTAAGCAAATGAGTCTAACTACTCTAATGACAAACTAAACGTCACAGCACATCTTCTACGAACCCTCAAGTCAAAGGTCCACGTATACTATCACAACCTTTCGATTCGTCATCGACTCTCCGAGAGTGAATACCGTGTGATGAATCGAGTATGAGTCGTGTTCGAGTATCTTGGCCCCACCAATATACTTATAACTATGCTATCAAGACGTGCACACGTCCTAGCATCGATTATACAAGTCATATTAAAACTTAATGCCCATTTTAAGTTTATTGACTTGCGAACAATTTACATAAATAAACTTTAAACACTTCCAAGACATTTTCTCTTATCCCATAACGAGAATGGAATGTTCGATTTATTTACATGGACTTCACTTCAATGTTTACCAAGTCAAGAATGCAATTGAAATACAATAAACAAGAATGAATCGTATTGCCTTTTTATTAATTATTCCATAATTACAAGTATAATGCCCTTACTCTCTCATCCCCTGAGTGGCATTCGAGGGCATATTCCTAACAATCTCCCACTTGCACTCAATGCCACACATCATGGTATCCAATACCCATGTTCTTCAGATGTCTTTCCAAGAAGGACTGAGATAATGGCTTAGTCACGGTCGAGACATTGTCTTCTGAGTCTACTCTTTCCAATGAAACATATCCTTTTTCCACCATCTCTCGAACGATGTGGTACTTTCTCTCTATATGCTTGGTGTTGTGGTGAGACCTCGGCTCCTTGGCTTGGGCGACAGCTCCATCATTATCACAGAATAGTGATATAGGCAACTCCGCGTTAGGCACCACTTGAAGTTCTTGTATAAACTTATGCATCCAAAATGCTTCTTTGCTAGCCTCTGAGGCAGCTTGATACTCGCTTGGTGTGGAATCTGCAGTAGCGGTTTGCTTGGAGCTTCTCCAAGATACTGCTCCTCCATTGAGAGTAAATAAATACCCAGATGTCGACTTAGAGTCGTCATTGTCTCCATGAAAATCAGAATCGGTGAATCCAATCACCTTCAGTTCTCCACCACCATAAGTAAGAACTAAATCTCTAGTTCTTCTTAAGTACTTAAGAATGTTCTTTACGGCAGTCCAATGTTCCCTTCCCGGGTTTGCTTGAAATCTACTTACCATATTCACAGCGTAGGCTAAGTCTGGTCTCGTACACAACATAGCGTACATGAGGCTACCCACTGCCGAGGCATAGGGTACCTTACTCATCTCTCTCTTGTCTTCCTCACTTTGAGGACACATTTTCGTGGTGAGATGAATTCCATGTCGCATGGGAAGGAACCCTCTTTTAGATTCATCCATCTTGAATCTTCTCAGGATTTTATCGATATAAAGGGCTTGGGAAAGTCCTATCATTCTTCGTGGTCTATCTCTGTAAAGACGGATCCCTAGAATATAGGAAGCTTCTCCCAAGTCTTTCATGGAGAACGTTTTAGAAAGCCAATCTTTCACAGTGCTGAGCATTGCTACGTTATTTCCTATAAGCAGAATATCATCTACATATAGTACTAAGAACGCAATGTTGCTCCCACTGACCTTTTTGTAAACACACGGTTCCTCCTCATTTCGTTCGAAGTCAAAGTCCTTAACTGCTTCGTCAAAACGAAGGTTCCAACTCCGAGAAGCTTGCTTCAGACCATAAATGGCTCGTTGCAGCTTACACACTTTATGAATATTAACTTTTGACACAAAACCTTCAGGCTGTTCCATATAGATTTCCTCCTCGAGATATCCATTTAGAAAAGCCGTTTTGACATCCATTTGCCATATTTCATAATCATAATAGGCAGCAATGGCAAGCATCATGCGAATCGACTTTATCATAGCTACGGGCGAGAAGGTATCATGATAATTGATTCCTTCCCTTTGGGTATAACCCTTAGCCACAAGCCTGGCCTTATAGGCATCAACCTTGCCATCCCCATCAGTCTTTCTCTTATAGATCCATTTATTTCCAATAGTCCTCATGCCAGTTGGAAGATCTACTAGAGTCTAGACCTGATTGGTATGCATCGAGTCTATCTCAGCTTTCATTGCTTCTTGCCATTTATCGGAGTCTACATCCACTATCTCTTGGTCATAGGTGACAGGTCGTTTTCATGCTATCGTGTGTGTCGTGGAGACCCAGGTTCCTCGACATGTGTATAGCCATACCTCTCGTAAGTGAGATACCCTATCGACCTTCAAGTGGAGGCCGTGTTACAATAGGTTCGGTTCTTGATCCCCGATCGATGTCTCCTTAGGACTTTCATTATGCTCTTCCAAAGAGATATTTCTACCCGAGCCACCTTCCTGAATGAATTCATCCTCAAGGAAGTGCGCTTGTAATGCCACAACGACCCTATGGTCTTCTGGCATGTAGAATAGATAACCCATCGAGTCCTCTGGGTATCCTATGAAACGTCCTTTTATGGACCTCGCTTCCAATTTGTCCACCTTAGCCTTTTTGACATAGGCTGGACATCCCCAGATCCTTATGTGATTAAGGCTTGGTTTCTTACCCTTCCACATCTCATTCGGAGTGATAGGAAAAGATTTGGAAGGACATCTATTTAGGATATAGGCAGCGGTTAGTAAGGCATACCCCCACAGGTAAATAGGTAAATCAGTGTAATTTAACATGGAGCGAACCATGTCCAACAAAGTCCGATTTCTCCTTTCTGAAACACCATTTAACTGTGGGGTTCCTGGAGGCGTGAATTGTGAAACTATTCCATGTTCCTTAAGGAACTCATCAAACTCAGTGCTCATATATTCGCCACCTCGGTCCGACCGAAGTGTTTTGATATGACATCCAGTTTGTTTTTCAACTAGGGCCTTAAATTCTTTGAATTTAGCAAAGGCTTCAGATTTATGTTTCATTAAGTACACAATCCCATACCTAGTATGATCATCTGTGAACGTTATGAAATATTGATATCCATCTCCGGCTACTTCTAAAGCACCACAAACATCGGTATGCACCAATCCAAGTTTATCGGCAGCCCTTTCAAAAGTCCCTGTGAAGGGGAACTTAGTCATTTTGCCTCTAAGGCAAGATTCACAAGTTGGATAGGGTTCTACACCCAATGGACTTAAAAGTCCATCTTTCTCCATTTTCTCGAACCTTGGTCCACCAACATGACCAAGTCTAAGGTGCCATTTAAGAGCTTGATTAGTATCTTGCCTACCACGTTTCCTAGTTATAGTGTTCACTTTGTTTTATTTTGCATGTTCGGATGATATAAACCATTCAACAATGTAGTTGCTCCAACCAATTTATTTCAAAATAAATTTTACAACCGCCATTGCCAATGAAGAAACAAAATCCTTTCCGGTCCAAGACTGGAATGGATACAATATTTTATGCCCTTGGGCAAAACAAGTACTTCATCTAATGTCAAAATAAAACCAGATTCTAAACCCGGAAGGATTGATCCAATATCGGTTGCCTCGACACTTTGTCCGCTTCAACAATGTGATCATTATTTCCCAAGCTTCAAGTTTTCTACTGTTCCATCTTGATTCATAGTACAAATGTGAGAAGTGGCACCGAATCCGTAATCCATGAAGGTAATATACGATAGCGGAACAATTAGTTTCAAAGACAAAAGTTCCGTGCACTGATGCGCCATTAATCTTGGGACAAGTCCTTCGCGGGGCTCCACCACCGCATTCAAGGCATTTGTCCGTAGGTTTTGGACCGCCTACCTTTTGAACCTTTCGGGCCTTGCCCTTTCCTTTTGCACCCCTTTCTTGGGTTTGTCCGCTCGTAGGTCTTTTTCTTCTTGTTCTTGGACCTCTTAGGCCCGGAAGAAATCACAAGAGCAGCCTCTCTCGGTTTAGTCTTCATGTTAGATCGCTACATTACAGTTTATTCATTAGCCCAGCTAATGTGCATGTAATTTCATTACAGTTGAAATTCATTACAAACTGCGTGAAAGAGTCAGGTAGAGATTGAAGGATGAGATCAATTTGAAGAGATAAATCCATATTAAAGTTGAGCACCTCGAGCCTCTCAATCATAGAGATCATCTTGAGGACGTGGTCTCCCACTTTGTCCCCTTCTTTCATCCTAACACTGAACAACTGCTTTGATATTTCATATCTAGCAGTCCTACTGTGCTCTCCATAAAGTTCGGTCAAGTGTGCGAGAATCTGCCTAGCAGAAGTCATTTTCTCGTGCGCTCTCTGCAGCTCATTAGTCATTGAGCCCATCATAAAACCACGGACTAGCACATCATCCTTGACCCATTTTTCATGGACGTCAATGTCTTCCTGATTACCCCTAGTCCGGATTGGAGTCGATGGAATGTCCGCCTCCAAGACGTATCCCAGAGACTCCATACTGAGTACAATCATCAGATTCCGCAACCAGTCAACAAAGTTAGGGCCAGTTAGGAGATTCTTTTCAAGTAGTATTGCAAGTGGGTTTTTAGCCATTTTAGAGAGATTTAATTTCGTTTTCTGCAAAGATTTAGACAAGATTAAATTAGTGACTTGTTTTATTATGACCGAGTATAGAATTTAAGGGCTTGTATAATTCTTGTCTCGGCTCCCACTAATTTTATCGGAATTATACTCTCCCATGTTATAATCCGGAAATCATGATTAGAACGACTTCTTAGTGGTGATCAAGTTCTTTACAAATTTTAACATACGCAACCTATCAGTTTTCTTGTCAATTAATTTCTGTAAAGTGGTGTCTAACACCAACCCGTCTAACGGATGGTTTGATCTTCTTTTACCCATAGTCTTCATACCCTCAACCTATCAGGTTTCTTGGCAATCCAGACTATCTAAGTTGTTGACCATCAACGTCTATCGGTTTGACTATTGAATCTCACCCGGCAACCTATCAGGTTTCTAGGGGCGAAATTTATCACCAACCGAAGGCATCTAATGCACTCAAGAATTTTTCAACCTCTACCAAATGTACTACCCCGATAACTCGGAAGCATAGCACACCAGCTCGGGTATCAATTTTCTACGAGTTTGATGGAGGGTAGGAAACCTCGTAACCTTTTTCAAACTTAGTCTGTTTGTAGTCGGGAGAATTTCGCGATTAATGTTACACTTTGCACATTAATTCAATTATACGCGCGTTTGTATGTTTGTCAATCATTCAAAATGAAAATGTAAAATAGTAACCTAGTTACTACCAACATATAGCTCATGGACCTAATTCCTAAATCTTTGGCCAAGCGAATGACCCAATAAATAAAAAAAATACAGTCTTCGATTCTTCGTCTTCTCGATCGGTTGTCTTCGGTCTTCGTCATACCCAAAATAATACTTACATCATTGAAAAATGCATCCTATACAAATTTTCTAGTAAAAATAAATAGGCTCAAAACGGCCTTTACAACCCAATCGAATCGAACAAATCAAAAAACTAAGTCCACGAGCTATATCACCATCACATAAGGATTCCATACAACATGTAATGGCAACGAAATTAAACAATTAATTTTAATATAAATTAATCTAATTAATCTATAAAATTAATCTATTCAATTTCTACTATATTAATCCAATTAATATAAAGTGGCATTAAAATTAAATAATCAATTAATATATTGATCCAATCAATATAAAATTAATCTATTCAATTTTAATGGTATTAATCAAATTAATACTAATAATCATCATTTTAATTCGTTCGAAGTAATCCGGCCAAAAATAATATTCTCGTTTAATTTATTTCCCTTAACTCAAAAATATTCCAAATATTAATTTAGTCAAATTAAAATCCAATTAAAAATTCGGGAAATAACTACAATGAAATATAAACTTAAAATGGAGTCCCGGACAATCCGGTTTAGGCCCACCGCGCCCGATTCAAAATCGGGCCAAAACCCGAGGGTCACTGCCGAAGCCATCGCTTCAGATCGCCGATCATTCTCGCCCTGCCGAGCACTCTCACTGCCGAGTCATGGCCGAGCATGCTCGGCACCGGGCAGGCAAAGGTCGCGCCGCACCACCGCCGCCAGCCCACGCTTCGCTTTTCGCCCGTTTCCAAAAACGTGATGCTACAACGAACAATTTAAAATCTAAAATTATTCCAAATATGATTCTAAATCATAATCATCATCCAGAAGCATTCAAAATGCACAAATAATCGTATATACGATATCATTGACCTCGCTCCGATACCACTGTTGGGATTCCGAAAATAAAACGAAATACGCAGCGGAAATGAAAACGAATCCCAAACAGGATCGATCAAGCAACGTATATACGAAAAATAAATACGAAGATAAAGATCATACCCTTGAAGCCTTTGAAATAATTCTTCGTAAAATTGGATGACGATCACGAACCTCGTCCCGAACACGAAATCCCTTTGTTCCAAGCACCGAAAGTTCGAAGCCTCTACTTCACACGCGTCGGAAGTTGCCCGGAAAAATTTCGACGAGACTCCGTTCTCCAAGAACACGGCTAGGGAACTCGTAGGAATTTTTTCTCTCAATTTTTCTTAACTTTTATAACACCTCTAAGATGAAAATTATAGAAAAGAAAAAAAAAATTTCCTCCCTCACTAAAAGCTCACGGCAGGCAGCTCCAATGAATGAGTATGAGTTGTGTGTAGTTATCTCATCTCATCATTTATAATGTAATGATTTATATATTATAAAGGAATAATTGTTCCTTTACAACTATCATTCACAATTATGTGGGAATCTCAACTCTAAGTGAGTTCCCACACACATGCAAGATCATGCCATGCCATGAGGAGTGGGTGGCCACAAGGAAGTTTCCTAGAAAACGAGCCGAGCCACTCGGCTCGTGTACCGGACGTTCGTCAAACGACTCCGTTAAATACACTCCTTTTAATAATCAATGTATTTATATTAATTAATTAATCTAATTAATTAATTATATCAAATACAAATTTATATTTCTCTAAGAAATATTATTTATGAATTAAATTAATTACCCGGTAATTTAATTTAAATTCATAAGACCGATATTTGATTTATCCAATAAATCATAATTAGATATCCAATATCTAATATTAATAGAGAGATAATAAATTCACATTTATCTGTAAACGCTCCTGATGCGCGACTCCGTAGGTCCGTCTCAGCCGGCATTGGGAGGAACCAATGAGTGCGGGCAGCACTTAGCCAGCCTAGCGGGCCGCACTGTAAACCCCGACTGAGAACGAATGAAGGGATCACTCCAGAACCATTATGTCGTGAATACTATATACGTATAGACCCTTCATCAGATGTCCCGGTCAAGTCTTCGGGTCACGGTAAAGTCAAACCCTACTGTTGACTAAACTCTATACATGTGTTAATGCAAATCAAGACCGACTGATTAATAGTGTATCTAATACGACTATATCGTAATGCTTTGCCAAAGACTTATGATCTTGTTTGCCATTAACCGTATAGACATTCGCCCGCTCACTAACAGAGATAGAATCCTTTCTTGGCGTACAAGAAAGATCGCTACCCGCCCGTATAGTCCGCACTTCGAGGTCGACTCGGCAATTAAGCAAATGAGTCTAACTACTCTAATGACAAACTAAACGTGATGCACACATCTTCTCTTGAACCCTCAAGTCAAAGGTCCACGTATACTATCACAACCTTTCGATTCGTCATCGACTCTCCGAGAGTGAATACTGCGGTGATCAGATCGAGTATGAGTCGTGTTCGAGTATATTGGCCCCACCAATATACTTATAACTATGCTATCAAGACGTGCACACGTCCTAGCATCAGTTATACAAGTCATATTAAAACTTAATGCCCATTTTAAGTTTATTGACTTGCGAACAATTTACGTAAATAAACTTTAAACACTTCCAGTACATTTTCTCTTATCCCATAACGAGAATGGAATGTTCGATTTATTTACGTGGACTTCACTTCAATGTTTACCAAGTCAAGAATGCAATTGAAATACAATAAACAGTGAATGAATCGTATTGCCTTTTTATTAATTATTCCATAATTACAAGTATAATGCCCTTACTCTCTCATCCCCTGAGTGGCATTCGAGGGCATATTCCTAACACGAGGCACATGACCGGGAACAAGAAGATGCTGACAAAATACACCAAAGAAAGAGGTCCAGACGTAACCTTTGGAGATAACTCTAGAGGACAAACAAAGGGCTTTGGATAGCTTCACCGAGGAAATATCATTATATCCAAAGTTCACTATGTCAAAGGGCTCAAGTATAATCTCCTGAGCATAAGCCAGTTTTGTGATGAAAAGAAGCTAGTAGTCTTCACCATTTGGAAATGTATGGTGATAGATATCCTATCTAGTGAGGTGAAGCTACAAGGATTCAGAAGGAGAGATGTCTACATGATTTATTAGAACACATGAACCCCTAATACCTGTTTTCTATCTAAGACAATAGGTGTGAATGGATGGCTGTTGCACAAAAGATTATGTCATCTGAATTTCAAAGCCATCAACAAGATTAGTTCTCAGAAGCTAGTCAGAGGACTTCCAGAAGAAGCATTCAAGAAGTAAGCTCTTTGTAATGCGTGTCAGAAAGGAAAGCAGACCAGAGCATCATTCAAGCCAGTCCAACCTACAACTCTCACATCGAGGATCTTAGATCTACTTCATATGGATCTATTTGGCCCTATCAAGCCGAGGACTCTAAGTGGCAGAAAGCATGCTCTAGTAGTAGTGGATGACTACTCAAGGTACACATGGATTATCTTCTTGTATAAGAAGAGTGAAACCTTGACCAAGCTACCACTACACCAGAATCACGATTTTATGACTGTAAAAAACTGTCACAAATGGCTAAAACAGTCACAAAGGACTGTCATAAAATCACCAGTCACAAGTTTTTTTGTGACTGTCAAAAACAGTCACAAAACAGTGACAAAACCTCATTTATTTGACTTTACAATACCACTTTCCATGACAGTCACAAATATCATTTATGACTGTCATTAGCAGTCACGAATTTCCACTTTTGTGACAGTTATTAGCAGTCACGAATTTCAACTTTCGTGACTTCCATGGACAGTCACAGTTATCATTTTCTTGACTATCTTGTGACTGTTTTTAGAAGTCACAAATGTTGAAAAAAAATACAAAAAAAAAGTAAAACCCCATTTTTCTCTGAATGCAATCTAATCATTTTTCACAATGAATTCATAATACAATCCAAACATATTTCTCAAAGTATTCACACAACACTCCAATTAATTTTTACAAGACATAAAAATCACAATGTAATTCTCAAAATTAACACATGTAAAGAAAACTACAAACCAACCCATTGAAAATAAAATAAGTATGGAGTATTAGTTATATATTGAAAAATATCAACAACTGACAAGTTAAACTAATTGAATCATAAGCTTCATCCGTGGAACAGACAGGTGGAGCAACGCCTCCTAAGACAATGGTTTCAGGAGCACCTTTTGTCTGAACAACAAAATAAAATATATAAATCAGTCATTAACCAAAATAAATAAAGATAAATGGACATGAACATAGAGAAGGGTGGGGGGCTGGAAGTTCCCTTACATGTTGGAAATTTCTCATTCGTCCAAGGTCATAACGCCATTTTGGAGTGGTCTTCTTCTCATAAGCCTACATACAAAGACAATAAAAACATCAACTAAACATCTTCGAATAATCTGCAATTAAAATATGTATTAAGGAAAATAATGAAAATATCTTTGTATATACAAGTTCAGTAAAGGCATTTCAACTTCCATTATCTCCATTCCAGCATAACATTACCAATTAACAAGAACTAAAAGCATGCTATTGTGGGTGAAAATCAAGGGAAATCAAAACTAGTACTATCAAGTAACTAACATGCATCTGAGAAATGCCTTTGAACTACAACCGAGGCATCAAACACAACTTTAAACTTACACAGAAAGTTGGACTACAAGGACTATCCTTCACAATATTAAGTCCCTAATTATAAAATACCGATTCAACACTTTTACCAGGAAACAATGGCTTCCCTGACAAGACTTCCGCAAATATGCATCCTACGCTCCAAATATCAATAGAATGGGTATACTGCAGAAATACACAACATACATGAGACAGATTTAAAAGAATAAAATAATAGAACCCTCCACGAGATGATACAAACTAACACAAATTACAGGGCAAAGAATGTACCGTCCAAAATATTGTTATAGGGGTGTCACTGAATGCCACTCTTGCTAGTCCAAAATCACATATTTTAAGTTTGCAGTTGGCATTTGCCAATATATTCTTTGGCTTAAGATCCCTATGGTAGACATTAGCTAAAAGCAACCAACAACAAATAAAACAAAGGACCAGGTTAAGGATCACATTCAAACATAAAATTTACAAGATCAATATAAATCCATTAATTCATTTTAAAGCTAATGGTACTATCATCCATCATAGTTACTTGTATGCATATATTTCAGTGCCCGTAGCATTTGATACAGAAAGAACCGGTGATGCTCATGTGTCAAATTGTCATTAGCTTTTATGACTTGATGGAGGTCAGACTCCATAAGCTCGAAAACAACATAAATGTCTCTGTAGTCACGCCTAGAGGGTGGCATCATGATCCGCTTAATTTCAACAATATTGGGATGCCGCAATAGGAGAAGCAATTTAATCTCACGCAAAATTCGAATAGCATCAGAGATATGCTCAAAGATATCTGTTATTTTCTTTATTGCTACTCTTTCCCCAGTGTGTGTGTGTGAATAGCAGCACAAACAACTCCATAGCTACCCTTACCGATAATTTCCAAAATTTTGTATCTATTAGCCTCTCCATACTCGATGAAAAAATCTACCTCTTTTGGGACCTGCAATATTTATTATATCATTGTCTAATCATGGAGGAAGATGAGAGTACATGAACGAATGAAAAGGATAGTTTACACAAATGTTTGAGAATTTCAAGATACCAGAATCCATTGGACCTCATCTTTTAATCTCAAAACCATTCATATAAAGAAAAAGTAAGATCTTATATATAAAGCACCCCATAACACCAGATTTAGTCATAAAACTGAAAAAAAAATGAGGAAAATAAGCCAGGAAATTCAAATTAAATCCTGTAAACCATGAGTACCACCAAGAAAAAGAATATAAAACTAGTAGGAAAGTTCCTATTTTCCAAGATACAATCCAAAAGAAAAACAATACAACTTCACAAAGCTCTTGTTCTTGGAGAGGATACAAAAACAGAGTTTGAAAGGATAATAAACCGAACCAACTCAGACTGGTAAATCCTTGAGTTCACTGATCTCAGTTCTACGACTCATGCGAAGTCAAAATTAATAACACTTAGTATATCGTCAGTCCAAATAATTACAAACATACAGAAAAGAAGATAAAAAGATTAGGCGAACACACTTAACCACAAATAAACTCTCTCTTTTAGGGTTCTGCAAGAAGATAAAAAGATTAGACGAACAGACTTAACCACAGAAAGATTATAGTTTAACAACGACAGAGGCGCAGACAAAAAACAAATCAACCTTCTTTCCCTTATGAATATTACTACTAAGAAAGTGGCAACCAACATTGGCTATAAATCACGTAAGTAATACAAAACGCAAACAATCATTCTTACATTTGCTCATCTGGACGATAGTCGTTGATACAGATCATGTCCTAAAGCCGTTCATACAGATCATCTGGACGACAGCCGTCCCATTATAACTAAACGGCGTGAGCAGAAAGGAAAGCACTAGAAAACACTAGTTCCCGACTATGTAAGCTCGCACGGCCTGTCCCCTAACATTAACCGCCTTATCCCAAACGATATCACCTGAAATTAACCTGTTGTACAACAAACTATCACAGAAATGAGACACGTCGTCATATCCTCCAGGGGATTTAACACAGACATCCCAGAATATCTTCTTGTGATCTGCAACAACCTGCAGCAAAACTGATGGAAACCCATAGTTACAACAATACATTGAACCGTTGATCACATCGGGACTGATCTTGTGAAGTTTGATTGGTGTAGTATCAATGGCGCCACACATGTTGGGAAGAGAAGTGAGTTCCTGAAACCCTTAGGTGGTTTCCACCAGTCGGCGACGGGAATCTGGGATTTCGATGAACTCTGGGTAGAGTTTGGTGGCTAAACGGCGGGTGACCATGTTGGTTATCTTGGAAATCAAGTGGGGTTCGAGTCTGTAGCGTGAAGCTAGGGTTTTCAGGGATAGGCCGTGCGAGAGGCGTGAGAGGACCATGGTTACGGCGTAATCCGACGGTAGTGAGAGCTGGGACTGCGTTATGTAGGGTTTGATTTTTTTGACGACGGTGGTGAAAACGGGATAGGATAAGCCGTAGAGGGATCTCCACTGGGCGTCGCGGACGGGAGCCTCCATGGCCCAGATGTGTTCGGTGGAGAGCGCACGGAAGGCGGCGACGGAGAATTCGGCAAGGGGTTTTGCGGCGGCGGAGGAGGAGGGGGATGAGGACTTTTGGGGTTTTTTGGTCGGGGGTTTGGAGGCAAGGCATGAGAGGACAGAGGCGAGGGTGAAGAAGAGGAGTGGGGCGGCGGAGCGGCGGCCGAGGAGAAGAGGGCGGTGGAGGAGAGGAGGGGGAGGTGGTGGGGTCGAGGTAGTTGTGGAGGTGGAGAAGGTTTGAGAGTATTAGGAGGAAGGCTTGGTCCATCTCAAAAGAATTCAACTTTACTTTTCTGTGGAGATGTAGAAAGAGGAAGCTTTTTCCCTAATGGAGAAAGAGAAACCTGGAAAAGCATATTAGTTTGATTGCGATAAAAAGAAAAAAAGAAAAAAAAAGGTTTATGACTGTTTAAGACGGTCAGAACATTTGTGACAGTCATTAACAGTCACAAATATTTGAATTTATCACTGTTTGGTCTTTGTGATCATATTGGCAAATATAAATTTGTGATCACATTGACAAATACAAATCCAAATGAGTTTCATTGTCATAAAATCCTGTTTTTGGTGTAGTGTACCTCAGCTGCTAAGAAGGATCCAAAATGAGAAATCCCTCTCAATCATCAGGATCAGATCAGATAGAGGAGGTGAATTTCTCAACAAGGTGATCACTGATTACAGCGATCAGAATGGAATCCAGCATGAGCTCTCTGCAGCCAAGACCCCCCAGCAGAATGGTGTTGCCGAAATAAGAAACAGAACCTTAAAGGAAGCAGACCTGCCCAAGAGGTTCTGGGCTGAAGCTGTCAACACAGCTTGCCATACTCAGAAAAGGAGTATGATAGTAGGAAGACATGGCAAAACTCCCTATGAGGTTTGGAATAACAGAACACCTACAGTTGCTTATTTTCATATTTTTGGTTGTAACTGTTTCATCCACAACAACGGTAAAACCCAACTAAATGCCTTTGATGCTAAAACTGATGATGGTCTCTTTATGGGATATTCACAAAGAAGCAAGGCATATAGAGTCTTTAACAAAAGAACCTTAGTTATGGAGGAAACACCTCATGTTGTATTTGATGAATCTACCGTTGAGTACAGGAAACAAGTAGAGCTAATTGAGGATAAGCTCAAATCCGCAACCCTTGAAGAAGTCATTGTACATGACACAGGAATGGTGGACTCATCTGCAGATCAGCCTGAAGACCCATCTGTAGCTGATGAAGACCCAACTGCAGATCAGACAGGACCACCAAACCTACCTGATCCAGTTGATGCTAATGAAGATCAAATTGTAGCTGATAAAGACTCATCTGCGGACCAGACCAGATCCCAACCTGCAGATGACAAGACGGTAGCTGAACCAGTTGCAGACCAAGGAGACCAGATCCAAGCTGATGCAGACAGAGAGGAAATCCACCAGAGCAAATCTACAGGGGGAACAGACCCTGAAGAAGAAGACATCCCTAAGTGGCTCAAAGACCATCCTATCCAACAAATCATTGGGAAGCTGACCGATGGAGTCAAGACTAGACAGTCTACTCTACCCGCAGGAATGACAATGTTTTCATGCTTCATGTCCCAAATAGAACCCAAGACAACAGAACAAGCCTTGAAAGACTATTCTTGGATCAATGCCATTCAAAAGGAGCTTGAACAAATGGAAAGGAACAATGTTTGGGAACTAACAGATAGACCATATCATAAGAAGGTTATTGGCACCAAATGGGTATACAAAAACAAAAGCGACGAAGATGGAGCTGTTGTTAGGAATAAAGCTAGATTTGTTGCTAAATGTTATGCACAGTGTGAAGGAATAGATTTTGATGAAACCTATGCACCTGTTGCAAGATTACAAGCCATCAGACTATTCCTCGCATATGCTGCATTCAAGGATTTTGAAGTCTATCAGATGGATGTAAAGAGTGTATTTATTAAAGGAATCCTAGAAGAAGTCTATGTGGAGCAACCCCCATGATTTGTCAAAGGAGACAAAGTCTACAAGCTATTGAAAGCTCTATATGGACTCAAGCAGGTAGCAAGAGCTTGGTATGAAACCTTATCCGTATTTCTTGAGAAGAACGGTTTCTGCAAAGGGAAGGTAGACAAGACCCTATTCAGAGTGGAGCACGAAGGCCATATATTAATAGTTTAGATATATGTGGATGACATTATATTTGGCTCAACCAATCCAGAGCTGTGTGAGAAATTCTCAAATCTCATGCAAGGAGAGTTTGAGATGAGTATGATGGGAAAGCTTAACTTCTTTCTTGGATTACAAGTCAAGTAGATGGAAAATGGAATTTTCATCAATCAAGCCAAATATACCCGAGATCTAATCAATAGATTTGGAATGGAATCAACCAAACCAGCAAGAATTCCTATGATCACAAGTACTCACCTAGATGCAGATGAGGGAGGCATATCAGTGGATTCAACCCACTACAGAGGACTTATTGGATCATTGTTGTACCTCACTGCAAGCAGACCACATATATCTTATGCCGTATAAGTATACGCACGATTTCAATCCAAACCAAAGCAGTCTCACCAAGATGCAGCCAAGAGAATAATCAAATACCTTAAGTCTACAGTCAATGTTGGACTATGGTATCCTAAGGACGATAACTTCGAGCTATCAGGATATTCAGATGCAGATTTCGCAGGATGTAAAATAAATAGGAAAAGAACTAGTGGGACATGTCAATTCCTAGGAACCAGACTAATATCCTGGTTTAGCAAGAAGGAGGTTTCTAACTCTATCTCCACAACAGAGTCAGAATACCTAGATGCAGGTAGTTGTTGTGCCCAGATCTTATGGATCAGACAACAGCTAAGGGACTACAACATTATTGCCAATGAAGTTCCTATTTGGTGTGACAACAACAGTGCTATTGAAATAACCAACAATCCGGTATTGCATTCAAGGACCAAGCACATTGATGTTAATCATCACTTCATAAGAGATCACATGATTAACAAGAGAGTCAGAGTTGAAAGAGTCAGCACAGACTACCAAATTGCTGATATCTTCACCAAACCTTTGCCAGAAGAAAGGTTTTTCGAGCTGAGCAGAGAACTTGGATTACTAGCTTGGGAATCTAGTACAGATGGAAAAGCTAGCTGAAGCAGATCAGACGAAGGATGGACTAAGCTGATCGCAGAAATCTGACCCTACCTGATGCAGACAAGAATACGAAGGACAAACGAAGGAACCTAGCTTATCAAACCACAGGCGAGAAGTCAAAGGAGTCAACTCACCTGATGCAGAGCAGTCAACAGTCAACGGTCAACCAGCTAAGTTTTCTAAACCTAACCGACTTCTGAATATTATATTATTATCTGCTATTTGTATAATAGTATCATATTATTTTTGGAATCACAATTGGCATAATACTATATGCTTAAAATAAACGTGGCAACCACAAGTTCAATCGACCTCTACTGTGACCAATTAAAATCCAACCGTCCATTTTCAAACTCAAACCTGGACCACCGATTACTAAATTTGAATTTTAAAAATACTCAAAAGGTGGACCACCGATTAAAATAAATGAATATTTAATTACAAATGTCGTTTCATTTTCCTTTTAAGGACGGGAAAACCATTTCACTTTACATTCACCAAACTTTTGAAACCCTAATTTTCAAAGCATAAATCCTTTCGAACCCTCAATACACTAAGAAATCGCTAATTTTGCAAAAATGGAATCCTACTTTGAATGCGTAAATCTGAAGGCAGTCAAGGACCAGATCATCTTTTCTTTGGTCGTTGATTTTGAAGGACTCCTGGAAACAAATCTGGAGAACAACGACGTGCTCAACCTCATTCGCGTGATGACGATGAATGGGATCTACCCATTCTTGGACATCAGCCCCAAGCACCTGTTTAAGGAGGTCGTTATTTTGTTCTTCCGAGAGGCCCGAGTGATCTAATCGGGGATTCGAAGCACAGTATGTGGAATCCAAGTGGACATCTCGCCGGAGACAATTGGAAAAGCATTTGGGATGAAAAATCACGGCGTGGCGGTCGAAGCCCTTAAGCAGAGCGCAGCCGATGCTTGTCTGAAAATCAAGGTGGTCAACCAACTGGAGAAACTGAAGCTAACCACCAAGAGGAGTGAAATAAGGAAGGAGTATCACTATGTGTTGGATATAACCAACAAGATAGTGATGGGGATGGCCTGTAGCTACGACCAACTATCGTCAGCTAAGTTTATGGTGCTGGGAGCACTAATTCAAGACGAACCAATTGACTGGACGGATTACGTATACAGGCAATTGGTGCGTGAGGTCAACAAGGCCGAGTGGCTTGTTGAGGAGAAGATATTTAAATCCAAGCTGGCGTTCGGAACGCAGCTCAGTTGGATTTTGGAGAAACTTGGTGTGGCGAAGGGAAACACTGACCCCTTCCACATCAATAAGAGACTTGCTCATCTAGACCAAGAAACGCTGAGGAGGCTAGGAGGCGGAAGGAGAGCAGCTCAGATCCTAAAAGAGTTGTCTGACCAGGGACCCATCTACAGATATCTTAAAACCTCAGACGAGTCCAACCAGGCTGCATCCCGCAACTCACCTGCAGCCCAGACTGATACAGAGTCAGACAACACCCCGATTGCTGTTCGCTTTAAGAAAAGGGGACCATCCCCTGGCGAGCCCTCCATAATCCACTCCTCACCAGAACTATCTCCGAAGAGGCCCAGGTGTTTGCAGTTTAATGAAGAGGAGCATCCAGAGCACTATTTCAGTCCTGCAGCTAAGTCACCTACTCATTTGGAGGACCAGCCTACTCCTGCCAGCCTGGAGACCCTGATTGTCCCTCTTCTCACTCCCCAGTACATATCAGAGGAAGAGGAAGCAGGTTTGATCATTAACATTCCTGAGGCGAACTACAGCTTCAACCTGCTTGACAACAACATCTTCAACCTATCCATAGGGCAGCACAAATTGGTAAAACCCCTTGCTCTAAAACATTCCTTTGTTCACATTTATGAGGAATAGAAAACTTTAAAATCATATTCTTTCACTCAACTGCAATCTTTCGTTGAGATGAGTAGCTGGGAGTATCCCCAGGCTACTGAAGAAGCGCTGATGCATTTTTGCAACGAGTCAGACGCAATTTTGTTACTTCAGGAAAATTGGTTCATGTCCAATTTTAAAACCCACATGGGCCAATTTATCAATACTATTATGTATAGTATTTTTGATGGTTCTGATGATAAAGGAGAAGAAGTTGAAGAGAAAGAGATAAGAATAGAGGAGGTAGTGGAGGAAGAAGAAGAAATTATTATTGTTGATGATGAAAAGGGGAGACACGAAGAAAGAGAAGAAGAAAATATCTTAGTTGAAAAACAATCTGGAGAAAAAGGAGTCGAAAAAACTGTGGAATTAGTGGATGAAGAAGTAGAAGAAGTTGATGAAGAGTATGAAGAAGAAGAAAAAGAAGATGATGATAAAAAGGATGATAAAAATGAAGATAAAGATGATGATGATGATGATGATGATGATGATGATGAGAATGATGATGATGATGATGATAATAAAGGAGATGGAGGTGAAAAGGAGGCTGAGAGAGAAAGAGAAAAGGAGCCTGAAGAAAAAGAAGAAAAGGAAGAAGGAGAAAAGGAGAAGGGAAAAGAAAAGGAAGCCGAAAAGGTAGCTGCATCAGAAAAGGATGGGGCACCTACCCACTATACCAGCCTAGATGCAGACCTAGCTGAGGATTCCAGATCGGGGACCCCAGAGCAGACCCCATATAGTAAGCCAGCTGCATACAAGAGTCTGCAGACAGGTCGGTCATCCGCACACCTACATGTAGGCGTCGAAGGCTCAGGCGAGCACTCTCCGCAGACATCACACATTACACCTGTGATGACTGAGCTGATCCGACATATTGTAAAGACACTGTTGGAGAGCTGCTTGCCACAAGTCACTCCTGACCTGCAGTCCATTAATGCCAAAATTGACACCTTGCTGCAGCGAAATATCCCTCAACCACCTCCTCCTACAAACAACAAAATGCCCCTTGGCATGTCTGACTGGATGCATAGAGTGGAGCAGCAATTGACCATCCTGGTTGATGCTGGCAAAAGGGGGGAAGAGAGGTTACAGGGGGAAGGTAGCAGGCGGGGAAGTAAGTGGAGTTCAAGAGGCGAGGACGAAGAGGAAGCAGGATGTCCAATTAATTACAGCTGGGACATCATCTGTAAAGAAGAAGGAAGAAGAAGAAGGAGAGCAGACTGATGATCAGCCTACAACCAAAAGAAGGAGGATCAGATCTGGGGAAGAGCTACTCAAGAATGGGAAGGAAAAGAGTTATGGTATGTTGAAGACTTTGTTCCTGTCCAAGCTGCACCAACGTGGGGATCTGCAAAGAAAAGTTCATCAAAGATTTTTACATCTGGGTGTTACTCCAGGATGTAAATTGCTCCCCACAGCAGACTTTGATTAACTTTATGGATTCAGCACATCCAAAACTCTGGGCCATCCTTCTAAAACACACTGAGGGATGTAATGCATACCCCATGATTCCTCCCTTTAGACCTAAAGATCAGCCAACTTGACTTGTAAGAGATCAGCTAAGTACTCCAAGTCCACGTCAGCATGCGTTTAATAGTCAAATATTACGGAAAGTCATATGCAAGCGTGAAGAGACAAATTGGAGAGATTCCCGCAAGGATATGAATTAAATAATTCATCCAGACCTACCACTGAAGACTTTAATCTTATTATATTCAAAAGAAGCGGCGCCTCACATGCAAAGTCTTCACAATAGTCGAAAGATGGATTAAAATATGGGAATCCAGCCTTGCAACATTCCGAAAAATAAACAAAGAAGTCTATTTCTCCAACGGATGGATTTGTTACAAGATGTGCAACGGCTATAAAGAATGCTCAAAGATCAACACTTATATATATACGAAGATTTGAAGATGAGCAGTACGATGCGAACAAAACTCTCAAGCAATCAAAGTTATCAAAGCAATCAAAGCAATCACATAGCATCGTGAAAAGAGCAGTACTCGAAGTAGTTATTTGAAAAAAGCTCTTAGTTGGAGAAGACAAACACTCTTGTCTTAAAACCTGAGTTCGGGGTACTTCACTGGTTGAAGTTGCGAGACTGATAGGCATCCGAGGATTTGAAGAATCAAGTGGTGCTAGGCAGTCAAAGAGGAGTTGTAACGACGTGATTTCCACTGGTTGGAAGTTGTTGTAGCTAAGTAGTAGAATCACTGTAATATTTATCACTGGTCGAGAATTATAGTGGATTTATCTCCAACTAGTTTGGAGAAAGTGGGTTAGTAGAGGATTACCCCACCTCTGAGACGACTATAAATTGCCTGCGTGTTTTACTACTTTCAGCATCATACATAACTGCTGCATTCATTCATTACTGTTCCATTGCTTAGTCTTGATTTCGTCATCAGTTGATTTCCGCATATCTATCAGCTGAGAAACTTAATCTTCGTGAAAAAGAGTTTAAGAGTTTCAATAAGTCTATTCACCCCCCTCTAGACTTATTCCTGGACGACTTGTGACCTACAATCAGCACGCGCTATGAGGCAACATATGCACTACACCTATTGCACAGGCAATAAAATCGCACCAAAATCCAACACAACAATGGTCCAAAAGGAGACTAACAAATAATGAAGCATGACATATGACCCGCATAACTTACGAAATGACAAGTCTTACCCGACGAACACCATGACACGGTACATCATACCATACCCAACATAGGGAAAATCTCGAATAATCACCAACGGAACAAAGTAACCGGCACTACTGACAAATAATTCAAAATAATCGAAAACAAAAATCTCGATTATTACAATAATGTTACGGCTATAACCCAATCTAGAATATAAAGTCTGGATGTGGGTTTTCATATCAGTTTTGCTCTTTTCTTTCCTCACGCGAGGGTAGAGTTCTTGAGGCGATTTCGGGCGATTCTTCATGAAGTTCACCAATCTTTCAACCTACAACATAATCATCAAGGTCCTGGTGTGGATTAACAACATCAAATCATCCTTTTCCATTTGAATCGAGGTAATCAACCTAGACCCTATTTCAGGAATAATTGGGGTTTTTGTTGATTTCGTAATTCTAATCCAAGATTGTTGGTTCCATTATTTTTATCTAGTATTGTTGATCATAATACATGGTTTGAATCCCATTTTTCATGAATTATCGGGTCGATTTGTGTTCTTGACCATTTTGAGGAAAATCCTTGAACTTTAGTTGTTTGGTTATTTGGTGCAACGGATTTACGTTGTGTTAGGGGATTTATTTTCATCATTGTTATTATCGTTTGTAGTAATTATCGCGTGTTGGTGCTCGGCGGAGTCGGAGGATTCATAGATGATTCGTGCGAACTTACTACGACCGATTTTCCGTGCTTGCGACTATTCGAGGCAAGTATCTTGCCCAAACATTTCATGTTTTGTAGATGTAATGATTGGTAATCCACTATGTGCGTCTACTTGAATGTTTAGAATGAACTTTCTAAAGACTCAATATAGTTTCGAATAAAGGCTTTCTTTCAAGATACTTATGTGCTTTGGGAATAAATGAATTACATGAATATGTTGAAATGTGGTTGTGAACTGAAATACGTGGTCTTCATATCGTGTGGTTATAAAAGCTCTCTTACCTTGGTCTAGGGTTGTGTGTTGGAATGTGTATAAGTTTTTGTGACTGTTGTCAGGATGATGTGTGATTCTGGCTTACCATTGGTTTATTCACTCGGGTATACATGAGTAAAATTCGAGGTTCATCTTGCTAACATGGAACGAGAATAACCCTGGGGCGTATGTTGATGTGGATGTTTGGGTCGTGGACCCCGGAATTTATTATCGGATAAGTATTTTGGGAAAATTTGGGTTGTGACCCTAAGCAATTTTTTAAAAGATGAGGATTTCTCGATCTTAAAAATTCTTTACTAGTTGTTTATTTTATTTAAGCCTTCCATGGTTTGTGGATTATATTATGAATCTCGATTGTGTCCGATTGTGAATTCCATTCTAGCAAGTACTTTGATTTTATGTTTTATAGGTCCTTACATTGGAAGTCTTGCATTCTTTTAAGTGAGGGTGTATACGTTCACTCCGGGAGGGTGCGACGGGGCCTCGAAGGGGTCCACTAATGGTTGGGTCCGTGAACATTGGGTTAACCACTCCGGGAGGGTCCAACGGGGCCTCGTAGGGATCCGCGCATGGTTGGGTCCACAGTTAATCATGAGCATTTTTGTAACTTGGTGATATGTCCAGAATATCACAATGCTTTGGCTTTCCATAATGCTTGGGATATAATACATACTTATCATATGTACTTTGACTAGAATGCAGTAAGATTATATGATATGGCGAGAGTTTAGAATTGTTTCTTAAGCGACAATATCTCGAAAAGTCTTTCTCCGTGTTTGATTCTTTGATTATTCAAGATCATTATATCCTTGGAATATGATGTGTATGGCTCGTAATTGCACTTTATACGTGCACTAGCAAAATACCAATTTTCTAACCCCCGAGTAATCGGTGTGTGGATGCCTGTTATTGCATTCAGGTACATGCAGGTTCTTTGGGAGCAAATCACAGGATAAGTACGAAGAATGATGGAAGACAATGATACTAATCACATGAAGACTAGTACTTGGTATTGTTGGTCGAATTATCTTTTCCTTTCCGCTGTAGTGTTTTCCCGTCGCCTGGGAGTGTTGTTGTCTTTTGACCCCTATGCGGGTGTGAGTTTTGAAGTAGAAATGTATATGAAGTTTAAATTGTACGTTATTGATGATAGACCAAATAAGTCTACAAATTTGTTATTCAGCCATGTTGGCATTAAGGTGATGTCTTGTTTTGGTTTCTAGCCTGGCAGATCCTCATGGAGAGGGTCTACAGTGCTGTAATATTCCCGAGTGGATTGGGGGGTGTTATAATATCAACCACAATCAAATTCTACGACCATTCTACACCTGATATCACTGGATAATTTTTAGTCTCGCGATTACCCACGATTCTATCCCCACTAGGTAGTCTCACAATAAAAGGTTCACAAACAGTTATGCACAGTCTAAGGAGATGAAAGAATACGTAGCACCAGAATCAAATAGCACTCGAACTGGATGAGATAGAACATAAATGGTACCTGAGGCCACCGTCGCATTGGGATCCTCCACTCGATGCATCTCGTAAATGCATGGATGTATTGAACCAGCACTAGAATCTTTCCCTCTAACGGACTGACACCGTCCCCAGCCTCTACCGAAACCCTGTTGTGGCTGGTTAGCTGACTTATGCTGATCCACACTCGGCTCTAAGTACTGGGGCATAAGCTTGAGTATTAAAGGTCTTATCTCCTCTAGTGCAATAAATCGCTCTGTGGCCCATTTGACCATAAGTGTTACATCTCAGAGGTGGAAAATGGCACTCGTGGTTGATATGACCTGTACGGTTACAATTAAAACATGTCACCTCGCGAGTTGAGGCACCCAGAGCTTAATGGAAACTATTCCCATCCCTAAAAGGACGTGACGACTTCCCGACATGTAGTTAACTGAATGGGATCTCTCAATGCTACCACCATTGTTACCAGAAAAGTTCCCAGTGGTTTTCTGTTTCATCTATTCGGTAGCTGTCTCAGTCTCCGAGCTCAACAAGTCGTAGGTCAGTGCCTTATATTGATACTCTCTTAGTGTGGTGCAGGCGAACCCAGCCATATAACGCCGGGTCTCAGTCTTCATCCACATATTGAAATGGCGGATCTTATCACGCTCGTCGTGCACCTAGTTCTTCACATGGACTAACTGCTGGTTGTATTCAACTATTGCCTATGAAATTGGAATATCTTGTGGCTTAGCCTTGAAAAAGGCTAGAATTCTGATCTCTTGAACTGGCCAATGACAAAACTCGACTTCCATCAAGTCCTTGAACTCGTCCCAAGAAGCAATATGATCTTGTGGCTTAACTGTCTGCCACCAAGTTGCAGCCTCCTTAGCAAGGAGGTAGGGGCACTCTCCTCGCCTCGGGATAATCAAATGCTTTAAAAACTTTTTCCATCTCGAATTACCACCTTTCCCAACTGGCCGGATTAGTAGCACCAATAGACTGTGGAGGATGCATACGGGCTACATCCTGGAGCCATCTTTCCTCACCCGTATTATCCATCAGGTTTGGAATATCCTGCTAGATCATCTGGGTCAAGAGAGCCATTTGATTTGCCACCTGTTGAAGAATGTTCGCAACACCGGCATTCGCATTATTCCCTTGGCCGTCTGACTGGTCATGTTGACCATCTGTACTAGGATGCACTGAGTTCGATAAAGTAGGGGTGGTCGAACCAGCATCGGCGTTGAAAGACCCCACCAGATGCGCCACACCCACGACCGCATCCTCATCCGCGCCCTCTACCCGTGGACATTTTGAGGAACAATGAGATTATTCATGAGCACAGTTCAGATTACACACCATCAAGGTGATCGATTCCCAAAGGTACCAATTCTAAGACGATACATAAAAGAACAGAGAAGAGATATAAGGGAACTTACGAGTACCAGTCGTACTCAATTCGACCCAAAGAGACCGACAGCCTAGGTATCCATAAACCTAAGCTCTAATACCGTATTCTGTAACACCCCAAAGATATTCAAGGTATATTACAGCGCCATGAGCCCCTCCGTGTGACCCACAAGGCTATACATACACGTAACCATGAACTCTGACCGACAAGGTCTAGACATAATCAAACGGAAGATAATAATTTATTAAAGTCCAAAGTAATAATCAAATTTGATAGTTTACAAGTCGATGGGAATCAGACCCAGGACAATAAAAGCGAAACATCAAGAAGAACATTCCATAGTACTCGAGTACTAAAAATCATTAAAGTCCAATATCTCGAACGAAAGACATAAATAATACTCAGAAGAACATGAGACATCATCACTCTTTCCCATCATCATCATACCGATCCGGTGCCCGCTCGTCTCCTTGTCTGGAACTTGAAATACATGAAACGTATTTTCCCCGAATGGGGTTAGCCGTGAAGAAGCTAGTGCAAGTATATTGAATATGAAACACAATACTTCTTGAACGATAAAGTAAACATAACCTCATTTGATCAAACTCAAGGCTAGTATTCCTGAATAGCTAAATCTCATATCATTTCAATCATATATGTGATTAACCACGGATCGTACCAGAAGCAGTGACCCCTAAGAGCACCCTTCGGTCCGTCCCAGAGTGGTTAATCCAAAAATGTTCAATTGATCGCACCAGAAGCAACGACACCTCAGAGGACCCATCTGCCCGTCCCGGAGTGAACATATAATCATACACATCACATACACTTTACTTTCAATGTCAAGAAAATACAATCATAAATATATACTTGTCTTTGAGACATTGGAAATTGAAAGGAAATGGTATTCAAGCTCAGTAGGTCCAAGAATACACTTCCGGCCCTAAACGATTCATAAGGAATACGATAATCAACAATCAATACTCAATTCACAAGAAGGAACTCCCAAAACCCCGCCTACGATTCACAATTCTTCAAGGGTATTCACATAGAGAGTGGAGATCATCCAAACCCTCTCAAATCCAAGTAATACATACGAATATTCGTATAATCGTAAGGGAAATATGGGTATGGAGTATATATTTCATAATCTCAGGGATTTCAATCTTCAAAGCGATTTAAACGGACAAATCTATAAAAGCCCCCAAAATTCCCAAAACCGGGTTCTAGGAAGACTTACCTCAATTTGAAAGAGAAAGATGGATAGGTGGTTATTAAATCACATTAGAAGCTCAAGAATATTGATGGTTGATGAACTCTTGACAAAATTTTGTCTTGGAATCGCCCAAATTGCCCGAATGGAGAGGAAGAATGAAGAAATCAGTTAAGAAACCCATTTTTCACATTTTTATACTACTGCAGGCGACACAGCCGTGTTGGGGTCTGACACGGCCGTTTCCATAGGCAGAATTGCCTGCTGGGCTGCTGCCAAAATGACACGGCGGTGCTGGATTCTGACACGGCCGTGTCCTTTGACAGAACCAGACTTTTGTAGATAGTGTTCACTAATATGATTATAACTTTCTCATCCAAACTCAAATAGATTCGCATTGAACCATTTGAATGAAAAATTGATGCTCTATCATACTGTTAAGTTTTAGAGTTTTTGGAGTTTTCAAGAATTGGTGGTGATTTTTCAAAGTCGAACCTTATGCATAACACTTTCAGAAAATGTCCAATCGGACCAGAACAGCTTCAACATGGGTTGATTCTAGAAATATGATGAATCGCTTATGAATAATTCCCAACAACAAGTCTAAATGTTATTCAAACATACAATTCAGACCACTCAAAGGTATAGCAAAACAATTACAAAGACAAGAACCAAAACTTTGAGAAATAACAAAACGGCCCAAAACCTCAGAAAATCACGATTCAAGATCGAACAACCATACCAAAACTCATATTCTAACTAAATATAATTAGCGAACTTATAGGAATAATGAAACCACAGTTTCGGACAAGATTCACAAGAATCGACTCAAAACACGATAAAGTCAAAATATTATATGGAATCGTTACAAACAACATCAAAATCGTTCGCATGACAAAAAGTGTAGAACAAAATAGTTTCAAAATATCAAAATAAATACAAGCAACTCGTAAAAAGTGTAAAAGCACCAAAAAAATGAAAATTACCAAAAGTAGAAAAATACGGATATTACATGGATGATTTCCAACCTCTATGTGAATATCCTTGAAGAATTGTGAATTATAGGCGGGGTTTTGGGAGTTTCTTATTGTGAATTGAGTATTGATTATTGATTATCAGATTCTTCACGAATCGTTTAGGACCGAAAGTGCGTTCTTGGACCAATCGATCTCGAATACCTTTTACCTACTATTCAATATGTCTCAAAGGCAAGTATATGTTTATGATTATATGTTCTTGACTTTGAAAGTGACGTATATGTGTGGTGTGTGAGTTCACTACAGAATGGGCCGACGGGTCCTCTAAGGAGTCATTGCTTCTCGTGCAATCTATGAACGTCTTTGGGTTAACCACTTCGGGACGGGCCAATGGGTCCTCCGAGGGGTCGCTCCTTCTGGTACGATCCTCGGTTACTCACGTATATGTTTGAAATGTGGAATGATATGATATTAGTTATTCTGGAATACTAGTCTTGAATTTTGTTAGATGATGTTATGCTTACTTTACCACTCAAGAAATATTACTTCATATTTGATATACTTGCATTAGCTATTCCACGGCTAACCCCATTCGGGGGAATTGTATTTTATGTATTTCAGGTTCCAGACGAGCGAACAAGCGGGTACCGGATCTGTCTGATGATGATGGGCAAGAGTGATGTTGTGTCATATTCTTCTCTGTATTATTTATGTCTTCCATTAGAGATATTTTACTTTAAATGATTTCCAGTACTCGAGTACTGCAAGATGTTCTTCTTGATATTTTTCTTTATTGTCCTGGGCCTAATTCCCATTGACTTGTATCCTGTCAAATTTGATTATTACTTCAGACTTTAATTCTTATTGTCTTCCATTTGATTATGTTTATACCCTGTCGGTTAAAGTTCATGGTTAATTATACTTATAGCCTTGTGGTTCCCACGGAGGGGCTCACGATGATGTAATATACCCTGAATATCTTGGGGATGGTACAGACCATACCAACCGGTGATTGGATCGAACTAGTTTAATGACTAACTTTATGTCACAAGTACATCTCCTACTGAAACCTCAAGCCAAAGGTTCACGTATACCTATCACAACCTTTTATTCTGTCATTGACAATCACAACGTGAAATCTATGTGATCGAATCGAGGTGAGTCAAGTTCGAGTATACTAATACCATTAGCATACCTATAACATGTGCTCCCACTAACCATTAGTGAATACAAGCACTCTACATATCAAAGTACACGTTATACAAGCCTTATCTAAACTTAATGTCCAGTTAAGTTTTATCATCTTGCGAACCGATTAAACATTCGAGCCCTATACACTTCCAGTACCTATTTTCTTATCTCCAAAAGAAGTGGAATATTAGCTCTCAAATGCAAGGACTATTATGCTATATACCAAATAACCATGCCAGTGAGTAATATAGCAATAATAAATGCCTTATTATTTAATTTAATATTCATAATTACAATACAATGCTCTCACTCTATCATGAGTGGCATCCGAGAGCATATTCTTAACACTATCCCACTTGAACTCAATGCCATAAGATATGGTATCTAATACCCATACTCTCCAGATGACCCTCTAAGACCTTCTGAGATAGTGGCTTGGTCAGCAGATCAACAATGTTATTTGCTTTATCTATTCTCTGCATTGTAATGTTTCCTTTCTGAACTATTTTTCTAACAAAATGATACTTTCTCTCAATATGCTTGGTGTTGTGGTGATCCCAATGCTCCCTAGCCTGCACAACGCTCCACTGTCGTCACAAAACAGCGCCACGGGCCGGTCTGAGTCAGGAACCACTTGAAGTTCCGCAGTGAACTTCTTAATCTAAAACGCCTCTTTAGCAGCCTCCGTAGCTTCCTGATATTTGGCTTGACATGTGGAAATCGTAGTCGCACTTTGTTTTTCACTTCTCCAAGACAATGCTCCACCATTCAGAGTAAAGATATACCATGATGTGGACATCTGCGTATCCATGTCTCCTGAAAAATCTGACTTCGTATAACCAATCACTTTAAGTTCTCCACCGCCGTATGTTAGAACCAAGTCTTTAGTACTCTTCAGGTACTTAAGGATGTCCTTTACATCATTCCAATGTTCCTGCTGTAACACCCCCAAAACCATCCGGGATATTACAGCGCCGTGGGTCCCGCGCCGGAACCCACCAGGCTAAAAACCGTTTACAAAACCAATTCAAAAGCGCCAAAAGGCCGATGACGGTAATATTTTAAATACTCAAATATTTTCAAAAGCATAATTTTGAAATACCGTCATAAAATACCATTTGAAAATACAAGGCGAAGTGCCAAATCTCAACAGTTTAAAATATACGTTAAGCCACAACTTAAACGTATCGATAAAATAATTTGGGAAAAAGAGTTTGACGAAAATAACCCAAGTTCGTAAAATGCCCAAAAGGGCCATTTAAAATACACACACGCAGCGGATAAAGATACCGAAAAGCCATTTTGAGATATACACACGCAGCGGATAAATGCAGTTCAAAATACACATTTGCAGCGGAAATAAAACAACCAGAAATAAATACTCAAGAACATGCCACCACCAGTATCACATCGGGAAGCTCATCCCTTCACGACCGCTACTAGCTCGATCTCCGAGTACCTAAAAATAAAGCCCACGACGGGGTCAGCCACAATACTCAATAATGATATCGATCACATCATCATAAATAATTACATACCAATGTAAAAATATAGTAAGAATACTACCAAAGTAATCTTACCGACATAACCTTACCAATCCACAACAATCCAATCCTTACCATAATCCACATTTCGCATCCTCGAATGACGAAATAAATTCAACAACAATCATCTCTACTGTATTCCAAAAATACCGACAATCCTCAAAACATCATCATAACTCATAAGTGTGGAAATAATCCAATCTGTGTCAAATCCTGTCCGTGGGATTACACAATCAATTCTCAACCTGGATAAACCAATAACATACCACATATCGTAGATCAACTACCACAAAACAATGAATACAAATCCCGAAGCAACGACATACACCAATGCTTATACGATCAATAACCAGATCAACCGATAAATCAACTGAGAATATCATCGACATGATAACTCCAATACGACCAATAAAGGATCAACGATAATCGAGAGTACCATCAACATGATAACTTCGACACGATCAACAAAGGATCAACAATAACCGAGAATACCATCAACAAGGTAAACTCCAAATGATCAACAATAATGGATCTCAAAGAAATAACTCTGACTGTCGAACATACCCCTCGGGCGTATGAACAACTCCACAAACCGTCGAACATACCCAACCATAAATGGAGGATGAACGACCAAACAATATGGCTCAAAGACGGAAATCATAGTACGCCCGATCCGAATATGTGTCGAGCACATGTCCACCCCGTATACGGAATCCGTGATATACGTGGGACAATGTACCTAATTAGCCTCAACGAACTACGCCTCGTGTGCACAAATTTTCACGGAAAATATTCACGCATGACTATATATGTGCCCGGCTAAAAATCCTACACAATATCCAATCGGAACGCAGATATGACTCCAGATATGTCACGATGCAACATGACAACGAAACTCAAAGAAACACATATCCAATAAGGATCAAAAGACTCACCGAAGTGAACAACAACAGACTGACAATGAAAAGTCGACACGACTAATCAATATCCAAAACATCAATCCTGGGATCATCATCCCCAATTGAATGACCAAAACATCTACGATCTCAATACAATAGTCCTGGGATCAACATCCCTCAACGAATAACCGATACGAAACTCACTACACGAAACCTCAACATATACAACAACTCAACATACTAATTATCCACATGATTGAACAAATACTTAGATTACCTCAAAGCCGAGGACCATATCCATCAACATCCCCCAATGAGACGATCAACACAACCATTAATACCAACAATAGTCCTTCCTAACAACATTGCTATATGAATTATAAATGAAATGAAAACGAAACCATTCATCAAATATTATAAACTGAACAAGTAGAAACTTGCCTCGATACCGATACCACGAAGCCATTACCAAAATCCATTGCCTTTGTCTACGAGCTCCTTAGCCCCGACCAAAAGCAATCTACGAACTCTTTAGCCTCAACCGCAACTCAACGGTCATAATCCATGATCAAAATATCAACCTATTGCAATAACCGATTAACACACATTCGATAGAAATCAATAACCGACATACTCAACCAACAAACTCAACGGTTCAACGAAACCTCGATCATATACATAATACCAAATAATCCAACTCAACAAATACGAACCCATATCCACGATACAAGCCGTAACTCGATGATCACAAATAACAATCAATAACCGATCAACAACGGTTCTACAATATCCCGATTAAATACAAATCCAAACAACCCAAACCAATCAAACACGAACTCAAAACCACAATACGATTCCACAATCCGAAGATCATATCAATAATCAATCTAAACCAACAAGGGTCTAACATTACCGATTCCAAATTCAATCTTAAATATGGATACAAGTTTCCTCCTTGTAAATTTATAATATAAACCAATTACCGGTTATCATCATCAATCCTACGATCCGATCAATTCAATATTATAGATAACCATATTCCAAAGGTTTCAAATAATTCCATTATCCGAATTGAACACTTGTTAAATACTTATGAATTCTCAAACTCAAGAGTGAATCATAAACTTATCAAATCCGAAATCATATTCGTATTCCTATACGAATATTGTGCCAAAACACATAACTTAGTTCTAAATGTGAATATTCCATATTCATATCCAAAACACCAACACCTCTTAAACATGTTCAACAATTCATATAATCCAAGAGTTCCTTAAGAACACAACTAATTCCGAAATCATATTCAAAATCTCCAATATGACATAATCCGATGTGTCCTAACATCTAAACAATCTTTATTCACAATTCAAGGTGTATATAATCATGTCCTTAAACATATATACTTCTCATAACATCATGAATCGCAACAAACCACCAAGAACATCGAGAATACTACGATTCCATAATCATAACGACATAATCAAGGCATTTGATCACCAATTCATTATCTTCCTTTAACAAAATTCCCATAATTACCAAGAATCATCACAACAATATCATTTCCATCACCATTCATACGAAAACGTGTAGAATTTTCCAAGTTCTACTCATTGAGACATTTCATCGAACACTTTGAAGGCATAGTCCAATTCAATCGATTATTCAAAGGAATACTCGAATCCGATCCACAAAACTTCAAGAACAACGAATAATCTCAAGAATACAACAAGATTCCATCAATAATCTGAGTTAAAACGAATCAAATCGGCCAAGACATCAAGAAGCTTCAAAAATATCCAAAACCAAGTGTTTAGGTGTTCTTACCTTCGATCCGGGTGGAAGATGATGTTAATCCATGATTCCAACTTCCAAAACATGTTGCTAGATGATGATATTACTCAAATCCATCCACTTTGATGAAGAAATCGCCAAAAAACGAAGAAAAACATGAAAATGCCGGATGACTCGGTCTGTGCCTTTAAATAGGCGGACCGCCGCACGTTACGTACGTAATCGGCCATCGCTTTACGACGTAATCGCCATGGCTCGCCATCGGCCCACTCGGAACCCTTACGTCGTGAATCGGCACCGCTTACGCACGTAATCGGCCCTTACGGCCGTAATCGCCACGCCTTACGTCATTTAATCGCCGCCCTAGCCTCCGAGTCACCGCCGACCGTGATCGGCCACCCCACGAATCACCGCCGACCATTCCCGGCCATTCCAACGAGTCACGACCGGCCATGCTCGGCCATCCAGTCATCTCGGCCACGACTCGACCGGCTACTCCGTAACGTCGTAACACTTAATCCGTTGCGTCGTAATACGTGCGTTGACTTGCTACAGTATAATACTCGTATTACGTACGTAATACACCCTGTATAACGTACGTAACTCCGTCCGTTGACTCACCTGTCCACATCCGCGCCGAAAGCTGCCGACACCGGGCCCCACTATCCGATCACAAGTCTGATTCCTCTTGTTACGTACGTTATGTACACTATATAACGTACGTAAGTTGACACATTTTACGTACGTAAGCTCCAAGGCTTAACATACGTAATGGCTTTTATACTTAGCCAAAAATCCAACTGTTCCTGTCCGACGTCTCGACGTACAAAATACAAACATACGGCATACTGAATACACATACTGAATCCAAAAATATTCTCATACGGTATACCTGATATCCAAATTAGTTCAACCTGATACAACATATCCTGAATATATCTGTCAATCCAAAAACGATAATCACACCAGTATAACTGTCTCGTTTCTCAATTTATTTTATCCATACTGTATAGATACCAAACTATACAGTATATCTCAGATAAAATAACGCGAAAAATTTATACTGAAAATTCGGGTATTACATACTACCCCCCTTAAAATAAGTTTCGTCCTCGAAACTTGCAACCAGTCACCAACAACAGATAAATCCAAAATTTCCAACTCATCACAAAAACAATCAAGCGTCGCCACAAGCGAAATAACCAAACCAATATACTTACAGGTGCGTGAAGTCGATGATCTCCCGTGATACTAGCACACGACTCCCATACGAAGTCTCAACACAACCAACGCACACCAATATCACAAATAGCAGTTTGAAAGGAATCTCGAAAATTTTGGAAACTCCAAAAATCGATTCGACTCAAAAGTCAGAAAAACTCATTTTCAAAAATCACGCTACTACTGCACTGTAGAGCCACATAACACACACGCCCGGGTTTCACAAAACCCAAGCTCGATACCATCTTCTGTAACACCCCAAAACCATCCGGATATTACAGCCGTGGGTCCCGCAGGAACCCACCGGGCTAAAAACCGTTTACAAAACCAATTCAAAAGCGCCAAAAGGCCGATGACGGTAATATTTTAAATACTCAAATATTTTCAAAAGCATAATTTTGAAATACCGTCATAAAATACCATTTGAAAATACAAGGCGAAGTGCCAAATCTCAATAGTTTAAAATATACGTTAAGCCACAACTTAAACGTATCGATAAAATAATTTGGGAAAAAGAGTTTGACGAAAATAACCTAAGTTCGTAAAATGCCCAAAAGGGCCATTTAAAATACACACACGCAATGGATAAAGATACCGAAAAGCCATTTTGAGATATACACACGCAATGGATAAATGCGATTCAAAATACACATTTGCAAATGAAATAAAACAACCGAAATAAATACTCAAGAACATGCCACCACCAAGATCACATCGGAAGCTCATCCCTTCACGACCGCTACTAGCTCGATCTCCGAGTACCTAAAAATAAAGCCCACGACGGGGTCAGCCACAATACTCAATAATGATATCGATCACATCATCATAAATAATTACATACCAATGTAAAAATATAGTAAGAATACTACCAAAGTAATCTTACCGACATAACCTTACCAATCCACAACAATCCAATCCTTACCATAATCCACATTTCGCATCCTCGAATGACGAAATAAATTCAACAACAATCATCTCTACTGTATTCCAAAAATACCGACAATCCTCAAAACATCATCATAACTCATAAGTGTGGAAATAATCCAATCTGTGTCAAATCCTGTCCGTGGGATTACACAATCAATTCTCAACCTGGATAAACCAATAACATACCACATATCTGTAGATCAACTACCACAAAACAATGAATACAAATCCCGAAGCAACGACATACAGTCCGAATGCTTATACGATCAATAACCAGATCAACCGATAAATCAACTGAGAATATCATCGACATGATAACTCCAATACGACCAATAAAGGATCAACGATAATCGAGAGTACCATCAACATGATAACTCCGACACGATCAACAAAGGATCAACAATAACCGAGAATACCATCAACAAGGTAAACTCCAAATGATCAACAATAATGGATCTCAAAGAAATAACTCTGACTGTCGAACATACCCCTCGGGCGTATGAACAACCAGTCACAAACCGTCGAACATACCCAACCATAAATGGAGGATGAACGACCAAACAATATGGCTCAAAGACGGAAATCATAGTACGCCCGATCCGAATATGTGTCAGTGCACATGTCCACCCCGTATACGGAATCCAGGATATACGTGGGACAATGTACCTAATTAGCCTCAACGAACTACGTCTCGTGTGCACAGCCTTTCACGGAAAATATTCACGCATGACTATATATGTGCCCGGCTAAAAATCCTACACAATATCCAATCGGAACGCAGATATGACTCCAGATATGTCACGATGCAACATGACAACGAAACTCAAAGAAACACATATCCAATAAGGATCAAAAGACTCACCGAAGTGAACAACAACAGACTGACAATGAAAAGTCGACACGACTAATCAATATCCAAAACATCAATCCTGGGATCATCATCCCCAATTGAATGACCAAAACATCTACGATCTCAATACAATAGTCCTGGGATCAACATCCCTCAACGAATAACCGATACGAAACTCACTACACGAAACCTCAACATATACAACAACTCAACATACTAATTATCCACATGATTGAACAAATACTTAGATTACCTCAAAGCCGAGGACCATATCCATCAACATCCCCAATGAGACGATCAACACAACCATTAATACCAACAATAGTCCTTCCTAACAACATTGCTATATGAATTATAAATGAAATGAAAACGAAACCATTCATCAAATATTATAAACTGAACAAGTAGAAACTTGCCTCGATACCGATACCACGAAGCCATTACCAAAATCCATTGCCTTTGTCTACGAGCTCCTTAGCCCGACCAAAAGCAATCTACGAACTCTTTAGCCTCAACCGCAACTCAACGGTCATAATCCATGATCAAAATATCAACCTATTGCAATAACCGATTAACACACATTCGATAGAAATCAATAACCGACATACTCAACCAACAAACTCAACGGTTCAACGAAACCTCGATCATATACATAATACCAAATAATCCAACTCAACAAATACGAACCCATATCCACGATACAAGCCGTAACTCGATGATCACAAATAACAATCAATAACCGATCAACAACGGTTCTACAATATCCCGATTAAATACAAATCCAAACAACCCAAACCAATCAAACACGAACTCAAAACCACAATACGATTCCACAATCCGAAGATCATATCAATAATCAATCTAAACCAACAAGGGTCTAACATTACCGATTCCAAATTCAATCTTAAATATGGATACAAGTTTCCTCCTTGTAAATTTATAATATAAACCAATTACCGGTTATCATCATCAATCCGGACGATCCGATCAATTCAATATTATAGATAACCATATTCCAAAGGTTTCAAATAATTCCATTATCCGAATTGAACACTTGTTAAATACTTATGAATTCTCAAACTCAAGAGTGAATCATAAACTTATCAAATCCGAAATCATATTCGTATTCCTATACGAATATTGTGCCAAAACACATAACTTAGTTCTAAATGTGAATATTCCATATTCATATCCAAAACACCAACACCTCTTAAACATGTTCAACAATTCATATAATCCAAGAGTTCCTTAAGAACACAACTAATTCCGAAATCATATTCAAAATCTCCAATATGACATAATCCGATGTGTCCTAACATCTAAACAATCTTTATTCACAATTCAAGGTGTATATAATCATGTCCTTAAACATATATACTTCTCATAACATCATGAATCGCAACAAACCACCAAGAACATCGAGAATACTACGATTCCATAATCATAACGACATAATCAAGGCATTTGATCACCAATTCATTATCTTCCTTTAACAAAATTCCCATAATTACCAAGAATCATCACAACAATATCATTTCCATCACCATTCATACGAAAACGTGTAGAATTTTCCAAGTTCTACTCATTGAGACATTTCATCGAACACTTTGAAGGCATAGTCCAATTCAATCGATTATTCAAAGGAATACTCGAATCCGATCCACAAAACTTCAAGAACAACGAATAATCTCAAGAATACAACAAGATTCCATCAATAATCTGAGTTAAAACGAATCAAATCGGCCAAGACATCAAGAAGCTTCAAAATATCCAAAACCAAGTGTTTAGGTGTTCTTACCTTCGATCCGGGTGGAAGATGATGTTAATCCATGATTCCAACTTCCAAAACATGTTGCTAGATGATGATATTACTCAAATCCATCCACTTTGATGAAGAAATCGCCAAAAAACGAAGAAAAACATGAAAATGCCCGGATGACTCGGTCCAGGCCTTTAAATAGGCGGACCACCGCACGTTACGTCGTAACCGGCCATCGCCTTTACGTACGTAATCGCCATGGCTCGCCATCGCCCAATTCGGAACCCTTACGTCGAATCGGCACCGCTTACGTAATCGCCCTTACGGCCAGAATCGCCATCGCTTTACGTTTAATCGGCCCGATCCTAGCCTCCGCCGAAGTCACTGCCGACCGTGATCGGCCACCCCCACGAATCACTGCCGACCATTCCCGGCCATTCCAACGAGTCACGACCGGCCATGCTCGGCCATCCAGGTCATCTCGGCCACGACTCGACCGGCTACTCCGTAACGTACGTAACACTTAATCCGTTGCGTACGTAATACGTACGTTGACTTGCTACAGTATAATACTCGTATTATGTACGTAATACACCCTGTATAACGTACGTAACTCCGTCCGTTGACTCACCTGTCCACATCCGTGCCGAAAGCTGCCGACACCGGGCCCCACTATCCGATCACAAGTCTGATTCCTCTTGTTACGTACGTTATGTACACTATATAACGTACGTAAGTTGACACATTTTACGTACGTAAGCTCCAAGGCTTAACGTACGTAATGGCTTTTATACTTAGCCAAAAATCCAACTGTTCCTGTCCGACGTCTCGACGTACAAAATACAAACATACGGCATACTGAATACACATACTGAATCCAAAAATATTCTCATACGGTATACCTGATATCCAAATTAGTTCAACCTGATACAACATATCCTGAATATATCTGTCAATCCAAAAACGATAATCACACCAGTATAACTGTCTCGTTTCTCAATTTATTTTATCCATACTGTATAGATACCAAACTATACAGTATATCTCAGATAAAATAACGCGAAAAATTTATACTGAAAATTCGGGTATTACACCTGCCCTGTATTTGACTAAAACCGACTAACTACACTCACAGCATAGGCAATATCCGGTCTAGTGCAAATCACAACGTACATGACGCTACCCACTACCGAAGCATAATTTACCATCCTAATTTGGTACCTTGCTCATTTTTTTACGCCATGTCGTATTGGTAGGAACCCTCTTTTAGAATTTTCCATCCTAAATCGCTTCAGGATCTTTTCTATATAGAGGGCTGGGGAAAGACATATAATCCTCTTCCCTCTATCCCGGTAGAGACGAATACCTAGAATATATGTGGCTTCTCCCAAGTCTTTCATTGATAACTTATTAGATATCGAAGCTTTCACAAAACTGAGCATTCCTATGTCGTTTCCTATAATGAAAACGTCATCCACATATAGCACTAAGAACATAATTTTTCTCCCACTAACCTTCTTGTGAATACATGGCTCCTCTTTGTTTTTGATAAAATCAAACTCTTTGACTGTCTCATCAAAATGAAGATTCCAATTTCGTGAAGCCTGTTTCAGTTCGTAGATGGCACGTTGGAGTTTTCATAGTTTATGAATACTGGGCTCAGATATAAATCCCTTAGGGTGTTCCATATTGATCTCCTCCTCGAGGTATCCATTTAGGAATGCCGTTTTCACATCCATTTGCCATATTTCATAATCAAAATGGGTTTCTATGACAAGCATCATGCGAATAGACTTTATCATGGCTACAGGCAAAAAGGTCTCGAAGTAATCAAGTCCTTCTCTTTGGGAATAACTCTTCGCCACAAGCCTGACCTTATAGGTATCAACATTTCCATCTCCATCAGTCTTTCTCTTGTTGATCCATTTATTCTCAATAGGCACTATGCCCTTAGGATGATCCACTAGAGTCTAGACCTGATTAGCATGCATAGAGTCTATCACAGCTTCCATAGCCATTTCCACTTTGCGGAGTCCACATCTACCATCGCCTGGTGATAAGTAGAGGGATCATTCTCTTGGCTACCTTCCGTCATCTCATGAGGACCCAGTTCCTCTTGATGTTGATATCCATACCTCTCAGGTAAATGAAAAGCTCTACTAGACCTACGAGGTTGTGTTTGTATTTCAGAAGGTTTTGTTCCAATATATTGTACAAGTATCTCATTGGGTGTTTCTTTTATTTCTTCTCAAAAAGTATTTGTGCCTGTGCCTCCTTCCTAATCGAACTCATCTTCAAGAAATTGTGCTTGTAAAGCAACGATTATCCTATGATCTTCAGGCATGTGGAATAAAATTCCATGAAATCCCCTGGATATCCTATGAAACAAACCTGCAGACACCTAGCTTCCAGTTTCTCTACTTTAGTCTTCTTGACATAAGCAGGAAATCCCCAAATCATAATATGATTAAGACTTAGTTTCCTACCTTTCCACATCTCATGTGGAGTCTTAGGAATGAATTTGAAAGAACATATATTTAAGATATGTGCAGCATTAAGGAGCGCATAACCCCACAGGTAAATAGTATATCAGTATAGTTAAGCATGGAGCGTACCATGTCCAACAAGGTTCGATTCCTTCTTTCTGAAACACCATTTAATTGTGGAGAAGCTGGAGGAGTGAACTATGACACTATTCCCAGTTTTTTTTAAGAACTCATTAAACTCGTACTCATATATTCGCCATCTCGAATTAGATATGATGACCCATTTGATTTTCAACTAGGGCCTTGAATTCCTTGAATTTTTTAAGGCTTCGGATTTATGTTTCATGAAGTACACGAATCCATACATATGTGGTCATCAGTGAATGTAATGAAATACTAAATCCATCTCGTGCCACTTCAAAAGGGCCACACATGTCGGTATGGATTAATCTATGTTTTTCAGCAGCTCTTTTAAAAGTCCCTGTGAAGGGTGACTTAGTCATTATGCCTTGAAGGCAAGATTCACAAGTTGGTTAGTGATTCGATCCCAATGGACCTATAAGTCCATCTTTCTCCATTTTATGAATCTTGGTCTGACCAACATGACCAAGTCTAAGAAATATGACACTTAAGTGCTTGGCTTGTTTCATCCATACCACGTTTCCTAGTTATAATGTTAACAGTGGTTTTATCCTTTAGATTCAAATGGTATAAACCATTTAGCTGTACCAGCCAATTTATTTCTAAAATAAATTCGACATGATCCATCTCCAATATGATATCCCTTACGATCCATGATCAGAATTGATACAATGTTTTGTGACCCTTAGGCAAAATAAGTACATCATCTAAAGTGATATAAAACCGAATTCTAAATCCATCATAAGTGGTACGATCTCCGTACCTGAAGGTGCATTGCGGTCAGGTTTTGGACAGTGCCTACTCCAGTGGCCCAGCTCACCATAGTTGAGGCAAACATCTGTCTTCTTGGCCACCTTACTCTTTGAAAATATTGGGGCATGGCCATTATCTTTCTGTACCCCCCCCATTTGGGCTTCAGCGGCTTCTTGCCCTTCTTCTTATTGTTCTTGGACCTCCGAGATCCAGAAGAAATTACAAGTACATCCTCCTTCGGCCTAGACTTCATTTGAGGCTGTTCCGTACTCAGTTTGTTCATTAGCCCAACTAAGTTGCAAGCAATGCAGTTGAAGTTCATTACAAACTGAGAGAAAGGGTCAGGAAGTGATTGCAGGATAAGGTCGGTCTGGAGAGAAACATGCATCCTAAAATAAAGAGCCTCTAATATCTCGATCAATGATATCATTTTGAGTACATGATTTCCAACTTCCTCACCTTCCTTCATCTGACCACCAAACAATTGCTTCGATATCTCATACCGAGCAGCTTGGTTGTGCTCCCCATTTGGGCTTCACCCTTGAAGAGGGCATGTTTTCATGCGCCCTTTGAAGCTCGTTGTTCATTGAGTTCATCATGAAACCTCGAACTCTGACATCATCTTTGACCTATTTCTCATGGACTTCAACATCTTCCTGACTTGCCCTGGTCCGTCCAGGGGCCTGTGAGATGTCCGCCTCCAAAACATAGACCAACATCTCCATACTGAGAACTGTCCTCAGATTTCAGAGCCAATCTACAAAATTGGGTCCAGTAAGAGTGTTCTTTTCAAGTAGAATAGTGAGTGAGTTCATTATCATTTTTAAAGATTTTTCGTTTGTTAAATGAAGAGAATAGTTTGGAATTCGTCAGTGATTGTTTAATTATGATCCGAGTAAACGATTTAAGGAATTTCTTCATTCAAACTTCGGCTCCCACTATTTTTATTGGCATTACACACTCCCTGTGGAATTCGGAAATCATGGTTGACTTCATAATGGTGATAACTTTCTTTACAAAGTTTAATTCAACCCATACGATTTTTATTCTTTTTTCTTTATAAAGTGCTGTCTGACACCAGTTCATCTAATGGATGATTCGATCTTCTTTTACCGCTAGTTCACTTGCCCTCAACCCACACAGTATCTATGACTCACACAACTATCTAGGTTTAAACCGTCAACTCTTATCAGTCTTATAATTGAATCTCGCCCGACAACCCATATGGCCTCTAGTGATTTGATTTGTCACAACTGAAGGCATCTAATGCACTCTAGGAATTTATCAACCTTTCCCAAAAGTATTACTCTGACTTACTCGGAAGAATAATATTTCAGTCTAGATTTCAATTTTCCATGAGTTTTACAAAAGGTAGGAAATCTCGTAACTTTTTTAACATAGTGTTTGTAAGTGGGAGAATTATGCGATTATATATTACACTTTGAACATTAATCATTTTATAATCGTGATTTGTCAGTCTGTTTGTTTGTTATATTATATGAAAAATATACACAACCTAAATCTACCAACATGCAGTTCATAGATCGTTCCTAAGTACGAGTCATTATCGACTCGATAAAAGAAAATTATAAGAAATCAAATTACAAGTCTTGTATCTTCGTCTTCATGGCGGCTTGTCCTTGGCTCTTCGTCATAGCTAATTTATTGCATTTATAAAATTTGCATCCTATACAAATTTACTACAAAAATAAATTGGCTCAAAAGGCCATTACAACTAGGGGTGGGATTTTTAACCGAAGAACCGATTTTTTTTAAAAACCGAACCGAAAAACCGGTTCCGGTTCCGGGTTTTATAACAAAAAGCGGATCCGGTTCTTAATTCGGGTTTATTTAAATAAATCGGTTCCGGGTTTTGGGTCTTCAATTTCAGAACACACATTACCCGGTTAAGAACCGGATTTTAAATATATATAATATAATTATATTTACTAATATAAATAATAAAGGATTATAGTTTAAACAAAATACAAGTAACCCTGATTTAAGTAAAGCGCCGCTTTCACTCACTTTCACCCGGGAAAGAAAACTCAAGGCGACAAGAAAGAGAACCGACCACAGGGAGGGTTTCTTCTACGTTTCTTCTTCACCGATACCCTCAGAAAGAGGAAACGACATTCTTACTGATGAAGTGAACGACAAAATTAAGGATCTCTATCAGAAGTAAGTTCTCCCTAAACTGTGTAAATGTTTATCTGAATAGCTCCTTTAGGCCATTAGAAGAACGAATCTACTGCTCTAGTTTGAACTTCAACACTGAGTACTTTGCTTGTTTTTATTTTGCCTCCCCCTTTTTAGGCTTCTATAATGCGATAGATGAATTTTTTATCTAACAAAGTGGAATAAACTCGGATAGCGACAATTTGGAATCACAGATCTTCTAATTTCTTACCGATCTTCTACGTTTTTTCTTGAATATAGATAATTTGGAATCACAGATGGAATAGGATAGGAGTTTCGAACCATCCCATCACTGATATATTATACTATGATTGTTGGGTTGGGTTGGATTTTCTTTCAATTTAAGGGCATGCTTAAACATATGTTTTAAGCAAATTATTGAATATATTTTCGGTTCTAGTTGCTTATTCGGTTATTATTGAGAATTCGGGTTTTAGCAGAATTCGGGTTTTTAGCAGAATTCCGGGTTTTTTAGCAGAATTCGAAAAACCCGAAATACCCGAACCGAAAAACCGGTTCGGGTCTTAAACTGGTTCCCCAAAAAATTACACAAAACCCGATCCGGTTTTTGTATATTAAAATCGATTTAGGGTACTTAAAATATTAGTAATAACCGAACCGGTCCCAGCCCTAATTACAACCCTATTGAATAAAGATTTAAAAACTAATTCAATGAACTACATCACCATTCAAATAATAATGTAACAATCACATTAAAATTAATGGCATAAATAATTAATCTAAAAATTGATCAATCAATATACAATTAATCCATCGATAAGAATTAATCCAATTAATTCACACAACCGTCAATTTTAACTTGTTCTGGATGAAAATAAATATTTCATGGCATAAATAATTAATCTAAATATTGATCAATCAATATAAAATTAATTCATCCATAAGAATTATTCCAATTAATTCACGCAGCCGTTAATTTTAACTTTTTGTGGACGAAAATAAATATTTTATTAAATTAATTCTCTTAAAAAAATAACATATTTATATTTTTATCAAATTAAATTCAATTTAATTTGCGGAAAAAGTTAATATAACTAACATAGAAATAAAGACGGAGTCAGAAACAAAACGGCCCTGGCCCAACCCGTAGCCCGGTTTCACAGCCGGGCCTTGGCAGAGAGGACCAGTTCCTCTCGGCAGCTGCCAGCCGAGTGCAGGAAGTGTGTTGCTGGCTATGGCCGACATTCATGCGGCAGCTCCGAGCTGCCAGTTCCGGCCATTTTTCTGGCTCCTCTTTTCATCCAGAATCCAAAAATAATATTTTTTTTAATTTTTATATTACATATATAAATTGTTTTCAAAAGAAAAATAGATTTATATTATAACATAACATCAGGAAAAATAAAAATTTAGACGAATAATTAAACATTAACGATTAAAACGACTATGATTCTAAATCATAAAATCATACAACCGAGCATTCCAAATGCAAATATCGAATATACGATCGCGTAGACCTACTCTTCGATACCACTATTGGGATTCGGTAATTAAAAATGAGTTACATAGCCGAAAATAAAAACGGTCTAATCGGATAAAAACCGAACCCCTAAGAGGATCGATCAAGCATCGTATATCGAATATAAAAATATGAAGGTAAAATTAAAGAAGTCATACCCTCGTAGTCCTTTGATAAATTAATCTTGAAGGGAAAACCGAGCCAAGCTTTGTAAAGTTTTCGAGCACCACAAACCGCCGTTCCTTTTAGTATCATGGATACTAATGCGAATATAATTCGTTCAAACCATATGAATGATTAAATACCGAATATGTAGGATGTCTCTATGTCACCATGCGGCAGATATTGATCGAAAAATTTAATATCAATTCGTTCTCTTAGAACACGGGTAGGAATTGATATAGAAATTTTTCTCTTCTTTTCTTCTTCTTTCTTTCTCTCTAAGATGAACAAGAAATCAGGGATTTTTTTCTCGCTCCCCTCTCAATGGCTTAGGCCGAAATGATCTCCACATGAGGTGAGGTTATTTCATGGTTTATAATATGATTTGATAAGATTTTCAAGATCAAAATTATCTTGTTATCTTATGTCTTCATGTGGAAAAATAAGTCAAACTCACCCCACACCATATCATGACAAGAAAGGAAGGATCATGTAAGGTGTTGTGGGTTAGCGAGGGGGCATCCCATATGTATTTGATGTGAAGAAACGAGTTGACTAACTCAGTTCGTATACCGGACATTCGCGCGTCTAGTCCGTTAAGTACACTTTATTTTATCTCGAATATATTTATGTTTAATTAATTAATCTACTTAATTAATTTTATCAAACATAAAATTACAATAATATAATTCCCAAGAAATAATTATTTATGAATTAAATATTCACCTTTTGGTCACTAAGTATACAGAATACAGCTTGAAAAGTATTTTAAACAACAAGTTGTACGGTTTTCAAATCTGAGTGCGTAGCGGAAGTCTTGTTAAAGTAAATTGCTGTAAATACAGCAACTAGAAATGAAGTGTATACTTAAAGATAATCACAAATATTGAAACATTAAGTGCAGAAGGTAAAAGACACGATAATTAAAGTGTCTCGAGGTAAACCCCTCTACGTCCACTGGTCCTCCACACAGGAGTGAAAATATTTATTATAAATACTACGTACACAACTACGTATTTATAATCAAACCTAATCAATATATCGTTCACACAGATTGATATAATTATCTTAGCCTTCAACCGTTCACACAGATTGGTTTAACCTTTCACTTGATTGGCTTCTTCACACACAGTTCTGAAGATTCGTCTCTTCAAACAAGTCCGTCACACACAGTTTAGGAATAGCAAGGTTTCTCAGTCCACACAGGGCTGATGGGTTTTGTTCAAGGGTTAGAACAATATTTGAACAAGAGCTTTGACTTTCTGAGCTTTTAGCTGATGATGTGTTGTTCACGGTTTGAGCACTGTATATCTCTTCTTTCAGAATAGCAGAATGCTTTGGGAGATATGTTTGCTCAGATGTATATGATAATAACTTCGTTGTAGCTTTTCGTGCATTGTAAGATTTGTTCGTTATTCGTTCGTATCCAGATCTTCAAAGGCTGGGGATATATATCGCTTTCTGAAATATATCCGTTGATTTAAATCCGTTGAGCAAGATTCCGTTACAACGGGATGATGTGTTTGAATAAAACACGATCCGAATTTTGCGCTAGATTGAAGATCTCTGACGACTTGATATTTAAATACTTTATCCTTTAGTATTTAAATATATCTTCTCAAACTGGACTTTGACTTTAGCGAGTAACAAAGATTCCATCTTGTCCTGTTTGGATATTGTATGGAATGATAGCTGTATTTGTCGATTCGAGACAACTTCCATACTTAGTCTTTATGAGACTCCTTTGCTGTATGATAGATTCAGTATGCTGGGGATACGAGAAGTCTTCGATACAGGTTGATATCTTTTTTATCATATTTTCGATACAGCTGCTTGTATGCTGGATTGGCATATTGTCAAAACATTCTATCAACACTTTCGATACAGGGATTGTTTATCCTAATAGTTTCGATACCGTGTGTTTGTTATCCCAACAATTTCCCCCTTTTTGATAATTTGCGAAGTCCTTCCAAGTATTCCTTTTAAAACCTTATGATGTTATCCAAGCATCCTTGATGATGCCAAAACTTTGACACTTAGCATCTTGAAGGAGGGCAGACTTCTTGGTCTTCTGTTCGAATGTTCTGGCCTTCAGCAATTAGCCTAATACTAAGAATTGCTCGCAGGCAAGTTCAGCTTTTATCAAAAGAGTGTTACATGATTAAACTTATAATTGGCGCGCAGGCACAATCTTACATTGTATTCTAGATACATACAACATAAACTATGAACTGTTTGCAGACAAGTTCTTACAACTTATGTATTAAGATAAGTTTCATATTTGAATACAGCAAGGATAAATTAAGTGTTTTAAACTATAAGAACACATTAAATTACAAATTTTAATCTTTTAAGATAGGCAAATATTTTATTGATATTGAAACGAAGAGTACAAAATTTTCTGTTCTGAAAATAAGATTACAAAAAGAATACAAGGAAATTTAACTCCTGTAGTCTGAGTGCCTCCATGGCCTTTTAGGGTCATTCTTGGTACCCTTCCACCAGTTTGGATGTGCGTCCTTGTCTCGATTTAGATATATGGCTCCTCCTTCATATGATTTATCGAAGACTAGGATCCAATCTTCTGGATGGGTAACCAAGTCACCTTGTTTATGCTTAGACTTCATCTGTAGCTGTAGCGGGAGCGTTCCTTCTTCCATCTTTTTCTTGAACTCCTCTGCGGCTTCCTGTATCGTCCTGCATCTATTGAAAATTTAGGAATCCTTGATAAGTGCAACAAAGTATCTTAGCAGTTCATTTCTCCTCCAGTTCTTGATCTCTGTTGCAGTAGGCTGTCGGTCGGCCGGGAGGTTCATAGCTTGAGGCTTTTGGACTAGGCTCTTCCAAAGATACTTAGGATCCTGGAATTCTGGTCGATCTCCCTGTATCCTAACATTTGGAGATGTGATACGGGCTATATCAGCAGTGATGAAGTCTTCAAAAGGAGCTAACATTTCTTTCACTTTCTCCAACCTTGTTCTCCACGCAACTTCCCTCGATTCTTCCCCCTTTTTGGCGTCATCAAGGTATGACACCTTCTCATCAAGGCGTTCCAGGATTTGCAAAGCAGCATCCTGTTTCGTCTCAATATTTGTCATTTTCTCAACAAGGGAGGAGAGCACCTACGACATATCTTGAATTTTCTTGTCGTGGGCTCGAAGCTGGGAACCAGTTTCGATCAAAGCAGATGCTGTCTTGGCCTCGGACACGCGTAGATTTGATTGCTCACCTCGCAGGATATGCTCCTGTTTTTCTTGCAATTAGCTCATGGTCTGCTTGAAGACTTATGGCAAGACAGTGAAGGCTTCTACCACTCGGGAGACTTCCTGCTTCAGTCCTGTCATCTCTTCAATGACAGATGTGTGTAGCCAATCAAGAGCTTTTTCCACAGAATACAGGGCATTGACGGCGTCCTGGATGAAAATAGTTTGGAGGCCAAGAGCATGTAATCGGTCTTTACTTGTGGTTGTCCTAGGAGAGTCTGGATGGGTGAAATCCTCAACTCCGTTCAACCGTCTCATGTTCACATTGGGGCATGAATTGAGTTGGACGTCCTCAGGTATTATACCATCGTCGGATTCCAAAGTGGTTGAGGGTGCGGGAGCTTCAGATTCGGGCACGGTGACAAGGGGTACTGTATCCACATGTGCTGACATGGGTTCTGAAGACATGGATACATGAGGGACCAATTCCTCCTGCTGCCTCTCATCTTCCGCCTGCTCCGGCAGAGGGACTGATTCCTCGTGCGGGATGGCGTTGGATTCTTCTTCGGCTTGTGTGGCGACAGGCTCGGGTGCCTGTTGCGAAACAGATTGTTCCTCTGCGACATGAGGGACTGAATGCTCGTTATCGGGAACAGTGTCTTATTGATGGGGATATGATTGATGTTGACTGGAAGTTCCTGCACCCATCTGAAATTCAGACTCCTCGGGACTCTTTCTTAGACCAGCCTGTAGGGCTTTTCCTTTCTTTCGTGCTTCGGATTTATCCAAAATATGGCTCTCAATTAGCTCTTTAACACATAGGTTGTCCCATTGGATCAGGACAGCTACATCTTGAGCATCCGTCACTTCCAAAACAATTCTTTCTTCATTGCTCCATTCACTCCAGTTGTACAGGTCATTGTACGGAGCAAGTATTTAATTCTTCCATTGGACAAACCGTTCATAAGCCTGTTCGATTTGCACAGAAAGTAGGGTTTTGTTAATAATTGTGTCCGGGGAGGGGCTGCGTACAACATCTGAGTCCGCTGTAGGCATGGGTTCCTCTACAGGTGTGGGATCCTGTATCGGAGAGGGATCCCTTGCAGCGGTTGGTACCTTGATGGGAGATGGATCCTTAACGGGTGTGGAATCCCGCATAGGAGAAGTGGTTTTTGGCTCCAAAGTGGCAGCCGACTCGCCAGAGTCTTGTATGTTGGCAGATGTCTGAGCATCCGTCATAGCCGCCAAAGGCTCGAGATCTACTGTCGATACAGTAGCAGTCATCTCATCCGCAGGGGTTGCGCCCTGGGGTGTCGCTACAGTGGGTTGGACCACGGAAGGAGCATCCTTGGAGGTTTCTGTAGCCTTAACTTTTGAAAGCCTCCTTAGCTTCCTTTTCGGCTTCTCAGCAGCAGTAGGAGTTTTTCTCTGAGATCTTTTTCTCTTCCTTGAAGTCTCCTTGCTCTGAGACTTCGAAGATACGTCCCTTGGGTCGGCAGAAATGGGTAATTTACGAACGTAGGGCCTGTTTGCAATGAGGGGTCCTTTCTTGAAGACGGTGGGTTTGATGCTACCCATATAAATTCGAGAAGTGATCTTCTTTGCTTTATCGTCTTGCGGAACACCGCATTTCGTCAAGATGTAGTTCAAAAGCAGACCAAAGGATTTCTTCTGCGAGGCAGGCTTAGAAACTTCTTCTTGCAAACGTTTGAGGATGATTTGACACCAGTTGACCTTTCCACAGGTCATTATTGCAACCATCATCCTGAACCTAAGATTGGTGCACATCTCAAAAGCACCTGTTCTGTTCTCAATAATACGGCAACATAAATCATGTAAATAGACAAAAGGTAAACAAAAGGTTTTCCTTATGGCAAGAGGTATGAACCGTTTCAACCGAGGCTGAACCAGTGAACAAGCCATAGTAAGCGGTTAACAGTTCCTAGGACCCAAAGGTCTCAAGATCTTCCATTGTCAGGCCATCAGCAGGTAGCTTGTAGATGTTTTGGAGTAGCTCTTGGTCAACGCGGATTTGGACTCCGCGAATGAGAGTTGACATGTCAGCAACATGTCCTCCTTGAGCCAGTGAAAGGAAACGAACAACAGCATTGAGGTAAAACTCCTCAACCAAATGAACATCAAATCGTTCTGCGATGTGGTTGCCAAGGCAATAAAGGCCTTATTGACGAATCCTAGTGATGACGTACTCCATCGATTCGATGTCATCCACTCCGGCATGAACACATTCAAGCAAGATAGATCTGGAGAAGATCCGTCCGTCGATGATGTTGGATGTTTTCTTGAGAGAGATGGAAGAGGTCTAGGAAGATGCCATTGATGATTTCTCGAAGAAAAGATAAAAGGATTCAAGGAGAAATGTAGTAAACACAGAAAAACTTGTAGGTCGTTTGCTCAAGAACTCTTACAATATGCAGAAAGCGTAAAGAGTCTCAAATGGCATTTACAGTCCTTTTATAGTGGGCGGAGAAGGGTTTTCAGAGACTGAATGGTCAGATTTAAGGGATGAAAACCTTTGTTTGAAATGAACGATCACGATGGAATGAGTGTAACCGGTACAACTTATCCATCTAATTTAAAATAGGAGCGGGTCCCACTTCTGACTTTTCAAATTATCCTTATTGCCCGAAACGGCGGTGAATATTTTAAATAAGTTTAAAATATTGCTTCATTTGATAAAGTTGTCCAGATATCATGTAAATCATTTAATGCAAAATACATTTGATTATGACAAGGCACGTGGACACAAAGATCGTTTTAAAATAAGTAATATGATAATTGATTTCCCATAGAGTGTGTTGTATCCGCGAAAATACAGCATTCCCCCTTAAAAGGTAGATACGGGTTTCAATTCGATACAGCAACTTTCGTATTAATGGTGTATTCTTGGGTGATAATTTATATCGCTTGGTTCCTACAGTGCTGTTCTGATAGACTGAGTGTATAGATAACTAACGGTGGATACTGTATTCTTGGGTCTTACAGCATTCCCCCTCAATTTGCTGAGTAAAAGCATTTAAAACTTACAGGGAGTCAGGCTGTAGCAATCCCAATTCATGTCGAAGCATGCGGAATCTGGCTGTGTCGAGAGGCTTGGTAAAGATGTCGGGTAACTGGATATCTGTATGGACCTTTCCGAGCCGAACATCCTTATTCTCAACATGATTCCTAATGAAGTGATGCTTCATGTTGATATGCTTGGTGCGCGAGTGGAATACAAGATTGTGAGTGATAGCAATTGCACTCGTGCTATCACACATAATCGACGTCTCTTTGGCTTCAATTCCATAATCTGACAGCTGTTGTTGCATCCAAAGGATCTGCATACAGCAACTACCAGCAGAATAGTATTCAGATTCAGCTGTTGAAAGCGAGTTTGCCAATTGTTTCTTGCTATACCAAGACACAAGTCTAGGTCCAAGAAAGTGACAAGTTCCACTTGTACTCTTCCTATCTAGCTTGCAACCTCCGATATCCGAGTCGCTGTAGCCAACTAAATCGAATCCGCCTTCTTTAGGATACCACATTGCTACATCGACTGTTCCTTTCACGTATTTTAGGATTTATTTAGCTGTTGCGAAGTGTGATTCTTTAGGTGATACTTGATATCGCGCACACACTCCCACAGCAAACTGGATATCGGGCCTGCTAACCGTTAGGTACAAGAGTGAGCCAATAAGCTTCCTGTAGAGTGATTGATCAACCAGCTTTCCACCTTTATCAGCACTAATTTGCACGGAAGTGCTCATGGGGGTTGACGATGATTTGGAAGTATTCATTCCAAATTTGTTGAGAAGCTCCTTGCTGTATTTTTCCTGGTTTATGAAGATCCCTGTAGGCAACTGTTTTACCTGTAAACCTAGGAAATAACTAAGTTCTCCCATCATACTCATTTCAAATTTACTTTGCATGAGATGAGAGAACCCTTGACATAAAGCAAGGTTAGTTGAACCAAATATTATATCATCTACATAGATTTGAACCATTAGAAGGTCATCACCTTCCTGTATTTTGGACAAGGTCTTGTCCACAGCACCTTTCTCAAATCCATTGTTGGTTAGATACTGGGACAGGGTCTCATACCATGCTCTAGGGGCTTGCTTAAGTCCATACAGTGCTTTCCTTAGCCTGTATCCTAAGTCTTCGCCTTCTGGATTGACAAACCCTGGTGGTTGTTCAACATATACTTCTTCAGCAAGGTATCTGTAATATCCGTGTTTTCTATTTTTGGTAATTTCTATTTTTGGTGTATGTTCGTTTCGGACAGCTCGCTTAGCACTGTTTTGGGATTCTGAATCTATTTTGTTCTTGGAGTTTTTCCGTCTGGTCGAGTTTCGAGGATGTTTTTGCATAATTTCATCTTGAATTATATCTTGCCGCATGTACGTTCGATTCTCGTAAAACTTGTTCGTTTTCGTTGTTTCTTGATTTGTATAAGTTTTTATGGTTGGATTGGTCGTGTTGAAACTTTCGGTTTGTTAATCCGACGTTGTATCGCGATTTTTCGGGCACTTGGGCCGTTCTTGTAATTTTCATAAGTTTGGGGAATTTCGCTTTATTTGCTTCATTTCAGACTCTCTAGTGATCGGGATTATATTCTCTTTCAACGCTCAACTTTGTCATCTTGATTATTACGTGTTTATGTTTCCGGATTCTGGTCTTGCTTCGTATTTCGGCACTTTTGTACTATTGGCAGCAGTGTACTGTGCAGTACTGAACTGCTGCCTGAGTAGTGCACGCTACTCCGAACTTACTTGCGTGCGCTATTGCTGTGTGGTTAGCGTACGCTAACTTGGGGTTTGTAGCGTGCACTAACGATTTCAGCAGTCTGGGACAGTAGGTTCAGTACTTCGGTACTGGACAAGGTAGCGTACGCTAATTCAGCATTAACGCACGCTAATTCCTAGTACTAGCGCACGCTAACCATGTTAGCTTGCGTACGCTAACTGGAGGACAGTAGGCAGACTGTTCTTCCACGCCCCGTTAGCGCACGCTAATGCTTGTGCGTAGCGTGCGCTAAGACTGTTTTATATAAATAGGACAACAGTAGTCAACTTCGTCATTTTTTTTCTTCATTTCTTATCCTTCTCGGCTTTGAGCGATTCCAGGCGAGGGTTAGGGCCGATTCCGACTGTAGATCATCATTCACTACCACCGTGCATTCCTTGCGTGAATTCTTCAAGTTCCTAATCACTATCCACCATCTGAATCAAGGTAAATATTCCCAAAACCCTTGTTTTGAGATTTTGGGGGAATTTTGGGGATTTCTTGGGATTTGACCCTTTTGGTCCGAATTATCACTGGGTTATCGCTAGACTTCGATCGTGTACTTGTAATCCTTCGTTTTGTTGATGATTTGTGGTTTTAAACTTCAAGTTTTCCATTGTTCTTCACTTATAGTCGACGATACCCAAGTCATGACAGACGAATCGTTCCAAGGGGTAGAATTAGGATTAATTCTTACCTTTCCGCATTATTGAGACCTGTGTATACTGTTATTGTGTTAGGAACGGATTTGGGAGGATTGTTCGGACCGAAACCTATTCCTTCGTCGTTTCCTTCGTTTCGTTTCACTCAAGGCAAGTACATGTATTACATTTCGTTATGTATGTTGTGATTTTCGAAATGAATGATGAATTGTGATTTTTGGGTGCGTGAGTTGTGTTCCTTCCACCCGGAGTGTCCGACGGGATGTCTGGGGGTCGATACTAAGGGGTACGGCCGTGGAAGGGAACTTGGGTGCGTGTGTGATCGAACTTCCACCCGGAGTGTCCGACGGGATGTCTGGGGGTCGATACTAAGGGGTACGACCGCGGAAGTGGTATCCCACCCGGAGTGTTCGAAGGGATGTCTGGGGGTCGATACTAAGGGGTATGGCCACGGGATACCAGTTGTGATTTTCTGATATCGTGATGATTGGAACTGATTTGATTGCCATTGTAGTGTTCCGGAATATTTATGGCAAATGACTTATGTTTGAGATGATTGTGTAAAAACCGTATTTTGTATATAATGTTGTGTAATTGTGTACTTGCACTAGCCATTCGAATGCTAACCCCTTAAATGGGGGAAATGCGTCTTATGCATTTCAGGTACCGGGAGAGCTGAGGAGCAGGCATGGGACACGCACGCAAAGGATGGGATGGCTTGATGATGTGGCTCGAGTCTGTATTTTTATGTTTTGTCATTGCATTTGTCGAGTACTGGAGTTAGACTGTTTACTTTGAAACTTGGTTTGAGTCCCCTGCGTGGGCAATGAATTGGTATTTATCTTATGTTCATATACTCCGTTAAAATGTTTTGGCCGAGGCCACGGCCTTACTTACTTTTTGGAGTGCATCATTTGGGATTATATTGTGGTTTATGTGTCATGTGTTAGCCTGGTAGACCTCACGAGGGTTCTACGGCGTGTAATGTCCCATTTGTGAATTGGGGTGTTACATTTATGGTATCAGAGCTTAGGTTTTGAATACCTAGGCTGTCGGTGAATTTTGGGTCTGTCAGTTATGTCGTTAGAGTCAGTCGTTGAGCCTAATATCATCACGCTACCGTATTTTCGTGCGACCCGTGGCTATAAGTCTCCTAGAACTCTTATATTTCTGTAATTCGTTTTCTTGCGTTATTTGGAATTATGACTTGTGTTACCACCTTTGTGAATTGTGAATCTTTCTGATCTTGTACTTTTCTTTTTTTCTCCTTCAGTATGTTGAGAGGTCGTGGTAGACCGGCTAGGGGACGCGGCCGAGGCCGTGGTCGTGGTGCCGATAATGAGGAGGGCTCACTTTATCAGTCCTCCGCGGACTCAGCCTCTCACTCAGTGTCGTCGGGTAATAATGCCGACGCCGGGGCTACTGCCGTACTTCAGCAGTTGGTATCCCAACTTACTCAGATAGCTCAGGGTGGACGCCAGAATCCTCCCCCGACACCGGAAGAGGAAGCTAGTATGTGGCTTCAGACGGTGACTAAGATGCACCCACCTCGTTTCTCTGGATCTTCTGACCCTCTCGGTTGGGAGAATTGGCTCTTTCAATTGTCCAAAATCTTCGATGCCGTAGCTTGTCCCGAAGATAGGAGGATACATATTGCCCAGTACCTCCTGGATAAGGAAGCTGCGGAGTGGTGGGAGGCCGTTACGCCCAGAGACCGTCGAGCTACTTGGGAGGAATTCAAGGCTGCTATGGAAGCAGAATATTGTCCACCGCCAGTTAAGGAGCGCAGAATTGTGGAGTTCTTCACCGCTACACCTCAGGATGTGTCTATTTCTCAGGCCATCATTACTTACAATCAGCAGTTGGGTTTTGTGAGAGATCAGGTGAGGACGGAGGCTGATAAAATCCGTTACTTTAATATGCGCATGAAACCGCATATCAGGCAGAGTATGGCACCGCTCATGTGTGCCACTTTGAAGGAGTATCAGGATCGCGCTCTAGCGATCTAGATGGCCGCACCGGAATCAGAGTTGGGTGCCAAGGCCAAGAAACAGAAAATGGTTGGCAACTTTTCAGCCGGCAAGAGTGGCCGATTTTCGAGAGCACAGTCTACCCCTACACCGGGAAAGAGGCCATTTCATCAGGTTGGGGGATCTCAGGGTAACCGTTCAGTTCAGTCCGTTGCTTCTGGTGGCAGGGTTTGTTTTAACTGCAACCAATATGAGCATTTGATGAAGGATTGTCCTTTTCCTCCAGTTACTTGCTTCACTTGCGGGCAGACCGGGCATCGGGCGACTCACTGTGAGAGGGCCACCAGGGCTGTTAGAGTTCCGACTACCACTACCGACCAGAGGGATCACAACACTCCAGCTACTCATATTCCGCAGATTTCGGGTCGTGGTAGGGGACGGGGTCAGCCGGATCGCCGTGCAGCCTCGAGTTCGGGTTCATTTCACCCCCGATTGTATCAGATGAGGCGCACAGAGGAGGCAGACATTCCGGTGGCGTCAGGTACCACTCAAATCCTTACTCATCCAGTTTCAGTGCTTTTTGATTCGGGTGCTACCCATTCCTTTATTGCATCGGATTGTGTGAGTCGTATTGGTTTTGACTGCATGTTTGAGTGTAAGCCATTTGTAGTGAGTACGCCCAGTGGGGATCGTATGGTTGGGGACCGGGAAGTTAGGGATTGCCCAGTGAGGATCGAGAGCCGAGATTGGCCCTCGAATCTCATTGTTATAGACCTTAAGGGTGAGGATTTGATCCTCGGGGACGATTGGTTGAATCGTCACGGTGCTATCATGAACTATCGTACTCGTACTATCTCGATCGTGGCCGAGGACGGCACCGAGCATACTCTAGTCGGTTGTAAGCCGGGTATATCGGGGAGTGTGATTAGCGCCTTGAAGACAATGAAACTTCTGAACCATGGTTGTGTTGGCTACTGGTGTTACGCTCTGAAGGCGGAAGATGGTGGAGTTGATTTATCATCAATTCCAGTTGTTAGCGAATACCCCGATGTATTTCCGGACGACTTGCCGGTATTACCACCACAGCGAGAGGTGGAGTTCCCTATTGATCTAGAGCCGAATGCAGCCCCTATTTCTCGAGCGCCGTACCGTATGGCTCCGTCGGAGATGTTAGAATTGAAGAATCAGTTGGGAGAGTTGTTAGATAAAGGGTATATTTGACCGAGCGCATCGCCTTGGGGTGCGCCTATACTTTTTGTTAAGAAGAAGGATGGATCGCTTCGTTTATGCATCGACTATCGAGACTTAAACAAGCTAACCATCAAAAATAAATACCCTTTGCCCAGGATTGGCGATTTGTTTGATCAGCTTCAGGGGGCGATAGTCTTTTCGAAGATTGATTTGCGATCGGGCTACTACCAGTTGAGGATTCGGGACATCGATATTCCGAAAGCTGCCTTTCGGACGAGATATGGCCATTACGAGTTTGTGGTTATGCCTTTCGGGCTAACGAATGTCCCAGCAGTGTTCATGCAGTTGATGAACAAAGTTTTTATTGAGTATCTGGACAAATTTGTAGTCGTTTTTATCGACGATATTCTTATCTATTCACGGAGTCGGGAGGAGCACGCCTTACATCTCCGGATTGTATTAGACACTTTGAGGGCTGAGCAGTTGTACGCGAAGTTCTCTAAGTGTGAGTTTTGGCTCGAGGAAGTGATGTTCCTCGGGCATGTGATTTCAGCAGAGGGAGTTCGGGTAGATCCGCAGAAGATAGAGACAGTGATGGCTTGGGAGCCGCCTAAGAATGTGAAGGAGGTGAGGAGTTTTCTGGGTCTTGCAGACTATTACCGTAGATTCGTTTAGGGATTTGCTAAGATCGCTAGACCACTCACTCAGTTGCTCCAGAAAACTCAGAAGTTCGAGTGGACTGCAGACAGACAGGACAGTTTTGATGAGTTAAAGAGACGTTTGACCACCGCACCCGTTTAAGCATTGCCTCAGGGGAACGAGGATTTTGTAGTGTATAGTGATGCTTCGGGCCTTGGTCTAGGATGTGTTTTGATGCAGAGAGACGGAGTGATTGCTTATGCGTCCCGCCAATTGAAACCTTATGAGGTAAATTATCCCACGCACGATTTGGAGTTAGCTGCGGTCGTTTTCGCCTTAAAAATCTGGAGGCATTATCTCTATGGGTCATCGTGTAAGATTTTTACGGATCACAAGAGTCTGAAGTACATCTTCAGCCAGAAAGAGTTGAATATGAGGCAGTGTAGGTGGTTAGAGCTAATTAAAGATTATGACCTCGAGATACTTTACCATCCGGGTAAGGCCAACGTAGTGGCTGATGCGTTGAGCCGAAAACCGATGGCTTTACAGATGTTAGAGGTACTTACACCACAGAGTAGGATCCAGCGAGATTTCATCTGTCAGAATATTGAGGTTTGGGTTCAGAGAGTTCAGGGCCAGTTATGTGCGTTAGAGATCACTTCGTCCTTGACTGATGATATCAAGGCGAAGCAGTATGACGATCCGTTTTTGGTCCAGTTGAGGGAGGATGTGGGGAAGGGGAAAGCCCCTGGATTTGTGTTTTAGGATGATGGCATTCTGAGATTTCGCGGCAGATTATGTGTACCGAATGTTACTGAGTTGAGACAGAAGATCTTGAGCGAAGCTCATACCACGCTTTACTCCATACATCCTGGTACGAGTAAAATGTACAAGGACGTGAGGAGTAACTACTGGTGGAGTAATTTGAAGACATACGTTAGCGAGTTTGTGTCGAGATGTTTGACCTGTCAGCATGTTAAGATCGAGCATCAGAGACCCGCGGGGTTTTTGCGACCACTTCCTATCCCGGAGTGGAAATGGGAGGATATTTCTATGGATTTCATTACCAGTATGCCTAGGACTCGAACTGGAATGAACATGATTTGGGTTGTTGTCGATCGACTGACCAAATCAGCTCATTTCCTGGGTATTAAGGACACTTGGGGTCCAGAGTGACTGGCACGAGTGTTTATTGCAGAGATCGTGAGATTGCATGGGACTCCTAAGAGTATTGTTTCGGATCGTGATGGCCGGTTTGTGTCACATTTTTGGCAGGCTGTTCATCGAGCTTTGGGGACTGAGTTGAAGCTCAGTACATCTTACCACCCTCATACTGATGGGCAGTCAGAGCGGACGATCCACACGTTGGAGGATATGTTGAGAGCCTGTGCCCTAGATTGGAAGGATGATTGGGAGTCGCACTTGCCGTTGATCGAGTTCACGTACAACAATAGTTGGCACGCCTCGATCAAAATGGCACCATTTGAGGCATTGTATGGGAGGAGGTGCAGATCGCCGTTGTGTTGGGACGATGCGTCCGAGCTGATTGGTGCCGAGCCCGATATGGTAGTTGAGATGAGAGAGAAGATTACTCTGATTCGTGATAGATTATTGACGGCCCAGAGTCGGCAGAAGTCTTATGCCGACACGCGTCGCCGGTCGTTGGAGTTCAAAGTGGGAGATCATGTTTTGCTTAAGGTGTCGCCGACACGGGTAGTTTACTGCTTCGGCCGGAAGGGTAAACTTAGTCCGAGATATATTGGGCCGTTTGAGATTCTAGAGAGAGTGGGAGAGCTTGCCTATCGGTTAGGCTTGCTGCCGTCTTTGAGTCACGTTCATAACGTATTTCATGTTTCCCAGCTTAGGAAGTACGTATCGGACCCTAGCCATATTATCGATTTTGGAGAGATCGAGTTGGGACCCGACATTTCCATCGAGGAGAGGCCGATTCAGATTTTAGAGCGTCGGGTGAAGCAACTTCGTCATAAAACCATTCCTATGGTTAAAGTTCAATGGTCGAGACATGGATCCGAGGAAGCCACATGGGAGACGGAAAAGAATATGCAGTCGAGATACCCCGAGTTGTTCGCGTTGTAAGTTTCGGGACGAAACTAATTTTTAGGGGGAGATAATGTAATATCCGTGTTTTCTATTTTCGGTAATTTCTATTTTTGGTGTATGTTCGTTTCGGACAGCTCGCTTAGCACTGTTTTGGGATTCTGAATCTATTTTGTTCTTGGAGTTTTTCCGTCTGGTCGAGTTTCGAGGATGTTTTTGCATAATTTGATCTTCAATTATATCTTGCCGCATGTACGTTTGATTCTCGTAAAACTTGTTCGTTTTCGTTGTTTCTTGATTTGTATAAGTTTGTATGGTTGGATTGGTCGTGTTGAAACTTTCGGTTTGTTAATCCGACGTTGTATCGCGATTTTCGGGCACTTGGGCCGTTCTTGTAATTTTCATAAGTTTGGGGAATTTCGCTTTATTTGCTTCATTTCAGACTCTCTAGTGATCGGGATTATATTCTCTTTCAACGCTCAACTTTGTCATCTTGATTATTACGTGTTTATGTTTCCGGATTCTGGTCTTGCTTCGTATTTCGGCACTTTTGTACTGTTGGCAGCATCGTGCAAAGATCAACCGCCGCTGAGTAGCGCACGCTACTCCGGACTTACTTGCGTGCGCTATCACTGTGTGGTTAGCGTACGCTGACCTGTGGTCTGTAGCGTGCGCTAACGATTTCAGCAGTCTGGGACAGTAGGTTCAGTACTTCGGTACTGGACCAGGTAGCGTACGCTAATTCAGCGTTAACGCACGCTAATTCCTAGTACTAGCGCACGCTAACCATGTTAGCTTGCGTACGCTAACTGGAGGACAGTAGGCAGACTGTTCTTCCACGCCCCGTTAGCGCACGCTAATGCTTGTGCGTAGCGTGCGCTAAGACTGTTTTATATAAATAGGACGGCAGCAGTCAACTTCGTCATTTTTTTTCTTCATTTCTTATCCTTCTCGGCTTTGAGCGATTCCAGGCGAGGGTTAGGGCCGATTCTGACTGTAGATCATCATTCACTACCACCGTGCATTCCTTGCGTGAATTCTTCAAGTTCCTAATCACTTTCCACCATCCGAATCACGGTAAATATTCCCAAAACCCTTGTTTGAGATTTTAGGGGAATTTTGGGGATTTCTTGGTATTTGACCCTTTTGGTCCGAATTATCACTGGGTTATCGCTAGACTTCGATCGTGTACTTGTAATCCTTCGTTTTATTGATGATTTGTGGTTTTAAACTTCAAGTTTTCCATTGTTCGTCACTTATAGTCGACGATACCCAAGTCATGACCGACGAATCGTTCCAAGGGGTAGCATTAGGATTAATTCTTACCTTTCCGCATTATTGAGACTTGTGTATACCGTTATTGTGTTAGGAACGGATTTGGGAGGATTGTTCGGACCGAAACCTATTCCTTCGTCGTTTCCATCGTTTCGTTTCACTCAATGCAAGTACATGTATTACATTTCGTTATGTATGTTGTGATTTTCGAAATGAATGATGAATTGTGATTTTTGGGTGCGTGAGTTGTGTTCCTTCCACCCGGAGTGTCCGACGGGATGTCTGGGGGTCGATACTAAGAGGTACGGCCGCGGAAGGGAACTTGGGTGCGTGTGTGATTGAACTTCCACCCGGAGTGTCTGACGGGATGTCTAGGGGTCGATACTAAGGGGTACGGCCGCGGAAGTGGTATCCCACCCGGAGTGTTCGATGGGATGTCTGGGGGTCGATACTAAAGGGTACGGCCATGGGATATCAGTTGTGATTTTGTGATATTGTGATGATTGGAACTGATTTGATTGCCATTGTAGTATTCCGGAATATTTATGGCAAATGACTTATGTTTGAGATGATTGTGTAAAAACCGTATTTTGTATATAATATTGTGTAATTGTGTACTTGCACTAGCCATTCGAATGTTAACCCCTTAAATGGGGGAAATGCGTCTTATGCATTTCAGGTATCGGGAGAGCTGAGGAGCAGGCACGGGACACGCATGCAAAGGATGGGATGGCTTGATGATGTGGCTCGAGTCTGTATTTTTATGTTTTGTCATTGCATTTGTCGAGTACTGGAGTTAGACTGTTTACTTTGAAACTTGGTTTAAGTCCCCTGCGTGGGCAATGAATTGGTAATTATCTTATGTTCATATACTCCGTTAAAATGTTTTGGCCGAGGCCACGGCCTTACTTACTTTTTGGAGTGCATCATTTGGGATTATATTGTGGTTTATGTGTCATGTGTTAGCCTGGTAGACCTCACGAGGGTTCTACGGCGTGTAATGTCCTATTTGTGAATTGGGGTGTTACAGTATCCATTCAGGAATGCACTTTCGACGTCCATTTGGTATACAATGAAGCTCTAATAGGCAGCAAAGGCTAAAAATATCCTAATGGCTTCAAGTCTGGCTACAGGGGCAAATGTCTCATCGTAGTCTATGCCTTCTTCCTGTCTATAGCCTTGAGCGACTAGTCGGGATTTATTCCTGATAATGAGTCCATCTCGATCCTTCTTGTTTCTAAATACCCATTTGGTTCCAATGACGGATTGATGGGTAGGTATGGGTACAAGATACCATACATTGTTTCTTTCTAAACTGTTAAGCTCTTCTTCCATAGATGTGATCCAATGTGAATTGTTGAGAGCTTCTTTGGTAGAAACAGGTTCGGATTGGGCTAAGAATACAGCAAGGGTGCACATATTAAGTCTTCTAAGCTAGGATAGAGATTTCCATTCAGGAAATTGTGATATCTCAGTATCGGATTCTTCTTGCGCACACAGTACATTTTCTTGTGTACTCTGTATTCTCCTACGGGTAGAAACACCAGCACCAACATTTCCAATGATCAGCTCTTGTGGGTGATCTTTCAACCATCTTCTGTCGGGTTCTAATTTGGGGTCCCGTACTGTATCGTGAGTTGTTGTAGTTTCGGCTTCAGCTTTTACAACATCAGCTTCATCTACGTCAGTTCTTACAGCTGCAGGGTTGATTTCTAAGTCAACGACAAGTTCTATGGGAGTTGGTGGATCATCGATGGAAAGCTGTTGGATGTTCTCAGAAATGTCTTTTACTACTGTAGGGTCATGGTGAGGTTCATCGAACACTACATGAACTGATTCCTCAACTGTTAGCTTCCTTTTGTTAAAAATCCTGTAAGCTTTGTGTTGTGCGGCGATTTATACGCCTCGATGGCGATCGGTATAAAGGCCGAGCGACCGAGTTCACGACCAAATGACCTACGGCGAACTTGTCAAAACGAAGGTAATAGTCCACCTTTGAGTATCTAGCGATCGACTCCCAAAGGCGATCGCCTTTTGGCACCTAGCGATCTACTCTGGTGCCTGACCAAGGACAACCGTCCTGTGCCTCGAACAAGGCCATCGTCCGTCAAAGTCTACATAGACTCGATCGCGAAACAAGGACCCATGTGCAGATCCGCGAAAGGCGCCGCAGAACATGGATCGTTGACTCCAGCCCATCAGCACCTGTCAGTGACAAGGATGGCCTCACCTACCGACAGACCCGCCGAAAGGTCCTAAGTAGGGCCTCCCAGGACAATGACACAGACGCGTGTTGTCCTCTCATTGGTTCGCATTTCTGGCAGCCAGCAACTTCTGCGGACTTTAAGGAGACCAACCCATGTGCTAAAGACGATCGCCCGCTTATTATAATACAGCAGAGGCGATCGCCCAACGACTCCTAGTCCTATAAATAGAGAACCTCCAGCAACTGGAGAAAGGTTCAGACATTCCAGAAAACATTCAGAAAAATTCAGAAGAACTCTGTCTTCTCGACTCTCTCTCTTGAATCTATCTTAGGATTTCTCTCTCAGCACCTCTCAACCAAAAGACGGTCGGCAGAGGTAAGAACTCCCTACAGTTCAGATTCGAAGAGATTCAGAAGCTCATACATTCAGTTAATACACACTTTGAGAGACCGTCGATTTCTCACAGTCGTTACAGCACTCCATCGTTGTTACAAGAAATCACAGAGCATCATCTCTGGTTCTTCCGGCAATCTTCAGCACTCGTTAGCTAAGATAACTAGGGTCTTTACACTCATTGTAATTGTACTCTAACATTAATATTTTTACTCCCAAGTATTTGTATTAATAATATCTCGCGAGAGCATTCAAGCCCGGGACTAACAACCCTGGCAAATCTTGTGTTATTTACTTTCCCCACGGACGTGCTCTCGCATTTGTTTGTTACTCGACCATTCCAGCAATATCATCTCTGGATAATATTTCGGGTAACAATAATTGGCACTAGAAGGAGGGCATCTTAACCTTCATTTTCATTCGTACCGTCTCGAAGAACACTCACTGTTCTCCGGGGCATATACTTGAAGAAACACACACTGTTCTTCAAATAAAAACCTTCAGAATCATGACGTCTGCCACCACATCGAAAAGATCCACTCTCCGATCCACTCGCTTATTGGAATTGGCAATAATTATGATCGCAAATATGATAAATGATCCTTACATGGCAAACCATACATAGATTTTAAACTACAGCTACAATCTCCTATATATTGTCCGTCAATTTTCCCAGCTCATTGGAGTGCCTCTACGGATATGCGGCCTAGCAAATTTGTATAGATTTCATCATTCTAAATATAAAACCTCATAATTCGCGACCCCTCAAATGATGCTCAGATATCTCCGAATTACAAACAACATCTTATCTATTTTTTCAAGAGATGTGTCTACCAAAGACATCGTATTAACCGAATACTTTTTTATTCTTGAATAAGCTAACTTTACCCTAAAAGTTCATAATATTGTGTCAGCACAGAAAATCAACATGCATAAGTACTATTATTTTAATAAAGAAATAAGAATATTTTTAACTTGATTGACATCCAATGTGCATATACTTATTCATTCGAGCATAGACATATCGCTCATTGTATGGTGATAACCATGTTGATCGTAGATATTCTATATCTTTCGGATACATTTTATATTTATCTATTAGAAGCTCACATGCATGTAGAAAAGAATCATAGGTTGTGGCACTGTCAAATTCCTGCCATGAATTAATAAAGTTTACCCGTTCTTGTACTTTTACTGCACTTTTTCATGACATTTTGATTTGTGTGCCATGTGCATGGAATGTGTTGTGCATGTGGGAAAATTTTCCTATTGCACTCATCAGTGCCAAATCTCCAACATGAACAATCACATATGCCACTAATGTCCCTTTTTCAAGGATAATTCTTTTGAGGCAATTTAAATGCCAAGTATATTGTTCTGTCATTTGGCCACTCATATATGCAAATATAAGTGAGTATATAAATTCTGTGAAGGTGATACCCACAACTTCCACGAATGAAAATTGATACTCATTCGTCTTGTAAGTAACGTTAATAACATATATTGTACGAAATTGAGCATATAACTCAATACCATCTTTATGAATCCAAATAATATCTATAATTTCTTGGTTGTATAAATCCGTGTTATACCTTTTAAAATTAGTTGGGTAATGAACAGTGAAATTATATTAAAAGTTAATAAAAAGTTAATTACCTTTACTAATGAGTTGAAACAAGGCCTATTGAACATTGTCCAACAAACCCTTTTTTGGCCTTTCTTTCACTTCAAAGTGCGTTGAAAATATTCTAATACGTGTGGTGTTTGAAGGGTCATGTAAATATTCTTTCAAAAGAGTTAAAAATAAACCGTGGACCAATAATCTCGGTCAGTGTGAGGACAATGTGTTTTTCCCTATGTTAGTGTTGGTGGGTACTCATGACCCTCTAAATATTATATTGGGGCATGATTATGCTCTCCGCACACAATAGTAACACCACACATGATACCATCTAGAGGAATTGGTACACCTCGTAGGAAGAATAGACAACCAGTTTTTTTAGTACTAGTACATCTTTTTAATTTTTCTCCAGATTTAAGATATCTGGGTAGTAAGTATTTTCCTCCTTTTTCACAAATAAGAGTGTATTTCGGGAGTTTGTTACCTACTTTCTTCGCAAATTTGTCAATAACTATTACAAAATCATTTTTTCATCTGACCAACCTAACCAGTCTAATGTATCATCTTTAGTTTGCAAAACCTATACAAAAAAGACACATTAAATGAAGTCACTGACAATAAGAAAGAACGCAAAAAATGAAACGAGAGAAAACAGAAAACCCGTAAAGAAAACGTACAAAATGAAAAAAAACGTAAGAAAGGGAAAAATAGACAACCAGCTTTTTGGTTCTAGTACATCATTTTTTTATTTTCTTCGGATTTAAGATATCTGGGTGATAAGTATTTTCCTCCTTTTTCACAAATAAGAGTGTATTTCGGGAGCTTGTTACCTACTTTTCTTCGCAAATTTGTCAATAACTATTACAAAACTATTTTTTCGTCTGACCAACCTCACCAGTCTAATGTATCATATTTAGTATGTGTTTCAGGAGAAAGTAAAAGACAGCAAATCAATTGTATTGATAACAATGAATAGAGGGGCCTTTATATAGGCATTACAATGAGAGTCCTTCCATACATAGGATTCCTAGTTAAGATAAGACATCTAATAGGATCCTACTACCTCTGGAAGGGTCTAGAACCTTCCATCTCTGTATCCCCCTACAACCAGTATTAGGTAAGACACCAATAAGGGAAGGATATCTTGGAACACTCCCCCTATGTTGAGCACTAATACTATCATGGTGTATAAGATGTTGCCTCGGTAAAAAACCTTTCCAAGTCAAACAAAATCCCGTGGGAAAAACAAAGACTTGGTGAGGAAAAAGAGCACAATGCACCAACTACAAATGTCAGAATCATGTGAAGTATACTCCCCCTGAGGTATACATAACATCTCATCCCGACGAGCTATCATTAGTTGAGCTCGGATAGTCGACACATGCCGATGCTTCTCACATGTTTCTCAAATGTAGATTTTGCCAGAGACTTAGTGAACAAGTCTGCGATATTTGTAATACCCGGTTGTAATTCAGTCATTATCATTCAGTATTTATCATTCAGTAATTGTCACTCAGTATTTTTCACTCATTAATGATCATTTGTCACTCATATTCAATCATTGTATTCATCGTTCAGAGTAATTGTATCGTGTTTCAATCGTCATTCATCATCAATCTAGTTGGAGAATCGTGCGGTGTTTACCATCGTTGTCATTTCATACTGTGCTGTGTGTGAGGAGTAGCGCACGCTACGTACTCTCTTTAGCGTGCGCTAATTGAGTACGGGTAGCGCACGCTACCTCTCAACACTAGCGCACGCTAGTATGTTTCAAGCAGGCAGTCCAGAAGGCACTGGACTGCAGTTGGGTTATAGGTAGCGCATGCTACAAATGGTAAGTAGCGCGCGCCAGTAGGCTGGAGTAGCGCACGCTATGCAGCCGGTATAGCGCACGCTAAGGTCGGATCAGGTTGAGTCCAGTGGCTACTGGACTACATTGGATTAATTCATAGTGCACGCTATAAGTGGTTTTTAGCATACGCAATCGATATTGTAGCGCACGCTAAATATTAATTGTAGCGCACGCTACCGCGATCAGATCAGAGGACAGAAGGTTCTGGACTCCAGTACTGGGCATCAGATAATTCGTTAGTGCACGCTAACATTTTGGGGTTAGCGAACGCTAAGTGTTCAGCTGTAGCGCACGCTACAAGAAGGTACGTAGCGCGCGCTACTGTTGTCGGACAGTGAGTACTGGACTTGCCAAAACACCCGTTAGCGCACGCTAAGAACTGGGGCTAGCGCGCGCTAAACTAGAATCTCTATAAATTGGACAGTGTAGCCCAGATTTCGGCATTTGTCATTTCTTCTCATTCTCTCATCAGTTCCGGGCGATTTGGAGCGATTTGGAGAGTATTCTTCGAGGTGTAATCATCAATCAGCATCTTCAAGTCATTGAGTTGGATTAATCATCACTTCATCATCTCCAAAACATCAAATCAAAGGTATTAATCTCTTGGATCTAGAATTTCGGATTTTTGGGTTTTTCCTTCCGATTTATTCATGTAAGCTTGGATTGTTATTGGAATATGTTAGATATGGATTATATACCTTGGATAAATATATTCCTACGGATTTAGTGGCTATTTTGGGAATTTATTTCAAGAACCATTGGGGTTGACTTCGGTTAATTTGGGGATTTCCGATTGATGTTGTTGTAATCTTGAATTGTGGATTCCTATTGGATTATTGATGCCATTGATATTGTTTTGCTGGTTTAAATCAATCATTTGAAAGTTGGTTTCGATAATTTGGGTTGGTTGTAACCAACGGGAAGGATATTTTTCAACATATTCGTTAGAGTGCACCTACGAGTTTGGATATTGTTGTATCAATGTTTGAGTTGGTTATAGTCGTGTTTGATGCTTGTATTGATCGAATTATTGGTAATTGTGTTATTCAAGGTTGTTCGAGTGACCGACATTTCAGTTAGGACGTTGTTCGTGGACGGACATTCTTCATCGGTGTTGTGTAAGTTAATTCTTACTCAGTTAAAAGGATATTCATTCCTTTCATTGTTGTTCATTAATAATCATAATTCATTCATAAGGTACTAACCGTTTTAAAACTTGTAATTGTCACTTAATTACTTCATTCACGAGGAACGACGGTTCCAATCATTTCATTGAGCTGTCATTCATTTCTCCATCATTTTATCTTGGTGAGTCATTATTCATTCTCGATGTCACTTTTGTTATATCGTGGCATTTCGGGTCATACTGGCGTGCTGGTTGGTATGTGTAGGATTTTCATGTCAGGCACATTTAAGTTGTGTGTTGGTTGTTGGCCTCACATTGGACTGTGCACACGAGTCGATTGCTTCGTGAGACTGATTAGGTATAAGACCACATGTGTATTCGATCGATACTCGTTGGTGGCTTGTGTGCGGACACATTTCCATCCCGGACGTAGTGTGGCGCCATTCCTTTGAGCCGTACTGTTAGTTGATTCATATAGCATGTTTGATTGCGTATGTTTCGACAGGATTGTGTGTATTCAACTCTTGAGGATTGTTGTTCTGTGTAACTAACCCCGTTGGGGGATATTGTTTTTCAGGTCATGGCAAGGCAAAAGCACGGGGAGAGCACGTTGACGGTGAGGAGTCCCAATGATACTAGTAGGGGCCCCAGTCTTTTCAGTCATTTATGTTTCCTTCATTTTATTCTACTGGAGACATTCCGTTTGAATACTCATTTTACTCAGTGTTGTATATTTTATCTCCATATAAAATATACATGTATTCTGTAATATCTTGGGTGTGTTGTATGAAACTCCTCATCGGAGTAATTAATGTTGTAATGTGGTTCGGTACTACATTTACCCTGTGTAATTCATTCATTTTCATTCGCCTGGTGGGTCCCAGTCGGGGGTCCACAGCACTGTAATATCCGCCTAGTTTGGGGTGTTACAGAGTTGGTATCGGAGAGTGGTTTTGAATACTACCTTCCGAGTCATGTCTCATTTGAAATCATCGTTCATCAGACTAGTATCATTGGACTTTCGCGTCACGTGTGACCTGTGCAAGAGCCTAGCCCCTCAGACCAAAGAACAGTAAGATTTCCTCATCTATCATTTTCATTTGTGATCAAGTCGATCATGTGAATTCATTAATCACTCAGTTCATTTCATTGTGCAGTTGTTGATCTTGAGGATCATGTCATTAATCTTGTTAACTTGTTCAAGATATTCATTTCAAGAATTTCATCAGATAATCACGTCATTTCAGTTGATCATTCATGTAATCATTGTATTTGAGCACGTATGCTCATTTTCATCATTTCATAATATAATCCTAATGTGATATTCATGCGAGATATATAATCATCATATGACTTTCCACTTCAGTATGGAAAGGGCTGGCAGAGGACGCGGGGGAAGAGGCCAAGGTGCAGGCCAGAACCCGAGAGCTCGTGTGAATACACGCGTGAATGCTAGGAATAATGCTAACTCATCGAGCAGTGATGCTGCCACTCATTCACCTGGGTGTAATCATTCACTATCAGGGAGTCGTACCCGGGACATAGTTCAGTCAGAGGGTGTTCGGGTTGACCCACTCGCTTTTATGCAGGGCATGATGGCCCAAATGATTCAGATGGCACAACTAATAGAGACGATGCATAACTCCACTACTCAAAATCAACAGGCTCCTCCGCCGCCACCTCAGAGGCAAGAGAGGGGTGTAAGCAGTATCCAGCCCCACTCAAAGAGGCTAAATTGTCGGAATTACTCACTCCCGACCTTTCAGTGGACGATGATGTTCTTGCCATCGCTGAAAAATTTCAGGAACTTCTTCCGTTCGCCTCATCTATCATTCACTCTGAGGCGGACAAGATCAAGTATTTCAGCAAGAGGCTGAAACCTCGTATGCGGCTACAGTTGCTTAATCATAATTGCACCACTCTGGACGAATTCATCGAGAAAGCTCTTACTTACGAGCTTACTGCTAAGGAGATTGCTAAGCAACAACCTTCATCTGCTGGCAAGAAGTCTAAGAACTGTAATTAGTCTGACAGCAGTCAGGCCACTTTTAAGAAACCACGTGCGGGCTCTACCTTTTCTGAGCGACCTCCTATGGCACCTAAACCCGCGGAATCTCAGTCACGAGCGGTCAGTTCGGCCATCACCTATTTCAACTGTGAGGAACAGGGTGATTTCAGCACCAAATGTCCGAAACAGACTGTCACGTGCCACAACTGTGGGATTGCTGGGCATAGGGCCCGTTTTTGCCGAAGGGTCTCTAAACCTACTCCGGCGTCATCTCAGGCCCCAGGACATTCAGCGGTACAGAATTAGGCCACTCAGTCAGCGTCGTTCAAGACGACAGGAGCTAAAGGCGGAGCCAAGAGCTATCAGACGGGAGCGTCCGGTTCGGGGGCCGGCAAGCCCCGAATTTATGAGATGAAGAAGACCGACGATCTAGAGTCCCGGATGATCTCAGGTACACTCGATATTTTATCTCAACCTGTGTGTACCCTTTTTTATACTGGTGCATCGCATTCATTCATTTTCGAGTCATGCTTGAGTAGACTACGTCTGGGTAGTGCTACTAGTTGTGAGCCTTACGTCATTGGCCTACCTGATGGTAGAAGGATTATCGGTAATCATGAGATTAAGGATTGTTCGATTCAGCTTCATGGCCGTGTTTGGTTAGCAGACCTAATTGTGGTGGATCTACCGAGAGACGACGTCATCTTGGGTATAGATTGGATGGATCGTCATGATGCCATCATTAGTGTCCGTAAGCGTATGGTCACTATCATTTCAGATGATGGGGTTGAATGTGTTTTTCAGGGAGGTAATCCCGACTGTTCGGGTAAGGTCATTAACTTGATGAAAGCAGTGAAATTTCTCAATCAGGGGTATGTTGGTTATTGGTGCTATATGACCAAAACCGAGAAATCACCAGTAATGTTGACGGATATTCCGGTAGTGAGGGAATATGCCGATGTTTTCCCAGACGAGTTACCTGGTTTGCCTCCACATAGAGATGTGGAATTCACGATTGAGTTGGAGCCCGGTACGTCCCCGATATCGAAGGCACTGTACCGGATGGCCCCGACCGAAATGCAGGAATTAAAGAACCAACTTGAGGAGTTGTTCGAGAAAGGTTATATCCGACCGAGTGCGTTCCCGTGGGGAGCACCAGTGTTGTTTGTCAAGAAGAAGTATGGTTCGTTCCGCTTGTGTATTGATTACCGGGAATTGAACCGGGTGACGATCAAGAATAAGTATCCTTTACCCCGTATCGATGATCTTTTAGATCAACTTCAGGGAGCTTCAGTATTTTCCAAGATCGACTTAAGATCTGGATATCATCAGTTGTGGATTTGAGAGTCGGATATCGCGAGGACGGCGTTTTGAACACGCTATGGTCATTATGAGTTTGTGGTTATGCCGTTTGGGTTGACTAATGCACCTGCGGTATTCATGGAGTTAATGAATCGGGTTTTCATAGACTATTTGGACCAGTTCGTGGTTGTCTTCATTGATGACATTTTGATTTATTCTCGTAACCGGGAGGAACATGAGTTCCACCTTCATCAAGTGCTCGACGTGTTGAGACGAGAGCAACTTTTTGGAAAGTTTTCCAAATGTGAGTTCTGGATGTCCGAAGTGACGTTTCTCGGACATGTAATTTCATCAGACAGAGTTCGTGTCGACCCTCAAAAGATGGAGGCTATTCGATATTGGCTACCTCTGAAGAATGTTAAGGAGATCCGAAGCTTTCTCGGATTAGCCGGTTATTATCGGCGATTTGTGGAGGGATTTTCTAAAATCGCTCAACCCATGACGAACCTTTTACGGAAGGATAAGAAATACATGTTGTCCGATGCGTGTCAACAGAGTTTTGAGGAACTCAAGAGCCGGTTAATTTCAGCACCTGTCCTTTCTTTACCGCAAGGGACGGAAGGATTTGTGGTCTATAGTGATGCGTCTGGACAGGGTCTCAGATGTGTACTAATGCAGAACGGGAAAGTCATTGCTTATGCTTCACGGCAATTGAGATCTTATGAGGTTAATTATCCGACCCACGACCTGGAGTTAGCAGCCGTGGTATTTGCATTGAAGATTTGGTGTCATTATCTTTATGGCATTACCTGTCAGATATTCACCGATCATAAGAGTTTAAAGTATATATTTATTCAGAAGGAGTTAAATATGCGATAGAGGCGGTGGTTGGAACTAATCAAAGATTATGATATCGAGATCCTTTACCACCCGGGCAAGGCGAACGTTGTCGCCGACGCCTTGAGTCCTAAGTCCGTTCAGGAGCAGATGCTTGCTCGATTAACAATTCAGAAGGAACTTCAGCAGGAATTTCTGAGACCCGAGATCGAGGTCTGGTTACAGCGAGTACAAGGACAACTTTGTACGTTAGAGATTTCATCGCCACTTGAGGAGGCGATCAGGGAAAATCAAGGTTCGGACCCATTTTTGTTACGCATTCGAGATGATGTGACTCAGGGGAAAGCCCCTGGATTTGTGGTCCACGAGGATGAAATTTTGCGTTTTAAGAATCGGTTGTGCGTACCGGCGAATGACGAGTTGAAAAACTCGATTTTGAGAAAAGCTCATGCTACCCCTTATTTCGTTAACCCGGGGTCTAGCAAGATGTATAAAGACTTGAAACAGAATTACTGGTGGAGTAATATAAAGCGAGAAGTCGCGGAATTTGTATCGAGATGTTTGACCTGTCAGCAAGTCAAGATTGAACATCAGCGACCGGCGGGTATGCTGAAACCGCTCCCTATTCCAGAATGGAAGTGGGAAGATATTTCTATGGACTTCATCACGAGTTTGCCGATGAGTCATCGTGGCATGGATACAATCTGGGTGATTGTGGACTGCTTAACTAAATTAGCTCATTTCCTTGAGATTAAGGATACGTGGGGTCCCGAGAGACTCGCTCAGTTATTTATCAAAGAGATAGTGAGATTGCACGGTACTCCTAAAAGTATCGTTTCCGATCGTGACGGACGATTCGTGTCTCATTTTTGGAAATCAGTTCATCATGCTATGGGAACTCAGCTTAATCTCAGTACAGCTTTTCATCCTCAATCCGACGGACAATCAGAGAGGACTATTCAGACTTTGGAGGACATGTTGAGGGCATGTGTCCTCGATTGGAAAGATGATTGGGAAGCCCAACTACCGTTGATCGAGTTCACGCACAATAATAGTTGGCATTCTTCAATTAAGATGGCACCTTACGAGGCCTTGTACGGTCGTCGTTGTCGATCTCCTTTGTGTTGGGATGACTTATCAGAATCAATCGGCACCAAGCCCGATATGCTTATAGCCGCCCTTGAGAAGGTAGCTTTGATCATCAGTCGTTTGTTGACTGCTTAGAGTCGATAGAAATCATATGCAGATAATCGTCGTCGACCATTAGAGTTCGAGACGGGTGACCATGTTTTGGTCAAGGTATCCCCGAGTCGTGGTATCTTCCGTTTTGGGAAGAGGGGAAAGTTGAGTCCGAGATTCATTGGAGCGTTTGAGATTTTGGATCGAGTAGGAGAGCTAGCTTATCGATTGGCCTTACCTCCGGCGTTGAGCCGAATTCATAATATGTTTCATGTATCTCAGTTACGGAAGTATGTTGCCGACCCGAGTCACATACTTCAGTTTGATGAAATCGAGATCGCTGATGATCATTCATATGAGGAATGTCCTATACGAGTTTTAGAGCGGTGAATCAAATAGTTGAGGAACAAGACGATTCCTTTAGTTAAAATTCAGTGGTCTAGACACGGAGTCGAGGAGGCTACTTGGGAAACCGAGGATAGTATGCGGGAGAGTTATCCCGAGTTGTTTGACCCTTAGTTTCGGGGACGAAACTCTTTTAAGGGGGGGTGTATGTAATACTCGGTTGTAATTCAGTCATTATCATTCAGTATTTATCATTCAGTAATTGTCACTCAGTATTTTTCACTCATTAATGATCATTTGTCACTCATATTCAATCATTGTATTCATCGTTCAGAGTAATTGTATCGTGTTTCAATCGTCATTCATCATCAATCTAGTTGGAGAATCGTGCGGTGTTTACCATCGTTGTCATTTCATAGTGTGCTGTGTGTGAGGAGTAGCGCACGCTATGTACTCTCTTTAGCGTGCGCTAATTGAGTACGGGTAGCGCACGCTACCTCTCAACACTAGCGCACGCTAGTATGTTTCAAGCAGGCAGTCCAGAAGGCACTGGACTACAGTTGGGTTATAAGTAGCGTACGCTACAAATGGTAAGTAGCGCGCCAAATGGCCGAGTAGCGCACGCTATGCAGCCGGTATAGCGCGCGCTAAGGTCGGATCAGGTTGAGTCCAGTGGCTACTGGACTGCATTGGATTAATTCATAGCGCACGCTATGAGTGGTTTTTAGCATATGTAATCGATATTGTAGCGCACGCTAAATATTGATTGTAGCGCACGCTACCGCGATCGAATCGAGGACGAAGGTTACGGACTCCGATCGGGCATCAGATAATTCGTTAGCGCATGCTAACATTTTGGGGTTAGCGCACGCTAAGTGTTCAGCTGTAGCGCACGCTACATGAAGGTACGTAGCGCGCGCTACCATTGTCGGACAGTGAGTACTGGACTTGCCAAAAAACCCGTTAGCGCACGCTAAGAACTGGGGCTAGCGCGCGCTAAACTGGAATCTCTATAAATTGGACAGTGTAGCCCAGATTTCGGCATTTGTCATTTCTTCTCATTCTCTCATCGGTTCCGGGCGATTTGGAGCGATTTGGAGAGTATTCTTTGAGGTGTAATCATCAATCATCATCTTCAAGTCTTTGAGTTGGATTAATCATCACTTCATCATCTCCAAAACATCAAATCAAAGGTATTAATCTCTTGGATCTAGAATTTCGGATTTTTGGGTTTTTCCTTCCGATTTCTTCGTGTAAGCTTGGATTGTTGTTGGAATATGTTAGATATGGATTATCTACCTTGGATAAATATATTCCTACGGATTTAATGGCTATTTTGGGAATTTATTTCAAGAACCCTTGGGGTTGACTTCGGTTAATTTGGGGATTTCCGATTGATGTTGTTGTAATCTTGAATTGTGGATTCCTATTGGATTATTGATGCTATTGATATTGTTTTGCTGGTTTGAATCAATCATTTGAAAGTTGGTTTCGATAATTTGGGTTGGTTGTAACCAACGGGAAGGATATTTTTCAACGTATTCGTTAGAGTGCACCTACGAGTTTAGATATTGTTGTATCGACGTTTGAGTTGGTTATAGTCGTGTTTGATGCGTGTATTGATCGAATTATTGGTAATTGTGTTATTCAAGGTTGTTCGAGCGACCGACATTTCATTTAGGACGTTGTTCGTGGACGGACATTCTTCATCGGTGTTGTGTAAGTTAATTCTTACTCAGTTGAAAGGATATTCATTCCTTTCGTTGTTGTTCATTCATAATCATAATTCATTCATAAGGTACTAACCGTTTTAAAACTTGTGATTGTCACTTAATTACTTCATTCACGAGGAACGACGGGTCCAATCATTTCATTGAGCTGTCATTCATTTCACCATCATTTTATCTTGGTGAGTCATTATTCATTCTCGATGTCACTTTTGTTATATCGTGGCATTCCGGGTCATACTGGCGTGCCGGTTGGTATGTGTAGGATTTTCATGCCAGGCACATTTAAGTCGTGTGTTGGTTGTTGGCCTCACATTGGACTGTGCACACGAGTCGATTTCTTCGTGAGACTGATTAGGTACAAGACCACACGTGTATTCGATCGATACTCATTGGTGGCTTGTGCATGGACACATTTCCATCCCGGACATAGTGTGGCGCCATTCCTTTGAGCCGTACTGTTAGTTGATTCGTATAGCATGTTTGATTGCGTATGTTTCGACAGGATTGTGTGTATTCAACTCTTGAGGATTGTTGTTCTGTGTAACTGGCCCCGTTGGGGGATATTGTTTTTTAGGTCATGGCAAGGCAAAAGCACGGAGAGAGCACGTTGACGGCGAGGAGTCCCAATGATACTAGTAGGGGCCCCAGTCTTTTCAATCATTAATGTTTCCTTCATTTTATTCTGCTGCAGACATTCCGTTTGAATACTCATTTTACTCAGTGTTGTATATTTTATCTCCATATAAAATATACATATATTCTGTAATATCTTGGGTGTGTTGTATGAAACTCCTCATCGGAGTAATTAATGTTGTAATGTGGTTCGGTACTACATTTACCCTGTGTAATTCATTTATTTTCATTCGCCTGGTGGGTCCCAGTCGGGGGTCCACGGCACTGTAATATCCGCCTAGTTTGGGGTGTTACAATATTCTCATCAGAACTCACTTGTTTCACTTTGATATTCAGCAATTTCTGCTGCTGCTGATTATAAAAGAACTTCGGCATGATATGCTTGGTATTGTCACCCTTAATGAAACCTAACTTCATCTGCTCAATGCATGCCGTGTTGTCCTCAAAGATGCAAGCATGGGTTGCTGTAGTAGGATCTAATCCACAAGTTCCTCGTATATGGTCTATAACTGACCGAAGCCAAATGCACTCCCTTACGGATTCGTGCAATGCAATTATCTCCGCATGGTTCGAGGAAGTAGCAACCTGGGTCTGCTTGGTAGATCACCAAGATATCTCCGTATTCCCAATGGTGAACACATAACCAGTTTGGGAACATCCTTTATGCGGGTCAGAGAGATAACCGGCATCAGCAAATCCAACTAACATATTGTTAGGATTCTCTGCATAGGGGGTAAGTTTGCTCGCATTAGCACTTCTAGTAGTCAAGCTGCCATGCTTATCTACGATATCAGAGGAAGATCGACGGTCGGTATGCATCGTCTTAACCTCAACAATTCTTTTCGGAATATCGCTCTCTCTTGCATAAGGAAAGAACAATCCAATATCACTGGAGCCTTTCAAGTATCGAAAGGTGTATTTTACTCCATTCCAATGCCTTATCGTGGGAGCGGAGCTAAATCTCGCTAGCAGATTCACAGAGAATGCGATGTCTGGACGAGTACATTGAGCCAGATACAACAACGCACCGATTGCGCTAAGGTACGGTGTTTCTGCTCCAAGGACCTCTTCATCCTCCTCTTTAGGAGGAAACGGATCCTTGTTCATTTCCAGACTTCGACTAACCATGGGGGTAGCAAGAGGATGTGCCTTGTCCATACTAAATCGCCTGAGCATTTTCTGGACATAGGCAGATTGATGAATGAGTATACCATCATCTCGATGTTCTAGCTCTAAGCCCAAGCAGAATCGAGTCCTCCACATGTCTTTCATCTCGAATTCGGATTTAAGGTAGTGGGCCGTCTCATTGACCTCATCTATGGTACCGATAACATTCATGTCATCTACATAGACGGCTACAATCACGAATCATGTATCTGTTCTTTTCACAAAAATGCATGGACAGATATCACTGTTCTCGTATCCCTTCCCAACCAAGTATTCACGTAGGCGGTTGTACCACATCCTTCCGGATTGTTTCAACCCATACAGTGAACGACGCAGTTTCACAGTGTAAGCGCTTCGTGGTTTAGAGCTACTTGATTTAGGCAATGAAATCCCTTCGGGGACTTTCATATAAATATCCGTATCTAGATCCCCATAAAGTTACGCTGTAACCACATCCATAAGCTGCATATTCAGTGTTTCGGACACTACCAAACTGACTAAGTAGCGGAAAGTGATGATGTCCATAACGGGAGAATATGTCTCCTCGTAGTCAATTCCAGGGCGCTGCGAGAAGCATTGGGCAACTAGTCTCGCTTTGTAACGCATGACCTCATTCTTATCATTGCGTTTACGAACAAAGACCACTTATATCCAACTGGTTTAACGCCTACATGTACTGGCTCGATACGGCCAAATACCTCACGTTTATCCATTGAGTCTAGTTCAGCTTGCATTGCATCTTTCCATTTAGGCTCGTCGTTGACATTCAGCAACCAAGCGCGGCTCAGCATCGTCGTCTTCAATAATTTCTTAAGCGACGGAGTAGGCAAAAGCATCATCGACTAGCGTGGATAACCTGTCCAATAGTACGTATTCACTCGTACAATGCATCGATATTTCTTTATTCTCTGACATCAACAAAGTTTCCGATGCGTCCGTCGATTGTTCCATTGTTGATTCGAGGATATATCCATAGTCAGAGATAATCTCGTGTAATGGAGTCACTGTGTCGATAATGAGAGGATTTTGTGCCTCTGTTCCTCTTCTCTTTCGAGGTTCGGTATCCTTTCTACCCATTGGCCTCCCCCTCTTTCGAGCAGGGATAAGAGCAGTCGAAGCAGCCGTCCCACCACTAAGGTCGATGTCGGGGGCATCATTCCTTTGGGCGGCTGAACCTTGCCCTATAACTGGGACTTCTAACCTTGTAGGAACATTCGCAGCAGGAATGGTAGATCTTGTCACTTTCGCAGTATCAGTAAAGCTGTCGGGCATCGAATCCGCAACTTTCTGAAGACTGAGAATACATTGCACTTCTAGCTCGTATTGAGATGTGCGAGGATCTTGATGAGGCAGGAGGGAGCGCACCAGACAATTTCCTGGCATTCAACTGGAATCGTTTGATTCCTCTCTCCCCCTAACAATGGGAAGTTTGTCTCATCAAAGTGACAGTCTGCAAATCTTACAGTAAATAGATCTCCTGTCAAACGTTCCAAATAGCGGATAATTTTAGGCGATTCATAGCCAACGTATATACCTAATCGTCTTTGCGGACCCATTTTAGTACGCTGTGGAGGCGTAATTGGCACATAGACTGCACAACCAAAAATGCATAAGTGTGAAATATCAGGCTCATATCCAGTTACCAACTGGTACGCAGTAAACGGTTGATTGGCAGTGGGTCGAAAGCGAATAAGTATAGCCGCATGCAAAATTGCATAACCCTAGGCAGAAATCGGCAAGTTGGTGCGCAATACCAATGCTCGAGCGATAAGCTGTAACCGCTTAATCATAGCCTCAGAAAGGCCATTCTGCGAGTGAATATGGGGGACGGGATGTACAACTTCAATCCCAATCGACATGCAATATTCGTCAAAGGATTTTGACGTAAACTCACCAGCATTGTCCAATCTTAATGACGAGATTGGAAAGTCGGGGTGGTTATCCCGTAACTTGATGATTTGTGCTAAGAGTTTAGAAAATGCAGCATTTCTTGTGGATAGCAGAGCGACGTGTGACCATTGCGTCGATGCATCAACCAGAACCATAAAGTATCTGAATGGTCCGCACTCTGGTTGAATAGGTCCACAAATGTCCCCTTGAATCCTTTATAAGAAGCGAATGTTTTGTGTTGAGTCTTTAGCAACGGACGGAGAGGGTATCAACTTTGCTAGTGAACAGGCTTTGCAAAATGATTTATGGGCATTGGAAATTGCCACGGAAGCCTCAGGATTTACGAAAGATGCACCGTCAACCTTATCAGGGCGTGCGATCTTTAATCCCGGTGATACGGTATCAAGCTCACTCACATCAATGCCGATATCGAGTGGTGCTTCCAATCGTTTTCTGGACTTGAAAAACGGATGACCATGCGAGTTTTTCAAAATTCGAATCATCATGTCGCGTCCAGGGTGACCGAGTCGGTCATGCCATAGTTGGTATGCTTCGGAATCACAAAGTTCATGACTCACAGCGTAGGATTCAATAACCCTTATTGTAGTGTGGTATAAATCACTACTTAGACTCATAAGTTTCTCGAGAACACGGCGTCTTCCGCATTCTGCCAGAGTAACACACAAAAATTCTGTCCCATTCTCACAGTGTGTATCAAGGTGATAACCGTTGGCACGAATGTCCCTAAAACTTAGCAAAGTTCGGTTCGCTCTTGGGGCATAGAGAGCATTTGTGACATTAATATGCGTACCATTAGGTAGCAAGAAATGAGCAGGTCCCCTCCCTTGAATTACTTGGGAGGAACCAATCATTGTTGTCACTGAGGATATATATGGCACAATATCCTTAAATAATTGCCTATTCCGAAGAATAGTGTGGGTTGTTCCACTATCAGCAAGGCACTCAATTTCACCACGAGACAACTACAATAAGACATGAAACTCAATTAGTCTTGTGATGAAAGTCATAGCGAAAACTCATTTACTTCGACTTTGGGGAAATTCGACCAAGTTGGTTAGGATCAAAGTTAGCACAATCGCTGGAAATAATTTCCGCGTAGCTTGACCTTTGTTCACTAAAACAGCAATAATTTCTTCGTTAAGAAGGCAATGGATGAACAGTCAGTTGTTATGAAAACTAGACTTCCGTATCTTTCTGTACATAGGTTGTTCACTTTCTGGATCATTAAACTCAGATCTTAGTGCTAGATTCAAATTGCTATTTTGGTATTTCCCTATTGTTGAGTGATAGAGCAAGGTTGAAGCCTTTTTCAAAGGCATTATTGTTGATACAATACTATGGAAATATGGCCATAGGAGCATTTAAATACTTCAAAATGCATCGAGGTGTTCGATTTATATCTCGACTAATGATTCTTTCGGTAGACTTGCAGAGAAAGTAGGAATGTCGGTACAATTAAGGCTGTTTAAAAACCACTGATTCCATTTGAACTTTCAAAGCATAAACAAATACCAAGGAGGATGCACCTAGTCTTGATCAAAAGTTTTGATGAAATCCACCAATGTATCAAATTAACCAAGCAATTCATTACTGAGCAATTATTTTGTGATAAACCAAACATGCTTTTGAAGGGAAAAATAAAATTCGTTTTTGCACAATCACAGCAATTAAAAGAATTTTATTCATCATGGCCAACTTTATTACATTTATAGAAATCCCAAAGTAGTTCTCGAAAGAAAACTAGAAACAAGACAAAACATAACCAAAGCGTAAAACTAGTCAAACTACAATGATCTAGTCAAAGTCAGCAACATTCAAATATTGGTCTTTGTCTGCAATGGTGAGAGGAGGGATCTCAATATGGTTCACCTCCGTATTCTTATTATCTTCCTCCATGTAATTTGACTCTTGAGTCAAGTACTGTTAATAGTGCTTGTAGTAAGCTTGGATGTTCTTTGGCGCCTTGCAATTGCGGTAAGTATGCTTCTTTGAGCCGCAAGTATAGCAATTCTGGCCTTCCTTTGGAGTGGTTCCAATACCGACAGCAGGAGGCGGTCCACGTGGTTGGGCTCCACTAGGTCCCGTGGCCGAGCCACCTTGCCTCTTCCACACATTGGAACGACGACCTCGTCTTTTCCCTCGCTTGCTCGAGTCATGCACCCGTGGTGCTTGCAAAAACTGAGTAGTGTTGCCTTTTCTATTTTGTCGTGGTGCCTTCTTGTGGGTAGCCTGATTCACTTCCGGAATCGGCTTCATACCAGCTGGGCACGCATTGCTGTTGAGAATAATCTCATGGTGGCTTTCTTTTTTCGCGAGGTGGGAGACAAGGTCACTAAAATTTTTAATTCTCCCTTCCTCATAGGCAACGCGCAGCTGATGAGCAATCACACTTGCTCCCACGGGAAACGTGTTAAGAGTCTTCTCGATCAAGTCTTGATCAGACTTCTTGACACCACAAAAACTAATATCAGCGCAAAGATCGAGGATGGCTTGATTATAGGCCTCCACATTCGCATAATCTAAAAACCGGATTTGCTGCCACTGAAGTTGCAGTTCGGGGAAGCGCTGATCATGCACATTATTAAATCATTGTTCGAGTGTATCCCATAGTTCTTTGTGGGTTTGCAAATTCATGTAACACTTTTTCAACAACGGATGTATATGTCTATGCAAGTACATCAGTGCATTAGCCTTGGTTTCCTCACTCGGTTCTTGAGTGGTAGGCTCGTTATAGGGAAAGATGGTGGTGGTAAATCTCTTACCGACGAACGCCAAGCGAACATCTGAGACCCACCTGTGGTACTCCTTACCAGCATGGTCAAGGATGTCGAACTCCGGATGAACATTGGAGATTTGTGCCATCTCGATTATAAAAGTAGGCACGTGATATGGATGAATTTGTTGTGTGCTTCGATCTACCGGTTGGTACTCGATGCGACGACGTGAAACCGGGGGAGCAATTTTGGCGGTTTTCGAAAATAAATTAAGTTGATGTTGGGGTTTTTGGTCCGAGATTCTGAACAGGGTAGGACTTGGCTGGGCTGGAGCTGGCCGGCCGCGGTGGTCAGCGGCGGTCGACGGCGGTCGGCGGTCCGGCAATGGTGGCTGGACTAGATCGGTGGCGATGGTCCGGCGGTGGTCGGCAGGACTGGATCGGCGGCGGTGGTCGGCTGGACTGGATCGGCGGCGGTGGTCGGCTGGACTGGATCGGAGGCGATGGTCCGACGGTGGCGGTGAGCAGCAGCAGCGGCTGGGCAGCGGTGCTGGGCGGCAGCGGCGGTGGAGCAGGGCCGGTTTTTTTTTCTTTCTTTGAGCTACGTGCTGATAACATGTTTCAGGAGAAAGTAAAAGACAGCAAATCAATTGTATTGATAACAATGAATAGAGGGGCCTTTATATAGGCATTACAATGAGAGTCCTTCCATACATATGATTCCTATTTAAGGTAAGACATCTAATAGGATCCTACTACCTCTGGAAGGGTCTAGAACCTTCCATCTCTGTATCCCCCTACAACCAGTATTAGGTAAGACACCAATAATGGAAGGATATCCCGAAACAGTTTGTAAAATCTATACAAAAAACACACATTAAATGAAGTCACGAAAATAAGAAGAACGCAAAAGCTGAAATGAGAAAAAACAGAAAACCCGTAAAGAAAACGTACAAAATGAAAAAAAAGCGTCAGAAAAGGAAAAAGCGTACCAAATAAAAAATAAAAAAAATTATATAAAATCATATATGTTTTACGGAAAATTCAGTGGGTTATTTGTTGAATCATATTTTGCCATGTTTTATAGATGAATTGTGTTTCAAGAGAATGATGTTTCACGAAATATTGACATGACAATTCCATTTGTAATTATAAAAATATATTAAAATATTAATCTTGTTCCGGGAATTATTATTCCCGTGATATGTCTTACCTAATACTGATTGTAGATACATATATGGAAGGTTCCAGATCCTTCTAGAGGTAGTAGGATCCTATTAGATGTCTTACCTTATTTAGGAATCCTATGTATGGAAGGACTCTCATTGTAATGCCTATATAAAGGCCCCTCTATTCATTGTTATCAATACAATTGATTGACCCTATTTACAGTCTTTTTACTTTTTCCTGAAACACGTTATCAGCACGTGCTCTCCCAACTGAGCAAGAATTTTTTTTTCTGTCCGATACTTCTAAAAATTCCGAAAAAAAAATCCAGAAACCCTAGTCGTCTTCTTCTTCCCTGCCAACGCCGCTACACCCTCGGCCTGCAACTCCCTCTGCAAATCGCCGCCGTCATCCCACGGACTTGCCCTCGCCAACATTGTTCCTCTGCAAATCGCCCGCCACCTGTCCTGCTCCGACGCGACTAGAGCCTGCCCCCACCCGCCAGGCGGCTCGCCAACAGCCACCAGCCCGCGATTCAATCCAGATCGGCTACCTACCACCGCGATTCGCCAACACAAAAGTGATTGGAGCGCTGACTTCTACAACTCCAATCGGAGTCGACCACCAACTAGACCAGAGCTGTCATCACCACGTGAACCATCCGCCATCAACCCTAGATTTTTCGAACTCCTCGCGACGCACCGCCACAATACAGGAAGTCGGCTACCGTAAAATCTGACCTACACGAAACAGGAACAGTTGACACATCCCAGCCACGCGATTCACCGCGATCTGCAAACCTTAACAACCCTCCAGACAACGCGACCCGGCTCCAGCACAGTCCCGACCTAGTTGCATCTTGATGACCCACACCTGACCCGGTTGGTGACCCGGCCCGACCCGCTCGGCAGTCCCGTTTTTTTTCTCCAGTCCGTTTTTTGCCCCTATTCAACCCGTTTCTGCCCCTTCACGAAGTAAGAACTACAAGTTCAACAGTGGAGATCTGATTCGGAATAGTATTTCTCGATGAAACTGTACGCGAAAGAAAAAAACGAGAGACGAGAATTTCCGCGCGTAAATTTTCTGTACAGCGCAGTCGTACTAAAAACATGTTTCCTGATTCGTTAACCGTCGGATCGGTGTGAAATTTTGATAGAAACTTCCCAACACAAATATATGTGTATTCAATGGTGAAGATTGGATTCTGAGTAAATCGATTACTGAATCCGCCGCTGAACAGAAGCAGATTTTTACGAGGAAATTTGAAGATCCGACCTCATCCAATGCTGAGCTGCTGCACTGCCGCACTCGAGTCCTTTTTTGGCCAATTATCGAGCCCAGTAGCCCTTTCCGGGCGTTTCTCAACTCTCCATATTTTCCTAATTAATGATTCATTTGTTCATTGATTTGTATACTTATGAATCTTACCATGTTTATGTTTTACGTGAATATAGGAAAATATGTTGCTCATGATGATGTGCAAATATGAAGAGAAACCATATTCATTATCCCATTCAAGGATCAAAGTAAATATGGAACCGAATACCACGAAAATATGTTGGTCATATGGAGAGAATCTCCCGTTCAAGGATCAAAGCAAATATGGAACCATGTACCCGTAAGACTTTATTAAAGTTCCCGTTTTTCAATTCCTCTCTTTTGGGAAATTTTTTTTTGGGGAATTGGGTATTTGAGTTCTTTATCTCCCACGCTACTTTGCGGTGGATGAGACTATGAGAGGTGGTATCACTCTCGTATGTCGAAGTAAACTGTGTGACGGTCCTGGGGGAGTCACGGATAATTGTTGAAAGTCGATATTTGTGGTTGTTGCATACACCACATTTTGGGTGCGATTTGACGTCGCCGTTTTGTCGATTTTAAACCAACAATTGAAAAAAAAAATGAACACTTTCAGTAACGGTAAAGTTATGACTCGTTCATGATTAGTCACGAATTTGTGACATACAAATGGGACAAACATCGATTGCGATGGATATGTCGTGGTTAAAATCGATTTGTGACGGATTTGTCACATTGAATTGAGCGACCACCACGTTGGTCTTGACCCAATCCCATACTTGGAAAACTCCATCTTTCATCCTATTAAAATAAAATATTGCATGTGGGTGTAGTCATGCACCGTCTCTTTGCAATATCATATATGAAAGAATGTAAGAGTAATTCTCATGAATTTTAACATGTAAAACAATGGCATATTGCGGTAAATACATGAATTCGTTGACCTCGATTATAGTTCGTATGACTATAGGTCCGAATACTTTTCCGAGTATTTGTAAAGGCATGTGCCTTATATATTTGACTATGTTTAGTCGATCTTATTGGATGGTCAAGACGAGTTAGTTATGGTATATTCATTATGTCTCATGGTTCAAAATGCTTAATATTGATGCACCGCATTGCATCCATATAACATGGCTATTATGACGTATACCTGTAAATTGAGAATTAAAATACTTGGTTGATTTGATGGACTCCGGTGGATTTTATCTACACTTTGATCATGACTAGGCGCATCCTCCTTGGTATTTGTTTATGCTTTGAAAGTTCAAACGGAATTAGTGGTTTTTAAACAGCCTTAGCTGTACCGACATTCTCTGCAAGCCTACCAAGTTGGAGTTACAAAAAGGATCATTAGTCAAGATAAGAAATCGAACACCCTGCTGCATTTAAACGCATCTATGGATGTCATTGCCATGTTTTTGCATCAACACTTATGCCATTAGATATGGTCTCAACCTTATTTTCTCACTAAACTTGAGAAATACTAAAGCATCCAATTAAAACATGCACTGTGATCTGAGTTTAATGATTCGTGTGGTTCAAAACATATGGATAGAAAGATACGGAAGTCTAGTTTCCAGAACATCTGACCGTTCATCCATAGCCTTCCTAACAAGGGAGTTATCGCTGTTTTAGTGAACAGGGGTCAAGCTACACGGAATTTTATTTCCAGCGAATGTGCTAACCTTTGTCCCAACCAACTTGGTTCCCATCTTAAATTTGCAAGTGGTCTTATGACACATGTTTTTCAACCTCGTTTTGGCCGAATTTGCTATAGATGATGCAGTTTTTGGTATGCGTTGTACGCTAAACTATCATCTTTCAAATGTTGAAAAACAGTTTCCTTGGGGAAGCCCAAAATACGCACCCTTATAAGAAGGTCGAGCGTGTGCATGGTAGTGTTACACCATGCTTGTGTCGTAATTTTGCCCCTTAGGCATATAACCTTGCCATGTTATGCAATCAATATGATAGATCATTTTGATCGTATCTGGTATAAAATCTCTATGTTGTTAGAGTGTTCGCTATGATCATATTTGTAAAATTTTGCAAGCAAAATTGAGTGCGTATTAAGCTATTTTCAAGGAACACGATATTTTTGGATTTCGGTTTATAAATCCATTGTGACTATGATGACTAGGTCATCACAATCAATGAGTGGAATAATGCTCAAGTTGTTGAATGACGAATGGCGTTTTCTAGTCACATATGTTCCGTAACAATTGAACCATGTTATGACTCGATGATATATATGCCAAAGTGTATCACTCATAGCATCTCATTGTGATTTGTGAGAAATAAAATCTTATGCATCACTTGTATTGGATATGTGAAAAGAAAATATTCATGAGTCAATATGGTCCGGCTTGCATCGGTTTTGGTAACCAGAAGATGTATTGGGACATTGACACATTTAGGCTTTAATAGTCCGGAGATTGGACAGTTTGATGATCCATATATGACGTTATTGTCATGGACATCATTTTCTTTGAACTAAGAAACTAGTTGGATCAAAGACACCATAGTATGTTGGTGGAGTCGTGAGCAGGGCTCATGACCGATGATGATATTTTTGTCATCTGCGTCTTGCTTTCATAAGCATGTGTGACGCCAAAGACCCCCCTCCCCCCGATGATCCTTCTTAGCCATGTTCATTTATTAAAGCCTATTCTTTGGCACGATTAGGAGACGACACCCTCCTATGCTAAAAAGAATAATGTAGTGACTCGCATAAGCATGGTGCTGAGTCATCCCTTTTCACCGAGTCCTTATACATGCATGATCATAAGTATTAGCCTGGGTGGCTTATGATGCTATGATGGTGTTCATAAATGGTCGTACTCAAGTAATAACATTTATATGTTATGTGGTTCCTTTGACAATGATTGATAAGTTGATGAAACCTGAGTTATGGTTGTCCAACTTGCGGACCAGTCATTGTAAAGGTCGGTTCACCCACTTTTAGACCAAGTCTTAAAGTGAAATTTTAACAAGTACTTCCTAACATCCAAGGCTACCTTCTCACAAATTTTGATGCCATTTGGAGACTTGGAAGGAGGTGAACCACTTAAATGAAGTTTTCACATACCACCAGCCGTCTGAACGACCAGTTCAATGTCATTTCGACCGGTTTTTGACCAGAAGGTTGATGATTTTGGAATCCCAACACCCGTTTATACATGCTCACGAAATTTTGAGGTGTTTGGGGCTGGTGAAGGGAGTGAACTCTTCAAGAAAGCACTAGAGGTTCGATAAAACCAACGGCCTATCATCGGTTCAATCGTTTCTTTATGTTCGATCCCGGTGGTGCCTGGTGGCATTTTTATCGGATTCTCAAGACCAGTAGCTACGGTTATGTAGCACAGGTCAACATGCCATGTTCACCTATACCTATCATCATTAAAATAATTAGTTACGAGTGTAACAATACGCATTTTGTTAACTGGATTGCGTTAACAATGAAAAACCTTTATCGTCCACATGTTCATGTGCCAAAGTGCGTCACCATAACGCATTATGATGGGTTATAAATGATGAATATGACATGCGCTTTCACTCATAGTCCACTTAAAATATACCTTGGCAGACGATCTCGTAAGTCACTTTGATGAGCCAGTCTCCCCATTGTTAGGGGGAGATGCGAACGATCATGTTCGAGTAGAACGACTTGGAATTGTCGTAGTTTGTACCTACTGTGTCTCACCAAGTTCCCTAAAGTGACGAGATTAAATACATGCTGCAAACATGTCTGCAAAGATTGTGTCCGGTCATGGATGCTCGTCACATATGAATAGTAATATGGTAACACCACAAGTTGTGGTAGATGGTGTTACTAGGCTGTGGATCTCATAGAGTATTGGGATGACACTTGGTTCGACAAATACTCTCTCTAAGAATGTATTTGAGTTTGGTACATGAAACTTGATCATATGATCAAATGAACTCATCCGTCTCATGTGATTCTGGATTATAGTCATCATTGGGGGACGCCTCAATGAATGCCAATCCATAAAGAGTACTCTATGAATAAAGCCGGTACATGAGGACATAGAATGTGAGTTTAATCGAACCATACTTCATTGAAAATATACAACGTTGTAGCCTTGGCCTAAAATGGAAATATATGTGACTCCAGTATAAACAAAGTGGTAGCCCTTTATTGAAGTGGTGCCGACACTCCAAAGATAAGATCTATCTATATACTTTCTTAAAGCGAGTGAGAGGAAGAGTTAAGCTCACCTCATGGCGTGAGGTTTCTCATGAACGCATTGGAATCGACTACGATGACACAAAACTTAGTTGTGCTATCGTAATGGATGTTATAGCATCCACTATCTTTTCAGTTAGATAGTTTCTCAAAAACTGACGTGCAGCTTGTGGTTAAATCTTTTCTTAGTGGGGAACTAAGTTAAATGATGAAAGGATCTCGTGATGGATCAGACTCAAATCAAGTGGCTCCTGACCACGGAGCGCGTCGACAAGTTATTTTCGGGAACACATACTAAGTATATACTTGATTTGGAAGAGATATGAAGCTTTTACGTGTAAAACTAAGGGTTTATAGTGATGTACTCTTATGAGACTAAGAGATTCCGCTAAATCCAAAGTTAAGAATGAAAGGATCTTGGGGACACTTGATGATGCGTATTCATCAATCGGTTTAAGGCAATCTAAGGGACGGTTTTCCTAAGAGACGACAAAGTAATGCCTATATGATTCCCGATGATTAGTTGAAGTCATCATAAGACTTGGCTCACTTAAGTGATGATGCAGTCTTAAGAGAAAAGTACGGTATTATGTACTCATGTTTGACTTGATGTACTCATTCGTAATAATCCGGTAAAGCCACTGTGATGATGCCCTAGGATGCGCTCACGTAAAGTTTGTGAATGACAAGAAGCTTGAAGCTCGCTCTATCTCGATAAAAGGACACTTGAAAACTGATACCCAAATCTGCCCATAATGTGTTGGTCTATCTCCCATATGACCTACAGGGCATCTCACTTGTTGGAAAATGGTGAAATTGGTACCATTGGAAAGTTTTGTGTCTACTTTCCAAAGAAACCAACCATTTGATCACATCCATCATGTTGAGTGACATATGACTATTTTTGCAAATTAGGACAGGATATGTCCAGTAATTTGCTGAGTCAACTTCGATAGAGCTTTGTGATCTGCTCAGGTCGATCTAGGTTACGTACTGTATGCGAATGAAAAGCTATGGGTGTCTAGTTTTCATAAGTTCCTACAGTTTCGTTGATACCTATTGAGAAGAAGTTATGTCTGTTTTAGTGCATGGAGGTCAAGACTTTGGAAAACTTGATAAGCCTTTAGTGACTCTGCACTTTGGATGTGTCGCGCTCTTTTTGTCCTTAGATCAAGGTTTGCTTCTCCCACTAGGTTTTCACTTGGTAAGGTTTTTAACGAGGCGACCTACGAGAACATCCATACAATGATGCGTTGTACTTCTATTCAACTTAGACCAAGAGGTATTTTTCCCACTGAGTTTTTCCTTTGTATAGTTGTGAGGGCAACTTGGCATCCGACTCCTATGATTTGAGGTACTCATCAGGGGGAGTCGTTATGTATACATCAGGGGGAGTATACATGACAAGTTATGTTGGTGTGTTGCAATCTTTTCCTCATCAAGCCTTTATTTTTCCCATGGGGTTTTGTTTTGACTTGGAATAGGTTTTTACGAAGGCAACATCTTCTGTACCATTGTTGTATTAGTGCTCGACACAGGGGGAGTGTTCCGGGAATTATTATTCCCGTGATATGTCTTACCTAATACTGATTGTAGATACATAGATGGAAGGTTCCAAATCCTTCAAGAGGTAGTAGGATCCTATTAGATGTCTTACCTTATTTAGGAATCCTATGTATGGAAGGACTCTCATTGTAATGTCTATATAAAGACCCCTCTATTCATTGTTATCAATACAATTAATTGACCCTATTTACAGTCTTTTTACTTTCTCCTGAAACAAATCTAACATATATTGAGTTGGAACGAAAATATAATAAATAGTTGTATATTTATAAGTTTAGGGGGGAATTAAAAATACGGTGGATGGATAAATAGAAATTTTCAACCTATTTTTCTTTTATTTATGGGAGAGCTAAGAGGAGGGGGAATTGTCAAACTCCAACATATGTAAAAATGTGACTAGAAATTTTGGTTCTTTTTTAGATACAAATATGTATTTATGGAATTAAGCAAAAAAATACCAAAATTCTCTCTCTCTCTCTCTCTCTATATATATATATATATATATATATATATATATATATATATAAGTTCACCCCTCATTTCTGTTTAGAGAATCCTGCTCAAAATATTATCCAAAAATAGAAAAGTAATCAAAAATAATTTAGAATACCCAAATATTTCTATCTTTACAGAACCAACAAGATCTCTCAAAATGTCTGAACATATCATTGTTTAATATTAACATCATTTGGTTATATTAACAAATATTTCCATCTAACTAATTGATCAAATCAGCAACAACATTAAAAAAAATTATACATTATTTCATAAGATTATCATTTTAACAATACAAAAGAACCAATCAATATATATATATATAGTTTTCGACATAATTAAATATGAAAAAGGCATAATATTATTAAATTACAATTGCAAATTAAGAAAATGCTAAATACAACAATTATAAGATAATCAAAACTTAGAAATAATATCAATTATCTAATCATATCTCCCAAATCGAGCCATCGTCCATTTTTTTTAATTTGATTTGTATTTTTCTCGTTAAATTATTTAGTTTAATCGTATATACTATTATTAATCTATTCTAACTTATATCTTAGGCCTATGACATTAAATTATTTTACACATTACAAGAAACAAACAGGTTAAAAAGGTAATTCCTTATTATCTCTCTTCGCCTACAATTCTATAATATAATTATTGAGTTAGATAATCTAAATAGATCAGAATATTATTAAATTACGATTAAAATTTTACCTAATAGGCACAAAAATTATTACAATTAGCAACATAAATGAATATTACGATTGATCAGATACAATTACTTTATTCTTGATAGAACCAAATTTTTATACTAAATTAACTTATGAGGTTGTATGTTACTTATGCATACAATGTCCAAAGTAGGGCAATGAATGAGACAAGAATGACCGTGACTGGGCTTGGAACCCACATAACTGAAGCAGAGATCCTCACTCGAAGTAATGTGGGGTACAAAGTGTTGATTCTCAGGATGTCACTCAGGCCTTCGAATCCGAGATTGTCTTTCAGATTCACAAGAAGACAATTCCACCTCGTTGTGTTGTTTGCAATAACAATAAACAAGAGTTAAGGTCAGTCTCTCATACAAGTTGGATTATTTCTTAGAAAACCTGTTTTCCGCCATGCCATCTCTACGTTGTTCTGTCAAAGGCTACTCACCCTAAGGGGCTCAAGATCTTGATATACGACAAATAGAGTAATTTGTGGACGTCGAACGTAGTATGTAGAGAGGTTTTTCGTAATTTGTGAAACAATTGTATATGTATGTTTCTTTATTTCATAAATTATTGATCACTCTATTCATTATTTCTTCGCTTAATCATTTAAAGACACTCATATTAAAATAATATATATTTTTATTTTTATAACTTAAATTACAGTCTGTGCAATGCACGTTAAACTTTACTAATATATAATAAATATTTAAGGAATTGGGCCGGTTTTAACTTGATTGATTCCGATTGGGGAGTTTACATGTATATACAATATATACGTTTTAATTACCAAAATAAGACACCAAACAAAATAATTACATTCATAACAAATAACAACAATTAATATGTAGAAAATAAAAGGCAACCGTTATCAAAGAAGTGTCCGCTTTTACAGGGTGATTCTTCTGCAAAATGGGGAGAGATATTAAATCCGAAAAATCGACCTCTTTCCATATAAAAAACTGATTCACAAACGAGAAACAAACCACATATCTACGAAGAGGGAAGAACACAAAAAGAATTGAAGTACAAATTTCGGGATACTCGGAAATTGATTCGGAATAAAGGTATGAATTCGGAAACTCTTATTCATCCCTCCATATCTTATATTTTTAGTGATTCATGTATAGATGAGCATATTGATGCATTTTACTGTTGGTTACCCTTTCTTGTAATTGAGTCGGCATAATCTTTGCTTATAAATTTTAGCAACTACGCGTATAGATGAGCATATTGAGTCGTTTTATTGGTGTTTACCCTATCTTGTAATTGAGTCGGCATAATTTTTGCTTAGATGTTTTAGCAACTACACGTATATCTATCTATGGAGTCATTTTACTGTTGGTTACCCTGTTGTGGAATTTGGTTACTCCATGTATGGTGATATATAATTGTGACTAAATTTGTCCTTATTTATAAATAATATTCATCCTATTATAACATCTATCATTTTCATATAACTGTGAGTTAATTTAGTAGATTTGTTTTTTTAAACAATAAAGAGTATATATAAATAAGAGTGGATACCATCCAGTGATAAATTGAATGGTCAGGACTAATAATAGTGGATACCATCCAGTAATTCATTTATAAATGATTATATTGAACGTTTTACTACTGGTTACTCTGTCTTGGTACTTGGTTACTCCATATATGGTAATATATAATTATAACTGAATTTATCCTTATTTGTATGTTAGGTCAGGTGAAACATAGTAAAGATAAAGATGCTTCTGATGGTTATCAGCAAGTTAATTTGAATCAGCTGTAATTATGTTCCCCTTTGATAATACAATTGATTATTACAACACTCTTTGAAAACGTGAAATTTGGGAACCATACACGATTATATGATTATTTGTAATAATAAATGTCTTTTGGTAAACACTAATTTATTGTTTGTATACTGTTCAAATTGTACTTTTATTTCCAAAAAAGATTATGAAATAAAACTTAGTATTTAGTGACATGTGTTTAAGATTCTAATTACCGAATACAAAGTCACTGGTTACCTTTCTGAAGTTGTTCATCGATGTTTAATAAAATTATTTCTTATCAGGTAATAGAAGTTATACCATTGTTTTTGTGATTCAATGGAAAATGGTTCGAAAAAAATGAATACAGAGACTTCAAGGTGACAGGAATATTAGTTCCGCCAACAATTTCCTTCTGTGCCATGGAAAATTCTGTGATGTGAATCAAGATATTATGAAGAACCCGGATGAGGACTTGAGCATGCCGACTGGACCAATAACGAGGTCTCGATCAAAGAAGTTCAAAAATAATTTATCGACACTCATCATTGATATGTTTAAAAATAACTATGTTATCAAAGACAACAAATTCGTGAGTAGTGTCGAAGTTGTCGAACAATAAGTTTTTCGTTTATTTTATCTTGGTGTATTTTAATTTGAATTGTATTTCTTGAGTTGTATTTTTATATTTTTAGTTGTATATAATCGAGTCGTGTAATATTAATGTCGAAGACGATCGGAAAAGACGAACAAACAAACAAGGATCAAATTCCCGCGCGTAAGACTGACACGCAGCAGTCTCGTATTTTGGCCATAACTTACTCGTCCGAAATCCGATTCAGGTGATTCAGGTGTTTATGGAAAGCTAAGAAAGAGAGCTACAAATATTGTTCAGACCATAGGACCAAATTCGGAGACATTGGAGCTCAGAAATGATAAAACAGACAGCATCGGATTTATGGTGACTTGTTGTCCTTGTTTTCACACCTTAAAATCTTGGTCTTTGATATTTTGTCACCTAAACATATGTTGACTGACTTTGTATCAGATTTTAGGATCTTTGAATGTTGATTTTTCTATTTTGTAGGTTTCTAGTTGTTTCCTTGTTCACACTAGAGTTAGGTGTAAGATTTTGGCTATAAATAGCCTTGAAGTTTCATTGTAAGAGGACATCAAAGATTTTATGAATTTGAGAGTATTTGTATTAACAAACCTTTGTGAGTGATTTTTTGTTTTGTTGAGTGTGTCTCCAAAACATCCCTTGTGTGATTTATATACTTATCAAGTGCAATCTTGTTAGTATTTATATTCCACCCCTTCCGAGTTGCTACGGCGTGTCACGTAGAGGTTTGGAAGTAAAGCCCCATTTTGCTTATTTTGGAAACATCCTGGGAACGAATTCATCTAGCGGTGTCGGTTACCATAGCGTGTCGTGTGGGGGTCGCATCAGTTGGCTTCGGAGCTCGGTTATTCCAAAACTAAGTGGTATCATCTATTTTCCTTCATTACCATAATCTTCCTATCTTATCATCATATTATTTCCTTTATCTTCTAAATCTTCCATCTTCTTCACAAAAAAAAAGAAAAAAAAAGAAAAGAAAAAATATATAAGTGGTGAAGGTTTTGATTGTTTTTGATAACTCTTCAAGCCGAGGCCAGGGGAAGAACTTGTTCCTTAGCCTTCGGGCGTCTGGTGATTTTAAGCTTGCGGATCGAATATCAAATATCAATCCATTCATTTCATTACTAAAAAAAAAAAGAAAAAAATAAGAAAAAATATATAAGTGGTGAAGGTTTTGATTGTTTTTGATAACTCTTCAAGCCGAGGCCAGGGGAAGAACTTGTTCCTTAGCCTTCGGGCGTCTGGTGATTTTAAGCTTGCGGATCGAATATCAAATATCAATCCATTCATTTCATTACTAAAAAAAAAAAAAGAAGAGAAAAAAATTTATCAAGGAAGAAGAGAAGAACGAATTTTGATCGATCTTATCAAACAATTATCATACTTTTCGTTCCGTTCCATATTCTAAACTATTCCAAAATCTTTTGCTCCCATCTTTCCATTTTGTTTTTATCTTAACGTCATTCACAATCGTTGGGGGGATCGTGGGATTTGAGTTCTTTCAAGAAGAAACTTGATTTGAATCACCAAAAATCACCTTGTAAGTTGTGTGGAAAAAGGCAAAAAAAAAAAAAATTGTGAGGAATTAAGAAAAAGCCAAACGAGAGATACGCGAGTGTGAGCGATCGAACGATACACGTGAGGATCTTGTGAGGAAATTTTCTTATAAAAAAAAAGGAGAAAAAAAAACAAAAAAAAGAAAAAAAAAAAGAGAAAAAAAGGAAAAAAAAAGCAAAAAAAGAGAAAAACAAAAAAAAAAGAAAAAAAAAGAAAAAAAAAAGAAAAAAAAAAGAAAAAAAAAATGTCAGGAACCGAAGGAAACGAGCAAAATCTTATCCTTCAAAATATTGTACAACAACTTGCTCAAATAGTCGAAAGACTAGATAAACAAGAGAAAACAATTGCTACTCTCACGAAGGGTAGAGAAGAGGAGCCCGCACGAAGGGGACCGGAACCCATTCGATTTGGAGGCTATGATGATGAAGATTCGATGAATTCCGAGGAGGAAACTCCGAGGTTTGTACATCGAGGAGGGCGAGAAGGACGAGGAGGAAGGAGAGAGTATGAAGGAAGACGAGGAAGATATGTCCGAAACGAGGAGGATCGGAATATGGGAAACATCAAAATGAAAATCCCATCTTTCGAAGGGAGAAGTGATCCGGACACATATCTCGATTGGGAAAGGAAGTTGGAGACCATTTACGATTGCCACAACTATTCCGATGAGAACAAAATGAGGTTAGCAATAACCGAATTTTCAGAATATGCAAGCATTTGGTGGGACCAACTTGTGACGGAGAGAAGGAGGAGTCGGGAGAGACCGGTTAGCGGTTGGGAAGAATTTAAGGTTGTTATGCGGAAAAGATTTGTTCCTAATTACTATCTTAAGGAACTATTTTCTCGCTTACAAACTTTAAAACAAGGCTCGAGAAACATTGAAGATTTTCGAAAGGAAATGGAGATGTTGATGATCCGGGCCAATGTTCGGGAATCGAGAGAGGCCACCATGGCGCGGTTTTTACACGGGATGAGAGCCGATATAGCTAAAGAAGTTGACAAACAACACTTTGTTGAATTCGAGGACATGGTATATGCGGCGGTAAAAATCGAGCGGAGCTTACGAAGAGGGAGCAATAACAACTATTCCACGGGATACTCTACCCCTTGGAAACAACAATCTCAAGTAAGTTCAGACAAATTTAAAAATTTTGATAAAAGAGAAGGGGGTGTCTTGAAAGGAAAGTTTGAAGTTGGGAGCACTAGCAAACCAAAATTTGATGGGAAACCTAAACCCATCGAAAGCACCCAAAGGAGAAACCGGGACATCCAATGCTATAAGTGCCAGGGTCGTGGACATATAGCATCCGAATGCACCAACAAACGGGTGATGGTACTTCGGGATGGGGAGATTGAAACGGAAAGCAAAAAAGAAGAAGAAGAAGAGACAAGAGAGGTGGAGAGTGATGATGAGACGTATGAGTATGCACCCGCACTTGTTGTTCGGAGGGTGTTAAGTTCTCAAGCAAAAGAGGAGAAAGTTAACGAACAAAGAGAAAATCTATTTCACACACGTTGTTTTATTAAAAATAAAAAAAGTAGTGTGATAATAGATAACGGGAGTTGCACTGATGTCATTAGCGCTATGCTAGTGGAAGAACTCGATATTCCAACAAGAAGACACCCTAAACCGTATCGTTTACATTGGCTAAATGATTGTGGGGAAGTTCGAGTTAATAAACAGGTACTAGTGGCTCTCACCATCGGAAGGTATCAAGACAAAATCCTATGTGATGTCGTTCCGATGCATGCTTGCCATATCTTGTTGGGAAGACCATGGCATTTTGATCGAGATGCTACTTTGAGCGGAAGGAAAAATTGTTACTCATTCGAGAAGGACGGAAAGAAAATTACCTTAGCTCCCATGACTAAGGTACAAATACAAGAAGATCAATTTCGTCTTGAAAAGGAAGTTGAAGGAAAATCGAGAAAAGAAAAGGAAAAGAAAAATGAAAAAAATGAAAAAAGCGAGAAAAATGAAAAAAATGAAAAAAGTGAGAAAAATGAAAAAAATGAAAAAAATGAGAAAAATGAAAAAAATGAAAAAAATGAAAAAAAGAAAGAAAAAGAAAATTTGAGAAAATGCATGCTTGTAAGTGCAAAGGAACTTGAAGAAGATATCAAGGAAAATGCACCCATATACTTGATTATTTTCCGAAAAGTTTGCGCTACTACTAACCCCGGGAACCGGATAATTCCGAGTTCTATTGAATCTTTATTGCAGGAATTTGTTGATGTTTTTCCTGAAGAACTACATGCAGGGTTGCCACCAATCCGAGGGATTGAACATCAAATAGACTTTGTGCCTGGAGCGGTCATTCCAAATAGACCGGCATACCGACACAACCCCGAAGAGACCAATGAAATCCAAAGACAAGTCGAGGAGTTGTTAAGTCTTGGGTATATCCGGGAGAGTCTAAGTCCTTGTGCCGTTCCTGTGATCGTCGTGCCAAAGAAAGATGGAACGTGGAGAATGTGCACCGATTGCCGAGCGGTAAACAATATCACGGTTAAGTATCGACACCCTATTCCAAGGTTAGATGATATGTTAGATGAATTACATGGTTCATGTGTTTTCACTAAAATTGACCTAATAAAAGGATATCACCAAATTCGTATGAAAGAAGGAGATGAATGGAAAACGGCTTTCAAAACTAAATACGGATTATACGAATGGTTGGTAATGCCCTTTGGACTAACGAACGTACCAAGTATTTTTATGAGATTAATGAATCATGTTTTACGTGCATACATCGGAAAATTCGTTGTTGTATACTTTGATGATATACTCATTTACAGCAAAAATGTTGAAGAACATGTTGAACATTTAAGATTAGCTTTAATTACCTTGAGAAGGGAACAATTATATGCTAGTCTTAAGAAATGTACTTTTTGCATGAATGAAGTTATTTTTCTTGGATATGTCATTAGTGTTTACGGCATAAAAGTTGATGAAGAAAAGGTTAAGGCTATCCGAGAATGGCCTAGACCAACGAACGTGTAATATCTGCAAAGTTTCGATTTTCGGTAAATTTCTTTTTTCGACCGAAGTCCGTTTTGACGACTCGCTTTTGACCGTTTCGTCATTCGGAGAATATTTAATTCTGCACTTTTTGTCATCCGAGTTCGTTTCGGTGCTGCTTTGTTGAGTTCCGTGCTTTTTAGCGACTTTTCCGCGCTTGAGTTTGGTTCTTGCGAATCTCGTTCAAACCGCTGTTTGGGGTTTTTCGTAAGTTCATTTAACGTTGTTATACGTGTTGTGAGCTTCGGTTTGATTATTCGTTGTCGTATGGTGATTTTCGGGCATTTGGGCCATTTCCGTAATTTCCCAAAGTTTGGGGTAATTACCTTCCGTTGTCGAATTTCGAGCCTTCGGGTGGTCGGAATCGTGTGTTCTACTAGCTCTTATATTCCTCTTTGTGAGTACTTCGTAACCGTATCTTCGGTTCGTATTCAGGTTCGAGTTTCGGTGTCGTTTTGTTGAATTCAGGATTACTAAACGACTTTTCTAAGTATGAGTTCGACTTTGTTAGATCACCATTAATTTTTGGTAACTCCAAAAATTCTGAATCTTTGCAATATTATAGAGCATCGAGTTAGCTTTCCAATGGTTCAAACGGTGAGTCAATCGGAGTCCGGACGAGAGAGTTATGGTCGTTTTATCTCACCCGCTCGTTATTGGCCGATCACTGCCGGCCGAACTCGGCCATGTCGTCCGACACGGCCCGTGCCGTACTCGTCCGGAAATGCCGAAAGTTTCTGTCTCAGGACCCGACCGTGTCGTCCGACACGGCCCGTGCCGAACTCTTCCGGATAAGCCAGAACCGACTGCCCAGCACGCCCGACCGTGTCCCAGGACACGGTCGAGTCATGCCGAGTCGCTGTCGGACGGGTCACTATCGGAAGGCCCTCCGCGCCGCGACCGTGTCTAGCAGGACACGGTCGAGTCCGTGTCGGCCAGCTGTGCGACACGACCGTGCTGATCGGCACGGGCCGTGTCCGGCAGGGCAGTCAACCCCTATAAAGGCCCTGCAAACGTTTTTATCGCCATTTTTCCCCTTCTTCTCCTCTTCCGCAGCTGGGCGTGTTCTAAGATTGAAGCCATGTTGTTTAACAACATATTCATGAAGTTCTTGAGGTTATATCATCAATCATCCATCCTATAACATCCTTTGATCGAGCGAATCAGGTCAGATTTTCTAGAAATCTAATTTTGGGGATTTTGGGTATTTTGTTCGATTTTGTCCGTTTAATCCGATTTAACTTAGGATTGTGATGGATTGATGATTATTTAGATGTATTATATCATTTCCCTTGTTATTCCATGGTTGGATCGTATCGATTCGTTGTTTTGGTCGAGTTCTTGATCGACTCCTTGAAGGTGTCCGGTAAAATGTCATAGAGGGGTTTTCGGGCGTTCTACGATTATTCTTCCTCGTATGATCGATGATTTATTGATTATATGTTGTTAGGGTCGAATTCTTGTGAAGAACTCGAGTCGGAACCCTTTCGTTCGTTGTCTTCTTTGGGGTCCGAGCTTCCCGGTCGAACCGTGTTCTTCGGAGCGTTCGGAAGCGGTTATTAAGGCAAGTATCTTACTATACGACTTGTATCTTGCGACTAGTAATCACATATGAGATTTATGAAGATTTTGCTTGTCTTCGTAAATATGTTCTGTTTGAGTTGTTTGTGCTTTCCGAAATTTGAAGACTTTGTGATAATAGTGTTATATTGGTATATGTGTTAGTCTTTGTGCAATGCATTGTGTACCGAACGTGTGGTATGTTGGTTGTACGTCGTTGATTGATGATAGTTGTTGAGATTGTGTTATGTGCGTGTGACGGTTTTGTGGTGATCAATGTGATTGACTAACTGTGCTCATTGTTGTATGTAATGTGATGTGCTGGAACGCTAAGTTCACTCGTGTGGGTTCGATGGGGCCTACGAGGATTCATGGCACAGGTCATGGGATCAGAACTTAGTGTGTGGTGCTGAGGTCCAATCGTGCGCGTCTGACGAGGCCTACGATGATTCATGGCACAGGTCCATTGAATCTGGACACAGTACGTCCAACCGTGCGGGTTCGACGGAACCTACGGTGACACGTGACACAGGTTCACGGGGTCGGGACTGTTTGTTGTGATTGTTGTGTTTGCTCAATCCGTGTGGGTTGTTGAACCTACGGAGACTCGTGGCAAGCGATCACGGAGTCATGAGCATGATTGATTGTTGTGATTGGTTAAGTCCGTGCGGGTTGTCGAACCTACGGAGACACGTGACAGGGGATCACGGTGTCACGAACCATGTTTTGTAAATCAAACTTTTTGTGTAAGAAAGTTTTAAGAAAAGAATGTTGGGCCGAGCCCCATGAGATTTATGGAAATGTTTTCGTACTGTAAATTGTTGTAATACAATTTTGAGATTTGGGTTAAGACCCTAATACTTTCGAAAGGTTTTGAAATTCTAAAATTTCCGAGGTGATAATCTTATTTTCGAATGCTTCATAGCTTATCTTTCCTTGTGAAAACCTCCCGGGGATATTTTGATCTTTGGATTGTCATATTTGATTCACGATTATTACTTGCTTGTTATATTTCGTATGATTTGATACTTGCACTAGTAAAACAGTGGAGTTTACTAACCCCAGTAATCGGGGGTGGATGTCTGTTTGCGTCGGTACATGCAGATTCGGGAGGCGATCACAGGATTGGCACAAGAGGATGACGAGCTGCGATACTAATCATGAGTCGATAGTTATTATGATTTTGTTGTGTTGTCAGAGTTGATTTCAGTCTTCCGCTGTATTGTATTTCGACCCCTGTGTGGGTAATGTTATTTAAGTCAGTTTTATCGATTGGGTTGTGTGACCTCATCGGTCTGTGTATTCACGTGTAAGTGACCATATCGGTCCGTATCATTTTATTGTTTGACCCTGGTCGGGCAAGCATTTGGTCGTTTATGGATGTTTAGCCTGGTAGATCCTTGTGGCAAGGGTCTACGGCGTGTAATATTCCCATATGGTTTTGGGGATGTTACATTTATGGTATCGGAGCTTAGGTTGTGGAAACCTAGGCTGTCGGGTCAGTGGTGTCTATTGAGTTTTTGTCTCGTCGGATTTTATCTGACTAAGTCGTGTCGCGACGCGTCGTCTGAGTTTGTTGGTCGTGATTAGTATCATGGGCGATCATCATCTTCGTGCGACCTGTGCATGTAAGTCTCCCTTCTTTGTGTTGTGCCTCGTGTGACATGAGCTATTTTATGATTATTTGTTAATTGATGGAATCCTCTTATGGATTTTTACTTCTTGATATGTGGTTAATTGACCCTCATATTTCATTCATATGAGGAGTAGTGTTGCTCGATTGTGTATATTGAACCGTATTTCTTTTATCCGCTGCGTGAGTTCTTTTGCAATGACTTTCGGTATTTTACCGAATGAGTTTTATTTCGAAAACCAATTCCCTTAATCAAGTTTTGGCATTATGGCCTTGATCATTTTGGCGAAATTCTTATGACGGTATTTAGTATTTTGTAAATGGCTTTTGTAAGTTTTTGAAATATTACCGTCATCACCTTTTTGACGTTTTTGTAAAAGGTTTTTAGCCTGGTGGGTTCCGGCGCGGGACCCACGGCGCTATAATGTTCTGTGTAATTACCTGAAATTTTTGGGCATTCTAGCCCATTGAATTATTTTGAAAACCTTGAGTATCTTAGAAAATTAAAATTCGAGACGTACTTTTAAAACGAATTATTTTCTCGCAAGACTTTCAAGGTGCCTTCTAGTACCGCAATATGTTTCAAAATTATTCCAATTGAGGACCAAAATATTTTGAGATATTTTCAAATGCGATTGCTTAGACCCAAGGGTCGAATATTACAAAGTTTTCACTAAAAGAAAGGTGTCCTCATTTTTGTTCAGACGCAAGATGATTTTCAAAGTCTTGATAATGGTGTTTGTACTACTTTTTGTAAAATGATACTCAAGATCAACTGTTGTTTCCAAACTGTTTTCAAAAGGTGGTTTTCGTTTTTAAAACCTATCATTCCTATTTGCGGACCGGAAATGCGTGTATGGTTTTTCGAACTTTAGTTACGGTGTTAACCCTGAATTGTGATTGAATTGGTGGTGTGAACGTTGAGTCGTTCGCCACGCATATGTTTTGTTAGCCCTCTGTGAGAGGTGTGAACTGGTGTTTACTGTTTATCGCCTCGTGGTGATTTGCGTGTTGTCGCACTAGCGTGAGTTGTTAAAGCTTGAATTTTTGTGCGTTATACACATGTGTGATTGTTTCATGATGGTTGTAATTATGTGCTGGTTATCGTTCGGGCCGTTGAGGTCGCCGAACGATACCGACGTTGTTGTAGTGTTTGTGTGTAGTACCTTATGATGGTAATCGTTGTGTATGATATGTGTTATGATTCTTTGTTGCGCTGAGTTGGCATCTCTGGTTTGTTGCTTTGTGATGTTATGTTCCATTGTACCTAGCATTTGTATTTTCGGTATGCCGAGCCGAGGCATTTCAACTGTGATGTGTCGGGGGAATGTACGTGCATTTTGTCCTTCTCGTCAGTAACACATTTCGAGCGTGGACTCGAGGGACACCGAATTCAGTTTTGCGAATTGACTACCGAGACTTTCAGAGTTTGCGCTTCAGCACAGTTATGAGAATCGTCTTTGAGAGGCCTTCGAAGGATGTTTCTGTCGGTTGCTTGTTGTGTCGCCACCTTTATTTCATTGTTGTGAGTTTCGGGGACGATTCTTCTTTTAGAAGAAGTCGAATATAATACCCGTATTATTTTTGGCTTCTGCATTTTTCTCTTTCTCAATTCTACCGACTCGCTCGTGTTCGTTGACACTTTCTGAACTTGTTCTGTATTTCGGTTTCATCGTTCGAACGAGCTGTGATCTTGTTTTTCTGTTTATCGCTGTGACTTTTCCGAGTCCGGTTCGATACTTGTGAACCTTGTTCGGATGTAACATCTTTTGGTTCTACTAGTTCTTTTATCCGAAGTGGATCAGATTTTGAACTTCTGTATATTCTACTTTGTCGACTCATTTATGTTCGTTGACATTTTCTGAGCTTGACCTGCCCCTTGCTTGTGTTGATCGAACGAGCGTGGTATTGTTTCGGAATAACTCGTTTGTCGTTGTGACCTTCCAATTTCTATTCCCTCTCATGTGGATCTTATGTGAATGCATATGTTGTTGTTTTCACCGGATCATATATTGTCTCGAGTCGAGATGTGAACCTTGGAGTTGTTGTTTGAATTTTCTTATCCTTCGTGTTTCGAACATGATTGTTCGATTTTTGTTGTCTCGATCGTTGTGGTTCGATCGTTTGTTTGTTCGGTTTTGTTCTCGTTTCGTGATTGTTGAGCATTCAGGCTCCTTCCTAATTCCCTTAAGTTCGGGAAATTAGTCTCGTTTTCGATCTTCCAACCCTTGGGCGGTGGGATTCCGTATTTGTTCAGCGGTTGGCTCGCGTTTTGATTGATGTACCGTTGGGTTGGCCAATCATATTGATTTTCGTTCGTTGTGTTTTGTGATTGTCGGATAATTGACTTGGCTATATTATCCTTTTGATGACGCTTGTCATTTGTTGGTTTTATTATATCCCTAACGGCGACGTTGTGTTGGTCGCCGTGGAGCGTGTTTTCACGCCGTATATTCCTTTGCGTTGTTTGTAACATTTCGCCGTTGAGCGTTAGTTACGCATTCTTGTGTATCTTGTTGAGTTTTTCCTGGCGGAATATTTCTTCCCCCTACTTGTTTTAAGTTTCGGGACGAAACTTCTTTTAAGGAGGGTAGAATGTAATATCTGCAAATTTTCGATTTTCGGTAAATTTCTTTTTTCGACCGAAGTCCGTTTTGACGACTCGCTTTTGACCGTTTCGTCATTCGGAGAATATTTAATTCTGCACTTTTTGTCATCCGAGTTCGTTTGGTCCGCTTTGTTGAGTTCCGTGCTTTTTAGCGACTTTTCCGCGCTTGAGTTCGGTTCTTACGAATCTCGTTCGAAACTGTCGTTTGGGGTTTTTCGTAAGTTCATTTAACGTTGTTATACGTGTTGTGAGCTTCGGTTTGATTATTCGTTGTCGTATGGTGATTTTCGGGCATTTGGGCCATTTCCGTAATTTCCCAAAGTTTGGGGTAATTACCTTCCGTTGTCGAATTTCGAGCCTTCGGGTGGTCGGAATCGTGTGTTCTACTAGCTCTTAGATTCGTCTTTGTGAGTACTTCGTAACCGTATCTTCGGATCGTATTCATTATCGAGTTTCTTTGTCGTTTTGTTGAATTCAGGATTACTAAACGACTTTTCTAAGTATGAGTTCGACTTTGTTAGATCACCATTAATTTTTGGTAACTCCAAAAATTCTGAATCTTTGTAATATTATAGAGCATCGAGTTAGCTTTCCAATGGTTCAAACGGTGAGTCAATCGGAGTCCGGACGAGAGAGTTATGGTCGTTTTAGCTCACCCGCTCGTTATTGGCCGATCACTGCCGGCCGAACTCGGCCGTGTCGTCCGACACGGCCCGTGCCGTACTCGTCCGGAAATGCCGAAAGTTTCTGTCTCAGGACCCGACCGTGTCGTCCGACACGGCCCGTGCCGAACTCTTCCGGATAAGCCAGAACCGACTGCCCAGCACGCCCGACCGTGTCCCAGGACACGGTCGAGTCATGCCGAGTCGCTGTCGGACGGGTCACTATCGGAAGGCCCTCCGCGCCGCGACCGTGTCTAGCAGGACACGGTCGAGTCCGTGTCGGCCAGCTGTGCGACACGACCGTGCCGATCGGCACGGGCCGTGTCCGGCAGGGCAGTCAACCCCTATAAAGGCCCTGCAGACGTTTTTATCGCCATTTTTCACCTTCTTCTTCTCCTCTTCCGCAGCTGGGCGTGTTATAAGCTTGAAGCCATGTTGTTTAACAACAAATTCATGAAGTTCTTGAGGTTATATCATCAATCATCCATCCTATAACATCCTTTGATCGAGCGAATCAGGTCAGATTTTCTAGAAATCTAATTTTGGGGATTTTGGGTATTTTGTTCGATTTCGTCCGTTTAATCCGATTTAACTTAGGATTGTGATGGATTGATGATTATTTAGATGTAATATATCATTTCCCTTGTTATTCCATGGTTGGATCGTATCGATTCGTTGTTTTGGTCGAGTTCTTGATCGACGCCTTGAAGGTGTCCGGTAAAATGTCATAGAGGGGTTTTCGGGCGTTCTACGATTATTTTTCCTCGTATGATCGATGATTTATTGATTATATGTTGTTAGGGTCGAATTCTTGTGAAGAACTCGAGTCGGAACCCTTTCGTTCGTTGTCTTCTTTGGGGTCCGAGCTTCCCGGTCGAACCGTGTTCTTCGGAGCGTTCGGAAACGGTTATTAAGGCAAGTATCTTACTATACGACTTGTATCTTGCGACTAGTAATCACATATGAGAATTATGAAGATTTTGCTTGTCTTCGTAAATATGTTCTGTTTGAGTTGTTTCTGCTTTCCGAAATTTGAAGACTTTGTGATAATAGTGTTATATTGATATATGTGTTAGCTGCTGTGCAATGCATTGTGTACCGAACGTGTGGTATGTTGGTTGTACGTCGTTGATTGATGATAGTTGTTGAGATTGTGTTATGTGCGTGTGACGTACGGTTTTGTAGTGATCAATGTGATTGACTAACTGTGCTCATTGTTGTATGTAATGTGATGTGCTGGAACGCTAAGTTCACTCGTGTGGGTTCGATGGGGCCTACGAGGATTCATGGCACAGGTCCATGGGATCAGAACTTAGTGTGTGGTGCTGAGGTCCAATCGTGCGGGTCTGACGAGGCCTACGATGATTCATGGCACAGTCCATTGAATGCGGACACGACGTCCAACCGTGCGGGTTCGACGGAACCTACGGTGACACGTGACACAGTTCACGGGGGTCGGATTTGTTGTGATTGTTGTGTTTGCTCAATCCGTGTGGGTTGTTGAACCTACGGAGACTCGTGGCAAGCGATCACGGAGTCATGAGCATGATTGATTGTTGTGATTGGTTAAGTCCGTGCGGGTTGTTGAACCTACGGAGACACGTGACAGGGGATCACGGTGTCACGAACCATGTTTTGTAAATCAAACTTTTTGTGTAAGAAAGTTTTAAGAAAAGAATGTTGGGCCGAGCCCCATGAGATTTATGGAAATGTTTTCGTACTGTAAATTGTTGTAATACAATTTTGAGATTTGGGTTAAGACCCTAAGACTTTCGAAAGGTTTTGAAATTCTAAAATTTCCGAGGTGATAATCTTATTTTCGAATGCTTCATAGCTTATCTTTCCTTGTGAAAACCTCCCGGGGATATTTTGATACTGGATTGTCATATTTGATTCACGATTATTACTTGCTTGTTATATTTCGTATGATTTGATACTTGCACTAGTAAAACAGTGGAGTTTTACTAACCCCCGAGTAATCGGGGGGTGGATGTCTGTTTTGCGTCCAGGTACATGCAGATTCAGGGGAGCAGTCACAGGATTGGCACAAGAGGATGACGAGCTGCGATACTAATCATGAGTCGATAGTTATTATGATTTTGTTGTGTTGTCAGAGTTGATTTCAGTCTTCCGCTGTATTGTATTTCGACCCCTGTGTGGGTAATGTTATTTAAGTCAGTTTTATCGATTGGGTTGTGTGACCTCATCGGTCTGTGTATTCACGTGTAAGTGACCATATCGGTCCGTATCATTTTATTGTTTGACCCTGGTCGGGCAAGCATTTGGTCGTTTATGGATGTTTAGCCTGGTAGATCCTTGTGGCAAGGGTCTTCGGCGTGTAATATTCCCATATGGTTTTGGGGATGTTACAGAACGCGTCCGAGGTAAGAAGTTTTCATGGCCTAGCAGCGTTTTACCGACGCTTCGTAAAAGATTTTAGCACAATTGCAGCCCCATTAAACGTACTTGTCAAGAAACATGCTAAGTTTAATTGGGGAAATGAACAAGAAAAAGCATTTAACACTCTGAAAGATAAATTGTGCACCGCACCTGTCTTAGCATTACCTGATTTTTCTAACACTTTTGAAATTGAGTGTGATGCTTCAGGAGTAGGAATAGGAGCAGTATTAATGCAGGGAAAAAGGCCGATAGCCTATTTTAATGAGAAACTTGGAGGAGCTACATGGAATTACCCGACCTATGACAAGGAATTGTATGCTTTGGTTCGAGCCCTACGTACGTGGCAACACTACCTATGGCCTAAGGAGTTCGTGATTCATACCGATCATGAATCCTTAAAGCATCTCAAAGGACAGGGTAAATTGAGCAAGAGACATGCCAAGTGGTTAGAGGAAATTGAATCCTTTCCTTACATCATCAAATACAAACAAGGTAAGGAAAACATTGTCGCCGACGCTTTGTCAAGAAGGTATGTATTACTCAATACACTTTCTTGTAAACTTTTGGGATTTGATTTATTGAAAGAAGCATATGAGGGGGATAAAAATTTCAATGATATTTATGTCGCTTGCGAGAAAAAAGGAGTAGAAAAATTTTATCGGGATAATGGATTCTTGTTCCATGAAAATAAACTTTGTATTCCTTTTTGTTCAACACGGGAATTATTGGTAAGAGAAGCACATAGTGGAGGTCTAATGGGACATTTTGGGATTTCTAAAACTTACGAAATATTGCATGAACATTTCTTTTGGCCAAAAATGAAACATGATGTTTTTAAAGTTGTAAATTCATGAATTGTTTGTAGGAAAGCAAAATCACGAGTGTTACCACATGGTTTGTATATGCCACTTCCGGTACCTTCCGAACCTTGGGTTGATCTTTCTATGGACTTTGTATTAGGATTACCCAGGGCGAAATCCGGTTGTGACTCCATTTTTGTTGTAGTTGATAGATTTAGCAAAATGGCACACTTCATTTCATGTCATAAAACGGACGACGCCACACATATTGCTAATCTATTTTTCAAAGAAATTGTTCGTTTGCATGGTATGCCCAAAAGCATCGTATCCGATAGAGATACCAAATTTTTGAGTCATTTTTGGAGAGTCTTATGGGCAAAATTGGGGACGAAATTGCTTTATTCTACAACATGTCATCCCCAAACTGATGGTCAAACCGAGGTTGTTAACCGAACGCTTGGTCAATTGTTGCGAACTATTGTTAACAAAAATTTGAAAAATTGGGAAACATCTTTACCATTTATCGAGTTTGCCTATAATCGAACCGTACATTCTACTACGACATTTTCGCCATTTGAAATCGTGTATGGTTTTAATCCAATAACTCCTTTAGACTTGTTGCCTATTCCAATAGATGACAGGAGTAACCTTGATGGCAAGAAAAAGGCGGAGATGGTGAAGCAATTACATGCCAAAGTTCGTGAACAAATTGAGAAGCGCAACGAACACAATGCAAGAATGAAGAACAAGGGACGCAAACAAGTACTCTTTGAACCAGGTGATTGGGTTTGGGTTCATTTGAGGAAAGAACGATTTCCCATTCAAAGAAAATCCAAGCTAATGCCAAGGGGAGATGGACCGTTCCAGATCTTAGAGCGGATTAACGACAATGCCTATAAAGTAGATCTACCTGGTGAGTATAATGTTTCCACTACTTTCAATATTGCTGACTTAAGTCCTTTTGAAATTTCAGATTCGAGGACGAATCCTTTTGAGGAACGGGGGAATGATGTGAATCAAGATATTATGAAGAACCCGGATGAGGACTTGAGCATGCCGACTGGACCAATAACGAGGTCTCGATCAAAGAAGTTCAAAAATAATTTATCGACACTCATCATTGATATGTTTAAAAATAACTATGTTATCAAAGACAACAAATTCGTGAGTAGTGTCGAAGTTGTCGAACAATAAGTTTTTCGTTTATTTTATCTTGGTGTATTTTAATTTGAATTGTATTTATTGAGTTGTATTTTTATATTTTTAGTTGTATATAATCGAGTTGTGTAATATTAATGTTGAAGACGATCGGAAAAGACGAACAAACAAACAAGGATCAAATTCCCGCGCGTAAGACTGACACGCAGCAGTCTCGTATTTTGGCCATAACTTACTCGTCCGAAATCAGATTCAGGTGATTCAGGTGTTTATGGAAAGCTAAGAAAGAGAGCTACAAATATTGTTCAGACCATAGGACCAAATTCGGAGACATTGGAGCTCAGAAATGATAAAACAGACAGCATCGGATTTATGGTGACTTGTTGTCCTTGTTTTCACACCTTAAAATCTTGGTCTTTGATATTTTGTCACCTAAACATATGTTGACTGACTTTGTATCAGATTTTAGGATCTTTGAATGTTGATTTTTCTATTTTGTAGGTTTCTAGTTGTTTCCTTGTTCACACTAGAGTTAGGTGTAAGATTTTGGCTATAAATAGCCTTGAAGTTTCATTGTAAGAGGACATCAAAGATTTTATGAATTTGAGAGTGTTTGTATTAACAAACCTTTGTGAGTGCTTTCTTGTTTTGTTGAGTGTGTCTCCAAAACATCCCTTGTGTGATTTATATACTTATCAAGTGCAATCTTGTTAGTATTTATATTCCACCCCTTCCGAGTTGCTACGGCGTGTCACGTAGAGGTTTGGAAGTAAAGCCCCATTTTGCTTATTTTGGAAACATCCTGGGAACGAATTCATCTAGCGGTGTCGGTTACCATAGCGTGTCGTGTGGGGGTCGCATCAGATCGTCTTCGAGAGACTATGTGCTGATTTGCATAGACAACCAACAATGTGGGTGGAAGGTCAGAGCATCTAGAGTGGGCCAAACAAGCTTGTTTAAGATAACAGAATTTAAAAACATACATACATGTTCATTTGATATCTTGATGAGTTCTCATAGGCAAGCAACAAGTGAACTAGTCAGTGAATTCATAAAAAAACAAGTTTACAAATCTCAAGAGAGTATACACTCCAAAAGGCATCATAGATGACATGATGGAAGAGTATAATGTCTCTGTCTCCTACCAAAAATCATGGCGATCAAGAGAAAAGGCATTGACAAAAGTACGTGGAAATCCTCACGACTACTCATTGATACCTTCATGGTTGCACACGACAACAAATGCAAATCCAGGTACGTAGTTAAATATACAATATTTGTTGTATCAATGGTGACTATCAATATTTGCATATTTGGTTACCCAATAATACTGATATGGTGATTTTTATATTAACAGTATTAATTTAGAATTCATTTGCCTGATTATTGAAATAGACAAATAATATTACCCACTACCAAGGTCAAATCTAGTGACAACTAGTTTTGAGTATATGAATTGAAATAATTTATCTAAAATATATTATTGTCAATTTAACAGGAACTATCACAGACATGTCACTAGATACCAAGGTCAGTTTCAAGTACTTGTATTTTGCCCTTGGCCCATCCATAGTTGCATGGGATAATTGTTCCCCATTATAATGATTGACGGCACATTTCTTTGTTCTACGTATATGGAAACCTTACTCACAGCTTATGCCCAATATGCAAGTAGATATATTGTTCCGCTTGCATTTGCAGTCGTTGATAGTGAGAACGAAGATTTATGGACATGGTTTTTTTCTAATTTGAGGAAATCATTTACAGTGCGAACTGGCCAGTGTATTGTATATGATCGACATCATGTAATTGCAAAAGGATTGGACACCATATTTCCAGATGTTATGCACGGTGCATGCACTTATCATGTTCTTAAAATATTAAAAAAAAGATTCAAGAAAGGAGGAATGGATGTGAAAAATGCCTATAATGGTGTATGCAGAGCATACAATTTACAATAATTTAATAAACAAATGGCATATTCGGATTTCATGGATAAATGAATAAGGCCATTTCTGAAAAATAAGGTTACATTGAGTAAATGCACAAGACTCCATGGACCAACAAGTAGATATGAAACAATAACTTCAAACATTGTTGAATCCGTGAACAGTGCCATCAAGTCAATAACAGAGTTGCCAACTGTAATATCCGCATTTTTCTTTTCTGGTATTTTTTTTCATTTTTAGTGTATTTCTCATTTTTGATGGATCGCGTGTAACCATATTGGTATTTCGAGATTACTTAGTTATGGATTTTTTGTCATCCGAGCTTGTTTCGGACTTATTTTACTCAATTCCGCGTTTATTGGCTTTCCGTCATTATTTAGTTCGATGCTCGTAATCATTGTTCAGAACTGGCGTTTTGGGGTTGTCGTAAGTCGGTCTTATGTTATTATGCAGGTTGTGAACTTTCGTTTGGTGTTTCGGTCGCGTATCATATATTTCAGAGTTGGTTTCGTTCTGGGTGCTTTTGGAGTCGTGTCAGGCTCGATGTTACCCTTTGATCCTTGCACACGAGCAGGCCACACAAGCTTTTGACCGTGCGTGGCGCTCGTGCGCGTCCGGTTCTTGGAAGTGGACTCCAGGGACACACGAGCAGGACGCACGAGCGGGTTCTCGTGCGCATTGCTCGTGCGTGTTGGACAGAAGCTGGGCAGTGGCTTAGCGCACGACCAAGTACCCGAGCAGATGGTCGTGCATGCTGCTCGTGCGCAACCGATGTTCGGCAGTAACTCCCAGGGATGCACGAGCAGGACACACGGGCGGCTGCTCATGCGCAGTGCTCGTGCGTGGCGACAGTAGTCGTCCAGTGGCCTAGCGCACGACCGGACGCACGGGCGATTGGTCGTGCGTCCCTGATGTATTTAAGGGGACACTCGCGTTTTTTAGCCTCATTTCTTCTCTCCTTCTTTCTTCTCGAGGGTTAGGCGATTTGGGGAATTTAGAAGATTAGAGAGTTTGATCGGGTATCATCATCCATCCACGATTTCGAGTTCCTAGCACCAAGTTATCATCATCTAAACATCTTTTACCGATTGAATCAAGGTAAAATCTCTTAGAACCCTACTTTTGGGAAATTTGGGGGGTTTTGAGTTTTTGTCCGATTTGTTCCGTATCGTTGATTAATCCATGGTGTATATGATTAATATTGGTGGTATTCTTATTTTCCCTATGATTTCATGGTAAGTTTCGTTGTATTTGTGAAATCGAGAGGGTTCAGTTGCGATCGCCCTCATTGTTCTTTTTGTATGAACTTACATGAATTGTAGGTGGGTTTTCGGGTGCATTCCATTTCCCTACTCATTTAGTAGTGGTTGTGATTGTATTCTTCGAATCGTTAGGTTCGGGTTCGTCGGTTCCTAGCGTTCATGCTTGATGTTCCTTTCCGTTCGAGTCGTCGTCAATTACTCAAGGCAAGTACTCTTGAAAACTTTTATGCTTAACATGAAATGGTAATGTGTTTGTGTGTGCTTTGCTCACCTCGGGAGGGTCCGACGGGGCCTCGAGGGAATCTATGACTTCACTCTGGATTAACGAGCTTGATTCGCTAGCCAGCTCGGGAGGGTCCTTAGAGGCCTCGAGTGGGATCAATGTCTTCACCCTGGTCCTAGGCGATGTCTGCGCGTGATTTATTTTATGATATGGCCCGCTCGGAAGGGTCCTTAGAGGCCTCGAGTGGGACCAGTGGCTTCATCCCGGTCCTAGGCATATTAATTATTGACTGTTTGTTTCCGAAAAAGACATGTATGGTTTTGGTTTTTGAAATGAATTGATGCATGTACTATGAAATGTGTAAACGAATGGTTTGCCTTGATTACTTGTACTAGCGTAATTGCTAACCCCTTTGGGGACCCATTTTGGGGAAATTATTGTTATGAATTTCAGATTATGTTCAACTGGACGAGCTGGCGCTGGGATAGTACGAGGATGCTGGCCAAGGATGTGTGTTTCTCGCTAACTGTGGCGTTTAGATGAGTGGTATTTATTATTTAGCCTAGTGGGTCCCAGTTAGGGCCCCACGGCGCTGTAATATACCCTGAATATCTTGGGAGTGTTATAGAAAATGGTATCGGAGCGCTAGGTTTATGGATACCTAGGATTGTCGGTTAATTGGGTCTAGTTGTGTTTTGTTTTGCACACTTTCACCCCGCTGCCATCATCTAGGTACTTCCAGTGATCGTAAGTTTTCCTTACTCAATTCCTTGTTTCCTTGTACCGTGCTTTCGATTTTTAATTGTGACTATTTTCCTCGCGTACTTATCATCGAATTACAATTGCTACCTCTTATATTCAGTATGGATGCTGGGAGAGGCCGAGGTAGAGGTCGCGGTCGTGGTCATGGACGCGGTCGGGGACGTGGGGCAGCCAGTGAGATGGCCACGTCACACCATTCTGGGGCTGGTAGTACTGATGGTCATCAGATCTATAGTGCTACTCAGGAGGATGCAACCAGTGGTGGCGCCGATCTTGGTGTGGCAGTTGTGATGCAACAAATGGTGAACCAAATGGCTACGATAGCTCAGGCGGTTCAGAACCCGACTCCGGACCATGCTACTCGGGGCGGAGCAGATCGTTGGCTCCAGGATGTCATCAAGATGCATCCTTCTCAATTTTGGGGGGCTTCAGACCCGATTGGTTGGCAGGGGTGGATCAAGGAGATATCCAAGGTCCTTGTTGCCACCAATTGTCCCAAGGATCGCAAGATCCCTATTGCCCAGTACTTTCTCACTGGGGACGCTACCGACTGGTGAGAGGCTGTTGAGCCTAAGGACCCTGTTGCTTCATGGCTCGAGTTCAAAGACCTAATGGAGACCGTATATTTCCCGTGGCCAGTTAAACAGGCTTGAGTCCATGCTTTCTATGATGCTTAGCCTTGGGATATTCCTATTTCCCAGGCTATTGCTGACTACAACCGGGAGTTGGGATTTGTGAAGGCCCAAGTTAGAGAGGAGAGCGACAATATTTTCCACTTTTCCAGATGGATGAAACTGAAGATTCGTGACTACATGTCTGGGCTCGCCTGCACCACCTTGAAGGATTATCAGAGTAGAGCTCTTGCATACGATATGTCTTTGATGGCCAGTGAGGCGGCTCGTGAGAGCAAGAAACAGAAGTCTGTTGGACATTTTTCAGGCCACAAGGGTGGAGGTCAGCAGAAATCTCAGTCTGCGAATAATCCTGCGAGTGGTTCGACTCGTTTCTCTGGAGGCTATTGAGGTACTGCCAGTGCCTCCATTTGGGATTTCAGATGCTTTAACTTTGGAGAGGTCGGGGTCAGCCCTCTAGAGGGGAGCTTCCAGTGTCGGTTCTGCTCATCCGCGGGTGTATGAGATGAGAAGGGCCGATGATCCGGCGGCTACAGTGGCTATAGGTACCGATCATATTCAGCCTCATCCTATCACTGTGCTTTTTGATTTGGGTGCCACGCATTCATTCATCTCTCTGGAGTGTGTGCGCCGTTTGAGTCTTGACTGTTTGTCGCCTTGTGAGCCTTTCATCGTTAAACTTCCTAGCGGTGATAGGATCGTTGGTTATCGAGAGGTCTGAGACTTTTCTGTGTTTATTTGTGAGAAAGTTTGGCCCTCTAATCTTATTGTTGTGAATATTGTGGGTGAGGATTTGATTCTCGGGGGTGATTGGCTCGAGCGGCATGGTGCGATCATGAAATACCGCATGAGAATCATCACCATGTTAGACGAGGATGGCACCGAGCACTCTTTCGTGGGGCAAAAGAGGGGAAACCAGAAGTTCGTAATTAACGCCTTGAAGGTGATGAGACTCCTGCGGAAGGGGTGTACTGGTTATTGGTGTAACGCCTTGAAGGCGGACAATGGTGGAGTCGAGCTTTCATCGATTCCAGTCGTTAGTGAGTTTCCTGATGTCTTTCCTCATGAGTTGTCGGGGTTGCCACCGGCCCATGAGGTTGAGTTCACTATCGAGTTGGAGCCGGGTGCGGCTCCGATTTCGAAGGCGCCGTATCGCATGGCACCTTCAGAGATGGCTGAGTTGAAGAAGCGGTTGAGTGAGCTTCTTGAGTCGAGGTATATTCGACCGAGCGCTTCGCCTTGGGGCGCACCGGTTCTGTTTGTGCGGAAGAAGGATGGTTCGCTGCGTTTATGTATCGACTATCGCGAGCTAAACAAGGTGACCATCAAGAACAAGTATTCTTGCCGAGGATTGATGAATTGTTCGATCAGTTGCAGGGAGCTGCGGTATTCTCGAAGATCGAATTGAGATGGGGGTACTACCAGCTTCGGGTGGGGGAGTCCTATGTTCCAAAAATAGCTTTCCGGACGAGATATGGACATTATGATTTTGTGGTTATGCCCTTCGGGTTAACTATGCGTCGACAGTGTGTAACACCCCGAGATAATCGGAATAATTACAGCGCCGTAAGCCCCTTTAAGTAAGGATTTACAAGGCTGATTAAAAGAAATGTGAAAACAAACCAACAATACCACCGAAATTCAAATTACAAAGCCGGTTCCAACTGATCCATTACAACCATATCGAAATAATATTAAAAAGACACGCGTACTCGAGTACTGAAAATGAACCAAGAAGACAAATAACAAAAACAATGAACATTTAACATCACTGAGCCACTTCATCGTCATGACGGTACTGTGGCTGCTTCCCCGCTCCTCGGCTACCTGAACATCAAAACAAATGTCCACCCCCTAAGGGGTTAGCAAAACAATGCTAGTACAAGTATCGGAACACACAAATATGCAAACGACGATGCATAAAACATACACAATACGGACTTCCACCACCGGAATCCAACAATACGAATCCACAAGATTCAGTCAACACAACATGGGTATTCCAACGATCCATCGCCCTCAGCATAGATCCCAAGATGATCCCGTCGGATCAACACGAGGTGGAAAAACCCATCCAATAATCCAGCGCCCTCAGCCTAGATCCCAAGATGATCCCTTCGGACCAACACAAGGTGGACATCCGATCCAGCGCCCTCAGCATAGATCGCTTGATCCCTTCGGATCATCACAACTTACACATAACACAACTATGCATATACATATGCAAGAAAATCGACATGTTCATCAATATGAACGTACGTTAAATCGATAGCAAATGTCATGACAATTTAATGAAATAATCCCATGTCAACAACACGAATAAACCATATGCATGATCAAATTCATCAATTATTCACAAACTTTCAAAATACGATACTTGCCTCAACAAATGGCGACAAGAATTTCGACTATCAATAGTCTTCAATCCGTTTGGAGAATTCTCACTTGGTCGGCTCACCGGAATGCAAACCTTCATCGAACAATAACGTCGGTATAACTAACGGTTCCGGATAATCGTTCAAATCATCAAACGAATCATAAAAAGGCATGATGCATCTATCATGGCGATGGACTATTCTGCCATAACACAATTCCTTTGGTTTATTGGTACAACATAACGTGGAATTCATCCTAGGAGGATTCTAATCATGTTCTATTATAACAAGATATCCGAACTTCGATGAATCATCATAAAAACTAGTTCACTAGTTTCAATATCCTCTCCTTCTACGAATAACTCCTTAAGTTCAATCTATTAATTCTTCACCGAAATGTTCAATCATAACATTCTCATGAACTAAGATAATCTTCGAAAACTAGATATGATTGGGTTCACAATCTCAAGATGCACTAATCAAAAGTCTAATCACTAGAAGGTTTGCTCAGCGATTACAACAACCAAGAGGAATCGAAAATAGTTGAATTTAATCTTCTAAACCATTATGAAAGGCTCCTCAAGAAGATAACTGATTCGGTCTACTCAAAACAGGTCCAAAACGTTACTAAGATCATGCTAAATTAGTTGGTGAAGGATCACATACCTCAATAAATTGATGAACAATGAAGAACTTGAATAAACTCTACCACCGGAAACTTGAACACCAATCTACAAGGCCTAAGCTTCCCAAAAATCGTCTCAGAAGATGATATGAAGGATAAGAGGTGATGAAAGATCTCCAGAACACGAAAAAATCGGCCAAAGGAAAGGTGAGAAATGAAATAGGGTCGAGGTCTATAAATAGAATTCTGGGCATTGCGTATGTTATGCAATTAACCTTACGTACGTAACAAACTTAACGTACGTTATACCCTAGCCTTAGCGTACGTAATCGTCTGACCAGAATTCACTGGCCTGATTTCGCCATTTCCTTACGTACGTAATCACAAGGGTTTTACGTACGTAATATCCATGTCCTTAGCGTACGTAAAACATGCACCATAGCGTACGTAATGCCTATGTCCAGGTTCACGCGGAAATCATACGAATCTTCCCCGGCCCCCTCCTTGGCCCCTACACGCCGACCCTTATCCGATCGTAAGTTGACTTAGATTACATACGTTAACAACATCAGATAACGTACGTAATACTGCAGTCTTAGCGTACGTTATGGACGCCTGATAGCGTACGTTAACACGTGCAGAACCATGCATGCAGAAGGCTAGAGATACCAAAACGTAAGGATACGAAAATACGGGAAACCATCCTCTGAATAATAACATCACAAAGTTGAATCTTACAAGATAAATACACAATAATTATCCGGGCATTACATACTACCCCTCTAAAAAGAAGTTTCGGCCCGAAACTTAACTCGCAAACAATTCTGAGTACCTCAACTTCATACTATCTTCCGTCTCCCAAGTTGCTTCTTCGACTCCATGCCGAGACCACTGAACTTTTACCAAGGAGATCGGTTTATTCCTCAATTGCTTGACTCGACTCTCAAGTATCTTGATTGGTATCTCTTCGAATGTGCCGTCATTAGCTATCTCGATCTCATCGAACTCAATGATATGACTGGGATCTGGTACATACTTCCGCAATTGGGATACGTGAAACACATTGTGAACGTGACTCAGCGATGGCGGTAAGGCCAACCTGTATGCTAAATCCCCAACTCTCTCGAGGATCTCAAATGGTCCGATATATCTCGGACTTAGCTTACCTTTTCTCCCAAAATGGAAAATTCCTCGTGTAGGAGACACCTTCAACAGTACGTGGTCCCCAATGTTGAACTCTAGCGGGCGACGATGCACGTCTGCATAAGACTTCTGTCGACTCTGGGCAGTCAACAGTCTTTCCCGAATCAAAGCTATCTTCTCTTGAGTCTGAACTAGCAATTCCGGTTCCGTCCCAATCAAGTCTGAAGAATCATCCCAGCACAGTGGTGATCGGCATCTTCTCCCGTACAAAGCTTCAAATGGCGCCATCTTAATAGAAGCATTCCAACTATTGTTGTAGGTGAATTCAATCAACGGCAAGTGAAGTTCCCAATCAGTTGACCAATCCAAAGCACAAGCTCTAAGCATGTCCTATACTGTTTGTATAGTCCTTTCGGACTGAACATCCGTTTGAGGATGATAAGCCATGCTAAAGTTTAGCTCAGTCCCCAAAGCCCTGTGAACTGCCTTCCAGAAGTGCGACACGAAGCGACCATCTCGATCTGAAATAATAGTCTTCGGCGTCCCATGCAATCTGACTATCTCTGCAATAAATACTCGTGCCAATTTCTCGGGTCCCCATGTGTCCTTAATTCCTAGGAAATAAGACGACTTGGTTAGTCGATCAACTATAACCCAAATCATGTTCATTCCCGTCTTGGTCCTTGGCATACTGGTGATGAAATCCATCGAGATATCCTCCCACTTCCACTCAGGGATCGGAAGTGGCTTCAACATTCTGGCAGGTCGTTGGTGCTCAATCTTAACCTGTTGACAAGTCAAACACTTAGAAATGTATTCTGCTACGTCCTTCTTCATATTTCCCCACCAGAAGTTTTGTTTAAGATCCTTGTACATCTTACTGCTGCCCGGATGAATAGAATAGGGTGCACTGTGAGCTTCCTTCACAATTGTCTTTCTCAAAACATCATCATCGGGAACGCAAAGTCGACTCTGAAATCTCAGAACTCCATCATCTTGTATCAAGAATCCTGGGGCCTTTCCTTTCTTTACTTCGTCACATAACCGAAGGATCAAAGAATCATTTAACTGCTTAGATTTGATTTCCTCGACTAGTGACGAAGTCAGTTCCATCGCATATAGTTGCCCTTGGATTCCTGGCGACCATACTTCAATCCCTTCGCGGATCAGTTCTAGTTGAATGCTGGTTTGGGACGTAAGTGCTCCCAACACTCGAAGAGAAACAGGTTTACGGCTCAATGTTGTAATATCCGCAATTTTCGATTTCTGGTAATTTATTTTTTTCAGCGGAAGTCCATTTTGACGACTCGCTCATGACCGTTTCGTCATTCTGAGAATGATTAATTCTGCACTTTTTGACATCCGAGTTCGTTTCGGTGTCGTTTTGTTGAGTTCCGTGCTTTTTAACAACTCTTCCGCGCTTGAGTTCGATTCTTGCGAATCTCGTTCGAAACTGCTGTTTCGAGTTTCTTGTAAGTCCGTTTAACTTCGTTAGACATGTTGTGAACTTCGGTTTGGTTATTCGATCACGTATCGTGATTTCCGGGCATTTTGGGCCATTTTGTAATTTCTTAAAAGTTACAGGTATCCGTATATGTAATTGTTGTCTCGACCCGTTTCTTGGTCGCGTATGATTAATTATGGTATTATGTTTTCATTTCGGGTCGTTGATGTTGTCCGCGAAGTTTTCGTCGTGTTCGTCCCGTACGTTTTCGGAAATCGGGTCGTCGAGCCCTGGTGGTCGGGTACCGGCCGGACGGTTGCGGGACTGGCCGGACGATTGCGGGCACCGGCCGGACAGGTGCGGCAAGAACCGGCGTAGCGCACGCTACGGCCGGAAGGCTGCGCGCGCTAACCGGCAGGTGTAGCGCACGCTATCGGCTGGCCTAACGCACGCTATCGGGTCTGGACAGTGGGGTTTTGAGGTTTTGGACTCGGTCAGGATCGGCAGGTAGCACACGCTACTGTCGGTCGTAGCCACGCTAACCGGCAGGGGTAGCGCACGCTATCGGCCGACTAGCGTACGTTACCTGGGCGAGCTTTTTAGTCCAGAGGTTACTGGACAGGTCGGCTAGCGCGCGCAGGCTTCCGGCCGTAGCGCACGCTAGCGGGAGTCGGGTCGGCAGGTTTGGTCGGCAAGTTTGGTCGGTGGTGTCGGGTCGTGCGGGCCCTGGCCGAGGGTACTCGGCCGATACCGGCCGATAGCGCACGCTAGTCCGGGAAGGCTAGCGCACGCTAGTTCCGGCCCAGTATAAATGTGACAGAGTAGTCACATTTTCATTCATTTCTCACTTCCTTCCTCTTCTATCCGCGGCTGGTGATTCGTGGGTGGCGAAGCCATGTTGTTTGACAACAAATCCACGAATTTGTTGAGTTCATAACATAAATAAATCATCCTATATCATCCTAATCTTACCTTAGAACCCTAATTTCGTGAATTTGGGGGTTTTTGCATTTTTGTCTGATTCGTTCCGTGTTGTTGATTAATTCATGATGGGTATGATTAATCTTGGTGGTATTATTGTGTTTAACATCATTTAATCCATTGTTCTTCGTCGAATCGAAGTATATTTCTTGATTTCCTTCGAATCGACTTTTTGGGGGATTTGTCCTCGATCTCGTTTTCCATCCGTTTTTGTTGGATGGATTGTGGTTAAATGATGTTGTTAAACATATTCTATGGATTTTATATCCATATTTCAACTTGGAATTCCGTTTTCAGGTTTTGACGGAACGAATCGTGTTCTTGGCCGTTTTGGGGGAAACGCTTGAACTTTCGTCTTTCGTTCTTTGAATTCAACGGCTTTAAGTCGTGTTAGGGAATTCATTTCATTGTTGTTATTGTCCTTCGTAGTTTATGAACGCGAGTTGGCGATCGGTGGAGTCGGCGGGTTCGTAGTCGGTTCGTATCAACCTACTTCGGTCAATTCTTCGCGTTGTTCTTATTCGAGGCAAGTATCTTGCCCATACATTTCATATTTCGTTGATATAATTCTTGATAAATGATTTTATGCGAAATCCAATATTTAATGAACGTAAAAAGGGATTGGTATGTCTCGATAAATGTTGTCTTTCAACGATAATTCGTATACTTCGTGAATATGTATTCTCAGAATATGTGTGTTGGTTTGGTATGTTGAAAGATAACATGATCTCTTCGAGTGAGTTAATAGACCGTAATCCTTTGCCGGGGATTACGTATTGTTATTGTGTACTTGTTCGGTAAGAACGAAATGTGTGTGATATTAGTTGCTACTCCTTGAAAGGAGGTTGTGATGCTTAATGTTGTTTGGCTTCATAAGTGATTATTGTTGTGTGCTTGATGCATGTGATGTGCCTCCGGGTATGATTGTTGAATCTCCGGGATCCATACTTGCTAGTATGGGTCGGGCATGACCGTAGGGTTATCTAAATCGGGTATGTCTTGCGGGGACTCCGAGGTTCGTGGCTTGTTAGCCCGATGCCGAGATAACTTGTGGGGTTATCATCGGGTATGTCTTGTGGGGACTCCGAGGTTCGTGGCTTGTTAGCACGATGCCGGGATAACTTATGGTTGTGGCTTGATTATGTAAGTATATGTACTTTTAGTCACGTGACTGCGGTTACGGTGACATGTGATTTGATATAGTTTCCCTGTGGGTTATTCACTCGGGTTTGTTCTACGGGAGCATCTGAGGTCCGTGGCTTGCTAGCACGGGATGCGAATAATCTATGGAAACAGGTTGTTATGGTATGATCGGGTCGTGGACCCCACTTGTTGTTATCAAATTTATGTTTTGGGAAAATGACTTTTGGGCTGTGTCCCTAAATATTTTCGAAAGGCCTGAGAATTTTTAAATCCCAATGTATTCAAAACTCCTGAGTTCGTAAAATGTTTTTCACAAGATGTATATCGGGTTTACCCTATCTTTTGATTTAATCGTTTGATTAAGTGAATCACCTCGGGAAGTATGTTTATGATTAACATGTTTCGTGGAGTATGATATGTATGGCTCGTTTTCGTATTTTATACTTGCACTAGCAAAACAGTGGAGTTTTGCTAACCCCCGAGTATTCGGGGGGTGGATGTCTATTTTTGCATTCAGGTTTTGGAGCATAACACAGGGTCGGCACGAAGGATGATGAAAGATGAACGATACTAATCACACGAGGATCCGTTGATGTCGTATTGGTCTAGTTGTATTTTCTTTTCCGCTGCAGTATCTTTTCCCCGTTGTACGGGAGTTTATTGTATTTTGACCCCTGCGTGGGTATGTGTTTGTAATTGAGTTGTATATTTTATTGAAAGACCAAATCGGTCTACTGAGTCATTTTAGCCTTGAAGGCATTGTCGAGATGTTAAATGTTGTTACCACCCTAGTAGATCCTCGAGGATAGGGTCTACGGCGTGTAATATCCCTGAGTGGATTGGGGGTTGTTGTTACCCAAAATATTATCCGAAGATAGTATTGCTGGCATGATCGAGTAACAAACAAATGCGAGAACACTTCCGTGAGAAAATAGATAACACAAGATTTGTCGGGGTTGTTAATCCCGGGCTTGAATGCTCTCGCGAGATGTTATTAATAAATATACTGTCGAGTACAAATATTAATGTTAGAATCTATTACAAGGAGTGTAAAGACTTCTAGTTATCTAGGCTTTAGAGCGCGTAGATTGCCGGAAGAACCAGATAGATAAATCTGTGAGATCTTGCTTGGGATATATGATGAATGTGTATGAATATCACTATGAATGTATTAGTGGTTGCCAAAAGAGTCTTTGATTCTCTCTTTGGTGTGTGTTTTGCACTGAATTCGTAGTAAAATTCGCGTCCCCTTTGCCATAGCAGTGAGTTCTCTATTTATCGGGGACAAGGTAGCTGGGATTCCTCAGGCGATCGCGGGCGACCGCCGTTTTCTATATTAAAATAAGACGTCTGATCGTCCCGTCACGTGGGCCTGTTCCCTTGAGGTCCGAGGTTGCTGCTGGAGGCCAGCTGGGCGAACTAATGGGAGGCCAGCACGCGTCTCGAGTCGCTGTCTGGGGAGGACCCACTTTGTACCTTTCGGCGGCCTTGTCGGTAGGTGTGGTAGGTGACAGGCTGGGGTCAATGGTCCTATCTGTCGGTATCCTTTGAAGATCCGCACGTGGGCCACCGTCAGGTCGGTCTTGGGCGACTTTGTGAATCTTTGGATCCATACGTGGCATGAGATGATCGCCTCTGGTTCGCTCACTAAAGACGATCGTCAGACATCAAAAGACGATCGCTGGGTACCAAAAGACGGTCGCCGTATTGTGCCGAACTCCAGGCGTTTGTCCAGAGTATGTCTTCCATGGTTGGCTTCTCTGATTGTGATGCCGATCGCCTATCTAGGCGTATTAATCGCCGCACAACAATTGCCCCCGAGCTCGCCTCGATGTTGTAAACACGGGGTGAGGTGGCACTGTTGGCGATCGCCAATGTTTAAACGATTAGCCGATCTGAATTCAAATCTGGACGATCTTCTTTCGCGTCGGAAGTAGTGGGAAAAGAAGGCGGGCTTTCCAAAAGTGGCAGGGACACGCGTCGCGCCGCTGTTGGGGGAAATCCGACGGTTTGTCAGACCTGTCGGCTGGCATGCCCTCGAAAAGACGCGTATGCAGGATTCGAGGGCAGCATTTAATGCGTCCCCATATGACGGTTGCGATCCAGCCCCCGAGGTTTCTCCTATTTGCATTTAGACCCTCGTCTCCATCTATAAAAAGGTCAGGGCTTCTTATCCTTCACTTTTTACGCGTCCTTGCATCCCTAGCCGAATTTCTGCAAAAATTTCTGGAGCTTCTTGTGCCGATCTCCTTCTTTTCTCTAGGTAAGAAAAATTAACCTTCTCCCTCTCTTTACTTTCTAATATGTCGGGAGGATCCAAAACCTTCGAGACCGGAAGTTCTTCCGCTGCCGCAGCGTCGCCTGAACGGGAGGAGGTTCCCGTTGGAGTGGATATGGAGACGGCCGTTGAAGCTATTCGAGCGGGGATTGCACCCGCAGAGCTCGAAGAACTTTTCAACGAGGCCGAAGTGGCGAGGACGGCGACGACGGCGGAGTAGGGGGGCTCGCCGGTGGATGAGGATGATTTGGTGCGGGAGGCACAGGAACGAGAGAGTAGATTCGGCCCCGCCTATGTGGCTTTTGCTCGGATGATGGAAGCGATCGCCGGACCTGTCCAGGTCGACCGAGGCCTATTCCGCCGCTCACCCTTACGAACATGTAGAGCGGACGGTTTTCGAGCCGTCATCACATCTCCGTGGACTCTCGGAAAGATCCGGAGTACGGCGACCAAGAAAGACCTGAGCCGTTGGAGGGCCAAATATCACATCCCCTCCGACGTTTCCTTTCACGTGCCCTCGGAGAATGAGCGCGCCGACCAACCGCCCAAGGATATGGTTGCCGTCAACGAGATGATTATGGAGGCGGGTCTGCGATTCCCGTTGCCATTCGCCGTCTCCTACTTGCTGATCGCTGAATTTGGCTCCTCTTCAATCGACGCCGAGCGGCAGGCTGCAGATCATCTACACGTTGACCACTGTTTGGCGGTCACGGTTGTTTCGCCTCCTAAGCTGGCCCGGAGATGAATTATCTCTGTTCAAGCGCGCGCGAAAGGGTCGATCGGCGGCAATCATATCCAAGGCCGAATTGGGAGAGTGGTCCTTGGCGTGCGAATATGACCGGGGTGACTGGCTAAATGGTCTTTGGGTCGGCGGGCGTGGCGATCGGCATCGAGTGACAGGCCGAACGAGGAGTTGGAGATCCCCACCACTTTCCGGGAGAGGAATCCGAGTAAGGATTTTAACTCTCCCCTTGATTGAGCTTGTCTTGGACTGATCTAATTTTGTTTTCTTTTTGCAGGACCTCTCGTTCCAGCGATCGGCGACATTCCATTCGATTTCTTGATCGTTTGGGAGTGGATCCGTGCCTTGCCGAACTCCTTTATCGACGTTCGCTCGCTTGGTACCGAAGCTCTGCGACGACGTCTCGCCCTGCTCCGGTGACGAGGCCTGCTGAGGTGCCAGTCGCCGAGCTGGTGGTTCAGGGAGAGGAACAGCTTCAGCGCCGCAAAAGGCGGAGGTCGGAGGAGGTCCCGTCGATTTCTGAGGCGGATGTATCCATTCTTGAGCCTCCGGTTGCTGCGGATCCTATCTCTGCCGTCCCGATGATGGAGCGATCAGGCCCTAGGCCCACGGTCCCCGGCCCTCGGTCATCTGGCAGCTCGGCGAAGAAAGTGGCGATCGCCGAGGCGGAAACCTCCCGGGGCAAGCCTTATTTCGGACGCGATCCCGAGCTGGTCAATAGGTAAGAAAAGGACCAACATTTTCTGAGATAGGCATTCCGAGCATGGTATAGGCTAACTCCTTGGTTTCCTTGGTTTGTGCTGCAGGGTTCGTCTCGCCGATCCGAACGTCGCTCCTATGGTGCTGGACTTTTTGTCGAGCAAGGCTCCATGTGATCCCTCGAAGTCCACCTTATGTCCGCGAGCTATCACCTCTCTGCCCAAGGCACAGGCGACCGATCTTGATGCGATCGCTCGTCGGCGATCTGGAGACGCCATGCGGCGGCTGCCACAGCTCTCCAGACGGCGACGATGGCCGTCCAAGCCGCTAGGGATTTTGAGGGGTGACCCTCCACTGCTCGTCTCCATAGCGACCTCGAGGCCGTCCAGAACAAAAATATCGAGGATGCCAACCAGATCCGGTCTATGGAGAAGGAGTATGAGGAGACGGCCAAAAGGGCTAAGCAGTACGTGGACCGATTGAAGCAGGAGCTGAGCCGCTCTAAGGAGGCTGCCGATCGGTCCCGTGATAAGGAGAAGGAAACCCGCCAGAAGCTCGTGGCTTCGCAGGAGGAGGCGGTCGGGCTGAAGGTGATGGTGGATCGGCTCAGCGGTGAGCTGGAGGCGGCGAAGAAGGAGCTGGAGAAGGCCAGGGGCGAGAATGCTACCAAGGCGGTCGAGCTGGCGGAGGTCGAGAAGACGGCCGCGGATTTGAAGGGGCAGCTGAAGGCGATCGAGGTCGATCCCTACCTTAACGTCGAGCATGTCGGCGAGTTCACTTATTACTTGGCCTATGCTGACGCTGTTCGAGCCGCTAAAAAGGCAGGGGTCGAGATCGGTCCCCTGATGCAGAGCTTCAAATCCTATGTCCTCGAGCATCCTCTGCGTCCAGAATTCTCCTTGCCGATCCTTGACTTTGTCGACTTCGGGATCGACTTGAGTTGGTATACCGGTAAGCTCATTCATCCCGAGGCCGATGGGGGATCTCAAGCCGATCCGCAACCCGAGGGCGATGGCCAGCCGGCGGGGCCTTGAGAGGCATTTTTGTTTTCCTCTGTAACTTGTACTTTTTGTAATGCCTTCGGGCCTCGTAATGTATGAAACTTGTGTTATGAATAAAATGCTCCTCTTTTCATACTGTCTCTTTATATACGATCGCCCTTTGAATGTTTGCGTGCAATTTTTACAAGTACGTGTATGATTGCTTTCGACGTTTTGTTCATCCGACCGATCGTCTGAGTGTTGAAAGCATTGATATGTTTTGAATCGGAATTCTTACTTGTAATTTTTGTCGAACGACTCTGATCGTCCTACGTGTGTTTGAGCGAAGCCGATCGTGTGTGGTTCCTCTTTGTTCGATCATATTTGGGATTAGCTCGACCCATCTCTGCCCCCTTGTTTTTGTTCACTTATTGTAAGTAAGGAAACAAAAACTAGTCTGTCGGGCGAGCTATTTTCATTTTGCCGATTCTGAAGAATCAAGTACGGTTGGGGTGTTCGATGGACCGACCTCCCCAATCGTGTCTTTGTGTGCGAGGGATATTGTGTATCCCGCGACTCACTTTTTGTGAGGGTCCTTCGTTAGGCTATGCCTGCCTTGTTTTAAAACGAAAGGCGGGCGATCTTGGTCCAGAGGAGTCCTTGCGCGGGGCGTCGTCGGCTTATTCGACTCCACGTCCACGGCTTGTCAGCTCTGCTTCCACCTCGGCCCGCCATGAAGATGGCGACCCTCGACGGTGTACGTTGAGACGGGGGTAGTGGCACGTCGCATTGTCCGGGTTCACCATGTTAAATGATGTACCTTGAGGGCGTGCGATCGTGCCTACTGATTATTTTGTAGGGCCCTTCGGCTACGCCGGCCTCGTATTTAAACGAAGGGCGGGCGATCTCAGCCCAAAGGAACCTTGCATGGGCGAAGCTGTCGGTTTTATCGACCTCCGGGGCCATGGCTGCATTGATTTTACCTCGGATCGTCGTGAGGAACGATCGTCGGCGGCATGCGATATGCCTGGTGGGGCGATCGCCAGAATAGATGGGATAGGAAAAATTCTCATTATATTCCTTGTACATCATTGAAATTGAATACAAAATTATCACTGGTAGTATTTTTTCAGATGCACGGCGTTCCAGGGGTATTGATCCGGAGTACCGTCAGGATGTTCCAGTTCGTAGGCTCCTTTAGTTAGCCATCTGGATACTCTGAAAGGTCCTTCCCAGTTCGGACCGAAAACGCCTCTCTGGGTTTGGATCTTCTTGAGGACGAGATCGCCCACTTGAAACCTTTTTTCTTTGACTTTTGAGTTGAAGAACTTCTCGGCTCTCCTTTTGTGGATTGTGTTCTTCATTTCTGAGGTCAGCCGTCGTTCTTCGAGCATGTCTAGGTCGATTCACCGGGCCACATCGTTATCGGTCGTCATCTCCTGTTCGGTTCGATGGATGAGGACGGCGATCTCTGAAGGAATCACCGCTTCTGTTCCGAAGGCAAGGGCGAACGGGGTTTCGCCAATTGAATTGCGGGTCGTCGTTCGGTAGGACCACAAAATGTCTGGGAGCTTGCTCGCCCATCGTCCTTGCCTGGATTCGAGTCGAGCTTTAATCGTGTGTTTGAGGATCTTATTCACTGCCTCTACCTGCCCGTTCGTCTGAGGGTGATAGGGCGCTGAGAATAACCTTTTGATCCCCCACTTTTCACAGAATTGCATGACTTCCAAGTCGTCGAACTGTTTTTCGTTGTCGGAGATGATGGCCTGGGGCAGACCGAATCGGCAAACGACGTTTCTCCATATAAACTTGATCACTTGCTCTTGGCCGATCTTATTGAGCGGTTCGGCCTCAGCCCATTTGGTGAAATAGTCGACCCCTACGATGGCGAACTTACAGCCCCCTGGAGCCGTCGGCAAGGGACCTATAAGGTCGATGCCCCATTGTGCAAATGGCCAGGGGCTATACATGGAGGTGAGCTGTTCGGGTGATAGTTTAATGTTGGGGCCCATTATCTGACACCTATGACACGATCTGGCATAGGCGATCGCATCTTTCCGAAGTGATGGCCAGAAAAACCCTTGTCTGGTTGTCTTATGGATGAGGGCTCGCCCGCCCGCATGGTTTCCACAAATCCCGTCATGGATCTCGGCTAAAAGCAGGCCGACCTTCCTCGGTGTAATACACTTGAGGAGGAAGGTGAAGGCTCATTGTATAGCCGGTCGTCGATAGGGTATATCCAGTCGCACGAAGGCCGAGTTGGCGAGCTTTAACACGGTCGTCGGGGACCGTTCCGTCCTTTAAGTATTTGATGAACGGAGTCATCCGGTTCTCCTCGGCGATGGCGGCCGTGGTAACCGAGGCTTCTATCGATCGCGGCCTAGCCGACTTTGTGATTTGGATATTGGAGAAGTGGTGCCCCATCCGATGATGCTAGCTTGGAAAGAGCATCGGCACAGGAGTTGTGCTCTCTCGGGACTTGTTCGATTAGCACTTCTTCAAATTTTGTGCACATTTCGGCGACCGGCTCTTGGTATTTGACCATCTACATTCGCGCGCCTCATATTCTCCTTTGACTTGGTTTACGACCAAAAGGGAGTCCATGAAGATATGAAGGCGACGAACATCTAGGGCGAGGGCCAGATCGAGCCCGCCTACCAAAGCTTCGTATTCGGCTTCATTGTTGGTCACACGAAAACCGAAACGCACAGCATTTGTGAAACTCTGACCGTCGGGGCTGATGAGGACAATCCACCTTTGCTCTCGGGTGGTATTTGAGCCATCCACGTATAACTTCCAGGCAGGTCGGACGACCTGGGTTGGACTGTGAGGGAACGTTAATTCCACCACGAAGTCCGCCAGAGCTTGGCCCTTGATCGCCGTGCGAGGAGCGTAAGTGATACCATATTGGGCGATCTCTAGCGACCACTTGAGGAGTCGCCCGTTGGTGTCCGGTCGGTGCAGGACTTGTCTTAGAGGTAGAGTTGTTAGGACTTCCACTTGGTGATCGAAGAAGTAAGCCCTCAGCTTACGAACACTCATGACAAGGGCGTAGGCGATCTTCTCCAATGGTGTATAACGTGTCTCAGCGTCGTGGAGCGCCTGTCTAACATAGTAGATGGGCAAGTGGGCTTGTCCCTCCACTCGCACCAGAACGGCACTTAGTGCGACCTCCGAGGCTGCCAGGTAAAGGAATAGTTTTTCACCGGGGATCGGCTTTGCCAGGATCTGGGGGTTAGATAGATATTCCTTTATTTTGGCGAATGCTATCTGGCTTTCCTTCGTCCATGCGAACTTCTTGTTCTTGATGGTCGCGAAGAAAGGCTTGCTTTTATCGCCAAGCCGTGATATGAAACGGTTGAGGGCGGCTAGACAACCTGTGAGGCGTTGCACCTGCTTGATGTTTCGCGGTTCCTGCATGTCAAGGATCGCCTGTATCTTGGTGGGGTTCGCCTCGATTCCCCTTTGGCTCACTATGTGCCCCAGGAACTTCCTGGAGCCCACCCCGAAGTTGCATTTCTTGGGGTTCAGCTTCATGTTAAACTTCTCAAGGATGGCGAATGTCTCGGCGAGATCGTTGAGGTGATCTTCCTTCTTGAGGCTTTTGACTATGATATCGTCAATGTAGACCTCCATGGTCTTGCCGATCTGATCGGCGAACATTCTGTTGACTAATCGCTGGTAGGTCGCCCCTGCATTTTTCAAGCCGAACGGCATTCGGACCCAAAAGTATATGTCTTTTTCCGTGTGGAAAGATGTGTGTTTTACGTCTTCCTCCGCCATTGGGATTTGATGATACCCGATGAAGGCATCCATAAACGACATCATTTCGCAACCTGTCGTACTATCGACCAAGTGATCAATATGAGGCATCGGGAAGTGATCTTTTGGACATGCCGCGTTGAGGTCGGTGAAGTCAATGCATAATCTCCAGGAGCCAGTTGGCTTTTTGACGAGCACCGTGTTGGCGACCCACTATGGTTCGTCTGTGGCTACTCCGATCAATTTGTTGTTGAGTAACTTCTGGACTTCTATGTCGAGCGCCGCGTATTTCTCGGGACCGAACTTCCTACGCTTTTGGTGAACAGGCTTCATAGCTCGGTCGATCTTTAGATAATGGCAAGCGTGTTCGGGACTTATGCCAACCATATCTTGATGCGACCAGGCGAAGACTCCGATGTTCATACGTAGCAAGTTGATCAGATCTCCCTTTAATTCGTGGTCGATGTTTGCGCCGATCTGTACTTCCCGTTCTGGATGATCCGGATCCATCGTAATGCTTTCCAACTCTTCGACAGGGACGGTCGCCTCTCGTTTGGTGCGATCTCCGGACTCGGTCCTTGGATCGATGTCGAGACTTGGCTCGAAACCGATCCTTGGCTCGATGTCATCCGTCAATTGATGAGAGATGGTGTCCCCTGAGTCGGGTTGGTACGATGTGTTTGGCTCGTCGATCTCCATGGGTTGATCGTCGATCGCTTCAATGTTACATATAGTATGGGAAGTATTGAAATAAGTAACAACATAGGAGTAATTCAAACATCTTTTTGCCATTAGCTGATCTCCTTTTACAGTACCGATCGTCCCATCGGCAGTGGGGAATTTGATATAGTAAAAGAAAGATGAGGCGACCGCCTCAAAGGTTTCCAAAAAGGGGCGACCTAGGAACCCATTATAGATGTTGGGCCTATCTATGATTACAAAGCTTAGGTTCCTAGTAATCCTAACCTTGGGATCATAAAAGCATACTAGCTCAACGGAGAGCTTGATCCTCCCGTAGTCTTGGACTGTGTTGTCGCCGAACCCTTGGAGCACGGTGTCGAAAGGCTTGATGAATTTCATCACGTTGCCGAGTTGGTCTAAGGCGGATTTGAATATGATGTTGCAGAAACTCCCATTGTCGACCAGCACGCGATCGACCGTCTTCCCAAGGATACAAGCGGAGATCACTAGTGCATCCTCTTTGGGACATTGCACTCCCTCCCTGTCCTTGTTGGAAAAGGTGATGAGCGCGCCTTTAGAGATGGTCGGCTCCGGAGGTACCACAACATGGACTTCGGCGAACGCCCTCAGCTCGGCCTTTCGCTTTCTGTTTGACAGGGTGGAAACCGGGGAAAGGCCCCCGAGGCTTCCTGCTCCTGCTTGAAGCATGTTGACCCGACCACCAGGGTTGATCGGAGGGATCGACTCATCAGAGTACTCCGGCTCATGCTCGATTCTGGCGATCGGATTGGGAGGAATCCTTTCGCTTGGTCGGCGCTCGCGCCCTCCAGCTCTTTCCGTCCTGGGTTCTGGATTGGTGATCAAATTGTCCGGTTTCCCTTCCTCAAACAGTCGCCAGAGCTATCTGAGGAGATCGCGGCATTGGCTAGTGTTGTGGTCGGGACTCTTATGATAGGCACAGAATTTGCTACGGTCTAGGTGACTGTGGTCCCTTATTGGCTTTGGCTTGGAAAGCCACTCGCGACCCTTGATCGCGTTGAAGATGTGGGCCGGAGATAGGTTGAGGTTGTGAAGAAGGTGGACCTCTACATCCTCGAAGGCTTTGAACTCGCCAGGCGGCTTGGCGACCGCCTTTTTGGGCTTGGCGACCGCCTTCTTCTGGACATGGGAAGGTGCTTTTCCTTCTTCGGACGGTCCCTCGTCTAAGCGGAGTGAGAGCATCTTACGCTGGCGTAAAATCAGCGGCTCGGCGGAAGGCCGTATAGGTCGGGGGAAAATCCTTTGTGAGGTGCCTGAACATGGGCGAGCGTCCATGGAATCCGTTCAGGACTGCGTGGAGAGCGATCTCGTCGCTGATGGGCTCACCGGTAAGGACTATCTCGTCTACCCGGTCGATGTAATCCTCATCCGATTCGTCCTTCCCCTGCCTGATTTTCATCATGCGGTGGGGACCTTCCGGGCGAGCAACTTTGGCGGCGAAGTACGACGTGAAGTCGTTCGCCAGCTTCTCAAAGCAATTGATTGAGCGAGATGGTAGTGAGATGTACCACCTGTGGGCGAGATTGCCCAGAGTTAACGGGAACATACGACATTTCGTCGCATCTGAAGCTCCGCATCCGGTCATGTAGATCCGGAATTTGCTTAAGTGGGTTTCCGGATCCGATCTCCCCTCATATAGAGGTGTTTGTGGGGGATTGATCGTTGGTTGGACTGGGGCGAGCTCGATCTGAGTTGCGAGTGGTTCGCTTGATCCAATGATCGATCTCCTGGCGCCTGCCCCATTTTCCAGGAGCGCCTTCATCTCGTTGAGCTGGCGTTGCATGGCGGCTATCGCCGTCGCCTGACTGCTCGCCGAGTGGCTCTCAGAGCGTGAACCAAGGCGATCATGTACTGATCCCCTAGCCCCGTGGTGAATGACGAGCTCCCTGCCAGTGGGTTCCTTTCGTGGGCGGCGAGGGCTCATTGGCCGGCTGTCTCACGGGAGTCGGATATGCCGAACTCCTGGTAAAGGATTCGGATACTGATGTCTCCCGGCTGGGGCCTGAGTGCCCGGGTCTCCATGAGGCATCGCTCCCTAGGAGGCTGAAGACGGAATCGTCCCTCCTTACGAGAGCCTTCTCCTATGGCTCGGGGCTTTCTGTCGATCTCTCAACGTAGATCCCCTTGAGCTTCCGTTTGTTTGCCCGGCGGACGGTGGACGGAGTGATGGTGGGCGAGCCATTGGCCTTCTGTCGCTCCCTGAGGATGGCTATAGCCTCCTCAATGCATTCGTGATGCAGGCCCGATCGAGTGAGAGGCTAGAACCGTCCCTCGGGGGCGGGAGTGAGAGCCTAGCGTCGCCACGGTCGCATTCCGCCGTGGGCTGGGATTCGGTCCGGGTCAAAATGAGATTTCCGGCAGATCTTAGGGTGGCTCTCTTGGAGGTCGTTGCAGATGTCATTTTTCTGAAGGCTTTTCTATTGAAGAACAGTAAGTGTTTCTTCAAGTATATGTCTGGAGAACAGTGAGTGTTCTTCAAGACGGTAGGAAAAAATGAAGGTTTAGACCCCTTCCTCTAGCGCCAATTGTTGTTACCCAAAATATTATCCGAAGATAGTATTGCTGGAATGATCGAGTAACAAACAAATGCGAGAACACTTCCGTGAGAAAATAGATAACACAAGATTTGCCGGGGTTGTTAATCCCGGGCTTGAATGCTCTCGCGAGATGTTATTAATAAATATATTGTCGAGTACAAATATTAATGTTAGAATCTATTACAAGGAGTGTAAAGACTTCTAGTTATCTAGGCTTTAGAGCGCGTAGATTGCCGGAAGAACCAGATAGATAAATCTGTGAGTTCTTGCTTGGGATATATGATGAATGTGTATGAATATCACTATGAATGTATTAGTGGTTGCCAAAAGAGCCTTTGATTCTCTCTTTGGTGTGTGTTTTGCACTGAATTCGTAGTAAAATTAGCGTCCCCTTTGCCATAGCAGTGAGTTCTCTATTTATAGGGGACAAGGTAGATGGGATTCCTCAGGCGATCGCGGGCGACCGCAGTTTTCTATATTAAAATAAGACGGCCGATCGTCCCGTCACGTGGGCCTGTTCCCTTGAGGTCCGAGGTTGCTGCTGGAGGCCAGCTGGGCGAACCAATGGGAGGCCAGCACGCGTCTCGAGTCGCTGTCCGGGTAGGACCCACTTTGTACCTTTCGGCGGCCTTGTCGGTAGGTGTGGTAGGTGACAGGCTGGGGTTAATGGTCCTATCTGTCGGTATCCTTTGAAGATCCGCACGTGGGCCACCGTCCAAGATTCGGTCTTCGACGACTTTGACGGATGCTGGATCCATACGTGGCACGAGATGATCGCCTCTGGTTCGCTCACTAAAGACGATCGTCAGACGTCAAAAGACGATCGTTGGGTACCAAAAGACGGTCGCCGTATTGTGCCGAACTCCAGGCGTTTGCCCAGAGTATGTCTTCCATGGTTGGCTTCTCTGATTGTGATGCCGATAGCCTATCGAGGTGTATTAATCGCCGCACAACAGGGGTGTTACAAATGCATTAGCTACTACGTTTGCTTTACCCGGATGATAGAGAATTTCCAAGTCATAATCCTAGATCAATTCTAGCCACCTTCTTTGCCTCATGTTTAATTCTTTCTGACTGAAAATGTACTTGAGGCTCTTATGGTCTGTAAAGATCTGACAACGAGTGCCGTATAAATAATGTCGCCAAATTTTCAAAGCAAAGACCACAGCTGCTAACTCCAAATCATGAGTCGGGTAATTAACTTCGTACGGTTTCAACTGTCGAGAGGCATAGGCAATCACCCTATATTTTGCATCAACACCCATCCCAGACCCTGGTTTGAAGCATCGCTGTATACCATAAATCCATCAGTTCCCTCTGGTAATGCTAGTATAGTTGTTGTCGTCAATCTCCTCTTAAGATCATCAAAACTAGCCTGGCATTTCTCATTCCACGCGAACTTTTGAGTTTTCTGTAATAGCTGAGTGAGCGGACGAGCAATTTTGGAAAATCCCTCTACGAAACGGCGATAATATCCAGCAAGTCCTAAGAAACTCCGGACTTCTTTCACATTATTTGGAGATTCCCACTCCAAGATTGCCTCGACTTTCTTCGGATCTACTTGAACTCCGTCAGATGATATCACATGCCCAAGGAAAGTCACTTCCTTAAGCCAGAATTCACATTTAGAAAGTTTCGCATACAACTGTTCATTCCTCAAGGTGCTCAAAACAATACGCAAATGCTCAGCATGTTCTTCGGGGTCTTTCGAATAGATCAAGATGTCATCAATGAAAACGACCACGAACTTATCCAAGTATTCTAAGAATACCCAATTCATCAATTGCATAAATACCGCAGGAGCATTGGTAAGTCCGAATGGCATCACTACAAATTCATAATGCCCGTACTGGGATCGGAAAGCAGATTTCGGTATATCCAATTCCTTAATCATCAGTTGATGATATCCTAATCGCAAGTCAATCTTAGAGAATACTCTGGCCTTGTTCTTGATCGTCACCTTGTTTAGCTCCCTGTAATCAATACATAATCGGAGGGATCCATCTTTCTTCCGGACAAAGAGAACGGGTGCTCCCCAAGGAGAAACGCTAGGTTGAATGTAACCCTTCTGCAATAATTCCTCCAGTTGCTTCTTTAGTTCATACATCTCGGTTGGCACCATACGGTATGGTGCTCTAGAAATAGAAGTGGCTCCAGGCTCTAATTCGATGTTAAACTCTACTCCTCTCTGCGGAGGTAACCCAGGTAGTTCGTCAGGGAATACATATGAGAATTCATTCACAACTGGAATAGATGAGAGCTCTACTCCTTCCTCTTTCCTCATGGCATAACACCAAAGTCCATGACATCCCTGCTTTAGTAATTTCACTGCTTTCATCGCTTTGATCAATTTTCCCGAGCTTCCCGGTCTCTATCCTCTAAATAAGTGTTCAGATCCGTCATCAGCAATGATAGAAATGACTCTCTTTCGGTAATTCAAAATAGCTCCATAACGGTTGAGCCAATCGTCTCCGAGAATTTAATCGTCACAATGGATGTCAACTACAATAAGATTCGATAGCCAATCTCTCCCTCCTATAGACACTGGAAAATCTCTAGTTTATATGGTTCCCACAATTCTTTCTCCGCTTGGCAAACCCACAACATATGGTTCACAATCAAATAAACACGAGATGTTCAAACGATTAACATAATTCAATGATATGAAAGAATGTGTAGCTCCTGAATCGAATAAGACACTAACTGGTTGCAAAAGGATCTGAATCGTACCTGATGCAACAGCAGTGTTCTGATCATCAGATTTCCTCATCTCGTACAGGCGTGGAGGAACGGACCCAGCACTGGATGTCTCTCTCTTCCCAACATTCTGCTGCTGAAATCCACTCTGCTGCATCTGGTTCACACTCACCTCCTTCGGAACTGGCGCTGGAGTGCGAGCACCAAATGATCTAGTCGCAACTCCACAGAAAGCCGCACGGTGCCCTTCTTGCCCACAATCGAAACAAGTCACAGAAGATGCGGGGCAATCACGTCGAATATGCCCTGCTCGACCACAATTATAGCATTTCTTTGATGCGTCTGAAACTACTGATGTTGTCCGGAACTTCTTGCCACCTCGAGAAGGATGCGGAGGTTTCTTAGATGAATAAAATGAGGACTAGCCCTTGTGGGGCCCACTACTCTTGTTCTCTGTAAAGTTGCCGGATACCTTCTGCTTCTTTGCCTCCATCGATTTCTCCACCGCCGCCTCCTTCATGTCGTAGGCCAGCGCTTTGTCCTGATACTGCCGCAAGGTAGTACACTCAAATCCGGACATGTACTGCTGAATCTCTGGCTTCATCCGCATATCGAAATGAAAAATATTTTCTGCCTCCGTTCTGACCAAGTGTCGCACACAAGTCAGCTGATGGTTAAAAGTCTTGATTATGTCTGTCACAGATGCTTCCAAACTCTGTGGTGAGAAAAACTCTCGGATTTTTGCTTCCCTAACTGAACGAGGACAATACTGTGCTTCCATCATTAGTTTGAATTCCGTCCAGTCAGCATTATGATTCTCGGGTCGAATAGCCTCCCACCAGTCAAAAGCCTCCCCAGTCAGAAAATACTGGGCGATAGGAACTTTTCGGTCCTTGGGACAGTTAATACCCGCAAATATCTTCTCTAACTCCTTTAGCCAATGATCCCAAGTAAGTGCCTCAGCAGATCCGTCAAATTTTGGCGGGTGTAATTTGACCACCTCAGCAAGCCATCTGTCTCCCCGGTTATCCTCGTGGTGCTGTTGTCCCATCGCCGTCTGCATGCGGTCAACTACCTGAGCGAACTGGTTTATCTGAGCCACCACCTGTTGAAGCACTCCCGGCATGTTAGGATTCGCGTCGTCATTCGCTGATCCCTGCTGTCCTCCAGAATGGGAATCGGTTCGACTAGCCGATAGTGCAGGGTAGTTGCGGAATCCTCCTGTCTCATGTTACCACGTCCGCGTCCACGACCGCGTCCGCGTCCACGTCCTCCTCTCAACATACTGTAAACATAATTTCTCAATATCCAGGACAAAATTTTCAAAAATAAAGCCCGTCAATACTCACAAAACAGAAATTAAGTAAAACGGCAGTATAAGAGATTTGGAGACTTACAACCACGGTCCACATGACGACTTTGGCTGAACAGTGATGTTACGAACGACCCGTAAATCAAATAACATAAACAGACCCAACTAAAACCCGACTGCCAAGATATCTATGAATCTTAGCTCCGATACCATATTCTGTAACACCCCGAGATAATCGAAATAATTACAGCGCCGTAAACCCCTTTAAGTAAGGATTTACAAGGCTGATTCAAAGAAATGTGAAAACAAACCAACAATACCACCGAAATTCAAATTACAAAGCCGGTTCCAACTGATCCATTACAACCATATCGAAATAATATTAAAAAGACACGCGTACTCGAGTACTGAAAATGAACCAAGAAGACAAATCACAAAAACAATGAACATTTAACATCACTGAGCCACTTCATCGTCATGACGGTCATGCTTTCCCCGCTCCTCGGCTACCTGAACATCAAAATAAATGTCCACCCCCGAAGGGGTTAGCAAAACAATGCTAGTACAAGTATCGGAACACACAAATATGCAAACGACGATGCATAAAACATACACAATACGGACTTCCGCTACCGGAATCCAACAATACGAATCCACAAGATTCAATCAACACAACATGGGTATTCCAACGATCCAGCACCCTCAGCATAGATCCCAAGATGATCCCGTCGGACCAACACGAGGTGGAAAAACCCGTCCAATGATCCAGCGCCCTCAGCCTAGATCCCAAGATGATCCCGTCGGACCAACACGAGGTGAACATCCGATCCAGCGCCCTCAGCATAGATCGCTTGATCCCTTCGGATCATCACAACTTACACATAACACAACTATGCATATACATATGCAAGAAAATCGACATGTTCATCAATATGAACGTACATTAAATCGATAGCAAATGTCATGACAATTTAATGAAATAATCCCATGTCAACAACACGAATAAACCATATGCATGATCAAATTCATCAATTATTCACAAACTTTCAAAATACGATACTTGCCTCAACAAATGGTGACAAGAATTTCGACTATCAATAGTCTTCAATCCGTTCGGAGAATTCTCACTTGGTCGGCTCACCGGAACGCAAACCTTCATCGAACAATAACGTCGGTATAACTAACGGTTCCGGATAATCGTTCAAATCATCAAACGAATCATAAAAAGGCATGATGCATCTATCATGGCGATGGACTATTCTGCCATAACACAATTCCTTTGGTTGATTGGTATAACATAACGTACAATTCATCCTAGGAGGATTCTAATCATGTTCTATTATAACAAGATATCCGAACTTCGATGAATCATCATAAAAACTAGTTCACTAGTTTCAATATCCTCTCCTTCTACGAATAACTCCTTAAGTTCAATCCATTAATTCTTCACCGAAATGTTCGATCATAACATTCTCATGAACTAAGATAATCTTTGAAAACTAGATATGATTGGGTTCACAATCTCAAGATGCACTAATCAAAAGTCTAATCACTAGAAGGTTTTCTCAACGATTACAACAACCAAGAGGAATAAAAAATAGTTGAATTTAATCTTCTAAACCATGATGAAAGGCTCCTCAAGAAGATAACTGGTTCGGTGCACTCAAAACAGGTCCAAAACGTTACTAAGATCATGCTAAATTAGTTGGTGAAGGATCACATACCTCAATAAATTGATGAAGAATGAAGAACTTGAATAAACTCTACCACCGGAAACTTGAACACCAATCTACAAGGCCTAAGCTTCCCAAGAATCGTCTCAGAAGATGATATGAAGGATAAGAGGTGATGAAAGATCTCCAGAACACGAAAAAATCGGCCAAAGGAAAGGTGAGAAATGAAATAGGGTCGAGGTCTATAAATAGAATTCTGGGCATTACGTATGTTATGCAATTAACCTTACGTACGTAACAAACTTAACGTACGTTATACCCTAGCCTTAGCGTACGTAATCGTCTGACCAGAATTCACTGGCCTGATTTCGCCATTTCCTTACGTACGTAATCACAAGGGTTTTACGTATGTAATATCCATGTCCTTAGCGTACGTAAAACATGCACCATAGCGTACGTAACGCCTATGTCCAGGTTCATGCGGAAATCATATGAATCTTCCCCGGCCCCCTCTTTGGCCCCTACACGCCGACCCTTATCCGATCGTAAGTTGACTTAGCTTACGTACGTTAACAACATCAGATAACGTACGTAATACTGCAGTCTTAGCGTACGTTATGGACGCCTGATAGCGTATGTTAACACGTGTAAAACCATGCATGTAGAAGGCTGGAGATACCAAAACGTAAGGATACGAAAATACGGGAAACCATCCTCTAAATAATAACATCACAAAGTTGAATCTTACAAGATAAATACACAATAATTATCCGGGTATTACACAGTGTTCATGCAGTTGATGAACAGAGTCTTTATCGAGTATTTGGATAAGTGTGTCGTCTTCTTCATTGACGATATCCTTGTTTATTCGAGGAATGAGCGGGAACATGCGCACCATCTGCGTGTGGTATTAGACACTTTGAGAACCGAGCGACTCTATACGAAGTTCTCGAAATGCGAGTTCTGGCTGAAGGAAGTGATGTTTTTGGGTCACGTGATTTCAGCCGAGGGGGTCCATGTGGATTCACAGAATATTGAGGCAGTGCTGGATTGGGCGCCACCTAAGAATGTGAAGGAGGTCCGTAGTTTCTTGGGTTTAGCTGGCTACTACCGTAGGTTCGTCGAGGGGTTCTCGAAACTAGCTCGGCCACTTACACAGTTCCTCCAGAAATCCGAGAAGTTTGTCTAGAATGACGAGAGGCATTCGAGTTTTGAGGAGCTGATGAGGCATTTGAATTCAGCCCCAATTTTAGCGTTGTCGTGTGGCAATGAGGGTTTTGCCGTCTATAGCGATGCTTCGGGTCAGGGTCTTGGGTGCGTGTTGATGCAGCATAACAAGACTATTGCGTATGCGTCGAGTCAGTTGAGGCCGTATGAGCTTAACTACCCAACTCACAATTTGGAGTTAGCGGTAGTTGTTTTTGCGCTCAAGATTTGGCGTCACTATCTATTTGGATCTGCATGTCAGATTTTTACCGATCATAAAAGTCTGAAGTACATATTTACTCGGCGGGAGTTGAATATGAGGCAGAGGAGGTGGTTTAAGTTGATTAAGGATTATGACCTCGAAATCTTTTATCATCCGGTTAAGGCGAATGTCGTGGCAGACGCCTTGAGTCGGAAACTGATTGCATTGCGGACGCTTGAGATACTTACGTCTCAATCTGAGCTTCAGCGGGTTTTGATCGGGTTGAGTGTTGAGATTTTGTTGCTGGGAGATGTCGGGCAACTTTGCGCTTTATAGATTTCGTCGTCCCTGGTCGATGAAATTAAACTGAAGCAGTTGGAGGATCCGATGATTACTCAAATCCGAGAGAATGTCCTTAAGGGAAAGTCTCCTGGGTTTGTGATCCACGAGGATGGTGTGTTGAGATTCTAGAGTCGGCTTTGTATACCGAACGACTTGGGATTGAGGCATAGTATTTTGCGTGAGGCCCATGCTACGTCTTACTCAGTTCATCCTGGTTCGAGTAAGATGTACAAGGACCTAAGGAGGAACTTTTGGTAGAACGATATGAAGCAGGAGGTCGCACAGTTTGTAGCGAGATGTTTGACTTGTCAGCAGGTCAAAATCAAGCATCAACGAGCACCTGGGTTGTTGCAGTCGCTTCCTATTCCAGAATGGATATAGGAAGATATTTCGATGGACTTCGTCACGAGCTTACCGAGATCGAAGTCTGGTATGAATATGGTTTGGGTGATTGTAGATCGTCTGACCAAGTCAGCATATTTTCTGGGCATCAAGGATATTTGGGGTCCGGAGAGGTTGGCTCGTATGTTTATTGCGTAGATTGTGAGGCTCCACAGTACTCTGAAGTCTATTGTTTCAGATCGGGATGGCCGTTTTGTATCGCACTTTTGGCAGGCGATGCATAAGGCGTTGGGTACTCGGTTGCGTCTGAGTACATCTTTTCATCCTCAGTCGGATGGGCGGTCGGAATGCACTATCCAGACATTTGAGGATATGTTGCGTGCTTGTGCTCTTGATTGGAGCATTGATTGAGAGGAACATTTCCCGTTGATCGAGTTCACGTACAACAATAGTTGGGATGCGCCGATCAAGATGGCACCGTATGAGGCGCTTTATGGGAGGCATTGTTGATCGTTGATTTGCTGGAACAAAGCATCCGATTTGGTTGGGACCGAATAGGATATCGCCTTGAAGATGAGACGGAAGGTGGAATTGATTCGGGAAAGAATGTTGACTGCTCAGAGTTGACAGAAATCCTATGCCGATGTTCGTTGTCAACCTTTGGAATTCGAGGTGGGAGACCACGTTTTGCTAAAGGTGTCACCGACGAAGGGAGTTTTGCGCTTCGGGAAGAAGGGAAAGTTGAGTCCGAGATTTATTGGGCCTTTTGAGATTCTCGAGAGAGTCGGCGAGTTGGCATACCGTTTGGCGTTGCCTCCAGCTTTGATCTATGTTCATAGCATCTTCCATGCTTCCCAGCTGAGGCAATATATTTTGGATCCTAGTCACATCATTGACTAGGGTGAGATTGATATCGCAGATGATATTACCTTCGAGGAGCGCCTCTTGAGGATTTTGGAACACCGTGAGAAGAGACTTTGGCAAAAGACCATTCCTTTGGTCAAGGTGCAGTGGTCTAGGCATGGTGTCGAGGAGGCAACTTGGGAGACCGAGGATAGCATGCGTGCTAGGTACCCCGAGTTGTTGGTTTCTTAAGTTTCAGGACGAAACTTGTTTTTAGAGGGGTGAATGTAATATTCGCATTTTTCTTTTCTGGTATTTTTTTCATTTTTGGTGTATTTGTCGTTTTTGGCAGCTCGCGTGTAACCGTATTAGTATTTCGAGAATACTTAATTCTTGACTTTTTGTCATCCGAGCTTGTTTCGGACTTATTTTACTCAATTTCGTGTTTATTGGCTTTCTGTCACTATTTGGTTCGATGCTCGTAATCGTTGTTCGAAATTGCCGTTTCAGGGTTGCCGTAAGTCCGTCTTATGTTATTATGTGGGTGTGAACTTTCGTTTGGTGTTTTGGTTACATATCATGTATTTCAGAGTTGGTTTCGTTCTGGGTGTTTTCGGAGTCGTGTCAAGCTCGGTGTTAGCCTTTGATCCTTGCACTCGAGCAGGCCACACGAGCTTTTGATCGTGCGTGGCACTCGTGTGAGTCCGGGGCTCGGCAGTGGACTCCAAGGACGCATGAGCAGGTTTTCGTGCGGGTTGCTCGTGCGTGTTGGACAGAAGCTGGGCAGTGGCTTAGCGCACGACCAAGTACCCGAGCAAATGGTCGTGCATGCTGCTTGTGCGCAACCGATGTTCGGCAGTAACTCCCAGGGACGCACGAGCAGGACACACGAGCAGCTGCTCGTGCGCAGTGCTTGTGCGTGGCAACAGTAGTCGTCCAGTGGCCTAGCGCACGACCGGACGCAGGAGCGATTGGTCGTGCGTGATTGGTCGTGCGTCCCTGATGTATTTAAGGGGACAGACACATTTTTCAGCCTCATTTGTTCTCTCCTTCTTTCTTCTCCGAGGGTTAGGCGATTTGGGGCATTTGGAATCTTAGAGTTTGATCGGATATCATCATCCATCTACGATTTCGATTTCCTAGCACAAAGTTATCATCATATAAACATCTTTTACCGATTGAATCTAGATAAAATGTCTTAGAACCCTACTTTTGGGAAATTTGGGGGTTTTTGATTTTTCGATTTTTTCTGTATCGTTGATTAATCCATGGTGTATATGATTAATATTGGTGGTATTCTTGTTTTTCCTACGATTTCATGGTAAGTTTCGTTATATTTGTGAAATCGAGAGGTTTCGTTGTGATCCGCCCTCGTTGTTTTTGTACGAACTTACATGAATTGTAGGTGGTTTTTTGGGTGTATTCCATTTCCGTACTCGTTTAGTAGTGGTTGTGATTGTATACTTCGAATCGTTAGGTTCGGGTTCGTCGGCTCCTAGCGTTCTTGCTTGATTTTCCTTTTCATTCGAGTTGTCGTCAATTACTCAAGGCAAGTACTCTTGGAAACTTTTATGCTTAACATGAAATGGTGATGTGTTTGTGTGTGCTTTGCTCACCTCGGGAGGGTCCGACGGGGCCTCGAGGGAATCTATGACTTCACTCTGGATTCATGAGCTTGATTCGCTAGCCAGCTCGGGAGGGTCCTTATAGGCCTCGAGTGGGATCAGTGGCTTCACCCCGGTCCTAGGCGATTCCTATGCGTGATTTGTTTTATGATATGGCCAGCTCGGGAGGGTCCTTAGAGGCCTCGAGTGGGACCAGTGGCTTCACCCCGGTCCTAGGCAAATTGATTATTAACTGTTTGTTTCCGGAAAAGACATGTCTGGTTTTCGTGTTTGAAATGAATTGATGCATGTACTATGAAATGTGTAAGCAAATGGTTTGCCTTGATTACTTGTACTAGCGTAATTGCTAACCCTTTTGGGGACCCATTTTGGGGAAATTCTTGTTATGAATTTCAGGTTATGTTCAGCCGGACGAGCGGACGCTGGGACAGTACGAGGATGCTGGCCAGGGATGTTGACGTGTGCATTTGAGTTTCCTTGTTTTCATTGTCCTTTTAGATATGGTTGTTTCCTAAAATTGTAAACTTATAGATAGTACTCGTGAGTACTTAGGCATTTTACTTGGATTGTGATTTGTAACAGTAATTCTTATTTATGGTTGTCAGTGATGTTTGTGTCGCTGATTATGCCGGGCGTGTTGTTTGTTTGTCGTCCTGGTGATGTGTGTTTCTCGCTAACTGTGGCGGTTAGACGAGTGGTTTTATTATTTAGCCTGGTGGGTCCCAAGTAGGGCCCCACGGCGCTGTAATATACGTTGAATATCTTGGGGGTGTTACACCAACCTCCACAATGATTGAGTGTCTCCGTTGTTTAACTCAACAATGGTACTTTGCAAACAAACAAGTTGTGTTGTCTACCTTCACTACTCTCTCAACATATGCCAAGAAGAAACTTGCAACAATCATCAATGACTCCAAAAAACTCGAGGTTAGTATCACTTACAATATTAGATATAATTTGAATAATCCAACATATAAATCAATACACAAAACAAATACATGTATAAAAAATCATTACTTATTAATAATTTCACATAAATAATATTAAGAATTTAAAAAGACATGTACATTTTAACTGATATAAATTTTAACTGCCAAGTAAAATTAGTTGGTAATATACTCTGAACAAGTCTTTATAATTTAATATTGCACTAGCCTAGAATAATGTATAGCATACCATCATTATAACAATGTATAATATACCTTATGTATGTCTGCTTGTACAGGTTGTAAGCTCAAACTTGGTTATATTCACAGTATATGATGTCAACAAACAATATATTGTGAATATATCAGAAAGAACTTGCACATGTGAAGAATTTCAATATCATGAGATGCCGTGCACACATGCCGCAACAGTCATTGGAAAGAGAAATTTCAGTTGCTATGATTTTTGTTCAAAATTGTACACCAAAGATGCTTTGGTAGCGACTTACTCATCATCTATCATGCCCGTCGGAGATACAGAAAATTGGGAGGTACCGAAAGATATTAGGTGCCTAAAGGTCTACCCACCGATCACAAGAAGACCTCCAGGTAGACCAAAGGCAGGAAGATACAGAAACTCAATGGAGCAACAAAGCCAAATCAGATGCACCAATTGCAAACTCAAAGGCCATAATAGAAAAACTTGCAAAAACCCACCTGTTGTGTAAAACAATATTTATCCTCCTAGTTTGAATAATGAACTATCCTTTTATATAAATGTTTTTTTTTTGGTCTTCTAGTATCTTTTTAATCACTAACTAAAAAAACTAGAAGTTGTTTGAGGAGAAAGTAAAAGACAGCAAATCAATTGTATTCATAACACTGATAGAGGGGCCTTTGTATAGGCATTACAATAAGAGTCCTTCCATACATAGGATTCCTAAATAAGGTAAGACATCTAATAGGATGCTACTACCTCTAGAAGGATCTGGAACCTTCCATCTATGTATCTACAATCAGTATTAGGTAAGACACATCACGGGAATAATAATTCCCGGAACACTCCCCCTGTGTCGAGCACTAATACAACAATGGTGCAAATGATGTTGCCTTCGTAAAAACCTATTCCAAGCCAAAGCAAAACCCCATGGGAAAAATAAAGGCTTGATGAGGAAAAGATTGCAATGCACCAACATAACATGTCATGTATACTCCCCCTGATGTATACATAATGACTCCCCCTGATGAGTACCTCAAATCATAGGAGTCAGATGCCAAGTTGCCCTCACAACTATACCAAGGAAAAACCCAGTGGGAAAAATACCTTTTGGTCTAAGTTGAACAGAAGTACAACGCATCATTGTCTGGATGTTCTCATAGGTCGCCTCGTTAAAAACCTTACCAAGTGAAAACCCAATGGGAAAAAACAAACCTTGGTTTAAGGACAAAAAGAGCGCGACACATCCAAAGTGCAGAGTCACTAAAGACTTATCAAGTTTTCTAAAGTCTTGACCTCCATGCACTAAATCAGTCATAACTTCTTCGATTCAATAGGTATCAACGAGACTGTAAGAACTTATGAAAACTAGACACCCATAGCTTTTCATTCACATACAGTACGTAACCTAGATCAACCTGAGCAGATCACAAAGCTCTATCGAAGTTGACTCAGCAAATTACCGGACATATCCTGTCCTACTTTGCAACAATAGTCATATGTCACTCAATATGATGGATGTGATCAAATGGTTGGTTTCTTTGGAAAGTAGACACAAATCTTTCCAATGGTACCAATTTCACCATTTTCCATCAAGCGAGCTGCCCTTTAGGTCATATGGGAGATAGACCAACACATTCTGGGCAGATTCGGGTATCAGTTTTCAAGTGTCCTTTTATCGAGATAGAGCGAGCTTCAAGCTTCTTGTCAATCACAGACATTGCGTGAGCGCATCCTAGGCCATCATCACAGTGGCTTTACCGGATAATTACAAATGAGTACATCGAGTCAAACATGAGTACATAATACCGTACTTTTCTCTTAAGACTGCATCATCACTTAAGTGAGCCAAGTCTTATGATGACTTCGACTAATCATTGGGAATCATATAGGCATTACTTTATCGTCTCTTAGGGAAACCGTCCCTTAGATTGCCTTAAACTGATTGATGAATACGCATCATCAAGTGTCCCAAGATCCTTTCATTCTTAACTTTGGATTTAGCGGAATCTCTTAGTGTCACAAGAGTACATCACTATAAACCCTTAGCTTTACACGCAAAAGCTTCATATCTCTTCCAAATCAAGTATATACTTAGTATGCATTCCCGACAATCACTTGTCGATGCGCTCCGTGGTCAGGAGCCACTTGATTTGAGTCTGATCCACCACGAGATCCTTTTTATCACTTAACTTAGTTCCCCACTAAGATAAGATTTAACCACAAGCTGCACGTCAATTTTTGGGAAACTATCTAACTGAAAAGATAGTGGATGCTATAACATCCATTACGATAGCACAACTAAGTTTCATGTCATCGTAGTCGATTCCAGTGCGTTCATGAGAAACCTCGCGCCATGAGGTGATTTTAACTCTTTCTCTCACTCGCTTTAACAAAGTATACGGATAGATCTTATCTTTGGAGTGTCAGCACCACTTCAACAAAGGGCTATCACTTTGTTTATACTGGAGTCGCATATGTTTCCATTTTAGGCCAAGGCTACAACGTTGTAGATTTTCAACGAAGTATGGTTCGATTAAACTCACATTCCACGTCCTCATGAACCGGCTTTATTCATAGAGTACTCTTTATGGATTGGCATTCATTGAGGCATCCCCCAATAATGACTATAATCCAGAATCACATGAGACGGATGAGTTCATTTGATCATATGATCAAGTTTCATGTACCAAGCTCGCATACATTCTTAGCGAGAGTATTTATCGAACCAAGTGGAATCCCAATACTCTATGAGATCCACGGCCTGGTAACACCATCTACCATAATTTGTGGTGTTACCATATTACCATTTATAGGTGACGAACGTCCATGACCGGACACAGTCCTTGCAGACATGTTTGCAGCATGTATTTAATCTCGTCACTTTAGGGAACTTGGTGAGGCATAGTAGGGACAAACTACGACAATTCCAAGTCGTTCTACTCGAACATGATCGTTCGCATCTCCCCCTAACGACGGGAAGACTGGCTCATCAAAGTGACTTACGAGATCGTCTGCCAAGGTACATTTTAAGCGGACTATGAGTGAAAGCGCATGTAATATTCATCATTTATAACCCGTCATAATGCATTGTGGTGACGCACTTTTGGCACATGAACATGTGGACGATAAAGGTTTTCAGTGTTAACACAATCCAGTTAACAAAATGCATACTGTTACACTCGTAACTAAGCATTTGAATGATGATAGGTATAGGTGAATATGACATGTTGACCTATGCTACATAGTCGTAGCTACTGGTCTTGAGAATTCAACAAAACCGCCACCATGAACCACCGGGATCGAACATAAAGAAACGATTGAACCGATGATAGGCCGTTGGTTTTACCAAACCTCTAGTGCTTTCTTGAAGAGTTCACTCCCTTCACCAGCCCCAAACACCTCAAAATTTCGTGAGCATGTATAAACGGGTGTTTAGGATTCCAAAACCATCAACCTTGTGGTCAAAAACCGATCGAAATGACATCGAACTAGTCGTTAGGACGGCTGGTGGTATGTGAAAACTTCATTTAAGTGGTTCACCTCCTTCCAAGTCTCCAAATGGCACCAAAATTTGTGAGAATGTAGCCTTGGATGTTAGGAAGTATTTATTAAAATTTCACTTTAAGACTTGGTCAAAAAAGTGGGTGAACCGACCTTTACAATGACTGGTCCGCAAGTTGGACAACCATAACTCAGGTTTCATCAACTTATCAATCATTGTCAAAGGAACAACATAACATATAAATGTTATTACTTGAGTACGACCATTTGTGAACAACATCATAGCATCATAAGCCACCCAGGCTAATACTTATGATCATGTATGTATAAGGACTCAGTGAAAAGGGAGCACTCAGCACCATGCTTATGCGAGTCGCTACATTATTCTCTTTAGCATAGGAGGGTGTCGTCTCCTAATCGTGTCAAAGAATAGGCTTAAATCAATGAACATGGCTAAGAAGGATCATTGGGGGGGGTCTTTGGCGTCACACATGTTTATTAAAACAAGACGCGAATGACATAAATATCATCATCGGTCATGAGCCTTTCTCACGACTCCACCAACGTACTTTGGTGTCTTTGATCGAACTGGTTTCTTTATTCAAATAAAATGATGTCCATGACAATACCGTGGTATATGGATCATCAAATTGTCCAAATTCCGGACTATTAAAGCCTAAATGTGTCAATGTCCCAATACATCTTCTGGTTACACAAACCGATGCAAGCCGGACCATATTGACTCATGAATATTTTTCCTTTCACATATCCAATACAAGTGATGCATAAGATTTTATTCTCACAAATCACAATGAGATGCTATGAGTGATACACTTTGGCATATTTATCATCGAGTCATAACATGGTTCAATTGTTACGGAACATATGTGACTAGAAAATGCCATTCGGCATTCAACAACTTGAGCATTATACCACTCATTTATTGTGATGAACTAGTCATCATAGTCACAATGGATTTATAAACTGAAATCCAAAAATATCATGTTCCTTGAAAATAGATTAATACGCACTCAATTTCGCTTGCAAAATTTTACAAATATGAGCATAGCGAACACTCTAACGACATAGAGATTTTATACCATATACGATCAAAATGATCTATCATATTGAGTGCATAACATGACAAGGTTATATGCCTAAGGGGCAAAATTACGACACAAGCATGGTGTAACACTACCATGCACACGCTCGATCTTCTTATAAGAGTGCGTGTTTTGGGCTTTCCCAAGGAAACTGTTTTTCAACATTTGAAAGATGATAGTTTAGCGCACAACACATACCAAAAACTACATCATCTATGGCAAATTCGGCCAAAAAGAGGTTGAAAAACATGTGTCATAAGACCACTTGCAAATTCAAGATGGGAACCAAGTTGGTTGGGACAAAAGTTAGCACAATCGCTGGAAATAAAATTCCGCGCAGCTTGACCTTTGTTCACTAAAACAGCTATAACTCCCTTGTTAGGAAGGCTATGGACGAACGGTCAGATTTTATAGAAACTAGACTTCCGTATTTTTCTATCCATATATTGTGCACCACACGGATCTTTAAACTCAGATCACAGTGCATGTTTTAATTAGCTGCTTTAGTATTTCCCAAGTTTAGTGAGAAAACAAGGTTGAGACCATATCCAATGGCATAAGTGTTGATGCAAAAACCATGGCAATAACAGCCATAGGTGCGTTTAAACGTAGCAGGTGTTCGATTTCTTATCTCGACTAATGATCCTTTCGGTAACTCCAACTTGGTAGACTTGCAGAGAAAGTAGGAATGTCGGTACAGCTAAGGCTGTTTAAAAACCACTTATTCCGTTTGAACTTTCAAAGCATAAACAAATACCAAGGAGGATGCGCCTAGTCATGATCAAAGTGTAGACAAAATCCACCAACGTGCATCAAATCAACCAAGTATTTTAATTCTCAATTTGCAAGCATACGTCATAATAGCCATGTTATATGGATGCAACGCGGTGCATCATAATTAAGCATTTTGAACCATGAGACATAATGAATATACCATAACCAACTCGTCTTGACCATCCAATAAGATCGACTAAACATAGTCAAATGTATAAGGCACATGCCTTTACAAATACTCGGAAAAGTATTCGGACCTATAGTCATACGAACTATAATTGAGGTCAACGAATTCATGTATTTACCGCAATATGCCATTGCCTTACATGTTAAAATTTATGAGAATTACTCGTATATTCTTCCATATATCATATTGCAAGGAGACGATACATGTCTACACCCACATGCAATATTTTATTTTAATAAGATGAAAGATGGAGTTTTCCAAGTATGGGATTGGGTCAAGACCAACGTGGTGGTCGCTCAATTCAACGTGACAATTCCGTCACAAATCGACTTTAACCACGACATATCCGTCGCAATCGATGTTTGTCCCATTTGTACGTCACAAATCCGTGACTAATCATGAATGAGTCATAACTTTACCGTTACCGATAATGTTCATTTTTATTCAATTGTTGGTTTAAAATCGACAAAACAGCGACGTCAAATCGCACCCAAAACGTGGTGTATGCAACAACCACAAATATCGACTTTCAACAATTATCCGTGACTCCCCCAGGACCGTCACACAGTTTACTTCGACATCCAAGAGTGATACCACCTCTCATTGTCTCATCCACCGTAAAGTAGCGTGGGAGATAAAGAACCCAAATACCCAATTCCCCAAAAAAAATTTCCCAAAAAGAGAGGAATTGAAAAACGGGAACTTAATAAAATCTTACGGGTACTTGGTTCCATATATGCTTTGATCCTTGAACGGGAGATTCTCTCCATATGAGCAACATATTTCCGTGGGTACTCCGTTCTATATTTACTTTGATCCTTGAACGGGATAAATATGGCTTTTTCTCCATAGCGTGCACATCATCATGTGCGACGTATTTTCCTATACGTAAAGCATAACATAGTTAGATTCATAAACATACAAGTTGATGATAAATGAATCATGAATTAAGAAAATAGAGAGTTGAGAAATGCCCGAAAAGGGCTACTGGGCTCGATAATCGGCCGAAAAAGGACTCGAGCGCGGCGGTGCAGCAGCTCGGTATTGGATGAGGTCGGATCTCCAAATTTCCTCGTAAAAATATGCTTCTGTTCGGTGGCAGATTCAGTAGCCAATATTACTCATAATCCGATCTCCACCGTTGAATATACAGATATTTATGTTGGGAAGTTGCTGCCAAAATTTCACACCGATCCGACGGTTAACGAATCGGGAAACGTGATTTTCGTACGACTGCGCTGTGCAGAAAATTCACGCGCGGAAATTCTCGTCTCTCGGCTTTTTTTCGATTTTGATAGGTTTGTCTCGACTGCACTAGGTTTTTAAACATTAAATATCACGTGCATAAAACCGTTTGGACGATCCGGCGGTGCTTCGATCAGATCGGGTCGGCAACCGGGTCAGGTACAAATCGGGACGGGCCAAACACGGACTGGGCGAGTCGGCCGAGGCTGGTGGCGACACGGGAAGAGGGCTGCTGTGCACGGTGGATCGCGGTTGGAATTTAGGCCGATCGGGGCTGGATCTGGTCGCGGGAGATGAAGGTCCGCGCACCGATATCGGGTTGGCGGTGGCCCTGAGAAACGAACAGTAACTACAGACACAAACGGAGCGGCCGCGAGAATTGAACACGAACGGAGCGGCTGCGGCGGAAGAAAACTAATTATCACGACGCGAGCAACCGGCTACCACCACGTTGACGGCCGGCGATCAAGACATTGACGACTGGCGAGTCTGCAAGTTGATGAACGGCGGTTGTTGGATGCGGCGGACCCGACGCCAGGGGCTGGGCTGCATCACGGGTGGAGGTAGTAGGGCTGATGGTTGGCGGCTGTTCGGAATTAGGGTTTGCAGGAAAAAATCCCGATTTTTTATTTTTTTGGAATTTCTGAATTTCGGACGAATTTTTTTCTACTCAGTTGAGATACTACGTGCTGATAACGTGTTTGAGAAGAAAGTAAAAGACAGCAAATCAATTGTATTCATAACACTGATAGAGGGGCCTTTATATAGGCATTACAATGAGAGTCCTTCCATACATAGGATTTCTAAATAAGGTAAGACATCTAATAGGATCCTACTACCTCTAGAAGGATCTGGAACCTTCCATCTATGTATCTACAATCAGTATTAGGTAAGACACATCACGGGAATAATAATTCCCGGAACAGAAGTAAGAATAACAAATACTACATATTATATTTTGCATGAACAATTATAAATAATAGAACTAAAAATAAATATTGTTCAACCATTTTATTAGAAGGTCACTAAAAAACGTAATAACAAAGTAAAGTATCCAAATATGCATTTCCTAGCAACCACAAAAAAAATGCAGTATAAGTAAATTTCTAAGGAATTATTCAATAAAACAAAAAATCAAGACAATGAGAGTGAAATTTATGTAAGAACATCAAGCTATTTACCTTAAAAACTAAAGTACATTGATGAATAATATCTATAAATTAAATAAACAAAGAAATATAGTGTTAAAGAGATATAATATAACTAAACTAAATATCCATCATAATAAGTTTAAGTATTCAATTATGCTTTTTCCAGTATCCATACATGGACAATATTTTACATAATTGAATCTTGCATACACCATACATATATATATTACATTATCTATAAAATTGTTTAATGATACATACATTCACAAAATAATTGTTATGTGAAATGATAGTTTCACAACTGCTCTAAATTTAAGTATCCATTTATGTTTTGCTCATCCTATAGTGTGAACCATCTAGAAAAATTAAATAACCAGCTATAGGATACCAAAATAAGTAAGGTTGTTACCATCTCTAATACCTCTTGACACTTGGATATTCCCTGACTAAGAAGATCAAATGAGGGATATTCCTAGATGATTGGTTCCTGAAATAAAATACAATTGTATAAACAGCCTACTACACACAAAATATCAAGATTGTAACATTCAAAACTCACATCACAACTCAAATAATTAATGAAAATTCTTATAACTCATATGTAAACCAAACAAATTAACCTTATAAACTATTCAATCAAACAACTTTTAAGTTCTACAAAAAATAACAATAAACGTTATTTCCAGATTGGTAACTAGGAAAATATTGGCAAATAACTAATTATGCTAATAAATATCTTAAATAATACACATATCCAATCTAATTAAATAATCTAAATAACAAAACCAATCGAACACAAAATCAAAGTAAAGTACCAAATTTTAACAATGGAACACATAAAACTTTTAACACCTAAAATAAGCATAAGTTTCCACACACCATATTAACCTTCTTAGAGGAACCTCCAATTTTCTGAGTGGTTACTTTCTCAACAACTACAGCCTCATTTATGGGTTGATCTCCAAATCCCATCTTTTCTATGGACACGGTTGGTATATTCTGGAAAAAAAATAACACTGTCATCCATATAGGTAACCAGAAAAATGATAATCAGGTAACTAAATTGTGCAAAAATAGTATCCATACAATAATATGCATGGATATGTTATCAAAAACTGGTATCCTAATTAACCAACAATAATAATACAAAAAAAAAATCAGCCTTGACAATATTATCCAAATAAATAGTAATACTAAAAAATGAAGGTTGACAACAATAATACAAAAAAAAAAACAAGAATAGATAAAAAAATAAAAACCTGGACAGTATTATCCAAATCAGCCAAGTTTTTTTTATAAACTTCTCCATGTGAAGAAGGTCTGCCTTTAAATGTCCCTGAATGTGCACCACCAGTACCAGAAAGAACATCAGCAACTGCAACAAATCCTTCCACAGATGCATTAACTCCGCCATTTGACTTCATTTTATCTTCACGACCAAACTGAACATCTTTCAGTAAACACTTTGTTGCTACCCAAAATATTATCCGGAGATAGATATTGTTGGAATGGATGAATAGCAAACAAAGTGCGAGAGCACGTCCGTGGGGAAGTAAATAACACAAGATTTGCCGGGGTTGTTAGTCCCGGGCTTGAATGCTCTCGCGAGATATTATTAATACAAATACTTTGGAGTACAAATATTAATGTTAGAGTACAATTACAATGAGTTAAAGACCCTAGTTATCTTAGATATCGAGCGTGAAGATTGCCGGAAGAACCATATATAATGCTCTGTGAGTTCTTGTAACAACGATGGCGAGCTATGACGACTGTGAGAAATCGACGGTCTCGCACAGTGTGTATTACCTGTATGTCTGAGCTCCTGGGCTTGCGAGTCTCTTCGAATCTGTACTGTAGGGAGTTCTTGCCTCTGCCGACCGTCTTCTGGTTGAGAGGTGCTGAGAAAGAAACCCTGAGATAGATTCAAGAGAGGAATCCGAGAGTCTGAAAGTGTGTATGTATGTCTGTATTTTCGGAGAGGAATGTTTATGAATATTTTTATGTCGTGAGTGGAACTGAGAGGAACCTTTTTCCAGTTGCTGGAGGTTCTCTATTTATAGCACTGGGAGTTGCTGGGCGATCGCCTCTGCTGTATTATAATAGGCGGGCGATCATCTTTAGCACATGGGTTGGTCTCCTTAAAGTCCGCGGCTGCTGCTGGTGTAATATCCGCATTTTTCTTTCCCTTGTAATTGTATTTCCGGTGTAATTCTCGATTGTAGTGACCCTCGTGTATCCTTCAGTGTAACTTTTCCGTCATCTTTTGATCTGATTCTCGTAATTGTTGTGCGGAACCGCCGTTTCGGGGTTGCCGTGGATTCATTCTATGCTATGATGCGTTTTGAGGTGTTCCGTTTGATGTTTCGTTCGTATTCTGGTGTAGTGGACCGTTTATGTTCTGTACCTAGCGCACGCTAATTTTTCTGCATAGCGCGCGCTAGAAGCTCCTTTGTAGCGCACGCTACGTTTACTTCAATGGCGCTAGCGAGTGAACCCTGGGGGTGGCAGTTCAACTCCCAGGCCTCTGGACTATCGGATTAGCGCACGCTATCTTGTCTAGCGCACGCTAATGTCGGGAGACTAGCGCACGTTAAGTTGTTCAGTAGCGCGCGCTAGTGTGACTGTCAAGATCGGGCGCTTACTACCGAACTCAATCACCGCTAGTTAGCGCACGCTACGCTTGTATGGTAGCGCACGCTAACGGGTCGTGAGTTTTGGGCATTTGGCTCGGACTCGGCTTTTGTTCGTGTAGCGCACGCTATTGGTCGATAGCGCGCGCTACCGAGAGGTTATTAGCGCACGCTACGCATGTATGGTAGCGCACGCTAACGGCCAAAAACCTGGCTACTGGACTGGGACGCTAACGGTAGGGTTTGTAATCTTATCCCGTTAGCGCATGCTAACCTTGAGGTTTTAGCGTGCGCTAACACTCCCTGGCTATATAAACCAGGGAGTTGACCGAGATAATCACAAAATCTCATTTCTTCCTCTCTCCGCGGCGAAGGCGATCCCGAAGCGATTCTCGTGGCGATTTCTTCCTCCAATCATCTCATCCAACATCCTTCTTGAGTTCTTGGAGTATTACATCAACAACAACATGAATCTTTCGTCCTAATCCACAGTAAATCTCTTAGAACCCTACTTTTGGATAATTTGGGGGTTTTGGGATTTCCTTCCGATTCGTTCCGTTTTGTTGGTGGATTCATGATGAATATGATTAATCTTGTTGGTATAATTAGTTTTCCTACGGATTCATGGTATATTTTCTTGGTTTTGCGAAATCGAGAGGGTTTGGTTGTGGCCCGCCCTCGTTGTTATTTTTGTATGAATATACATGAATCGTAGGCGGGTTTTCAGGTGTATTCCATTTCCTTAATCGTTTAGGAGTGGTTGTGATTGTGTTATTCGAATCGTTAGGTTCATTCGTCGGTTCCTCACGGTCGTGCTTGATTCTTCCGTTCCGTTCGTGTCACCGCCTATTAATCGAGGCAAGTATCCTTATGAACTTACAATCTTGACATAGTAGTTTTGTATGAGAAATTGTGTGTGTGTGTATGCTCACTACGGGTTAGACTCGACGGGGTCTCGGTAGGGTTCCACGAAGCTGTGGGACCGCGAGCTTGCTTTTAACCACTGTGGGTTAGATCCGACGGGGTCTCGGCAGGGATCCACGAAGCTGTGGGTCCGCGGTTAATTGTGGTGTATTTTTACAAATGTGGTTTGATCATTGGCATTTCCGGAAATGAGTGTTTTGGAAACTATGATTTCTTGATGGCATGCATTACTATATGTGTAAGATGTAAATTGTTCATTTGGTTACTTGTACTAGCGTAATTGCTAACCCCTCTGGGACCCGTTTTGGGGAAATTCGTTTTATGAATTTCAGTCGTTCATCGGACGAGCGGCTGACCAAGACACGGATGATGGTCATGCGTGATGATTGTGCATAAGTGACGTTTTAATGTCTTTTTGTCTTTTCATCTTTTGTGGCTTTTGAACTAATAGTTGTACTCGAGTACTTAAGAGTTCTTGTTCGTCCGGATTGTATTGTTGCCTATATGTTTGTGTTGATTGATGATGTTATGTTTGACCGGTTGAACCGGGTGGATTATTCTGCTTTACGCCTTTATGACATGGTGTTGGTTTGTCGCTCATGTGAGTCGATGAGTATGATGTCAGTTCACCTGGTGGGTCCCATATAGGGATTCACGGCGCTGTAATATACCTCGAATATCTTGAGGGTGTTACAGAAAATGGTATCAGAGCACTAGGTTTATGGATACCTAGGCTTGTCGGTTTATTGGGTCTTGTGGTGTTTTGTTATGCACATCATCGTCACGCTGCCATGATTCCGGTACTACCAGTGTCCGTAAGTTTTCCTTCCTCTTTTCATTAATTCCTTGTATCGTACCCTTGATTCTCGACTTGTAATTGTTCTTTTCTTGTACTGATCCTCGTATGGCTTTTGCTACTTATTTAACTCCAGTATGGATGCTGGAAGAGGTCGTGGTCGCGGTCGTTGTCGTGGACGCGGCCGAGGACGTGGGGCAGCCGGTGGGGCGGCCACGTCACAGTCTTCGGGAGCCGGCAGTACCGGCGACCGTCATAGCCATGCTTCTTCTCAGGAGTGTGCCGATCTTGGTATTGCGGCCGTTATGCAACAAATGGTGAACCAAATGGCGGCAATAGCTCAGGCGGTTCAGAACCCGGATAAGGCCCATGCTAATCGGGGCGGAGCGGATCGTTGGCTCCAAGATGTTATCAAGATGCATCCTCCTCAGTTCTCGGGAGCTTCAGACCCGATTGGCTGGGAAGGGTGGATCAAGGAGCTATCTAAGGTCTTCGTTGCCACTAACTGTCCCGAGGACCGTAAAGTCCCTATTGCTCAATATTTTCTCACTGGGGACGCTACGGACTGGTGGGAGGCCGTTGGGCCCAAAGACCATCTTTGCTTGCGGCCGAGTTTCAAGAGTTGATGGAGATCGAATATTGCCGTGGCGATCGAGATGTGCCTCGGGTACATGCTTTTTATGATGCTCAACCACGGGATATCCCCGTAGCTCAAGCTATTGCTGATTTTAACAAGGAGTTGGGTTATGTGAAGACCCAAGTTGTCGAGGAGAGTGACAAGATTTTCCATTTCTCCAGACGGATGAAGTTGCCGATTTGGGACTATATGTCGGGGCTCGTATGCACTACCTTGAAAGATTACCAGAGCAGGGCCCTTGCTTACGATATGTCTGTGACGGCGAGTGAGGCGGCCCGCGAGAGTAAGAAATAGAAGTCCGCCGGGAATTTTTCGGGCCACAAAGGTGGGGGTCAGCAGAAATTTCAGTCTGCTAATTTTTCCGCTGGTGGTGGCCCAGCTCGATCTACTGGGTTTCCCCGTAGGGCTGCCAGTGCCCCTTCTCGAGAGGTGAAATACTTTAACTGTGGCCAGCAGGGCCACATCAGTCGTGTTTGTCCGAACCCTTTGCTGACGTGTAATCAGTGTGGCCAGTCGGGTCACAAAGATGCTTTCTGTGCTGAGAGGGAGAAAATCCTTGGTGCCCGGGCTTCCACTCCAGCGCCTAGGGAACCAAGTGTGAATCAGGGATCGTTTGCTCCTTAATCTCCGCCGAGTGCTAGTCGGGGGAGAGGTCGGGGTCAGCCCTCTAAGGGGGGAGCTTCCAGTGTCGTCTCAGCCCACCCGCATGTCTATGAGATGCGGAGAGCCGATGATCCAGCGGCTACCGTGGCGACAGGTACCGTTTATATTCTTTCTCATCCTGTCAGTGTGCTTTTCGATTCCGGTGCTACGCATTCGTTCATATCTCTGGATTGTGTGCGCCGTTTGAGTCTCGACCGTTTGACGCCTTGTGAGCCCTTCATCGTTAAGCTTCCTAGCGGCGATAGGATCGTTGGTGATCAGGAGGTTCGAGACTGCTCTGTACTTATTTGTGAGAGGACTTGGCCCTCTAATCTTATTGTTGTGAGTATCGAGGGTGAGGATTTGATTCTTGGTGATGATTGGCTCGAGCGGCATGGTGCGATCATGAACTACCGCACGAGAATCATCACTATGTTAGCCGAGGACGGCACCGAGCACTCTTTCGCGGGGCGAAAGAGGGGAAACCAGAAATTCGTCATTAATGCCTTGAAGGCGATGAGTCTCCTGCGAAAGGGGTGTACTGGTTATTGGTGCTATGCCTTGAAGGCGGAGGATGGTGGAGTCGAGCTTTCGTCGATTCCAATCGTTAATGAGTTTCCTGATGTATTCCCTGACGAGTTACCGGGATTGCCACCGGATCGTGAGGTTGGGTTTGCTATAGAGTTAGAGCCGGGCGCGGCTCCTATTTCGAAGGCGCCCTATCGCATGGCACCTTCAGAGATGTCCGAGTTGAAGAAGCAGTTGAGTGAGCTTCTTGAGTCGGGGTATGTTCGACCGAGCGCCTCGCCTTGGGGCGCACCGGTCCTGTTTGTGCGGAAGAAGGATGGTTCACTACGTTTGTGTATCGACTATCGCGAACTAAACAAGGTGACCATCAAGAACAAGTATCCTTTGCCGAGAACTGATGACTTGTTTGATCAGTTGCAGGGAGCTGCAGTATTCTCGAAAATTGATTTGAAATCGGGGTACTATCAGCTCCGGGTGAGAGAGTCCGATGTGCCGAAAACAGCCTTTCGGACGAGGTACGGACATTATGAGTTCGTAGTCATGCCTTTCGGGTTAACTAATGCGCCGGCGGTGTTCATGCAATTGATGAACAAAGTTTTTATCGAGTATTTGGATAAGTGCGTCGTCGTCTTTATTGACGATATTCTTATTTATTCGAGGAATGAGGAAGAGCATGCCCATCATTTGCGGATAGTATTAGACATTTTAAGGACCGAGCAACTCTATGCAAAGTTCTCGAAATGTGAGTTCTGGCTGAAGGAAGTGATGTTTTTAGGTCACGTGATTTCAGCCGAGGGGGTTCGTGTGGATCCGCAGAAGATTGAAGCCGTATTGGATTGGGCACCGCCCAAGAATGTGAAGGAGCTCCGTAGTTTCTTGGGTTTGGCTGGCTACTACCGTAGGTTTGTCGAGGGTTTCTCGAGACTAGCTCGGCCACTTACGCAGTTGCTCCAGAAATCCGAGAGGTTCGTCTGGAATGACGAGAGGCAGTCGAGTTTTGAGGAACTGAAGAAGCGTTTGACTTCAGCCCCAGTTTTGGCGTTGCCATGTGGCAACGAGGGTTTTGCCGTTTATAGCGATGCTTCGGGTCAGGGTCTTGGGTGTGTATTAATGCAGCACGGCAAGACCATTGCCTATGCGTCGAGACAGTTGAGGCCGTATGAGCTGAACTACCCTACTCATGATTTGGAGTTAGCGGCAGTCGTTTTTGCGCTCAAGATTTGGCGTCACTATCTTTTCGGCTCTACATGTCAGATTTTTACCAATCATAAAAGTCTGAAATACATATTTACTCAGCGAGAGTTGAATATGAGGCAGAGGAGGTGGTTAGAGTTGATTAAGGATTATGACCTCGAAATCCTTTATCATCCGGGTAAGGCGAACGTCGTGGCCGATGCCTTGAGTCGGAAACCAGTTGCGTTGCGAATGCTTGAGATCCTTACGTCTCAGTCTGAGCTTCAGAGGGCTTTGATCGAGTTAGACGTTGAGGTCTCGTTTCCGGGAGCTGTCGGGCAACTTTGTGCTTTAGAGATTTCATCATCTTTGATCGATGAAATTAAGCTGAAGCAATCAGAGGATCCGATGATTACTCAAATCCGAGAGAACGTTCTTAAGGGAAAGTCTCCTGGGTTTGTGATTCACGAGGATGGTATTTTGAGATTCCAGAGTCGGCTTTGTGTGCCGAACGACTCAGAGTTGAGGCAGAGTATTTTACGGGAGGCCCATGCTACACCTTATTCCGTTCATCCTGGTTCGAGTAAGATGTACAAGGACCTAAGAAGAAATTTCTGGTGGAATGATATGAAGGATGAGGTCGCACAGTTTGTGGCGAGATGTTTGACTTGTCAGCAGGTCAAAATCGAGCATCAGCGACCGGCTGGGTTGTTGCAGTCACTTCCCATTCCGGAATGGAAATGGGAAGATATATCGATGGATTTCGTTACGAGTTTGCCGAGATCGAGGTCGGGCATGAATATGGTATGGGTGATTGTTGATCGTCTGACCAAGTCGGCACATTTTCTGGGCATCAAGGACACTTGGGGCCCGGAGAAGTTAGCTCGTGTGTTTATCGCGCATATTGTGAGACTTCACGGTACTCCGAAGTCTATTGTTTCGGATCGTGACGGCCGTTTTGTATCGCACTTCTGGAAGGCGGAGCATAAGGCGTTGGGTACCCGTTTACATTTGAGTACCTCTTTTCACCCCTAGTCAGATGGACAATCGGAACGCACTATCCAGACGTTCGAGGACTTGTTGCGTGCCTGTGCTCTCGATTGGAGTAGTGACTGGGAGGAACATTTGCCGCTGATCGAATTCACGTACAACAACAGTTGGCACGCGTCGATTCGGATGGCACCGTATGAAGCACTTTATGGGCGGCGATGCCGATCACCTATTTGTTGGAATGAGGCGTCCGATTTGGTCGGGACCGAGCCGGATGTCGTTTTAGAGACGAGGCGGAAGATAGGAGTAATTCGGGAACGGATGTTGACTGCCCAGAGTCGACAGAAGTCGTATGCCGACGTCTGTCGTCGACCTTTGGAATTCGAGGTGGGAGATCACGTTTTGCTAAAGGTGTCGCCGACGAAGGGAGTTTTTCATTTCGGGAAGAAAGGGAAGTTGAGTCCGAGATTTATCGGCCCCTTTGAGATCCTCGAGCGAGTAGGTGGGTTGGCATACCGTTTGGTGTTACCTCCGGCCTTGAGTCATGTTCATAGCGTTTTCCATGTTTCCCAGTTGAGGAAATATGTCCCGGATCCTAGTCACATCATCGATTATGGTGAGATTGATGTCGCCAAAGATGTTACTTTCGAAGAGCGCCCTTTGAAGATTTTGGAGTATCGTGAGAAACGATTGAGGCATAAGACCATACCTTTGGTCAAGGTGCAGTGGTCGAGACACGGTGTCGAGGAGGCAACTTGGGAAACCGAGGATAGCATGCGTGCTAGGTACCCCGAGTTGTTTGTTTCTTAAGTTTTGGGACGAAACTTATTTTTAGAGGGGTAGAATGTAATATCCGCATTTTTCTTTCCCTTGTAATTGTATTTCCGGTGTAATTCTCGATTGTAGTGACCCTCGTGTATCCTTCAGTGTAACTTTTCCGTCATCTTTTGATCTGATTCTCGTAATTGTTGTGCGGAACCGCCGTTTCGGGGTTGCCGTGGATTCATTCTATACTATGATGCGTTTTGAGGTGTTCCGTTTGATGTTTCGTTCGTATTCTGGTGTAGTGGACCGTTTATGTTCTGTACCTAGCGCACGCTAATTTTTCTGCATAGCGCGCGCTAGAAGCTCCTTTGTAGCGCACGCTACGTTTACTTCGTAGCGCGCGCTAGCGAGTGAACCCTGGAGGTGGCAGTTCAACTCCCAGGCCTCTGGACTATCGGATTAGCGCACGCTATCTTGTCTAGCGCACGCTAATGTCGGGAGACTAGCGCACGTTAAGTTGTTCTGTAGCGCGCGCTAGTGTGATTGTCCAGTACTGGGCAGTTTACTACTGAACTCAATCAGCTGCTAGTTAGCGCACGCTACGCTTGTATGGTAGCGCACGCTAACGGGTCAGGTGAGTTTTGGGCATTTGGCTACTGGACTCGGCTGATGTTCAGGTAGCGCACGCTATTGGTCGATAGCGCGCGCTACCGAGAGGTTATTAGCGCACGCTACGCATGTATGGTAGCGCACGCTAACGGCCAAAACCAGCTCTTGGATCGGGACGCTAACGGTAGGGTTTGTAATCTTATCCCGTTAGCGCACGCTAACCTTGAGGTTTTAGCGTGCGCTAACACTCCCGGCTATATAAACCAGGAGTTGACCGAGATAATCACAAAATCTCATTTCTTCCTCTCTCCGCGGCGAAGGCGATCCCGAAGCGATTCTCGTGGCGATTTCTTCCTCCAATCATCTCATCCAACATCCTTCTTGAGTTCTTGGAGTATTACATCAACAACAACACGAATCTTTCGTCCTAATCCACGGTAAATCTCTTAGAACCCTACTTTTGGATAATTTGGGGGTTTTGGGATTTCCTTCCGATTCGTTCCGTTTTGTTGGTGGATTCATGATGAATATGATTAATCTTGTTGGTATAATTAGTTTTCCTACGGATTCATAATATATTTTCTTGGTTTTGCGAAATTGAGAGGGTTTGGTTGTGGCCCGCCCTCGTTGTTATTTTTGTATGAATATACATGAATCGTAGGCGGGTTTTCGGGTGTATTCCATTTCCTTAATCGTTTAGGAGTGGTTGTGATTGTGTTATTCGAATCGTTAGGTTCATTCGTCGGTTCCTCACGGTCGTGCTTGATTCTTCCGTTCCGTTCGTGTCACCGCCTATTAATCGAGGCAAGTATCCTTATGAACTTACAATCTTGACATAGTAGTTTTGTATGAGAAATTGTGTGTGTGTGTATGCTCACTACGGGTTAGACTCGACGGGGTCTCGGTAGGGTTCCACGAAGCTGTGGGACCGCGAGCTTGCTTTTAACCACTGTCGGTTAGATCCGATGGGGTCTCGGCAGGGATCCACGAAGCTGTGGGTCCGCGGTTAATTGTGGTGTATTTTTACAAATGTGGTTTGATCATTGGCATTTCCGGAAATGAGTGTTTTGGAAACTATGATTTCTTGATGGCATGCATTACTATATGTGTAAGATGTAAATTGTTCATTTGGTTACTTGTACTAGCGTAATTGCTAACCCCTCTGGGGACCCGTTTTGGGGAAATTCGTTTTATGAATTTCAGGTCAGGTTCATCGGGACGAGCGGCCTGACCAAGACACGGATGATGGTCATGCGTGATGATTGTGCATAAGTGACGTCTTAATGTCTTTTTGTCTTTTCATCTTTTGTGGCTTTTGAACTAATAGTTGTACTCGAGTACTTAAGAGTTCTTGTTCGTCCGGATTGTATTGTTGCCTATATGTTTGTGTTGATTGATGATGTTATGTTTGACCGGTTGAACCGGGTGGATTATTCTGTTTTACGTCTTTATGACATGGTGTTGGTTTGTCGTTCATGTGAGTCGATGAGTATGATCTTTGTTCGGCTGGTGGGTCCCATATAGGATTCACTACCGTAATATACCTCGAATATCTTGAGGGTGTTACAGAAAATGGTATCAGAGCACTAGGTTTATGGATACCTAGGCTTGTCGGTTTATTGGGTCTTGTGGTGTTTTGTTATGCACATCATCGTCACGCTGCCATGATTCCGGTACTACCAGTGTCCGTAAGTTTTCCTTCCTCTTTTCATTAATTCCTTGTATCGTACCCTTGATTCTCGACTTGTAATTGTTCTTTTCTTGTACTGATCCTCGTATGGCTTTTGCTACTTATTTAACTCCAGTATGGATGCTGGAAGAGGTCGTGGTCGCGGTCGTGGTCGTGGACGCGGCCGAGGACGTGGGGCAGCCGGTGGGGCGGCCACGTCACAGTCTTCGGGAGCCGGCGTCTGGCGACCGTCATAGCCATGCTTCTTCTCGAGAGCGTGCCGATCTTGGTATTGCGGCCGTTATGCAACAAATGGTGAACCAAATGGCGGCAATAGCTCAGCGGTTCGTAACCCGGATCAGGCCCATGCTAATCGGGGCGGAGCGGATCGTTGGCTCCAAGATGTTATCAAGATGCATCCTCCTCAGTTCTCGGGAGCTTCAGACCCGATTGGCTGGGAAGGGTGGATCAAGGAGCTATCTAAGGTCTTCGTTGCCACTAACTGTCCCGAGGACCGTAAAGTCCCTATTGCTCAATATTTTCTCACTGGGGACGCTACGGACTGGTGGGAGGCCGTTGGGCCCAAAGACCATGCTGCTTCGTGGGCTGAGTTCCAAGAGTTGATGGAGACTGAATATTGCCCGTGGCCAGTCATACAGGCTCGGGTACATGCTTTTTATGATGCTCAACCACGGGATATCCCCGTAGCTCAAGCTATTGCTGATTTTAACAAGGAGTTGGGTTATGTGAAGACCCAAGTTGTCGAGGAGAGTGACAAGATTTTCCATTTCTCCAGACGGATGAAGTTGCCGATTCGGGACTATATGTCGGGGCTCGTATGCACTACCTTGAAAGATTACCAGAGCAGGGCCCTTGCTTACGATATGTCTGTGACGGCGAGTGAGGCGGCCCGCGAGAGTAAGAAACAGAAGTCCGCCGGGAATTTTTCGGGCCACAAAGGTGGGGGTCGGCGAAATTTCATCTGCTAATTTTTCCGCTGGTGGTGGCCCACTCGATCTCTTGGGTTTCCCGTAGGCTGCCGGTGCCCCTTCTCGAGAGGTGAAATGCTTTAAGCGTGGCGGCGAGGCCACATCGGTCGTGTTTGTCCGAACCCTTTCTTTGACGTGTCAGTGTGGCGGTCGGGTCACAAAGGCTGCTCAGGCCGAGAGGGAGAAAATCCTTGGTGCCTGGGCTTCCACTCCAGCGCCTAGGGAACCAAGTGTGAATCAGGGATCGTTTGCTCCTCAATCTCCGCCGAGTGCTAGTCGGGGGAGAGGTCGGGGTCAGCCCTCTAAGGGGGGAGCTTCCAGTGTCGGCTCAGCCCACCCGCATGTCTATGAGATGCGGAGAGCCGATGATCCAGCGGCTACCGTGGCGACAGGTACCGTTTATATTCTTTCTCATCCTGTCAGTGTGCTTTTCGATTCCGGTGCTACGCATTCGTTCATATCTCTGGATTATGTGCGCCGTTTGAGTCTCGACCGTTTGACGCCTTGTGAGCCCTTCATCGCTAAGCTTCCTAGCGGCGATAGGATCGTTGGTGATCAGGAGGTTGGAGACTGCTCTGTACTTATTTGTGAGAGGACTTGGCCCTCTAATCTTATTGTTGTGAGTATCGAGGGTGAGGATTTGATTCTTGGTGATGATTGGCTCGAGCCGCATGGTGCGATCATGAACTACCACACGAGAATCATCACTATGTTAGCCGAGGACGGCACCGAGCACTCTTTCGCGGCGCGAAAGAGGGGAAACCAGAAATTCGTCATTAATGCCTTGAAGGCGATGAGTCTCCTGCGAAAGGGGTGTACGGGTTATTGGTGCTATGCCTTGAAGGCGGAGGATGGTGGAGTCGAGCTTTCGTCGATTCCAATCGTTAATGAGTTTCCTGATGTATTCCCTGACGAGTTACCGGGATTGCCACCGGATCGTGAGGTTGAGTTTGCTATAGAGTTAGAGCCGGGCGCGGCTCCTATTTCGAAGGCGCCCTATCGCATGGCACCTTCAGAGATGTCCGAGTTGAAGAAGCAGTTGAGTGAGCTTCTTGAGTCGGGGTATGTTCGACCGAGCGCCTCGCCTTGGGGCGCACCGGTCCTGTTTGTGCGGAAGAAGGATGGTTCACTACGTTTGTGTATCGACTATCGCGAACTAAACAAGGTGACCATCAAGAACAAGTATCCTTTGCCGAGAATTGATGACTTGTTCGATCAGTTGCAGGGAGCTGCGGTATTCTCGAAAATTGATTTGAAATCGGGGTACTATCAGCTCCGGGTGAGAGAGTCCGATGTGCCGAAAACAGCCTTTCGGACGAGGTACGGACATTATGAGTTCGTAGTCATGCCTTTCGGGTTAACTAATGCGCCGGAAGTGTTCATGCAATTGATGAACAAAGTTTTTATCGAGTATTTGGATAAGTGCGTCGTCGTCTTTATCGATTTATATTCTTATTTATTCGAGGAATGAGGAAGAGCATGCCCATCATTTGCGGATAGTATTAGACATTTTAAGGACCGAGCAACTCTATGCAAAGTTCTCGAAATGTGAGTTCGTGAAGGAAGTGATGTTTTTAGGTCACGTGATTTCACTAGGGGTTCGTGTGGATCCAGAAGATTGAGGCCGTATTGGATTGGGCACCGCCCAAGAATGTGAAGGAGCTCCGTAGTTTCTTGGGTTTGGTGGCTACTACCGTAGGTTTGTCGAGGTTTCTCGAGATCGGCTCGGCCACTTACGCAGCTTGCTCCGTAAATCCGAGAGGTTCGTGCGGAATGACGAGAGGCGATCGAGTTTTGAGGAATCAAGAAGCGTTTGACTTCAGCCCGATTTTGGCGTTGCCATGTGGCAACGAGGGTTTTGCCGTTTATAGCGATGCTTCGGTCGTGGTCTTGGGTGTGTATTAATGCAGCACGGCAAGACCATTGCCTATGCGTCGAGACAGTTGAGGCCGTATGAGCCGAACTACCCTACTCATGATTTGGAGTTAGCGGCAATGCTTTTGCGCTCAAGATTTGGCGTCACTATCTTTTCGGCTCTACATGTCAGATTTTTACCGATCATAAAAGTCTGAAATACATATTTACTCAGCGAGAGTTGAATATGAGGCAGAGGAGGTGGTTAGAGTTGATTAAGGATTATGACCTCGAAATCCTTTATCATCCGGGTAAGGCGAACGTCGTGGCCGACGCCTTGAGTCGAAACCAGTTGCGTTGTGAACGCTTGAGATCCTTACGTCTCAGTCTGAGCTTCAGAGGGCTTTGATCGAGTTAGACGTTGAGGTCTCGTTGCCGGGAGCTGTCGGGCAACTTTGTGCTTTAGAGATTTCATCATCTTTGATCGATGAAATTAAGCTGAAGCAATCAGAGGATCCGATGATTACTCAAATCCGAGAGAAGGTTCTTAAGGGAAAGTCTCCTGGGTTTGTGATTCACGAGGATGGTATTTTGAGATTCCAGAGTCGGCTTTGTGTGCCGAACGACTCAGAGTTGAGGCAGAGTATTTTACGGGAGGCCCATGCTACACCTTATTCCGTTCATCCTGGTTCGAGTAAGATGTACAAGGACCTGAGAAGAAATTTCTGGTGGAATGATATGAAGGATGAGGTCGCACAGTTTGTAGCGAGATGTTTGACTTGTCAGCAGGTCAAAATCGAGCATCGACCTTTGGGTTGTTGCGATCACTTCCCATTCCGGAATGGAAATGGGAAGATATATCGATGGATTTCGTTACGAGTTTGCCGAGATCGAGGTCGGGCATGAATATGGTATGGGTGATTGTTGATCGTCTGACCAAGTCGGCACATTTTCTGGGCATCAAGGACACTTGGGGCCCGTAGAAGTTAGCTCGTGTGTTTATCGCGCAGATTGTGAGACTTCACGGTACTCCGAAGTCTATTGTTTCGGATCGTGACGGCCGTTTTGTATCGCACTTCTGGCAGGCGGTGCATAAGGCGTTGGGTACCCGTTTACATTTGAGTACCTCTTTTCACCCCCAGTCAGATGGACAATCGGAACGCACTATCCAGACGTTCGAGGACTTGTTGCGTGCCTGTGCTCTCGATTGGAGTAGTGACTGGGAGGAACATTTGCCGCTGATCGAATTCACGTACAACAACAGTTGGCACGCGTCGATTCGGATGGCACCGTATGAAGCACTTTATGGGCGGCGATGCCGATCACCTATTTGTTGGAATGAGGCGTCTGATTTGGTCGGGACCGAGCCGGATGTCGTTTTAGAGACGAGGCGGAAGATAGGAGTAATTCGGGAACGGATGTTGACTGCCCAGAGTCGACAGAAGTCGTATGCCGACTTCCGTCGTCGACCTTTGGAATTCGAGGTGGGAGATCACGTTTTGCTAAAGGTGTCGCCGACGAAGGGAGTTTTTCATTTCGGGAAGAAAGGGAAGTTGAGTCCGAGATTTATCGGCCCCTTTGAGATCCTCGAGCGAGTAGGTGGGTTGGCATACCGTTTGGTGTTACCTCCGGCCTTGAGTCATGTTCATAGCGTTTTCCATGTTTCCCAGTTGAGGAAATATGTCCCGGATCCTAGTCACATCATCGATTATGGTGAGATTGATGTCGCCGAAGATGTTACTTTCGAAGAGCGCCCTTTGAAGATTTTGGAGTATCGTGAGAAACGATTGAGGCATAAGACCATACCTTTGGTCAAGGTGCAGTGGTCGAGACACGGTGTCGAGGAGGCAACTTGGGAAACCGAGGATAGCATGCGTGCTAGGTACCCCGAGTTGTTTGTTTCTTAAGTTTCGGGACGAAACTTATTTTTAGAGGGGTAGAATGTAATATCCGCATTTTTCTTTCCCTTGTAATTGTATTTCCGGTGTAATTCTCGATTGTAGTGACCCTCGTGTATCCTTCAGCGTAACTTTTCCGTCATCTTTTGATCGATTCTCGTAATTGTTGTGCGGAACCGCGTTTGGGTTGCCGTGGATTCATTCTATGCTATGATGCGTTTTGAGGTGTTCCGTTTGATGTTTCGTTCGAATTACGTGTAGTGAACCGTTTATGTTACGTACCTAGCGCACGCTAATTTTTACGCATAGCGCGCTAGAAGCTCCTTTGTAGCGCACGCCACGTTTACTTCGTGGCGCGCTAGCGAGTGAACCACAGGGGTGGCGATTCAACTCCCGTGCCTGCGGACTATCGGATTAGCGCACGCTATCTTGTCTAGCGCACGCTAATGTCGGAGACTAGCGCACGTTAAGTTGTTCAATGGCAGCGCGCGCTAGTGTGACTCCCGATCTTGGCGCTTTCTACCGAACTCAATCACCGCTAGTTAGCGCACGCTACGCTTGTATGGTAGCGCACGCTAACGGGTCAGGTGAGTTTTGGGCATTTGGCTACTGGACTCGGCTGATGTTCAGGTAGCGCACGCTATTGGTCGATAGCGCGCGCTACCGAGAGGTTATTAGCGCACGCTACGCATGTATGGTAGCGCACGCTAACGGCCAAAAACCTGGCTACTGGACTGGGACGCTAACGGTAGGGTTTGTAATCTTATCCCGTTAGCGCACGCTAACCTTGAGGTTTTAGCGTGCGCTAACACTCCCTGGCTATATAAACCAGGGAGTTGACCGAGATAATCACAAAATCTCATTTCTTCCTCTCTCCGCGGCGAAGGCGATCCCGAAGCGATTCTCGTGGCGATTTCTTCCTCCAATCATCTCATCCAACATCCTTCTTGAGTTCTTGGAGTATTACATCAACAACAACACGAATCTTTCGTCCTAATCCACGGTAAATCTCTTAGAACCCTACTTTTGGATAATTTGGGGGTTTTGGGATTTCCTTCCGATTCGTTCCGTTTTGTTGGTGGATTCATGATGAATATGATTAATCTTGTTGGTATAATTAGTTTTCCTACGGATTCATGGTATATTTTCTTGGTTTTGCGAAATCGAGAGGGTTTGGTTGTGGCCCGCCCTCGTTGTTATTTTTGTATGAATATACATGAATCGTAGGCGGGTTTTCAGGTGTATTCCATTTCCTTAATCGTTTAGGAGTGGTTGTGATTGTGTTATTCGAATCGTTAGGTTCATTCGTCGGTTCCTCACGGTCGTGCTTGATTCTTCCGTTCCGTTCGTGTCACCGCCTATTAATCGAGGCAAGTATCCTTATGAACTTACAATCTTGACATAGTAGTTTTGTATGAGAAATTGTGTGTGTGTGTATGCTCACTACGGGTTAGACTCGACGGGGTCTCGGTAGGGTTCCACGAAGCTGTGGGACCGCGAGCTTGCTTTTAACCACTGTGGGTTAGATCCGACGGGGTCTCGCGAGGATCCACGGCGTGGGTCCGCGGTTAATTGTGGTGTATTTTTACAAATCTGGTTTGATCATTGGCATTTCAGGAAATGAGTGTTTTGGAAACTATGATTTCTTGATGGCATGCAATACTATATGTGTAAGATGTAAATTGTTCATTTGGTTACTTGTACTAGCGTAATTGCTAACCCCTCTGGGGACCCTTTTTGGGGAAATTCGTTTTATGAATTTGAGTCGGGTTCATCGGGACGAGCGGGCGCTGGACCGATTACGGATGATGGTCATGCGTGATGATTGTGCATAAGTGACGTCTTAATGTCTTTTTGTCTTTTCATCTTTTGTGGCTTTTGAACTAATAGTTGTACTCGAGTACTTAAGAGTTCTTGTTCGTCCGGATTGTATTGTTGCCTATATGTTTGTGTTGATTGATGATGTTATGTTTGACCGGTTGAACCGGGTGGATTATTCTGTTTTACGTCTTTATGACATGGTGTTGGTTTGTCGTTCATGTGAGTCGATGAGTATGATGTTGTTCAGCCTGGTGGGTCCCATATAGGGATTCACGGCGCTGTAATATACCTCGAATATCTTGAGGGTGTTACAGCTGGCAGCCAGTTGTGTGGACCAATGAGAAGTCTACACGCGTCTTGAGTTGCTGTCCCAGGAGGTCCCACCTTGTACCTTTCGGCGGGTCTGTCGGTAGGTGAGAAGGTGGTGACAGGCTGTGGTCAATGATCCATGTTCTGCGGCGCCATTCGCGGGTCTGCACATGGGTGGTTTGCACTCGTGATCCAGTCTTCGTAGACTTTGACGGACAAAGGCCTTGTTCGTAGCACAGGACGGTCGTCCTAGGTCGGGCACCTGAGTCGATCGCTAGGTGCCAAAAGGCGATCGCTTTGGGAGTCGATCGCTAGATACTCGAAAGTAGACTGTTACCTTCATTCTGACAAGGTCGTCGTAGCTCGTTTGGTCGTGAACTCGGTCCCTCGGCCCTCATTCCGATCGCCGTCGAGGCGTATAAATCGCTGCACAACAATTGCCCCCCAGCTCGCTCCGATGTTGGAAATGTGGGGTGAGGTTGTTCTACTGGCGATCGCTTAACTTTGACGAGTGACTCAGCATTTTACGGAACAGGCGATCGTCTTTGAGCGGACTGGTTCTGAACTTGGATGACCTGGTCGGTCGCTGAACTGAGCGGGAAATGACAGCGGTCGAGGAAAAGTCTTCGGGGCACGTGTCGGGTTCCTGTTGGGGGAGACCAACGGTTAGTTACGACTCCTCGTCTGGCGTGTCCTTGAAAAGATGCGTACGCGGGTTTCAAGGGAGGCATTAATTGCGACGGTTGCACTTCAGCCCCCGAGATTCTCCTTATTTGCGCGGAAGCCCCTGTCTATCTCCTATAAAAGGGTGTTGGGTTGCAGTGTTGAGAACCTTATGCGATTTCATCGGAGAATAAGAATATTGCCGAAGTATTTTCTGAAGCTTTGACTGCCGATCGTCGATCGATTCAATACTCGGTAAGAAAACACTCCTTTTATCCTATTCTTGTTTCGAGAATGTCTGGAATACCTTCAACGTCTGGAACGGGCACCTCCTCCGCCGTCGGGACTTCTAATGTCCGGGAATGATCCTCCGTGGGATTCCATATGGAGACGGCCGCCGAGGCCATCCGTGCCGGTATTGATCCCACGGAAGTCGAGGCATTATTCAACGAGGTCGACGCTGCTAGGGAGGCAGCGGCTGAGCAGAAACGTTCCCTGGCGGGGAAGGATTCAGTGGTGAGGGCGTATTGGGAGCAGTATAGTGCTTTTGGCCAAGCCTATTTGGCCTTTGCAGACATTATGGAGAGGTTGGCCGGTCCGTGCCCCAAGTTCGATTACCGGGAGTACTCGATCGCTCATCCCTATCAATCGGCAAAGCGGTCGATATTTCGGGCCGCGCAGCGCTCTCCGTGGTCCCTCGGCCAGATCTGGAGCTCGGCGACCAGGAAAGACCTGGCCGTCTAGAGGGCGAGGTATCATGTCCCCTCAGACGTGGATCTTTTTGCGCCGGCTGAGAACGAGCATGCCGACCAACCCCCGGAGGGTATGGTCGCCGTGAATGAGGCGATTATGGAGGTCGGGCTGCGGTTCCATTTGTCGTTCGCCGTCTCCCATTTGCTGGTTGCTTGGAACGTGGTGCCGCTTCAACTAATGTCGAACGCCTGGCTCCAGATCGTATGTGCTCTCACCTTGTTCGGCGGTCACTGACTATACCGCCTTCCTTCGCCATTGTAGATGAACCACCTGTTCAAGATGACGGCTCAGAAGGGGTCGGTCGGAGGCTATCATATTCAAGTCCGATCCGGTCGGGTGATCCTTTGGGTTCCGAACAAGGTGCAGGGCGATCGGGCGAAATGGTTCTGGGTCGGCGGTGCATGGAAGGCATCAGCGAGTGACAACATGACGGGCGAGCTGGATATTCCCACTGGCTTTCGGGAGAGGAATTCGAGTAAGGGTTTTGACTCTCCCTTTGTTCGGACATGTTCTGAACTGATCTAATTTGGTCTTCCTTTTGCAGGTTTCCATATTCCGGCGGCCGACGAGCTATCTTTCGATTTTCTGGTTGTCTGTGAGTGGATACGAAGTCTTCCGAACGACGATTTAGATGCTCTCCGGATTAACAAAGAGAGTCGTTGGATGTCTGCTCATCTATTCCGTTTCCCGCGACATCTTTCGGTCCCAGATATGAATTCCTACGATCTCCTTTTGCTTGGCAATCGTCCTGTTTGAGGAATATGTCTAACTGTTGTTTGATTGTTCCTTCTTGCAGAGGTCCACTTCCCTCGCTTCTTGGAGCCTCCACCGGAGATAGCCATGTCGAACCCCGGAGTTTTGAGTCGCCTGCGCCAGAAGAAGTCGTCTCGAGTTCCTCCGGTGGCGCTACCTCTTATTCTGGAGGTGAGGCCTAACGTAGAGCCGATCGTAGCGGAGGAGGAGGTTCGGGAGGAAGGGCTTCGGTCGAACCGCAAGCGGCAGAGATCGGGGGAACCTCCAGTCTCTGCCCCTGCTGGTGAGGTGCCGATCGCCGCGCCTCCGCTCACCGCGGTCCCCCCGGTGGATGATCCCACACCTTTGTTGGCTTTCTTACAAGAAATGGCGATCGTCGAGGCCGAGACCCCTCGTGGGAAACTGTACTTTGGTCGCGACCCCGAGAAAGCTAGGAGGTAGACTCTGCTTGTTTGCTGAGTTTCATTACTTGCGTAGGAGATGTGCTAACTCTTTGTTGTTTGATGCAGGATCCGTAGCACTAACCCAACCTGCCCGCCGATGGTATTGGATTTCCTCGCGAGCCGATCTCCTCGCCAGGCCTGCGATGTCCCGCTATACGTCAACCGGGCTGTTTCTGCTTTGCCGAAGGCCTGGACGACCGACTTGGATGCGATCGCTCGCCAGCGATCCGGGAACAAAATCAGGATACTTTCGCTCTCTCTCTCCAGGCGGCGACGATGGCTGCCCAGGCTGTAAAGGAATTCGAGGGGCATCCTTCTACTTATCGTCTGCAGGCGGACCTTGAGGCTGCTCGGAAACAGAACTCTGAGTTTGCCGACAGGATTGTGGCTATGGAGAAGGACTCCTTGGATGCAGCTAAACGGGCAAGTTAGGAACTTGAGCTGGCGAGACAGGATTCCGAGCGAGCCCGGGTGACGGTCGACCGTCTTCGGGACCAGATGACAGATGCCCGTCGGTCGTATGCGGTCGCTCAGAAGGAGGCTGGTCAGCTGAAGGTGACTATTGCTCGGCTGACTAGCGAGCTGGCGTCATCGAGGGGAGAGACGGCCGCTAAAGAGTCCGAGATCCAGGGTGCGCAATAGGCGGTTGCGGAGTTGAAAGGGAAGCTGGAGGCGACCGAGGCCGATCCCTTTCTCAACGTGGAGTTCGTCAGCGAGTTTGCCTATTACATGGCGTTCGCTGACTCGCTCTGTGATGCTAAGAAGGGAGGGTTGGAGGTCGGCCCTCTTGCTGAAAACTTCAAGGCATATGCGCTGGAGCATCCTCTCCATCCTGCTTTCCCCGTGCCGATCTTGGATCTCGCGGAAATTGGCATAGACCTGAGCTGGTACCCGAATCCAGCAAACCTTGTCCATCCAAACGCTCCGGAGGATGGGGAGGCAGCGCCGAAAGCCAGTGAGGGATTGCGGGCCGATCCAGTGGTCGAAGGTGAAGGCCAGGCAGGGGCAGTCTGATCTTTTGTTTTTGCTTTTTGCCTTGTAATTTTGTAGATTTCCTTGTAGTACTTAGGCCTTCGGGCGACCGTGTATGTACTTTGATATCCCAAGTAATGAAATGAAAGTTTGCTTCTTCGATTTATTACTTGAATGATTGCTTTTTCGAGTCTTTGTATGACTTTGTACAAATGTGTGAGGAGAGATTGTTGCGTGTATAGCTCCAAGTGAATTGATAAACTCATATAGATAACTTTTACAACAAATTCGATCGCTGCACATACATATGAAAAATACCGATATCTGTATGTAATTGAATAGGGACGATCGTCGTATACATAGCTCCGCCCTTCCCCCTTGTTTTTGTTCAGTTAGTGAAAGTAAGCGAACGAAAATAAATCGTTGAGTGAGCGGTCTTGAATTTTGCATATTCCTCGAGGAAGGTCGTCCATCTCGGTCTTGAGGAACCGTGCACGATCGCAGAGTTCGATGGACCGATCTCCATGACCGTGTCTTGTGCGCGAGCGACATTCCGTCTGATGGCTAAGTTCTCGCGACTCACTTAATTGTTAGGGTCCTTCGTAGGCTGCGCCTCACCTCGTATTTAAACGAAGGGCGTGCGGTCTTGGTCTGGAGGATTCCTTGCACGGGGCGTCGTCGGATTAATCGACTCCATGACCACGGCTTGTTAGCACTTTTCTACCTCGGACCGCCATTAAGATGGCGACCCTCGACGGTATACGTTGTGATGGGGGGAGGGACGCGTCGCATTGTCCGGGAAGGATCCACCATGTTAAGTGATGGACCTTTGAGGGCGGGCGAACGTGTCCACATATCTATTTTGGAGAGCCCTCAGACTATGACCGCCTCGTATTTAAATGAAGGGCGAGCGATCGTGGCCCAAAGGGACCTTGCACGGGCACAGACAACGGTTCCATCGTCCTCCACAACCATGTCGACACTCTTCTACCTCGGACCATCATGTTAGATGACGATCCTCGATGGTATACGTTGTGTAAGGGGAGGAGATCGCCTGCCTAGGTTCTTCATGTTGATGACGAACTTTAGTGGGCGGGCGAGTAATCCTCTGATTTGTTTTTGGAGAGTCCTTCGGCTACGCCCGCCTCGTATTTAAACGAAGGGCGAGCGAGCGAAGCCCAAAGGAACCTTGCATGGACGGATCTTCGGTTTAATCGATTTTCGCGACCATGGCGGCACTTTTCCACCTCGGACCATCATGTCAGATGACGACCCTCGACGGTATACGTTGTGCTAGGGGAGGCGATCGCTGTCTAGATCCATCATGTTGATGATGAACTTTAGAGGGCGAGCGAGTCATCCTCTTTTTCGAGGCGTTTGCTTAGGCAGTAGCCTTTGGTTTGATGAGGCGGGAAATCGGGGAGAGACTTCCGAAGTTCCCTCCTCTTGATTGAAGCATGCAGATCCGGTCGCCGAGGATGATCGAGGGGTCGGCTCGTATGAGCTTTCCGGCCTATTCACGTTCGACTCGGGCGACCGTGTTGAGAGATTGGTGGGGCTCCAGCTAAGCCAATAAGCTATCCAACTTGTCTTCCTCGAACAATCTCCAGAGTTGTCTGAGGAGGTCGCGACATTAGTTGGTGTTGTGGTCGGGACTCTTGTGGTAAGCACAATATAGATTGCGGTCCAGATGACCGTTGTCCCTTATCGCCTTTGGCTTGTTTAGCAGTTCGCGCCCCTTGATGGCGTAATAAATGTGGGCCAGAGTTTGGTTGAACTTGTGGAGGAGATGGGCTTCCACATCCTCGAAGGCCTTGAGATCGCCGGGTGTCTTGGCGACCGCCTTTTTGGTTTTGGCTATCACTGTCTTCCGGACGGAAGGTTGCGTCCCCTCGCCACGGTGGAGGGTGAGCATCTTGTGCCTGGCCAGAAAGTCTGCGGCCTTAGCGCGGAAGATCGCGTAGGTCGGGGGGATGTTCTTCGTAAGATGCCTAAACATGGGCGAATGACCGTAGAATCCCCCCAGGACCGAATAGAGAGCGAGCTCGTCGCTGATGGGCTCGCCGGTGAGGACTATTTCATCCACCCGGTCGATGTAATCTGCGTTGGATTCGTCTTCCCCCTGCCTGATCTTCATCATGCGGTGGGGGCCTTCTGGTCTGGCGAACTTGGCGGCAAAGTATGACGTGAAGTCACTCGCCAGTTTCTCAAAAGAGATGGTCGATCGTGGTGGTAGTGAGACGTACCACCTATGGGCCAGCTCGCCCAATGTTAACGGAAAGATTCGGCATTTGGTCGCATCTGATGCCCCACACCCGGTCATGTAGATCCGGAACTTGCTTAGGTGGGTCTCGGGGTCCAATCTCCCTTCGTACAGAGGTGTTTTGGGAGGAATGATCCTTGGTTGCACGGGGGCAAGGTCGATGTGGACCGCGAGTGGCTCTGTCGGTCCGATGATCTTTCTACTGGTGCTTGCCCCAGTATCCAAGAGCGCTTTCATCTTGTCGAGCTAGCGTCGCATAGCGGCCATCGCCGCGGCCTGCCTTCTCGCAGCTAGGCGCTCGGAGCGGGAGCCGAGGCGATCAAGTACTAACCCCCTGGCTACGTTGTTGATGATGTCCTTGCCGCGCGGCTCGACTCTTCGGCGGAAGAGAGCCGAACGGCTGTCCTGTATTTGTTTGGGAGTTGGGTATGCCGAAATCCTGGTGATGGACTCGGATTCCGTCGTCTCGTGGTTAGGGCCAGAATGCCCCGGCCGCCATGATGGATCGCTTCCTAAGCGGCTGAAGACGGAACCATCCCATCTTGCGAGAGCCTTTTCTCGCGAATCGGGGCTTTCTGACGATTGCTCGTCTAGTAACCCTTTGAACTTCCGTTTGCCCACGCGGCGGATGGTCGAGGGAGTTATTGCAGGCGCCGGGCATGCTCTCCGTCGCTCCTTTAGGATGGCCATAGCCTCCTCGATCTGTTCCGCGGTTTGGAACTGGTCGAGCGAAAGGCTGGGGCCGTCCCTCAGGTGCGGGATCGAGAGTCTCGCGTCACCGCGACTACCCTCTACCGTCGGCTGGGGCTCGGATCGAGCCGGGATATGATGTCCGGTGGTTTGGAGAGTGGCTCTCTTCGATGTGGTGGCAGACGTCATGATTCTGAAGGTTTTTCTTTGAAGAGCACAGAGTGTCACTTCAAGTATATGCCCTGAGAACACTGGGTGTTCTTCGGGACGGTAGGAATAAAAATGAAGGTTAAATCGCCCTCCTTCTAGCGCCAATTGTTGCTACCCAAAATATTATCCGGAGATAGATATTGCTGGAATGAATGAGTAGCAAACAAAGTGCGAGAGCACATCCATGGGGAAAGTAAATAACACAAGATTTGCTGGGGTTGTTAGTCCCGGGATTGAATGCTCTCGCGAGATATTATTAATACAAATACTTTGGAGTACAAATATTAATGTTAGAGTACAATTACAATGAGTGTAAAGACCCTAGTTATCTTAGCTATCGAGTGTGAAGATTGCCGGAAGAACCAGATATGATGCTCTGTGAGTTCTTGTAACAACGATGGCGAGCTATGACGACTGTGAGAAATCGACGGTCTCTCACAGTGTGTATTAGCTGTATGTCTAAGCTCCTGGGCTTGCGAGTCTCTTCGAATCTGTACTGTAGGGAGTTCTTGCCTCTGCCAACTGATAAGTGTCAGTTTTATACTCTTATCCATGGTTTGTATCGATAAATTTCACCCATAATTGAGCTAGTCTACTCGTTTTTACTTTTAATTAATTAGTTTTTAATAATTTTATTTTTATCGGATGAAAATGTAAATTTAGTCTTAATCGGATTGAATTACCGATTTACTCAAGAAATAACATGTTTATAAAATATTCTCTTTGTTGAATTTTTATGTATTCATGTTGTAGGGCTTTCCGAGACGAGTTCGGCAGTCTTTCCGGATTCAAAATTAGAGTTATATATCAAAAGTTATCATCTGAAGAAGATTTGGGGCGAAAACGCAAAAGTAAGAAATTCTAGGCTAAAACTGAAGTCTGAAACTCCATACGGGCGTAACATCTAAAAGTTACGGGCGTAACTCACAAAGCAACTAATGTGCAAAAAGCCATAGCCATGGTACGGCCGTAACTCCTCAATGTTACGACCGTAAGTCCTCATAGTTACGGCCATAACTCCTCAAAGTTACGGGCGTAACTCTTCACAGATTTTTGATCATTGTCTAATTTTTTATACTTTTGGTCTATTATTGAGGGGATGGTTGGCATTGATCCGATCTAATGTAATAATGCTGGAGTTCTGGAGCTATTAGATGATTTTAGGTGTATAAATAGACCCCTTAGATCCATCATCCATGATCATTCATCTTATAATTTTCCACTTTTGTAATATTTTCTTTTTCTGTGAAGAATACACTTGTGTTCTTGAGTGATTTGTGTAATAGTGGTATAACATATGTTGTTCAGGGAGTTTATTGCTTCTTTCTCCTTTATGTACTAAGGGAGTTAGGATCAATTCTTTCTCTTTTTCAACTAATAATGACCACTCAAGCTTGTATTATGTTTATTAAACCCTTCATGGGCTAAGTTACCTTAAGTTGGGATTATAATCAAGGTTAGTCATGTTATTTAAGTTTGTATAAAGATCTATTATGAATTACTTATTATTGTGTGTGATTTTCATTGTTTTAACAATCTTTATTTATTTGGCCAATAAATGACGATATTTATGGTCTTCATATGTTTCAAAAGAAAATATGTTTGATTAGATCAAATAATCTTCACTCTAAGTTGTTCTAGGGGATAGAAATATACCTCTAGATCTTGGATGGTTCTTTGAGTTATTTTCATAAAACCTAATGCTATGTATTGAAGCCAACCAACATAGAAATATAGTGGATTGATTCAATATATAAGGGGCGTTTTATAGTTCGAAATAGAAACCGTCTTTTTAAGAAAAATCGAATCTACACAACATAATAAGTAAATTCATCTTATGATCTCCTATACATCTTCTATAACTAATGATGAACTAAGTTTGTAATCCCAACTATTTCATTATATCTTTTATTAATCTATTATTAGTACATTCTTTCATTTCCTTGAATTTTAGAACTATTATTGCAATTTCATTGCAATTGTCAACCCAAACTCTAAAATTGTGTGTTTCAATCATATTTATCTCTATAATAAATTGTTAAATAGTGTATAATTCAATATATAACCTAACTTCCTCGTGGGATCGATAAACCGGACTCAAAAAGTCCACTACTTGATACGATATCGTGCACTTGCGATAGTTACACTAAAGACATGTCAAGTTTTTGGCTCCGTTGTTAGGATTGTATACTGCAAAGCATACTTTATGCTTGTATTACCTAAATTCCCTGTTACTACCTATGAGAATATTAATTACATTTAATCACATGTTTTGCATATTAATTCACGTTATGGTTATGCAAATGAAATGTCTAATTATTTTATATTGTAGATAATGTGGTGTGTTTGTGTCACACGGAAGATCACATTATCGGTGCCTTATAAAATAATATAATAGTTCACAACCTATATAATTATTAGACAAATTATATAAAGGGTTGTAGTGTATGCTTGAGAATAGTTGGTCTTGACTATTAGCATACATTAGCGTATTTGCATACGTTGAACTGGATCGAGGTGAGATAATGTCTTCTGTACTAACTGTAAGAAGAACGTAAATCTCGGATAATTATTATTTCTTAATTCTATGTATATAATATTTAATTGTGTATTTATAATAATTATTGCTTTGATTTATCATATGTGAGAGTCAAAATGATCGACTCAATAAGCCTCGTATCTTGGGCAATAATATTGTTTATACGACAGTTATTATTATTACTAGAAATCGTGTCCTGACTCGTGCGGGTTGATGATGTCCCATTGAGGAGCTCGATAATGATTATTATATTAAACCCTGCAGGTGGATTTAATTCCGATATAATAATAAGGTTCGAGTGGTACTACTCTTGGATAAGATATTAATTAATTAAATCTGTCAGTAGCTTATAATTAATTAATGGACATTCGATATCTTAAACACGGAAAATAATATATTTAATAAGGAGCCCAATTTCGTAATTTGGGATTTTGGTAGGAAGTGCAATATCAACTTTTTAGTGGACTAAGTTGATATTAATAAATTCATCATATATTAGGAAGAGTCCTAATAAGGTAAGATGAATTAATTGGGAGCCCTTCTATAATCCTCCTTTAGATCCCTAGTAGTAGTCCAAGAGCCTATAAATAGGACATATGGGGTGTTTGTAATATCCGGAATTTCCACTACTGTTGTTTAAGATTATTTTATCCGAGTTATGTTGTATAGCGTGGAATCTGTACAGTATGGGTAAAATAATTGAAGGACCAAGACATCTGTATTGGTATAATTGTCGTACTTGGTCGACAATTGGATGTAAGAAGTATATGTATTCAGTATGCCGTATGTTCGTATTCTGTATGTTGAGATGATTGGACAAGAATAGTTGAAAATGGCTAAGTATAACATTATTAGCGCCCGCTAATAATCAGGAGTAGTGCACGCTATCGTGCAGGTTTAGCGCACGCTACAGATATAAGATAACGCACGCTAATGCAGTCAGATCGGAAGGAATCTGCGTGTGGACCAGGCCACTTTCGGCGCATGTTCTGATAAGTCAACGGATGTTGTAATGTAGTGTTAGCGCACGCTAACTGTATATCGGACAAAAAGGAATCTTATCCTCGTCAGCACTTTCGGCGTGTGGACCAGTCTTCAGAGCATACAGACAAACGAGTCAACTATGAGTAGCGCACGCTAAGGTAAGACAATTGCGTACGCTAAATAGAGGCATTTACGTACGCTATTGCATGGGCATTGCGTACGTAAATCACTTCATGCGGTAAGACAGTTGCCTCTGGACTTCGATAGCGCACGCTAACAAAGACAGTTAGCGCACGCTACGTGTGTAACGTACGTTAACTGAAGATGTTAGCATACGTTAGTAATGTACAGTATATATATAAGTGCAGTTGGCCATTATTCGTCATTTTCGTCCATTTCTTCATGTGAACGATAGAGAGAGGTGTTAGATAGAAGTTGAGGTCCCAAACACTTGAGTTGATCATTCCTAACAACATTTGAAACTTGGAAGTGATTGAAAACGAATTCAACATTGGGATTCAATCCATTCCTTCAAAGAGGTAATTACTCTTCATCTTTGGATTTCGTTTTGGATTGAATGTTGATGTTCTTGAGTTGATGATTATTACATAAACAAGTTGACAAGATGATTATGAGATGGATTACCAGAGTATGATGATATTAATATGATTCTTGTGATTTGGATTGTGTTGTTCGTTTTCTTGAGATAAGTGGATTAATCCTTCTCCTCAGTTTCGGATGTTGATGTTATTGTAGATGATTACTCTTTGTAATGGAAGATTAAGGAAGTGTGGTTACGTTCTTGACGTTTCGTGTATTAATATTAAGGAAAATGATATATGGATATAGAACTTGGATTATAAGTTGGATGATTGTTTATATGTTAAAGGATATCGGATTTCGTTTTTTTGATAGCTTTGAACATGATTCAGAATCACTTAGTGTTCTTGAAATCACCATAAGTTGATCGGTATCTGAAAAACATGCATCTGTACAGCATTAGCGCACGCTACGTTTACTGCCTAGCGCGCGCTAACGGGAGCAACTTAGCGCACGCTACGTTAGGTGATTAACGTGCGCTAAGAAGGCAGAAAGTGCAGTATTTTCATGTTGTGATTGTAAATTCATGTTGGTTTGAGTAGGATTGATTCGACTAGTGTTTAATCGAGATAATGTCGAGCCGTTGGGTTTGTGAATTGATTTTATCGATTGTTGATTGTTGTCGAACTTGTTGTGTATCGATTATTGTAATAGGTTGAGATTATTGATCGGTGTTTATAACCGTATGTTGCGGTCGTGTTCGAGTATGTTCGTGAATGGCGTTGGTCAGGGCCGAGGAGATAGTAGACGAAGACAATGAAATTGGTAGCAGCTTCCTCGTCATTGTATCGGTATCGAAGTAAGTTATTACTTGCTCAGTTCATAATATTTAATGAACGGTTTCCGTTTCATTCGTGTGTAATTCGTATAGCAATGTTTATAATCGTAATCACAGGAGATTTGAGATTATAAATCGTATTCGAGTTTTGGGAATCTAAATCATAATGTATATGATTTACTTTTGTTATTGGTATACTTGTATATCGAGAATATTTTGTGATAAAGGCGAAGATATGAATTATCTGCAATCCGTGATACTTTGGACCGTCGAGTATTGAGGATAATGGTTCGTGATGGTTTAGACATTGAGATCGTTCTCGAAGGACTCGGGGCAAGTACTCTAATATTTTTTATTATTTGTGTCGATCATGTCGTGATACATTCGTGTATCGTTGTTGTCATGCATTTGTGCATTGTTGTTGTCGTGTATTGTGTACTGTTGTTTTGTGCAGTTGTGCATTGTTTTCATATGTCCACCTCGGGTTGGTCCGACGGGATCATCGGGGGATCTATGCTAGCGTGCGCTGGATCATCGGATGGGTTTTCCACCTCGGGTTGGTCTGACGGGATCATCGGGGGATCTAGGCAGTGAACGCTGGATCATCGGATTGCCATGTATTGTTGTTGTGCATATGTATATTATGGGTTTGCCATAAGTATACATTGTCGTTATTGTTGTGATCATATTGACGTTGTCATATGAGTATGCATTTGTAGGTCTTGTGTTAGGACCATGTCCGTATGTTGTGTTGATCTGATCTCGGATTAGACTGACGTGATGGTAATGGTATTTCGTATCTTGAGGTATGTTCCGTATTTCCTTGGTACTTGTCTTTGATAGACAATCGATTATCGTATTGGAATTGTCGATGTTATCCGATGGATTGAATTGGCTAGAGTTGGTATAATTTCCGTATCGCGAGTTATGATAATGTTTTGAGAACCTTGAGTATTGTTGAGATACCGTACAGATATTTCGGTATTATTATAATGTGTTGTTATGGATATGAATCGTGGATTCTCGTAAAGTTACGACGGTAAGATTACACTGGTCGTATTCTTACTTAGTGTTTCCATTGATATGTAATTATTGACGAGATGTAATGGTTATCATTGTTGGATATTATGGCTGACCCCGTCGTGGGCTTTCTTTTTAGGTTCTTGGATTATCAAGTTTGTAGCGGTCGTGGAGAGATGAACTTCCCGGAGGATACTGGCAAGGGCATGTATTTGTGTTTTGAGTTTCTGATCAGTTGTTGTATTCTGCTGCTAGAGTATTTTAGTTGTTTATCTTTATCCGCTGCTTGAGTATTTTTAAATGGCCTTTTTGTATCTGGTAACTTAGGTTACTTTGGCAATCATTTTCTAAATTTTTTATGTCGGTGCGTCTAAGCGATAGCTTAACGTATGTTTTTAAACTGTTGAGTTTGGGCATTTCGGGCCTTGTGGTTTCAAATGAGATTTTTACGACGGTTTTGTTAAACGGGTTTTGTAAAGTCTTCAAACGTTTTTAAAGATAGTACCGTCGTTCGCCTCTTAGGCATTTGTAAATGTTTGCGAAAATTTCCTTCAACCTTGTGGGTTCCATCTCGGGGCCCATGGCGCTGTAATATTTCCGGTTAAATCTGGAGGTGTTACAGAATATGGTATCGGAGCTTAGGTTGTGAAAACCTAGGCAGTCGGGTCGAGTTGGGTCGTGCTTCTGTCGTGTCATTCGAGTTGTCGGTTGACAAGTATTTGTGCTCTGGGTTTTTGTTGTTCACTCGGGCTTGTGCGTTATGTGATTTACCAGTGTGGTACTGGGATTGTTGTAACTTTTTCAAATGGTGTTAACGTGTTTCTTCAGATAGAGCTGTGTTGTTTTCTCGAGTTGAACTGAGTTTGCAAAATGTGTGTTTTGAAAATATCTGTGTCGAGTATTTTCTTAAGTCGAGACATGTGCCAGTATCACGGGGAATCGTCGGCTTCACGATCTGTAAGTATTTGGATTTTTGAATTGCATTGAGATTTATTGCCATTCTAAGTTGATATGTTTTGAGATTCAGAAAGATATTATGCGGTACAGTATAAGGTGACAGAGTTGGGACAGGATTTATGATCTTGAGAAGTTATGATTTTGGAAATCAATATGTCGATTAAGTTTTGGAACGGAGTTTTGCATTTGGGAGAAATATTGTGGATTGTTCAGGAGAACATGTAGTCATGTTAGTTCATCTTGAGATATATGAATCGCTTTTGAGCATTTGAAAATGATACTTTTCAAAATGAAAGTTTTACAGATGTTTTACCGTAAATGATTTTGGGCGAGACCCAATAGATTTTGAAATTGTTTTATAACTCGGGACTTGGGGTTCGAAAAGAGTTTCCTACTTTTAAACTTCTTGTAATGCGGAGCGAGATACGGTGAGCCCTAATATTTCAAAAGACTTTTCTTTTCTTAAAAACTCCGAGACTTGTAAAATACTTTATCAATCATTTACCTATTTCGTTTCTGTCTGTCACAGTTTTGATTTACTTGTTCAAATGAAACTTCTCGGGAAGTCTTTCGCTGTGTTGATTTGTTTCAATGCATTGTTATAGCATAATTGAGGTGATCCAGGATGGAAAATGATTGACGTTGCGAGTCATATGTGGAAAAGGAGTTTTTGTCGGAGTTTATACATTGAGATTTTGGATTCTATCGTGTAGTTTTCTGATGGAATATCAGTGGGATTTGTGACGAGCCGGATTGGTATATAGGAGTACGGATGTGGTCAATCATTTGCATAGTTTTCATTTTAAAACTTCGAAATCGTGTGGATTCGAAGGAAACTGTTATCAAATACTTGGCACCAGCGAGCCAGTTTATTTTTCGAGAATTGATTTGTTGGTCTTACCAAAATTTATGTTTTGAGTTTTGAATTTTTTTAAAGAACTTTCGAAAATTTGTCTCCTTAACAAGATTATATGATTTCAAACTGGTTTTGAAAATGTGATTGATGTACATACGCATTTAATGCATAATGCATATCGTGGTGAAGTTCTGAATGAGATTCACGAACTGGATAAGACATCAATGTGGTACGAGGAAAAGAGATTCGAACTTTAGTATGGCAGTTTGAATATCCGGTGATGATCGGTTGAGTTATCGGATAAGAGAAATATGTTGCATGTTGTAGATTCATGCACATAATATTATTTTGGAAACTTGGGATATTGTGAAACCGGAACATATGTGCTATGTGATTCCATTGGTGCGGTAGTAGCGCAATTTTAACATAGTGAGTTTTGAATGATTTCTTTGTAAGTGTAGATTTGGGGAGGATGACCCCATGCTGGTGGTTTTTGATATTGAGTGGTCGTTCCCACTCCATGTATGATTGGATATGTTCGTCGGTTTATGATTGGTTGTTCGTATGCCGAAGAGTATGTTTGACAGTCAGGTGTGTTTATTGAGATCCACCGTATGTGATTGGTTTGTCGTTTTAAGAATGTTATTCTTTCGTATATCTGTTTTCGTGGTTCTGTGTTGACCGTGTTGGAGTTTATCATGGTGATGATATTCTCGATTGCATTCCGACCTTTGGATTGGTCATATTAGAGTTCATCATGTCAATGATATTCTCGATTAATTTATGGGTTGATCATTGCTGGTGATCATCTGAGCGTTCAGATTTTGTGTTGATATTTCGGGATTCGTTGCCATTGTGTTGGGCATTTGTTTCACAGATGTATCGTGTATTATTGATTTATATCAGGATTTTGACTTGATTGTGTAATCAAGCAGGCAGGATTCGAAACGGATAGATTATTTCTTCCGAAGATGTTATATTTTTGTTGAGATTCATGGAATTGTGATCGTAAGCGTGTTGAAGCTTTACAGTAAAGTCACTTGCTAGTATCTCAGGAGAGCGTCGACTTGGCGCATATGTAAGTATGCTATTTTGATTATTCGGTAATAATGATGATTGATCGTTGTCGTGATGGTTTCGGGATATTTTGGTTGAACGATTTGTTTGTTTTTATGACGGATTGCAAGTTTCGAGGACGAAACTTATTTTAAGTGGTGTAGTATGTAATATCCGGAATTTCAACTACTGTTGTTTAAGATTATTTTATCCGAGTTATGTTGTACAGCGTGGAATGCATGCGGTATGGGTAAAATAATTGAAGGACCAAGACATCTGTATTGGTATAATTGTCGTACTTGGTCGACAATTGGATGTAAGAAGTATATGTATTCAGTATGTCGTATGTTCGTATTCTGTATGTTGAGACGATTGGACAAGAATAACTGAAAATGGCTAAGTATAACATTATTAGCGCACGCTAATAATCAGGAGTAGCGCACGCTATCGTGCAGGTTTAGCGCACGCTACGGATATAAGATAACGCACGCTAATGCAGTCAGATCGGAAGGAATCTGCGTGTGGACCAGGCCACTTTCGGCGCACGTTCTGATAAGTCAACGGATGTTGTAATGTAGTTTTAGCGCACGCTAATGCATGTTGATTAGCGCACGCTAACTGTATATCGGACAAAAAGGAATCTTATCCTCGTCAGCACTTTCGGCGTGTGGACCAGTCTTCGGAGCATACAAACAAACGAGTCAACTATGAGTAGCGCACGCTAAGGTAAGACATTTGCGTATGCTAAATAGAGGCATTTACGTACGCTATTGCATGGGCATTGCGTACGTAAATCACTTCATGCGGTAAGACAGTTGCCTCTGGACTTCGATAGCGCACGCTAACAAAGACAGTTAGCGCACACTACGTGTGTAACGTACGTTAACTGAAGATGTTAGCGTACGTTAGTAATGTACAGTATATATATAAGTGCAGTTGGCCATTATTCGTCATTTCCGTCCATTTCTTCATGTGAACGATAGAGAGGGGTCTTAGAGAGAAGTTGAGGTCCCAAACACTTGAGTTGATCATTCCTAACAACATTTGAAACTTGGAAGTGATTGAAAACGAATTCAACCTTGGGATTCAATCCATTCCTTCAAAGAGGTAATTACTCTTCATCTTTGGATTTCATTTTGGATTGAATGTTGATGTTCTTGAGTTGATGATTATTACATAAACAAGTTGACAAGATGATTATGAGATGGATTACCGGAGTATGATGATATTAATATGATTCTTGTGATTTGGATTGTGTTGTTCGTTTTCTTGAGATAAGTGGATTAATCCTTCTCCTCAGTTTCGGATGTTGATGTTATTGTAGATGATTACTCTTTGTAATGGAAGATTAAGGAAGTGTGGTTACATTCTTGACGTTTCGTGTATTAATATTAAGGAAGATGATATATGGATATAGAACTTGGATTATAAGTTGGATGATTGTTTATATGTTAAAGGATATCGGATTTCGTTGTTTTGATAGCTTTGAACATGATTCAGAATCACTTAGTGTTCTTGAAATCACCATAAGTTGATCGGTATCTGAAAAACATGCATCTGTACAGCATTAGCGCATGCTACGTTTACTGCCTAGCGCGCGCTAACGGGAGCAACTTAGCGCACGCTACGTTAGGTGATTAACGTGCGCTAAGAAGGCAGAAAGTGCAGTATTTTCATGTTGTGATTGTAAATTCGTTCTGGTTTGAGTAGGATTGATTCGACTAGTGTTTAATCGAGATATTGTCGAGCCGTTAGGTTTGTGAATTGATTTTATCGAATGTTGATTGTTGTCGAACTTGTTGTGTATTGATTATTGTAATAGGTTGAGATTATTGATCGGTGTTTATAACCATATGTTGCGGTCGTGTTCGAGTATGTTCGTGAATGGCGTTGGTCAGGGCCGAGGAGCTAGTAGACGAAGACAATGAAATTGGTAGCAGCTTCCTCGTCATTGTATCGGTATCGAAGTAAGTTATTACTTGCTCAGTTCATAATATTTAATGAATGGTTTCCGTTTCATTCGTGTGTAATTCGTATAGCAATGTTTATAATCGTAATCACAGGAGATTTGAGATTATAAATCGTATTCGAGTTTTGGGAATCTAAATCATAATGTATATGATTTACTTTTGTTATTGGTATACTTGTATATCGAGGATATATTGTGATAAAGGCGAAGATATGAATTATCTGCAATCCATGATACTTTGGACCGTCGAGTATTGAGGATAATGGTTCGTGATGGTTTAGACATTGAGATCGTTCTCGAAGGACTCCGGGCAAGTACTCTAATCATTTTTATTATTTGTGTCGATCATGTCGTGATACATTCGTGTATCGTTGTTGTCATGCATTTGTGCATTGTTGTTGCCGTGTATTGTGTATTGTTGTTTTGTGCAGTTGTGCATTGTTGTCATATGTCCACCTCGGGTTGGTCCGACGGGATCATCGGGGGATCTATGCTAGCGTGCGCTGGATCATCGGACGGGTTTTCCACCTCGGGTTGGTCTGACGGGATCATCGGGGGATCTAGGCAGTGAACGCTGGATCATCGGATTGCCATGTATTGTTGTTGTGCATATGTATATTATGGGTTTGCCATAAGTATACATTGTCGTTATTGTTGTGATCATATTGATGTTGTCATATGAGTATGCATTTGTAGGTCTTGTGTGAGGACCATGTCCGTATGTTGTGTTGATCTGATCTCGGATTAGACTGACGTGATGGTAATGGTATTTCGTATCTTGAGGTATGTTCCGTATTTCATTGGTACTTGTCTTTGATGGACAATCGATTATCGTATTGGAATTGTCGATGTTATCCGATGGATTGAATTGGCTAGAGTTGGTATAATTTCCGTATCGCGAGTTATGATAATGTTTTGAGAACCTTGAGTATTGTTGAGATACCGTACAGATATTTCGGTATTATTATAATGAGTTGTTAAGGATACGAATCATGGATTCTCGTAAAGTTACGACGGTAAGATTACACTGGTCGTATTCTTACTTAGTATTTCCATTGATATGTAATTATTGACGAGATGTAATGGTTATCATTGTTGGATATTATGGCTGACCCCGTCGTGGGCTTTCTTTTTAGGTTCTTGGATTATCAAGTTTATAGAGGTCGTGGAGAGATGAACTTCTCGGAGGATACTGGCAAGGGCATGTATTTGTGTTTTGAGTTTCTGATCAGTTGTTGTATTCTGCTGCTAGAGTATTTTAGTTGTTTATCTTTATCCGCTGTGTGAGTATTTTTAAATGGCCTTTTGGTATCTGATAACTTAGGTTACTTTGGCAATCGTTTTCTAAATTTGTTCTGTCGGTGCGTGTAAGTGATAGCTTAACGTATGTTTTTAAACTGTTGAGTTTTGGCATTTCGGGCCTTGTGGTTTCAAATGAGATTTTTACGACGGTTTTGTTAAACGGGTTTTGTAAAGTCTTCGAACGTTTTTAAAGATAGTACCGTCGTTCGCCTCTTAGGCGTTTGTAAATGTTTGCGAAAATTTCCTTCAGCCTTGTGGGTTCCATCTCGGGGCCCACGGCGCTGTAATATTTCCGGTTAAATCTGGGGGTGTTATAGTGTTGGCCGATTTTATCAAAAACATACACAAGAAATTTCGATTTTTCTTCTAAGTGTTTAATTGTGGATCTTGACTTGTGTCTTTGATTCCACAATTGAGAGAACACTTTAATTCTTGCTACACATCGGAATTACTTGAAGAAAAGAAAATCGAGAATTGTGAGGCATATTGTTTCGGCCGATCCATAGGTGTCCAAGCAAGATCCGGTAGCTCGTTGCCCACACAACGTCCGGTTCAAGGCGGATCATACTCTAGAAGATCTAAAGGTAGAAATACAAGGCGATCAAGACGGAAGTAACCAACATGCTTCAAAAGGTAATATCCTATGATCTTTGATCTAGATTAGAATATTTTAATTAATCAACATATTTAATTAATAAATAATATTTAAATTGCTTATTAGTCTTAGTAATTAATTAATTAGCATGCCTAAATAGATCTAATGCTCGTAGATGCGTAAAACGCTATTATCAACTTTAACAAACTTCGCTTCCGCTGCGTTTTACTTTCCAACAATTGGTATCGGAGTCGGATTTTTAGGCTTTTGCTATTTTAATTAATTTTAGTGATTAATTGATAGCAATTTAAATATTCATATATTTTGATGTTGGAATATTTTGCTAGATGTGTTCTTGCAGGCGATATGATCCAATTATCATGGTTTATATGAATGGTGTATTTATTTATTTAGTTTTATTAATTATGCAATTGTTGGTTTGGCCCGTTTTTTGAGGCATGTAATGGTTCTTTCCCGTGAGAAAATCCGCTGGTAGTTCTAGGTGGTTTTATTTTTTCGTGTAAATCTTGATGTAATTTCGATGTATTTTATTTTGTATAAGATTGTAATCGAATTCGGAAAAGATGGGATCACGGAGAAATAGAGCGAAGCAGGATTGCCGATCGGCTGGCAAGCGGCCATGCGTGGCGGCGACAAGCGAGCAAGCAGACACGGATACTGTCGAAAGCGGCGCCAGCCCGCTGCATGGCGGCTGGTCCGGGCGATTGTTCGGTCCGGGTAAATCGATTTAGTCCGATCTGTTCCTTGCCGTTCATTGCGTCCGCTGGGAAGTCGGGATTTAAGATTAAATTTTTTTTATGTAATTAATTTTGCATAAAAGTGAAATTTTAATTTTAGAAATCCACGGCCCGGCCGGGGAGGAGCGACGAGATGCTTGATTCAGTGAGAGAAATCGAGTCGAAGATTTTCTCGAATTCAACTCAAGGAAGAAGACCATGATAATTGGATAATTTAATTATACATGCTTTATTTTTGGTTTTTTTATTGTTTTGATGTATGGCATGTATGGATGTATGCGTGATATGTTTCCTTGCATGTTAGGACGAGAAAATTAAAAACCTTAAGGCTAAAATAACTAAGTGATTAAATTGATTTATTTTAAATAAAATAAAATTGGCCTCCATAATTAATTTAAATTGTTAGTAATTAGCATGCGCGTTGATATTAGATTCTTCCTCCATATCGGATGTGCTAATTATAGGTTCACTAGTTTTAAATTTTAAAATGATAACATAAGGTAAATATTACTTTTTATGATAGGACCTCTCCATCTGTAGGACTATTATTTAAAAGATAATATTTTAAGGATGTTAAATTATGGTATTCACTTAGGTGTATTAATTAATAAGCTCCACATCGGAGTCTATGTTAATTAATACATGGCCAAGAGGAACCAACTATTAATTTTACTTGTCATAACATAATTTGACTAGATAGTAAAATTAAATAAGTAAAACTCTACTTGGAAAATGTGTGTGTAAATGTCCACACGATCGTGGCTTGCATGTGCGGATTTTTCGAGGTGTTGGTTGCTAGCATATATATTGTGTTTTTGAGGTTTTTCGATATATTTTGCTATGCATTATGTGATGGGTGTTTTTAATTTTTATTCTCAGATGTCTTTCAATCCACTAGCTGTTATTCTCAAAGAAAATAAACTAGATGGCACTAACTTTGCCGATTGGAAAAGAAATCTTGACATTGTCCTGACTGCTGAGGGGCATAAATTTGTCTTAATTGAGGAGAGCCCTCTAGAACCAGAACCGGATGCCACTCCCGAAGAGTTGGCTGAATTCCGAAAGTGGAAAGAGTCTGATGAGATGGCTCGATGTTACATTTTGGCTTCACTGACAAATGTATTGCAGCATCAGCATCAGACTATGGGCTCGGCCGCGGAAATGATGAAAAGTCTCACCGAGATGTTTGGTCATCAGAACCGGGCGGCTAGACAAAATGCTATGAGGGTATTGATGACAACCCAAATGTCTGAAGGGACTCCAGTGAGGGATCATGTTCTAAAACTGATGTCTCATTTGAACGAACTGAGCATACTGGGGGCTACTATCGATGCGGAAACGCAGGTCGATATTATCTTAGGCAGCTTACCTAGAAGCTTTGAGCAGTTCCGCCTTAACTACAATATGAATCGTAGGACATATAGTTTGGAACTTCTGACAGGGCTTCAGTCTGCTGAAGGTCTCTTCAAACAAGGTTATCATCAGATTCTTGCGGCAACCGGTGCTACTTCTTCCATACCCAAATGGGGAAAGAAGAAGAAGCAGGTTGGCCAGAAGCAAGTGGCAACCCTAAAGGTGAAAAGCAAGGCTCCTCACCCCGAGGCGAACAAAAAGCCAAAGGGAAAGTTCTACAAGTGCGGTCAGAAAGGACATTTTAAAGTGGACTGCCCTACTCTTAAGAAAGGTATGTCTCGTGCACTAGTAGTCAAAACATGTTTGGCACCTTGTTCTTCCACTTCGTGGATAGTTGATTCAGGCTCCACTGATCATGTTTGATTTGACTCGCATGGTTTTCAGGTAACCAAGCAGCTTAGTGCGGGCGAGATTACCATCAACTGGGGCGATTATTCCAGGCTTATGGCTGTTGCAGTGGGAGTCGTGCAGTTGAAGATTAATGATAAATTATTAGTTCTCAATAATGTATTATTAGTATCGGATTTTAGAATGAATTTAATTTCGGTTTCTAAATTAAAAGGCGATGGTTATTCAGTTTCTTTTGATGATGATGCCATTATTAAGAAAAGAAGCGGTGAATATATTTGCAAAGGTACTTTTAATGATGGACTATATGTCGTTAATACTGCACAAACTCCTATGCATAAATCACTTAACTCTTTGTCTAAACCTAAAAAGAGAAAAGAACCTTCAAGCATAAACCAAACATATCTGTGGCATTTACGGTTGGGACATGTAAACCTTGGGAGGATTCAAAGATTGGTAGATGATGGCCCATTGGATGATCTCCAAGTTGAGTCATTTCCAATTTGTGAATCCTGTCTGGAAGGTAAAATGACCAAAAGGGTTTTTAAAGCCAAGGGAAACCGTGCTCAGAATGTGTTAGAATTGGTTCATACGGATGTATGTGGTCCAATGAATATCCAGGCTAGGGGTGGTTTCGAATACTTCATCACGTTTATAGATGATTATTCGAGATATGGATACATCTATTTGATGCGACGTAAGTCTGAAGCCTTTGACAAGTTCAGAGACTTCAAGGCTGAAACGGAGAAGCGTCATGGGAAGAGTATCAAGTCGCTACGATCTGATCGTGGTGGCAAATACCTTAGTGGAGAGTTTTTGGATTTCTTGGCGAATGAGGGGATTTCGTCCCAGCTCACCGCGCTAGGAACTCCACAACAAAATGGTGTGGCTGAAAGAAGGAATGGGACTCTTTTAGAAATGGTTAGATCAATGATGAGTTATTCAGATTTACCTATTTCGTTTTGGGGATACGCCTTAGAAACAGCGGCGTACATTCTAAACACAGTGCCTTGAAATCGGTTCCAAAAACACCCAGAATCGTGGAGTGGCGTAAGCCCGATCTAGGACATGTTCGGATTTGGGGTACTCGGCACATGTGCTGAATAAGGAAGGCGATAAGTTGGCATCTCGTGCGAAATGCAGTGTTTGTAGGATATCCTAAGGGAACGAAGGGTGGCTTGTTCTATAGTCCCCAAGATCGAAGGTCATTGTTAGCACCAATGCCCGATTTCGGAAGAGGATTATATGATTAGTCACAAGCCCATGAGCGAGATAATTCGAAGAGGCGAGGCGAGACTCCGTCTATACCAATCGTCTGCGCCAACTAACACTGCACCACGTATCGATTCTGAAACTTTTACACCAACTCAGGATTTGCCTCGTCGTAGTGGGAGGGTTGTTCGTCAGCCCGAACGATTCATAGGCGTGGGAAAGTCTTCGGACTCAATCCCAGGCAAAGATGAATCAGTTCCCTGGACCTATAAGTAGGCAATCCAAGATAAAGATGCTGACTCCTGGCAAGAAGCAATGGAATCAGAAATGGGATCTATGGATTCCAATCAAGTGTGGGAGCTAGTAGAGCTACCTGATGGTGTACAAGCCATTGGGAGTAAATGGGTCTACAAGCGAAAGAAAGGACGTGACAGGAAGGTTGAAACCTTCAAAGCGAGGCTTGTTGCAAAAGGTTACACTCAGAAAGAGGGTATCGATTATGATGAAACCTTTTCGCCGGTAGCCATGCTTAAGTCAATCCGGATTCTTTTAGCTATAGCTGCGCATTTGGATCTGGAGATTTAGCAAATGGATGTCAAGACTGCATTCTTGAATGGGAGTCTAGACAAGGAAATCTATATGCGCCAAGTAGAGGGATTCATTGCCGAAGGAGAAGAGCACTTGGTGTGCAAACTTAAGAAATCCATTTATGGACTTAAGCAAGCATCTAGATCTTGGAACACTCGTTTTGACGAAGTTGTACAGTCATATGGATTCGTCCAATGTCCGAGTGAGAGTTGTGTGTATAAGAAATGCGATGGAAATGTGTTGGTGTTTCTTGTACTGTATGTAGACGATATTCTTCTGATTGGAAACAACGTGAAGGAATTGTCGGACGTACGGGTATGGCTATCTGAGCAGTTCGATATGAAGGATCTAGGAGAAGCAGGATACATCCTTGGAATCAGGATCTTTCGTGATCGGAAGAAAAGAATGTTGTGCTTATCCCAGGCATCCTATATCGATACAGTGCTGAAGCGTTTTAGCATGGAGAATTCCAAGAAAGGTTTTCTACCCTACAGACATGGAATTCAACTATCTAAGAACATGTGTCCTAAGACACAAAAGGAGATAGGTGACATGAAGATGGTCCCTTATGCATCTGTTGTGAGAAGTCTCATGTATGCTATGATTTGCACTAGACCACATATCTGTCATGCCGTGGGCATGGCTGCTAGATATCAGTCAAACCCAGGACCAGGACACTGGATTGCTGTCAAGCACATACTCAATTACCTGAGAAGGACTAGGGAGTACATGCTTGTATATCAATCAGACGACCTGCTTCCGGTGGGTTACACTGACTCAGATTTTTCATCAGACAAAGAAAAGTCCAAGTCTACTTCGGGTTATGTGTTTAGCCTGGGATGTGGAGCCATTAGTTGGAGGAGTGTGAAGCAGAAATGCATCTCGGACTCTACCATGGAAGCCGAGTACGTGGCAGCCTCTGAGGCAGCCAAGGAGGCAGTGTGGCTCAAGTACTTCCTGCAGGACTTAGATGTGATTCCCGATTTGCCAGAGGGTATTACACTTTATTGTGATAATACTGGTGCAGTCGCAAATTCAAGGGAACCACGATCCCATTAGGCAAGTAAACATATCAACCGCAAGTACCACATCAAACGACACTTCGGAAAGGAAGGAGACATAGTTGTAGCCAGGGTTACATCGGAAGATAATCTTGCTGACCCTTTCACGAAAGGCCTACCTTCAAAAGTTTTTGAAAGGCATGTGGAAGGAATGGGATTACGGTGTATGGCAGCATTGCTTTGAGTATAAGTGGGAGAAATGAGAGACTATGTAATAGAGTAGTATACTTAAAAGCATGCTTTGAGTATAAGTGGGAGATTGTTAAGATTGTATACTGCAAAGCATACTTTATGGTTGTATTACCTAAATTCCTTGTTACTACCTATGAGAATATTAATTACATTTAATCACATGTTTTGCATATTAATTCACGTTATGGTTATGCAAATGAAATGTCTAATTATTTTATATTGTAGATAATATGGTGTGTTTGTGTCACACGGAAGATCACATTATCGGTGCCTTATAAAATAATATAATAGTTCACAACCTATATAATTATTAGACAAATTATATAAAGGGTTGTAGTGTATGCTTGAGAATAGTTGGTCTTGACTATTAGCATACATTAGCGTATTTGCATACGTTGAACTGGATCGAGGTGAGATAGTGTCTTCTGTACTGACTGTAAGAAGAACGTAAATCTCGGATAATTATTATTTCTTAATTCTAAGTATATAATATTTAATTGTGTATTTATAATAATTATTGCTTTGATTTATCATAGGTGAGAGTCAAAATGATCGACTCAATAAGCCTCGTATCTTGGGCAATAATATTTTTTATACGGCGATTATTATTATTACTAGAAATCGTGTCCCGACTCGTCTTTGATTGATGATGTCCCTTGAGGAGCTCGATAATGATTATTATATTAAACCTGCAGTGGATTTAATTCCGATATAATAATAAGGTTCGAGTGGTACTACTCTTGGATAAGATATTAATTAATTAAAGCTGTCAGTAGCTTATAATTAATTAATGGACATTCGATATCTTAAATACGGGAAATAATATATTTAATAAGGAGCCCAATTTCGTAATTTGGGATTTTGGTAGGAAGTGCAATATCAACTTTTTAGTGGACTAAGTTGATATTAATAGATTCATCATATATTAGGAAGAGTCCTAATAAGGTAAGATGAATTAATTGGGAGTCCTTTCATAATCCTCCTTTAGATCCCTAGTAGTAGTCCAAGAGCCTATAAATAGGACATATGGGGTGTTGGCCGATTTTATCAAAAACATACACAAGAAATTTCGATTTTCCTTCTAAGTGTTTAATTGTGGATCTTGACTTGTGTCTTTGATTCCACAATTGAGAGAACACTTTAATTCTTGCTACACATCGGAATTACTTGAAGAAAAGAAAATCGAGAATTGTGAGGCATATTGTTTTGGCCGATCCATAGGTGTCCAAGCAAGATCCGGTAGCTCGTTGCCCACACAACGTCCGGTTCAAGGCGGATCATACTCTAGAAGATCTAAAGGTAGAAATACAAGGCGATCAAGACGGAAGTAACCAACACGCTTCAAAAGGTAATATCCTATGATCTTTGATCTAGATTAGGATATTTTAATTAATCAACATATTTAATTAATAAATAATAAATAATATTTAAATTGCTTATTAGTCTTAGTAATTAATTAATTAGCATGCCTAAATAGATCTAATGCTCGTAGATGCGTAAAACGCTTTTATCAACTTTAACAAACTTCGCTTCCGCTGCGTTTTATTTTCCAACAGCCGTTGCCGGGGAAGTATAAGTGTTATAATTGAAATTTTACATTGTAAACTATTTTTATAGATACAATTTCTCGACGTTGTAACTTAGTACTCAATTGTGTTTGTCCGGTTAAGTGGCGGATAATGGTACTCCGTGACTATTAAAGTCGGAATTTTCAGTTTCCCACAACAACTGATATTTATAGATATTTTCTCCTATTATTTTCACTTTATTTATTTTATTTTATTTTTATCATGGAAGAAACTTTGAATAATATTGAAAAAATATTTCTCTTTCTGAGCAAAAAAGTAATTTTAAAAATCTACAAAGCAAGAATTGAAAGGATGAGGTTGCTTATGAATAAAAGCATATCTTTTGATATTAGATTCATAATTGAAGCCAAAGTGAGAATAGTATGTGAATTCACAGAAATACCTACTAGATTTTTACCAGGGCTAGGAAAAAGTTCATATGCCAAGAAACAACGAGCAAAGATAATAGATGTTTGCTATAAATGTAACACACCGAGATATTCGGAATATGTTACAGTGCCGTAGACCCCTACATGGGACCTACCAGGCTACAATATAAAAACTCCACTCGACTAACCATCTTGGTTAGCGAGGATACACAATTAAATAATGTGACATATAAAGATACGCCCGGAGCAACCGGCAAAATAAGCATCAACCAACAACGTGACAATTTAAAGCAATACAATACGGAGTTTGAAACAAAAGCCTAAGTACTCGCGAGTACAATCTATAAGTTTAAAACTGTGGGAACAACCATATCGAAATGGACAGAGGAAATAAATAGACCCAAATGCACATGTCAACGACCCTGGCCAACATCCTCGTCGTCCTGGTGCTCGCTCGTCCGGATAATCATAACACGAAATCCATAACAAGAATTTCCCCAAAAGCGGGTCCCCAAAGGGGTTAGCAATTACGCTAGTACAAGTAATCAAGGCAAACCAATCGCTTACACATTTCATAGTACATGCACCAATATCAATTTCAAAAGTCAAAACCGGACATGTCTTTTAGGAAAATAAACAATCAAACAATTAGCCTTGAGAACAGGGCGGCGATACATTCTCACTCGGGGCCTCACAGGACCCTAACGAGTTGGCTACAATTACGTAAAAACAAAACCACGCACACGCTATGCCGTGAGAACAGGCGGCGGATACATTCTCACTCGAGGCCTTGCAAGGACCCTAACGAGTTGGCTAGCGGATGCGAAACTCGTGAAATCCAGGCGGCGGATAGATTTCCCTCCTTGACCCCGTCGGGCCAACACGAGGTGAGTTACACACAAGTAATATACATTACCATTTCACGTTAAGCATAAAGGTTTCCAAAAATACTTGCCTTGAATAAGAGACGGCGCAACGAACGGAAGGAAAACACCGACGACCGATAGGAGCCGATAATCACGAACCTAACGATACGAATAACACAATCACCACCAATTCTAACTAAATACGGAATTGGAAACACCCGAAAACCCTCCTACGATTTATGTGTATTCGTATCAAACAACGACGAGGGCGGATCGCAACCAAACCCTCTCGATTATGTAAATATCACGAAATACATCATGAGTTCGTAGGAGAACAAGAACAATGACGAGATTAATCATAATCAATAAGGATTAATCAACAATACGAAGCAAATCGAACAATACACCCGAAAATCCCCAAATCCTCCAAGGTAGGTTATAAGAGATTTTACCTTGATTTGAAGATGAACGATGGATGATTAGTGATAGGTGGATGGTATGATACTTGAATATGCTCTTACAATGGAGTTTGGATCGAAATCGGTCGAACCCTAGCTCAAGTCGTCGCTCCCGTCGTGAAAAGGAAAGAGAGAAGTGAGAAATGAGGAAAAACTGGGCCGCCGGTTTATATCTTGGCAGTGTTACGGCGTAACACACCCACATACGGCCGTAACACGGGAACATTACGGCCGTAACACAACTCTCTTACGGCCGAATCGCCTCTGGAAAGAAGCTGGGTAAAATTTACTGACGACACTTACGGCCGTATCAAGACACCATTACGGCCGTATCAATACTTACGGCCGTAACTCTAACATGTTACGCCCGTAACCCCCCCACTGGAATCAAGTGCAGAAAACGAACTCATATTACGGCCGTATAAGGGAAACTTACGGCCGTAACTCTCAAGCATTACGGCCGTAACAATGAGGCTTACGGCCGTAACATACTCGAGACAAGAAGAAGAAATCAATCACTTCTCGGCGAGGAAATGATCGGGAAGTAACGAGACGTATCTGCTACCAACCGATATACTTCCAATGATTCACGCCAACGACAAAAGATATAAAATGAAACGTGATTCCGAATGTCGAAGGTTCAGAACAACAACGATAACAAGAATACCTAAACTTGGGAAAATTACGAAATGGCCCAAACGTTCACAAAACCGCGATATGGCGTCGGATTAACAAACCGAAACTCACGATACGAACAACTCAACTATACGAACTCGTGAAACCAAAGGAGTTAGAAAAGCGAGCGAGTTCTACGAGAATCGAACGTCCGTGCCATAATACATGACATAAAACGGAATAATATCAAAACATCACCAAGATCATCCCGATGGAGAAACTCCAAGAATAACATAGATTCAAAATGTCGACATGGTTACAAGCGAGCTACCAAAAATAAAAATACACCAAAACGGGAATATCGGACAAAGAAAAAAAAATGCGGATATTACATTCTACCCCTCTAAAAATAAGTTTCGTCCCGAAACTTAAGAAACAAACAACTCGGGGTATCTAGCACGCATGCTATCCTCGGTTTCCCAGGTCGCCTCCTCGACACCATGCCTCGACCACTGCACCTTGACCAAGGGAATGGTCTTATGCCTCAGTTGTTTCTCCCGATGCTCTAAAATCTTCAAAGGACGCTCCTCAAAAGTAATATTCTCGACAACGTCAATCTCCCCATAGTCGATGATGTGACTAGGATCCGGGACATATTTCCTCAGCTGGGAAACATGAAAAACGTTATGAACATGACTCAGGGCCGGGGGTAACGCCAAACGGTATGCTAACCCACCGACTCGCTCGAGGATCTCGAAGGGTCCAATAAATCTCGGACTCAACTTCCCCTTCTTCCCGAAACGGAAAACTCCTCTCATCGGCGACACCTTCAGCAAGACGTGGTCTCCCACCTCGAATTCTAAAGGTCGACGACGGACATCGGCATATGACTTCTGTCGACTCTGGGCAGTCAACATCCGTTCTCGAATTAATTCTATCTTCCGCCTCGTCTCTAAAACGACATCCGGTTCGGTCCCGACCAAATCGGACGCCTCATTCCAACAAATCGGCGATCGACATCGTCGCCCATAAAGTGCCTCATACGGTGCCATCCGAATCGACGCGTGCCAACTATTGTTGTACGTGAATTCGATCAATGATAAGTGCTCCTCCCAGTCGCTACTCCAATCGAGGGCACAAGCACGCAACATGTCCTCGAATGTTTGGATAGTGCGTTCCGACTGTCCATCTGACTGGGGATGAAAAGAGGTACTCAAATGCAAACGGGTACCTAACGCCTTATGCACCGCCTGCCAAAAGTGCGATACAAAGCGGCCATCACGATCCGAAACAATAGACTTCGGAGTACCGTGAAGTCTCACAATCTGCGCGATAAACACACGAGCCAATTTCTCCGGGGCCCAAGTGTCCTTGATGCCCAGAAAATGTGCCGACTTGGTCAGACGATCAACAATCACCCATACCATATTCATGCCCGATCTCGATCTCGGCAAACTCGTAATGAAATCCATCGATATATCTTCCCATTTCCATTCCGGAACGGAAGTGACTAAATAACTTGCCGTCGGCGATGCTCGATTTTGACCTGCTGACAAGTCAAACATTTTGCTACAAACTGCGCGACTTCCTCCTTCATATCATTCCACCAGAAATTCCTCCTCAGGTCCTTATACATCTTACTCGAACCAGGATGAACGGAGTAAGGTGTAGCATGGGCCTCGCGCAGAATACTCTGTCTCAACTCTAAGTCGTTCGGTACACAAAGCCGACTCTGGAATCTCAAAACACCATCCTCATGGATTACAAAGCTGGGAGACTTTCCCTTAATAATGTTCTCTCGGATTTGAGTAATCATCGGATCCTCCAACTGCTTCAGCTTAATTTCATCGATCAAAGACGACGAAATCTCTAAAGCACAAAGTTGCCCGACAGTCCCAGGTAACAAAACCTCAATATCTAACTCGATCAAAGTCCGCCGAAGCTCAGACTGAGACGTAAGGACCTCAAGCGTTCGCAACGCAATCGGTTTCCGACTCAAGGCGTCGGCCACGACGTTTGCCTTGCCCGGATGATAAAGGATTTCGAGGTCGTAATCCTTAATCAGCTCTAACCATCTCCTCTGCCTCATATTCAACTCCCGCTGAGTAAATATGTATTTCAGACTTTTATGATCGGTAAAAATCTGACATGCCGAGCCGAAAAGATAGTGACGCCAAATCTTGAGCGCAAAAACGACTGCCGCTAACTCCAAATCATGAGTAGGGTAGTTAAGCTCGTACGGCCTCAACTGTCTCGACGCAAAGGCAATAGTCTTGCCGTGCTGCATCAATACGCACCCAAGACCCTGACCCGAAGCATCGCTATAGACGGCAAAACCCTCGTTGCCGCACGGCAACGCCAAAACCGGGGCTGAAGTCAAACGCCTCTTCAGCTCCTCAAAACTCGACTGCCTCTCGTCATTCCAAACGAACTTCTCGGACTTATGGAGCAACTGTGTAAGTGGCGAGGCGATTCGAAACCCTCGGCGAACCTACGGTAGTAGCCACCAAACCCAAGAAACTACGAATCTCCTTCACATTCTTGGCGGTGCCCAATCCAACACCGCCTCAATTTTCTGCGGATCCACACGGACTCCCTCGGCTGAAATCACGTGACCCAAAACATCACTTCCTTCGACGAACTCACATTTCGAGAACTTCGCATAGAGTTGCTCGGTCCTCAAAATGTCTAACACTATCCGAGATGATGGGCATGCTCTTCCTCATTCCTCGAATAGATAAGAATATAAATCAATGAAGACGACGACACACTTATCCAAATACTCGATAAAGACTTTGTTCATCAATTGCATGAACACCGCCGGCGCATTAGTTAACCCGAAAGGCATTACCACAAACTCGTAATGTCCGTATCTCGTCCGAAAAGTGTTTTCACGTCGGACTCTCTCACCCGGCCGATAGTACCCCGATTTCAAATCAATCTTCGAGAATACCGCAGCTCCCTGCAATCGGTCAAACAAGTCATCGATTCTCGGCAATGGATACTTGTTCTTGATGGTCACCTTGTTTAGTTCGCGATAGTCGATGCACAAACGTAGTGAACCATCCTTCTTCCGCACAAACAGACCGGTGCGCCCCAAGGCGAGGCACTCGGTCGAACATACCCCGACTCAAGAAGCTCACTCACCGCTTCTTCAACTCGACATCTCTGAAGGTGCCATGCGATACGGCGCCTTCGAATTAGGAGCCGCGCCTGGCTCTAACTCTATAGTAAACTCGACCTCACGATCCGGTGGCAATCCCGGTAACTCGTCAGGAAATACATCAGGAAACTCACTAACGACTGGAATCGACGAAAGCTCGACCCCACCATTATCAGCCTTCAAGGCGTAACACCAATAACCAGTACACCCCTTCCGCAGGAGTTTCATCGCCTTCAAGGCGTTAATAACGAACTTCTGGTTTCTCTTCCGCCCCGCGAAAGAATGTTCGGTGCCGTCTTCGGCTAGCATGGTAATGATCCTCGTGCGGTAGTTCATGATCGCACCATGCCGCTCGAGCCAATCATCCCCGAGAATCAAATCCTCACCCTCGATACCCACAACAATAAGATTAGAGAGCCAAGCCCTCTCACAAATAATCACAGAACAGTCCCGGACTTCTCGATCACCGACAATTCTATCACCGCTAGGAAGTTTAACGATGAAAGGCTCACAAGGTGACAAGCAGTTGAGACTCAAACGGCGTACACACTCTAGAGAAATGAATGACTGCGTAGCACCCGAATCAAAAAGCACACTGACAGATGAGAATGGATATGAACGGTACTGCCGCCACAAAGGCCGGATCATCGGCCCTCCTCATCTCATAGATACGCGGCCGGGCGAGCCGACACTGGAAGCTCCTCCTCTAACGGGCTGACCCCGACCCCTACCTCGGCCGGCACTCTGTGGAGGCGGCGGAGCAAATGAGCCCTGGTTCACACTCGGCTCCAACGGTACTGATTGGGAAGAACGGGCGCCACGAAGCTGTTTGGCCTGCTCACAAAAAGGGGCCCGGTGGCCCACTGTCCACAAGTGTGACAAGTAAGCTTGGACGAGAACACCGCCGACTCCTATGGCCCCGCACACCACAGTTAAAACATGTGGGTTCTCGAGGGGAGGTTCCGGCGGCTCCCCGATAGCTCCCAGTGATACGAGCCGATCCGCCCGATGAAATATTTGCGGCTTGAGATTTCTGCGGCCTCCACTCTTGGGACCGAAAATTTCCGACCGACTTCGCTTCTTGCTCTCACGAGCCAAATCGCTAGCCGTCACCGACATATCATAAGCAAGAGCTCGACTCGATAATCCTTCAAGGTAGTACAGACGAGCCGGACATATAGTCCCGAATGGGCGGCTTCATCCTCCCGAAAAATGGAAAATTTTGTCGCTCTCGGCGACAACTTGGGTCTTCACATAACCCAACTCCTTGTTAAAGTCGGCAATGGCACGAGATACGGGGATATCCGTGGTTGAGCATCGAAGAAAGCATGCACTCGAGCACATCCGGACCGGCCACGGACAATATTCGGTCTCCATCAATTCTTGAAATTCGGCCCATGAAGCCACATGATCTTTGGGACCAACGGCCTCCCACCAATCCGTAGCATCTCCCGTGAGAAAATATTGAGCAATAGGGACCTTACGGTCCTCGGGCTTGGTAGCAGTGAAAACTTTTGATATCTCCTTGATCCACCCTTCCCAGCCGATCGGGTCCGAGGCTCCCGAAAACTGAGGAGGATGCATCTTGATGACATCCTGAAGCCAGCGATCCGCTCCGCCCCGATTAGCATGGGCCTGGTTGGGGTTCTGGACCACCTGAGCTATAGCCGCCATCTGGTTAACCATTTGCTGCATAACAGCCGCAATACCAAGATCGGCGTGCTCCTGAGAAGAAGCATGACTATGACGGTCACCGGTACTGCCGGCTCCCGAAGAATGTGACGTGGCCGCCCCACCGGCTGCCCCACGTCCTCGGCCGCGTCCACGACCACGACCACGACCACGGTTACCTCCGGCGTCCATACTGGTGTTAAGAGATAACAGAAGTACATTGATGATGAGTAAGGGAGGAAAAGCAACTTCAACTCGAAAAGCAGAAATACAATGTAAGAAAACAAAGGATCGAGTAGGAAAACTTACGAGCACTGGAAGTACCGAGATGCCGGCGGCGGTGTGACAATGTGCAAACAAAACATGACTAGACCCAAATAACCAACAAGCCTAGGTATCCATAAACCTAGAGCTCGATACCATTTTACGTAACACCCCGAGATATTCGGAATATGTTACAGGCCGTAGACCCCTACATGGGACCTACCAGCTACAATATAAAACTCCACTCGACTAACCATCTTGGTTAGCGAGGATACACAATTAAATAATGTGACATATAAAGATACGCCGAGCAACCGGCAAAATAAGCATCAACCAACAACGTGACAATTTAAAGCAATACAATACGGAGTTTGAAACAAAAGCCTAAGTACTCGCGAGTACAATCTATAAGTTTAAAACTGTGGGAACAACCATATCGAAATGGACAGAGGAAATAAATAGACCCAAATGCACATGTCAACGACCACAGCCAACATCCTCGATCGTCACTGGTGCTCGCTCGTCCGGATAATCATAACTCAAATCCATAACAAGAATTTCCCCAAAACGGGTCCCCAAAGGGGTTAGCAATTACGCTAGTACAAGTAATCAAGGCAAACCAATCGCTTACACATTTCATAGTACATGCACCAATATCAATTTCAAAAGTCAAAACCAGACATGTCTTTTCCGGGAAAATAAACAAATAAACAATTAGCCTTGAGAACAGGGCGGCAGATACATTCTCACTCGGGGCCTCACAGGACCCTAACGAGTTGGCTACAATTACGGAAAAACAAAACCACGCACACGCTATGCCGTGAGAACAGGCGGCAGATACATTCTCACTCGAGGCCTTGCAAGGACCCTAACGAGTTGGCTAGCGGTACGAAACTCGTGAAATCCAGGGCGGCAGCATAGATTTCCCTCCTTGACCCCGTCGGGCCAACACGAGGTGAGTTACACACAAGTAATATACATTACCATTTCACGTTAAGCATAAAGGTTTCCAAAAATACTTGCCTTGAATAAGAGACGGCGCAACGAACGGAAGGAAAACACCGACGACCGATAGGAGCCGATAATCACGAACCTAACGATACGAATAACACAATCACCACCAATTCTAACTAAATACGGAATTGGAAACACCGAAAACCCTCCTACGATTTATGTGTATTCGTATCAAACAACGACGAGGGCGGATCGCAACCAAACCCTCTCGATTATGTAAATATCACGAAATACATCATGAGTTCGTAGGAGAACAAGAACAATGACGAGATTAATCATAATCAATAAGGATTAATCAACAATACGAAGCAAATCGAACAATACACCCGAAAATCCCCAAATCCTCCAAGGTAGGTTATAAGAGATTTTACCTTGATTTGAAGATGAACGATGGATGATTAGTGATAGGTGGATGGTATGATACTTGAATATGCTCTTACAATGGAGTTTGGATCGAAATCGGTCGAACCCTAGCTCAAGTCGTCGCTCCCGTCGTGAAAAGGAAAGAGAGAAGTGAGAAATGAGGAAAATCGGGCCGCTGCCGGTTTATATATGGCAGTGTTACGGCCGTAACACACCCCACATACGGCCGTAACACAGAACATTACGGCCGTAACACAACTCTCTTACGGCCGTAATCGCCTCTGGAAAGAACTGGGTAAAATTTACGAAAGACAAATACGGCCGAATCAACACAACAAAACGGCCGTCTAATTACTTACGGCCGTAACTCTAACATGTTACGCCCGTAACCCCACTGGAATCAAGTGCGTAAAACGAACTCATATTACGGCCGTATAAGGGTATCTTACGGCAGTATCTCTCAAGCATTACGGACGTAAAAATGAGGATTTCGTCCGTAAAATAGCCTGAGACAGAAGAAGAAATCAATCACTTCTCGACGAGGAAATGATCGGGAAGTAACGAGACGTATCTGCTACCAACCGATATACTTCCAATGATTCACGCCAACGACAAAAGATATAAAATGAAACGTGATTCGAATGTCCGAAGGTTCAGGAACAACAACGATAACAAGAATACCCTAAACTTGGGAAAATTACGAAATGGCCCAAACGTTCACAAAACCGCGATATGACGTCGGATTAACAAACCGAAACTCACGATACGAACAACTCAACTATACGAACTCGTGAAACCAAAGGAGTTAGAAAAGCGAACGAGTTCTACGAGAATCGAACGTCCGTGCCATAATACATGACATAAAACGGAATAATATCAAAACATCACCAAGATCATCCCCGATGGAGAAACTCCAAGAATAACATAGATTCAAAATGTCGACATGGTTACAAGCGAGCTACCAAAAATAAAAATACACCAAAACGGGAATATCGGACAAAGAAAAAAAAATGCGGATATTACATTAAATGTGCTAGATGGAACTGTAATTTAAAATGTCGATCTTTGGGAATTCCATCTACAAACAGAGAAGATAAAATTCAGTTCATTAAGGATGGTCTGAATAAAGAGAATTTAGATAATATCGAAATTTCTCTTGACAGGCATCCTAGTGGACTCGTACATTATGGAATTCGATGTTTGTGGAATAAATTCAAACTAGAATATGAACAACGTCTTGGGAATCTGACGTTAAAAGACCATGTTTGCCAATTTGAAAGAAAATTGGATGGGAAGCTTCTCCCCGACTCATAGAAGGCGTTTAGGCCGTTTCTGAACGTAAAATCAGAGGAAGATGTGAGCCACAATCACAACTACTGTACATACACGTGAGTATCTTTTATTTTTGTCGTAAGGTGAGATTTTCTGAATAAAAAATGTGATATGCGATAAAAGCATTCATTATTCTATTGAGTAATTGAAGCGCAATCAACGCAATCACAAACTTGTTAAACAATTTTACCTCATTTTTCTTCTATAAATAAACTTTGTGCTTGTTTCTTTTATTCATCCCTCAAACTTATACTTTTCTCTTTTTCTCTCAAATAAATTTCTTTTCAAAAATGGAGTCATCATCTTCCACAAAAAAATTTAGCACAGTCTGTATTTTTGGTGGAGCTAGTTATGGAAAAGAGGCATGCTTTATTGAAGCAGCCCACAACTTGGGTCGTACCTTAGGAGAATAATGCATTCATGTAGTTTACGGAGGAGGAAGTCTAGGATTAATGGGACGAGCTGCTGCTTCTGCCTATATAGAAGGAGTAAGAGTGTTGGGAATTCCAAAACCTCTGGCTGAAAGTAAAATCACCGGGGCAACTATTGGAGATGAGTTTAGATCTGTAAATATGCAAGATCGCATAACTCACATGATAAATAATTCTGGCGCCTTTATCACCCTTCCCGGTGGTTTTGGCACCCTTGAGGAACTTTTTCATGTGGTTACCAGAGCCCAGCTAAATGTTCATCAAAAACCAATAGGTCTGCTTAATGTCAATGGTTTCTTTGATGGTTTACTATCTTTCATCGACTACTCTGCTGAAAAAGGTTTTATTTCCGAGCGTGCTAAACGAATCATAGTCGTTGCAATAACACCAGAAGAACTAATCAAAAAACTCAATGAATTTGTTTCTCAACCAGATCCAGCACTAGCTAAAATTGTCTGGATGGAAGATTTTACCGTGAGAAAACGAAAACTGGATTCATTCCTCTCCCTTTGATAACTCATGTCGGACCTCTTGTATTTTTACTTTCTGTTGTGTGTAAAAATCGTGCTAAATGATGGCATCTTAAGGAGTTCTTCTTGATCTCTTGACGCGCATCTATTCGCGATTTATGTATTGTTATTTTATTGCTGTAATTTTTATTGTTTGTTTTTTATTAAAGCATTGATGGCAGCGTAAGGCGACTCTTCGGACTTTCTTGAAGCGCATCTTAAAAATTGTGTTATACTTCCGAGTATATTTTATTTTCTTTTGTTATTTGCTTCGTATATTTATTCTCTTGCAGATTCTAAATGGCGTTAGCGCAAGCATCAACCAATAACAGGGAGTATTATGTTTTTATCCTTGCTTTTTATTTTATTTAAATTGGGGACAGTTTTATTTTCAAGTTTGGGGGTGGTATGTTTTAATTATTTTGGTGTGTTGGTATTTTGGTGTGTTTTGATTATTTTGGTTATTTTCCTTAATTTTTTTTAGTATATATATATATATATATATATAGTATTTTGATTTATGAGATTTCTAGATCTGGCCATAACACCAATAAGTTAGCTATATACAAGCTTCTAAAATAGTTATAACCGGTAAAAAAATTGTATATTCCAAAATTTTTTGATCCCTAATCTCTCTTTTCAATCCTTGTAGTTATCATTTAAAATCGAGTCATTCGTTACCTTGAAAAAAGAAGAATTAGTCGGTTGATGAAAAATAGAACTGAAATTTACTTAATTTGTGGAGTTTTTGATTTTTCATGCTTAACTAATAAATAATTTTCTGTAAAAATTCTATTCCCTAAAAAAATAATTGGTGAAAGGAGTCTAGTTGAAAATAAGGGAGAGGTGTTGAGCAGCAATAGCTGCCTAATTTTGGGGGTCCTAAAATTTTGCAAAAAATAAAAGACTAACCATTGTTGGTGCGTAGCTGCCGTCTCACACGAAATGGAAATTGTGTTGGTGAAAAGAGCTACACGTTAGCAAATAACGGTGTGAAAGTTATCACCTAAAAAAAATGGAAATTGTGTTGGTGAAAAGAGCTACACGTTAGCAAATAACAGTGTGAAAGCTATCACCTAAAAAAAATGGAAATTATGTTGGTGAAAAGAGCTACACGTTAGCAAATAACGGTGTGAAAGCTATCACTAAAAGGGATATAGTTTATGAGCATATTTGAATTAATTAGCGGCTGAATTTCAATACACTCAATTTCGTGAAAAATCACAATATTTGATGACGCCAATGAAATTCTTCTTCATATTTAGTCGAAAAATAAATGAGTGATCGAGAGCAACCATTAAAGGAGTCGTGTGTGTCACGAGTGGGAAAGAAATAATCAACCTTTTGGGGGGGAAAACCTTGCATTTTGGAATTACAAAATAAAGCCGTGTTTTAACTTTAAAATCATTAGTAGATTTATTTTGAATCTTGATTCATTTCTATCTACTGTATAAAAGCTGGTTCTTGTGTAATAATGGCATTTTGATCTCCTTTTCTCTTTTTATATGATTATGTTTCTTAATTTATGTGCGTATTATTATTTTTGTGTCTTATTTTTATTTTTATTTTTGGAGTGTGATTAATAAAGAGTCTTGCTCGGGACTAGCAAGAATTCAAGTTTGGGGGTGTGATAAGTGTCAGTTTTATACACTTATCCATGGTTTGTATCGATAAATTTCACCCATAATTGAGTTAGTCTACTCGTTTTTACTTTTAATTAATTAGTTTTTAATAATTTTATTTTTATCGGATGAAAATATAAATTTAGTCTTAATCGGATTGAATTACCGATTTACTCAAAAATAACATGTTTATAAAATATTCTCTTTGTTGAATTTTTATGTATTCATGTTGTAGGGCTTTCCGAGATGAGTTCGGCAGTCTTTTCGGATTCAAAATCAGAGTTATATATCAAAAGTTATCATTCGAAGAAGATTTGGGGCGAAAACGCAAAAGTCAGAAATTCTGGGCTAAAAATGAAGTCTGAAACTCCATACGGGCGTAACATCTAAAAGTTACGGGCGTAACTCACAAAGCAACTAATGTGCAAAAAGTCGTAGCCATGTTACGGCCGTAACTCCTCAATGTTACGGCCGTAAGTCCTCATAGTTACGGCCGTAACTCCTCAAAGTTACGGTAACTCTTGACATTTTTGATCATTGTCTAATTTTTTATACTTTTGGTCTATTATTGAGGGGATGGCTGGCATTGATCCGATCTAATGTAATAATGCTGGAGTTTTGGAGCTATTAGATGACTTTAGGTGTATAAATAGACCCCTTAGATCCATCATCCATGATCATTCATCTTATAATTTTCCACTTTTGTAATATTTTCTTTTTGTGTGAAGAAAACACTTGTGTTCTTGAGTGATTTGTATAATAGTGGTATAACATATGTTGTTCAGGGAGTTTATTGCTTCTTTCTCCTTTATCTACTAAGGGAGTTAGGATCAATTCTTTTCCTTTTTCAGCTAATAATGACCACTCAAGCTTGTATTATGTTTATTAAACCCTTCATGGGCTAAGTTACCTTAAGTCGGATTATAAACAAGGTTAGTCATGATATTTAAGTTTGTATAAAGATCTATTATGAATTACTTATTATTGTGTGTGATTTTCATTGTTTTAACAATCTTTATTTATTTGGCCAATAAATGACGATATTTATGGTCTTCATATGTTTCGAAAGAAAATATGTTTGATTAGATCAAATGATCTTCACTCTAAGTTGTTCTAGGGGATAGAAATATATATCTAGACCTTGGATGGTTCTTTGAGTTATTTTCATAAAACCTAATGCTATGTATTGAAGCTAATCAACATAGAAATATAGTGGAGTGGTTCAATATATAAGGGGCGTTTTATAGTTCGAAAGAGAAACCGTCTTTTTAAGGAAAATCGAATCTACACAACATAATAAGTAAAATCATCTTATGATCTCCTATACATCTTCTAGAACTAATTATGAACTAAATTTGTAATCCCAACTATTTCATTATATCTTTTATTAATCTATTATTAGTGCATTCTTTCATTTCCTTGAATTTTAGAACTATTATTGCATTTTCATTGCAATTGTCAACCCAAACTCTAAAATTATGTGTTTCAATCATATTTATCTCTATAATAAATAGTTAAATAGTGTATAATTCAATTAACCTAACTTCCTCGTGGGATCGATAAACCGGACTCAAAAAGTCCACTTACTACTTGATACGATATCGTGCACTTGCGATAGTTACACTAAAGACCGTGTCACCGACCGTCTTCTGGTTGAGAGGTGCTGAGAGAGAAACCCTGAGATAGATTCAAGAGAGGAAGCTAAGAGTCTGAAAGTATGTATGTATGTCTGTATTTTCGGAGAGGAACGTTTATGAACGTTTTTCTTTCGTGAGTGGAACTGAGAGGAACCTTTTTCCAGTTGCTGGAGGTTCTCTATTTATAGCAATGGGAGTTCCTGGGCGATCGCCTCTGCTGTATTATAATAAGCGGGCGATCGTCTTCAGCACATGGGTTGATCTCCTTAAAGTCCGCGGCTGCTGCTGGCAGCCAGTTGTGCGGACCAATGAGAAGTATGCATGCGTCTTGAGTCGCTGTCCCGGGAGGTCCCACCTTGTACTTTTTGGTGGGTCTTTCGGTAGGTGAGAAGGTGGTGACAGGCTGTGGTCAACGATCCATGTTCTGCGGCACCATTCGCAGGTCTGCACATGGGTGCTTTGCACTCGTGATCCAGTCTTCGTAGACTTTGACGGACGAAGGCCTTATTCGTAGCACAGGACGATCGTCCTAGGTCGGGCACCAGAGTCGATCGCTAGGTGCCAAAAGGCGATCGCCTTGGGAGTCGATCGCTAGATACTCGAAGGTGGACTGTTACCTTCGTTCTGACAAGGTCGCCGTAGCTCGTTTGGTCGTGAACTCGGTCGCTCGGCCCTCATTCCGATCGCCGTCGAGGCGTATAAATCGCCGCACAACACACTTAACTTGAGTTATTATCTCAGTCTGGGTACTAAGCAACTGAGCCACAAAATCACACCTCAGCTTCCCAATTTCTTCACTTACTTTCATAATACTAGATTCTAGGGAATTTACCATTTCCTACATAAAAAGACTAAATAAACTGCATACATATGATGAAATAAATATCATATAAAACCATATGATTTATATATATATATAGTTGTATGATCTTAAGTGAAAAACGTAAAGACCAAATGATACCTGTCCAGAACCAAAAACATAATCATTCAGCTGATCGTTAGTTGGAGTTTTACCACTTTCAATCCAAGATGAAATCCTCAGATACGACTTCTCTTTCAGAAGACATATTCCACGATCCTTTAAAGTCATAATGGTTTCATACAAAAATACTTGAAAACAATATAGAAAACCACACAACAGTTTAGTATAATTATTTTTAAAAAAATTGTACTCCACAGAACCATTCTTCAACCGTCTTGGAGATCCTTTAACAGCAACAGATAAGGACTTCAAAGTCTGCTCAAAACATAACTTACCCCAAGAAAAAACATTCAAATCACCAGACGCTGCATAAATCAATATTGACCTCTCTACAAACCTAGGAGGGATGGCATCTAACAAATAATTAAACAGTAAATAAATTACTGAAAGCCTAACTACTTCATTATCATCTTCAAAAACGGCATCTTTATACGTATAATCAATTAACGCTCTAGTAACACGATTTCCACTAAAGATTTTATATATCATATCATTATGTTGATCCTCAAACGCAGATAATTTAGAAAAACCATCCCCACGCAAGTCAGTTATTAAACAAAACTCCGGTTACCCAAGACAAACTCGTAACGCCCCAAACTCAAACCATATTTCTTCATTATCCCTTTGGTAAATTTCTCTAACTAGGGTTTCATGAATAATTTGTGAAAACATTTTCGGCGGTTTAAGGTCAAAAAACTGTCCAAAAGGAGTTTCCATGAACAAATCACGTTGAACAACCGTCAACTTATCATGAATAATTTGCGGAACGTCAAAATCATTCAAATAAGTTGCTTTCCCATGAAAATTTCTATTATTTTCATCATAATAAAAGTTCCATTTCTGCAAAAAAAAAAAAAAAAAATTACAATCACAACCCACACACATAAACACACACATACATTTAAAAAACATAATTATTCCAGAAACCCATAAATTAAGATAAAATACAAATCCACACACCAAATATTTTCAGAAAAATGCATACTTGAATGTTAAAACGTTGGTATATATAAATATGAAAAAAAATACCTTCAAAAACTTCGGACGGACAAAGACCTTTTCTTCACCATCGGGATGTTTTTGCTTCTTCAATTCACCTACAATTTTACCCTTGCCTTTATCGATCGGAGATTCAAAATCAGGGTCAAGGATCGTTTAACAGGACCGATTGACTCACCTTCCATTCGAGTCTTCTTCCGAAGTTCTCTTTGCACGGGACTAGGGTAACCACTAAACCTTTTCTGACCAGAACTAGATCTACGCAAATTTACGGCATGAAGAAGATTTTTACCCTTTTCAAGCCTTGCGGATTTCCTCCGATTCTCGGAATTGGTTACCTCCATAAAAAGAACTAGACAACTTTGGGGTTCAAATCAATAAAAACGCAACTATACCAATATATCAAGGAGAAATCTTCAGAAAGAAAACAAAGAGATAGAAGAAAAAGAGAAATTTACGCTAAAGATATTCTTCAGCCGAGATTCTCCTCGGTAGGGTTACGAGGGGTGAAGGTTACAGAAAATTAATAATAAAAATAGATATTATCTAATAATACAAACCTACCTTTTTAATACATCGGTACATACGTGTAAAAAGAAGTTGAAGAGTTGTCAATTTTAAAATTAATTTTGAATTGTTACTATATATTTGTAATTAAATACAGTAGAATATGTAATTTTCCCATTCCGGTTCTAATTTGATTCATGAATTTCCAGTTTGGTTCTTTGATTTCCGGTCTCAAAATCCGAGAAAAACTTTGTTCACCCTCTATAATTGAGGTCATTGTCACCCTCCCTCAGTTCCGTTAAATTTCTCAATGCAAATGGCTTTTATGATGAAATCTTTGTAAAATGGGACCCACTTTATGATACAATCTCCATATCCCACATAACTTGTTTGCAACCCACTTAATATAATGGGACCTATTTTACCCCAAAAAAATCTTTCCACATAATTAGTACATATAGATTCATACAGAAAACTTATTCATTTCAAATAAAATAAAATTCATCTCATTGTCAGAAAAAAGAAAAACTCATCCTGAAGGAGAAAATCGAGAAAGAGTGTACATAAATATATTAGACAAAAAGTGGATCATAATAACAAAGAGTGTACATAAACATATCATTCTACACAAGACATGAGATTAAAAATGCATTGCGGCTAGAACGAACTCCTCGTCGGTAGCCTGAAAATTTATATATAAAATTCATGAGATGATTTTATAGTGAAACATTAGGGGTAATAGACCAAAATAATTGAATCGGAATCTTATTATCATCTTACATATTTGTCGGCAAACTTGGAAATTGTTGGCTTTTAATTATTTCCGGAGGTGAAAATGTTGGCATGCTTGGATATAGAGAGGGATAATCCATATTCATCCATTGAAAATCATGATTATTATAACATGCTTGCTGGGACATTTCAAGCAGACTTGAGAATTGTTGGCTTCTAATTATTTCTGGAGGTGCAAACGGTGGCAGGCTTGGATATGGAGAGGGGGAATCCATATTCTTCCATTGCAAATCATGATTATTGTAACATGCCGGCTGGGACATTTCAAGCATCCCCTGCACAAAAAAAATGACTCTTGATTGATAAAAAAATAGAAAGAACAAAACAGTCAAGGAAAGAGATATATAATGCAAAGAATACAAAATAATTGTTTACCACTTTTGAAGAATTCTTCTTTCGTTATTTGGTTTCTAGTGGACCTTTAATTCTTTTACTCGATTGACCTTTAGAGCGTCTTTTTTGTTATCTCTCAATTGTTGCTCATGCTGCTCATTTGAAAAAGTACTATGCTGCTCATTTTTGGACCCTTCCATAATTTCATCAGAGGCCATAAAAGATTCAAGTTTGGTTTCTACTTCAAGCAACAATGACTTGCATAATGCAAAACCATCAGTACATCTTGAGCCCTTGGTCACAATTTTTTGTGAAATATGGGATAACTCACTGTAACGAGCTGTTAACATTGGATCGTTGTCATTTGGAATTATCTCTCCCGCGGGATCACAAACGAGTTCATATATAGCTGCTCGTGTCCATCTTTTCAAATAAAACTTTGAAGGCAAAGTTTTGAACTCCAAGTGTCGGAATAATTTCAATGCATGCGAACACAAGATCCTGTCGAACTCAAATTTCCTACACGTGCAAGATACCACATTTTCCAAGTAGTTGAATTTAAGTGTGCGTTGTAATACCCGTAATTTCGATTTCCGGTAATTTCCTTTTTTTTCGGCGGAAGTCTGTTTTGACGACTCGCTCATGACCGTTTCGTCATTTTGAGAATGATTAATTCTACACCTTTTGTCATCCGAGTTCGTTTCGGTTTTGTTTTGTTGAGTTTCGTGCTTTTTAGCGACTTTTCCGCACTTGAGTTCGATTCTTGCGAATCTCGTTCGAAACTGCTGTTTCGAGTTTCCCGTAAGTCCGTTTAATTTTGTTAGACGTGTTGTGAACTTCTGTCTGGCTATTCGATCACGTATCGTGATTTCCGGGTGTTTTGGGCCATTTTGTAATTTCTTGAAAGTTACGGGTATCCGTATCTGTAATTGTTGTCTCGACCCGTTTCTTGGTCGCGTATGACTAATTATGGTATTATGTTTTCATTTCGGGTCGTTGATGTTGTCCGCGAACTTTTCGTCGTGTTCGTTAAAATGCGTTTTGAAATCGAGTCGTCGAGCCATGTCGGTTGAGCGGTGGCCGGACGGTGGCGAATCTGGCCGGACGGTTGCGGGCATCGGCCGGGCGCGGCGAGAACCGGCGTGGCGTGCGCTCTGGCCGGAAGTCTGCGCGCGCTAGCTCGGCAGGTATAGCGCACGCTAGCTTGGTCGACCAACGCACGCTATCGGACCGGACAGTGGGGTTTCTGGGGTTCTGGACTCGGGAAGGATCGGCAGGTAGCGCACGCTACGCCGAGCGTAGCGCCCGCTAATCGGCAGGCGTAGCGCACGCTGTCGGCCGGCTAGCGTACGTTACCCGACCGGGCAGTTCAGTCCAGAGGGTTCTGGACAGATTGGCTAGCGCACGCTAGCGTCCGCGCAGCGCGCGCTATCGCGGTCGGACATGCAGGATCCGGCCGGCAGATTGAGTCTTCAGTACAGGGCCTTGCAGGCCCCGGCCGAGGGTTATCGGCCGAGGCTACCCGTTAGCGCGCGCTAGTCCGGAAGGTGTAGCGCACGCTAGGCCGTGCCTGTATAAATATGACAGAGTAGCCATATTTTCACCCGTTTTTCATTTCCATCTTTTCCTCTCTGCGGCTGGAGACTTGGCGATCCAGGAGAGATGTTGTCAAGCAACTAATCCACGAAGATTGGGAGTTCATATCATCGATTAATCCCTCCATAACCTCCTTTGATCCAGCTAATCAAGGTGAGATTTCCTAGAAACCTATTTTGGGAAAATTTGGGGTTTTTGCGTTTTTGTCCGATTCGTTCCGTGTTGTTGATTAATACACGATGGGTATGATTAATCTTGGTAGTATTCTTGTGTTTAACATCATTTAATCCATTGTTCTTCGTCGAATAGAAGTATATTTCTTGATTTCCTTCAAATTGACTTTTTGGGGGATTTGTCCTCGATCTCGTTTTTCATCCGTTTTCGATGGATCGATTATGGTTAAATGATGTTGTTAAACATATTCTATGGATTGTATATCCATATTTCAACTTGGAATTCCGTTTTCGTGATTTGACGGGACGAATCGTGTTCTTGGCCGTTTTGGGGGAAATCCTTGAACCTTCGTCATTTGTTCTTTGAATTCAGCGGCTTTGGGTCGTTCTTTGGAATTCATTTTCGTTGTTATTGTTTTCGTTCGTAGTTCATTGTTGTGGATTGTCATTCGGTGGAGTCGGCGAGTTTGTAGTCGGTTCATGCCAACCTACTTCGGCCGATTCTCCGCGTTGTGGTTATTCGAGGCAAGTACCTTGCCCATACTTTTCTTATTTTATGTATATGATGATCGGTGATCGTCTTGGTGTGTTTGTTTGGTTGTTTGAAATGAAGTTTCAAAAGATTTCGGTTTGGCCTCGTTAAAGGCTTTCTTTCAAATGGCGTGTGTGTTTTGTGAATGGTGTGTTTTGGGAATTGATTATGATTTGGTTATTTTGAATGTTGAAGGATTTGATGATGATACTCCTATTGTTTAAAGTTATGGAATCGTGTATTCCGTATTTAATCTTGTTATGGTGTTTTGAAGAGTTTGATAATGGTGTCGAGTTAATGGCCATCTCTAGTGAGTATTCTTAATGAACTTACATTCTTAGCATATTAGTATTGCATGAGTAACGTGTGTGTGTGTATGCTCACTACGGGTTAGATCCGACGGGGTCTCGGTAGGGGTCCACAAGAGATGTGGATCGACGAGCTTGCTTTTAACCACTACGGGTTAGATCCGACGGGGCCTCGGTAGGGGTCCACAGAGACGTGGATCGACGGTTAATTGTGGTGCATTTTGCAAATGTGATTTGATTATGGCATTTCCGGAAATGAGTGCTTTCGAACGGTTTTCATGATTGCATGTATTGACTAAGTGTGTAAGAGGTAAGTTGTTCGTTTGGCCTACTTGGCTAGGATGGCACTAAAGTATTTTGTTGTTTGTTCTAAATCCTTTATTTGTATATTTTGATGTTGGGAGACGAACCTTGTGGTCGTTCTTGTGTACTGTGAGTTGATGATATTTGGGGCTAAAATCCCAACGGTTTTGTAAAGGTCATTTGACGGATTTGGGGCTAAAATCCCAACGGTTTGGTAAATGTCATTTTTTGGAAAGTAAACCTTTCGGGCGGTAACCTCTTTTGTCTTTTGGATTTTGAAAAGTAGGATTTGATAATCCTAAATTGTTTTCTATTAAAACTCTCGATGGCATTCTAAACTGTTTTTATAAATTTTTCCATTGATTTGTGATCATTCGATTTTAGAACGTTTTCTCAAATTCTTACCTCGGGAAGTGCTTTTCGTTTCGTTTGGATCTTTGAGGATCCTTGGTTATTGTTATTCGTGGAATGTGAATTGTATGGCTCGTATTTGCACTTTGTTCTTGCACTAGCAAAACAGTGGAGTTTTGCTAACCCCCGAGTATTCGGGGGGTGGATGTCTGTTTTTGCATTCAGGTTTTGGAGCATAACACAAGGTCGGTACGAAGGATGATGAAAGATGATCGATACTAATCACATGAGGAACCGTACTTTGTTTATTGGTTCAGTTGTACTCTATTGTTCCGCTGCTATATTTTCCCGTTGTACGGGTGTGGTTGTATTTTGACCCCTGCGTGGGCATGAGTTGTGTTTGAGTTGTATGTATTTGTTGAAAGACCAAATCGGTCTACTGAGTCATTTTAGCCTTAAAGGCATGGTTGAGTTTTTATATGTCGTTACCAGCCTGGTAGATCCTTGAGGAAAGGTTCTACGGCGTGTAATATCCCTGAGCGGATTGGGGGTGTTACAGAAATGGTATCAGAGCTTAGGTTGAGGAAAACCTAGGCTGTAGGGTCAAGTCGTGTTGTTTGAGTCTTGTTTCGTCGGATTTTATCTGATTGAGTCGTGTCGCGACGCGTCGTTTGAGTTTGTTGGTCGTGATTAGTATCGTGGGGCGATCATCATCTTCGTGCGACCTGTGGAAGTAAGTCTCCCTTCTTTGTGTTGTGCCTCGTGTGACACATGCTATTTTTATGATTATTTGTTAAGTGATGGAATCCTGATGTGGATTTTGATTTCACGATATGTATTTAATCGACTCTCGTATTTGATTTATACGAGGAGTGTCGTCGCTTGTGATGTCTTTTTATTGTTGTTTTTGTCCGTTGCTGATGATTTTCGAATCGATTTGCACGTTTTACAAGTTATCTTGTGGAAGCTTTGTGCTTATACACGTTCGACTTGTTCACTAGCCAGTGCGGGAGGGTCTTTAGAGGCCTCGAATGGGGTCAGTGGTTTTGTTCTGAATGTGGTATTTTATCGTTTATTTCTGTTTAAAGACATGTATTGTCTTGATTTTGAATGTTTTGATGCGTGTACTAGGAGTTTTTTTTAGTGAACGTCGATATGTGCGAGTTTTGGGCATTCTGGCCTATTGGATTTTTGAAAACCTTGAGTATCTTAGAAAAATAAATTTCGAGACATACTTTTCAAATGAATTATTTTCTTGTGGTACATCCTAGGTGCCACAATATATTTCAAAAATTTTCTACTTCGAGGACCAAAATGCTTTAAGATATTTTCAATGTTTTAGAAACACTTTTATTTAGACCCGAGGGTCGAATATTACAAGTTTTCACTAAGAGAAAGTGTTCTCATTTTTATCAAATGCGAAATGGTTCTCCAATGTCTCGATAACGATGTTTCACGTTTGTACTTTTTGAAAGGTGATACTCAAGATCAACCGGTGTTCTTCTAAATTATTTTCAAAATGAGGTTTTCGTTTTTAAAACCTATCCATTCCCGTTTGAGGGTTGGGTATGTATGTATGATATTCGCGTTGTCATTTTGATGTTTACTCCCGAGTATGATCGAATTGGCGGTGTGAGCGTTGAGTCGCTTTCCACACATTTGTTGTGTTAGCCCCCTGTGAGAGGCCGGGTGTTGGTGTTGAATATTATCGCCTCGTAGTGATTTTTGCGTTGTCGCGCATGTGCGAGCTGTTAGAGCTTGGTTTGGTATGACCGTGTGCATCGGTGATGGTTTCGTTATGTGTCGGTTGTTTAATGTCTTGTTACCTTGCTCCCGTTTTTGTGAATTTCGTGGACGAGGTCGGAGGTAATGCCCGTACTATTTTGACTTCTATATTTTCTCTTTCTCCAGTCTATCGATTCGCTCATGTTCGTTGATACCTTATAAACTTGTTCTGTATTTCGGTTTCATCGTCCGAACGAGCTACGACCTTGTTGTGGGTCGATCTGGTTATCGCTGTGACTTTTTCGGGTTCGGTTTGATTCTTGTGAACCTTGTTCGGGAGTGACATCATCTGGTTCTATTAGTTCTTTTATTCGAAGTGGATTGGATTTGGAACTCTTGTGTTTTCGACTCTGTCGACTCATTTATGTTCGTTGACATTTCTGAGCTTGTCCTGCCCCTTGCTTTTGTTGATCAAACGAGTGTGGTATTGTTTCGGAATAACTCGTTTGTCCTTGTGACTTTTTAATTGCTATTCCCTTTCCTGTGGATCTTATGTGAATGCACATCCTGTTGTTTTCACCGGATCATATATTGTCTCGAGTCGAGATGTGAACCTTGGAGTTGTTGTTTGAATTTTATTGTTCTTCGTGATTCGAACATGATTGTCCGATTTTTGTTGTCTCGATCGTTGTGGTTCGATCGTTTGATTGTTCGGTTTTTATTGATCTCGCCCCATGATTGTTGAGCGTTCAGGCTCCTTCGTAATTCTCTTAAGTTCGAGAAAATTAGTCTCGTTTTCAATCTTCCAACCCTTGGGCGGTGGAATTCCGTAATTGTTCAGCGATTGGCTCGCATTTTGATTGATGTACCGTTAGGTCGGTCAATCTTATTGATTTTCGTTCGTTGTGTTTTGTGATTGTTCGGATAATTGACTTGACTATATTATCCGTTTGATGACGCTTGTCATTTTTTGGTTTTATTATATCCCTAACGGCGATGTTGTATTGGTCGTCGTGGAGCGTGTTTTCACGCCGTATATTCCTTTGCGTTGTTTGTAACATTTCGCCGTTGGGCGTTAGTTACGCATTCTTGTGTATCTCGTTGAGTTTTTCCTGGCGGAATATTTCTTCTCCCTACTTGTTTTAAGTTTCGGGACGAAACTTCTTTTAAGGAGGGTAGAATGTAATACCCGTAATTTCGATTTCTGGTAATTTCTTTTTTTTCGGCGGAAGTCCGTTTTGACAACTCGCTCATGACCGTTTCGTCATTCTGAGAATGATTAATTCTACACCTTTTGTCATCCGAGTTCGTTTCGGTTTTGTTTTGTTGAGTTCCATGCTTTTTAGCGACTTTTCCGCACTTGAGTTCGATTCTTGCGAATCTCGTTCGAAAATGCTGTTTCGAGTTTCCCGTAAGTCCGTTTAACTTTGTTAGACGTGTTGTGAACTTCTGTCTGGCTATTCGATCACGTATCGTGATTTCCGGGTGTTTTGGGCCATTTTGTAATTTCTTGAAAGTTACGGGTATCTGTATCTGTAATTGTTGTCTCGACCCGTTTCTTGGTCGCGTATGACTAATTATGGTATTATGTTTTCATTTCGGGTCGTTGATGTTGTCCGCGAACTTTTCGTCGTGTTCGTTCCGTACGTTTTCGGAAATCGAGTCGTCGGGCCATGTCGGCTGAGCAGCTGGCCGGACGGTGGCGGGTCCTGGCCGGACGGTTGCGGGCACTGGCCGGGCTGACGCGGCAGGAACCGGCGTAGCGTACGCTACGGCCGGAAGTCTGCGCGCTCTAGCTCGGCAGGTATAGCGCACGCTAGCTTGGTCGACCAACGCACGCTATCGGACCGGACAGTGGGGTTTCTGGGGTTCTGGACTCGGGAAGGATCGGCAGGTAGCGCACGCTACGCCGAGCGTAGCGCGCGCTAGTCGGTAGGCGTAGCGCACGCTGTCGGCCGGCTAGCGTATGTTACCCGGCCGGGCAGTTCAGTCCAGAGGGTTCTGGACAGATCGGCTAGCGCACGCTAGCGTCCGCGCAGCGCGCGCTATCGCGGTCGGACAGGCAGGATCCGGCCGGCAGATTGAGTCTTCAGTACTGGGCCTTGCGGGCCTCGGCCGAGGGTTATCAGCCGAGGCTGCCCGTTAGCGCGCCCTAGTCCGGAAGGTGTAGCGCACGCTAGGCCGTGCCTGTATAAATATGACAGAGTAGCCATATTTTCACCCGTTTTTCATTTCCATCTTTTCCTCTCCGCGGCTGGAGACTTGGCGATCCAGGAGAGATGTTGTCAAGCAACTAATCCACGAAGATTGGGAGTTCATATCATCGATTAATCCCTCCATAACCTCCTTTGATCCAGCGAATCAAGGTGAGATTTCCTAGAAACCTATTATGAAAAGATTTGGGGGTTTTGCGTTTTTGTCCGATTCGTTCCGTGTTATTGATTAATACACGATGGGTATGATTAATCTTGGTAGTATTCTTGTGTTTAACATCATTTAATCCATTGTTATTCGTCGAATCGAAGTATATTTCTTGATTTCCTTCGAATTGACTTTTTGGGGGATTTGTCCTCGATCTCGTTTTTCATCCGTTTTCGATGGATCGATTATGGTTAAATGATGTTGTTAAACATATTCTATGGATTGTATATCTATATTTCAACCTGGAATTCTGTTTTCGTGATTTGACGGGACGAATCGTGTTCTTGGCCGTTTTGGGGGAAATCCTTGAACCTTCATCATTTGTTCTTTGAATTCAGCGGCTTTGGGTCGTTCTTTGGAATTCATTTTCGTTGTTATTGTTTTCGTTCGTAGTTCATTGTAGTGGATTGTCGTTTGGTGGAGTCGGCGAGTTTGTAGTCGGTTCGTGCCAACCTACTTCGGCCGATTCTCCGCGTTGTGGTTATTCGAGGCAAGTACCTTGCCCATACTTTTCTTATTTTATGGATATGATGATCGGTGATCGTCTTGGTGTGTTTGTTTGGTTGTTTGAAATGAAGTTTCAAAAGATTTCGGTTTGGCCTCGTTAAAGGCTTTCTTTCAGATGGCGTGTGTGTTTTGTGAATGGTGTGTTTTGGGAATTGATTATGATTTGGTTATTTTGAATGTTGAAGGATTTGATGATGATACTCCTATTGTTTAAAGTTATGGAATCGTGTATTCCGTATTTAATCTTGTTATGGTGTTTTGAAGAGTTTGATAATGGTGTCGAGTTAATGGCCATCTCTAGTGAGTATTCTTAATGAACTTACATTCTTAGCATATTAGTATTGCATGAGTAACGTGTGTGTATGCTCACTACGGGTTAGATCCGACGGGGTCTCGGTAGGGGTCCACAATGTAACACCCCCAAGATATTCGAGGAGAATTACAGCGCCGTGGACCCCTACATGGGACCCACCAGGCTAACACAAGAAAACACCACTCGACTAACCGCCTCGGTTAGCAAGGAAACAATTGTTAACAATAAGAACATAAAACAACACGTCCGGTACAACCGGCATAAATAACATCAACCGACAAATACAGTAACTCCAACGAAGACTAATCACAAACTGAAAGGAAAAGCCTAAGTACTCGCGAGTACAATCTATAAGTTTACAATTTGGAAACATCCACATCAAAAGAGACAGTAAGAAATAACAAGACTCGATTGCACATGTCAACAACCTTGGCCGACATCCTCGTACCATCCCAGTAGCAGCTCGTGCAGTGAACATAACCTGAAATCCATAACAAGAATTTCCCCGACAACGGGTCCCCAGAGGGGTTAGCAATTACGCTAGTACAAGTAACCAAATGAACATTTTACATCTTACACATATAGTAATGCATGCCATCAAGAAATCATAATTTCCAAAACGCTCATTTCCGGAAATGCCAATATCAAATCACATTTGTAAAATTCACCACAATTAACCGTCGATCCACACCTCCGTGGACCCCTACCGAGACCCCGTCGGATCTAACCCGTAGTGGTTAAAAGCAAAGCTCGTCGATCCACACCTCCGTGGACCCCTACCGAGACCCCGTCGAGTCTAACCCGTAGTGAGCATACACACACACAGATTCTCATACAAAACTACTATGCCAAGATTGTAAGTTCATAAGGATACTTGCCTCGATTAATTAGACGATGACACGAACGGAACGGAAGAGTTGAACACGACCGCAAGGAACCGGCGGAAATGAACCTAACGATTCGAATAGCACAATCACAACCACTTCTAAACGATTACGGAAATGGAATACACCCGGAAACCCGCCTACGATTCATGTATATTCGCACAAAAATAACAACGAGGGCGGACCACAACCAAACCCTCTCGATTCCGCAAAACTATGAAAATATACCATGAATCCGTAGGAAAACTAATGATATCAACAAGATTAATCATATTCATCAAGAATCCATCAACAAAACGGAAAGAATCGGACAAAACCCCAAAATCCCCAATTATCCAAAAAGGTAGGGTTTCAAGAGATATTACCTTGAGTGATTCAAGTATTAAGATCCGTAGAACACGCGTTAGATTGATTATCCGAGCCTCACAACCGAAAAGAAATGATGAAAATCGACCCCCGGATGAAGAACTCTCCCCCTCTATATCCTCTCTCTCGCGACGCAGTGGAAAAATGGGAAATGAGCTGTTCACGCTCAAAACAACACATTTATAGTGTAACACAGCAGAACCTATCGGCCAGCCTATCGGCCGATAGGCCCAACCGATACCCATACGGAATGCCGGCAGTAGAGTCTATCGACCCCCCTTATCGGCCGAAAGGCTCCTGGAAGTGCTCGGCCAAAAACTGAAACGACCATAACTCTCTCGTCCGGACTCCGATTGACTCACCGTTTGAACCATTGGAAAGCTAACTCGATGTTCTATAATATTGCAAAGATTTATAATTTTTGGAGTTACCAAAAATTAATGGTGATCTAACAAGGACGAACTCATACTTAGAAAAGTCGTTTAGTAATCCTGAATTCAACAAAACGACACCGAAACCCGAACCTGAATACGAACCGAAGATACGGTTACGAAGTACTCACAAAGACGAATCTAAGAGCTAGTAGGACACACAATTCCGACCACCCGAAGGCTCGAAATTCGACAACGGAAGGTAATTACCCCAAACTTTGGGAAATTACGAAAATGGCCCAAATGCCCGAAAATCACCATACGTCAACGAATAATCAAACCGAAGCTCACAACACGTATAACAACGTTAAATGAACTTACGAAAAACCCCAAACGACAGTTTCGAACGAGATTCGCAGGAACCGAACTCAAGCGCGGAAAAGTCGCTAAAAAGCACGGAACTCAACAAAGCAGCACCGAAACGAACTCGGATGATAAAAAGTGCAGAATTAAATATTCTCCGAATGACGAAATGGTCATGATAGAGTTGTCAAAACGAACTTTGGTCGAAAAAAGAAATTTACTGAAAATCGAAAATTTGCAGATATTACATTCTACCCTCCTTAAAAGAAGTTTCGTCCCGAAACTTAAAACAAGTAGGGGGAAGAAATATTCCGCCAGGAAAAACTCAACAAGATACACAAGAATGCGTAACTAATGCCCAACGGCGAAATGTTACAAACAACGCAAAGGAATATACGGCGTGAAAACACGCTCCACGGCGACCAACACAATGTCGCCGTTAGGGATACAATAAAACCAACAAATGACAAGCGTCATCAAACGGATAATATAGCCAAGTCAATTATCCGACAATCACAAAACACAACGAGCGAAAGTCAAGATGATCGACCAACCCAACGGTACATCAATCGAAACGCGAGCCAATCGCTGAACTAATACTGAATTCCACCGCCCAAGGGTTGGAAAATCGAAAACGAGACTAATTTCCCAAACTTAAGGGAATTAGGAAGGAGCATGAATGCTCAACGATCACAAAACGAGAACAAAAACCGAACGAACAAACGATCGAGACAACAAAGATCGAACACTCATGTCCGAAACACGAAGGATAATAAAACTCAAACAATAACTCCCAGGATGATCTGGTGAGAACTACAAGGAATGCATTCCCATAAGATCCACAGGATAGGGAATAGCGATTGAAAAGTCACAGCGACAAACGAGTTATTCCAAAACAATACCACACTCGTTCGATCAACAATAGTAAGGGATAGGGAAAGTTTAGAAATGTCAACGAACATAAACGAGTCGACAGAGTCGAAAATACAGAAGGTCCAAAACCCAACCACTTCGAATAATTGAACTAGTAGGACCATAATATGTTACTTCAGAACAAGGTTCACAAGAATCGAACCGAACTCGGAAAAGTCACAGCGATAACCAGATCGACCCAAAACAAGATCACAGCTCGTTCGAATGATGAACCCGAAATACAAAACAAGTTCAGACAGTATCAACGAACACGAGCGAATTGATAGACTGGAGAAAGAGAAAATATAGAAGTCAAAATAGTACGGCTATTACCTTTGACCTCGCCCCCGAAACTCACCACAACGGAACCAAGGTAACAATACAACAAGCAACCGACACAATGTGGAACAATCACCGATGCACACAATCATACCAACCCGATCTCTAACAGCTCGCATATATGCGATAACGCATAAACCGCTACGAGGCGACAACATCCAATACCAATCTCACACCCCTCGCAGAGGCTACCACGACAACTGTGTGGTGAACGACTCAACGCTCACACCACCAATTCAACAACAGCTCGGGGGTTAACACCCTAACGAGAGCACGGACATCACACATATATTCCCGGACCACAAATAGGAATGATAGGTTTTGAAAACGAAAACCATCTTTTGAAAATAACTTGCAAGCACCAGTTGATCTTGAGTATCATATATCAAAAAAAATAGTACAGACATCGTCATCGAGACTTAAAAAAAATCATATTGCGTTTGAAAAAAAAGAAATGAAGACACCTTTCGTTAAATTAAAACTTTCCAGCTGTTTTCGACCTTCGGGTCTAAGCGAATGCGTTTCTAAATCATTAGAAATATCTCAAAATATTTTGATCCTCAAAGTAGGATAATTTTGAAACATAGCGTGGCACTAGTAGGCATCTTGAGAGCACTGTGAGAAAATAATTCATTTTAAAAGTACGTCTCGAGGTTTATTTTCTAAGATACTCAAGGTTTTTCAGAAGTACCATAGGCCAAAATGCCCAAAATTCGCACGTATCAACATTCACTTAAACACATCATATCACACGCATTAAATCGCTCAAAATTACGACAATGATATACAATCCTCAGGATATGTTTAACAACATCGTTAAAACAACAATCAGTTTATCAAAACTGGATGGAAAACGATATCAAGAACAAAACTCCAAAAAGTCAACTCTAGGGATTCAAGAAAATACCTAGATTCGGCGAAGAACAATGGATTAGATGATGTTAAAAATCATCTAGGATACTCCAAAACACCTTTGGATGGAAGAAAAATCAGCCTAGATGTGAAACCGAGTCGCTACGTCTCAAACTCATAGAGGAAGAAGAAGAAATGAAGAAAAAATGCAACTTCTAGACTGGTGTCCAGTATTTATACTGGACACAATTAGCGTGCGCTAATCATTAAGGTTAGCGTGCGCTATCACGGCACCAAACAAAACTCCCGACCAAAAAAATACACTGCTAGCGTGCTACCAACGCACTCTTGCGCGCGCTAGCCGCAAAGCGTAGCGTGCGCTAATGACCAACAGAGACAACAACAGAACATATCAGAAAGATTACATGCCGTAAACCTTTCTCACACAGTTTACTGTGCTAAGCACAATTTCCCACGTCATTTCAAAAATGCTAAAAAGACCAATGACGGTAATATTTTCCAAAACTCACAAAAATCATTTGTCAAACCATCATGAAATATTCAAGATCAAAATGCCAAAACTTGATTCAAGGAATCGGTTTTACGAAATAAAACTCAGTTTGCAAAATACCGAAAGCCGTTTGAAATAACTCACGCAGCGGATAAAATACGGTACGAAAATACATCAAGGTGATTTACACTCCTCGTATAAACCAAATACGAGAGTCTAATAAACACATATCGTGAAATCAAAATCCACAGAAGGATTCCATCATTTAACGACTAATCATACAAATAACTCGTGTCACACGAGGCACAACACAAGGAAGGGAGTTTAACATCCATAGGTCGCACGTAAGTGGCAGACACCCCTCGATACTAGTCACGACCAATGATCTCAAGCGACGCGTCGCGATGCGACTAAGTCGGACAAAAATCCGTTAAGACAAAACTCGACAAACACAACATGATTCGGTGACCTAGGTTTCCCAGGCTAATCGATTTTAAAATCGTATACTCTAGTCATTGGAAAATAAAACCGGTAAGTTAAAAATCGTTTTCAAGACCCTTTTAAACACGACAAGGGCTTAACAATGGTAGCATTTTATAAAATGTCCTAAAACACTTTTAAACATGACCTTTAAATACGACACAAGGTTTTATTTGAAAATACAAGGTGGCTCGCCCAAATTCATGTCACTTTCAAAAACCCACAATACGATCAAGTCTAAGAAATTTTCAAGCATGCACGCCATGCATTATTATTAATAGAAACACATTGGTTGTAAATAATAATAATTAGCCAAGTACCAACAATTCCGGACACACTCATATACGACATTCAAAATCACCGGTTCAAAAGCGCAACTCGGAAATACTAATTCCAAGCATATGTCAAACTATCTCTCCAAGTTTAACAGCGTAACCAAAGATCACCGATTTGGACATATGTCGAAACCACTACGTGAGTTTCTCAACTCATCGGTACATTCGGCTCAACATACATTTAGTATATCGCAATTACCAAACATGATTCCATCACACAAAGAAAAGACTAGAGAGTCAAGCCCTCTCACAATATACCACGGAGCAAAACTCGGATCTTTCGATCACCAACGATCCCACCAACGCTAGGAAGTTTAGCGATGGAAAGCTCGCAAACGACAAGCGGTCAAGCCTTAACGGCGCACATACTCCGAGAGAGACAAAGGATCGCGCAATACTAGAATCATAAGTACACGAACCGGATGGATCGAAAACAACTCGACAATAAGTACGAGAGAGGCAATCACTCAAGAAGTGGAATTTCAATACGAGAAAACAAGAGAAACGAGTAAGGAAAACTTACGAGCACCGGATGTCTTGAGATGCCGGCATGTGTGACAATGTGCAAAACAGAACACAACTAGACCCAAATAACCAACAAGCCTAGGTATCCATAAACCTAGAGCTCTGATACCATTTCTGTAACACCCCCAAGATATTCGAGGAGAATTACAGCGCCGTGGACCCCTACATGGGACCCACCAGGCTAACACAAGAAAACACCACTCGACTAACCGCCTCGGTTAGCAAGGAAACAATTGTTAACAATAAGAACATAAAACAACACGTCCGGTACAACCGGCATAAATAACATCAACCGACAAATACAGTAACTCCAACGAAGACTAATCACAAACTGAAAGGAAAAGCCTAAGTACTCGCGAGTACAATCTATAAGTTTACAATTTGGAAACATCCACATCAAAAGAGACAGTAAGAAATAACAAGACTCGATTGCACATGTCAACAACCTTGGCCGACATCCTCGTACCATCCAGCTCGTGCATTTGAACATAACACGAAATCCATAACAAGAATTTCCCCGACAACGGGTCCCGGAGGGGTTAGCAATTACGCTAGTACAAGTAACCAAATGAACATTTTACATCTTACACATATAGTAATGCATGCCATCAAGAAATCATAATTTCCAAAACGCTCATTTCCGGAAATGCCAATATCAAATCACATTTGTAAAATTCACCACAATTAACCGTCGATCCACACCTCCGTGGACCCCTACCGAGACCCCGTCGGATCTAACCCGTAGTGGTTAAAAGCAAAGCTCGTCGATCCACACCTCCGTGGACCCCTACCGAGACCCCGTCGAGTCTAACCCGTAGTGAGCATACACACACACACAATTTCTCATACAAAACTACTATGCCAAGATTGTAAGTTCATAAGGATACTTGCCTCGATTAATTAGACGATGACACGAACGGAACGGAAGAGTTGAACACGACCGCAAGGAACCGGCGGAAATGAACCTAACGATTCGAATAGCACAATCACAACCACTTCTAAACGATTACGGAAATGGAATACACCCGGAAACCCGCCTACGATTCATGTATATTCGCACAAAAATAACAACGAGGGCGGACCACAACCAAACCCTCTCGATTCCGCAAAACTATGAAAATATACCATGAATCCGTAGGAAAACTAATGATATCAACAAGATTAATCATATTCATCAAGAATCCATCAACAAAACGGAAAGAATCGGACAAAACCCCAAAATCCCCAATTATCCAAAAAGGTAGGGTTTCAAGAGATATTACCTTGAGTGATTCAAGTATTAAGATCCGTAGAACACGCGTTAGATTGATTATCCGAGCCTCACAACCGAAAAGAAATGATGAAAATCGACCCCCGGATGAAGAACTCTCCCCCTCTATATCCTCTCTCTCGCGACGCAGTGGAAAAAATGGGAAATGAGCTGTTCACGCTCAAAACAACACATTTATAGTGTAACACAGCAGAACCTATCGGCCAGCCTATCGGCCGATAGGCCCAACCGATACCCATACGGAATGCCGGCAGTAGAGTCTATCGACCCCCCTTATCGGCCGAAAGGCTCTGGAAGTGCTCGGCCAAAATCAAACGACCATAACTCTCTCGTCCGACTCATTGACTCACCGTTTAACCATTGGAAAGCTAACTCGATGTTCTATAATATTGCAAAGATTTATAATTTTTGGAGTTACCAAAAATTAATGGTGATCTAACAAGGACGAACTCATACTTAGAAAAGTCGTTTAGTAATCCTGAATTCAACAAAACGACACCGAAACCCGAACCTGAATACGAACCGAAGATACGGTTACGAAGTACTCACAAAGACGAATCTAAGAGCTAGTAGGACACACAATTCCGACCACCCGAAGGCTCGAAATTTGACAACGGAAGGTAATTACCCCAAACTTTGGGAAATTACGAAAATGGCCCAAATGCCCGAAAATCACCATACGTCAACGAATAATCAAACCGAAGCTCACAACACGTATAACAACGTTAAATGAACTTACGAAAAACCCCAAACGACAGTTTCGAACGAGATTCGTAGGAACCGAACTCAAGCGCGGAAAAGTCGCTAAAAAGCACGGAACTCAACAAAGCAGCACCGAAACAAACTCGGATGATAAAAAGTGCAGAATTAAATATTCTCCGAATGACGAAATGGTCATGATAGAGTTGTCAAAACGAACTTTGGTCGAAAAAAGAAATTTACCGAAAATCGAAAATTTGCAGATATTACACACAAGAGATGTGGATCGACGAGCTTGCTTTTAACCACTACGGGTTAGATCCGACGGGGTCTCGGTAGGGGTCCACAGAGACGTGGATCGACGGTTAATTGTGGTGCATTTTGCAAATGTGATTTGATTATGGCATTTCCGGAAATGAGTGCTTTCGAACGGTTTTCATGATTGCATGCATTGACTAAGTGTGTAAGAGGTAAGTTGTTCGTTTGGCCTACTTGGCTAGGATGGCACTAGAGTATTTTGTTGTTTGTTCTAAATCCTTTATTTGTAGATTTTGATGTTGGGAGACGAACCTTGTGGTCGTTCTTGTGTACTGTGAGTTGATGATATTTGGGGCTAAAATCCCAACGGTTTTGTAAAGTTCATTTGACGGATTTGGGGCTAAAATCCCAACGGTTTGGTAAATGTCATTTTTTGGAAAGTAAACCTTTGGGGCGGTGACCCCTTTTGTCTTTTGGATTTTGAAAAGTAGGATTTGATAATCCTAAATTGTTTTCTATTAAAACTCTCGATGGCATTCTAAACTGTTTTTATAAATTTTTCCATTGATTTGTGATCTTTCGAATTTAGAACGTTTTCTCAAATTCTTGCCTCGGGAAGTGCTTTTCGTTTCGTTTGGATATTTGAGGATCCTTGGTTATTGTTATTCGTGGAGTGTGAATTGTATGGCTCGTATTTGCACTTTGTTCTTGCACTAGCAAAACAGTGGAGTTTTGCTAACCCCCGAGTATTCGGGGGGTGGATGTCTGTTTTTGCATTCAGGTTTTGGAGCATAACACAGGGTCGGCACGAAGGATGATGAAAGATGATCGATACTTATCACATGAGGAACCGTACTTTGTTTATTGGTTCAGTTGTACTCTATTGTTCCGCTGCTATATTTTCCCGTTGTACGGGTGTGGTTGTATTTTGACCCCTGCGTGGGCATGAGTTGTGTTTGAGTTGTATGTATTTGTTGAAAGACCAAATCGGTCTACTGAGTCATTTTAGCCTTAAAGGCATGGTTGAGTTGTTATATGTCGTTACCAGCCTGGTAGATCCTTGAGGAAAGGTTCTACGGCGTGTAATATCCCTGAGCGGATTGGGGGTGTTACATGTGTATCCTCTTTCGACCTTCAATCTCTTTAACTCGGTAGGTACGAATATTTCCATCATCATTTTCCAATTCCAATGACAAATCTATAGTTTGTTTAAGACTTTCTTGAAACAAATAAAATACCTTTTTCGTGTATTTCTTAGCTGCTTCACGCTCTACTGACCAATTACATACCAAAGTAGGTGTGGTTTGTTGTGTTAAATATGCAACCTCCTTCTCTTTCTCACGTCGATTTTTTGTGGCTCTAGCATACAAACTTACAAACTCCCGAAGTACAATTCTACCATGACCAAAATAATCCTTCAAGAATTTATTAATGCTCTCACTTCTTTGAGAGGAGGTCATTCCAGCACAAAAGTGAGCATGACTGTACACTTGAGCCCATTTCTTTCTTACCTCATATGTTCTCTGCAACCACTCATTATATCTTAATCCATTATCTTCAAGAAACTTGTCCCAGATTTGTTCAAATTCTTCAATGGTCTCTGGATTGTATATTCAATCTTTGAACTGTGATGCAAATGATTTATACCCACAATTAGCCAAGTTTCTCCCAGCATTTTGGAATAAATGCCACAAACATAATCCATGGTGAGCTTCAGGAAATACCTCATCCACACATTTTGATATAGCTGCCGATTGATCTGTAAATATACTACTCGGTTTTTTCCCTCCCATTGTTGTAATATCCGCAAATTCGATTTCCGGTAATTTTCATTTTTCCGGCGGAGGTCCGTTTCGACAACTCGCTTGTCGCTGTTTTGGAATTCTGAACCTATTTTGTTCTTGGAGTTTCTCCGCTTAGACGGGTCTCGATGATGTTTTTACGTTATTTCATCTGGTGTTATATTTTGTCTCATGTGTATTTGTCTCTCGTTAAACTCGTTCGATTTCGTCATTTTCTTACTTCCCTGAGTTCGTATGATTAAGTGGAGCATGTTGTGAGTTTCGGATTGTTAATCCGACGTGGTATCGTGATTTTCGGATGTTTGGGCCGTTTGTGTAATTTCCTAGAAGTTTAGGGAATTTGTCCCTTGTTCGACTTTGGTTGTGCACCTCAGATCTTTTTGGGGTTCCGTACTTCTATTTCGTGTTATTGTTGCCCAAATATCGATTCCTATTGCTTTTACTCTCTTTCCGGATCATTTTTCGTCATTTTTGGGACCCGAGGGGGGTGTGGGCCGCGGCACAAGGATTGTGCGCCGCGGCGCACACATTACCCAGTTGTTGGCCAAGCAGTCACTGCTGTGCCGCGGCACAAGGTTTGTGAGCCGCGGCACACACAGTCAGTGCCGCGGCACACTTGTCCGGCCGCGGCACACCCGTGTGGCACTGCCGGTTGAAACCTCTGCATCGCGTGCCCGACACGCCCGGCAGCGCCGCGGCACATGCCGAGTCCGAGCCGCGGCACACTCCGAATGAGCCGCGGCACAACGAGCGGTCACCACCAGGCGCAATTTTTGCCGCGGCACGCTTTATCTCGAGCCGCGGCACACGATGCGGCCGCGCTATATCTGGGCGTTTTCAGCGAGATTCGCTCATTTGCTCTTTTTCTCCAACCGTGCGCGAGAGAGAGAGGGTTGAGAGGGGGATTTCTTCTCCATCTACCCTTTTGATTGTGTGTTTTTCTTCATCTTCCTTCGATCGTGTAGCTCGAATTGTGGATCTAGCACGTGTTCATCGGATTATAGGGCTTGAATCTTCAAGAGGTAAGAACCCCTTTAACCCTAGTATGATTTTTGGGGAGGGTTTGGTGGTGATCTTGTGTTTTAATCCGAATTAACCAATGTTGTTGTTAGATTTGCTAGTATACTCGTGACCCTTGGTTTTCTTGTTTTTGATTGGGATGAAATCCCGTTGTTCTACCATTGACCGATTTCATTTCCTTATGCACTCTTGGTGTCCGATGAATTGTCCCAACGGGTAGAACTAGGAGGAATTTCTTCGTGTTCATGATGTGAGATTGATTGTATATCATTATTGTGTTAGGGCCGGATTTGAGGGGATTGTTCGGACCTAAACCTATTCCTTCATCGTCTCCTTTGCGTCGTATTACCAAGGCAAGTACCTCGATATACGAATTGTAACTGCGTGAAATCATTGTTGTTGAAGTGTATGAGTTTATACGGATGTATATATGTATATATATATATATATATATATGTATGTATATGTATGTGTATATATATATGTATTATATATATATTTATATGTTAAAAATAAGTATATATATATACGTATATTGATATACATGCTTATGTCGGTGATCGACGAGTGATGAATGCTAACACTAGTTGACGTACTCAACTTGGATTGAGGGATGAACTATAGTCATTCATATAATATAGTAAGGTTATATATATATATATATATATCTATGTGCGGTATTGATTGGTTATGCTTGAACGCTTATTGTGATTGAGTTGATTAATAACGTGCGTGTTCTGTCTACTTGTGTGGTTATGGGTAGCGGAGAAATTGTGTGACTTGATGTACCGAGTTGAAAATTATTGTGACATTTGTTCATGTCTTTGGATGTTTGTGATAATGTGGATACGTGTTGTGAGAAACGTCGTATCAGGAACCTCGAGGGCGGGCGTGCACTCGGCACAGTGTATCTTGCAATGTGCGGCTCCATATGGGTGGTGAACGCCGATGTCACCTAATGCGCGTGCAAGGGGCGGCTCTTGCGGGAGTGACGCCGGTGCGGTGACATGTTCAAGGAGCGGCCAACATGATGGAAGTGAACGCCGGTACAGTGTGCGAGGAGGCGCTGGCGAGGCTTATTGGTTACGGGTATTTGAGTGATAGCTAAGACCCCGTTACCGAACGATATTCGTATCTCAAATTCTTTCAACTCACTTTTAAATGCTTGTCTTGATTTGGTACGCGATTCGTGTTTTTGAAAGCTTGTTTCAAATTGTTTTTAAAGCGTGGGTATCAGGGTTAATTAACCAAGGAGGTTTGTGAAATCTCAGGGTTAAGTGTCGAAGTCTTGAGCAGGATATGTCGAATGAGAGATTGTGCCTTTGATTGTATTGTGGTGCCATTCTGTGTATTGGGTCAAGGACCCTGTGGAATGTTGAGATGATTGAATTCGTGATGATGTTATTTGGATTGGGTTTAGAACCCGGTGAGATGTTGTAATGATTTCGTTTGTGTTGGTGTTCTATAAATTGGGTCGAGAACCCCGAATAAATTGACTTGGTTTTCGTGTAATCGTTTTCCATATGTTGGGTCAAGGACCCGAGAGCTTTTGAAATTATTTCCAATAGTATTCCCATTCGATTTTAAAAACCCCTAGACGGCCCGAGTCAATAATAATGTTTGCAAACTATCTTATCAAAATACTTTTCCTTTTTACAAAAGGAATCTTCCTGACTCCTTGGGCTCGTTTAAAGTTTCATGAATGTTATTTTCCGTAAGGAGAATATGACTATGTGATTACCTTTCACCTTGTGTATGCGAGTGATATTCTGTGCTGACTGTGGGAATGTATGGTTTGTGTTAAAGCTTCACGATGGTTGAATTTTGTGTTGTTATTGTTCGTATATCTTGTATATTATGTACTTGCACTAGCAAAATTCCAGTTTGCTAACCCCCGAGTTTTCGGGGGGTGGGTGCCTGTTATGCGCTCAGGTTTTTGGCAGCTCGGGAGCAGTCACGGGATTGGCTTGGGAGGAGATGGAAGACGACGATGCTAATCACACCCGAGTCAGAGTCTTTTCTTTTGTTTCATTTTGGTCGGTATTTCTTTGTCGTTTGAGTATTCACCCTTGCATGGGTGTAGTTATCAATTTTTAAATTGAGTTGTCATTCTTTTCTGTGTTCAAGTTTATTGTTGTCATTGTTGTATGAATGTCGTTAGTTTATAAATTGGTTTATGACCTTGTCGGTCTGCTTTGTATTAAATTTTGACCCCGGTCGGTCAATCGTTGAGTAGTCTTTTGGAGTTTAGCCTGGTAGATCCTTGTGATAAGGGTCTACGGCGTGTGACATTCCTTCGTATGCGGGGTGTTACATTTATGGTATCGGAGCTTAGGTTTGCGAAAAACCTAGGCCGTTGGGTCAAGTCCATGTCTTGTGTAAGTCGCGCGCATCAGAGTCGTGATTAGTATCGTGGTTCCGACATCATCTTCCGGCAATCCGTGATGGTAAGCCTCCCGATCGTAAGTCCCCTTATATACGTATTTGATTACATTGTGCTAATATGCTTAATGTGAACTAGGAATTGGAACTTGTTGGTGATATTATCGTTTTAGGATATGACATGCGCATGCGGTCCGAGCATAAATAGTTACGTAGTATGCTTCGGAAGTCGAGCATGTTTATCTGTTTCGGTACTTTATTAGAATGAATGTACGAATGATAATGTTATCCACCGCATGAGTATTTTAAGATGGTTTTTGTTATCTTGCAAACCGAGTTTTGATATTTTGGTCTTGCATATTTTGATAGTATTCTTATGACGGTATTTGATATTTCATAAATGACTTTTGTGAGTATTTGAGAATGTTACCGACTTCGGCCTTTTTGGCATTTAGATCATTTTTTTAAGGAATTTTTGCCTGGTGGGTTCCGGCACGGGGCCCACGGCGCTGTAGTATCTCGAATATTTTAAAGCAATGCTTTGAAATTTTCTAACATTGTGTAAAGCCTTGATTTAATACCGTCATGTTAAATGGTCACGTATCTCGGTGGAGAATTCTTTCGAATAAACATTTTTGAAGAAGAGGAAAGATTTTCAAAATTTTGATATTTGGGACTCAACATTTTCGAAATATTTCAAATTAGTTACGAATTAATTTACGATATCCTTTTTTTTTTCTTTTATTCATCACTCGAAAATAATTTTTAGAGTCATTATGTAAACTTCCTCTTCCGAAATAAAAGACAGTGTTTACAAGTCTTGGGCGCAACGTGACTAGCCCCTTTTTCAAAAATTTGTTTTCATTAAGTGCATACATATAATGATCGTCCTCGTCGAGGAACTCGAACTTGACTTCATAAAACTTTATGCTTTACGATATTACCGTTATTCTATAGATGTTAACTAAACCTTGCGTTGTTAAGGGTGGTATCTTTGTCACGATTATTTGATAATGCCGAATGGTACTATCGTATTAGTATGTCGAGCCTTGGCGGACGTAAGTGTGATGACGGAAGTGGAAAGCGACAAGGTGGTTCGTCGACAACTATCCATGCTACGGTGAGGGAGTATCGAGATCAAACGATATCCTATGAAATCTCCTCGATGTCGAGCCCACGAGCGAAGCAAAGAGACCGAGGGTATCGGGAAAATTTCGGGCGGTGAGGAGACTAAGGCTCCCAAGCCCTTACGTTGTTCGAAAGCGTCATCTTCGCGATCGGGAGTGAGCAGCTGAAATCCCAAACCCGGCATCGGTGACTCGCGGTAAGAAGAGAAGATGTTTCAATCAGAATCGAGGGACATGTTCGTGCAAATTGTCCCTCTCCACTCTTGACTTGTTACCGGTGTGGGTGTGAAGGTCATCGGGAGAAACACTGTGAGACAGTTTCCGAATTGGCAAAGAATGCCGCCCTGAGAGAGAGCAGAGCTAGTGACGGGAGAATGTCCCGAAACCTCATGTCTCCTTCTGAAGAGTCTAGCATGGGAGGATGAATATTTTGTAGTATGTCCTAATCGTTGCTATTTTGAACAATCGTGACTTTGATCGTTCCTCATTTCATTGCTCTATGTTACCAACTCTTGTTGTTCTAAGTTCGGGATCGAAATGTTTTCTTAGTATGGGGAATTGTACTACCCGTACTCTTCATAGTATTTTCAGTGTTGGGTGACTTTCATTGTTGGTACCTCAACTATGACCCTCTCGATAGATTTTAAACTATCTTGTTCTACTTAGCCTGCCGTCCTCCGAACGAATTTCGGAGCTGTTTTGTTAAAACCCGTGAATTATTGTGGTCTTTCCATATCTGAACCTAATTCTTGCAAATTTTGTTCGGAACTATTATTCCCACGCGTGTAATTGACACTTCCGAATGTGTTATGAACTTGGATGCGGTTGGTTGAGCTCGAAACAAGATTTTCAGGACGTCTGAACTATTTTGTGATTTTCTTAACTCTGGGAACTTTGGTATCCAAATTCATACTCCTCCACCTCAACTTATCGTGTTCCCATACAGTTTTATCGTCTCGACTCACGTATCAGATGCTTGCTAGGTCAGTTCATCGTATTTCTGGAACCTTGCATTCGCGCTTTGCTCGTGATGATTTGGGGCTGAGCAAGTAGTTATTTCCTTGATTGTTCCGCCGCTCTCTATTTTAAGTTTCGGGACGAAACTTCTTTTAAGGAGGGTAGAATGTAATATCCGCAAATTCGATTTCCGGTAATTTTCATTTTTCCGGCGGAGGTCCGTTTCGACAACTCGCTTGTCGCTGTTTTGGAATTCTGAACCTATTTTGTTCTTGGAGTTTCTCCGCTTAGACGGGTCTCGATGATGTTTTTACGTTATTTGATCTGGTGTTATATTTTGTCTCATGTGTATTTGTCTCTCGTTAAACTCGTTCGATTTCGTCATTTTCTTACTTCCCTGAGTTCGTATGATTGAGTGGAGCATGTTGTGAGTTTCGGATTGTTAATCCGACGTGGTATCGTGATTTTCGGATGTTTGGGCCGTTTATGTAATTTCCTAGAAGTTTAGGGAATTTGTCCCTTGTTCGACTTTGGTTGTGCACCTCAGATCTTTTTGGGGTTCCGTACTTCTATTTCGTGTTATTGTTGCCCAAATATCGATTCCTATTGCTTTTACTCTCTTTCCGGATCATTTTTCGTCATTTTTGGGACCCGAGGGGGGTGTGGGCCGCGGCACAAGGATTGTGCGCCGCGGCGCACACATTACCCAGTTGTTGGCCAAGCAGGTTGTACCGTGTGCCGCAGCACAAGGTTTGTGAGCCGCGGCACACAGTAGTCGGTCCGCGGCACACTTGTCCGGCCGCGGCACACCGTGTGGCACTGCCGGTTGAAACCTCCATGCGCGTGCCCCGGCACGGTCCCGTGATCTGCGGCACATGCAGTCGAGCCGCGGCACACTCCGAATGAGCCGCGGCACAACGAGCGGTCAGCCGACCACTGGGCGCAATTTTTGGCCCTGTGCCGCGGCACAGTTTATCTGAGCCGCGGCACACGATGCGGTCAGCGCTATATCTGGGCGTTTTCAGCGAGATTCGCTCATTTGCTCTTTTTCTCCAACCGTGCGCGAGAGAGAGAGGGTTGAGAGGGGGATTTCTTCTCCATCTACCCTTTTGATTGTGTGTTTTTCTTCATCTTCCTTCGATCGTGTAGCTCAGATTGTGGATCTAGCACGTGTTCATCGGATTATAGGGCTTGAATCTTCAAGAGGTAAGAACCCCTTTAACCCTAGTATGATTTTTGGGGAGGGTTTGGTGGTGATCTTGTGTTTTAATCCGAATTAACCAATGTTGTTGTTAGATTTGATAGTATACTCGTGACCCTTGGTTTTCTTGTTTTTGATTGGGATGAAATCCCGTTGTTCTACCATTGACCGATTTCATTTCCTTATGCACTCTTGGTGTCCGATGAATTGTCCCAACGGGTAGAACTAGGAGGAATTTCTTCGTGTTCATGATGTGAGATTGATTGTATATCATTATTGTGTTAGGGCCGGATTTGAGGGGATTGTTCGGACCTAAACCTATTCCTTCATCGTCTCCTTTGCGTCGTATTACCAAGGCAAGTACCTCGATATACGAATTGTAACTGCGTGAAATCATTGTTGTTGAAGTATATGAGTTTATACGGATGTATATATGTATATATATATATATATATATATATATATGTATGTATATGTATGTGTATATATATATGTATTATATATATATTTATATGTTAAAAATAAGTATATATATATACGTATATTGATATACATGCTTATGTCGGTGATCGACGAGTGATGAATGCTAACACTAGTTGACGTACTCAACTTGGATTGAGGGATGAACTATAGTCATTCATATAATATAGTAAGGTTATATATATATATATATCTATGTGCGGTATTGATTGGTTATGCTTGAACGCTTATTGTGATTGAGTTGATTAATAACGTGCGTGTTCCTGTCTACTTGTGTGGTTATGGGTGGCGGAGAAATTGTGTGACTTGATGTACCGAGTTGAAAATTGTTGTGACATTTGTTCATGTCTTTGGATGTTTGTGATAATGTGGATACGTGTTGTGAGAAACGTCGTATCAGGGAACCTCGAGGGCGGGCGTGCACTCCGGCACAGTGTATCTTTGCAATGTGCGGCTCCATATGGGTGGTGAACGCCGATGTCACCTAATGCGCGTGCAGGCGGCTCTTGCGGGAGTGACGGTGCGGTGACATGTTCAAGGAGCGGCCAACATGATGGAAGTGAACGCCGGTACAGGTGTGCAAGGGAGGCGCCTGGCAGGCTTATTGGTTACGGGTATTTGAGTGATAGCTAAGACCCCGTTACCGAACGATATTCGTATCTCAAATTCTTTCAACTCACTTTCAAATGTTTGTCTTGATTTGGTACGCGATTCGTGTTTTTGAAAGCTTGTTTCAAATTGTTTTTAAAGCGTGGGTATCAGGGTTAATTAACCAAGGAGGTTTGACGAAATCTCCGAGGGTTAATTAATCGAGGGTCTTGAGCAGGATATGTCGAATGAGAGATTGTGCCTTTGATTGTATTGTGGTGCCATTCTATGTATTGGGTCAAGGACCCTGTGGAATGTTGAGATGATTGAATTCGTGATGATGTTATTTGGATTGGGTTTAGAACCCGGTGAGATGTTGTAATGATTTCGTTTGTGTTGGTGTTCTATAAATTGGGTCGAGAACCCCGAATAAATTGACTTGGTTTTCGTGTAATCGTTTTCCATATGTTGGGCCAAGGACCCGAGAGCTTTTGAAATTATTTCCAATAGTATTCCCATTCGATTTTAAAAACCCCTAGACGGCCCGAGTCAATAATAATGTTTGCAAACTATCTTATCAAAATACTTTTCCTTTTACAAAAGGAATCTTCCTGACTCCTTGGGCTCGTTTAAAGTTTCATGAATGTTATTTTCCGTAAGGAGAATATGACTATGTGATTACCTTTCACCTTGTGTATGCGAGTGATATTCTGTGCTGACTGTGGGAATGTATGGTTTGTGTTAAAGCTTCACGATGGTTGAATTTTGTGTTGTTATTGTTCGTATATCTTGTATATTATGTACTTGCACTAGCAAAATTCCAGTTTGCTAACCCCCGAGTTTTCGGGGGGTGGGTGCCTGTTATGCGCTCAGGTTTTTGGCAGCTCGGGAGCAGTCACGGGATTGGCTTGGGAGGAGATGGAAGACGACGATGCTAATCACACCCGAGTCAGAGTCTTTTCTTTTGTTTCATTTTGGTCGGTATTTCTTTGTCGTTTGAGTATTCACCCTTGCATGGGTGTAGTTATCAATTTTTAAATTGAGTTGTCATTCTTTTCTGTGTTCAAGTTTATTGTTGTCATTGTTGTATGAATGTCGTTAGTTTATGAATTGGTTTATGACCTTGTCGGTCTGCTTTGTATTAAATTTTGACCCCGGTCGGTCAATCGTTGAGTAGTCTTTTGGAGTTTAGCCTGGTAGATCCTTGTGATAAGGGTCTACGGCGTGTGACATTCCCGGTCGTATTCTGGGGGTGTTACAATTGCTTCAAGAAAAGTCATGAATAACCACGTCACTGCATCAATTGTTTCGCCATCTAATAAACCACATCCAAAAAGTATCGTTTGCCCATGATTATTGATGCCGACAATTGGTGCACATAACATATCATAATTATTTGTCCGAAATGTCGTATCAAAGCTCACTGCATCACCAAATAACCCATAATCCCGTCTGGATTTTGCATCACAAAAAAATACACTGCGTATCTCACCATCTTCACGAGTTCGAAAAGAATAGAAAAAATGCTTATTTTCCTCTTTCTTTTCTTCGAAATATTCAAGAAGGCACTCAGCATCACCTTTCTTCAAAAATTCAGCCCTTGTTCTTACCAATAAATTTTTACAGTCTTCTTTTGTAAAATTGAGGTTTTGTGCTCCACCAGCTTCCTCACACATGTAGGAGAAAATCTGTGTTTGCTTTAATCCCGACGAACTCATTTTCTTCATAAGTTCGACTTGAGAAAATTCAATTTTTCTTTGGGATCTCAAATAATGAGAATGGTCAAATGGTACAAGATCATGCGTATGCTCCGGGTTAAATTCAATCACTCTATACTTATCAATATAAACCCATTTAACAACAAATCTCGCCTTACAATCAAATCGACGACTGTCTCTTTTCTTTTCGGGTGTCTTGATTTTTTTTGAAGTGCCCTCACATGAACAAATCAATGCTTGTCGTATGATTTTATTTGTACCCTTTTTGCTATTGTTTGTTCTTAATACTCTCACACTAAAGCCAACATACCTTGCATATGTATTGTAGAAATCAAATGCTTCTTTTGCTGTGTCAAACTCCATGCCAATATTCGGTTCTATTCTGGTATCTATATCTTCTTTATAATGGCAGTTTGAATCCCCACATACTTCAACATCTTCAAGAATTTTTTTTCCATTAGTATCCATGCCCTCTTCAAGTGAATTATTGATATTTATATCCATCCCACTGCAGCATCTCCTAACGAAAAATAATAAATAATAAATCACTATTCCTACAAGTAGATTGTGGAAGAAAAACCTAGAAGATAAGTTTATTAAAAAAAATACGACAATTAATATGGAGATATACCTGATGGGTTGTTGAATTATTGATACAATTTCTGTTGATTTTGCTAAATTTTATAGTGTTGATTCCATGGATACAATTATGGAGGGAGAATCAACTCTCGTGATGGAAAAGAGAGGGGGAGAGCCGTGTAAATGGGTTAGGAGATGATATGGGTAGATAGAAATTGACTTCTTATTTCTTTTAAACTATAATTACCTAAATACCCTGAATTTTAGGGTGACAATGACCTACACCCCACGCTTAAAAGTCGTGTTATCTTCTATGGGTCAGAATCAGAATTTGACTTCCAGTATATTTGGTCTAATCAATTATTTTGGTTTGTGTCCCTTCAGCGGCTCAGCCTGTTGCGAATGACAAATCAGAAACACCACACATTTATGACCCTGCATCAATGCACGCACAAATAAATAAATATACCATATTTTTATAAGGCAATAAATGGATAAAGAAATAAAATAATTATACTTTCTCTATCCTCCAAAGTTTGCAACATAAGTACATCTTGCAATATACTTCCTCCACTTTTAAATAGATGTCACTTTAACTTCGTATACATAAATTAAGAAAATTCTTTTATGCCAAAATTTGCACCTAATAAATAATATTTTGTAATTAATGAAGAGTGAAAAGATGAATTTTGAGGTAAATTAATTATGGATAATAATAGAATAAAGAGAAGAATAAAGCTAAAGTGACATCTATATTGAAAAAGTTACAAAAATTTAAAATGACATCTATTTAAAAGTGGAGGGAGTATAATTTTATTCTTTAATATTTTTTATTATATACTAATAAAAATAATAAAAAAAATTAATATTTAAAAACTATAAATTAAGACAAATCCAACAATATATTGTACATTATAAATTTTCTGATTTTATTAGAATAAAGAACAACGGAAAAATAGCACCTTAATAGTATAAAAAAGTAAAATTGTTGCATCAATTAGTGAACGGATGTAGCATGTACTATTTTTTTGCACCAAGATTTACCATTAATATATTTTTCATCATATCTTACAATAAGACTTTGTTATTTCGAGTTGAACTAAAATGATAAACTTGTTTGAGGAGAAAAGTAAAGACAGCAATCAATTGTATTGATAACAATGAATAGAGGGGCCTTTATATAGGCATTACAAAGAGAGTCTTTCCATACATATGATTCCTAGTTAAGGTAAGACATCTAACAGGATCAACTACTTATGGAAGAGTCTGACCTTCCATAACTCTTATCCCCTGTTAGTATTAGGTAAGACACCAATACGGGAAGGATTTCCTAACACTCCCCGTGTCGACGCTAATACTAACATGGTGCACAAAGTGTTGCCTCGGTAAAAAACCTTTCCAAGTCAAATAAAACCCCGTGGGAAAAACAAAGACTTTGGTGAGGAAACAGAGCGCAACGCACCAACTACAAATGTCAGAATCAGGTGAAGTATACTCCCCCGAGGTATACATGATACTCATACCATCGAGCCATCTTTAGATGAGCTCGGATAATCGACACATTCCGATGCTTCTCACATGTTTCTCAAATGTATATTTCGGCAGAGACTTAGTGAACAAGTCTGCGATATTCTCATCGGAACTCACTTGTTTCACTTCGATATTCAGCAATTTCTGCTGCTGCTGATTATAGAAGAACTTCGGCGCAATATGCTTGGTATTGTCACCCTTTATGAAGCCTAACTTCATCTGCTCAATGCATGCCGCATTGTCCTCAAAGATGCAAGTAGGGGTTGCTGTAGTGGGATCTAATCCACACGTTCCTCGTATATGGTCTATGGTGGCCAGGAGCCAAATGCACTCCCTTACGGATTCGTGCAATGCAATTATCTCTGCATGGTTCGAGGAAGTAGCAACCAGGGTCTGCTTGGTAGATCGCCAAGATATCGCCGTATTCCCAATGGTGAACACATAACCAGTTTGGTAACGTCCTTTATGCGGGTCAGAGAGATAACCGGCATCAGCAAATCCAACTAACGTGTCATTAGGATTCTCTGCATAAGGGGTAAGCTTGCTTGCATTAGCACTTCTGGTAGTCAAGCTACCATGCTTAGCTGCAATATCAGAGGAAGATCGACGGTCGGTATGCATCGTCTTAACCTCAACAATTCCTTTCGGAATATCACTCTCTTTTGCGTAGGGAAAGAACAATCCAAGGTCACTGGAGCCTTTCAAGTATCGAAAGATGTGTTTTACTCCATTCCAATGCCTTATCGTGGGAGCGGAGCTAAATCTCGCTAACAGATTCATAGAGAATGCGATGTCTGGACGAGTACATTGAGCCAGATACAACAACGCACCGATTGCGCTAAGGTACGGTGTTTCTGCTCCAAGGACCTCTTCATCCTCCTCTTTAGGACGAAACGGATCCTTGTTCAATTCCAGACTTCGACCAATCATGGGGGTAGCAAGAGGATGTGCCTTGTCCATGCTAAATCGCCTGAGCATTTTGTGGACATAGGCAGACTGATGAATGACTATACCATCATCTCGATGTTCTAGCTCTAAGCCCAAGCAGAATCGAGTCCTCCCGGATCTTTCATCTCGAATTCGGATTTAAGTTAGCGGGCGTTTCATTGACCTCATCAATGGTACCGATGACATTCATGTCATCTACATAGACGGCTACAATCACGAATCCTGCATCTGTTCTTTTCACGAATATGCATGGGACGGATGTCCTTTGTTCTTGTATCCCTTCCCAACCAAGTATTCACTTAGGCGGTTGTACCACATCCTTCCGGATTGTTTCAACCCATACAGTGAACGGCGCAATTTCACAGCGTACGCGCTCCATGGTTTAGAGCTACTTGATTTGGGCCATGAAATCCCTTCGGGGACTTTCATATAGATATCCGTATCTAGATCCCCATAAAGATACGCTGTAACCACGTCCATAAGCTGCATGTTCAGTTTTTCGGACACTACCAAACTGACTAAGTAGCGGAAAGTGATGATGTCCATAATGGGAGAATACGTCTCCTCGTAGTCAATGCCAGGGCGCTGCGAGAAGCCTTGGGCAACTAGTCTCGCTTTGTAACGCATGACCTCATCCTTATCATTGCGTTTACGAACAAAGACCTATTTATGTCCAACTGGTTTAACGCCCACGGGTATTGGCTCGATACGGCCAAATACCTCACGTTTATCCATTGAGTCTAGTTCAGCCTGCATTGCATCTTTCCATTTCGGCCAATCGGCTCGTTGTTGACACTCAGCAACCGAGCGCGGCTCAGCGTCGTCGTCTTCAATAATTTCTTGAGCGACGGAGTAGGCAAAAGCATCGTCGACTAGCGTGGATGACCTGTCCAATAGTACGTATTCACTCGTACATTGCATCGAGATTTCTTTATTTCTGACATCAACAAAGTTTCCGACGCGTCCGTCGATTGTTCCATTGTTGATTCGAGGACATATCCGTAGTCAGATATAATCTCGTGTGACGGAGTCACTGTGTCGATGATGAGAGGATTTTGTGCCTCCGTTCCTCTTCTCTTTCGAGGTTCGGTATCCTTTCTACCCACTGGCCTCCCCCTCTTTCGAGAAGGGATAAGAGCAGCCGAAGCAGCCGTCCCACCACTAAGGTTGACGCCGGTGGCATCATTCCTTTGGGCGGCTGAACCTTGCCCTATAACTGGGACTTCCAACCTTGCAGGAACATTCGCAGCGGGAATGGTAGATCTTGTCACTTTTGCAGTATCAGTAAAGCTGTCGGGCATCGAATCCGCAACTTTCAAGGCGAGAATACGTTGCACTTCTAGCTCAGTTGAGGCATGCGGGGATCTTGATGAGGCAAGGAGGAGCACACCGCACAATTTCTGGCGTTCAACCGAATCATTCGATTCCTCTTTCCCCTAACGACGGAAGTTTTTCTCATCAAAGTGACAATCTGCAAATCTTGCGATGTGAGATCTCTGTCAAAGGTTCCAAATAGCGGATAATTTTAGGCGATTCATAGCCAACATATATACCTAATCGTCTTTGTGGACCCATTTTAGTACGCTGTGGGCGTAATTGGCACATATACCGCACAACCAAAAATGCGTAAGTGTGAAATATCGAGCTCATATCCGATTACCAATGGTATGCACTAAACGGTTGATTGGCGGTGGGTCGAAGCGAATAAGTATAGCCGCATGCAAAATTGCATAACCCGTGCGAAATCGGCAAGTTGGTGCGCAATACCAATGCTCGGGCGATAAGTCAGAAGCTTAATCATAGCCTCGGCAAGGCCATTCTGCGAATGAACGTGGGGGACGGGATGTTCAACATCAATCCCAATCGACATGCAATAGTCGTCAAAAGACTTTGACGTAAACTCTCCAGCATTGTCCAATCTTAATGACGAGATTGGGAAGTCGGGGTGGTTAGCCCGTAACTTGATGATTTGTGCTAGGAGTTTAGCAAATGCAGCGTTTCTTGTGGATAGCAGAGCGACGTGTGACCATCGCGTCGATGCATCAACCAGAACCATAAAATATCTGAATGGTCCGCACTCTGGTTGAATAGGTCCACATATGTCCCCTTGAATTCTTTGTAAGAAGCGAATATTTTGTGTTGAGTCTTTAGCAAAGGACGGAGAGGGTATCAACTTTGCTAGTGAACAGGCTTTACAAAATGATTTATGGGCATTAGAAATTGCCATGGAAGCCTCGGGATTTACGAGAGATGCACCGTCAACCTTATTAGGGCGTGCGATCTTTAGTCCCGGTGATACGGTGTCAAGCTCACTCACATCAATGCCGATATCGAGTGGTGCTTCCAATCGTTTTCTGGACTTGAAAAACGGATGACCATGTGAGTTTTTCAAAATGCGAATCATCATGTCGCGTCCAGGGTGACCGAGTCGGTCATGCCATAGTTGGTATGCTTTGGAATCACACAGTTCGTGACTCACAGCATAGGATTCAATAACCCTTATTGTAGTCTGGTATAAACCGCTACTTAGACTCATAAGTTTCTCGAGAACGCGGCGTCTTCCGCATTATGCCAGAGTAACACACAAAAATTCTGTCCCATTCTCACAATGTGTATCAAGGTGATAACCGTTGGCACGGATGTCCCTAAAACTTAGCAAGGTTCGGTTTGCTCTTGGGGCATAGAGAGCATTTGTGACATTAATATGCGTATCATTAGGTAGCAAGAAATGAGCAGGTCCCCTCCCTTGAATTACTTGGGAGGAACCAATCATTGTTGTCACTGAGTATATGTATGGCACAATATCCTTGAATAATTGCCTATTCCGAAGAATAGTGTGGGTTGTTCCACTATCAGCAAGGCACTCAATTTCGCCACGAGACATCTACAATAAGACATGAAACTCGATTAGTCTTATTATTAGAGACATAGCGAAAACTCATTTACATCGAGTTTGGGGAAATTCGACCAAGTTGGTTAGGATCAAAGTTAGCACAATCGCTGGAAATAATTTCCGTGCAGCTTGACCTTTATTCACTAAAACAGCAATAACTTCTTCGTTAAGAAGGCTATGGACGAACGGTTAGTTGTTCTGGAAGGTAGACTTCCGTATATTTCTATCCATAGGTCGTACACTTTCTGGATCATTAAACTCAGATCTCAGTGCTCGTTTCAATTTGCTATTTTGGTATTTCCCTATTGTTGAGTGAAAGAGCAAGGTTTAAGCCTTTTTCAAAGGCATTATTGTTGATACGATACTATGGAAATATGGCCATAGGAGCGTTTAGATACTTTAAAACGCATCTTGGTTTACGATTTATATCTCTACTAATGATCCTTTCGGTAACTCCAACTTGGTAGACTTGCAGAGAAAGTAGGAATGTCGGTACAGCTAAGGCTGTTTAAAAACCACTGATTCCGTTTGAACTCTCAAAGCACAAACAAATACCAAGGAGGATGCGCCTAGTCTTGATCAAAAGTTTTGATGAAATCCTACCAATGTATCAAATTTTTAACCAAGCAATTCGTTGCTAGCAATTATTTTGTGATAAACCAAACATGCTTTGAAGGAAAAAATAAAATTCATCTTTGCACAATCACAAAGAATTAAAAGAATTTTATTCATCATGGCCAACTTTATTACATTCATGAAAATCCAAAGTAGTTCTCGGAAACTAGAAACAAGACAAAACATAACCAAAGCATAAAACTAGTCAAAGTCGGCAACATCCATATGTTGGTCTTTGTCCGCAATGGTGAGAGGAGGGATCTCAGTCTGGATCTCAATATGGTTCACCTCCGTATTCTCATTATCTTCTTCCATGTAATTCGACTCTTGAGTCAAATATTGTTTATAGTGCTTGTAGTAAGCTTGGATGTTCTTTGGCGCTTTGCAATTGCGGTAAGTATGCTTCTTCGATCCGCAAGTATAGCAATTCCAGCCTTCCTTTGGAGTGGTTCCATTCCCGGCGGCAGGAGGCGGCCCACGTGGTTGGGTTCCACTAGGTCCCGTGGCCGATCCACCTTGCCTCTTCCACACGTTGGAACGACGACCTCGTCTTTTCCCTCGCTTGCTCGAGTCATGCATCCGTGGTGCTTGCAAAAACTGAGTAGCGTTGCCTTTTCTATTTTGTCGTGGTGCTTTCCTGTGGGTAGCCTGATTCACTTCCGGAATCGGCTTCGCACCAGCTGGGCGCGCATTGCTATTGAGAATAATCTCATGGTGCCTTTCTTTTTTCGCGAGGTGGGAGATAAGGTCACTAAAGTTCTTAATTCTCCCTTCCGCATAGGCAACACGCAGCTGATGAGCAATTACACTTGCTCCCATGGGAAACGTGTTAAGAGTCTTCTCGATCAAATCTTGATCAGACTTCTTGACACCACAAAAACCAAGATCAGCGCGAAGATCGAGGATAGCTTGATTATAGGCTTCCACATTCGCATAATCCAAAAATCGGATTTGCTCCCATTGAAGTTGCAATTCGGGGAAGCGCTGATCATGCACATTATTAAATCGTTGTTCGAGTGTGTCTCATAGTTCTTTAGGGGTTTGTAAGTTCATATAACACTTTTTCAACAACGGATGTATATGTCTACGCAAGTACATCAGTGCATTAGCCTTGGTTTCCTCGCTCGATTCTTGAGCGGTAGGCTCGTTAGAGGGAAAGATGGTGGTAGTAAATCTCTTACCGATGAACGCCAAGCGAACGTCTGAGACCCACCTATGGTACTCCTTACCAGCATGGTCAAGGATTTCGAACTCCGGATGAACATTGGAGCTTTGTGCCATCTACAAGATATAAACAATAGGAAGTTAGTCTTGTTGGATTTTCAGTGACAATTTAAACGGTCACAATCGATGCTTTTAAAAGCGTGTAACATAACCGTTACTCGATTTACTTCCCTTAATTGTTGTTTAGTAAAGTCGACAAAAAAACGGCGATATCAGATCGCACCCAGATACGTGGTGTATGCAACAACCACAAGTATCGACTTTTCAACAATTCCGTGACTCCCCCAGGACCGTCACACAGTTTTCTTCGACACGCAGAGATACCGACTTCTCTCGCGGTCTCATCCACCGCAAAGTAGCGTGGGAGATATGTTAGGAATATGCCCTCGAATGCCACTCAGAGGATGAGAGAGTGAGAGCAATTGTATTGTGATTATGAATATTATATTTAATAAGGCAATTATTATTTCTATATTATTGTATATCACTGGCATTGTGATTTGGTATATAGAATAATAGTCCTTGCATTTGAGAGTGAACATTCTACTCCTTATGGAGATAAGGAGATAGGCACTAGAAGTGTTTAGAGCTCGAATGCTTAACTAGTTCGCAAGTCGATAAAACTTAACAGGACATTAAGTTTTAATAAGACTTGTATAACTGATGCTAGGATGTGTGCACGTCTTGATAGCATAGTTATAAGTATATTGGTGGGACCAGTATACTCGAACATGACTCATACTCGATTGATCACACGGTATTCACTCTCGGAGAGTCGATGACGAATCGAAAGGTTGTGATAGTATACGTGGACCTTTGACTTGAGGGTTCGGTAGAAGATGTATGTGACGTTTAGTTTGTCATTAGAGTAGTTAGACTCATTTGCTTAATTCTTGAGTCGACCTCGAAGTGCGGACTATACGGGCGGTAGCGATCTTCTTGAACGCCAAGAAAGGATTCTATCTCTGTTAGTGAGCAGCGAATGTCTATACGGTTAATGGCAAATAAGATCATAAGTCTTTGGCAAAGCATTACGATATAGTCGTATTAGATACACTATTAATCGGTCGGTTTTGATTTGCATTAACACATGTATAGAGTTTAGTCAACAATGAGGGTTTGACTTTACCGTGACCGAAGACTTGACCGGACATCGATGATGGGTCTATACGTATATAGTATTCACGACATAATGGTTACGGAATGATTCGTTCATTCGTTCTCGATCGGGGTTTACTGATGCGGCCCATTAAGTGGCTAAGTCTTTGCCCGCACTCATTGGTTCCTCCCAATGCCGGCTGAGACGAACCTACGGAGTTGCGCAATAGGATCATTGATGGATAAATTTGAATTAATAATCTCTCTTATAATATTAGATATTAGATATCTAATTTTGATTTATCGAATAAATCAAATAGCGGTCTTATGAATTGTAAGTAGGTTACTAGGTGATTACTTTAATTCATAAATTATATTTCTTAGAGAAATATATATTTGTGTTTGATATAATTAATTAATTGGATTAATTAATTAGTCCAAACACATTGGAAATAAAACGGATTCGTTTGACGAACATCCGGTACACGAGGGATTCGTTTTGACGAACATCCAGTACACGAGCCGAGTAAATTCGACCCGTCTTCTTGGAAATTTTCCTTAAGGCCGCCCCCCCTCCATCTCTTGTCTCTTATATACTTATTTTGTGTCACTAGGTGACATATGTGAGGTGTATTTGATACCCTCAATCATGTGTTAAAGGTAGACTTTCATTTTTTTATAAATAAAAGTCTTTAAAAAGAAGAGGGGACAACTTCTTCTTGTAAGAACTCATAATCACGAATTTGAGAGAGAGAGTTGGGTTGAAAACTTCATCTTGATCTTAGAGACAAGATATAAGAAGAATACATTGAGAGAGAAAATTCCTACAAGCTTCCCTAGCCGCATTCTTGAAGAAAAGAAGCTTGTCGATTTTTCCATCAAGTTCCGGCGTGTGAAGTAGAGGCATCTTGCTTTAGGTGCTTGGAACGAAGGGCTCATCATCATCATCATCATACGAAGGTTTTTCAATGACATCATAGGTATGGGACTTTGATTCCTTGATCTTCGTATTTTTCTTTTCGTATATACGTTACTTGATCGATCCTCTTAGGGATTCCGTTTATTCTTCCGTTGCGTTTATTTTCTGTGGAATCCCAAAAGTGGTATCGGATCCAGGTCAAATATATCGTATATACGATCATCTTTGCATTTGGAATGTTATTTGATGATGTTTATGATTTAGAATCATAATAGATATAATCGAAGAAATTTAATCGTTCGTAGTAAGTCAAGTTTCGAATATTTTATGTGAATTATAAATCTGAAAAATTTGATATTGATTTATAAGTTCTTCATGAAGTTAAGAAATTTTTTCGTTTTGGAAGCGAGTCGAAAAAATGAGAAAAATGGGGGTTAAACACGAATACCGCACGAAGACGCAGCTGCCGGCAGCTTGCTGATCTGTGCACGGCCGGCCGAGTGACTCGGTAGGCTCAGATGGGTCGGCCGGCTGCCGATGGCGAGAGTGACTCGGTCAGGCGATTCTCGGGTTTCGGCCGATTTTGAATCGGGCCGTGGTGGGCCGACATCGATTTTCCGGACTCCATTTTTGTGTTTATATTTCGTTGTAATAATTTTCGAAATTTAAATTGGATTTAATTGGATTTAATAAAATATTTGGAATATATTTTTATTAAGGGAAATTATTAGACGAGAATATTGTTTTGGCCGGATTACTTTGAACGGATTAAAATGACGATTATAAATATTAATTTGATTAATATTGTAGAAATTAAATAGATTAATTTTTATATTAATTGGATTAATATATTAATTGATTATTTAATTTCATTTACCGTTACATGTTGTATGGAATGCCTTATGTGATGGTGATATAGCTCGTGGACTTAGTTGTTGATTTGTTCGATTCGATATGGTGGCAAAGGCCATTTTGAGCCTATTTATTTTTACTAGAAAATATGTATTATAGGACGTATTGTTCAATGATGTAATTATTCATACGGCTATGACGAAGACCGAAGACGACCGACTAGAAGACGAAGAATCAATACTGTATTTTTCCTTTCTTTATTTGGCTTGGCCCAATACTTAGGAAAAAGTCCATGAGCTATATGTTGGTAGTAACTAGGTTGCTATTTATTGTTTTTCATTTTGAATGATTGACAAACCACAAACCGCGCTTATAAACGGATTAATGTGCAAAGTGTAACATATAATCGCGTTAATACTCCCACTTACAAACACTAAGTTATAAAGGTTACGAGGTTTCCTACCCTCCGCCAAACTCATGAAAAATTGAAATCTAAACCGGAATATTATTCTTCCGAGTATGTCGGGGTAATATTTTTGGGGAAAGTTGATAAATTCCTAGAGTGCATTAGATGCCTTTGGTTGTGACAAATCAAATCCCTATAAACCGTATGGGTTGCCGGGTAAGATTCAATTGTCAGACTAATAGGAGTTGACGGTTTAAACTTAGATAGTTCAGCGAGCCATAGAAACCGAATGGGTTGAGGGCAAGTGAACTAGGGGTAAAAGAAGATCGAATCATCCATTAGATGGGTTGGTATTAGACACCACTTTATAAACAATAATAGAATATAAACCGTATGGGTTGCCCTCTATTAAACTTTGTAAAGAAATCGATCACCACTATGAAGTCACCCAAGGCTTCCGGATTTAACATGGGAGTGTGTAAATGCCGATAAAATAGTGGGAGCCGAGTTATGAATAAAGAAAGTCCTTAAATTCTTTACTCGGATCATAATTAAACAATCACTAACGAATCTCATATTATTCTCTGCAGTTAACAAAACTCTCAATATGACAATGAACCTACTCGCTATACTACTTGAAAAGAACGTCCTGACTGGTCCGAACTATGTGGACTGGCTTCGGAACTTGAGGATTGTCCTAACTATAGAAATGCTGGGATACGTCTTGGAGGCGGACATCCCAGCGGCTCCTGCAAGAACCCGAGCCAATCAGGAAGATGTCGATGCCCATGAGAAATGGGTAAAAGACGACATAAGAGTGCGAGGGTACATGTTAGGCTCAATGACCAATGAGCTTCAATGTGCCCATGAAAAGATGACGTCTTCACAAGCCATCTTAGTGCACCTCGTTGAGCTCTATGGAGAGTATAGCCGAACTGCTAGATATGAGATATCAAAGCAATTATTCGGCGCCAGGATGAAGGAAGGAGAGAAGGTTGGGGACCATGTCCTCAAGATGATCTCGATGATTGAGAGATTGGAAGCTCTTGATTTTCAGATGCATGCATCTCTCCAAACTGACCTTATCCTGCAGTCACTTCCTGACTCCTTTTCCCAATTTGTCATGAACTTCAACTGCAATGAGATTGCATGTAACTTAGCTGGGCTAATGAACAAACTGACGACTGTCCAGTCTCAGATGAAGACAAAGGGAAATGAAGCTGCACTTGTGATTTCTTCTAAGACTTGGAAGTCCAAGAATAAGAAGAAAAAGAACAAGAAGCAGTTAGGTCCGATAGTCAAGATCGACAAGGGAAGGGGTAAGGCCCCAATGGTTCAAAAGAGCAAAGGGGCCAAGAGAACGGATGTATACCTCAACTGCGGTGAGCTAGGCCACTGGAAGAGGTATTGTCCAAAGCTTGACCGTAATGCGCCTTCAGGTACGGAACTATTGGTTTTAGAAACAAATTGTTCTGTAACTGTATATTCTACTTCTTGGATACTTGATTCCGGTGCGAGTTCTCACATTCGTACAATGAATCAGGATCTGGAACGAAGTAGGAAGCTGGATTCATGGGAGGTGATGGTCACCGTCGGAAGTGGGCATAGTGTCGAGGCTTCTGATATCGGATCCCTTATGTTGGATTTAGAATCTGGTTTTATTCTCACTTTAGATGATGTACTTGTTTTGCCCAAGGGGCACAAGAATATTGTATCAATTCCGGTCATGGACCGAAAGGGATTTCACTTCCTTATTGGAGATGAGTCCTGTCGTATTTATTTCAGAAATAAATTGGTTGGTACTGCTACATTATTAAATGGTTTATACCATTTAAATTTAAAGAATAAGACAACTGTGAACACTATAACTAGGAAGCGTGGTAGGGATGAAACGAACCAAGCACTTAAGTGGCATCTTAGACTTGGTCATATCGGTCGTACCAAGGTTCATAAAATGGAGAAAGATGGGCTTACGGGTCCATTGGGATCGATCCCTATCCAACTTGTGAATCTTGTCTTCAAGGCAAAATGACTAAGTTACCCTTCGCAGGACTTTTGAAAGAGTCAAAAACTTGGATTGATCCATACCGACGTCTGTGGCCCTTTTGAAGTGGCACGAGACGGCTTTCAGTATTTCATTACATTCACTGGTGACCATACTAGGTATGGATTCGTGTACTTAATGAAACATAAGTCTGAAGCTTTTGATAAATTCAAGGAATTTAAAGCCCTAGTTGAAAATCAAACAGGTAACCGTGTTAAGACTCTTCTGGCCGATCGGGTGGTGAGTACATGAGTACCGAATTTGATGAGTTCTTAAAAGAACTAGGAATAGTGTCACAATTCACTCCTCCAGCTACTCCACAATTAAATGGTGTATCAGAAAGAAGGAACCGAACCTTGTTGGACATGGTTCGCTCCATGCTTAACTATACTGATCTACCGATTTATCTCTGGGGTTACGCGCTCCTTACTGCTGTGCATATCTTGAATAGATGTCCTTCCAAATCCGTTCCTAAGACTCCCCATGAGATGTGGAGAGGTAGGAAACCAAGTCTTAATCACATTAGGATTTGGGGATGCCCTGCTTATGTCAAGAAGACTAAAGTAGAGAAATTGGAAACTAGGTCTGTGAAAGGTCGTTTCATAGGATATCCAGGGGATTCCATGGGATATCTATTCTACATGCACGAAGATCATAGGATCATCGTTGCTATACAAGCACACTTCCTGGAAGATCAATTTATTCAGGAAGGAGGGGCAGGTAGAAATATTTCTTTGGAAGAAATAAAAGAAACACCAAATGAGACACCTATGCAAGATATAAGAACCGAACCTTCTGAAATACAAATACAACCTCGCAAGTCTAGTAGAATTTCTCAATTACCTGAGAGGTATGGCTATTTGCATCAAGAGGAACTGGGTGTCCATGAGATGACAGAAAGTAGTCAAGAGAATGATCCTTCTACATACGACCAAGCGATGGTAGACGTTGACTCCACCAAGTGGCAAGAAGCTATGGAAGCTGAGATAGACTCAATGCATGCTAATCAGGTCTGGCCTTTAGTAGATCGTCCTAAAGGCATAGTGCCTATTGGAAACAAATGGATCTATAGGAGAAAGATTAATGGAGATGGCAAGGTTGATACCTATAAGGCCAGGCTTGTGGCAAAGGGTTATTCCCAAAGAGAAGGAATCGATTACTTCGAGACCTTCTCGCCTGTAGCTATGATTAAGTCTATTCGCATGATGCTTGCTATAGCAGCCCACTTAGATTATGAAATATGGCAAATGGATGTGAAAACGGCATTCCTAAATAGATTCCTCGAGGAGGAGATTTATATGGAACAGCCTAAGGGATTCATATCTCAAACCAATATTCATAAAGTATGCAAGCTTCACGGAGTTGGAATCTTCGTTTTAACGAGACAGTCAAAGAGTTTGATTTTGTCCAAAACGAAGAAGAGCCCTGTATTTACAAGAAGGTTAGTGGGAGCAAAATTGCGTTCTTAATACTATATGTAGATAACATTCTACTTATAGGAAACGACGTAGGAATGCTCAGTTCTGTGAAATCTTGGCTTTCTAAAGAGTTCTCAATGAAAGACTTGGGAGAAGCTACCTATATTCTGGGTATTCGTCTCTACCGGGATAGAGCGAAAAGAATGTTAGGTCTTTCCCAAGCCCTATACATAGAAAAGATCCTGAAGCGATTTAGGATGGAAGATTCTAAAAGAGGGTTTCTACCTATGCAACATGGTGCAAAACTTTCCTTAGAGATGTGTCCTCAAAGTGAGGAAGATAGAAAGGAAATGAGCAAAGTACCTTATGCTTCTAAGAGGTAGGTAGCCTTATGTATGCAATGATTTGCACTAGACCGACATTGCTTATGCCGTGAGCGTAGTAAGTCGGTTTCGATCAAATCCAGGCAGAACATTGGGATCGTCAGAAGAACATTCTTAAGTACCTAAGGAGGACTAAAGACTTGGTTCTTACATACGGCGGTGGAGAACTAAGAGTGATGGGTTATACAGACTCGATTTTTCTGGGGACATGGATGCTCGATGTCCACATCGGGGTATATCTTTACTCCGAATGGTGGGGCGATTCTTGGAGAAGTGCCAAGCAAAGTTCGACCGCTATATCTACATGTCAAGCCGAATATCGGGCAACACGAGGTCGCTAAAGAAGCTTTTGGATAAAGAAGTTCAATGAGGAACTTCAAGTGGTTCCTAACGCAGAGAAGCCCGTGACATCGCTTTTGTGACAACGACGAGCGTTGCACAGTCTAAGGAGCATAGGGCTCACCACAATAACAAACATAATGCGAGAAAATATCATAATGTTAGAGAAATGGTTCGGGATGGGAATGTTACACTCAAGAGAGTAGACACGAAATAACGTTGTCGATCCGCTACCAAGCCACTATCTCAGAAGGTCTTAGATAGACATCTGGAGAGTATGGGTATTAGATACCATAGTTTGTGGCATTGAGTGCAAGTGGGAGATTGTTAGGAATATGCCCTCGAATGCCACTCAGAGGATGAGAGAGTGAGAGCAATTGTATTGTGATTATGAATATTATATTTAATAAGGCAATTATTATTTCTATATTATTGTATATCACTGGCATTGTGATTTGGTATATAGAATAATAGTCCTTGCATTTGAGAGTGAACATTCTACTCCTTATGGAGATAAGGAGATAGGCACTAGAAGTGTTTAGAGCTCGAATGCTTAACTAGTTCGCAAGTCGATAAAACTTAACAGGACATTAAGTTTTAATAAGACTTGTATAAATGATGCTAGGATGTGTGCACGTCTTGATAGCATGGTTATAAGTATATTGGTGGGACCAGTATACTCGAACATGACTCATACTCGATTCACCACACGTATTCACTCTCGGAGAGTCGATGACGAATCGAAAGGTTGTGATAGTATACGTGGACCTTTGACTTGAGGGTTCGGTAGAAGATGTGTCCGTGACGTTTAGTTTGTCATTAGAGTAGTTAGACTCATTTGCTTAATTGCCGAGTTGACCTCGAAGTGCGGACTATACGGGCGGTAGCGATCTTTACCGAACGCCAAGAAAGGATTCTATCTCCTGTTAGAGATCAGTCGAAAGTCCTATAAGGTAAATGTCAAATAATATCATAAGTCTTTGGCCAAAGCATAAAGATATAGTCGTATTAGATACACTATTAATCAGTCGGTTTTGATTTGCATTAACACATGTATAGAGTTTAGTCAACGGTAGGGTTTGACTTTACCATGACCCGAAGACTTGACCGGACATCGATGAAGGGTCTATACGTATATAGTATTCACGACATAATGGTTCTGGAATGATTCGTTCATCTGCTCTCGATCGGGGTTTACAAAGTGCGCCCGCCAGTCGGCTAAGTCCGCCCGCACTCATTAGTTCCTCCCAATGCCTACCGAGACGAACCTACGGAGTCGTGCAATAGGATCATTGATGGATAAATTTGAATTAATAATCTCTCTTATAATATTAGATATTAGATATCTAATTTTGATTTATCGGATAAATCAAATAGCGGTCTTATGAATTGTAAGTAGGTTACTGGGTGATTACTTTAATTCATAAATTATATTTCTTAGAGAAATATATATTTGTGTTTGATATAATTAATTAATTGGATTAATTAATTAGTCCAAACACATTGCAAATAAAACGGATTCGTTTGACGAACATCCGGTACACGAGGGATTCGTTTTGACGAACATCCAGTACACGAGCCGAGTAAATTCGACCCGTCTTCTTGGAAATTTCCCTTAAGGCCGCCCCCCCTCCATCTCTTGTCTCTTATATACTTATTTTATGTCACTAGGTGATATATGTGAGGTGTATTTGATACCCTCAATCATGTGTTAAAGGTAGACTTTCATTTTTTTTATAAATAAAAGTCTTTAAAAAGGAGAGAGGACAACTTCTTCTTGTAAGAACTCATAATCACGAATTTGAGAGAGAGAGTTAGGTTGAAAACTTCATCTTGATCTTAGAGACAAGATATAAGAAGAATACATTGAGAGAGAAAATTCCTACAAGCTTCCCTAGCCGCATTCTTGAAGAAAGGAAGCTTGTCGATTTTTCCATCAAGTTCCGGCGTGTGAAGTAGAGGCATCTTGCTTTAGGTGCTTGGAACGAAGGGCTCTTCATCATCATCATCATACGAAGGTTTTTCAGAGACATCATAGGTATGGGACTTTGATTCCTTGATCTTCGTATTTTTCTTTTCGTATATACGTTACTTGATAGATCCTCTTAGGGATTCCGTTTATTCTTCCGTTGCGTTTATTTTCTGTGGAATCCCAACAAGATAAAGAACCCAAAACCCGTATCCCCAAAAGAAAAATTCCCAAAAAGGAGAGAATTGAAAAGGGACAAGTCAGATAGTTACCTCGATTATAAAATTAGGCACGTGCTGAATCTGTGGTGTGCTTCGATCTACCGGTTGGTACTCGATGCGACGACGTGAAACCGGAGGCGCAATTTTGGCGGCTTCCGAAGATAAGTTGATGTTCGGGTTTTGGTCCGAGAGTCGAATCGGTCGGACTAGGCCGGATCGAGTCGTCGCGGCGGTCCGCGCGCGGCGGTGGCGGTGGTCGGCGGCGCTGGCGGTGGTCGGCACTCGGCGGCGGCGGTCGGCGGAGGCGGCGGTGGCTGGCGCTGGCGGGCATTGTGGCGGCGGGCTAGTGGCGGCGGTCCGGCGGCCTGGGTGGCGAGGTCCTGGCTGCAGGCGCGGATGTCCGGCGGCGAGGTGGTGCTCGGCGGTGGCCGGGCTGGGCGCCAGGCGGCGAGTACTGGGCGCTGGCGGCGGTGGAGGTCCTGGCGGAGGCGGTGGAGGTCCGGCGAGCAGTGGCGGCGAGCAAGGCGCAGGCGCGGCGGCGGCTGGTCAGGCTGGTCAGAAGTGGCATGGGCGGTGGCTAACGGCGAGGTCGACGGCGGGCGGTGGCAGGTACTGGCAATGCGCTGGGCACTGGCGGCGAGGCGGTGGATGTGCTCGGACGATTTTTTTCTTTCGCTCGAGCTACGGCCGATAACGTGTTTGAGGAGAAAAGTAAAGACAAAGAATCAATCAGATTGATAACAATGAATAGAGGGGCCTTTATATAGGCATTACAAAGAGAGTCTTTCCATACATAGGATTCCTAGTTAAGGTAAGACATCTAACAGGATCCAACTACTTATGGAAGAGTCTAGAACCTTCCATAACTCTTATCCCCCTACAACTAGTATTAGGTAAGACACCAATACGGGAAGGATTTCCCGGAACAAAACTGAATTAACTGGATTCTACTGAAATTAAACTGAACTAAATTTGTTGAACTTAATTTAACTAAAATGAACTGAACTGAAGTTAAGTTATTGAAATAACTAATATTACTAAATTAAGTAACGATAATAATTAATAATACTAAATAACAATATATATACAAAAATAATAGTTAACCATATATTACAACATAATAATATAATAATAACAAAGAATAAGAATAAGAATAAGGATAGAAATTATGTGTAATATTATTGATAAATATTAATACCAATAATAATAATTGATAAAATATTGGATAACAATTTATATACAACAATAATAAGAATAAAAATAATTATATATATATATATTACAACAACAATAATAATAACAATAATATGACTAATAAGAATAATAATCTAATAATTGTGTATAATATTATTTAAAAACATTATCAATAATAATAGCAATAATGGTAATAATTCTAGTATGAGATTATAATATACATATAACAATTATTATTATTATATATTATAACAACAACAATAATATTAATAATAATAATAGTAAGATTAAATAATAATAATAATTATCATTATTATGTAGAATATTATTGATAATATAAATATCAGTGATAATTCATAATATTATTGATGATATTTATATCAATATTAATAATAAAGATAATGTTATAATTATTATAATAATATTAATAATAACAAAAATAATAATTATAATAATTCTAAAGCTGAACGAAGCTGAATAACACTGAATTTTATTGAACTTTACTATATTTTACTAAATTAAACTCAATTGGAAATTGGTGAAATTAAAGTGGAAATAACAAAGTCTATGAGGTCGTTTGATTCGTCGGATTCCGACGGAATAGCGGAATTGGAATGATCGATTGCATTGACCGAATTCCATTGTGAGGTTTGGTTACCTAAGGAATGGAATTGAAATCTCAACATTCCTTTAAATAAGGATTTGATCATTCTTTCTCAAAATAGATGGAATTAAAATCCATTCCATCCCAAAATTTGCAAATGACAAGTATACCCTCATTAAACATAATGATCGGAAGAAGAAAAAACGGTGCTGTGATTGTTGCCGGAAAAAAAAATTTATTATAATTTATATGTAAAAATATTAAATATTAAACATATATTGAAATATTAATATTAAAAATATTAAATATTAAATATTAATATTATTATTTATATTAAAAATACTAAAAATATTTAGATATTTTACGTATTTAAAAATATTAATTATTGAGAAATTTTACATATAAATAATATTTAAATATTAATATTAATATTAAAAATATATTGAGAAATATTAATAGTAAATATATTAAATATTAAATCCTAATATGAGTATTAATATTAAAAATATTAAAATATTACATATTTTAAAAATATTAATTATTGAGAAATTTTATGTATAAATAATATTAAAAATATTAAATATTAATATTAATATTAAAAATATATTGATAAATATTAATATTAATAATAATATTAACAATAATATTAAAAATATTAAAAATATCACATATTTACATATTTTACTATTTTAAAAATATTAATTTTAGTATTAATATTAATATGGAGAAATTTTACGTATAAATATTACTATTAATATTAAAAATACAATATTATTATTAAAAATATATTGAGAAATATTAATATTAAAAATTAAAATTAAAATATTAACATAGTAATATTAAAAATATTACGTATTTATATATTTTAAAAATATTAATTTTAGTATTAATATTAATATTGAGAAATTTTACGTATAAATATTAATATTAATATTAATATTAATGTTAATATTAAATATTAATATTAAAAATATATTTCAATCACCAAAGGTAAACATTATCTTTTTCAGATGAAATATTAATTTTATTATAATTTATACGTAAGAAATAAATAAAATTTTTATCAAAGAAAGGACATTTTTGTCAATCTTCATTATTTCATTCCAATTCCTTAGTTAACCAAACAGACAGATTCCAATTCATTTGATAGGTTACATTCAGTTTCCTGTCAACCAAAATTTGGTCAAACTTATAACATTTCATTCCAATTCCTTCCACATTTCAATTCCTTTGACATATTCCATTCCTGCAAAAATCCGGCCCCCTCATTTTATATATGTGGTACTCAAAAGTGGTCAAAACGATTCTTTACCGAATTTTTACACACCCTTAAATCCAAACTTCCCAACATCAAACAATGACACTTGCCACTCAAAAGTACAATCCTACGGCAATATGGCCACAAACAACAACATAGCCATTTCCCACAAGCTTCATCCATCCCCAAATCTATTCCCTTTTCCCAGAGTTCATGAACATATCAATCTATCTACTCTTTTTCTATGTACAATCTCTAATCATAAAACAAAAATGGGATTCCGTCTACCATTTCCTAGCCACCTCATCACGTTTTGTCCTTTGTCATAGCCAAACACTGCATTACAAGGGCCTCATCATCGCAGGTATTATACTTGGTCGATTTCTCATGCCTAAAGCCTCGAACTCCTGCAGAGGTCCCTTCTCGACCTTCATCGAGCATGCCCACATGCTCGACTTCTTGGACCAAGAAAGCGTATCCTTCATGATGTCGAAAGTCCTCAAACATTCCGGCCAAGGTGAAAATACCTATCTGCCCCCAGCGATACACTTGATCCCACCTAAATCACGGCACCATGAAGCCATCGAAGAAGCCCACTTAGCCCTTTCCCCTATTCGAATCCCTTCTATCGAAAACCAATCTCTCTCCATCCGATATCGACGTCCTAATAGTCAACTGCAGCAGCTTTTGTCCGTCCCCATCCCTATCTTCGATCATAGTCAACAAATACAATTTACGTGAAGATATAAAAAGCTTCACAATAAGTGGGATGGGTTGCAGTGCTAGTGCCCTAGCCATTGACATGGCGCATAACATCCTTAAAACACACGAGAATTCTAATGCAGTGGTTTTAAGCACTGAGATACTTTTTGTTGTTTGTAGATGCTGTAGAAAATGACAAATGATGCAAAACCGAGGCAAGAGTTGGACTCTTTCTCCGTAAGACGAAATTGCCCCGCACAGTACACACGGCTGAATAGCAAACGTCCCCAAGATACAACAGTTTTTCTACGAACTCGATACCTTGTACTAGGAATTGAATACCAGGCGAACTACTGGATATTCGGGACTTGTAGTATGAACTTAGGCTAGTATGAGTGTATTATTATCTTGATTAATTATGTATGTATAATCATCATCTGCAGGGCTTATTTATAGCCTGTAAGTACCCTGTCCGAATCACTGTGACTTTCTGACTGGATAGACACCTTGTGGTCCGGTGGGAGGGCCTGCATTGGTTCAGAAGAGCCAAACCATTGTGCTGGTTCAGATTGGGCCGAATGGTCAGAACCATTGCACTGGTTAGGTCCTGAACCGCCGCATGTGACCCACACCCGCCAAGCCAAATCATCTATTTGACATGTCACTGCCACGTGTCATCTTAGTCACCCGCCATGTCACTCGAGCCACTATCTCAGCTGTCAAAATGAAAGGCTCCTCATAGATCCTCGCTCTGAGGCGTTCGAGCAAAGTGCAAAGTGCGCCTACGAAGTGCCCGTTGCCACAAGTGCGACGTGCATGTGCTCGGACTCGAACTCGGACTCGGAAGGTGCTTTGCACCTTCCTCGTAGGATTCGGATTTTAGCCTTAAAAATTAATTAAAGCCAACTAGGGTGCAGCATAATGGAGCACACTTGATTACTCTTTTATGATGGAAAGTCCTTTATAAATAGCTCAACTTTTCCTTGCTTCTCCAATGTGGGATGGGATTACACACCACATTCCCAACTATTAAATGGCTTAATTTTGTGCATTAATTACTCATTCATTTCTTAACGAAATTGAACAAGTAAATACACTAAATTAATCTACACAAAATGTAGATTCCAAATATACCATTTAATATCATTAATTACCATAATTAATTATGGTATTACTTAAGCTATTTTTCCAACAATCCCCCACATGAATGATGATTAATGCAAATGCACACAATCTATAATAAAAGACAATAACATACACACAATAATAGATCTAATATCTTTCGTTCTCATGTTGTGTCCATTTTGGCCTTGGACCATTTCTTGGATTCATAAGTGTTAATAATTTTATGAAGCGGCCTTACTTCTTCACTTATATAGGTGATCTCCTATAAAGAGTATCCTGCCATACTCCACCTATAAAAGGCTATAGGAATCATTAAAAGCTTTAAAAGCTTACCCTTCACCACAAACTACAGGCTTGCACTTGAACAGCTACGAGAATGGATTTTCAACTGCTTAACTTGAACCTTCACAACTTAGTTGTCTCATTGAACCAAGTTCTTGGGATCTCCAATCATCCTGGTTGAGTTATCATTATGAAAAATCTCAATATGTGGATTTCAATCCCATTCTCCTTGCTGCATTATATAATTGATCACGATTAATACCTTTCGTAAACGGATCCGCTATATTATCTTTTGACTTTACATAGTCAATACAAATTATTCCTGTAGTGATAAATTGTCTAATGGTATTGTGTCTTCGACGAATATGTCGAGACTTACCATTATATATACTGTTCTTTGCCCTCCCTATGGCTGCCACGCTATCACAATGTATCATAACGGGAGGCAAAGGTTTTTCCCAACAGGGAATATCTTCTAAGAAGTTTCTTAACCATTCGGCTTCTTCGCCGGCTTTGTCTAAAGCAATAAACTCCGATTCCATTGTAGATCGGGCTATGCATGTTTGTTTAGAATATTTCCATGATATTGCTCCTCCACCAATGGTAAATACATGACCGCTTGTGGATTTAGAGTCTTTAGTGTCGGATATCCAATTGGCATCACAATATCCTTCCAAAACAGTTGGATATCTCGAATAGTGTATACCATGATTGATGGTGTGTTTTAAGTATCTCAACACTCTTGTCAATGCGGTCCAATGATCCTTTCCGAGATTACTCGTAAACCGACTCAGTTTACTAATAGAATATGCTATGTCTGGCCTTGTACAATTTGCTAAGTACATTAGGCTTCCAATTATCCTAGCATATTCTGTTTGTGATATGGGTTCTCCTCGATTTTTGGCTAAGTGTAAACTTAAGTCAACATGTGTCTTAGCCGGAGGTAGATCGTATGCCTTGAATTTCTTAACATTCTCAACATAGTGAGATTGTGATAAGACTATTCCATCGGGTGTTCTGGAGATCTTGATTCCTAGAATCACATCGGCTAATCTCATATCCTTCATGTCGAAGTTCTTCTTTAACATTTTCTTAGTGCCTATAATGATTTTATATTGCTACCCATAATTAGCATGTCATCAACGTATAGACACGCAATGACAAAATTGTTAGATGTACCTTTGATGTACACACATTTATCACATTCATTGATTTTGAAACCATTTGACATCATTACTTGGTCAAATTTCTCATGCCATTGTTTGGGTGCTCGCTTAAGTCCATATAAAGGCTTAACAAGTTTACAAACTTTGTTTTCTTGGCCGGGAACCACAAACCCTTTGGGTTGTTCCATATAAATTTCATCTTCTAAATCTCTATTTAGAAAGGCCATTTTTACATCCATTTGGTGTATCTCAAGATTGTACAGTGCTGCTATTGCAAGTAGCGTTCTAATGGATGTAATCCGATTAACTGGTGAGTTTGTATCAAAGTAATCATACCCTTCCTTTTGTTTGTATCCTTTGGCTACCAAACGTGCCTTGTATTTGTCAATAGATTTATCACCTTTGTATTTCTTCTTGAGAATCCACTTGCAACCTAAAGGTTTATTTCCCGGAGGAAGATCAACAATATGCCAAGTGTGATTGTTCAAGATTGACTCGATTTCACTATTAATAGCTTCTTGCCATAGATCGGCATCGGAACCAGACAATGCTTCCTTGATTGTCTTCGATTCATCTTCTAAAAAGTAGACTACAAAATCCGGATCAAAAGTTTTTGCAGTTTTTATTCTTTTTCCTCGCCTTGGTTGCGGTGTTGGTCCATTATTATTTGGCGATATTTCATCATAAGTCCTCTTTTTCGAACTTATTTCATTCTTTTCTTTCTTAGGGAATATAGTTTCAAAAAATATGGCATTTCTTGATTCTATGATCATTCCCTCATTTATATCGGGTACTTCCAATTTGTGTACCAAAAATCGGTACGCACTACTATTATTTGCATATCCTATGAAAATGCAATAAACCGTTTTTGGTCCTATTTTTACTTGCTTGGGTTTCGGTACTTCAACTTTTGCTAAGCACCCCCACACTTTTAAATATTTATAGGACGGCTTCCTTCCTTTCCATAATTCATATGGAGTTTTGTCTTGCTTCTTTTTGGGTAATTTATTCAAAATTTTATTGGCCGAAAGAATAGCTTCTCCCCACATGTTAAGTGATAGGCCCGAGCTTATCAACATAGCATTCATCATTTCCTTCAATGTTCTATTCTTTCATTCGGCAACACCATTCGATTGGGGTGCATAAAGTGCAGTCGTTTGGTGAATAATGCCATTTTCAAGACAATATTCTTCAAAAGGTGCAACATATTCACCACTTCGATCACTTTGAATCATTTTGATTTTGGTGTTGAGTTGATTTTCAACTTCTGTTTTGTATGTTTTGAAAGCTTCGAATGCTTCGTCTTTGCTTCTCAAAAGATACACATAACAAAATCTTGTGCAATCATCTATAAAAGTTATAAAATAAATCTTTCCACCTCTTGTTTGCACAAGTTTTAAATCGCACAGATCGGTGTGAATCAATTCAAGAGATTTTGTCGATCTTTCTACTGAATGAAAAGGAGATTTTCCCATTTTTGCTTCAACACAGATTTCACACCTTTTGTGTTGATCGAAAGTCATTTTTGGCAATAAATCTAAATTTACGACGACGTAGTATATTTATATTTGCATGTCCTAATCTATCATGCTATAAATTAGGAGACTCAACCAAATAAACAACTTTATCGTTTATTTCATTTCCACCACGTACATTGGTAGCATTTAGTTTGAAAGGCCGTTATCTATATAGCCTTTTCCGATAAAGTGACCATGTTTAGTTATTACAACTTTATCCGCTTCAAACACTAGCCTAAATCAGGCTTTGCTCAATGCTGAGCCAGACACAAGATTCTTACGGATGTATGGAACATGTAGCACATTCTTGAGCGTCAATTTCAAATCCGACATCATCTTGAGTATAACCTCTCCAGTTCCGACAACATTTGAGGCAGCGGAGTTTCCCATGTACAACTTTCTTTCTTCGGTGATGGGCTCGTATGAGGAGAACATGGTTTTATCGGCACAAATGTGTTTAGTAGCGCCGGTGTCCACCCACCATCCGACTGGGATTTCGACCATATTGATTTCATCTACAACTGCACACAAATTAAGACTGGACAAATCTACGGGAACATACTTATTCTCGATAACGTTTGCTTGATCTCTCTTCTTGTCCTTCTTTGGTTTGCGGCAATTTTTCGCCATATGCCCGAATTTACCGCAGTTGTAGCATTCTCCTTTGATCTTATTTTGATTCTTCAAGTCTTGCTTCTTCCCGTTAAATTTCCGCTTTTGTTGTTGCTTAACTCGATGAGATTTGCTTTTGCCTCCATAGATGACTTATTCATCTTGACATCAGTCTTCCGATTGTCCTCTTCGATCCTCAGTCGCACAATAAGACCTTCAAGGCCCATTTCCTTGCGTTTGTGCTTGAGGTAGTTTTTGAAGTCCTTCCACATCGGTGGCAACTTCTCGATTATGGCAGCAACTTGAAAGGATTCAGACAAGCTCATTCCTTCTGCCAAAATATCATGCAGGATCAACTGTATTTCCTGCACTTGCTCGAGTTGGTGCCCACCGTTTTGAAGTCTAGATAATGACTCACGATGAACTTCTTCAAACCGGCATCTTCTCTTTTATATTTTGTCTCCAACGAGTCCCACAACTCTTTGGACGTTTTGATTGTGAAATAAACACTGTAAAGTGTGTCATCCAGCTCATTCAAAATATAGTTTCGACATAAGAAGTCGCTATGATGCCATGTATCTAATGTCGTGCGTTTATGGGTGTCAGTTTCATCATCCCCACAACAGGAGGAGATTCGGAAAGGAAGCGACAGAGGTTGAGAGTAGTAAGGTAGAACAGCATTTTTGATTGCCAACGTTTGAAATCAGTACCTGAAAATTTCTCGGGTTTCTCGGCATGGGCAGGAGCATGAACATTGTTGTTTGACGACGCCATCTTCTACAGAAAAATTTTGTCTTACGATTGTTGTTTGTAGATACTGTAGAAAATGACAAATGATGCAAAATCGAGGCAAGAGTTGGACTCTTTCTCCGTAAGATGAAATTGCCCCGCACAGTACACACGGTTGAACGACAAACGTCCCCAAGATACAACGATTTTTCTACGAACTCGATATCTTGTACTAGGAATCGAATTCCGGGCGAACTACTGGATATTCGAGACTTGTATGAACTTAGGCTAGTATGAGTGTATTATTATCTTGATTAATTATGTATGTATAATCATCATCTGCAGGGCTTATTTATAGCCTGTAAGTACCCTGTCTGAATCAGTGTGACTTTCTGGCTGGATAGACACCTTGTGCGCATACGAAGCGCTCGTTGCGACAAGTGTGACGTGTACGTGCTTGGACTCGAACTCGGAAGGTGCTTTACACCTTTCTCGTAGGATTCGGATTTTAGCCTTAAAAATTAATTAAAGCCAACTAGGGTGCACCATAATGGAGCACACTTGATTGCTCCTTTATGATGGAAAGTCCTTTATAAATAGCTCAACTTTCCTTGCTTCTCCAATGTGGGATGGGATTCCACACCACATTCTCAACTATTAAATGGCTTAACTTTGTGCATTAATTACTCATTCACTTCTTAACGAAATTGAATAAGTAAATACACTAAATTATATATCATTTAATGTCATTAATTACCATAATTAATTATGGTATTAATTAAGCTATTTTTCCAACACTTTTCATGGGGTGGTATCCTGGGAAGGAACACACCATGATGGTGCGGAACTGTGTTTTTAGGTGGGGTGCCGCCGCCGTTTTAGTCACAAATACTTCCTTCGTTCTTTTATTATTGCAACGTATTGACTATTACACTGTTCACATATTGTCTTTTGACTATCTTTTGTGATTCATACATATGAAAAAATATAGTCATGTGAGATCTTGTTAGATTCAACACGAAATATATTTTCAAAATATCAATTTTTTATAATTTTTAAAAATAAAGAATTAAAGATATTAATAATCAAAGTTGTGCATTGACAAGCGTAAAAATTCATATGCTGCAATTATAATAAAACAGAGGTAGTAGAAAAGAAGCCAAGAAAACGGCGAAATATAAGCTGCTTTATAGTGTAAGGACACAAAGAGCAATTGATGACAAGGGTTATTACTCGGCTATTAGGGAGGAGGATGCTGATGGGTTCACTGGGGTTACTCTCAGGAGAGACTTGATGCACTCTCAGGAGAGACTTGCTGCAGGTGATCATATTATATAACCGAACTCTTCAACTTATTCAATATCTTGTCCCGGTGGAAATGGCCTAGTGGTAGAGTGGTGTTGCTCGAGGCCAAAGGTCACGGGTTCAAACTCCACCAACACCACTAGGTCGGGTGTCTGAATTAAAAAAAAACAAGGAAAAAAAACTTATTCAATATCTTCTCAAATATTAAGTTTAATAACTCTTCTAAATTCATAATATACGTTGTCGTCATTTTATTTTTTGAGGTGAAATTTTGATCATAGATAACTTTTTAATTATATCATAAAAATTATTAGAAAATAAGATTATGAAAATACTACTTTAATAAAAAAAATGAATCTAGTGATATAATACCAATTTATGTGTACAATATCGAAAAAAGTCAAAATCAAGCGACGTATATTTTGAATTGTGGTTTATTTTCTCTTTCTTGTAGGTGGCCGGGGAAACTCTTCATCAAATATCAAGATAATTGGGACCGAGATCCTACCGTATACCAAAATAATATTATACGCTTATTCCATTATCAAGAAGAAGTATGTAGACAAGTCAATAGATATTTACATGCCCTATCTCAAAAGAGTGGTGCAACATTTTTTGCTTAGTGATAATGGAGATTGGAAAAGGATTAAAGCTTGGAGAGGAAGATATGGAGCCAGCACTACTGATGACATTGCATAGGTTTGGAAATCAATCTTCTTCTTCATTGTGGTATGAACTTGTTACATAGAAGCCAAGGGAAGAGTTAAGAAAGGCGACAGTGTCAACCAACTGTCTTGGCGCAGTTGGCCACCTGACCTTCAATTTAGTTGAAGGTCAGGGGTTCAATTCCTAGTGGCAACACTTTGAAATTGAATTTCTCAAGGCCCAATGATCCCTTAGTTTTTGACTAGGGGTTAGGGCCTAGCCTCCGAGTATCTTTGGTGGAACAATTAAATATTGAGGGCTTGGCGCGGTGTGGGAGGCCAGATCTCGGTGGGAACTCTGCGGTTGGATTTGGGGGTCCGTGGAGCAATCACTGGGACGACTCCTGCGCGGTAGTTGAGGATATTTAAGAACACAGGAGCATCTGTCTCGCGATTTAACGGTAGAGCGATCTTGTGGGGTACATTATCCCGAGGACTAATCAGGTGTAAACTTGGAACCTCGGTATAAAAAAAAAAAGGCGACAGTGTGGCAATTGGGCATGGGTAGTGGGCCAAAATGCAATAGCTTGGTATGGGAGTGTATTAAGCCAATTGTTGGGGAGGCCCAGATAGGAGTATGTGCTGATAGTATTGATATGTATCCTGTTTAAGTAATATCGATAAAAGTTCGATGCATTATATCTGGATCCCTTGCTAAATATTTCAATTACATTTGGATTCGTGTCAGAGAAATAATAACATGTGGATACTGCACTAGATATTTTGTAATTACATTCGAGCCCACAAATTTGACTTTTTGCGGATTAAAATACTGAAAAAGGCATTTTTACCTCCTTCAAATATTGTATTTCTGTTGAGGCCAAACAGCCTTTTAAATTATTAACCAGAAATAGAAACATAAAAAATGAAATAAAAAAAATATTTTTTTCATTTTTTTTCTTTTAAAATGACCTGTTTTTCTAAAAAAAGTTATTGACAGAAAATAAATACAGAAATAATAAAAAGAAAAAATAGTAAAATGGAACTAATGTCCAAAAATAGCATAATGACTTGTTTGGAGAAGAATATTTCAGAAATTTTAATTAAGTTGGTCAACCCTAAGACTGAAATTTAGGCCTAAATATAATTGTTAGAGTAAGAGGGGCTTCGATGAGAGTGACGTCTCATGCAGGGGTTCTCAAGGTAATAGATCCATAAAAATTCGTCTTAGTTTTGAGGATAGAAAATGAAATGTCAAGACTTTCAGTCACACTTCTTGTGTTGTACTACCTGCTTTATACTACCTCTCTTCTCCTGTAATTACAACATTTGGATTTTCCATTTACCAATGACAATTTCAACTAATAATATTTTTAATGAGAAAAAGGCACCAATCGCCCTAAAGTTTGGGGATTTGGCGCACGCAGTGTAACGTTTGTCCGACCCGACAATTTTAGTCCTAAAATTGCAAAAAAAAAAAAAAAGACGTGCAAAAGACTGGCATTCAAGTCAACTGCCACCTAATTAAATTTTATAAAAAAAGGAAAAATAAAATCTAAAAAAAAAAGTCATGTCCACATCAGGAAAAAAATAAAAAATAAATTAAAAAAGTCAAAAATTAAAAAAGCACAAATCACTCCCATTCCCGTTTTTTAATCTAAAAAAAATATTTTTCATTTTTTTATAAAATTTAATGAGGATGAAAAATAAATTACAAAAGTGTAAAAAGTAAAAAAATAAAAAGGAACATGAGTGATTTATGCTTTTTTATTGTTTTCTTTAGATTTTTTTAATTTATTTTTTATTTTTTGCTGATGTGAACATGACTTTTTTTTAGTCTAATTTTTCTATTTTTATATAAAATTTAATGGGGATGAAAAATAAATTAAAAAAGTCTAAAAAATTGAAAAAACTGTAATGGCAGTGATTTATGCTTTTCTTTTTAATTTTGTAGATTTTTAATTTATTTTTTATTTTTTTGTTGATGCGGGCATGATCTGTTTTTTTTAATACTGTTTTTTCTTTTTTTATAAAATTTAATGAGGTGGCAGCTGACTTGAATGCTACATCAGCCCAAAGTCCTTTGCACGCTCTTTTTTGGAACTTTAAGACTAAAGTTGGCGGGTCGGATAAACGTTGCACTGCGTGCGCCAATCGACTAAAGTTCGGCACGGTACGGTATACCACCCCTATATATGACCACTTTTTTCACACGTATAAATCATAAAAGATAGTCAGAAGAAAGAATGTGAACAATATAAAAGTCAACATGTTGCAATAATAAGAGAACGGAGGAAGTATATTACTAGACTATGTGCACATGCAATGCATATGATAATTATATACAATATATAATTTGAAAAAAAAAACTTAAAAAATAATATTTTTGTGGAGAATAAGTTTTTCTGTAATATTGCATTTGTTACTTTGGTGATAAAATAATATTTGTATTGAACGTTTGATTCATGCATCTTCGGTTTTAGAATTGAAATGATAGTTTATAAATTAGAGGATTTTAGAAGTTTTGTTGAGTAAACTGTATAAGATTATTCTTGACATTATTATAATATTACTATTGTCATTATCATTAATTATTTTTATTCATGCATCTTCAATATTGAAAAATAAAAGGTAATTCATAAATAATGGCTAAAGATATTTTATCTCGTGATATGTATGCGATTATTCATTATTATTATTATTGACATCATAGGTGAAACCCCATTCAAAATTATTATATAATAATCGAGAATGGAGAGGATTGATCATAAATTAGAGTATTATATAAAGTTTATTGAGTTGAATGAAATAGAATATTCTTGATTATAATTTTATTATCATTAATGCATTTTCAAGTTCGGAAAACTGAAAAGGTAGTTCACAAATTATGGGATTTCAAAAACGTTATTCAGTATGTGTATAAGATTATTCTCTACTATTGTTGCTGCTGCTAGTACTACTAATGCTGCTATTACTACCACCACGGCCTAAACTGTAACAAATATCAACACGGTCGTGAAGTTATCATGCTTACATCTGTAACACTTACGGATTACAATCGTAAGAGTACTGCTGTACGCGGCAGCAACATTCATCTACTTCGACTGCCTTGCTCGACGTCCGATAATATCTCAATTACACAAACACGCTACCGACGATCCATAACAAGAATGAACACACGACATATAAGTCCATATGCACATACACATGATCAATGCAAAATATGTGATAACAAGTCATGATCGACGAGCAACAAATAATACACAACGTAAAACTAATTCCTAGTTAATCAACAATGAGAAAATATTCAACACAAGATGACAAATAATTCAAGACAAACGAAAATGAAAACTGAGTATTAAATTCTACCCCACTAAAAAAAATTGTCCTAGAAACTAAGAACAAAAAGCGTCAAGCAACAAAATACAAAACTAAACACACAAGCAAAACCCAACCATCAAATAGTTCCATGACTGAATCTCGACACCGGCGCTGAAGTATGAGTCTAGAAGCATCCAGAGAATACCTCACACTACTGAACTTGGTGCTTCTCGTGTCCACGATTGTCAAGTCCTTGACGGTGCCTTACAATTCGTATGTACATGGTCCAGAACAATACAATTGAAACATCTCGGTACATTACTCGAAGTCAACAACACGGACCTCGAACTATTAGACCCTCCAAGCAAATTGAGTCGTCCAACATACAAATGGTACGTTGGTTGAAGTTTAGAATATCCAAATCCCTTATCCCCATGATGGTGTTAAACTGTGTTTTTAGGTGGGGTGTCGTGGCCGTCTTAGTCACAAATACAAAAGAAGCCAAGAAAACGGCGAAATACAGCGGCGGAGGTAGAGGAAATATGCAGGGGTCCGGACAGTCAAGCATCTCTCTCTCTCTCTCTCTGTTGGTGATTTTAGTGTCACCATTCATTTTGTGTAATTGGAACTAATATGTGAGCTAAGGGGTTTATAATTCGTATTCTAATATATGTTTGGGTATGTGCGGAGTACACACATGTATAAGATCGAATTGTAATCCGGTACGGACTAATGTCGGGTGTCCGAGGGCAGCGCCCCCGGTGACGGGGTCTAGGGACAGCGCCCCTAGCGGAGTCCATGGGGCAGAGCCCCTGCGGGGTCGAGGGGCAGAGCCCTCGTGGGGTTTAGGGCAGCGTCCCAAAAGGTCTTCGGAAATTTAGACTAGGGATTTAGTGATATTTTCGAATTTTAGAGGGAGACTATGGTAAAATTAACTAATTTCGTCAATTTTGTTAAGCCATCCGTCAACCCTAATTTCGGACCACTAATGATGGCGCCGCTCTCAAAACCCTAAAAATTGACCTAATGTAACCCTAATCGACATGTATAAATAAGGCTCTCCTCTTGAGTCTTATAGACAACCTTCTTCTGAGCTCTCTCTCTTTCTGAAAAAACACAGAATTTCTCTAGCAATTTGGCTTACGTTTCTGTGCCTAGATTCGTAAGTGTTCCATTAGATTATCCTAAACTGAATTTCTTGAAACCCGGGCATAGGGTAGAAATATCAGTTCGGAAAGTGTTTAAACGATCCATTGGAAATCCGGACCTCCATAACAAACCGTTATACCCGACAATCGAACTGACATTTCTTGTCTTCTGGAGATGGCTGAATCAATCCGCGAGATGACTACAAAGTTCAACAAACTGGACAAGTTCGAAGGCAACGATTTCAGGTGCTGGCAGAAGAAGATGCACTTCATGCTGACTACTCTGAAGGCGACGTATGTGCCGAGTACTCCCAGGCCAGAGGTGGTCGAGAACGAGACATTGGAGGAAACCAGGAAGAGGAGCAAGTGGGACAACGATGACTACATTTGCAGAGGTCACATATTGAATGGTATGTCTGATTCTTTATTCGATATCCATGGTGATGCTAAGAGTGCGAAGGAATTGTGGGACACCCTTGAATCAAAATACATTGCTGATGATGCTTCGAGTAAGAAGTTTCTGGTTAGCGATTTTAATGCTTATAAGATGGTTGATTCAAGGTCTGTCATAGAACAATACAATAAACTCCTTCGTGTTTTGGGTCAATTCAAACTGCACAACATGAACATGGACGAATCCATTGCTGTGTCAAGTGTGATTGACAAACTTCCACCATCCTGGAAAGATTTCAAACATAACCTAAAACATCAAGAGGAACTGTCTTTGGTTCAACTTGCTAGTCATCTTCGCATTGAAGAATCTCTTCGTGCAAAGGATAATGACAAATCTGATAAAACCAAAGGAAAAGTTGAACCTGGACAGCCCTCTGTTCATATGTTTGAAATCAAACCAAGAAACCTGAATAACAAAGGACATGGCAAACGTAAGCAAGAATATGTCCCTAATAACTCCATCAAAAATAATAAGGGAATTACTGGTTGGAGGTGCAACAAGGTGGGACATTGCAAGCGTGATTGTCGTGTGAATCTAGGCAACAATGGTACTGGAAATAGTGGAGCCAATGGAAGTGGACATTGGTCTAAGGACCAAGTTAAAGGAGGTCAGTACTTGACTTGTAATATCCGTAATTTTTCCATTTTTAGCAGTTTCCATTTTTGGTGTATGTCTATTTTTATCGACTCGCTTGTAACCGTTTTGACATTTTGAATCTATTTTGTTCTTGGAGTTTTCCATTTGAATGAGTTTTGATGATGTTTTTATGTAATTTTGTTTATGGCATGTTTTGCCGTACGGACGTTCGATTCTTGTAAAACTCATTCATTTTCGTTGTTTCTTGGTTCGTACAAGTTCGTATGGTTGAGTTGGTCATGTGGAGACTTTCGGTTTGTAAATCCGACGTCGTTTCGTGATTTTCGGGCACTTGGGCCATTTTTGTAATTTCCTAATAGTTTAGGGAATCTTAGTTTCGTTGTCGCATTACGGACCCTCCGGTGGTCGGAATTATATTTTCTTTTAGCGCTTAGCTACGTCGTCTGGTATGCTTCGTGTTTATGTTTCCTCGACCTCGTAAATGCGTTTCGTTTTGTACCTTCGGCAGCCGCATCTGCCGACATGAGCAGCGATCTTAATCGCTGCGTAGGTAGCGCACGCTACACCTGTTTCCTTGCGTGCGCTACCAATGTTCAGTTAGCGTGCGCTAACTCATTATAGTCAGCGTGCGCTAGCGAGTGGCAGCAATAGCCATTGGACCCGGTTTCAGCCCGTTAGCGTGCGCTATACATGATAGTTAGCGTGCGCTAACTTCACAATTATTAAGATCAGCGGCAGTTTAGATTCAGCGTTATTTTTCATTCTTTTCCTTTCCTTCCCTTCCTACGGGCGATTTTGGCGATTCAGAACAGATTGTGAAGAGTAATCGGTGGAGTTCCCTTCCAGTCCGATTCTTGTGTCTCGAGCATATCACACCACCATCTAAACCCATCTCCATCGTCCGAATTCAAGGTAACTCCTTGGGAACCCTAACTTTGACGAATTTGGGGGTTTTTCGGGATTTTAGTGATTAGTTCCGGATTATTCAATTATGTTACGATATTCTTCACCGATTGTGATTATTGAATGATTCCAAATCCAAATTCCTTGATTTTAATCCGCGAATTATCAATACGGGGAGATTTTGCGTAAACCTTCGCCCGTATCAATTGATCGTCCATTGTCGTATTATGTAATCGGGGTTATGGGTGTTTTCCACTAGAGTGTTGTTGTCCGTTGGGACTGAGCTGTGTTGATCCTTCGTTTAGGAACCGTCGCTTTCCACCCGGACCGTTCGTAGTCGCGTTTCACTTCCGTTCCTTCAAGAATGTCTCAAAGGTAAGTACTTTACATTTGTTTACATGTTCTAGTATTTGAATTATGGCTGTATCGTGGTTGTTGTGGATGGTTATGTGTATATTCACCTAGGGATGGTCCGACGGGGCCTCTAGAGATACGTATTGCCGTGAGTGTGCGTATCGTGAACTGTGGTTAGCCACCCAGGGATGTCCGACGGGGCTCTGCGGGGTACGGTGGCCGTGAGTCTCGTGCCAACGGTTAACTTTGAATTATGATTTGTTGGAGATAATGTATTTCATGTTTGTACATCATAAATATTCCGGAATATAAAATGTTTTCTAAAATGACTTTTTGGCGCATATATTCATCTGATTAGAATGTAGTTCAAATGGATTGTACTTGCACTAGCATTTGTCGCTAACCCCTTCAATGGGGGAAATACTTTTTGTATTTCAGGTACTGATCGTGGGGATAAGCGAGCACCCGAGCTGTATGAGGATGATGGGCAAGCATGATATTGTCCAGTATTTGATTTCCGGAGTTATGTCCGTCGGTTATTATTGATGTCTGATTTTGGGATTATGTATTATAAAATTGGTTTAAGTACTCGAGTACTTCCTATTTAAACTTGTTACTGTTGTGTCCCCGTTTGGGAAATGGATTTGATGACAGAATTTTATTTGTCGGTTATAGTCTTTTATTTATCTTGTCGTTTTGTTCATGATGGTTTGTCGTTGTCGTATGTCCTGTTTTGGTACGTTAGCCTGGTGGATTCCACAGTGTGGGTTCCACGGCGCTGTAATATGCCCTGAACGTCTTGGGGGTGTTACAGAATATGGTATCGGAGCTTAGGTTTATGGATACCTAGGCTGTCGGTTATTTGGGTCTAGTTAAGTGTCGTTTTTGGGACAGTATCACTGCTATGCCATCATCTCAGTACGCCGGTGCTCGTAAGTTTTCCTAACTTGAATCATTTCATCGTTATGTTCTATTCCTGTCTTGGTATCTTTTTGCGTTTTGCGTTTGAATTGTACTTACCCGTTACTTCTTCAGAATTCCTGCTGGTAGAGGACGCGGACGCGGTAGGGGACGTGGCGCAGCCGGCGGGGCGGCCATGTCCGATCACTCGGGAACTGATTCGGCGATGCCTTCCTTATCGAACAGTGTTCCCCCTAGTTCCGGAGGTCAGCAAGACCAGTCTGCTAGCTCCGGTAATGCACATGAGAATGTTGGAGTGGCCAACATTTTGCAGCAGGTAGCGAACCAGATGACGCTACTGACTCAGGCCGTTCTAGTCGGCCAAGCTAATGCCAACCAGGTTCCGCCTAATGGATCCAGTAATGATAAGCTACTCCAGGACGTGATTCGTATGCGTCCTCCGCAGTTTGATGGTGCTTCCGACCCTTCTGGTTGGGAGAATTGGCTATTCGAGATGGAGAAAGTGTTTGAGGCTGCTAATTGTTCCGAGGAGAGGAAAGTACCCATTGCTCAGTACTTCCTCGCCAAGGAGGCAGCAACGTGGTGGCAAGCGGTAAAACCGCGTGACCGAGCAGCTACGTGGGCAGAGTTTCGGGATCTGATGGAAGACGAATTATGTCCTTGGCCAGTGAAAGAGGGGAGAATCCGAGCCTTCTTTGAGGCTAAACCGCAAGATGTTCCTATGTCTCAAGCTATCAAAGACTACAATCAACAGTTGCACTATGTGAGAAACCAAGTCCGAGATGAGCTTGATAAGATCCGCCACTTTGATATGCGGATGAAGCCGAGGGTGCGCCACTACATGTCTGGTTTGGGGTGCACGACTTTGAAAGATTATCAGAATAAAGCGATGGCTTACGAGATGTCGTTTTCTGCAACAGAGACGGCAGCTGAAGCAAAGAAGCAGAAGACCTCCGGTCAGTTTTCGGGAGGCAAGTCAGGAGGGTATCCGAAGGCTCAGTCTGGTTCGCGAGTCTTCGGGAGTCAGTCGCCATCAGTTGGTCGGGGAAATGGTTCTAGGTCTGCTCCTACTGGTTCCGTTCGTGGTCCTAAGTGCTTCAACTGCAGTCGTCCGGGCCACATGATGAGTGAGTGTGATAGGCCTCCGATTCAGTGTCTTGCTTGTGGTCGTATGGGTCATCGTGCTAAGTTTTGTACGGATGCAGCTCGGGCTCCAGTTACTCAGATATCAGCCCCAGCTGCGGGAGAGCCGAGTGTGAATCAGGCACCGACAGTTCCTCAGCCGCAGCAGAGTTTTGGTAGAGGTCGGGGTCGTGGTCAGCCTTCTAGAGGGGGAGCTTCTAGTGCGGGGTCTGTTCCGCCCCGTGTGTATGAGATGAGGCGAGTCGGAGATCCCGACGCGACGGTGGCTACAGGTACCGTCCACATCCTTGATCATCCTGTTTCCATATTGTTCGATTCTGGTGCTACGCATTCTTTTATATCTATGGATTGTGTGCGTCGTCTGCATGTTGATTGCCTTGTTGCTTGTGAGCCTTTTGTTGTTAAACTTCCTAGCGGGGATAGCATCGTGGGGGGCCGTGAGATTAGAAATTTTTCTGTGAGTATCGCGGGGAGGGATTGGCCTTCTAATCTGATTGCGGTAGATATTAGAGATAAAGATTTGATTCTGGGTGAGGATTGGTTGGACCGTCATGGGGCGATCATGAATTATAGATCGAGGACTGTGTCGATGTTAGCCTCTGACGGTACCGAGCATTCTTTTGTGGGGCGTAAGAGGGGTAGCCAGAGATTACTGATCAGCGCCTTGAGGGCGGTGAGACTCTTCGAGGAGGTTGCACGGGCTATTGGTGTTACGCTTTGAGATCGAAAGAAGGAGGAGTCGAGCTCTCGTCTATTCTGGTAGTGTGTGAGTATCCTGACGTTTTTCCAGATGAGTTGCCGGGTTTGCCGCCGGACCGAGAGGTTGAGTTTACCGTCGATTTAGAGACGGGGGCAGCCCCGATTTCTAAGACGCCATACCGTATGGCGCCTGCCGAGATGCTTGAGTTGAAGAAACAGTTGGGAGAGTTGCTTGACATGGGGTATATTCGACCGAGTGCTTCACCTTGGGGCGCACCGGTCCTGTTTGTGAAGAAGAAAGATGGGTCACTTCGTTTGTGTATCGACTACCGAGAGTTGAACAAAGTGACTATCAAAAACAAGTATCCACTCCCGAGGATTGATGACTTGTTTGATCAGTTGCAAGGGGCAACCGTGTTTTCGAAGATTGATTTGAGATCGGGGTATTATCAGCTCCGAGTGAAGGATACCGATATTCCGAAGACGTCCTTTCGGACGAGATACGGACACTACGAGTTTGTGGTTATGCCTTTTGGGCTAACCAACGCCCCAGCCGTGTTCATGCAGCTTATTAACAAAGTCTTTATCGAGTACCTCGATAAATGTGTAGTCATCTTTATCGACGATATTCTGATTTACTCGAGGAACGAGGAGGAGCATGCCCGTCATTTACATATTGTGTTAGACGTTTTGAGAACTCAGCATCTTTTTGCAAAGTTCTCAAAGTGCGAATTTTGGTTACGGGAGGTTATGTTTCTCGGTCATGTGATCTCGGCCGAGGGTGTTCGTGTGGACCCACATAAGGTAGAGGCAGTGTTGGATTAGGCGCCGCCCAAGAACGTGAAAGAGGTCCGCAGTTTTCTGGGATTAGCCGGGTATTACCGTAGATTCGTCGAGGGGTTCTCTAAGCTCGCTCGACCGCTGACTCAGTTGTTACAGAAGTCATAGAAGTTTGTGTGGACCGATGAGAGGCAGAATAGTTTTGAGGAGTTGAAGAAGCGGTTGACAACCGCTCCCGTTTTGGCTTTACCGAGTGGTAATGATGGTTTCTCCGTTTATAGTGATGCTTCGGGCCAAGGGCTCGGATGCGTACTTATGCAGCACGGGAGGACGATTGCCTATGCTTCCCGTCAATTGAAACCGTATGAATTGAATTACCCTACGCACGATCTTGAGTTGTCCGCAGTTGTGTTTGCGTTGAAGATTTGGCGTCATTACTTGTATGGCTCGTCGTGTCAGATTTTCACCGATCATAAGAGCCTAAAGTACATCTTCACCCAGAAAGAGCTTAATATGAGGCAGAGAAGGTGGTTGGAATTGATTAAGGATTACGATCTCGAGATCCTTTATCATCCGGGCAAGGCTAATGTGGTAGCAGATGCCTTGAGCTGGAAATCGGTATCGCTTCGGGCGCTTGAGTTACTCACGGCCCAGTCGGGACTTCAGCGATAGTTTATGAGGTTGAGCATTGAGATTGTACTGCCAGAGAGTTCCGGGCAGTTGCGTATTCTTGAGATTTCTTCATCTCTGGTCGAGGACATTAAATCGGGACAGTTGGAGGACCCGATGTTTATTCAGCTTCGAGAGAGTGTAGGGAAGGGGAAAGCCCCGGGATTCGTTATTCATGAAGACGGTGTGTTGAGATTCCAAGGTCGGTTGTGTGTTCCGAACGACTCGGAACTGAGACAGAGCATTATGCGAGAGGCTCATGCGTCACCTTACTCAGTCCATCCGGGCTCGAGTAAAATGTATAAAGATCTGAGGAAGAATTTCTGGTGGAATGACATGAAGAAGGAGGTAGTTCAGTTTGTAGCTAAGTATTTGACTTGTCAGCAAGTCAAGATTGAGTATCAGCGGCCAGCCGGATTATTGAAACCACTTTCCGTTCCGGAATGGAAGTGGGAGGAAATCTCTATGGATTACGAGTTTACCGAGGACGAAGACTGGTATGAATATGGTATGGGTGATTATAGACCGACTGACTAAGTCGGCACATTTTCTGGGCATCAAGGATAATTGGGGTCCAGAAAAGTTGGCTCGTATTTTTATCACTCAGATAGTGAGGCTTCATGGTACGCCGAGGACCATTATTTCAGACATAGATGGCCGATTTGTATCGCATTTTTGGAAGGCGGTACATAAGGCATTGGGGACACAGTTGCATTTGAGCACTTCGTTCCATCCCCAGACCGATGGGCAGTCCGAACGTACCATTCAAACGTTCGAGGATTTGTTGCGTGCGTGTGCGTTAGATTGGAGTAGTGACTGGGAGGATCATCTGGCCTTGATTGAGTTTACTTACAATAATAGCTGGCACGCGTCGATTAAGATGGCACCGTATGAGGCACTTTATGGCCGATGTTGCCGATCACCGATATGTTGGGATGAGCCGTCCGATTTGGTTGGCACCGAGCCGGACCTTGTATTAGAGACGAGGGAGAAAGTCGAATTGATTAGAAAGAGGATGTTGGCTGCTCATAGTCGACAAAAGTCTTATGCGGATGTTAGGCGTAGACCTTTGGAGTTTGAAGTGGGAGATCATGTTCTGTTGAGAGTGTCTCCGACGAGAGGAGTTTTCCGTTTTGGGAAGAAGGGGAAACTCAGCCCGAGATATATTGGACCTTTCGAGGTATTAGAGAGGGTCGGTGAGTTAGCGTACCGTTTGGCGTTACCTCTGTCGCTGAGTCATGTTCATAGCGTATTTCACGTTTCCCAGTTGAGGAAGTACGTTCCTGACCCGTCCCACATTATTGACTTTGGGGACGTGGAGATCGAGAAGGATATTACGTTTGAAGAGAGGCCCGTCAGAATTTTGGAGCGTCGTGACAAGCAGAAGGTCATTTTGGAACTTGTACACAGTGACTTGTGTGATTTTTACTCTACTCCTTCCTTGGGTAATAAAAAGTATGTTGTCACGTTTATTGATGACTCTACTCGGTTTTGCTATGTGTATTTGTTGCATTCTAAGGATGAAGCCTTAGATAAATTCAAAATATACAAAACTGAGGTGGAATTGCAATTAGGCAATCCGGTTAAATGTCTTAGGACTGATCGGGGAGGTGAATATATGGATCCCATATACTTCCAATCAGTGGGTATCATTCATGAAACCACATCACCTTACTCGCCCCAACAGAATGGAATCGCCGAACGCAAAAATCGAGTTTTAAAAGAAATGGTAAACTCGATGCTTTCTTACTCGGGATTGAGTGAGGCATTCTGGGGAGATGCCATGTTAACGTCCTGCTATTTTCTGAATAAGGTTCCAAATAAAAGGAACAAAACTGTCCCATATGAACTTTGGTTCAAGAAAACGCCGAATTTAAGTTACTTTTGGGTTTGGGGATGTCGGGCAGTTGTAAAACTTACCGAACCTAAAAGAAAAACTTTGGGTGAACGTGGAATAGATTGTATATTCATTGGATATGCTGAACATTCCAAGGCATATAGGTTTTATGTAATAGAACCTAATGATTCCGTATCGATTAACACCGTTATCGAGTCACGGGATGCGATTTTTGATGAGATGCATTTTTCATCGATTCAAAGGCCTAAGGATCTGAATTTTGGCACTAATGAAGTACAAAATCCAGAAAAATCGGATGATATGGCTGTACCAACAATACAAGAGCCTCGGAAAAGCAAAAGAGGCCGAATTGCTAAAAATTTCGGTTCCGATTTCCAACTCTATTTGGTAGAAGGGACAAGGGACGAAATTGGTTTTCAACATCATATTGTTACAAAGATTGAGGATGATCCTAAGACTTCTCGAGAGGCCATGGAGTCTCGATATGTTGTCTTTTGGAAGGAAGCTATTGATGACGAAATGTCGTCAATTCTTGAAAATGACACTTGGGTGTTATGTGATTTGCCTCCGGGTTCTAAACCACTTAGTTGCAAATGGATTTTCAAAAGGAAAATGACTGTCAATGATACTATTGACAAGTTTAAAGCCCGGTTGGTCATTCAAGGGTTTAGACAAAAACCCGGTGTTGACTATTTTGATACTTATGCTCCGGTGGTGCGTATTTCTACTATTAGATTGTTAATTGTCTTGGAAAGTATTCACAATCTGATTGTCCATCAAATGGATGTTAAGACTGTAACACCCCGAGATATTCGGAATATGTTACAGCGCCGTAGACCCCTACATGGGACCTACCAGGCTACAATAGAAAAACTCCACTCGACTAACCATCTTGGTTAGCGAGGATACACAATTAAATAATATGACATATAAAGATACGCCCGGAGCAACCGGCAAAATAAGCATCAACCAACAACGTGACAATTTAAAGCAATACAATACGGAGTTTGAAACAAAAAAAACTAAGTACTCGCGAGTACAATCTATAAGTTTAAAACTGTGGGAACAACCATATCGAAATGGATAAGTAGACCCAAATGCACATGTCAACGACCCTGGCCAACATCCTCGTACTGTCCTGGTGCTCGCTCGTCCGGATAATCATAACCTGAAATCCATAACAAGAATTTCTCCAAAACGGGTCCCCAAAGGGGTTAGCAATTACGCTAGTACAAGTAATCAAGGCAAACCAATCGCTTACACATTTCATAGTACATGCAACAATATCATTTCAAAACCAAAACTAGACATGTCTTTTTCCGGAAAACATACAGTCCACAATTAGCCTTGAGAACAGGGCGGCAGCATACATTCTCACTCTAGGCCTCACAGGGACCCTCCCGAGTTGGCTACAATTACAGAAAAACAAAACCACGCACACGCTATGCCGTGAGAACAGGCGGCGGATACATTCTCACTCGAGGCCTCACAAGGACCCTCCCGAGTTGGCTAGCGGTACGAAAACTCGTGAAATCCAGGGCGGCGGATAGATTTCCCTCCTTGACTCCCGCTGGCCAACACAAGGTGAGTTACACACAAGTAATATACATCACCATTTCATGTTAAGCTTAAAGGTTTCCAAAAATACTTGCCTCGAATTATTGACGACGCGAAGAACGGAAAGGATAATCACCGACGAACACTAGGAATCAACGGAACCAAACCTAACGATTCGAAGAACATAATTACAACCAACTCTAGTCAAATACGGAAATGGAATACACCCGAAAACCCACCTACGATTCGTGTATATTCGCACAAAATAATAACGAGGGCGGACCACAACCAAACCCTCTCGATTCCGCAAAACTATGAAAATATACTCTGAATCCGTAGGAAAATTTATGATAGCAACAAGATTAATCATATTCATCAAGAATCTATCAACAAAACGGAAAGAATCGGACAAAACCCCCAAAATCCCCAATTATTCGAAAGTAGGGTTCTAGAGATGTTACCTTCGGAGATTCAAGTACTAAGATCCGTAGAACACGCGTTGGATTGATTGTCCGGGCTTCACGATCGAAAGGAGATGAAGAAAATCAAACACTAAAATGATTATTGATGAAGAAATCTCTCCCTCAAGCTATTCTCTCTCGGTTGCAGGTGAAGAAGTGGGAAAGAAATGGAAGAAATGAGCTGAAATGCTCAAAAAAACGAATTTATAGGGGTTGACTCGGCTGACAGACTCGACCGTGTCCGCCTGACATGGTCGCGGCGCGCAGCTGGCCGGCAGGGACTCGACCGTGTCCTGCTTGACACGGTCGCGGCGCGGAGGGGCCTTCCGATAGTGACCCGTCCGGGCCGACTTCGGCATGACTCGACCGTGTCCCGAACACGGCCGGCGTGTCAGCGATCGGTTCGCTTATCCGAAGAGTTCGACTGCCGCGCTGCACGACACGGCCGGGTCCTCGTGATGTAAACTTCGGCATTTCCGGACGAGTACGGCACGGGCCGTGTCGGACGACACGGCCGAGTTCGGTCGGCAGTGATCGGCCAATAACTGAAAAAATGAGCGGGTGAGCTAAAACGACCATAACTCTCTCGTACGGACTCCGATTGACTCACCGTTTGAACCATTGGAAAGCTAACTCGATGTTCTATAATATTGCAAAGATTTAGAATTTTTGGAGTCACCAAAAATTAATGGTGATCTAACAAAGTCGAACTCATATGAGGAAAGTTGAAACAATGAACAATAACGATACGCAACTCGAAGTTTTTTCCGAACGGTGAACACGGTAAACGAACATGATTGATGAATGATTATAAATGAGTGAAAATCCACTGAGTGACAATCACCGAATGAAATTACTGAATGATAATGACTGAATTACAACCGGGTATTACATACACCCCCCCTTAAAAGAGTTTCGTCCCCGAAACTAAGGGTCAAACAACTCGGGATAACTCTCCCGCATACTATCCTCGGTTTCCCAAGTAGCCTCTTCGACTCCGTGTCTTGCCCACTGCACTTTGACCAAAGGGATGGTCTTATGCCTCAGTCGTTTCTCACGATACTCCAAAATCTTCAAAGGACGCTCCTCAAAAGTAATATCTTCAGCAATATCAATCTCGCCATAATCGATGACGTGACTAGGATCCGGAACATATTTCCTCAGCTGGGAAACATGAAAAACGCTATAAACATGACTCAAGGCCGGGGGTAACGCCAAACGGTATGCTAACCCACCGACTCGCTTGAGAATCTCGAAGGGTCCAATAAATCTCGGACTCAATTTCCCCTTCTTCCCGAAACGAAAAACTCCTCTCGTTGGCGACACCTTCAGCAAAACGTGGTCTCCCACCTCGAATTCTAAAGGTCTACGACGGACATCGGCATATGAATTATGTCGACTCTGGGCCGTCAACATCCGTTCTCGAATTAATTCTATCTTCCGCCTCGTCTCGAAAACGACATCCGGCTCGGTCCCGACTAAATCGGACGCCTCATTCCAACAAATCGGTGACCGACATCGCCGCCCATAAAGTGCCTCGTACGGTGCCATCCGAATCGACGTGTGCCAACTATTGTTGTACGTGAATTCGATCAATGGCAAATGCTCCTCCCAGTCGCTGCTCCAATCGAGAGCGCACACACGCAACATATCCTCGAACGTCTGGATAGTGCGTTCTGACTGTCCATCTGACTGAGGATGGAAAGAGGTACTCAAATGCAAACGGGTACCCAACGCCTTATGCACCGCCTGCCAAAAGTGCGATACGAAACGGCCATCACGATCCGAAACGATAGACTTCGGAGTACCGTGAAGCCTCACAATCTGTGCGATAAATATACGGGCCAACTTCTCCGGGCCCCAAGTGTCCTTGATGCCCAGAAAATGTGCCGACTTGGTCAGACGATCAACAATCACCCAAACCATATTCATGCCCGATCTCGATCTCGGCAAACTCGTAATGAAATCCATCGATATATCTTCCCATTTCCATTCCGAACAGAAGTGATCGCAATAACTCCGGCCGATGCTCGATTTTGACACTGGCAAGTCAAACATCTCGCCACAAACCAGGCGACCTCCTCCTTCATATCATTCCACCATAAGTTCCTCCTCGTGTCCTTGTACATCTTACTCGAGCGGGATGAACGGAATAGGGTGTGGAATGGGCCTCACGCAAAATACCTGTCGCAACCCTGGATCGTTCGGCACACAAATCCGACTGAATCTCAAAACACCATCCTCGTGAATCACAAACCCGGAGACTTTCCTTTAAGAACGTTCTCTCGGATTTGAGTAATCATCGGATCCTCTAATTGCTTGATTTAATTTCATCGATCAAAGACGACGAAATTTCTAAGGCACAAAGTTGCCCGACAGATCCAGCAAAGAAACCTCAACATCTAACCCGATCAAAGCCCGCCGAAGCTCGATCGAGGCGTAAGGACCTCAAGCGTTCGCAACGCAATCGGTTTCCGACTCAAGGCGTCGGCCACGGCGTTCGCTGCCCGGATGATAAAGAATTTCAAGGTCATAATCCTTAATCGGCTCTAACCACCTCCTCTGCCTCATATTCAACTCCCATTGAGTAAATATGTATTTCGACTTTATGATCGGTAAAAATCGACATGTAGAGCCGAAAAGATAGTGACGCCAAATCTTGAGTGCAAAGACTACCGCCGCTAACTCCAAATCGTGAGTAGGGTAGTTAAGTTCATACGCCCTTAATCGTCTCGACGCATAGGCAATGGTCTTGCCGTCTTTGCATCAATACGCACCCAAGACCACGACCCAAGCATCGCTAAAAACGGCGAAACCCTCGTTGCCACATGGCAATGCCAAAACCGGGCTGAAGTCAAACGCTTCTTCAGCTCCTCAAAACTCGATCGCCTCTCATCGGTCCAGGCGAACTTCTCGGATTTCTGGAGCAAGCGTGTAAGTGGTCGAGCTAGTTTTAAGAAACCCTCGGCGAACCTACGGTAGTAGCCACCAAACCCAAGAAACTACGGACCTCCTTCACATTTGTGGCGATGCCCAATCCAACACTGCCTCAATTTTCTGCGGATCCACTCGAACTCCCTCGGCCGAAATCACGTGACCCAAAAACATCACTTCCTTCAGCCAGAACTCACATTTCGAGAACTTCGCATAGAGTTGCTCGGTCCTCAAAATGTCTAACACTACCCGCAAATGATGGGCATGCTCTTCCTCGTTCCTCTAATAAATAAGAATATCGTCAATGAAGACGACGACACACTTATCCAAAAACTCGATAAAGACTTTGTACATCAATAGCATGAACACCGCAGTAGCGTTAGTTAACCCGAAAGGCATAACTACAAACTCATAAGGTCCGTATCTCGTCCGAAAAGCCGTTTTCGGCACGTCGGACTCCCTCACCCGGAGCTGATAGTACCCCGATCTCAAATCAATCTTTGAGAATACCGCCGCTCCCTGCAACTGATCGAACAAGTCGTCAATCCTCGGCAAAGGATACTTGTTCTTGATGGTCACCTTGTTCAGTTCACGATAGTCGATACACAAACGTAGTGAACCATCCTTCTTACGCACAAACAAGACCGGTGCGCCCCAAGGCGAGGCGCTCGGTCGAACATACCCCGACTCAAGAAGTTCACTCAACTGTTTCTTCAACTCTGACATCTCTGAAGGTGCCATGCGATACGGCGCCTTCGAAATCGGAGCTGCACCCGGCTCTAACTCTATAGCAAACTCAACCTCACGATCTGGTGGCAATCCCGGCAACTCGTCAGGAAATACATCAGGAAACTCACTAACGACTGGAATCGATGAAAGCTCGACTCCACCATTCTCCGCCTTCAAGGCGTAGCACCAATAACCAGTACACCCTTTTCGCAGGAGTTTCATCGCCTTCAAGGCGTTAATAACAAACTTCTGGTTTCTCTTTCGCCCTGCGAAAGAGTGTTCGGTGCCGTCCTCGGCTAACATAGTGATGATTCTCGTGCGGTAGTTCATGATCGCGCCATGCCGCTCGAGCCAATCATCCCCGAGAATCAAATCCTCACCCTCAATATTAACGACAATAAGATTAGAGAGCCAAGCTCTATCACAAATAAACACAGAGCAGTCTCGGACCTCTCGATCACCGACAATTCTATCACCGCTAGGAAGTTTAACGATGAAAGGCTCGCAAGGTGGCAAACAGTCGAGACTCAAACGGCGTACACACTCTAGAGAAATGAATGAATGCGTAGCACCCAAATCGAAAAGCACACTGACAGGATGGAAATGAATGTGAACGGTACCTGTCGCCACAGTAGCTGCTGGATCATCGGCCCTCCTCATCTCATAGATACGCGGCTGAGCAGAGCCGACACTGAAAGCTCCACCCCTAGCGGGCTGACCCCGACCCCTACCTCGGCCGGCACTCGGTGGAGGCGGCGGAGCAAATGAGCCCTGGTTCACACTCGGCTCCAACGGTACTGGTTGGGAAGAACGGGCGCCACGAAGCTGTTTGACCTGCTCACAAAAAGGGGCCCGGTGGCCCAGCTGTCCACAAGTGTGACAAGTAAGCTTCGGACGAGAACACTGTCGGCTCCTATGGCCCTGCACACCACAGTTAAAACATGTGGGTTCACGAGCGGAGGTTCCGGCGGCACCCCGAAAGCTCACAGAGAAACGAGCCGAACCGCCCGTTGAAATATTTGCAGCTTGAGATTTCTGCTGGCCTCCACTCTTGGGACCAGAAAAATTTCCGACCGATTTCTGCTTCTTGCTCTCACGAGCCAATTCGCTAGCCGTCACCGACATATCATAAGCAAGAGCTCGACTCTGATAATCCTTCAAGGTAGTACAGACGAGCCCAGACATATAGTCCCGAATGGGCAGCTTCATCCTCTTGGAAAAATGGAAAATTTTGTCGCTCTCAGCAACAACTTGGGTCTTCACATAACCCAACTCCTTGTTAAAGTCGGCAATGGCCTGAGATACGGGGATATCCCGGGGTTGAGCATCATAGAAAGCATGCACTTGAGCCTGTCTGACCGGCCATGGACAATACTCGGTCTCCATCAACTCCTGAAACTCGGCCCACGAAGCAACATGATCTTTGGGACCAACGGCCTCCCACCAATCTGTAGCATCTCCCGTGAGAAAGTATTGAGCAATAGGGACCTTACGGTCCTCGGGGCAGTTGGTAGCAGTGAATACTTTGGATATCTCCTTGATCCACCCTTCCTAGCCGATCGGGTCTGAAGCTCCCGAAAACTGGGGAGGATGCATCTTGATGACATCCTGAAGCCAACGATCCGTTCCGCCCCGATTAGCATGGGCCTGATCGGGGTTCTGGACCACCTGAGCTATAGCCGCCATCTGGTTAATCATTTGCTGCATAACAGCCGCAATACCAAGATCGGCGCGCTCCTGAGAAGAAGCATGACTGTGACGGTCACCGGTGCCGGCTCCCGAAGAATGCGGCGTGGCCGCCCCACCGCCCACGTCCTCGGCGCGTCCACGACCACGACCACGACCATGGTTTCCTCGGCATCCATCGAAGTTGAGAGATAACAGAAGTATATCGATGATGAGTAAGGGAGGAAAAGCAACTACGATTCAAAAGTGGAAATACAATGCAAGAAACAAAAGAGCCGAATAAGAAAACTTACGAGCACTGGAAGTACTGGGATGCTGGCAGCGGTGTGACAATGTGCAAAACAAATACGACTATACCCAAATAACCAACAAGCCTAGGTATCCATAAACCTAGAGCTCCGATACCATTTCTGTAACACCCCGAGATATTCGGAATATGTTACAGCGCCGTAGACCCCTACATGGGACCTACCAGGCTACAATAGAAAAACTCCACTCGACTAACCATCTTGGTTAGCGAGGATACACAATTAAATAATATGACATATAAAGATACGCCCGGAGCAACCGGCAAAATAAGCATCAACCAACAACGTGACAATTTAAAGCAATACAATACGGAGTTTGAAACAAAAAAAAAAACTAAGTACTCGCGAGTACAATCTATAAGTTTAAAACTGTGGGAACAACCATATCGAAATGGACAAAGGAAATAAGTAGACCCAAATGCACATGTCAACGACCCTGGCCAACATCCTCGTACTGTCCTGGTGCTCGCTCGTCCGGATAATCATAACCTGAAATTCATAACAAGAATTTCCCCAAAACGGGTCCCCAAAGGGGTTAGCAATTACGCTAGTACAAGTAATCAAGGCAAACCAATCGCTTACACATTTCATAGTACATGCAACAATATCATTTCAAAACCAAAACTAGACATCTCTTTTTCCGGAAAACATACAGTCCACAATTAGCCTTGAGAACAGGGCGGCAGCATACATTCTCACTCTAGGCCTCACAGGGACCCTCCCGAGTTGGCTACAATTACAGAAAAACAAAACCACGCACACGCTATGCCGCGCGAACAGGGCGGCAGCATACATTCTCACTCGAGGCCTCACAAGGACCCTCCCGAGTTGGCTAGCGGTACGAAAACTCGTGAAATCCAGGGCGGCAGCATAGATTTCCCTCCTTGACCCCGTCGGGCCAACACAAGGTGAGTTACACACAAGTAATATACATCACCATTTCATGTTAAGCTTAAAGGTTTCCAAAAATACTTGCCTCGAATTATTGACGACGCGAAGAACGGAAAGGATAATCACCGACGAACACTAGGAATCAACGGAACCAAACCTAACGATTCGAAGAACATAATTACAACCAACTCTAGTCGAATACGGAAATGGAATACACCCGAAAACCCGCCTACGATTCGTGTATATTCGCACAAAATAATAACGAGGGCGGACCACAACCAAACCCTCTCGATTCCGCAAAACTATGAAAATATACTCTGAATCCGTAGGAAAATTTATGATAGCAACAAGATTAATCATATTTATCAAGAATCTATCAACAAAACGGAAAGAATCGGACAAAAACCCCAAAATCCCCAATTATTCGAAAGTAGGGTTCTAGAGATGTTACCTTCGGAGATTCAAGTACTAAGATCCATAGAACACGCATTGGATTGATTGTCCGGGCTTCACGATCGAAAGGAGATGAAGAAAATCAAACACTCAAATGATTATTGATGAAGAAATCTCTCCCTCAAGCTATTCTCTCTCGGTTGCAGGTGAAGAAGTGGGAAAGAAATGGAAGAAATGAGCTGAAATGCTCAAAAAAACGAATTTATAGGGGTTGACTCGGCTGACAGACTCGACCGTGTCCGCCTGACACGGTCGCGGCGCGCAGCTGGCCAGCAGGGACTCGACTGTGTCCTGCTTGACACGGTCTCGGCGCGGAGGGGCCTTCCGATAGTGACCCGTCCGACAGCGACTCGGCATGACTCGACCGTGTCCTGGAACACGGTCGGGCGTGTCGGCAGTCGGTTCTGGCTTATCCGGAAGAGTTCGACTCGGCCGTGCCAGACGACACGGTCGGGTCCTGTGACAGAAACTTCGGCATTTCCGGACGAGTACGGCACGGGCCGTGTCGGACGACACGGCCGAGTTCAGTCGGCAGTGATCGGCCAATAACTGAAAAAATGAGCGGGTGAGCTAAAACGACCATAACTCTCTCGTCCGGACTCCGATTGACTCACCGTTTGAACAATTGGAAAGCTAACTCGATGTTCTATAATATTGCAAAGATTTAGAATTTTTGGAGTCACCAAAAATTAATGGTGATCTAACAAAGTCGAACTCATATGAGGAAAGTTGAAACAATGAACAATAACGATACACAACTCGAAGTTTTTTCCGAACGGTGAACACAGTAAATGAACATGATTGATGAATGATTATAAATGAGTGAAAATCCACTGAGTGACAATCACCGAATGAAATTACTGAATGATAATGACTGAATTACAACCGGGTATTACAAAGACAGCCTTCTTGAATGGTGACCTTGATGAAGAAGTTTACATGAAACAACCAGAAGGTTTTGTTATGCCCGGTAAAGAGCATATAGTATGTAAACTTGTGAAATCATTGTATGGGCTGAAGCAAGCACCCAAACAATGGCATCAAAAGTTTGATGAGGTTATTTTGTCCTCTGGTTTTAAGTTAAACCAATATGACAAATGTGTTTATAGTAGGTTTGATGAAACTACTAGTGCTGGAGTGATCATTTGCTTATATGTAGATGACATGTTGATTTTCGGTACTGACCAAAATCAAGTAGATGAAACTAAGAAATTGTTGTCATCAAAATTTTCCATGAAAGACTTGGGAGAGGCTGATGTAATTCTTGGAATAAGAATTAAGCGGGTGAACAAAGGTTTAGTAATGACTCAGAGTCATTATATTGAGAAAATTCTCAAACGGTTTAATTTCAGTGATTGTTCTCCCGTCGGCACTCCTATGGACTCTAGTGTGAAATTAATGCCAAACACTGGCATTCCCATTTCACAATTGGAATACTCTAAGGCCATTGGTAGCTTGATGTATGCCATGACAAGTACCAGGCCTGATATTGCTTTTGCTGTGGGAAAATTGAGCAGATACACTAGTAATCCTAGTGCTCAACATTGGCAAGCATTGAATAGAGTATTTAAGTATCTCAAGGGAACCATGGATTATGGCTTGAGTTACTTGGGATATCCTTCGGTCTTGGAAGGACATTCGTATGCAAGTTGGATAAACAACTTGGAGGACCATTCCTCGACTTCTGGTTGGGTATTCTTGCTTGGGGGAGGTGCCATTTCATGGGCTTCCAAGAAGCAAACTTGCATTACATACTCGACAATGGAATCTGAGTTTGTTGCGTTAGCTGCTGCTGGTAAAGAAGTAGAGTGGCTAAGAAATTTAGTCTATAAGATTCCTTTGTGGTCTAAGCCGATAGCACCGATTTTTATCCTTTGTGATAATAAAACAGCCTTGGCTAAGGCATATAGCCAAGTTTATAATGGCAAGTCTAGACACTTAGGTGTTAGACACAGTATGATTAGAGATCTAATCATGAATGGTGTGATCTCGGTTGAGTTTGTGAAATCGCAACAAAATTTGGCAGATCATTTGACTAAGGGCCTGTCAAGAGACTTAGTGCACAAGTCTGTAATTGGGATGGGATTAAAGTCCATCTAATTTTATAATGGTGAGACACCCAATTCCCTTGTAATATGATATTAGTGTAACACCCCCAAGACGTTCAGGGCATATTACAGCGCCGTGGACCCCACACTGTGGAATCCACCAGGCTATCATAACAACAAGACATTCGACAACGAAAAACTATCCTTAATAAAACGACAATTCAAATAAAAGACTACAAACCGACCATTAAATTCTGACATCAAATCCATTTCCCAAAACGGGAACACAACATTAACAATTTCAAACAGGAAGTACTCGAGTACTTAAACCAATTTTTTAATACATAAATCCCAAAATCAGACATCAATAGTAACCGACAGACATAACATCGAAAATCAAATACTGGACAATATCATGCTTGCCCATCATCCTCATACGTCCCGAGTGCTCGTTTATCCCCACGATCAATACCTGAAATACAAAAGTATTTCCCCATTTAAGGGTTAGCGACAATCGCTAGTGCAAGTACAATCCATTTGAACTACATTCTAATCGGATGAATATATGCGCCAAAAGTCATTTTAGAAAACATTTTATATTCCTAATATTTACGATCACAAAACACATTATCTCCAACAAATCACAATTCAAAGTTAACCGTTGATACGAGACTCACGGCCACCGTACTCGCAGAGTCCCGTCGGACATCCCCAGGTGGCTAACCACGGTTCGCGATACGCACACTCACGGCAATACGTATCCTAGAGGCCCGTCGGACCGTCCCTAGGTGAACATACACATAACCATCCACAACAACCACGATACGGCCATAATTCAAATACTAGAACATGTAAACAAATGTAAAGTACTTGCCTTTGAGACATTCTTCAAGAATCGGAAGTGAAAAATGACTACGGATGATCCGAATGGAAAACGACGGTTCCTAAACGAAGAATTAGCATAACTCGGTCCCAACGGACATCAATAATCGAAAGGAATACTCCCAAAACTCCGATTACAATTAACGACAAAAGACGCGTTCAATCAATACGGGTGAGGGTTTATGCAAAATCTCCCGTATTGATAATTCACGGATTAAAATCAAGGAAAGCTGGATTTGGAATCATTCAATAATCACAATCGGTGAAGAATATCGTAATATATATGAACAATTCGAATTAAACCCTAAAATCCCGAAATCCCCAAAAGCGACAAAATTAGGGTTCTGAGGAATTACCTTGGATTCGATGATGGAAGATGTGAATGTTGTAGATTAATCTCCTTGGTACACAATAATCAATCTCTAAAGGAAATCCACGGATTGTTACGGACAAATCGCTCCAAATGCACTCAAGAACACTCACGTCGCGAGAAGGGTTGAATAAGAATGAAAAGAAATCGGCGAGGTTAAGTCGGGTTTAAAAGCACGCCGTTACGTGCGTTAACACAAGCCGTTAACGTGCGTTATGATGGTTACGTCGTAACCCAATCTTTGGTTAACGTCGTAACCAAATGTCCGTACTAAATTGTGAAGGGTCATAACGTCGTTATGGATCATGCATAACGTCGTTATGCACGTAGCACTAGTTACGAACACCATTACGCACGGTCGATTCGACGGCGAACTACAACACGAGGATAGAATCAAAAGTGTAAATACGAGGTATTCATAACAAGGAAGTTGAGTGCTCGAAAGTAAATGCACTCCCAACTACCGAGGAATCCAAAGTACGACGAGGAGATAAATTTCCCTAAATTTATAGGAAATTACGAAAATGACCCAAGCGTCCGAAAATCACGATACGACGTCGGATTTACAAACCGGAAGTCTCAACATGACCAACTCAACCATAAGGACTTGTACAAACCAAGAAACAACGGAAGCGAGCGAGTTTTACGAGAATCGAACGTTCATACGGCAAAACATATCATAAAATGAGATTACGTGAAAACATCATCAAAACTCGTCAAATGGAAAAACTCTAAGAACAAAGTAGATTCGAAATGTCGAAACGGTTACAAGCGAGTCGATAAAAATAGACATACACCAAAAATGGAAAGCGCTAAAAATGGAAAATTTACGGATATTACATTCTCCCCTCTAAAATAAAGTTTCGTCCGAAACTTAAGAATCAAAAAGCTCGGGGTATCTCGAACGCATATCCTCCTCTAGCTCCCACGTCGCTTCTTCTACTCCGTGCCTCGACCATTGCACCTTAACCAAAGGAATGGTTTTGTGCCTTAACCGCTTGTCACGACGCTCCAAAATTCGACGGGCCTCTCTTCAAACGTAATATCCTTCTCAATCTCCACGTCCCCAAAGTCAATAATGTGGGGACGGGTCCTAACGCACTTCCTCAACTGGGAAACGTGAAATACGCTATGTACATGACTCAGCGACGGAGGTAAAGCCAAACGGTACGCTAACTCACCGACTCTCTCCAATACCTCGAAAGGTCCAATATACCTCGGGCTGAGTTTCCCCTTCTTCCCAAAACGGAAGACTCCCTTCGTCGGAGACACTCTCAACAGAACATGATCCCCCACCTCAAACTCCAAAGGTCTACGCCTAACATCCGCGTAAGACCTTTGTCGACTCTGAGCAGCCAACATCCTCTTTCTAATCAATTCGATTTTCTCCCTCGTCTCCAACACCAGATCCGGCTCGGTGCCAACCAAATCGGACGGCTCATCCCAACATATCGGTGATCGGCAACGTCGGCCATAAAGTGCCTCATATGGTGCCATCTTAATCGACGCGTGCCAGCTATTATTATAAGTAAACTCAATTAAGGCCAAATGCTCCTCCCAATTACTACTCCAGTCTAACGCACACGCGCGCAACAAATCCTCGAACGTCTGAATGGTACGTTCGGACTGCCGATGCAGGGATGGAACGAAGTGCTCAAACGTAGCCGAGTCCCCAATGCCTTATGCTTGCACGCCAAAATGCGATACAAATCGGCCATCTCTGCGAAATAATGGTCCTCGGCGTACCATGAAGCCTCACTATCCGAGTGATAAAAATACGAGCCGACTTTTCCGAACCCAAGTATCCTTGATGCCCGGAAAATGTGCCGACTTAGTCGATCGGTCTACAATCACCCATACCATATTCATACGGTCTTCGTCCTCGGTAAACTCGTGACAAAATCCATAGAGATGTCCTCCCACTTCCATTCCTAACGGAAGTGGTTTCAATAATCCGGTGGCCGATGCTCAATCTTGACTTGCGACAAGTCAAACACTTAGCTACAAACCGAACTACCTCTTTCTTCATATCGTTCCACCGAAATTTTTCCTCGGATCTTTATACATTTTACTCGAGCCGGATGGTGAGTAAGGTGACGATGAGCCTCTCGCATGATATTGTCTCAATTCCGAGTCGTTCGGAACACACAACCGACCTCGGAATCTCAACACTCCATCCTCATGAATAACAAATCCGGCTTTCCCCTTCTCTACACTCTCCGAAGATGAATAAACATCGGGTCCTCCAACTGTCGATTTAATGTCCTCGACCGAGAGATGAAGAAATCTCAAGAGTACGCAACGCCGGAACTCTCGCAAGATAATCTCAATGCTCGGCTTCATAAAATCACGAAGTCCCGATCGGGCCGTAAGCAACTCAAGCGCTCGAGCGATCGATTTCCGGCTCAAGGCGTCTGCTACCACATTAGCCTTGCCCGGATGATAAAGGATCTCGAGATCGTAATCCTTAATCAATTCCAACCACCTCCTCTGCCTCATATTAAGCTCTTTCTGCGTGAAAATGTACTTCAGGCTCTTGTGATCGGTGAAAATCTGACACGACGAGCCATACAAGTAATGACGCCAAATCTTCAACGCAAAAACAACTGCGGCCAACTCAAGATCGTGCGTAGGGTAATTCAATTCGTAGGGTTTCAACTGACGGAAAGCATAAGCAATCGTCCTCCCGTGCTGCATAAGTACGCATCCGAGCCCTTGGCCCGAAGCATCACTATAAACTGAGAAACCATCATTACCACTCGGTAACGCCAAAACGGGAGCGGTCGTCAACCGCTTCTTCAACTCCTCAAAACTATTCTGCCTCTCATCGGTCCACACAAACTTCTCTGACTTCTGTAACAAGCCGAGTCGGCCGAGCGAGTTTAGAGAACCCTCGACGAATCTACGATAATACCCGGCTAATCCCGTAAAACTACGGACCTCTTTCACGTTCTTGGCGGCGCCCAATCCAACTGCCTCTACCTTATGTGGGTCCACACGAACACCCTCGGCCGAGATCACATGACCGAGAAACATAACTTCCCGTAACCAAAACTCGCACTTTGAGAACTTCGCAAAGATCCGAGTTCTCAAAATATCTAACACAATATGCAAATGACGGCGTGCTCCTCCTCGCTCCTCGAGTAAATCGGGATGTCATCGATAAAACGACTACACACTTATCGAGGTACTCGATAAAGACTTTGTTCATAAGCCGCATGAACACGGCAGTGCGTTAGTTAGCCCAAAGGCATAACCACAAACTCGTAGTGACCGTATCTCGTCCGAAAGGCCGTCTTCGGAATATCGGTATCCTTCACTCGGAGCTGATAATACCCCGATCTCAAATCAATCTTCGAAAACACGGTCGCTCCTTGCAACTGATCAAACAAGTCATCAATCCTCGGGAGTGGATATTTGTTTTTGATGGTCACTTTGTTCAACTCTCGGTAGTCGATGCACAAACGAAGTGACCCATCCTTCTTCTTTACAAATAGGACCGGTAAGCACTCGGTCGAATATACCCATGTCTAGCAACTCTCCCAATTGTTTCTTCAACTCAAGCATCTCGGCAGCGCCATACGGTATGGCGTCTTAGAGATAGGTCTTGCACCCGGCTCTAGATCGACCAGTGGTAACTCGACCTCTCGGCCGGCGGCAAACCCGGCAACTCATCCGGAAAGACGTCGGGATACTCACATACTACCGGAATAGGCGAGCTCGACTCCCCTTCTTCCGATCTCAAAGCGTAACACCAATAGCCCATGCAACCTCCCAGAAGGAGTCTCACCGCCCTCAAAGCGCGATCGGTAATCTCAGCTACCCGCTTACGCCCCACAAAGAATGCTCGGTACCATCAGGCTAACATCGAAGCAGTCCTCGTTCTATAATTCATGATCGCCCCATGACGGTCCGGCCAATCCTCACCTAGAATCAAATCCTCATCTCTAATATCTACCATGATCAGTTAGAAAGCCAATCCCTCCCCGCGATACTCACGTAAAAATCTCTAATCTCACGGTCCCCACGATGCTATCCCGCTAGGAAGTTTAACAACAAAAGGCTCACAAGCAACAAGGCAATCAACATGCAAAGCGACGCACACCCATAGATATAAAAGAATGAGTAGCACGAGAATCGAACAATACGGAAGCAGGATGGTCAAGGATGTGGGACGGTACACCTGTAGCCACCGTCGCGTCGGGATCTCGGCTCGCCTCATCTCATACACACGGGGCGGAACGGACCCCGCACTAGAAGCTCCCCCTCTAGAAGGTGACCACGACCTCGACCTCTACCAAAACTCTGCTGCCGGTGAGAGCGTCGGTGCTGATTCACACTCGGCTCTCCTGCCGTGGAGCAGAGATATCCGAGTAATCGGAGCCCGAGCCGTATCCGTACAAAACTTAGCACGGTGACCCATACGACCACAAGCAAGGCAACTGGATCGGAGGCCTATCACACTCACTCATCATGTGACCCGGACGATCGCGGTTGAAGCACGTAGGACCACGAACGGAACCCGAGAGCGGACCTAGAACCGTTTCCTCGACCAACCGATGGCGGCCCGACCCCGAAGACTCGCGAACTAGACCGAGTCTTCGGATACCCTCTGACTTGCCTCCCGGCCGTGGTTTCTGTTTCTTTCCTTCGGTTGCCGTCTCTGTCGCAGAAAATGACATCTCATAAGCCATCGCCTTATTCTGATATTCTTTCAAAGTCGTGCACCCCAGACCAGACATGTAGTGGCGCACTCTCGGTTTCATCCGCATGTCAAAGTGGCGGATCTTATCGAGCTCATCGCGGACTTGGTTTCTCACGTAATGCAGCTGTTGATTGTAGTCCTTGATAGCTTGAGAAATAGGAACATCTTGGGGCTTAGCCTCAAAGAAGGCTCGGATCCTCCCCTCCTTCACCGCGAGGGCAGTGATTCGTCTTCCATCGGTCTCGAAACTCGCACGTAGCTGCCCGGTCACGCGGTTTCACCGCTTGCCACCACGTCATTGCCTCCTTGGCGAGGAAATCTTGAGCAATGGGTACTTTCCTCTCCTCGGGCAATTAGCGACCTCAAACACTTTCTCTATCTCGAATAGCCAATTCTCCCAACCGGAAGGGTCGGAAGCACCATCAAATCGGAGGACGCATACGAATCACGTCCCGAAGTAGCTTATCATTGCCGGATCCACTAGGCGGAACCGGGTTGGCATTAGCATGGCCGACTGTAACGGCTGAGCCGGTGGCGTCATCGGTTCGCTACTTGCCGTAATATGTTGGCCACTCCAACATTCTCATGAGCATTACGGAGCTAGCGGTAGTCTGTGACCTCCGAACTAGGGGAACACTGTTCGATAAAGAGGGCATCGCGAATCGGTTCCCAGTGATCGGACATGGCCGCCCCAGTGCGCCACGTCCCCTACCGCGTCGCGACCGCGTCGCGTCCTCTACCAAACAGGAATTACGAAGAAGCGGGTAAGTACAACTCAAACGCAAAACGCAAAAGATACTAAGACAGAATAGAAGCGAGCGGTGAAACGAGTCAAGTTAGGAAAACTTACGAGCACCGGCGTCTTGAGATGATGGCATAGCGGTGATCTTGTCCCAAAACGACACTTAACTAGACCCGAATGACCGGCGGCTAGGTATCCATAAACCTAAGCTCGATACCATTTTCTCGTAACACCCCAAGACGCGTTCGGGGCATATTACGGCGCCGTGGACCCCACACCGTGGAATCCACTGTGCTATCATAACAACAAGACATTCGACAACGAAAAACTATCCTTAATAAAACGACAATTCAAATAAAAGACTACAAACCGACCATTAAATTCGACATCAAATCCATTTCCCAAAACGGGAACACAACATTAACAATTTCAAACAGAAGTACTCAGTACTTAAACCAATTTTTAATACATAAATCCCAAAATCGGACATCAATAGTAACCGGACATAACATCGAAAATCAAATCTTGGACAATATCATGCTTGCCCATCATCCTCATACGTCCCGAGTGCTCGTTTATCCCCACGATCAATACGAAATACAAAAGTATTTCCCCATTTAAGGGTTAGCGACAATCGCTAGTGCAAGTACAATCCATTTGAACTACATTCTAATCGGATGAATATATGCGCCAAAAAGTCATTTTAGAAAACATTTTATATTCCTAATATTTACGATCACAAAACACATTATCTCCAACAAATCACAATTCAAAGTTAAGTTGATACGAGACTCACGGCCACCGTACCCCGCAGAGTCCGTCGGACATCCACAGGTGGCTAACCACGATTCGCGATACGCACACTCACGGCAATACGTATCCCTAGAGGCCCCGTCGGACCGTCCCTAGGTGAACATACACATAACCATCCACAACAACCACGATCTGACCATAATTCAAATACTAGAACATGTAAACAAATGTAAAGTACTTGCCTTTGAGACATTCTTGAAGAATCGGAAGTGAAAAATGACTACGGATGATCCGAATGGAAAGCGACGGTTCCTAAACGAAGAATTAGCATAACTCGGTCCCAACGGACATCAATAATCGAAAGGAATACTCCCAAAACTCCGATTACAATTAACGACAAAAGACGTTCAATCAATGGGTGAGGGTTTATGCAAAATCTCCCGTATTGATAATTCACGGATTAAAATCAAGGAAAGCTGGATTTGGAATCATTCAATAATCACAATCGGTGAAGAATATCGTAATATATATGAACAATTCGAATTAAACCCTAAAATCCCGAAATCCCCAAAAGCGACAAAATTAGGGTTCTGAGGAATTACCTTGGATTCGTGATGGAAGATGTGAATGTTGTAGATTAATCTCCTTGGTACACAATAATCAATCTCTAAAGGAAATCCACGGATTGTTACGGACAAATCGCTCCAAATGCACTCAAGAACACTCACGTCGCGAGAAGGGTTGAATAAGAATGAAAAGAAAGCGGCGAGGTTAAGTCGGGTTTAAAAGCGACGGTAGCGTTACGTGCGTTAACACAAGCCGTTAACGTGCGTTATGATGGTTACGTCGTAACCCAATCTTGGTGCGTCGTAACCAAATGTCTGTACTAAATTGTGAAGGGTCATAACGTCGTTATGGATCATGCATAACGTCGTTATGCACGTAATGCACTTAGTTACGAACACCAATTCTGCACAGTCGATTCGACGACGAACTACAACACGAGGATAGAATCAAAAGTGTAAATACGAGGTATTCATAACAAGGAAGTTGAGTGCTCGAAAGTAAATGCACTCCCAACTACCGAGGAATCCAAAGTACGACGAGGAGATAAATTTCCCTAAATTTATAGGAAATTACGAAAATGACCCAAGCGTCCGAAAATCACGATACGACGTCGGATTTACAAACCGGAAGTCTCAACATGACCAACTCAACCATAAGGACTTGTACAAACCAAGAAACAACGGAAACGAACGAGTTTTACGAGAATCGAACGTTCATACGGCAAAACATATCATAAAATGAGATTACGTGAAAACATCATCAAAACTCGTCCAAATGGAAAAACTCTAAGAACAAAGTAGATTCGAAATGTCGAAACGGTTACAAGCGAGTCGATAAAAATAGACATACACCAAAAATGGAAACTGCTAAAAATGGAAAATTTACGGATATTACAATTAGGAGTTGAATTCAATGAGGAAAGATCACACTTATAGATTGAAACACACAAAGTATTCATCCCAGGTATGTGTTCGGTTCTGCAGTTGACTAGGTTGAAGTTTAACTTCTTAATAATTCCTTTGATAAAATGTATGTGCAGATATATGAAGTAAAAGAATTACCTACGTGATTGTGAAGTGTAGCCGCATTTCAAGAGGTTGGGGACTTGGCCTTGATACAATCATGAGAGGATTAGGACACACGACTTTATAATAGTGTCAAGTTGTATTTTGTTAGAGAAACTCAATAAACTAGTATGTATTTTATCTTCAAGTATTCAAATGGGTTGAAAGGTTCAATTCTTAGAACACCCTAATTCTCGAGTATTTGAATGTGTATGATACTAAGATGGAAATTCAATCGTTTCGATATTTTCATTTATGTACTGGTTTAATTTGATTGGATTAATGTTATATTGGTTCATAGGTTACACTAAAATGGGGGAGGATTGTTGGTGATTTTAGTGTCACCATTCATTTTGTGTAATTGGAACTAATATGTGAGCTAAGGGGTTTATAATTCGTATTCTAATATATGTTCGGGTATGTGCGGAGTGCACACATGTATAAGATCAAATTATAAGCCGGTACGGACTAATGTCGGGGTCGGGCGGCGCCCCATGCGGGTCTAGGGCGGCGCCGTGGCAGGGTCCATGGGGCGGAGCCCTGTGGTCGAGGCAGAGCCCTCACGGGGTTTCGGGCAGCGCCCCAAAAGGTCTTCGAAAATTTAGACTGGGGATTTAGTGATATCTCCGAATTTTAGAGGGATACTATGGTAAAATTGACTAATTTCGTCAATTTTGTTAAGCCATCCGTCAACCCTAATTTCGGACCACTCGCTCTCAAAACCCTAAAAATCGACCTAATGTAACCCTAATCGATATGTATAAATAAGGCTCTCCTCTTGAGTCTTATAGACAACCTTCTTCTGAGCTCTCTCTCTTTCTGAAAAACACAGAATTTCTCTAGCAATTTGGCTTACGTTTCTGTGCCTAGATTCGTAAGTGTTCCATTGGATTATCCTAGACTGAATTTCTTGAAACCCGGGCATAGGGTAGAAATATCAGTTCGGAAAGTATTTACACGATCCATTGGAAATCCGGATCTCCATAACAAACCCTTATACCCAACTCTCTCTCTCTCTCTCTCTCTCTATATATATATATATATATATATATATATATATATATTAACTATGAGATTCCATGGCTTGCAAATATTGAATAATCACTTCATTGTCAATACCTCAAAAAATATCTTTCTCGATGTCACACATCATACAGTTCAAAAATTCATCTCCTATCTTGTTGCGCAAATCTGTCTTAACAATATTCATTGCAGAAGGCTCATTCTACATTAGCAGTTGCAATCACAAATCAACAAACAATAAATATGTTCATATTCTCAAAGTATATTCGACAAATATCCTCACAATTACAAATAACAAAAATAACAAATATTTTTGTTATTTTTTCTCAAATCTTCTAAAAAATTCATATTTTTTCAACAAATATCCCCACTATTACAAATAACAAAAATGTTTTTTGTGCTCTTGAAGATATTCTCAAATCTCAATTTCAACCAATAAACCCTAAAATCTAAATAGATTTAAATAAAAAATTATTAAGTGAAATCCTAAAATTTAAATATAACTTGCCTTCTTAAGCTTGATGAATACTCCAGCAGATGACCGGAGCCGAAAATTGGGAATTACGTGGATCGCTTGTGAGTGAGTTGTATACTTGTGTTCTCTCTCTATTCTACCAAAATACAAAATTCGAAGTTGCCTTATGCTTTTTTCCCTTTTTTTTTCCTAATACTGACTTACGCAAATCACTGGCCTCTACAACTTAATGTCTTTTTTTTAATTAAGACATGGAAAACAACGTCGTTTAGTTCAGTAAGTTTACTTATTGAAACAATGTCGTTCCATTACATCAGAAAAAAAGGAAAAGGAGGAATAATCATTGTCGGCTCATCTTCCCCAAAAAGCTTTCTTCCCCACCGCCAGGATTCAGGAACCCAGCCTACGGCCGCACGACGGACACCAATCTTGACCCCATCCCTATTCCGCCGATAGGACCCTTCCCGGACCCCCCACGCTTGCATCTCTGGCCGCCCAGCAGGGTCCACATACACCCCGGCACCCCCCTAAATCCGCCCCTGTCGCAATACATGTTGTCGTCATTTTGTTTTTTGAGATGCAATTTTGATCATAGATAACTTTTTAATTATATCATTAAAAATTATCAAAAAATAAAATTATGAAAATACTACTTTAGAAATGAATGCGGTGTTATAATATAAAATTTATCAATACAATATTTAAAATTATAAAAGTCAAACGACATATATTTTGAATTGGACGTACGACGTTTCAATTCTAGTTAGGCCTAGTTTGATATTGTTTTGACTTAAAAAAGTGCTGGAGCTGTAGTGTGAAGATAATAAGAATTTAAATATATTTATCTTTGGAAAATAATATTTTTCAAGTATTTTTAAGATGTAAAATATTAATTTTCTAATACTTTTATGACAGTATCTTCTAAAAGCAACCGTAATGCTGCTTTCAAAATTTACTATTAGTGACTCATAAATTTTAAAAGAAACTATTTATTCACCTACCAAACACTATCAAATTTAAGTTCATCAGAAAGTTGATTATGTTAGTTACATTATTTGTGGAAATTACAACCTTCTAAACTTTGCAGTTTTTACCTAATAAATGCCCGATCAATTTGCATATGAGAAACAAATGTCAAGTGAAAAGTTCCCTAGTTATATTTTATAATTAAGTTATGCCTCTTTTTACTCTATTTTTCTATAAGTGATGTTATAGAAACTCTCTTTGACCACCAATATCAAATAAAATATACAAGTAAAAATTACAAAACATATTTTCTTTATAGTATTTTTTTTATAAATCTAACCTCGTAAAGATCAGGAACATTGTGATTTTTGTTCTCTTTCTCGAAGCTGGTTGGAGAAACTCTTCGATCAAATATTAAGAAACTTGGGATCAAGATCCTGCCATATACCAAAATAATAATATACGCTTATTTGTTATCAAGATTAAGTATGTCGACAAGTCAACAGATATTTACATGCCCGATTTCAAGAGAGTGGTGCAATATTTTTGCTTGCCGACCTCCAACAAGTCGGTGATTCGGGAGATTAGAGAAGGTTTAAAGCTTGGAGAGAAGATATGGAGCCGGCACTAACAACATTGCATAGGTTTGGAAATCAATCTTCTTCATCATTGTGGTATGAACTTGTTACATAGACGCTAACGGAAGAGTTAAGAAAGGTGAACATGATTTAATTCCTCCATCAATCTCTGTCGGGTCGGGGAGTGGGGGCCCTGGGGGCGAGTTTGTTGTCGAGTAGCTTTTTGACTTCTATGTCGAGCGCTGCGTACTTCTCAGGACTGAATTTCCTACATTTCTGGTGAACAGGCTTCCTTGCAGGGTCGATCTTTAGATAGTGGCAAGCGTGTTCAGGACTTATACCGACCATATCTTGATGCGACCAGGCAAAGACTCCGATGTTCTTACGTAATTGGCTGGGAGGGGTGGATCAAGGAGATATCCAAGGTTTTCGTCTCCACCAACTGTCCCGATGACCGCAAGGTCCCTATTGCCCAGTATTTTCTCACTAGGGATGCTACCGAATGGTGGGAGGCCGTTGAGCCCAGAGACCACGCTGCTACATTGCGCATGGATAGTGGGCCAAAAAGCAATACCTTATGTTCGATTTACCTCCTTCGAGGAGTTTCTAAGAATCCTTCTTAGAAAATAATTTTGTAAATTGCCCTCCTAAATTAAACAACCAAAAAATACATAAAGAGGCAAGAAACTAGCTAGAACAAAACCAATTCCCCACAAAATTTGCTTCCATCCCGTATCTTCCACCCCTATTTCCCATGATTCAATATTCATTAAGCAATATCAAAACCCTCAAAACTCTCTCAAAACACCGAGGACAAACTCTTAAAGAACAACGATAACAATATTTTGAGGAAGACAAGTTCCGCGTTCCATATTAAAATAATTATTTTCGAGATTTTTATAGCAAATTCAATAAGTTGAAAAAGTAAGTGTCAATTCAGTCCATATCTCTGATTGCATGTAAAATTTATTAATAAGACGATTGTTTTTTGTGCTTTTAGTCACATATTTTCGCTTATGTTGTTTGAGACTGTTGCCGAAATATTCGAATAGCCAGAATGGGTTCAATTTTCTCGAAGCCGTTTGAAGATTATTTTTTATTAATCTTGTCTTATTAAAATCGGTCACTGAATCAATCCTTGTCATGCAATTACGTTGTATTAATTGTGTTTGTTGCATGCTAATATGAAAAAATTTATATCTGGATTTGACATTTAATTAGGAAACAATAGTTGAGAATTGTTTCCAGGTAGTATGGGGTTAGTGGTGACATTTTTATTTCGAATTTTAATAAAGAGTGCCAACTATATTGTCACAAGCAAAATGTATTTTGGCTACAATATTTTTGTATATGATATGAATATTGTGTATGTGTATAGTCACCAATTTAGTATTAGTGATGTTATCGAACTGATAAGTCACCAAGAATCGAGTTATTCTTAGAGGATGGAGCTAAGAAACCACCGGTAGAATTTCCAAATTAGGTCTCTCTAGTGCTCAGGTAAGGATAAGCTCTAGGAAAAATCTAAAGGTATAATCAAGAATTATATGTGTGTATTTTCTGGTTGCTTAGTCTCTAGGATATACAACTTGTCTCCTATCTTACTGATATTTAAATCTTGACCTCTGAGCTCAGAGTAGAGACTTGAAGCTTCGGGTGCAGGCACAGAGATCGGGCGCTTTTATGAAGAGACCACCTTTGTCACTATGTTTGTTCTTGAGCAGTTTCTTGTTGCGGGGGAGGGGACTGTTGTCTGTCAGAAGTCCCCTGACCCTGTTGGTTTGGGAGTTTGGCCATCTCACCTTCCCTGGCCTCTTCACGGGTGATCCTTAGACCGGCCTGTAGGGCATCGTCGTCGTCGTCCGAGTCAGGGTCGGAGTGGTGGCTTGGCGAAGGATCTTTGTCACTGGACTGTGACTTCCCTTTGAGTCTAGCCTTCTCTTCTGCCGTGTACAAGTTTAATATTAGCTCGCGGAAAAAGTGATCCTCCCAACGGATCAAGACTTCGACGTTCTGGGTGTCCGTGACCTCCAGAGCAAATAATTCATCATCCTTCCAGTCGGCCCACTGATACAAGGTGTTGTACGGGGCGATCCTGTATGACTTCCAGATTTTGAAGCATTTGAATGTTTCCTCTATTTGAACCTGGAAAAGAGTATTATTTATAATGTCAGTTGGGGAGGGACTCTGTACAGTAGTTGGGTCTACCATTTGGATGGAATCCTCAACAGGTATGGGAGCCTATTGTGGCGAGGGATCCCGAACAGGGGATGGTACCCTGTGGGGAGTGGGACTCTATACAGGGCTGGGTACCCTGTTAGGAGTAACGGCTTTTGGCTCCAAAGGGGAAACTAACTCGCTGGAACCCTCCAACTTGGCAAACAGTTGGTTATCCGTTATATCCGCCACACGCTCGAGATCTGCTGTTTTTGCAGCAACTTTTTCTTCCATAGGGGTTGCACCATGTGGGATTGGTTCAGCTATTGGAACAGAAGGAACATCTACAGTGACCGCTGCAGTCACTACAGCCTCGGCCTTAGAAGACTTCTTGGTCTTCCTCTTCTTCTTCTTCTCGACAGCATTAGGTGAACGGCTGTAAGAAACACTTATCTTCCTTTTCTTCTCCTCGCTCGAGATCCTCACAGTGACGTCCCTCGGGTCACTTGAGATCGGCATGTCTTGGGGGAGGGGCCTCTTGGCAAGTAAGGGAGATTTGTTGAAAACAATGGGTTTCATCCCACCAATAAACTTCCCTGTGCCAATCTTCTTTGCATCAGCAGATTGTTTCACTCCACAGTGAGTGAGAATATAGTTCAGGATGAGGCCGAAGGATTTCTTTGTGAATTCAGGCTTGACGGCCTCTTCTTAAATTCTTTTCAGCAAAATTTGACACCAGTTCACCTTCTCTCCTGACATGATGGCCACCATCATTCTGAAGCAGAGGTTGGTGCACATTTCAAAGGATCCTGTCCGATTCTCAATCATCCGGCAACATAAGTCGTGCAGATAACGTACGGTAGTATGAAATTTTTCTTGTGGCATGAGGGGTGAATGTTATTGGCATTATCATCGCCAGTGAATAATTGCCCGTACGCAGACAGTAGGCTTTCCGACTCAAAGGTCTCAAGCTCTTCCATTTTCAGGCCATCAGACGACTGCCTGTACAGTTTCTCCTGTTGAGAATTGGCACCCCACTTAGAATGGTGGATAAAATCATGGAGTAGAGTTTTCACGTATGAACACTCAAACACTTATCAATTAAGCACAAATACAACAACAATAATGTATACAATGATATCTGATCAATATGTGATTTGCTTGGAGTTGTTGTCTAATGATACCAAGTGACTTGGTATTTATAGGCAAATTCTCTCAACTATCTGTTATCCCACTGCCTCTCTTTAGCGTGCGTTATGCTTCATGCATAGCATACGTTATCGCCATTACGTATGTTATCGCCTTCCTATAGCTTACGTTATCTGCTTGCAGTTTCAGTCCAGTGGTTTCTCTCTAACCTTTACGTACGTTAGCTCTTCTACATTACGTAAGTTAACTGCTTGATGTTGCATACGTTAAGCTTGATTCGTAGCGTACATTAATCCTTAAAGTCATAGATCTGTTGCATGCCTTTTTTACTTTGACTCCGAATCTTCCAACGGTTCATTTGTTTGAATTCATATTCAAACTACATTACGTATATTAACTCCTTTATGTTACGTACGTTAAGTTCGTCCGATAACGTGCGTTAAACTTTTCACATAGCGTGTGTTAACTGTGTCAGCTGCACTCTCGTCTGCCTTCAGGTGACTTCTCATTACGTACGGTATACGAAGTATATTACATACGTTGACTTCATTAAAAATGAACTTCTTTGCTTTCCAGTCCGGATCGAGCGTCTTCGACTTCTTTGTTATTTTGGTTCGTTCTATTGTTGTTTTCTTTGATTGACAACATCATTAACTCATCATTAACTCATCATCAAAACCAATTTATGATTATGTGGAATAAGATATTCCAAAAATCTCCCTCTTTTTGATGATGACAAAACAACAACCTTTTAATGGAATTTTATGCCTGCAAAATTAAAACAATTACATATCAAAGTTTTCGGCTTTGTCCGTTTCGTTAGTTTTCATCTCCCCATCTTTTCTTTTCTTCTTTTCAACTTCTTCATATTATTTTCTTTTTCAACTTTCTTCTTCGTTTTCTCAATTTTTTTTCTCCTTCGTCTTTTCTCCCCCTTTCATGATCGGGATAATATTTTTTATTTTTCTCGTCATTAATTCATGACTAATATTCTCCTTCTCCCATCATTTTTCTCGACTTTCTCTCCCCTTTTTGTCATAATCAAAAAGTGTATAATAAATTAAAAAAATTGATACATTAAATATGACAATTAACCGTAAAAATCCCCCCCCCCCCCGAAAAATAGATCTCCCTATTTTTAAAAAAGTAACTCCCCCTCAGTTAAATACCAATTTTTAAAAATATAAATTATCAAAATACCAATTGATGGAAATATATTAATTTAGATTTTTAGGGATCCAATCGAGAGTTGGTTTTTCGTTTGAAACACAGACGATATTCGGTATAATGGTTCCTTTTGGAATCCAGACTTTTTAATTTTGATCGTCCGTCTTGGGCTTTTGCAAATCGAAATACGATGCCAAGTTTTAAACATTTCTCATATCGGGGTATTACAAAATTTAAGGATTTGATTTTATTACACGATTTGAATCCTAATCTCTGTTTATTTAGTGAAAATTTTTGAACGGAAAGCATTGTTCAAATTTTTCATTTCCACATGAAAATTTATTCGTTAAATTCTTAAGTTCGTTTTGAAGTTTTAACAAATCATTATATAATTTATTCTCAATTTCAAGACATTTAGAATGATCGGTTTCAAAAACTTCCCCGTTTTCTTTTATTTTGGAGATTTAGATTTCCAATAACTTATTTTTCGCTTTGAGGGATTTATTATAAATTAAAGCATTTTGAAAATCCGTATGTAAAAGTTCGAATACTTCAAAAAGTTTGTCGTGAGATGAGGTACTTACTTGGCTTTCGACTTCGCTTTCGTCGAGTGAACTCTTTGCCATGAGTGCGAGGCTATTTTGAATATATTCATCATATTCGTCTTCGTCACTCCATGTAGCTATAAGCACTTCCTTCTTGGAAGTCGAGGCTCGACAGTTTTTTAGCAAAGTGGCCTGGTTTACCACAATTTCGACAATTATTGTCGAATTTATTTGACTCGCTCGAGTTGATGCCTTTTCTTCGCCGGTCTAATAAGTTTTGAAACTTATTTATGTTCTTGGCATAATATGCCAATTCTTCATCATCTTCGTCCACCGGGATTTCTTCGTTTCTTGACACCTTTTTAGATTTTAAAGCTATTATTCTTTTTTTTTTGTTTCGGCTTGGCGTTCCGAGATTTAAGAACTATCTCGTAGTTTATTAGTGAACCAACGAGGGGGACTAAAATAAAGATGATTTAAATCTTTCGATTCCATAATCGTCGTAACCATCCCGTCCCATTCAACAGGTAGTGATCGTAGGATTTTCTTTACTTTTTCACTACTTGTTAATGGTTTCCCAAAACATGCTAGTCCATTTGTGATGACCGAAAATCAGTCGAGCATGTTCATTATGGACTCATCACTTTTCAGCATAAATAGCTCGTAGTCATGGAGGAGCATATTTATCTTTGTCTCCTTGACTTGTGATGTTCCTTCATGAGTTACCTCAAGCATTTTTCAAATCTCTTTGGCACTATCACATGATGATATCCGGTTGTGTTCTTCCGGATTTAGAGCAATATAATAATTGTGTTGCTTTTCTTTACATACCTCAATTTGAATAAATGATATCATGATCGTTTTTCCAATCTGTATCATCATACTCTTCAAAGCTTTTGAGAGTACCGTTTTAATTCACGGGAATTTTCGGACCAAGACATATGACTTTCCATAGCTCGATATCATAGGCTCGGATGACTATCGTCACTTTCTTCTTCCACGTCATGAAATTCGATCCATCAAAGAATGGAGTTTTAAGGCAAGACCTCCGACCAGTGCAAATTGGAGCGTCATTGGATCTTTTTCTCCTCGGATGTTAAGCCGCTTTTAGAGATACCTCTCCGATACCAATTGTTGAGAATTGGCACCCCACTTAGAATGGTAGATAAAATCGCATAGTAGAGTTTTCATGTATGAATACTCAAGCACTTATCAATTAAGCACAAATACAACAACAATAATGTATATAATGATATCTGATCAATATGTGATTTGCTTGGAGTTGTTGTCTAATGATACTAAATGACTTGGTATTTATTGCAAATTCTCTCAACTAGCCGTTAGCCCACTGCCTCTCTTTAGCGTGCGTTATGCTTCATGCATAGCGTACGTTATCGCCATTACGTACGTTATCGCCTTCTTGTAGCTTATGTTATCTGCTTGCAGTTTCAGTCCAGTGGCTTCTGTCCAACCTTTACGTACGTTAGATCTTCTACATTACGTAAGTTAACTGCTTGATGTTGCGTACGTTAAGCTTGATTCGGAGTGTACGTTAATCCTTAAAGTCATAGATCCGTTGCATGCCTTTTTTACTTTGACTCCTAATCTTCCAACAGTTCATTTGTTTGAATTCGTATTCAAACTACATTACGTATGTTAACTCCTCTATGTTACGTACGTTAAGTTCGTCTGATAGTGTGCGTTAAACTTGGTACATAGCGTGCGTTAACTGTGTCAGCTGCACTCTCGTCTGCCTTCAGGTGACTTCTCATTACGTACGGTATACGAAGTATATTACGTACGTTAACTTCATTAAAAATGAACTTCTTTACTTTTCAGTCCGGTTCGAGCGTCTTCGACTTCATTGTTGTTTTGGTTCGTTCTATTATTGTTTTCTTTGATTGACAACATCATCTACTCATCATTAGCATCATTAACTCATCATCAAAACCAATTTATAATTATGTGGAATAAGATATTCCAACATCTCCAATAGTTCTCTGTTCACAGAGATCTCAACCCCTTGAACCGTTGCAGAGATTTCAGAAATTTCACCTCCTCTCCTCTAAGAAGAGTACTTGAACGAAGCGTCTAATAAAATTCCTCCACGATCTACTCATCGTAGAGATCAGCATGGTGACTAGCAAGGCGGTACAGCCCTTGTTGTTTCACCCCAGAAACGACAACCTCCATTCCAACGTTGTCTTCTCCTTCAAGATCAATTCTCTCCATTACGACAGACCTGGTGAAGATACGCCCAATGATTATTGTTTCCTTCTTCTTTATCGAGAGGGAAGATGTCTGAGAGGTCGACATTTTGCAGTTGAAAAGGGTGTGAAGTAACAAAGAATCGCAAAATAAATGCAGAGAACTGAAAAAAGTATGTAAACTATTTGCTTAAGACTCGTTTAATGTATTGAAAGCGTAAAGAGTCTAAGGGAGCAAAATACAGTCCTTTTATATGGTGCAGGGAATATTAGAGTTTATACAGTGAACGGTCAGATTTAAAGGATGGGAACCGTCTTTTAAAAGAATGTACATGATGGATTTAGAGTAACTAGTGCATCTGATCCATCTTTTTTTGAAATGATGACTAATCCCACTTTTGACAGTTCATCTTCCCTTATTGCACGAAATGACGGTTTAAAATAATTGAAATCACGGTATTTGAGGCAATAAAATCCATATGTCTTTAAAACCATTAAAGGATAAGATGTTTGAACTATAAATAGGGCACGTTGACTTAAAATGTTTTTCTACGAATAGAATAGTATTATAATGTTAATTGACATTCTATAGTGTATATGCTGTATCCGCAAAAGTACGGAATTCCCCATTAAAAGGTACATACAGGATTCAATCCTTACACCAATATTTGGATAAATACTGTATTCATGGGTCGTACTGTATTCTACCTTAATTAATGCACATGTCACTTGTATGAAGGTTTCATGCCTTCTTTATCCTACAGTAAGATCTGACTTGTTCTGAGTGTACAGTTAATTAAAATGGATACTGTATTCTTGGGTCTTATAGCATTCCCCCTCAATTGATGAGAAAAATATATAAAATTATAGGGAGTCAAGTTGTAGCATTCCCAATTCTTGACGAAGCATACAAAATCTGGTTGTGCTGAGAGGTTTTGTAAAGATGTCGGCCAACTGAATATCTGTATGAATTTTCTCGATCCAAACATCCTTATTCCCAACATGATTCCTGATGAAGTGATGCTTTATATCAATATGCTTAGTTCGCGAGTTCAATATAGGGTTGTGCATTGTTGCAATTGCACTCTTGCTATTGCACATGATTGGCGTCTCTCTGGCACTGATTCCATAATCCTGTAGCTGCTGTGGCGTCCAGAGAATCTGCATACAGCAACTTCTAGCGGCATAGTATTCTGAATCAACTGTAGAAAACGGGTTGGCCAATTGCTTCTTACTGAACCATGACACAAGTCTAGGTCCAAGAAAGTGACAAGTACCGCTTGTACTCTTCCTATCCAACTTACATCCTCCGAGATCGGAGTCGCTGTAGCCAACCAAATATAATCCTCCTTTCTTAGGATACCACAATCCTACATCAATTGTTCCTTTCACATACTTAAGGATTCATTTGGTTGTCGTGAGGTGTGACTCCTTAGGTGCTACTTGATATTGAGCAGACACTCCTACAACAAACTCGATATAAGGACTGCTAGCTGTTAGGTACAGGAGTGAGCCTATAAGCTTCCTGTAGAGTGATTGATCAACCGGCTTACCAGCTTCGTCAGCACTAATTTGCGTGGAGTGCTCATGGGGGTTGATAAGGATTTGGAGTTGTTCATCCCAAACTTGTTGAGCAGCTCCTTGCTGTACTTCTCCTGGTTGATAAAGATTTCTGTAGGCAATTGCTTAACCTACAATCCTAGGAAATAACTAAGTTCTCCTATCATACTCATTTCAAATTTACTTTGCATGATATGAGAGAACCTTTGACATAGAGCAAGGTTAGTAGAACCAAATATAATATCATCAACATATATATGCACCATCAACAGGCCATCTCCTTCTTGTATCTTAAATTGAGTCTTATCCACGGCACCTTTCTCAAACCCATTATTGATAAGGTACAGGGACAGGGTTTCATACCAAGCTCTAGGTGCTTGCTTAAGTCTATACAGAGCTTTCCGTAGTCTGTATACTAGGTCTACGCCTTCAGTATTGACAAATCCTGGTGGTTGCTCAACATAAACTTCTTCGGCAAGATCTCCATTCAGGAATGCGCTCTTAACGTCCATTTGATATACTATAAGACTCTTATTGGCGGCAAAGGCTAGAAATATCCTGATGGCTTCTAGTCTGGCTAGAAGGGCAAAAGTCTCATCATAATCTATGCCTTCTTCCTGTATGTAACCTTATATGACTAGACGGGATTTGTTTCTAATAACAAGTCCATTCTTATCCTTCTTGTTTATAAATACTCATTTGGTTTTAATTATATCTTGATGTTCTGGCCTGGGTACTAGATACCATACATTGTTTCTTTCAAAACCATTAAGCTCTCCTTCCATAGAAGTGATCCAGTGAGAATTATTCAAAGCTTCATTGGCTGAAACATGTTCCGATTGAGCTAAGAATACAGCTAGGGTGCACATTGCTAGTGTCCTAAGTTCAGCTTGAGGTTTCTATGCAGGTAATGGAGATTTCTTAGATTCGGTTTCTTCTTGCGCACACAGTACATTTTCTTGTGTACTCTGTATTCTTCTACGGGTAGATATACCAGCATCAATATCACCTATAATCAACTCTTGTGTATGATCTCTCAACCATCTTCTGTCAGGTTCTAATTCGGCGTCCCGTACTGTATCTTGTGGTGCTGTAGTCTCGGCTTCAGCTTTTACAACATTAGATTCGACTACTTCTGATCTTACAGCTACTGGATTATTTCTAAGTCTACGACAGGCTCTATAGGAGTTTGAGGGTCATCAATGAAGAGTGTTCGGATATTCTGGGTTAAGTCTTCTACACCTGTAGGATCAAAATGAGGTTCATTGAAAACTACATGTACAGATTCCTCTATTGTCAGCTTCCTTTGGTTAAAGATCCTAAAAACTTTGCTCACAGAGGAGTATCCTAAAAATATCCCTTCATTTAACTTTTCGTCAACGGTCTTGAGTTGATCATTCCCATTATTCAGAACATAACACCTGCATCCAAAGATATGAAAGTATGCAACTAATGGAGTTTTATTGTTCCATACCTCATAGGCTGTTTTGTTGTGCTGCTTATGTTAGGAATATGCCCTCGAATGCCACTCAGAGGATAAGAGAGTGAGAGCATTGTATTGTTATTATGAATATTATATTAAATAAGGCATTTATTATTTCTATATTATTGTATTTCACAGGCATTGTGATTTGGTATATAAAATAATAATCCTTGCATTTAAGAGCAAACATTCCACTCCTTATGGAGATAAGGAGATAAGCACTGGAAGTGTTTAGGACTCGAATGCTTAACTGGTTTGCAAGTCGATAAAACTTAACTGGGCAGTAAGCTTAGACAAGGCTTGTATAACTTGTACTTTGACATGTAGAGTGCCTGTCTTCACTAAGGGTTAGTGGGAGCACACTTTATAGGTATGCTAGTGGCATTGGTATACTCAAACATGACTCACCTCTATTCGGGCACATGGATATCACTCAAGGATTGTCAATGACTGAATTGAAACATTGTGATTGTAATATCCCGTAATAAATAAAGGTAGACCTTTCGGGAAGGTGCTGTGCGTCAGGACCGACTTTGATCAATCACCATAAATCTCGAAAAAATTCAAAGATCCTAAAATTACAGAACATTGTAGATTATTGAGTTGGCTTTCCAATGGAACAAACGGCAAGTCATTCCGAACCCAAACGAACAAGTTATGGCCAAAGCAAGATAGGGATGTCAGTCAGCAGCACCCGGCAAAGCACCCGGCGCTGTGAGCGCCGTGTTGCGCGGCACGGTGCGCCGTGTATCGGCTTCAGAACAGGGCGCATAACACAGCATAGGCACTGCCGGGTACAGCGCCGTATTGTCCAAACTGCCCGGACAGCTTCAAGCGCTTTCCAGGAACTCTCGGCCGCCTTATGGAAACGGCGCAAGACACGGCGCAGGCACCGCCAGGTCCAGCGCCGTGTTGATCGAACAGCCCTATAAATAGGGCAGTTTCCAGCGTTTTCCAGCAATTTTCTCCAACCCCTTGGGCCCTCCTTATAGAACAGGTATTCTTGAGTGATTTTAGAGTTGTTAAACATTCCATAATCTTCGGAGGGATCAGATAACGAGTATATAGCGAGCGAGTCAGGCCAACTTCGCCAGATTGGAGGTAATTCAACCATGAACCCTAAAACTTGTTTTTCGAGATTTTGGATTTATATTTGTTTATAACTTGAAAATGGTTATATATCGAATATCCTGGGACTGTTCTTATCGATTCTAGCGGAACAGAAATCAAAACATTCGTTTAAACCCTCGTAATTAGATACCGTCCACGAAGCGTCCGATAAAAGTTCCCTAAGGGATTCAATTAAGGTTTTCGACGTTATTTCGATTAGAATGGACAGTCCTAACGCTGGTTAACACGAATTCCTCATTGTAGGCTAGAGATTTCAGAGTTTTGAATCCTAATTACAAACCGCTCGAAATGTTTTTATCCCTGAAGTCGCTAGGCAAGTGCTTTGATTGTGTTTGATGTACTTTGTGTGAATGAGTATTTCGGAAAATGTATCACTTGGTTGGGTTATACAACCAACGAGGGCCTAAAGAGGACTCTTGGGGTGTGTATCTCGGGTGAGGTACAGGGCCAGTATAAATCGGGAAGTTTTTTTACGTTTGGTCTTGTGGTACTATATTCCGGAATATCCGTGATGGCACTGTCATTCGTGTTATTCATTTGTTGTACATATTCTGGAACCGTTGTACTTGCACCGGATTCTTGCTAACCCCTTCTGGGGTGGATATACTTGTTGTGTATTCAGGTACAGGTCTTAGTGGCGATCCGGCGCAGGAAGGGCACGAGGATGACGAGCAACTCTGATATCATGTGTTATTTTGAGTCGGTGGTTGTTTTATCATGGTCAAAGTCGTGTTTTGGTTTTGTACTCGCGCGGGTACTGTCATATATGGTTTAATGTGTTGGTGTTAGTTGTTGTTGATGTTGTTGTATCTGTTGTGATCCAACAGGACCAGGTATTGGTATGCTTTATGATGTATGTCATATTGGGGTTGATGTTGGTTTTAAGTGTGGGAATGTCTCGGTTTTGTTGATGGTTGATGTGTTTTATGTTGATCTAAGCCTGGTAGGTTCTCCAAAAAAGAATCTACAGCGTTGTAATATCTATGTAAATCATGTGGGTGTTACAGTATAGGCATACGTGGACCTTTTATTTAAGATTTCAGTAGGAGATGTGCTTGTGACATTAAGTTAGTCATTAGAGTAGTTCGACCCAATCACCGTTTGGTGGGGTCAACCTCGAAATGCAACTTAGTGGGCATGTAGTAGTCTCTACTGAATACCAAGATAGGATTCTTTCACCTGTTAGTGAGCAGGTAAATGTCCTGTGCAGTTAATGGCAAATAAGATCATAAGTCTTTGGCGAAGCAGTTAGAGCTAGTTGTATTTGATACACGAGAGCTTGTTGATCGTGGTTTGTATTAACAAATGCATAGAGTCAAGTTATAATAGGGTTTGACTTTACGGTGACCCTAATACTTAACCTGGATATATGATTGAATGGTTTATACGTATATACATTATTCTCAACATAATGGTTTTGGAATGATCCGATCATTCGTTCTTAGTTGGATTACGGTACGGAGCACTAGACTAGCTAAGTGTTACCCGTACTCCTTGGTTCCTCCCATTGCCGACTAAGACGGACATATGGAGTCGCGGACAAGGATATTTGGTGGATAAAATATGTATTTACTATCTGTTCATTAATATTGCATATTAGATATCTAATTTGATTTATTTGGTAAATCATGCGGGCTAGTGAATTGAAATTAATTACCCAGTGATTAATTTAATTCATAAATAATTATTTCTTAGAAATATATTATTATTTTTGTATTTTATAAAATTAATTAATTGTATTAATTAATTAAGTATAAATATATTTGAGATCAAACGAAGTGTATTAGACGCGAGAACTTCCGGTACACAAACCGAGTGGCTCAGTTCGTTTTTCTCACCAACCATAGTGGGCCGCCTCCATATTTCCTCCTCACATTCCATGTTGCTTCAGTTTCATGTGGGGTGTGTTTAGTTTTATATAATGAGATGAGGACGAATGGATGAGATACCATATCTCATCATTTTGATCTCTTGTGTTATATAAAATGGAGAAGTCTTTCATTTGATGATGAACTTGATAAACACATACATAATATAGCTTGCTACAGCCGTGAGGTATTTTGAGGAGAGAAGAAAATTAATTTTCATTTTCTTGTTTATCTTTGAGAGAAAGAAAAGGAAGAAGGAAAGAAAAGTAAAATATTATATCAATTCCTAGCCGTATTCTTTGAGAACAAATTGATATATTATTGATTAGTGTCAGTTTTATATACTTATCCGTGATTAGTATTGATATATTTCACCCATAATTATGAGCTAGTCTACTCAATTTTGCTTTAAATTAATTAGTTTTTAATAATTTTATTTTTATAGGATGAACATGTAAATTTAGCCTTAATCGGATTGAATTACTGATTTACTCAAGAAATAACATATTTATAAAATATTCTCTATATTGAGTTTTTATGTATTCGTTTTGTATAGATTTTCAAGATGAGTTCGGCAATCTTTCCGGATTCAAAATCAGAGTTATATATCAAAAGTTATCATCCGAAGAAGATTTAGGGCGAAAACGCAAGAGTCTAAGAAATTCTGAGCTGAAAATGAAGTCTGAAACTCCATACAGGCGTACAAATAAAGTTACGGCCGTAACTCACACAGCAACTAATGTGCAAAAAGCCGAAGCCATGTTACGGCCGTAACATCCAAAGCATACGGTCGTAAGTCCTCTATGTTACGGCTGTAACATCTGAAAGTTACGGACGTAACATCTGAAAGTTATGGCCGTAACTCTTGACAGATGTATGATCATTTTTAAATCATTTATACTTTTGGTTTATTATTGAGGGGATGGCTGGCCTTGATCCGATCTAATGTAATAATGCTGGAGTTTTGGAGCTATTAGATGACTTTAGGTGTATAAATAGACCCCTTAGATCCATCATTAATAATCCTTCATCTTATATTTTTCCTACTTTGTAATATTTTTCTTTGTGTGAAGAACGCACTTGTGTTCTTGAGAGAGTGTATGTAATAGTGGTTTGGCTTATGTTGTTGAGGGAGTTTATTGCTTCTTTCTCCTTTATCTACTAAGGGAGTTAGGATCAATTCTTTCCCTTTTTCAACTACTAATGACCACTCGAGCTTGTAATATGTTGAATAAACCCTTCATGGGCTAAGTTATCCTTAGTTGGGATTAAAAAAAATTTGAAGCTTTATCAAAGAAAGTCGAGGACATGTCTTTTTCAACTCCTCAATCTGTGAAGACGGTGCAAACTCCACAAGTTTTAGCTTTTTCATGTGAAATTTGTGGAGCAACTCACAACAGCACTATGTGTCCCTTAGTGCAACAGGTGTAGTCATTCCCACCACCAGAACAAGTGGCCTATGCTCAGAATTCCAAAGGCAAGCATACAATCCTTACGGGCCAACATACAATCTATGGTACAAAAATCATCCAAATTTTTCTTATACAAACAACAACAATGTGTTGAATCCAAGGCATCAAGAAAAGAAGCCCGGGTGGAAAGAAGCTATCACGAAGCTAGCCGAACAACAACTGAAGTATCAACAACGCAATGATGCTTTGGAGACACAAGTTGGCCAAATGGCCAAAATACTTTCAGAAAGATCCCACGGGATGTTACCTAGCAATACCGAGGTAAATCCAATGGAGAATGTCCAGGCTATCACAATAAGAAATGGAGTGCAGTTGCCCGAAAATTTCTATGGAAAATCATCTGGAAAAACAAAAAAAATAAACAAAATCAAAAAACTGAAAAAGAATCTGAATCAGGACCTTCATCTCAAAAAGGTCCAGTTGCTGCAAAATCTTATGTTCCACCTATCCCGTTTCCTCAACGGTTGAAGAATCACAAGCTCGATAATCAATTTGGTAAATTTTTGGAAGTTTTCAAAAAGCTACACATCAACATACCTTTTGCCGATGCTCTAGCACAAATGCCAAGCTATGCCAAATTTATGAAAGATATTCTTTCCAACAAACGAAGGCTTGAAGAATATGAAACTGTCATGCTAATGGAGGAATGTAGCGCAATACTACAAAAAAAGTTGCCACCCAAGCTAAAAGATCCTGTAACTTTTACAATCCCATGTATAATTGGTGAAGTGAATTTTGGAAAAGCTCTTTGTGATTTAGGGGCAAGTATCAATTTGATGCCCCTGTCAATTTTCAATAAACTGAACTTGTGAGAAGCAAAAGCAACAACAGTTTCACTACAATTAGTTGATCGGTCAATCAAATATCCATGTGGGATAATAGAAGATGTGCTAGTCAAGGTTGATAAATTCATATTTCCAGCGGATTTTATCATCCTTGACATGGAAGAAGATCAGGATATTCCCATTATTTTGGGACGACCATTTCTTGCAACCAAACATGCTCTTATTGACGTCTATGAAGGAAAGCTAATTCTCAGAGTGGAAGACGAACATGTCATCTTCGATGTCCTAAAAACTTTGAATCATCCCTCCACAGATGATTATTTTCTAACAATCGACGCAATTGAAGCCATGATAAACAAGTCTTTGGAGAAGATTCTATCAAAAGATCCTCTCGAGACATGTATTGCAAATTCTCTAACCAACATGGAAGAAGAATATCACTTGGCCGAAACAATTAACTATCTAGAAGCACTACCACCCTTAGGAAGACATTCACATTTTGAAGAGTTGGAGATAAGCTTCGCTAAACCCCTTCCTTCCTTACAAGAAGCTCCAATACTTGATCTCAAACCTCTACCCCCACATTGGAGATATGCTTACTTGGGCATTTCCTCTACACTTCCGGTCATCATATCTAACATATTGACCGAACTTGAAGAAGGGAAATTACTAAGGGTGAGGAATCACAAAAGAGCAATTGGATGGACTATTGCGGACATTATAGGAATAAGCCCCTCTATATGCACGCACAAAATTCTACTGGAAGATGACTGCAAACCTTCAATTGAGCATCAACGCCGTTTGAATCCAAACATGAAGGAAGTTGTGAAAGAAAAAATTCTTAAATTACTTGACGCAGGAATCATCTATCCAATTTCAGATAGTCCATGGGTGAGCCCCGTACATATGGTGTCCAAAAAGAGTGGAATTACAATCATAGAGAACGAGCACAATGAACTTATACCGACACGACCCATAACTGGATGGAAAATGTCCATTGATTACAGGAAGCTTAATAAGACAACCAGAAAAGATCATTTTCCACTCCCATTTATTGATCAGATGCTCGATAGATTGGTAGGACATTCTTACTACTATTTTCTTGACGGCTATTCACGGTACAACCAAATCGTTATAGCCTCAGAAGACTAAGAGAAAACAACATTCACATGCCCTTACGGAACGTTTGCTTATACAAGAATCCCATTCGGATTGTGCAATGCTCCAGCCACATTTCAGAGATGCATGATGTCAATCTTCTCAGACATTTTTCAAAAATTCATTGAAGTTTTCATGGACGATTTCTCTGTTTTCGTAGATACATTTGATAAATTCCTAAATCACTTAGGCATGGTCTTGGAAAGATGTGAAGGCACAAATCTAGTTCTCAATTGGGAGAAATGTCACTTCATGGTCCAGGAAGGAATCGTACTTGGCCATACAATCTCACAAAATGGAATTGAAGTCGATAAGGCAAAAATTCAAGTGATTGCAAAACTTTCTCCACCAATCTCGGTGAAGGGAGTAAGGAGTTTTCTCGGCCATGCAGGATTTTATTGGAGGTTCATAAAAGATTTCTCAAAAATAGCAAAACCTCTCTGTTCTTTGCTTGAGAAAGATACACCATTCCTTTTCACAAATGAATGCCACGTGGCCTTTACAACTTTGAAGGATAAGCTTACATCAGCTCCAATCATTATTTCTCCAGATTAGACTATCCCATTCATTCTGATGTGCGATGCAAGTGATTATGCTGTGGGGGGCGTGCTGGGCTAAAATAAGGACAAAATGATGCAAGTGATCCATTACGCTAGCCAGACTATGAATGATGCACAGCTGAACTACACAACAACTAAAAAAGAGATGCTTGCGGTGGTTTATGCCATTGATAAATTTTGATCCTACATATTGGGATCAAAAGTCATCGTCTACACTGATCATTCAGCTTTGAAATATTTAACGACAAAGCAAGATGCTAAGTCAAGGCTACTCCGATGGGTCCTACTTATGCAAGAGTTCAACATAGAAATCCGAGACAAAAAGGGAATAGAGAACCAAGTGGCGGATCATCTCGCATGACTGGACCAAAACAATGCCCAAGAGAAGGAAATAAATGAAGTATTTCTGGATGAACAACTGTTCCAAAGCTTCAAGTTCACCAATAATTCCAGTGAATCTGAGGTCAAGTTCCTCAAGTGTTTCAGTTGGTTTCATTTCAAAAGATTTAAATTGCTCAGTTAGTTTTGAAGTTTTATTTTCTTTTGAGAGCTCAGTTCCCTTTCAAATAAACTTGAGTTTATCCCAGATTTCCTTGGCTGTTTAAAAGCTCTTTACCTTCGAGAATGTGCCTTTGTCGAGGGTGACAAACAGCGCATTCTTTGCAACATTGTCGAGGTTGGTGCTCTTTCTTTCATCTGTGGTCCATTGCTCGCGCTCCTTCTCAAGCATCTCAGCATGGGCTTGGCCTTCAATCCTTGCGGCCGTGTTTACCTTCATGATCTTGATGGGGCCATCTTGTATAACAAAAATTATCTCTTCGTGCATTGCTGCAAGATGAGCCTCCATCCTGATTCTCTAATCATCAAATTCATTAATAGAGAACATAGGAACTTTGTTGATCATTGATGTATCCATATGAGAATGTAGGAATGAAAAAGACTGTTTTATAAAATAAGTGATTTTGGATCTGATTCGGTTAAAAATACGACTGATTCTTTTTAGAATCAACCGCTCTGATACCACTTGTTGGCCACTAAGTATACTGGATACAACTTAGAAAGTGTTTTAAACAACAAGTTGTATTGTTTTAAATCTGAGTGCGTAGCGGAAGTCTTAAATACAGTTAGTTGATGAGGATACAGCAACTCGATGTGTAGTGTATACTTAAATAATCACAGTTAATAAAACAATAAAGGCAGAAGGTAAATAACACAGTATTTAAAGTGGTTCGAGGTAAACCCCTCTACGTCCACTGGTCCTCCACACAGGAGTAAAAAGTTTATTATAATTACTGCGTACACAACTATGTAATTATAACAACACTCAATCAATATATTGTTCACACAGATTGATATAAAGATCTTAGCTTTCAACCATTCACACATATTGGTTTGAGCTAACACTTGACTGGCTTCTTCACACACAGTTCTGAAGCTTCGTCTTCTTCAATGCAAGTCCGTCATACACAGTTCGGGAGTAGCAAAGATTCCTCAGTCCACACAGGGCTGATATGAGTTTGTTCAAAGATAGAACAGGGTTGAACAACAGCTATGACTTTCTGGGCTTTAAGCTGATGATGTGTTGTTCAAGGTTAGAACATTTGTATCTCTTCGTTTGAATAGCAGTATGCTTTGAGATAACTTGTTCAGATGTATATGATTTACTTTGATCGTTGTAAGTCGTAAGTTGTTCGTTGGATCGTAGGTGGTTTGATCTTCAAGGACTTAGATATACATAGTCTCTGAAATATATCTGTTTGAAATCTATCCGTTGGGCAAGATTCTGCGACAACAGACATTTGACTGAGATCCGGATATTGCGGGATTTTGAAGATCTTCTGACTTACAGTATTTAAATACTTTATCCTTTAGTATTTAAATACTTCTTTATCAACGGGACTTGACTTCTAGCGAATACTGAAGATTCCTTCTTGTCCGATTGAGAGCTGTATGGAAGGATTACTGTATAGATATTCGAGACAGCTTCCATACTTTAGCTTTGCGGGAATCTTTGATGTATGATCAATATACTGTATGGATGAGACTGCGAGAGGTCTTCGATACATGGTTTGAAACTTGATCAGTTTTACGATACAGCTAGAGGCGGTATCCAGGATTTGGCATATTGTCAAAACATTCCGACAATACTATCGATAAAGGGACTGTTTATTCAAACAGCATCGATATAGGGTTATTGTTATCCCAACAATTTCCCCCTTTTTGATAACTTGCCAAGTCCTTCCGAGTCTTCCTTTTAAAACCTTATGATGTTGTCTAAACATCCTTGATGATGCCAAAACTTTGACACTTAGCGTTTTTGAAGTAGGGCAGACTTCTTGGTCTTCTTTCGAATATTCTGGCCTTCGGTATTCGGGCTTAACACTAAGAACTGCTCGCAGGCTAGTTCAGCTTTTATCAAAAGAAAGTTACATTGAAAATTTATGATTGGCGCGCAGGCACAATCTTACATTGTTTTCTAGATGCATACAACTTAAACTATGAACTGTTCGCAGACAAGTTCTTTATAGCTTGTGTATGAGATAGGTTTCATGATATGAATACAGTAAGGATAAATAAAGTGACTGTAAACATATAAGAACACAGTAGATTACGAGTTGTAATCTTTCAACACAGGCAAAAATTTTATTGATACTGAAATAGAGTACAAAGATTGCTGTTTTGAAAGTAAAATTACAATCAAATAATACACTAAGGTATTCAGCTCCTAAAGTCAGAGTATCCCCATGGTCACTTGGAAGAGTCATTCTTGGTGTTTCGCCACTAGTTCTGGTGAGCGTCCCTATGTCGATTCTGATAAGTTGCACGTCCTTCATAAGATTTATCAAAGACTATGATCTAGTCTTCTGCATGGGTCACCAAGTCGCCTTTTCGATGCTTTGACTTCATCTGCTGCTGTAGCGGGAGAGATCCTTCTTCTAGCTTCGTCTTGAATTCCTCTGTGGCTTCATGTACCGTTCTGCATCTATTAAATAAAGCAGATTCCCTGATAAGTACAACGAAGTATCTTAACAGTTCATTTCTCCTCCATTCTTTGATCTCTGCAGCGGTAGGTTGTCGGTCTGCCGGTAGGTTCATAGATTGCATCTTTCGGACTAGGCTTTTCCAAGGATACTTCGGATCCTGGAATTCTGGTCTATCTCCCTGTATCCTCACGTTCGGCGTTGAGATACGGGCTATGTCAGCAGTGATGGAGTCTTCAAACGGAGCTAACAACTCTTTTGCTTGCTCCAACCTTGTTCTCCTGGTGGCTTCCCGTGCTTCTTCCCCCTTTTTGGCATCATCAAGGTATAATACCTTTTCATCAAGATGTTCCAGGATCTCCAGAGCGGCATCCTATTTCGTCTCAATATTTGACATTCTCTCAACAAGGGAGGAGAGCACCTGCGACATATCCTTAATGTTCTTGTCATGGTTTCACAGTTGGGAACCGGATTCGATTAGAGCAGATGTGGTCTTGGCCTCAGATACGTGGAGTTTCGATTGCTCTTCCCTCAGGATCCTTTCTTGCTTCTCTTGCAGATTTCTCAGGGCTTGCTTGAAGACTTCTGGCAAGACAGTGAAGGCTTCGACTACTCGATCTTTAATCCAGTCATTTCTTCAACAGCAAATGTGTGAAGCCAATCAAGAGCCTTTTCTATTGAGTGTAGAGCATTGACTGCGTCCTGAATAAATACAGTTTGGAGGACAAGAGCACGTAAGCGCTCTTTTCTTGTTTCAGTGCGGGGAGAATCTGGTTGGGCGAAGTCCTCGACTCCATTTAACCTTCTCAAATTCACGTCAGGACATGAAGTGAGTTGGAAATCCTCAGGTATAATACCGTCATCGGATTCCAGGACGGTTGATGGGGCGAGAGCAACTGTTTCGATTTCGGCGGTAGGAGGTGCGACATCCTCCTGTGTCGAAGGGATTTCTGTAGACATGGATACAGGAGGGACCAATTCCTCCTGGTGTCTCTCAGCATCCGCCTGTTCCGGTAGAGGGACTGATTCCTCTTACTGGAAGGCGCGTGATTCTTCTTCTTCAGCGGCGACAGCAGGCTCGGGTGCCTGTTGCAAAACATTTTCTTCTTCCTCGACATGAGGGACTGAATCCTCATTGTCAGGAATATTGTCTGGCTGTGGCGAAGGGGGTGATTGATGGGTAGATGTCCCTTTATCTTTCTTGGCTTGGGCTTCCTCTTGACTCATCCGCAAATCAGCCTGGAGTGCGTCGTCATCGTCATCGGAATTAGGATCAGATTTTGGACTGTCGGGAGTTTCCATAGACGAAGCTTTTCCTTTCCTTCTAACTTAAGCCTTATCAAGCAGATGACTCTCAATTAGCTCCTTGACGAATAAGTTGTCCCATTGGATCAGGACAGCAATTTCCTGGGTGTCCGTCACTTCCAAAGCGAACTTCTCTTCGCTACACCACTCACTCCAGTTGTACAAGGTTTCATACGGAGCAAGTCTAAAGCTCTTCCATTTGAGAAACCGCTCGAATGACTGCTCAATCTGCACGGAAAGCAGGGTCTTGGAAATTATTATGTCCCGGGAGGGACTCCGTACAGCTTCTGGGTTTGCTGTAGGAAGGGGTTCCTCTACAGGTGTGGGATCCTGTATTGGAGAGGAATTCCTTACAGGGGGATGGTACCCCGAAGGAAGGTGGATCCTGAACGGGTGTGGAATCTCGTATAGGAGAGGTAGTTGTTGGCTCCAAACAGGCAGCCGACTCGCCAGAGTCTTTTGAGTTGGCAGATGTCCTCGTATTCATTGTTGCCACCAAGGGCTCGGGATCTACTGTCGATACAGTAGCGGGCATCTCTTCCACAGGGGTTGGGCCCTGGGGTAGTTGATCAGTGGGTTGCGCCACGACAGGAGCATCTTCGGAGGGTTCTGTAGCTTTAACTTTCGTAAGCCTCCTTAGCTTCATTTTCGGCTTCTCAGCAGCAACTGGTGTCGTGCTGTGAGATGTTTTTCTTTTTTTGAAGATTCGACACTTTGGGACTTAGAAGAAACATCCCTCGGATCTTCAGACAGCGGCAGGTTCCGGATAAAAGGCCTGTTCGCAATCAGGATGCTCTGATTGAAGGCAGTGGGACTGACGCCTCCTAAGAATATCCGCGAACTTATCTTCTTTGCATCTGCGGTTTGCTGAAGTCCGCACTTCGTCAAAACATGGTTTATGAATAAACCAAACAATTTCTTCTGAGTAGCAGGTTTGGACACCTCTTCCTGCAAACGTTTAAGGATAACCTGACACCAGTTGACCTTCTCGCAGGTCATTATGGCGACCGTCATCCTGAATCTGAGATTTGTGCATATCTCAAATTCACTTGTACAATTTTCAATAATACGGCAGCAAAAATCATGTAAATAAACAAACGGTAAACAAAAATTCTTCTTATGGCATGTGGTGTGAACCACTTCCACCGTTGCCAAACTAGTGAACAAGACATAGTATTGAGTCAGCAACTTTTGAGACCCAAAGGTCTCAAGTTCTTCCATGGTCAGGCCATCAGAGGGTAGCCTGAAGATGTTTTTGAGAAGCTCTTGGTCAATGCGGATCTCCACTCCGTGAATGACTGTTGTGATATCAGCAACATGTCCTCCTAGGGCCAGAGGCAGAAAACGAACCACGGCATTGAGGTAGAACCAGATGAACGTCATAATTCTCGGCGGTGTGGCTCCCAAGGCAGTAGAGGCCTTGTTGACGGATTCTAGTGGTGACAACCTCCATGGTATCGATGTCATCACTTTCAGCGTGAATGCATTCCATCACGATAGATCTGGAGAAGATCCACCCATCGATGAAGTTCAGAGACTTCTTGAGAGAGGTGGAAGATGTCTGAGTGGAAGCCATTGATGATTCTCAAGAAAAGATGAAAAAGATTCAAAAAGAATATGCAGTAAACACAGAAAAACTTGTAGGCTGAATTGCTTGAGTGCTCTTAAAATATGCAGAAGGCGTAAAGAGTCTCAAATGGCATTTACAGTCCTGGGCAGCGAAGAAGGGTTTTCAGAGAACGAATGGTCAGGTTTAAGGGATGGGAACCGGTGTTTAAAATGAACGGTCATATTGGACTGAGTGTAACTGGTACACTTATCCATTTATTTTTAAAATAGGAACGGGTCCCACTTCTGACATTTGTTATTCCCCTTAATGCCTGAAACAGCGGTATTAAATATTAAACAATTTGAAAACATCACAGCTTTTGAGATTCAATTGTCCAGATGTCGTGTAAGGCATTTAATGTAAATGACGTTTGACATGAAAACAGGGCACGTGGACAAAAATTATTTTTAAAATGAAATATTATAATATATAATGAGTCAAAATCCCATAGTATGTGCTATTATCCACGACGATACAGAGCTCCCCCTTAAAAGGTACATATAGGTTTCAATTCCATACATCAACTTTTGGATTAATGCTGTACTCATGGTTCATACTGTATCCCCCCTTAATTATTGCACATGTCAGTTGTAGGATGATTCATATTGCTTTGTTCCCTACAGTGCTGTATTGAAGGCTTTGAGTGTACAGAAAATTAATGGTGGATACTGTATTCTTGGGTCTTCCAGCATTCCCCCTCAATTGTTGAGTAAAAACAGTAAATACTTACAGGGAGTCAGACTGTAGCAATCCCAATTCTTGTCAAAGCATGTTGAATCTTGCTGTGTCGAGAGGATTGGTGAAAATGTCGGCCAACTGGATATCTGTATGAACTTTTTCCAGCCGAACATCCTTGTTCTCGACATGATTCCTAATGAAGTGAAGCTTCATGTTGATGTGCTCAGTGCGCGAGTGCAATACAGGGTTGTGCGTTATTGCAATTTCACTCGTGCTATCGCACATGATTGGTGTTTCCTTGGCTTCATTCCCATAATCTGACAACTGTTGCTGCATCCAAAGGATCTGCATACAGCAACTACCAGCAGCATAGTATTCTGATTCAGTCGTGGAAAGTGAGTTTGCCAATTGCTTCTTACTGAACCAAGAAACAAGTCTAGGTCCAAGAAAGTGACAAGTTCCACATGTACTCTTCCTATCTAGCTTGCATCCTCCGAGATCCGAGTCGATGTAGCCAACTAAATCGAATACGCCTTGTTTAGGATACCACAGTCCTACATCGACTATTCCTTTAATATACTTCAGGATTCGTTTAGCTGTATTGAAGTGTGATTCTTTGGGTGCTACTTGATATCTCGCACACACTCCTACAGCAAAGTGGATATCGGGCCTGCTAGCTGTTAGGTACATGAGCGAGCCAATAAGCTTCCTGTAGAGTGATTGGTCAACCGGCTTTCCGGCTTCATCAGCACCAATTTGCACGGAAGTGCTCATGGGGGTTGACGATGATTTGGAAGTGTTCATTCCAAATTTGTTGAGAAGCTCCTTGCTGTATTTTTCTTAGTTGATGAAAATCCCTGTGGGCAACTGCTTTACCTGCAAACCTAGGAAATAACTAAGTTCTCACATCATACTCATTTCAAATTTACTTTGCATGAGATGAGAGAACCTTTGACATAAAGCAAGGTTAGTTGAACCAAATATAATATCATCTACATAGATTTGAACCATTAGAAGGTCATCGCCTTCCTATATTTTGAACAAGGTCTTGTCCACAACACCTTTCTCAAATCCATTATCGGTTAGATACTGGTACAGGGTCTCATACCATGCTCTAGGGGCTTTCTTAAGTCCATACAGTGCTTTCCTTAGCCTGTATACTAGATCGATGCCATCTGTGTTGGCAAACCCTTGTGGTTGTTCAACATAAACTTCTTCGGCAAGGTCTCCATTTAGGAATGCACTTTTGACATCCATTTGGTATACGATGAAGATCTTATGGGCGGCAAAGGCTAAAAATATCCTAATGGCCTCTAGTCTGGCTACAGGGGCAAAAGTTTCATCGTAGTCTATGCCTTCTTCCTGTCTGTAGCCTTGTGCGACTAGTCTGGATTTATTCCTTATAATTAGTCCATTTCGATCCTTCTTGTTTCGAAATACCCACTTGGTTCCAATAACTGATTGATGCGTAGGTATGGGTACAAGATACCATACATGGTTTCTTTCGAAACCGTTAAGATCTTCTTCCATAGATTTTATCCAATGGGAATTATTAAGAGCTTCTATGGTAGAAACTGGTTCGGACTGGGCTAAGAATACATCAATAGTGCACATATTGAGTCTTCTAAGCTCGAATTTAGATTTCCATTCAGGGAATGGTGATATCTCAGTATCTAGTTCTTCTTGTGCACACAGTACATTTCCTTGTGTACTCTGTATTCTCCTATGGGTAGAAACACCAGCATTAATGTTTCCAGTGATCAGTTCTTGCAGGTGATCTCTCAACCATCTTCGGTCGGGTTCTAATTCAGGGTACCGTACTATATCTTGAGTTGCTGTAGATACAGCTTCAGCTTGTACAACATCGGCTTCATCTACGTCGATTCTTACAGCTGCGGGGTTGATTTCTAGGTCAACAACAGGTTCTATGGGAGTTGGTGGATATAAGATGGAAAGTTGTTGGATGTTCTGAGTAATAGCTTCTACTCCTGTAGGGTCATGGTGAGGTTCGTCGAACACTACATGAACTGATTCCTCGATCGTCAGCTTTCTTTTATTAAAGATCCTATAAGCTTTGCTGACGGATGAATATCCTACAAATATTCCTTCATCCGACTTCTCATCAAAGGTTCTAAGTTGATCCTTCCCATTGTTCAACACATAGCACCTGCATCCAAAAATGTGAAAATACGAAACTAACGGAGTTTTGTTGTTCCATACCTCATATGCTGTTTTGTTGTGGTGCTTGTTGACGATATAGCGGTTTTGAGTGTAGCATGCTGTATTGGTTGCTTCACCCCAGAAACTTTGTGGCAACTTGCTTGCGGCAATCATTGTCCTTGTAGCTTCTTTCAGCGTTCTATTCTTTTGCTCGGTAACACCATTTTGTTGAGGTGTACGGGCGGCTGAGTATTCGTGCTGTATCCCATTTTCCGAACAGTATTGCTCTATAAAGCGGTTAGTAAATTCTGTACCTCTGTCGGAATGAATGGACACGATACTCGATCCTTTTTCATTTTGAAGCTTTCTCAGGAGCTCGGGCAGCTTTGATGTTGTTTCCTCTTTCTTGCTTAAGAAAATTGTCCAAGCATACCTGGAGTAATAATCATCAACAACAAGACAGTATTTCTTACCTCCTAAACTTACCGGGTCTACAGGACCATAGAGATCCATGTGTAGCATTTCCAACACTCTGTGGGTTGAAAGGTAGGATCTGCTCTTCAAGGTGGACTTGATTTGCTTGCCTTTTTGGCATGGTCCACAGACACTGTCTTTTTGGAATGATACATTAGGCAAACCTCTAACCAGTCCCTATCTTGAGAGCTTGTTGATCATCTTGAAGTTGACGTGAGACATCCTCTTATGCCGTAGCCAGCTTAGATCTGCAGTGCCTTTGGCAACTAAACAAGGAATAGTGGAGCTCGTAGGCATCCAGTCAGCAATATACATATTACCTGATCTGCTTCCTGTGAGCACAACTTCTTTGGTCAGGATGTTCTTGACTCTACAGTGATCTATATAGAATTTCACCGAGAACTGTTTGTCACAGAACTGGCTAATACTAAGTAGATTGTACTGTAAGCCTTCAACATGAGCTACATCGGTGACTTTGAATTTTCCGACAAGAAGGTTTCCTTTTCCTCTTGTTCTTCCTTTAGATTTATCACCGAAGCGCACTTTTGGACCGCGACCTTCTACGAAATCTGATAGCTTGCTTCTATCTCCTGTCATGTGCCGGGAGCATCCGCTGTCGAAGTACCATATGTCCTTCTCCAAAATGTACTGTAGCACATAAATTATGTAGATTTAGGTCCCCTTTGATTGTTGGGTCCGTGAATGTTAGTGCCTTTTGATACCCAAATTTTCCTGACAGCAATTGGTTTACTGTAGGTTACATTTGGTACAGATTTGCGGTATCTGCGTGGGGCATGTACGTAGTTACTGTATCCATGATAATCATTATGCATGTAAAAATCAGGGTTATTATTATTAATCTAGTACGTATGCCGTCTCGGAGGTGGAGCCATTTTCTTTGGCCTTACAGCTTGCCTTCTGGGTCTCCAGTTGGATTCCCAATGCTGTGGTTGATACTGTGCGGACACTTGTTGTCTCGATGAATAACGAGGCTTCTGTATCCAATACCTAGGCGTTCTGTACTGAAAGTACTGCCGTGCGGGCCTTTGGTATTTGGATACAGCATTCTTTCTGAAAGGTTGTTGGTGCTGTTGATATGCTCGGGGAGCATGCTATTGCGTGCGCCTTACAGGTTGAAATGGCTTATGGTTCCACTGTCTTGAATAGGATTGCGGGGGCGGAAGGGCAGCCTTTGCTTTTCGCAGTGCAACAGGTTCCTTCACAGGACTAAGGGTATCTTCCGATACAGGAATGTGTTCCACACTCTTGACGAACACAGTACTAGTTTTCCCTTTGTTGGAAAATGAGTTGTATCCTAAGCCACTTTTATCATGAGCATGTTGCCCAGTGCTTAGAATTTCTTCCATTCTTTTGGATGATTTCTCGAAAGATTTCAGAATGGTCTCAAGTTCGCTCTCTCGTTTCTCGAGAGTATTAAATTTAGCTTGTAGTAGAACAAAATCATTTGTCTTGCTTCCATTTTGAGACTTAGTCTCACTTAGTTCATGAGCAAGTTGATGATTGCTCTCCACGAGTTTTTCATTCTCGACCTTGCTGTTTTCACAGTCAATAGACATATTTTCATAATTTATTTTTAGCAAGTCGTTTTCTTCTTTCAGGTCTATGTTGGAAAGTTGAAGCTGAATGTTTTCATTTTTCAAAGTCTCGTGGGCTTTTTGAATATTTTTAAATTCATTCATCATGTTTTCGAAAGTATGCGATGCATTTACTGGAATAATTGAGGTTGAGCTTACCTCATCATCGCTATCTTCTTCTTCTGAGATGTCCTTTGCCATAAAGCACATATATGCCTTATCTTCGAACTCATCGTCAGATGAATCACTTTCAGTGACTACCTTAAGACATTCTTCGGATTTGGATGGTGTGGGGGAGGCTTATGATTCTCCTATCAGTGCCTTAAGCTTGTTTTTCCAAGCACGTCTTCGTTCATCCCTCTCTTGTTGCTCGACTTCTGGCAACCTTTGAACTTTGGGATGAGGACATTTGTTTGCATAATGTCCTGGTTTCCTGCAATTATAGCACATGTTAGCGTCACCAGAGGAAGTTTCAGTACTTACCTTGTGAACAGGCTTGGGCCTGTAGGGAGTCTTTCCAGACTGCTTGATGAACTTTTTGAATTTGTGCATAAGGAGCGCCATTTCATCTTGTGACAGGATATCGTCGTCACTGTCAGCATTCTTGTAATTTGGCTTTGATGGGTTGGGCATGCTGTGTCGACGGTTAGATACAGCAGCTAAGGCTGTAGTCCTGGCGGGAGATTCTTCAGCTTTCTCTCTCCTGTCTATATCGTACTCAAATGCTTTGAGGTCAGAAAAGAGATCAAAAGTAGATATTTCATTAAGAATGCAAGACACACGCATAGCTGTGGTCTTAATGTCCTATCGGGCAGGGAGAGATCTGAAAATTTTTAGATTTTTCTCCTTTTGAGTATAAATTTTGCCCAAAGCTTCAAGTTCACCAATAATTCCAGTGAATCTGAGGTCAAGTTCCTCAAGTGTTTCAGTTGGTTTCATTTCAAAAGATTTAAATTGCTCAGTTAGTTTTGAAGTTTTATTTTCTTTTGAGAGCTCAGTTCCCTTTCAAATCAACTTGAGTTTATCCCAGATTTCCTTGGCTGTTTAACAGCTCTTTACCTTCGAGAATGTGCCTTTGTCGAGGGTGACAAACAGCGCATTCTTCGCAACATTGTCGAGATTGGTGCGCTTTCTTTCATCTGTGGTCCATTGCTCGCGCTCCTTCTCAAGCATCTCAGCATGGGCTTGGCCTTCAATCCTTGCGGCCATGTTTACCTTCATGATCTTGATGGGGCCATCCTGTATAACAAAAATCATCTCTTCGTGCATTGCTGCAAGATGAGCCTCCATCCTGATTCTCCAATCATCAAATTCATTAATAGAGAACATAGGAACTTTGTTGATCATTGATGTATCCATATGAGAATGTAGGAATGAAAAAGACTGTTTTATAAAATAAGTGATTTTGGATCTAATTCGGTTAAAAATACGACTGATTCTTTTTAGAATCAACCGCTCTGATACCACTTGTTGGCCACTAAGTATACTGGATACAACTTGGAAAGTGTTTTAAACAACAAGTTGTATTGTTTTAAATCTGAGTGCGTAGCGGAAGTCTTAAATATAGTTAGTTGCTGAGGATACAGCAACTCGATGTGTAGTGTATACTTAAATAATCACAGTTAATAAAACAATAAAGGCAGAAGGTAAAAACACAGTATTTAAAGTGGTTCGAGGTAAACCACTCTACGTCCACTGGTCCTCCACACAGGAGTAAAAAGTTTATTATAATTACTGCGTACACAACTACGTAATTATAACAACACTCAATCAATATATTGTTCACACAGATTGATATAAAGATCTTAGCTTTCAACCATTCACACATATTGGTTTGAGCTAACACTTGACTGGCTTCTTCACACACAGTTCTGAAGCTTCGTCTTCTTCAATGCAAGTCCGTCATACACAGTTCGGGAGTAGCAAAGATTCCTCAGTCCACACAGGGCTGATATGAGTTTGTTCAAAGATAGAACAGGGTTGAACAACAGCTATGACTTTCTGGGCTTTAAGCTGATGATGTGTTGTTCAAGGTTAGAACATTTGTATCTCTTCGTTTGAATAGCAGTATGCTTTGAGATAACTTGTTCAGATGTATATGATTTACTTTGATCGTTGTAAGTCGTAAGTTGTTCGTTGGATCGTAGGTGGTTTGATCTTCAAGGACTTAGATATATATAGTCTCTGAAATATATCCGTTTGAAATCTATCCGTTGGGCAAGATTCTGCGACAACAGACATTAGACTGAGATCCAGATATTGCGGGATTTTGAAGATCTTCTGACTTACAGTATTTAAATACTTTATCCTTTAGTATTTAAATACTTCTTTATCAATGGGACTTGACTTCTAGCGAATACTGAAGATTCCTTCTTGTCCTGTTGAGAGCTGTATGGAAGGATTACTGTATAAATATTCGAGACAGCTTCCATACTTTAGCTTTGCGGGACTCTTTGATGTATGATCAATATACTGTATGGATGAGACTGCGAGAGGTCTTCGATACATGGTTTGAAACTTGATCAGTTTTTCGATACAGCTAGAGGCAGTATCCAGGATTTGGCATATTGTCAAAACATTCTGACAATACTATCGATACAGGGACTGTTTATTCAAACAGCATCGATACAGGGTTATTGTTATCCCAGCAGACGGGCCCATACACAATCAAATAGGTATTTTCTCATGGAGCTGTGGAGATTTACAGTACAGTGAACGGAAGTTTCAAAGTAAATGGCCAATGGTTAAAGCCATATTTGGGAGGAGAATTCTCGACAGCAAAGTCAATCATAGCGCTAGAAATGCCAAATTGATCAGACGAGAAGTCAAGCTATGGACGTTAAACAAAGCACTTATTGGGAGGCAACCCAATTTCTTTTATTTCGCAAAATAAGTTTGGGGGTAACACAGAAAGATTCAACAACCGGAGCAAGGATCATATCATTCAAAAATCCAGGGAGTCTTTCTTGCATTATTCTCACACATAATAAATATAAATTTTATAAAAAAGAACAAAAAAATTAGAAAAAAATTTTACGGCCGTAAGCACAATCTTACGGCCGTACATCTCGCATTCATACGGTCGTACATCTATATCTTATGGCCATATCTCATCTGTTATAAAAATACATTTTTTACGAAACTTTTTTACGGCCGTAAGTTATTCTCATATGATTTTTTACGAAAGTCCTTTACGGCCGTAACTTTGTTATGTTACGGTCGTAGCACGAATTTTATTTGGAAAGCTGAAAGCACCATACGGCCGTAACTTCGGTATGTTACGGACGTAACTCTCTTGCTATATAAAAAAAACACGGGGTTTGAGAATCAGAATCTCAAACCCGATGGGAAACATAGGCAGAGGCGAAAATTTTCCCCTTCTAGTTCCCTACTTTCAAAAAAGTCAAATTCATCATTACAATTCGTTCTCCTTTCAACATTAACACCTAAATCATTAGGTTTTTCTTTCAATCCTTGTTTTAATTTTGATTTTTATGGTTTTAGTTTCTCAGTTTATATTTGTTTTTCGGTTTCTATTTTCGTACGATTCTTTTTTTGGAACATATTTATTTGTTAGTATTGTTGATATTTGAGTGGTTATATGTTTCGTTGATTTGTGATGACTTAGTGGATTTGAGTTTGATTGTGATTGAAAAACTTGTTAAAAAAACTATGAACTCAAGGTGTCCGACGAAATGCCACAACGAAAATCTTTGAAATTTTTGTTATTTTTGATGGTTTTATTTGATTGTTTTAGAAGTGTGATTGAAAGCGAATTGTTTTTGTTTAATTTCAGGGATGGCACCTAAGAAATTCTCAAAATGAAAAGACAAGGTTGGTTCTTCGTCTCAAGAACCGGCACCACTGCAAAGAATTCAAAACACACGGTGCATAAAGGAGCGGTTATTCAAACTTGATGATTTCATTGGCGATCCGAATAGCGACACTACCACTTCACCTTGCCAAGTGCGAATTATGGATGTCGTACGTAATTTTATTCGGACATGTTGTCTTGGCGGAAGGCGTTAAAGTCGATCCACAGAAGATCGAAATGATAATGCGTTGGGAATTGCCGAAGAACGTCAAGGAGGTAAGGATTTTTCTAGGATTGGTAGGTTATTATCGAAGGTTCGTCGAGGCTTTTTCTTGTATCGCTCGACCATTAACGAACCTACTAAGGAAAAGTACCAAGTTTGTTTGGACTACGGATTGTTAGAAGAGCTTTGATGAACTCAAGAGGAGGTTGACTACTGCTCCAGTGTTAGTGCTACCGCAAGGTACGGAAGGATTCGTTATATACACAGATGCATCTAAGCATGGACTGGACTGATTTGCATGGAGCATAACATACGCAACATATTGATGTTAACGTACGTAACGAAGCTAATGTACGTAAAGGAGAAGCTATAATGTACGTAAAGAAGGTAGTAGGAGCTAACGGCTAGTTGTGGCTTTAGAGCCTATAAATACCACTTCCTGTGGTATTGAAGATACAACAACTTCAAGCAATCAAGACATTGATCATATATTGCTATACATTCTATCGTTGTTGTAATTGAGCTTATATTGTCAATAGTTTGAGTATGATACACGAAAACTCATACGAAAGGTAAAAGAAAGGATACGATTCGATTCGGTGTTATTAGGATCAAGGATCCGACATTATTAGAATCGGAATCAATATCCACGTGAGGTTTGTCTAGTACCGATAGAAAGCTAGATAGGTTGATTCCTTATCCGATAGAAAAGGAAAACGGTTTAACTTGGACCGACACAAAGACAAGTGTTCGAACAGTTTAACTTGGACCAATAGAAGACAAGTTTGTAACGGTTATACCTCGACCGATAGAAGAGAGGTGCAGAGGTTTATATTTAGCATATTGAAAAAGATACTGAAGAGAGGACGTAGGCACGTTTAGCCGAACCTCATCCAAAAGTTCATAGACAACAGGCGGGAGAAATTCGTATCCGAACTCCCAAATGGTAACCCCACCTTAAACCTAAACTTTTACAGTGCTTTCACCAATTCCATTGGGCAGGTGGGGTCGCCTACATATCATCAAACGATGGCGAATGGAAAAGTGATTAAATTTTCACTGGATGTGATCAACAATTACTTGGGGGTTGATTGCACTAATGTGGTAGACATTTCCATTTTATCGTATGAGGATGTGCCTAATGATAGGGTGTTATGATGGGCACTAGTGAGCTTAATGATAGTATCGGGATTATCAAACCCCAATGTAACCAGTCGGACCTCATTGACGATGCTTGGTTCTTATGGATGTGGGCTGCCGGGAGTATTTACCCGACTTCGACTCTGACTACTATTTCCATCGGCCATATGATAGGCATATTTGCTATCCGCCGAGGGGTGAAAATGGATTTGGGTACTCACATCTATAATACTATTTGTCACTATGCCGGCACGGTTCCTACTAGGCAAAAGATGTCGTACCCCTGCCTTATCACTGGTATTTGCAGAAGCCAAAGGGTGAAAATTTTGGCGGGGGGCGATATATTGACGCACGGGGATCGACTCAACTTCCGAAGTAGTATTGCAGTACTCAGTTGAGGAGCAAGCGGGCACGTGCGGAACCGGAAGCGGAGAGTAGCCATGAGGAGGCCTTTGAGCCCGAGGATGATGCCAGGGATGACTTAATGCCTTTTGAGACAGATTTGCTTCAAAGGGTTCGGGGATTAGAGACGTCCAAAGCCGAAATAGTGAGAAGCCAGAACGAAATAATCGAGCAACAAATAAAAATGGAAAAGTGTTTCGAAAAGCTTTTCTGTTTTCTAAACATCCCTGACGACACACCGGGAGGATCACAAAGCTAAAATTTCAGGGAGTTGTCTGCTTTTCTCACTTGCTTTTCATTTCTAAAAACTGGGGACAGTTTTATTTTTAAGTTTGGGGGTCTTTTTGAACAGTTGTGTTTATTTTATTTTGAATCCTGTGATTGAATTATTATGGTGTGTTTAGTTTTGATTATTTTGGTGTGTTGTGATTATTTTTGTTATTTGCCCTTGATTTTTTTAGTGTATATTATATATATATATATTTTGTTTATTTTGATTTGTGAGATTTCTAGATCTGGACATAACACCAATAAGTTAGCTATATACAAGTTTCTAAAATCATTTTAACTGGTTAAAAAATTATATATTCCCAAAAAAAATTGAGCCTTAATCTCTCTTCCGAGCCTTGTAATTATCATTTAAAATCGAGTCATTCGTTACCTTGAGAAAAGAAGAGTCAGTCGGTTGATGAAAAATAGAACTGAAATTTACTTAATTTGAGGAGTTTTTGATTTTTCCTGCTTAACTAATAAACGATTTTTCTGCAAAAATTCTATTCCCTAAAAAAAAAGTCATTGGTGAAAGGAGGCTAGTTGAAAAAAAAAGGAGAGGTGTTGAGCAGCAACAGCTGCTTAATTTTGGGGGTCCTAAATATTGTGAAAAATAAATAATAACGAAAAATGAAGGACTAACCCATTATTGGTGCGTAGATGCCGTCTCACATGAGATGGAAAATATGTTGGTGAAAAGAGCTACACGTTAGCAAATAACGGTGTGAAAGCTATCGCTAAAAGGGATGTAGATTATGAGCAGATTTGAATTAATTGGTGGCTAAATTTCAATACACTCAATTTCGTGAACAATCACAATATTTGATGACGCCGATGAAATTCTTTTTCATATTGAGTCAAAAAATAAATGAGTGATCGAGAGCAACTATTAAAAGGAGTCATGTGTGTCACGAGTGGGAAATAAATAATCAACCTTTTGGGGGGAAACCTTGCATTTTGGAATTACAAAAATAAAACCGTGTTTTAACTTCAAAATCATTAGTAGATTTATTTTGAATCTTGATTCATTTCTATCTACTGTATAAAGCTGGTTGTTGTGTATTAATAATATTTTGATCTCCTTTTCTCTTTATATATAAGTATTTCTCTTAATTTGTGTGTGTTTTATTAATTTATGTGCTACTTTTATTTTTACATTGAGTGTGATTAATAAAGAGTCTTTTTCGGGACTAGCAAGAATTCAAGTTTGGGAATGTGATAAGTGTCAGTTTTATACACTAATCCGTGATTAGTATTGATATATTTCACCCATCATTATGAGCTAGTCTACTCATTTTTTCTTTAAATTAATTTGTTTTAATAATTTTATTTTTATAGGATGAACATGTAAATTTAGCCTTAATCGGATTGAATTACTGACATGTTTATAAAATATTATCTATATTGAGTTTTTCTGTATTCATTTTGTAGAGATTTTAGAGACGAGTTCGGCAGTCTTTCCGGATTCAAAATCAGAGTTATATATCAAAAGTTATCATTCGAAGAAGATTTGGGGAGAAAACGCAAGGGTCTAAGAAATTCTGGGCTGAAAATGAAGTCTGAAACTCCATATGGGCGTACAAATAAAGTTACGATCGTAACTCACACAACAACTAATGTGCAAAAATCCGAAGTCATGTTACGGCCGCAACATCCAAAGCATACGGTCGTAAGTCCTCTATGTTACGGCCGTAACATCTGAAAGTTACGGACGTAACTCTTGACAGATGTATGATTATTTTTAAATATTTTATACTTTTGGTCAATTATTGAGGGGATGGTTGGCCTTGATCCGATCTAATGTAATGATGGTGGAGTTTGGAGCTATTAGATTACTTTAGGTGTATAAATAGACCCCTTAGATCCATCATTAATAATCCTTCATCTTATATTTTTCCGATTTTGTAATATTTTTCTTTATGTGAAGAATACACTTGTGTTCTTGAGAGAGTGTATGTAATAGTGGTTTAGCTTATGTTGTTGAGGGAGTTTATTGCTTCTTTCTTCTTTATCTACTAAGGGAGTTAGGATCAATTCTTTCCCTTTTTCAACTAATAATGACCACTCAAGCTTGTACTATGTTGAATAAGCCCTTCATGGGCTAAGTATCCTTAGTTGGATTATAAACAAGGTTTGTCATGTTATTTAAGTTTGTATAAATATCTATTATGGATTACTTATTATTGTGTGTGATTTTCATTGTTTTACCAATCTTTATTTATTTGGCCAATAAATGATGATATTTATGGCTTCATATGTTTCGAAAAAAAATATGTTGATTAGATCAAATGATATTCACTCTAAGTTGTTCTAGAGGATAGAAATATACCTCTAGACCTTATATGATTCTTTGAGTTATTTTCATAAAACCTAATGCTATGTATTGAAGCCAATCAATATAGAAATATAGTGGATTGATTCAATATATAAGGGGCGTTTTGACATTCAAAAGAGGAACCGTCTTTTTAAGGAAAATCGAATCTACACAACATAATAAGTAAATACATATTATGATCTCCTATACATCTTCTATAACTAATGATGAACTAAGTTTGTAATCCCAACTATTCCATTTTATCTTTTATTAATCTATTATTAAGTGCAATCTTTCATTTCCTTAAATTTTAGTACTATTATTGCATTTTTCTTGCAATTGTCAAACCAAACTCTCTAATTGTGTGTTTCATTCATCTAAATTTCTATAACAAATAGATAAATAGTGTATAATTCAATATATAACTTAACTTCCTCGTGGGATCGATAAACCGGACTCAAAAAGTCCACTTACTACTTGATACGATATCGTGCACTTGCGATAGTTACACAAAAGACGTGTCAATTATTTTTCCAATCAATATCCAACCCATGATAACGTAGAGACACTCGGAATCTCCGTTGTTTTGATCATTTATCAAGCTACAACGAATTGGATTCGTGTTCGTGTTGGTGACAAAAAAAATCAAAGCTTGGCTCGAGAAATTTTTCTTCAAAAAGATATTCTCAAAGGTCTACGAGGGTATGATCTCTTAATTTTATCTTCATCATTTTATATTCGTTTATACGATGCTTGATCGATCCGTTCTTGGGGTTTGGTTTTATCCGTTTGGACCGGTTTATTTTCCGCTGTGTATTTCAATTTTAATGGCCGAATCACAACAACTTGTTGATGATACAGTGGTTTTGTGTGTAGCATGCTGTATTTGTTGCTTCTCCCCAGAACTATAATATCCGGATTTATTATGGTGTATACACGGTGTTGTGTAATATAGTTGTATATAATACTTGTGACACATAGTATATGTATAAAAACTGGGTGTATTGTTGTTTTACCTTTGAACCACCGTATGGGATGGTATGGTGTGAAAAATTGAGAACCTTGATGGGTTTCGAATAAGGTATCGACGATTGAGTTCGTGAGAAACTCCGAGGAATGGTTTTGTTGTATGTTTAAACTTGATGCTGTCAGATGTATTCAATTGGATTGGCGATCCTATTTGCCATTTGGGCATGTGATTTTTAGTTTGATTGTTTTTAGATTGTTATGTTTATGCCGTTACGGGTAGGTTTTGGAATGTTCTTCCTAGAGGACTTTACGAGTTTGAACATTTTTGTGGGAATCGTTTGCTATTGTTTAAAATATTTTGATGGTGCGGTTAAAACCACGATTTATATGGATTTTAAAATCAGTTAAATTTTTGACAAATTGGTCGTGTATTTTCAAATGACACCATCAGACGGTATTTGGAATATATGTTTTGAAGTACTTCGGACATTGTAAAATACTACCGTCGTTTTGGTTATGAACGAAAGGATTTTGGAAAATTTTTATTTTGCAAAATGATTTTTGGGTTTTTCGGAATTTTGAACTTCATATGTTCACGTGTTGGGGCTAAGTGGTTGCGTTAAGTTTGTGGTGTTGTTGTGCTCGCCGGAAAATGTTTCAGTGTTTTCTAAATGTTGAGATACGTTGTTAAGTATCGTTCCCTAACTCTCGGAGCCTTGTTGGGGGCTGCTGTGACAATTCTGCAGCTCTGCAGCTAGTTGTTACGGCCTTAAGATGTTTTCCATTACGGCCGTAAGCTCAGAGTTGTTACGGCCGTAAACTGCATGCTGTTACGGCCGTAAACTTTTGACTGGCCCGATTGTAATTTGTTGTTACGGTTGCATCCGTGCCCTTTTACTGATTATTTAATCTCTGTTGATATATTCGTGATGGTTGGCGTGGAACATCTTGTACCCTGTATATCGCTAGTAATGGTAATGATATATATATAAGATCACTTTGATGATATTGTCTATCGAGTAGGTTGGTGTTTCAAAGTGTTATTTTGCAAGTGATCTCGAATCAAAACAGTTTTGATAATGAGATACATGGTTTTGATTAAACGACCGAGGTATTAATAGTGTTTTCAAAAATTTCATTTCACCAAATTTTTCAAACTTGAGAATTTTAAAATTTTATCATTTGAATAATACCCCGGAAATATTTTATTTGTGTTGCTAGTGTTTGGTCCCTACGATACGTGTGTAGTTTTGACCGTGTTTGATTTGGTAAAATCCAAACATCTCTGTTGATGTGACTGTGTGAATTACTTTTGATTTAAGTCCCAACATTACGGTGTTAGTTTGTGCGCTTGCGTGATGACTTGGGGTTGATGTTATATCGTGCTGCTATTTATTGTCCTACGTTGGCGTTCTGATGTTTGTTTGGTTGTGTTATTCTGATTAGTCATCCGTTCAGTATGCCGAGAGGCCGAGGACGTGGTCGTAGTCGTGGTCGTGATCAGGAGCGTGACAAGGTGACTCGCTCACTGTCGAGTGCCAATTAGCTCAGTACGGACGGTCATGATGACCAATCACGTGATCAACAGCGATCATCCAGAGGTAATGATGACATTGGCGCCGCCACCATCCTTCGTCAGATGGTTGACCAACTGGCGCAGATGAATCAGAACGTGCACCAGGATGGGGTCCCAGATGGGGATAACGGAACTAGTAAGTGGTTACGAGATGTCTCAAGCAGGTGAAAAGTGAGGCAGATAAGGTCGTTATTTCGATATGCATATGAAACCTCAGATTCGGCAGTGTATGGCTCCTTTTATGTGTACAACCTTGAAGGACTATTAGGATCGAGCCTTGGCATTTGAGATGGTTATAATGTCTACCGAGTCCGTATCGGTAGCGAAGAAGCAAAAGATCTCCTATGACGCATCGAGAAGTGAGGGAATTGGGACTCCCACACCTCAATCCTTGTATCAGTCGAGTATGGGACCTGTTCGGTCAACTGTGGGACCTCAAAGACCCAAGCCGGTGTCTTTGAGTTTTGGTAATGCTCCTAGGTGTTTCAACCATAACGTTCTTGGCCATGAACGCGTGCATTGTAAGAAACCGCAAGTGACTTGTTATAATTGTGGACACGAGGGGCATCGAGTTCAGTACTGAGAGATTGTTGCCGAGATGATAAGGGACCGGAGTTCCATTCCTACTTCCGGAGGGCCCAATGATGTCTAGTGATGGTGTTTTTGGTACTCGTTGCGTGGATTATTTCTCGTGTAGAGATGTATTTTGTGACGCTTTTATGTTTGGAACTCGTTGAATGATATTTTGTTTTGAATGAGTTCACGTATAGTTGTTGAACCTACGGAGACGTGTCAGTGGACCGCGGGGTCATGATTATGGTATTTTATTATGTGTCGTTATGTTTTGTTTCGTATCATTGTGATGACCTTAGTTTAAGTATCGGGACGAAACTTATTTTTTAGTAGGATAGAATGTAATATCCGGTATTCTCATTTTCCGTTATCTTGAATTGTTTGTGTTTTGTCGTCGGACATTTTCTTGTTGATGAGAATCAGAGTGATTTCTATCGTGATACTCTATTTATTTCTATCGCATAGCCGTTTTAGTCGGGTGCGACTTGTTGTCGCGTGCGTTTCTTTGATTAAATGTGTGCATGTGATGTGTCGTTAATTGCTCGTTATTGTTTTGAATCATAGTTGGTGGCATTGTGTTGGCCGCCGTGGGGCGTGTTTTCACGCTGCATATTCCTTTACGTTGTTTGTAACGTTTCGCCAATGAGCGAAAGTTACGCATTTCTTGTCTATCTCGTTGAGTATTCCTGTCGGGATATTGCTTCTCCCTACTTGTTTTAAGTTTCGGGACGAAACTTCTTTTACGGAGGGTAGTATGCAATATCCGCAATTTCAATTTCTGGTAATTTTCGTTTTTCTGCGGGGGTCCATTTCGACGACTCGCTTATGACCGTTTCGTCATTCTGAGAATGATTAATTCTGCACTTTTTGTTATCCGAGTTCATTTCGATGTCATTTTGTTGAATTCAGCGTTCTTAAGCGGCTTTTCCGCACTTGAGTTCGATTCTTGCGAATCTCGTCTGAAACTTTTGTTTCGAGTTTCTAGTAAGTTCATTTAATGTTATTATTCATGTTGCAAGCTTTGGTTTGGTGTTTCGATTGTGTATCGTGTATTCCGGACGTTTTGGGCCATTTTCGTAATTTCCCAAAGTTTGGGGTAATTACTTCCGTTGTCGAATTTTGAGCCCTCGGGTGGTCAGAATCGTGTGTTCTCTTAGTGCTTAGATTCGTCTTTGCGAGTACTTCGTAACTGTATCACCGGATTATATTCAGGTCTAGGGTTTCGGGATTTTCCGAACCGTCGGATCGACCGAGTCTTGGCTGGCAAGGCCTAGCCGAGTAACGGTGGTAATGGCCCGGAAATTACGGCCGTAAGTCCTGCTACGTACGTAAGCCTTGTCCGGTCACGTACGTAGCGCTGCCGGCAGTGTTGGGCAGAAGACTCGGCCATGGCCGGTTACGGCCGTAAGCCATGGCCGATTACGTACGTAAGGCGGCCGGCAGACAGCCTATTTAAGGCCCTGCAGACGGGTTTTTCATGATTTTCCTCACTCGTTTTCTTCCCTTCCGCGGCTGGAGGTGTGTTTATCATGGAGTCATGTTGTTGTACAATTAATCCATGAAGTACTCGAGTTCATATCATCAATCGTTCATCCTATAACATCCTTTGATCGAGCGAATCAGGTCAGATTTTCTAGAAACCTAGTTTTGGGGAATTTGGGTATTTTGGTTGTTTTCATCCGTTTAATCCGATTTAACTTAGGATTGTGATGTATTGATGATTATTTAGATGTATTATATCATTTCCCTTGTTATTCCATGGTTGGATCGTACCGATTCGTTGTTTTGGTCGAGTTCTTAGTCGACGCCTTGAAGGTGTCCGACAAAAGGTCTTAAAGGGGGCATTGGGCGTTGTGTGATTATTTTCCATCATACGATTGTTGATTTATCATTGGTATGACTTAGGGACGAAATTCTTGTGAAGAACTTGAGTCGGAACCCTTCCGTTCATTGTCTTCTTCGGGGTCCGAGCTTCCCGGTCGAACCGTGTTCTTCAGAGTATTTGGTAGCGGTTATTAAGGCAAGTATTTTAATATACGATTTCTGTCTTGTGAATAGGGACGTCATGTTATGGTTATGATGAGTTGATTTATCTTAGCGAATATGCTTCGTATGAATTGATTATTATGAACGATTGATGGTAACGATAATACCTTCACTTAGTTAACATCGTGGAATTGTGTGCCGGGCGTGGTTGGTCATCGTTGAGTTGTTGTGATGATTATGATATTTGTGTTGTTTTAGTTTACATACTTGATTATATATTTCGGTGTAGTGTGGAATGACTTGACAGTTGATGATTATGAGTTGTGTCGTGTCGATGTGTGTGTGTGTTCCAGGTAGGGTCTGACGAGGCCTCTGGAGTTCGGTACATGATGTGTACGAACAAGGTGTGTGATCCAGATAGGGTCTGACGAGACCTGTGGAATTCGGTACATGATGTGTACGAACAAGGTGTGTGATCCAGGTAGGGTCTGACGAGGCCTCTGGAGTTCGGTACATGATGTGTACGAATGATGTTTGTGGCCGGATAAGGTCCGTCGAGGTCTCCGGAGTTCGGTACATGATGTGTACGAACAGTGTGTGTGGTCCGGGCAAGGTCCGTCGAGGCCTCCGAAGTTCGGTACATGATGTGTACGAACAACGATCGTATAACAGTGATTGTTTGGATAACATTTTAAATATGGGTCTCGGACTCATAATGATATCTTATCTAGTGTGTTTTGAAACGAGAATTGGGCTAAGGCCTTAATGTTTACGAAAAGGTTTTGTAAATTGGGACTCGAGGTCCAAAAGAATTTCTGCTTTAAAAATCCCCGAGATGATGTGTTCCTTTTCAAATATCTCTTGCTTGAGTTCGAAATTCTAAAACTTCTCGGGAATATTTTGATAATTGATTTCCGTATTAAATTGGTAGTTGCTATTTACTTGTTGCATTTCGTATCATATTATACTTGCACTAGTAAAACGGTGGAGTTTTACTAACCCCTGAGTAATCAGGGGTGGATGTCTGTTTTGCGTCCAGGTACATACAGGTTCAGGGGAGCAGTCACAGGATTGGCACAAGAGGATGACGAGATGCAATACTAATCAAGAGTCGAGAGTTGGTAGAGTTTGGTTGTATTGTTAGAGTTGATTTCAGTCTTCCGCTGTATTGTGTTTCGACCCCTATGTGGGTAATGTTGTTTTAGTCAGTTCTGTGATGGAGTTGTGTGACCTCATCGGTCTGTGTATTCATGTGTAAGTGACCTTAACGGTCTGTATAATTATATTGTTTGACCCTGGCCGGGCAAGCATTTGGTTATTTATGGATGTTTAGCCTGGTAGATCCTTGTGGAAAGGGTCTACGGCGTGTAATATTCCCATACGGTTTTGGGGGTGTTACAACATAAGCCCTCAACGCTTTTCCTGAGTACTGCTTGATACTGAATAAAGACGTGAATGTTTTTTTATGGGCTCTCACACTTGCAAAGTGGGTTAAGAATGCTGAGCTAAAGGCTTGATAGCTGGTAATTATTCCCGGTGATATCTGGTGGAACCAATCTTGAGGTGATTCTGTCAGTGTGGCTAAGAAGCCCTGCAGCTCATGAGATCAGAGTATTGGTGTAGTACTACCATGTTTTCAAACCGGTACAAGTGTCTGGTAGGATCGGAAAGCCCATCATAGGTAAAGGTGAGCTCCCCAAATCCATAAGGGAGTACGGGTTGTAATATTTCTTCTGAGAAGGGATGACCTCGGTAATTTCTCGAGCCCATCCCTATGACATTTTGACGTAACTCTTCTAACTCGCCATGCATGCTGGATATGATTGGATCCAGTGTTTTTTCCTATCTAGATCGCTCCAACGCCCTTGGGTGGATTTCTCCATGTTCTTCTTATTGGCTGATATCCTCTGGCTTGTCGAAGAGGATATGTATTATCTATTAGGGCATTCTTTTCTTGTCGGCCTCCTAGCTTTTTTGAATCTCGCTGGCGATGATGTCGGCCAATGCTTCTTTCATAAAGGTGATCGTGGTAGGTGTAGTTTCTTCTGGGGTGGTAGGTGATTCTTTTTGGAATTGTTCTCCCACCTGCTGCTAGCTGCTCTTCCAAATTTCTAGGTACTAGTTCTCCGATCTTTTGGTAAACTGTTTCTTCATCCGCCATTGTTAATCTCATGTCTTAGCTCTGGGAGTGACTCGATGCCATGGTTCAATAGACGGGCCACTTGATGTTACTGAACTGATCGACCACTAAGAATCATGTTTTGTTAGAGGTTGGAGCTAAGAAATCGCCTGGAGAATCTCCGACTTAGGTCTCTCTGGTGCTCAGGTATACATATGCTCTAAGAAAAACCCAAAGATATAATCAAGAAGTGTGTGTATGCGTGCGTATTTTCTGGTTGCTTAGTCTCTCGGATAGACAACTTCTCTCCTATTTATAGAAGGGAGGAGAAGTCTGTCCCTGATATCCTGCTCCTAGACTAGTCGGGATCCCATGTTTTCTGGGATCTGGCTATGGCCGTCAATCCCTGGATATATGGGATTTTATCATGGTGGTAAAATCCCAGCTTTTTGGGGATTTTATCCATATAGACCAAGACTCTTCCTAGCTCGTATATCTTGCTGAAATTTAAATCTCAACCTCCTAGCTCGGAGTAGAGATTTGAAGCTCGAGGTGCAGACACAGAGCCCAAACTCTTTTATGAAGAGGCCACCTTTATCTAGGTGTTTGATCTCTCATATTTTTGCCCGACCTCCCATGAATCGAGAGGCTGGTGGGTCTGCTAAGAATCGGGTTTCTTAGATCGGGTTCTCAAGAGGTCAAATATATCGTCATATCAATTAGCATTGGGAAACAAACTTCTACATTGTATTTAATAGTTTAGATGTCATATTATTATCTCATTTGCTATTTGAGCTGTCTATTCAGACCTGAGTAATTCATTATTTTCTTATTTATGGATTATTAGTATTGATACTATTAACCGTCATCATGTAAAAGGGTACGATAACTAGTATTTGGGCTATTATGAATCAAGTGAAGGGACTTGAATGTACAATGTCCCCCCATATCTTGATTTTATGTCTTCAAGGGTCTTTCAAAGAGTTAGGAATGCAAAATGCATGGCCATGCTCAGATAGATTATTGATTAATCACCTGGATGAACAATCTAACTCGGAGATTTGAGAAACACATTTGAATGGAATAAGGATGACAATGTATCTTACCTTATGTTCAAATAAGGACAGAAGTGATAAAGGAAACCAAATGCACACTTGTTATGAAGGATAAATGAGAGATTGTTGGAGTGGTGTCCTTAAATCAATGTCATAACTCACAGAATAGTTTATAGGTCATATCCCATTGACAATTATGATTGAAATATTTAGCTAGAAATTGCTTTCAGTTTGATGAGTTTAATTGGTTATACTCACATCTTATTGTAACTGAACCTACCGAGTCACACACGAAGTAGGATATTGAATCAATCAGACTTAGTGTCTAAATGTGAATAAGGGTAAAACTGACTGTACAAGTGCAGAAAGGATGAACCAGGGCACGCGGACACACCGACTGAACCAAGCGTGTCATACGGCCTAATCATGTTCGGGCTAGGACGAGGACCCGTGTGTGGAGCCTATCATGAGATGGGTCGGCCGAGCTCATGTTATGTCCTTGCTGGACAATGATTCTCTTACTTTGCGTGCCTAAGTTATTTATCCCTATAAATAATTAGACATGAGTATAGAAAAATACATGTATTTCTTTAGAGTCAAAACATAAAAATCATCATATCATATTTACAGTATAATCCATGAGAGAGAGAGAGAGGAGAGAGAGAGAGAGAGATTTGGAGTTCTCCATCTTGCTCGTGTTCCAAACTAACAACTCAAAGTGATTCAAGATCTGTTGTGTAGATACTGCTAGAGGGTAGAGACTTGGAGTCCTCAAGACAGTTCTACGAAGATCAAAATCACATCTAGACCTACTATACACATCCAAAAGGTATATAATCACTGTAACTTAATTTGTACTAGATTAGATTCACATATTACATGTGTTTGCGATCCTTAAAATGGTTATTGATATTTCCACCAAATTAGATTTGATCAAAACCCAACAGCTCCGTCCCAACCCAATTGCATCATTTGGAAGAAAATTGGTCTATTATAGCTGCGTGATTGGATATGATGGATGTGTAAGTTTTATAAGTGCTGATGATAAATGTGTGGTCTAGATTAAAAAGTAAAATGTATTGATGATGATATGTGGTGGAGATTGAAAAAAGTTTATAATGATTTGATGTGATTGGAGATATTGAACTGAATATAACGCTTCAAAAAAGATAAATTCTTAAATGAAATGTAGTAATTCGGACGAAACGAAACGAGTATTTAATACCGTTGACACAAACTACCCGTACCCATATGCTAAGTTGGCATCTAATTAGACTACACGTAGACCCAACACTTCCAAGTCATCAATCCTCAACCACTACCCACCGACCCATATCCCACATCCATGTTACTCCATCGCTTCACAACTGTAGATTGAACCATCTATCAACGGCCCACATCTACCAAATGGCCATCCGCGTCCAAGGCCAATCTACCAATCAAATTTCAATACTGGGATATTGGCTCTCATACACTCGCTATATATACAGATTCACTCATGTTACTTCATCGAGCGTGTGCGTCTGTTTAGGCCTTTCTTTTTTCGACAAAAATTACCCCCACTTCTCTTGCAGGTTTAATCCCATTTCTTTATACTAACTTTCCCATTTCGAAACCCTAAATTCGTTTTTACAAGTACAAATCGATCAATGGCCGGCACTGAGGAACCTATTGGTCCCGTCGAGCCTGTGCCCGAACCAGCAATCTCGGTCGCTGCCGCTATCGTCACCGAACCGGCGGCGGAAGAAAATCAGCCGGCCGTAGCTGATAAGTCAAAGAAGGAACCGAACCCCAAAGCTCATGCTGCTTCTAAAAAGAGGAGTCCTTCCACTCATCCTCCTTACTTCGAGGTATTGATTCTGTAATTCTAATTTAGTAAACATATCTGTTTCTGTTATTTCCGGTTTTTTCCTTTTTAGTTAATTTCGGATCTGAATTGTTGGTGAATATGGGAGTTTTTTTTTATTATGTGCATTCAGATGATTCAAGATGCGATCGTTACATTGAAGGAGAAAACTGGATCGAGCCAATACGCGATTCAAAAATTTATTGAAGATAAGCAGAAACATCTCCCTTCCAACTTCAGGAAGCTTTTGCTTGTTCAATTGAGGAAGCTAACTGCCTCTGGTAAGCTTGCTAAGGTGAAATACTCTTACAAACTACCATCTGCTTCAAAATCTGCTGCAGCTGCTCCGGCAAAGAAGAAGCTGGCTCCAGCCACCAAGCTGAAGCCCTCCGCTGCTAGCAATGCTAGAAAACCGGCTTCCAAAACCCTAACTACGAAGGCTAAACCCAAGCCTAAGCCTGCTGCTAAGCGTAAGCCTGCTGCTAAGCCTAAACCTGCTGCTAAGTCTAAGTCTGCTGCTAAAGCTAAACCTGCTTCGAAGGCTAAGCTGGCTGCTAAAGCTAAGCCATCTCAAAAGCTTAAGCCAGCTGCTCCAGTTAAGGCAAAGCCATCTCTGAAGAGGAAGGCGCCAGAGAAGGATAAAGCTGAGAAAGGGCCACTGTCTAAGGCCGCAAGGACGTTGGCTAGGAAATCTCCGAGCAAGAAAGTGCCTACAAAGAAGCTTGTCATGGCGACGAAGAAGGCTACCCCGACCCAAAAGGTGCCATCTAGAAAATCTCCAGCTGTGAGGAAGGCACCAGTGAAGAGAGCCAACAAGTCCCCGGCCAAGAAAACCGCAGCTAAGAAGGGAAAGAAGTGAAGGGCTTTTTTGAATAGGAGAAAAATTGCCTACGGAAAGCAGGGTAGCTTTGTAAATTTGTTGGTGGTCGTTTGCATTGGGTGTAATTGCATATGTAGCCCACATAATATCACAGAATTGCCTTTTTCGTCCTTTTTATATTTCAAGTACTTCTTTAAAAGTTCTAGCTATTTAGTGATTTGAGACAGTGCTCAGTTGTACCAAGTACTTTTTATGCTCCAATCTATTTGCATTTGAATGGGTAGTATTTTTCTCTAATTCCACTATTATCCTCATTCTCGTTTCAATTTCTAGCTATATTTCTTCAGAATAATCTTAATTAGGATTTTTAAATTGATAAAAGCTTGGCCATTTCTCTCACGCGTCATCTTTAGGTGAATTGTGGACTGCTTCAATTAATGAGTGTATTGTCATGCCCTGACATTGATGCAGGGACGGAGGGAAGGATTTGTATGAGGGGTTGATCGGGGACAAAATTCAGCACGAGCGGGACACACATAGGGGTATCCGGTTGAATGTGGGGTTGCATGTGGCATGGTCGGACGAGTGCGCACGCCAAGGGACTGAGGAAGCAATGAGGTTGCTGCCATGCAATGTGGAATGCCCGAGGGGTAATGTGCCTTAGTGTTTGGGACATTTGGGCATTTCGAGTAGGATGAGTGCAAGGTTGTTTGGTGGCGCATGGGGCGTGGGCAAGGTCGGACGAGTGAGCAGTGCAAGGGACAAGGAAAGCTGATGAGATGAGGTTAAGTTGGGAGGCAAGACTCGAGTTGGGATGTCGGGCATGGGTGTGGAATGCCGGCCATGTGCGTGGGCAGGCGCACGCGGGGTGCAAGGAAGACCCACCCCTTATAATAAGCTTAGAGAATAGGCTTGTGAGGGTAGGGGATACTGAAAAGCTGAGGAGTCACTCGGCGGGAAAGACTCGATTGGAGCAGCTGGAAGTGGACCAGCATGGTCCAGGAGGTTTGGGGATTTGGGGAGAGTGGGGCGTTGCAGAACTGAGAGGGCTAGATCGGGCGGAAGCGGGCCAAGACTGGCCGGGACGCCTAGATGGAAGATGAATCCTCTAGGAACCTCCTAAAAGGGTAGAGACATGATGTCTTGATGGATTATTTTAGATTATTTTAAGACTTGGTACATTTGTAAGAGTTATATGGAAACAATATCTAAGAGATTAGTTATACAATCACCTACTACTAAACCTTCTTCCTAGCACCATATGTGAAGAGTGTGGCTCCACCAAAATATCAAACACATTACGGAAACAATCAAGCGAGTGATCTCCCGTGATACTAGCATATGACTCCCATATGAAGTCTCAACTAAAAAAAATACAAACACAGTTTGCACAAGTCACGACAAAATACATCAAAATGCCAATACCACAATTCTGGAAATTTTAAAATATCTCAAAAATTTTTGGAATCTCCAAAAATCGATTTGTTTCAAAATTAAGAAAAATCATTTTTCATAAGCCATGCTACTACTGCGCCGGTAGAGCCGCATAACATACATGTCCGGATTTCACAAAACACAGTCTTCTATACCATCTTCTGTAACACCCTCCAAAACCAATTAGGTATTTACAGCACTGTGGGTCTCATACCGGAATCCACCAGTCTAAAAATTATTTACACAACTAGTTCAAAACATGTAAAAAGTCCAGCGATGGTAATATCTTTCAAGTACTCAAATGTTTTCAAACATCCATTTTTTAAATACCATTGTAAAAATCCCATTTAAAAGTTTAAGGCCAAAATGCCAAAACTCATAAGTTTCAAGACGTACGTTAATTCAACGGTTACACGTACTGACGAAACAGTTTAGGAAATTGTTTTTTCCAAGATATACCCAAGTTCGTAAAATGGCAGAAGGCCATTTTTAAAGCATACACGCATCGAATATAAACACAGTTAAAGAAGCAGCGAAAAATAACAATTAGTCAAAGTACCTAGTTCCCAAATATATGCCATAGCCAGTATCACCCGGGAAGCTCATTTCTTCACGACCGTTACAAGCTCGATCTCCGAGAAACTAAAAATAAAGCTCGCCAATCGGACCAGCCACAATACCCAATAATGATAACGATCATATCGTCATAAATAATTACATACCAATGAAATTACAAAGTACGAATACTACTGCTATAATCTCACCATCATAACCTTACCAAATTATGGTAATCCATATCAAATCAATCCTTACTATAATCCACATCTCGCATTCTCAAATGAGGAAATGAATTCAAATACGATCAGTTGTGTTTTGTATTCAAGCAATACTAAAATCCTCAAATCATCATAATTCATAATTATGGAATAAACCATCTGCACCAAGTCATGTATGTCGGATCGCAAAATACAATATCAATCATAATAACACAATTATCAAATCATGATAAAACCAATAGAGCACAATACATCTGTGATACAACTGCCCAAACATTGGCAACAAGTCTCGAAACGTCGACGCTGAGTCGGAATACTCATACAATCAGTAATAATAACCAATCCAAGAAACCCGCCGACAATATCATCGACACGCTAACTCCTACGACCAATGAAAGGTCAATCACAATTGAGAACACCATCAACATGATAAACTCCAAACCGATCAATTATAGGACCACAATGACCCAGAATACCATCAAGATGATAAATTCCAAACAAGATCAATAGAGTCACGAGAGAACCATAAACTCAAACCGTTGATCACACACGATTAAACACACAATATGAATTAACCATATCATAATCTAAAAATCACGGAATATATGCAATCACACATGCTGTATAAACCCAAGTCCGATTATAATCTCAAATCATCTAACATACACAATCAAACTTGCTATATGAATCGACCAGTTATAACCCAATTCCATCGAAAACACATGTAATCAACATGCTGAATGCATCAACTACATTATGGCTCATAGGATGACGCCACACTACGCCCGGGACAGAAACTTGTTTCTGCACAAGCCACAAATGGGTATCGATCGAATAAACATGTGATCTTGTACATAAACAGTCTCACGAAGTAACGTCTCGTGTGCACAACTTAATGTCAGGTCAGCCACCTACATATAACTATCCGTGCCCGTCCTGAAAATCCTACACATACCAACCGGCACGCTAGTGTGACCCGGAAATTCACAATATAAAGATGACAACCAAACTCAAAGAAATACAAAATCCAATAAGGATGAAAAAGACTCACGAAAGTGAAACAATGACAAATCGATAATGAAAGATCGAGATGACCTGTGATATCAAAACAATAGTCCTGGGATCATCACCCCTCAACGATCGATCAACATGATCAACAATACCAAACTAATAGTCCTGGGATCAACATCCCTCAGCGACGACCAATACGATCAGCAAGAATCTCAATACATAAAACATAAAAACAACGTACATCAACATATATAATATTCATCAAAATCATTATCCTCATAATCGAGCAATACCCAAGTTACCTCAAAAGTGGTGAAGCTATCTTTTCCACGAACAAACGTCCCGAACGAACAAATAATCGAATAACCTCAAATGACATACAGTCTAATCTATATCAATAAACCATTAACCTGATATCGAAACTACCGCTATAGACCATCCTCAATACTCGACATTCCATAACACAGATTCATATCTCTGCCTTCACCAATTGTATACCTAGTTCTCAAGTATACTAATAACATGCGTAAATCATGAACATTATGATTTAACCCAAACCAAAGTACAACATAAAAACTATTATCTCCACAATTCACATTTATAATATGATTGCTATATGAATTATAAATGAAATGAAATAAAAAACATTCATTAAACATCATGAACTGAACAAGTATAAACATGCCTCGATACTAATATGGTGAAGTCATTACCAATTCCACTGCCTTCGTCTACGAGCTCCTTGACTCCGATCAAATCAATTCACGAACATCTCGAACTCAACCACAACACAACGGTTCTAATCAACGATCAATTATCAAAATCTATTGCAATAGTCGTTTGACCACATATCCAATAACATTCAAAACTCGATAAACACAATCAATAGACCCAACGATTCAACAATATCTTAATCATATCCAAAACCGCAAAACTTAATCCAGTCAACCGTGAATTTATATCCACAATATAATTCCGAAATCCGATAATCATATTAATAATCAAGTCATTATGATACAACACTTATAACCTTTTCAAATTCGAATTCAACCTCGAATATGAATTAACAAGGTTTATTCATCATTCAAATCCATCAAACTCACATAAAAACAATACCAAGATTATCAACAACCCAAAATATCCAATTGGTTAACCCAATGAACAATCACACTCTAGTATTAATCATAATTCTTCTAAACTCACATAGAATTCGTATTTCATCAAGAACATACGAAAATCATGACTTCAATCATCATACCTTGGCTTCTGGATGTCAAATTCATATATATATATTCAAAAATACCAATACTTCATCATGTAATCATCTATATATTTATATACTCCAAGAAATATTCAAGAACACGAATTAATCCATAACCATGTTCATAATCATCAAAACAACATAATCCAATATGTGTTCTAACGTTTAAACTACCATCTTAACTCATAATCATCATCTTCATCAACACAAACGCCATGACACCAAGAATAGTAACAACACTTCCATAATATATCATAATACGAAGTAATCATCAACAACAATATCAAAACCCGAAAATGAAATGTATAATTGATTAACATACCTCTTGAAGATGAACAACATAATCAAATGCCACAAGAATCAGCAATAACTTCAAGTCCCAAGTTCCAATCCATGCTATCAAGCTTCCAACCAGGTTAAGAGTATTTAGAAAACACTTAAAAGTGTAGAGGGATAATTCTCCAGGAGAGAAACTCAGTTTGGTTCATGAGAAAATGGAAGACCATTCCTTACTTTATAACATGCACATTTCATAGTGGCTGCTAGCCACCATGCATAACATTCATTAGATCCTATACAATACCCTAATTGACCTTGATAGTGTACGTTATCCTGTTCTATAGGCTACTGCCTCACTTCATACAATGTCTTTACGTACGCAACACTACCTTTATAATGTAAGTTACCGTTATGTACGTAATGATGAGCCCATAGCGTACGTAATCGCCTCATTGACTCGCTTGTCATCTTCACGCTAAAAGCACCTAGCCTTACACGGCCTAAAGTTCCTCTATCCAACACTTGTGTATGCAAAATAAATCTTAGTGTAATACTCGAGATCTTTGTTCCGGATTCGTTGAGTTTTTTGGGGTTTATCGGATTGTTATTATCCACATCGTTGGAATTTTGTGCCATGTTTTGGGTGTGCCTTGTTGGGACATGTGTTCGAAGGCCTTTCAGATCACTGTATGAGTTTTTGGTTTATTGTGGTGTAGCGCACACTAACGATTGTGGTGTAGCGCGCGCTACTGTGTTGTTGTTAGCGCACGCCATCGAGTGTGTAGCGCATGCTAACTGGCAGTCCAGGAGCTACTGGACTGGGACTGGAGTCTCATTAGCGCACGCTAAGGTTGGTAGCTAGCACACGCTATCGACTGCTTAGCGCACGCTGACTTCTCTTTCTAGCGCACGCTACCTGGTAGGTGCAGTCTGTCCAGGAGCTACTGGACTGGATTCATGACTCGTTAGCGCATGCTACGCATGTTGGCTAGCGCACGCTAACAGTGTTGCAGGCAGAGTGTTCTGAGGCGTTGACCCCGTCAGCGCGCGCTAATGAAAATGTTTAGCGCACGCTAATAACTGTCTAGTATAAATACTGGACAACACCTTTAGTTCGTCATTTCTCACCATTCTTCATCTTTTTCCGATGGGAGTGAGATCCTGAGGCGATTTCGAGCGACCTTATTCTTCAAGCTTCATCTTGGGGTGGATTTATGTATATCTAACATCATCTAATCATCCTCTTGGTCCAAATCAAGGTATTTTCCTCTTGAACCCTAATTTCTTGAATTTTTTGGGGGGTTTTCGCGATTCTTTGATTTAATCCGTGGTTGATGAATTATTTATGTAATTCTTGTTGTCTTGGCCGTGATCTTCGGATTTTGTAACCTGTTTATCGATTTTTATCACCTGGAACTTGATTCTAGATTGTCTTGAAGAAACCCTCGAATCCTTATTGTTTTTCGTGTCGATTCGGATTCTGATTAGTTTTATTGATTCGTGGTGATGTTATTTTCGTAGTATTCGTAGAAGTTGTAGAGTTCTTGGTAGTTCTTTGAAGTTCGAGGGCTACCCGACCGTGTCTGTTCGTGGTTCCGTTGCTCGTGGTATCGAGGCAAGTATCTTGCCCATACGTTTCATGTTTCGTAGACGTAATTGTTGGGTGAATGATTTTATGTGCTATCCGAATGTTTAAATGAACTTTAAAAAGAATCAGTATGTTCTCGATAATTGTTGTCTTTCAAAAGATAACTCGTATGCTTTATGGATTAATGTACTTTCGGAATATGTGCGTTAGTTTCGTATGTTGGAAGATGTTGAACATATTTAGTGAATATAGTAAACCGTAATTATTTGCCGAGGATTGTGTATTAATATGTGTAATTGTTCGGTGATTATGTGACATTGTGTGATATTAGTTGTTACTCCTTTGCAAGGAGGTTGTGGCGCTTGGTGTTGTTTGGTTCCAGTATTTGTTTGTTGTTGTGTGAAATTAGTTGTGAGTATACTTCGAATAAAGGGGCCATTCTAGCAAGTACTTTGCATTTGTTTGCATATTCTAGTATTTGGATTATGGCTTTTGGGTGTTGTGTATGTGTATGTGTATGTTCACCCAGGGATGGTCCGACGGGGCCTCTGGGGATACGTATTGCCATGTGTGTGCATATCGCGAACTAGGGTTAACCACCCAGGGATGGTCCGATGGGGCCTCTGCGGGGTACGGTGGCCGTGAGTCTCGTACCAACGGTTAACTTTGAAATGTTTTGTTGGAGAACGATTGATTTTGGCGCATATTTCATCTGATTAGAATGGCAGTTCAAAGGGTATTGTACTTGGCTGGAATGGCACCAGAAAATATGTTGTGTGTGATTCGTCTCTTGTTGCGATAATTTGGTATGGGTACGTGAGCCCTGTGGTTGCTTTGTGTATTGTAGCTTTGTGTTGTGTCGAGTTCGACTGTATGGTTAAGTTGAAAAGTTGTGCTCTCCGATGTTGTTCTGTGAGACTGTTGTCATGGTAATGTTTGACACTGTGTAGTTTCCGTCGGGTTATTCTTTCGAGTTTGTGATATGGATGATTTAGGGCGTGGACCCTGTATTTGAGATTGGAATGTTATGGTTGGGTCGTGGACCCGTGTTTTGTTATCGGAATTGTACTTTGCTAAAATGATTTTTGGGCTGTGTCCCTAAGTGGTTTGGAAATACTTGATAATTCTTAAATCCTAAATGTTTTCAAAACTCCTGAGATCGTAAAATATTTTGCAAGATGTATAATGGTTTTAATCTTACCTTTCATAATTCCAACTGTTTTGATGAAGTGAATTATCTCGGGATGTATATTCACGATTATTATATTCTCGGAGTATGTTGCGTATGGCTTGTATTTGTGTTTTATACTTGCACTAGCAAAACAGCGGAGTTTTGCTAACCCCCGAGTATTCGGGGGGTGGATGTCTCAGATTAAGGCCCGTGTACTTGCAAAGTTGTCGGGAGCAATTCACATGATTGTTACGAAGGATGATGGCAGATGACAATACTAAGCACATGAAGACCGGTGTTGAGTATTTGGTGAAGTCTTCTTGTTTTGTCTTCTCGTTGTAGTATTTTCCGCTTAATGGAAATATTGATGTATTCTAACCCCTGCGTGGGTATGAGTTGCAAGGTTCTAAAAAACGCTAGGCGCTAGGCGTTCGGATTGCTAACGCCTAGCGCCCAGAGGATTAATCGGGGATTAGTCGGGGATTAATCGGATTAGGCGGATTTATTTATTATTATTATAATAATTATTTTTATATATAAAATATTATATATATGTAAAGAATAAAAAACATCTAATATTTAAATATTTAAACAAACATATAATCGATCATATATTAAATTGTTAAACATTGACATAAGCATAACATAGTCCATAGTATCTCAATTCAGGAAATTATAGTGCCGCTAATATAAAAAAATAAAAAAAAAATGTTTACCCGCCTAGGCGCCCGCCCAGCCGCCTAGGCGCCCGCCCAGCTTGTCATCCTAGGCGCCCGCCCAGCCGCCTAGGCGCCCGCCCAGCCCGCCTAGGCGCCCGCCCAGCCCGCCTAGGCGCCCGCCCAGCCCGTCTAGGCGGCCGATTAATCACCCGAACGCCCAGGACAAATGCCCAGGGCATAATCAGAGCGCCCGGGGGCCGCCTAGCGCCTAGGCGCCGCCTAGCCCAGGCGGCCGCCCAGGCCGTTTTTTAGAACATTGATGAGTTTTAAGAAAGAGTAATGTATGGTTGATGTGTAACACCCCCAAAACCATATGGGAATATTACACACTGTAGATCCTTCCCACGAGGACCTACCAGGCTAATCATCACAAAACGACCAAGTGTGTGTGCCCGACTGGGGCATGCAATACAATGATATGGACCTATTGTACGGCGATTAATACGCCTCGATGGCGATCGGCATAATGATATGAGAGCCAGCCATAGAAGACATACTCTGGGCAAACACCCAGCAGTCGGCACCCACGGCGATCGTCTTTTGGTATCTGGCGATCGTCTGTGATGTCCAACCAGAGACGATCGTCTCGTCCAACGTATGAATCCAACATCCGTCAAAGTCGTCGAAGACCGAATATTGGACGGTGACCCACGTGCAGATCCACAAAAGGCGCCGCAAGATAAGGCCTTTGACCCCAGCTTGTCACCTACCTCCCCTACCGACAGGGCCGCCGAAAGGTACAAAGTGGGTTCACCCCGGACAGCGATTCAGGACGCGTGCAGGCTTCCTATTGGCTCGCACAGCTGGCCGCCAGCAATAGCCTCGGACTTTGAGGGAACAGCCCCACGTGACGGGACGATCGCCCACCTAATTATAATATAGAAAACGGCGGTCGCCTGCGATCGCCGGAGAGGTCCCAACAACCTTGTCTACTATAAATAGGAGACTTACAACAGTGGCATATCATCATCGTGAATACAGTAAAAAACATACAGAGAGAGAATAAAGACTCATCTGGCAATTACTTACACATTCATAGTGATATTCATATACACTGACAGAACATCCAAAGCAAGAACTCACAGAGCTTCATATCTGGTTCTTCCGGCAATCTACACGCTCTACAGCTTAGATAACTAGAAGTCTTTACACTCATTGTAATAGATTCTAATATTAATATTTGTACTCCAAAGTATCTATATTAATAACATCTCGCGAGAGCATTCAAGCCCGGGATTAACAACCCCGACAAATCTTGTGTTATTTATTTTCCCACGGAAGTATTCTCGCATTTGTTTGTTACTCACTTATTCCAGCAATATTATCTCCGGATAATATTTTGGGTAAAAATAATTGGCGCTAGAGGAAGGGCACCTAACCTTCATTTTTATTCCAACCGTCTCGAAGAACACTCACTGTTCTCCGGACATATACTTGAAGAAACACTCACTGTTCTTCAAAGAAAAACCATCAGAAACATGACATCTGCCACGACCTCCAAAAGAGCCACCCTGCGATCTGCTGGAAATCTCATTCCGGCCCGGACCGAATCCCAGCCCACGGCGGAAGGTGACCGTGGCGACGCTAGGCTCTCACTCCCGCCCCCGAGGGACGGTCCTAGCCTCTCACTCGATCAGTTCCTGCATCATGGAGCAGATTGAGGAGGCTATAGCCATCCTCAGGGAGCGACGGAGGGCATGCGACTCGCCCACCATCACTCCGTCAACCATCCGCCGAGCAGGCAAGCGGAAGCTCAAGGGGATATATGTTGAGAAATCGATAGAAAGCCCCGAGCCGCAGGAAAAGGCTCTCGTAAGGCGTGATGATTCCGTCTTCATCCGCCTAGGGAGAGATCCCTCATGGCGACCCGGGCACTCGGGCCCCAGCCGGGAGACATCGGAGTCTGAATCTGTTACCAGGAGTTCGGCATATCCGACTTCCAGAAGACAAGCCGGTCAGCGGGCCCCCACTCGCCCAAGAAATGAGCCCGCTGGCAGAGAACTCATCGTTCACCATGGGGCCAGGGGATCAGTGCATGATCGCCTTGGCTCGTGCTCCGGGAGCGAATCAGCGAGCAGTCAGGCTACGGCGATGGCCGCCATGCAGCGCCAGCTCAACGAAATGAAGGCTCTCCTAGAAACTGGGGCAGGCGCCAGGAGATCGATCGCTGGACCAAGTGAGCCACTCGCGGTCCAGATCGAGCTCGCCCCAGTTCAACCAAAGATCGCTCCCCCACAGACACCTCCATATGAAGGGAGATCGGATCCGGAGGCCCACTTGAGCAAATTCCAGATTTACATGACCGGATGCGGAGCATCAGATGCGACGAAGTGTCGAATGTTTCTATTAACTCTGGGCGACCTCGCCCACAGGTGGTACATCTCACTACCACCTCGCTCAATCAATTGCTTTGAGAAGTTGGCGAACGACTTCACGTCGTACTTCGCCGCCAAAGTTGCTCGCCCAGAAGTCCCCCACCGCACGACGAAAATCAGGCAAGGGAAGGACGAGCCTGATGTTACATCGACCGAGTGGACAAAATAGTCCTCACCGGCGAGCCCATTAGCGACGAGCTCGCTCTCTACTCAGTCCTAAGGGGATTCTGCGGCCACTCGCCCATGTTCAGGCACCTCACAAAGGATATCCCACTGACCTACTCGGTCTTCCGCGTCAGGGCTGCCGATTTCCTGGCCAGGCAGAGGATGCTGACCCTCCACTTAGGCGAAGGATCTGCCGGAGAAGGGAGGGCGCCATCCCACGTCCAGAAGAAGGCGGTCGCCAAGCCCAGAAAGGCGGTCGCAAAGCCGCCTGGTGGGTTCAAAGCCTTTGAGGATGTGGAGGTTCACCTCCTTCGCAACCTCAACTTATCTCCGGCCCAAATCTTTAACGCTATCAAGGGGTGCGAGTGGCTTAACAATCCAAAGCTGATAAGGGACCATGGTCATCTATACCGCAGCAAGTTTTGTGCCTATCACAAGAGTCCCAGCCACAACACCAGCCAATGCCGCGACCTCCTCAGACAACTCTGGCGACTGTTTGAGGAAGGCAAATTGGACAACTTGGTCACCAAGCCAGAACATCGGATAGAGAGGACCGGAGGGCGCGAGTGCCGATAAAACGATGGAATCCCTCCCAATTCGGTCGCCAGGATCGAGCAAAACGAGCCGGAGTATTCCGACGAATCAATTCATCCGATCAACCTTGGCGGCCGGATCAATATGCTTCAGGCTGGAGGTGGAAACCTCGGGGGCCTTTCCCCAGTTTCCACCATGTCGAACAGGAAGCGAAAGGCCGAACTGAGGGCGTTCGCCGGGGTCCATGTCGTGGTACCCCCTGAGCTGACCATTTCCAAAGACGCGCTCATCACTTTCTCCAACAAGGATAGGGAGTGAGTGCAGTGCCCCAAAGAGGATGCATTGGTGATCTCTGCATGTATCCTTGGGAAAATGGTCGATCGCGTGCTGGTTGACAATGGGAGCTTCTGCAACATCATATTCAAATCCGCTCTTGACCAGCTCGGCAACCTGACCAAGTTCATCAAGCCATTCGACACCGTGCTCCAAGGGTTCGGCGACAGCACAGTCCAAGCCTACGGAAGGATCAAGCTCTCTGTCGAGCTAATATGCTACTACGATCCCAAGGTTAGGATTACTAGGAACTTAAATTTTGTAATCATAGATAGGCCCAGGATCTATAATGGGTTACTAGGTCGTCCGTTTCTAGAAACCTTTGAGGCGGTCGCCTCTTCTTTCTTTTACTGTAGCAAATTCCCCACTGCCGATGGGACGGTCGGTACTGTAAAAGGAGACCAGCTAATGACAAAGAAATGTTTGAATTACTCCTATGTCGTAACTTCTTTCAATACTTCCCATGCTGTGTGTAACATTGAAACGATTGACAATCAGCCCATGGAGATCGACGAGCCAAGAACATCGTACCAACCCGACTCAGAGGACGCCATCTCACATCGATTAACGGACGAGATCGAGCCAAGGATCGGTTCCGAGCCAAGTATCGACATCGATACAAGGATCGAGTCCGAAAATCATTCCAAACGAGAGGCGACCGTCCCCGTTGAAGAGTTGGAGAGTATAATGATAGATTCGGATCGCCCAGAGCGGGAAGTACAGATCGGCGCAAGCATCGACCGCGAATTGAAAGAGGATCTGATCAATTTACTATGTAAGAACATCGGAGTCTTTTCCTGGTCGCATCGAGATATGGTTGGAATAAGTCCTGAACACGCTTGCCACCATCTAAAGGTCGACCCGGCAAGGAAGCCTGTTCACCAGAAATGCAGGAAATTCGGTCCTGAGAAGTACGCAGCGCTCGACATAGAAGTCAAAAAGATACTCAACAACAAATTAATCGGAGTAGCTACAGACGACCAACAATGGGTAGCCAACGCGGTGCTCGTCAAAAAGCCGAACGGCTCCTAGAGGTTATGCATCGACTTCACCGACCTCAACGCAGCACGTCCAAAAGATCACTTTCCAATGCCTCATATTGATCACTTGGTCGATAGTACAGCAGGTTGCAAAATGATGTCGTTTATGGATGCCTTCGCCGGATACCATCAAATCCCAATGGTGGAGAAAGACATAAAGCACACATCTTTCCATACAGAAAAAAACATATACTTTTGGGTCCGAATGCCGTTCGGCTTGAAGAATGCGGGAGCAACCTACCAGCGTCTAGTCAACGGAATGTTCGCTAATCAGATCGGCAAGACCATGGAGGTCTACATTGACAACATCGTGGTCAAAAGCCTCAAGAAGGAATACCACCTCAATGACCTCACCGAGACGTTCGCCATCCTCGAGAAGTTCAACATGAAACTGAACCCCAAGAAATGCAACTTCGGGGTGGGCTCCGGAAAATTCCTGGGGCACATCGTGAGCCAAAGGGGGATCGAGGCGAACCCCACTAAGGTCCAGGCGATCCTCGACATGCAGGAGCCACAGAATGTCAAGCAGGTGCAACGACTCACAGGTTGTCTGGCCGCCCTCAACCGTTTCATATCTCGGCTCGGTGATAAAAGCAAGCCTTTCTTCGCGACCATAAAGAACAAGAAGTTCGCATGGACGAAGGAGAGCCAAATAGCGTTCGCCAAAATCAAGGAGTATCTATCTAACCCCCAGATCTTAGCAAAGCCGATCCCCGGCGAAAAGATGTTCCTTTACCTGACAGCCTCAGAGGTCGCGCTGAGTGCTGTTTTGGTACGAGCAGAGGGGCAGACCCACTTGCCGATCTACTACGTTAGTCAAGCACTCCATGACGTAGAAACACGTTATACACCATTGGAGAAGATCGCCTACGCTCTAGTCATGAGTGTTCGCAAGCTAAGGGCTTACTTCTTCGAACATCAAGTGGAAGTTCTGAAGACTCTACCTCTAAGGCAAGTTCTACACCGGCCAGACACTAATGGGCGACTCCTCAAGTGGTCACTGGAGATCGCCCAATACGGTATCACGTACGCTCCTCGCACAGCGATCAAAGGCCAAGCTCTGGCAGACTTCGTGGTGGAATTAACATTCCCTCACCGTCCGACCCAGATCGGCCGTCCTGCCTGGAAGCTATACGTGGATGGCTCGGCGACCAACTCGCGAGCAGGGGCAGGGATTGCCCTCACCAGCCCCGATGGGCAAAGTTTCACAAATGCTGTGCGTTACGGGTTTCGTGCGACCAACAATGAAACCGAGTACGAAGCTTTGGTAGGCGCGCTCGATCTAGCCCTCGCCCTAGATGTTCGTCGCCTCCATATCTTCATAGACTCCCTCTTGGTCGTGAACCAAGTCAAGGGAGAATATGAGGCGCGCGGCGAACAGATGGTCAAATACCAAGAATTGGTCGCCGAAATGTGCACGAAATTTGAGGAAGTGCTAATCGAACAAGTCCCGAGAGAGCATAACTCCCAGGCCGATGCCCTATCTAAGCTAGCGTCGTCAGATGGGGCAGCCGATTTCTCTAATATCCAAATCACAAAATCAGCAAGGACGGCGATCGTAAACACAGTTACCACGATTCTTGTTGCCGAGGAGAACTGGATGACTCCATTCATCAAATACTTAAAGGACGGAACAGTCCCTGACGACCGTATCAAAGCTCGCCAACTCCATCTCCGTGCGACCAGATACACCCTATTGGACAACCGACTTTACAAGCGAGCTTTCAGCCTTCCCCTCCTCAAGTGCATTACACCGGAGGAAGGTCGGATCGTTTTAGCCGAGATCCATGACGGGATCTGTGGAAACCATGCTGGCGGACGAGCTCTCATCCATAAAACAACCAGGTAAGGTTTTTTCTGGCCATCACTTCATAAGGATGCGATCGCCTATGCCCGATCGTGTCATAGGTGTCAAGTAATGGGTCCAAACATCGAACTCTCCCCCGAGCAGCTCACCTCAATGTACAGCTCATGGCCATTCGCCCAATGGGGCATCGACCTCATAGGTCCCTTGCCGACGGCGCCAGGGGGCTGTAAGTTTGCCATCGTATGGGTTGATTATTTCACAAAATGGGCTGAAGCCGAGCCACTCAACAAGATCGGCCAAGAGCAAGTAATTAAGTTCATTTGGAAGAATATCATATGCCGATTCGGCCTGCCCCAGGCAACAATCTCCGACAACGGAAAGCAGTTCGACGGCTTAGAAGTCATGTAATTATGCGAGAAGTGGGGAATCAAGAAGTTGTTCTCGGCTCCTTACCACCCTCAGACGGACAGGCAGGTAGAAGCCGTAAACAAAATCCTCAAACACACGATTAAATCATGACTCGAGTCCAGGCAAGGGCGATGGGCGAGCGAACTCCCAGACGTTTTGTGGTCTTATCGAACGACGACCCGTAATTCAACCGGCAAAACCCCATTCGGCCTCGCCTTCGGGACAGAAGTGGTGATCCCCTCGGAGATCGCCGTCCTCAGCCACCGAACCGAACAAGAGATGACGACAGACAATGATGTGGCCCGGAGGATCGACCTTGACATGCTCGAAGAACGACGACTGACCTCAGAAATGAAGAACACTATCCACAAAAGGATATCCGAGAAGTTCTTCAATTCAAAGGTCAAGGAAAGAAGGTTCCAAGTAGGCGACCTGGTCCTCAAAAAGGTCCAGACCCACACAGGAGTTTTTGGCCCGAATTGGGAAGGCCCCTTCAGGATATCTAAGTGGCTAACTAGGGGAGACTACGAACTTGAACACCCTGATGGCACTCCAGACCAATATCCCTGGAACGCCATACATTTGAAGAAATACTACCCATGAAAACTTTGTATTCAGTTTCAACTACCCTATGTACAAGGAATATAATGCGATTTTTTCCTATCCCATCTATTCTAGCGATCGCCCCACCAGGCACATCGTATACAGTGGAGGATCGTCGTTCAAACATGGCGATCTGAGGTAGAAACAATGCAGCCATGGTCCTGGAGTTCGATGGAACCGACATCTTCGCCCATGCAAGGATTCTTTGGGCTGAGATCGCCCGCCCTTCGTTTAAATATGAGGCCAGCGTAGCCGAAGGACCCTCCAAACTAATCTATGGACACACTCGCATGTCCTCAAAAGTACATCATCTAACATGGTGTACCCGGACAAGGCGGCGCGTCCGTACCCCATCGCAACGTATACCGTCGAGGGTCGCCATCTAACATGTTGACCCGAGGTAGAAAGGTGCTAACAAAGCCGTAGACATGGAGTCGAATAAACCGACGACGCCCCGTGCAAGGACTCCTCCAGACCAAGATCGCCCACCTTTCGTTTAAATGCAAGGCGGGCGCAGCCTAACAGAGGACCCTCACAATAAAATGAGTCGCGGGAATGTCCCTCGCACATAAAGACACGGTTGTGGAGGTCGGTCCATCGAACTCCGCGACCGTGCACGGTTCCTCAAAATCGGCAAAACTGAAGATAGCTCACCAAACATACTATTTTTGTTCCCTTACTTACAATAAGTAAACAAAAACAAGGGGCAAAGAAGTGGAGCTAGTCCTAGATACGATCGAAAAGAAGGGACCGTACCCGATCGGCTTCGTTCGAACACACGCAGGACGATCGATTTTGTTCAACAATATTTACAAGTAAGAATTTCCAAGCATGTCAATACATTCAACATTCAAACAATCGATCAGGCGAACAAGGCATCAGAAGCAATTATATAAACCCTTGTATAAATTCACATGCAAACATTCAAAGGCGATCGTACATGTAAAGAATCAAATGCGAAAAAGGAGTATTTTATTCAAATCAAGCAGTTCGTACAATACAAAGCCCGAAGGCAATAGAAGAAAAAGCAGAAAATTACAAAGCGAAGGAAGATAAAAATCGCTCAGGCTCCCCCTGGCTGGTCTTCGCCCCCAGGTGGTAGATCGGCACGTGCTCCCTCATCGGCTTCGGGATAAATAAGTTTATCCGGAAAAGGATACCAACTCAAATCGATCCCCAAGTCAGTGAGGTCAAGGATCGACAGGGAAAACTCCGGATGCAAAGGGTGCTCGAGTGCGTAGGCCTTGAAGCTCTCCATCATAGGACCGACCTCGATCCCTACCTTCTTGGCGGCTCGGACAGCGTCGACGTAGGCCATATATTAGGCGAACTCGCCGACGAGTGCTACATTGAGGTAGGGATCGGTCTCCATCGCCTTGATCTACCCTTTCAAATCCAAGGTCCTCTTCTCAGCATCCGATAGCTCGACCACCTTGGCGGCCAGTTCTCCCTTTTCTTTCTCCAGCTCTCCCTTCGCCGTCTCTAGCTCGCTGTTGATCCGATCTACCGTCGCCTTCAGCCTGGTCGCCTCCTCTTGCAAAGCCGAATGCATCCGGCGAGCTTCCGTCACCTAGTCGCGGAATCAATCTGCCACCTCCTTGGACTGTCTAAGCTCCTGCTTCATCCGATCGAGATCCTGCTTGGCTCGTTTGGCCGTCTCTAAGTATTCCTTCTCCATGGCCTGGATCCGGTTGGAGAAGTCGACGTTTTTGTTTCGAGCGGCCTTGAGTTCTTGATGGAGGTGAGCATTAGAGGGTCGCCCCTCGTAATCCTTGGCGGCTTGGACGACCATCGTCGCCGCCTAGAGAGTTAGGGCGATGCTCGCCTGCATGGCATCTCCAGACCACCGACGAGCAATCGCGTCGAGATCGGTCGTCCAAGCCTTAGGCAGAGAGACGATGGCCTTGGAGACGTAAGAAGGGACATCAAGGGACTTTTGCGGAGGCTTGCTCACCAGGAAATACAGCACCATCGGCGAGACGTCCGGATCAGCAAGACAGACCCTGCAACGCAAACAAAAAGAAACAAAGGAGTTAGTATATACCTTACGCAAATTTCCTAACTCGGAAAGATTAAACCGGTCTTACCTGTTGACCAACTCGGGGTCGCGGCCAAAATTGGGCTTGCCCCGAGGAGTTTCAGCTTCGGCGATCGCCGCAGCCTTCATGAAGCCGGCCGAGGGCCGGGAGCTAGACCCCTCCACCATCGGAACAACAGAGATAGGTGGAGCGGCCACCGGCGGCTCCAAGATAGTTACGTCCGCCTCAGCTGTCGGCAGGGACCCCTCCGGCCTCCGCCTCTTGTGGTTGCGCTGGAGTTGTTCCTCCTCCTGAATTTCCGGCTCGGCGACCGGCACCACAGCGGGCCTCACCGCAGGGACGGGGCGAGACGTCGTCGCAGGGACATGACCCGTTTTCTTTCCCTGGTGAAGACGACCGATGAGACTGGGGTTAGACATTGCGATCTCTTGCGGTGGCTCGGTGTAGCGGGGAAAATGAATCTCTATCAAGGAAGGAATTCAGACAAGTTAAACATCTACTTCAATCAGACGATCGTCATGCAGGAAAGAGGAAATAAAAATCCATACCCGGGGCCTTCAGGTGGCGAGGGTATCGAAACAGTCGAGCTCCCAACCGATGGAGTTCGTGACTGACTGAATGAACGTCAATGTAGGAGTCCGGCAAGGCGCGAATTCGCTCCTAGACGATCAAGAAATCAAAGGGGAGATCGCCGATCGCTGGAACAAGGAATCCTGCAAAAAGAAAACCAAATTAGATCAGTTCAAAGAGTATCCAAATAAAGGGAGAGTTGAAACCCTTACTCGGATTCCTCTCCCGAAAATTGGTGGGGATATCCAACTCTTCCTCTGGCGTGTCGCTTGATGCCGACCTCCATGCACCGCCGACCCAGCACCACTTTGCCAGGTCGCCCCGAGCCTAGTTCGGCACCCCAAGGACCACCCTGGATATGGTAACCTCCGACTGATCCCTTCTGCACGGTCAGCTTGAAAAGATAATTCATTTCCAGTGCAGAAGGCAGACGAAACAGCTGATGACCACCAAATAATATCAAAGTTCTGATAATATGCAGCCAGGCGTTCGACGTCAACTGGAGTGGCGCCACATTCCAGGCGATCAGCAAATTCGACAAGGTGAACGGCAAGGGGAACCGCAATCCGGCCGCCAGGGTCATTTCATTGATAGCGACCATACCCTCGGGAGGTTGGTCGGCACGTTCGTTCTATGAGGGCACGTGCAATGAAACGTCAGAAGGAATGTGATATTTCGCCCTCCAGCGACTCAAGTCTTTCCGGGTCGCCGAACTCCGGATCTGACCGAGAGTCCACCGAGAAGGGTCAGCGGCCCGAAACGCCGACCGCTTCACGTGCTCATAGGGGTGGGCAGCGGAATAAGCTTCGAAATCAAATTTTGGACAGGGTCCGGCAATACCCTCCATAAGCTTAGCAAAATCCATATAAGCAGGGCCGAATACGCTATCTCGTTCCCAAGACAGCCGCACCAGTTCATCTTCATCCACTGGCGAGCCCCCCTACTCGGCCGCCGCCGCTGATCTCGCCACTTCCGCCTCATTGAAGAGTTCCTCAAGTTCCACGGGTGCAATCCCTGCACGAATGGCCTCGACGGCCGTTTCCATATGAAGTCCCACGGAAATTTCCTCCCGGTCAGGCAAAGCCGCGGCGGCGGAGGAGCTTCCGGCCTCGAAGGTTTTAGATCCTCCAGACATGTTCTTGAAAGTAAAAGGGGGAGAGAAGATTTATGTTCTTACCTAAGAAGAAGGACGGTCGGCACACAGATCTTCGAAAAATTCTGCAGAGTCTCGGCTAGAAAGCAAGGGTGCGTCAAGAGTGGAAATGAAGAAGCCATAGCCCCTTTTATAGGCAGGAGCAGGGGTCTCTGTGCAAATAGGCGAAATCCCGAGGGCTGGAGTGCAACCGTCGGGGGGGACACATTAAATGCAGCCCTCGAAACCCGCGTACGCGTCTTTTCGAGGGCATGCCAGGAGACAAGTCTGACAAACCATCGGACTCCCCCAATGGTAGCGCGACGTATGTCCTTGCAACGTTTCGAGAGCCCGCCTTCATTTCCCGCTGCTTCCAGCACAAAAAGAGATCGTCCAAATTTGAAATCAGATCGTCCTGACGATCGCCCTTGTCATAAACAAACGAGCCAATCGTCTAAACACTAGCGATCGCCAACAGTGCCACCTCACCCCGTGTTTTCAACATCGAAGCGAGCTGGGGGGCAATTGTTGTACGGCGATTAATACGCCTCGATGGCGATCGGCATAATGATCTGAAAGCCAACCATAGAAGACATACTCTGGGCAAACATCCAGCAGTCGGCACCCACGACGATCGTCTTTTGGTATCTAGCGATCGTCTATGATGTCCAACCAGAGATGATCGTCTCGTCCCACGTATGAACCCAACATCCGTCAAAGTCGTCGAAGACCGAATCTTGGACGGTGACCCATGTGTAGATCCACAAAAGGCGCCACAAGATAAGGCCTTTGACCCCAGCCTGTCACCTACCTCACCTACCGACAGGGCCGCCGAAAGGTACAAAGTGGGTTCTCCCCGGACAGCGATTCAGGACGCGTGCAGGCTTCCCATTGGCTCTCACAGCTGGCCGCCAGCAGCAGCCTCGGACTTTAAAAGAACAGCCCCATGTGACGGGACGATCGCCCACCTTATTATAATATAGAAAACGGCGGTCGCCCGCGATCGCCGGAGAGGTCCCAGCAACCTTGTCTCCTATAAATAGGAGGCTTACAACAGTGGCATATCATCATCGTGAATACAGTGAAAAACATACAGAGAGAGAATAAAGACTCATCTGGCAATTACTTACACATTCATAGTGATATTCATATACACTGACAGAACATCCAAAGCAAGAACTCACAGAGCTTCATATCTGGTTCTTACGGCAATCTACATGCTCTACAGCTTAGATAACTAGAAGTCTTTACACTCATTGTAATAGATTCTAACATTAATATTTGTACTCCAAAGTATCTATATTAATAACATCTCGCGAGCGCATTCAAGCCCGGGATTAACAACCCCGGCAAATCTTGTGTTATTTTTTTTCTCACGGAAGTGTTCTCGCATTTGTTTGTTACTCGATTATTCCAGCAATATTATCTCCGGATAATATTTTGGGTAACAACAGGACCGTTAAGGTCAATTGTACGCAACTACACAGACCGATGAGGTCGTACAACTGACGTAAACATAAAAACACAACTCTATACAATGAACACCCACACAGGGGTAAAGCCACAAAATAGCGGAAAGCGGAATACGACTCTGACGATAACTTACTCGATTCAACTCCCAGCTCTCGATTAGTATCGTCGGCCGTCACTTCCTATGTGATCCTGAGACTGCTCCCCGCACCTGCAAGCACCTGGACACAAAACAGACATCCACCCCCCGATTACTCGGGGGTTAGCAAAATTCCACTATTTTGCTAGTGCAAGTATAATACGATACGAAATGCAACAAGTAAATAGAAACCACGAATTTACCAATGGAAATCAACTATCAAAATATTCCCGAGAAGTTTTAGAATTCCGAACTCAAGTAAGCAATATTTGAAAAGGAACTCATTAGCTCGGGGATTTTTAAAGTAGAAATTCCTTTGGACCTCAAGTCCCGATTTACAAAACTTTTTCGAAAACATTAGGGCCTCAGCCCGGTTCTCATTTCAAAACACACTAGTTAAGATTTCATTACGAGTCTGTGACCCATGTTTTAAAACATTATCCAAACAATCACTGTTCCACAATCACTGTTCGTACACATCATGTACCGAACTCTGGAGGCCTCGACGGACCTTACCCAGACTACACACGTTGTTCGTACGCACCATGTACCGAACCCCATAGGCCTCGACGGACACTACCTGGACTACACACGTTGTTCGTACACATCATGTACCGAACTCCAGAGGCCTCGACGGACCCTACCCGGACTACATACACTGTTCGTACATATCATGTACCGAACTCCAGATGCCTCGTCAGACCCTTACCTGGAACACACACATTGACACGACACAACTCATATTGATCAACTCACACATCACCACATGCAACATACATAATTAACAATATGTCACCTCAATCAACAATAACACCATAATACATATTAAGGTATGTAATCAAACCGATATAAATATCATCATCATCACGAACAATTAACCCTGATCAATCACGCAAGACACAAATCATAGGATTAGCACAACCAACACAATTTCCACGACGTTAGCCAGGTGAGGATATCATCACTATCATCAACCATTCACGATTATAAAATCACATGAAACATATTCACGAAGGTAAACCAAATCATCATAAACCTAGCACGAAGTCTCTATTTACAAGGCACAAATCGTATAGCAAGATACTTGCCTTAATAACCGCTACCGAACACTCCGAAGAACACGGTTCGACCGAGAAGCTCGGACCCCGAAGAAGACAACGAACGGGAGGGTTCCAACTTGAGTTCTTCACAAGGATTTCGTCCCTAAGTCATATCAACAATAAATCAACAATCGTACGATGAATAATAATCGCATAACGCCCGAATCCCCCTCTAAGACCTTTTATCGGACACCTTCAAGGCGTCGATTAAGAACTCGACCAAAACGACGAATCTATACAATCCAACCATGGAATAACAAGGAAAATGCTAGAATACATCTAAATAATCATCAATCCATCACAAATATAAGTTATTACGGTTAAATCGGACAAAACCGAACAAAACCCCCAATTTTCCCAAACTAGGATTTCCAGGAAATCTGACCTGATTTGCTCGATCAAAGGATGTTACAGGATGGCTAATCGATGATATGAACTCCAGGACTCCATGGATTTATCGCCTGACAACATGCCTCCACGCCCACCAAGCCTCTAGCCGCGGAAGGGAAAGAAACGAAGTGAGAAAATCGGTGTAAACCCGTCTGCTGGCCTTATATATACAGTCTGCCGACCGCCTTACGTACGTAATCGGCCATGGCTTACGGCCGTAACTGTCCATGGCCGAACCTTTTGCCCAAAACTGCCGACAGCGTTACGTACGTTACCGGACAGGGGTTACGCACGTAACAGGCCTTACGGCTGTAGCTGCCGACCCATTACGGCCGTAGCTCGGCTAGGTGTGTTTTGACCCACAATGCTCGACCATGACTCGGCCATGGCCAACTCCGACAGTCCGGTGAGATGCTCGATGACATCTCGACCATCTTAACGCACCGGTTATGATTTAAAACGATAACGAGCAAATTACGAAGCATAAAATACCACAAGCACGGAACGAACACGACGAAAAGCTCGTGGACAACATCAGCGATCCGAAACGAAACACCATGCAACAATTAGTTACACACGACCATAGAAACACAATAATTCACCCAACGAGGAAAATAATACTGATACTTGGCAACCGAGAAATATCCGGAAAAAGGCAAAATATCTGGAGCGAAAATCCCGGGTATTACATGATGTGTATGTTGTGGTAAAAGACCAAATCGGTCTAATGGTCCGTTATTTAGCCATGTTGGCATGTACTGTATCGTGGTGTATTCTGTATTTAGCCTGGTAGATCCTCACGGAGAGGGTCTGCAGCGCTGTAATATTCCCAAGTGGTTTGGGGGTGTTGCAGAATATGGTATCGGAGCTTATGTTGTGGAAACCTAGACTGTCGGGTCGAGTTGTGTGTTGTCCGGTCTTGTCTTGTCTTGTCAGATTTTGTCTGACTGAGTCGTGTCGCGACGCGTCGTCTGAGATGTCGGTTGTGATTAGTATCAAGGTGCATCCATCATCTTCGTGCGGTCTTTGAATGTAAGTCTCCCTACTATGTTGTGTCTCGTGTTATACGAACTTGTGTGATTTTGTGTTATTATGTGGAGTTTAAATGTGAATTGTGAATACGTAATCCATACTTGTTGATTCTCGTGTTGTGCTGGAATGAAAAAGTGATACCGGTGTATAAATGCGTGTATATATATATATATATATATATATATATATATATATATATATATATATATATTGTATGAATCGTTTTACTGGAGTAACGGCTTTGGTGTGATTCCACAAGGAAAGTTTATCAATGTAATATTTCAAAGTTTTAATTATTTTTGAAGAGCCACGTAAATTAAATTTACTCAAAACGTGACTCTTGCTTCCAACTTTTTGATTTCATGATCGTCGGTTCAGAGGTATGTGGTGATTTTGATATTATTATTTGGACAATAATGCTCAAAATCGTGATTAAGTTGGTGGTGTAAACGTTAAGTCGTTCTGAATGCACTTGTTGTGAGAGCCCTCATTACTGAGAGGTAGGATTTCAGTTTTTGATGTTAATTATATTTTGACGGTTGCTTATGTGATACTGTAATTATGTGGACAGATGGTGTTGACGTGTGATTGGATTTGATGGTAATGGATCGTGTTTGATAAAGTGATAAATTATGTTTGTTGTATGTGTGTTCGAAAACGCTTTCCTGAAAATTTTATAAACTTGAGTAAGTTGTGGAAAATCAAATTTCATAAAGTTTTGACGGTTCGGTTAATCGGAGGCTTCATGTGGACTTTGAAAATTATTTGGAATCGGCGAGCCGGCCTTGGATTCTCAAATAAAAAACCTCGACGGTGTTTGAAAGAGTTGTTTTAAAGTACCTTTGAACATTGTGTAAAATGTCACCGTCGTTGATTATTGTGTAGTGTTGAGAGGATTTTCGAAAATGATTTTTGACATATTGTGGTATTTTCAAATAATTCGAGTACATGATTTTTAGAAATCTTTCACACCATAATTTTTTTTTCAAAAACCAATACAATTTTTATTTTAAAAATATATTGTGAAAGATAAAGAATCTTATTCGATTTAAACTTCAACTCGAATTTAGAAAAATTTTCTGTACTGAGCCAGTTATCGTGCGTGATCTTGAATCACTCCAAAATGATGATGTGTAGTGGCACGGTGATTTTGATAGTGCCCTGTAAGCAATTATTGTTTTGCAAATAATTTCAAACTGAGACGGTTAAAGTCCGTTGTTTACAAGTTTTGATAAAAAGCCCGAGGTACCAAAAATACTTTTAAAGTTTTATTTTGAATAAACATGCAAATCCAAGGATTTTCAAATGATATCATTTAAAAGGATACCTCGTGGATCTTCTTATTGAGTTGCTATTAATTGTCTTATGTGATATGTCGAGCCGAGTGGCAATTTGGTATATTATTTTGCGATGTTGTGCCATTGTATTGAGTGAGTATCCGCTTAGTATGCCAAGGGCTCGGTCGTGACCGCGGTACAGATAGTCATGGAGATCAGATGCGGGACCAAGAGAAGATTTCTGGGAAGGTTGCTATTCTAGCACTTCGTTCTCGTCGTTTAGGTTTCGGGGACGAAACCACTTTTAAAGGTGATATGCTGTAATACCCATATTTTTTCGATTTCGTTTTGTTCGACTCTATCAACTCGTTTGTTTTCGTCGATATTTACTGGACTTGTTCTGCTCTTCACTTTTTGTTGTTCGAACGAGTTGCAGTATTGTTTCGGGTTAATCCGTTTGTCGTTGTGATTTTTTCTAAATTCGGTTCCGCTCCTATGAATCTTATGTAAATGTATATATTGTCATTTTCACGGGATCATATATTGTCTTGACTCGTGCGGTGGACTTCGGGGATGCTATTCGATTTCTGTTATTCGTTATGATTCGGATATGATTGTTCGATCGTTGTTATCGTTGTTGTTCGATCATTTGTTGTATGGTATTCATTGATCTCGTATCATGATTTTTTTGAGCGTTCAGATCACTTCATAATTTCCTTAAGTTCGGGAAATTAACTTCATATTCGATCTTCTAAACCTTGGGTCGTTGGAATTTCATATTTGTTCAATGAGTAACTCGCGTTTTGATTGATGTACTGCTCGGGTTAGTCAATCATATTGTTTTTGTTCGTTGCGTTTTGCTATCATTAGGGCATAGTGATATGGATCGTAGCATCCACGTGTTGCATGTGATTCGTTGCAGGTCGTCCACGACGGATAGCGTATGTTATTTGAGACTGTTTTGCGTTGATCGTTTAATGATTTAAGTTTCGGGGACGAAACTTCTTTTAAGAGGGGTAGAATGTAATACCCGAGATCTTTGTTCCGGATTCATTGAGTTTTCTAGGGTTTATCGGATTGTTATTGTCCACATCGTTGGAATTTTGTGCCATGTTTTGGGTGTGACTTGTTGGGACATGTGTTCGGAGGCGTTTCGGATTATTGTATGAGTTTTAGGTTTATTGTGGTGTAGCGCACGCTAACGCTTGTGGTGTAGCACGCGCTACTGTGTTGTTGTTAGAGCACACTACCGGGTGTGTAGCGCACGCTAAATGGCAGTCCAGGAGCTACTGGACTGGGACTGGAGTCTCATTAGCACACGCTAAGGTTGGTAGCTAGCGCACGCTATCGACTGCTTAGCGCACGCTGACTTCTCTTTCTAGCGCACGCTACCTGGTAGGTGCAGTCTGTCCAGGAGCTACTGGACTGGATTCGTGACTCGTTAGCGCATGCTACGCATGTTGGCTAGCGCACACTAACAGTGTTGCAGGCGGAGTGTTCTGAGGCATTGACCCCGTTAGCGCGCGCTAATGAGAATATTTAGCGCACGCTAATAACTGTCCAATATAAATACTGGACAACAGCTTTAGTTCGTCATTTCTCACCATTCTTCATCTTTTTCCGACGGGAGCTCCTGAGGCGATTTTGAGCGACCTTCCTCTTCAAGCTTCATCTTGGGGGTGGATTTTTGTATATCTAACATCATATAATCATCCTCTTGGTCCAAATCAAGGTATTTTCCTCTTGAACCCTAATTTCTTGAATTTTCGGGGTTTTTTTCGTGATTCTTCGATTTAATCCGTGGTTGATGAATTATTTATGGAATTCTTGTTGTCTTGGCCGTGATCTTTGGATTTTGTAACTCGTTTATCGATTTTTATCACCCGGAACTTGATTCTAGATTGTCTTGAAGAAACCCTCAAATCCTTGTTGTTTTTCATGTCGATTCGGATTCCGATTAGTGTTATTGATTCGTGGTGATGTTATTTTCGTAGTATTCGTAGGAGTTGTAGAGTTCTTGGTAGTTCTTTGAAATTCAAGGGCTACCCGATCATGTCCATTCTTGGTTCCGTTGCTCGTGGTATCGAGGCATGTATCTTGCCCATACGTTTCATGTTTCATAGACGTAATTGTTGGGTCAATGATTTTATGTGGTATCCGAATGTTTAAATGAATATTAAAAAGAATCGGTATGTTCTCGATAATTGTTGTCTTTCAAAAGATAACTCGTATGCTTCGTGGATTAATGTACTTTCGGAATATGTGCATTAGTTTCGTATGTTGGAAGATGTTGAACATATTTAGTGAATATAGTAAACCGTAATTATTTTCCGAGGATTGTGTATTGATATGTGTAATTGTTCGGTGATTATGTGACATTGTGTGATATTAGTTTTTACTCCTTTGCAAGGAGGTTGTGGCGCTTGGTGTTGTTTGGTTCCGGTATTTGTTTGTTGTTGTGTGACATTAGTTGTGAGTATACGTCGAATAAAGGGGCCATTCTAGCAAGTACTTTGCATTTGTTTGTATTGTGCGGCGATTTATACGTCTCAACGGCGATCGGTATAAGGGCCGAGCGACCGAGTTCACAACCAAATGAGCTACGGAAAACTTGCCAAGCCGAAGATAACAGTCCATCTTAGAGTATCTAGAAATCGACCTCCCGGAGCGGTCCTCTCTTGGTACCTAGCGACCGACTCTGATGCCCGACCATGGACGACCGTCCTATGCCACGATTAAGGCCATCGTCCGTCAAATTCTACGAAGACTGGATCGCGAAGCAAAGGACCCATGTGCAGATCCGCGAATGGCGCCGCAGAACATGGATCGTTTACTCCAGCCCATCAGCATCTGTCAGTGACAAGGGCGGCCTCACCTACCGACAGACCCGCCGAAAGGTCCTAAGTGGGGCCTCCCAAGACAGCGACATAGACGCGTGTTGGCTTCTCACTGGTTCGCACGTCCGGCTGCCAGTAGTTGCTGCGGACTTTAAGGAGACCAACCCATGTGCTAAAGATGATCGCCCGCTTATTATAATACAGCAAAGGCGATCGCCCAGCGACTCCGAGTCTTATAAATAGAGAACCTCCAGCAACTGGAGAAAGGTTCAGAAATTCACCCTCTCGGCTTTCTCTTGAATCTATCTAGGATTTCTCTCTCAGAACCTCTTAACCAAAAGACGGTCGACAGAAACGAGAACTCCCTACAGTTCAGAGAACTCCTGATTTAAAGGTTCACAAGTACAGAAACTACTTCATACGAGAGTTCATGTAATTCTCTCAGTGAGAGACCGTCGATTTCTCATAGTCAACACAGCACTCCATCGTTGTTACAAGAACTCACAAAGCATCAACTCTGGTTTTTCCGGCAATCTTCAGCACTCAAGAGCTAAGATAACTAGGGTCTTTACACTCATTGTAATTGTACTCTAACATTAATATTTGTACTCTCAAGTATTCGTATTAATAATATCTCGCGAGAGCATTCAAGCCCGGGACTAACAACCCCGGCAAATCATGTGTTATTTACTTCCCCACGGACATGCTCTCGTATTTTGTTTGTTACTCGACCATTCCAGCATATCATCTCTGGATAATATTTTGGGTAACAACAATTGGCGCTAGAGGAAGGGCAGTCTTAACCTTCATTTTCATTCCTACCGTCTCGAAGAACACTCACTGTTCTTCGGGGCATATACTTGAAGAAACACTCACTGTTATTCAAAGAAAAACCTTCAGAATAATGGTGTCTGCCACCACATCGAAGAGAGCCACTCTCCGATCCGCCAGACGCCTTATTCCGGCTCGATCCGAGCCCCGACCTACGACAGAGGGTAGCCGCGGCGACACGAGACTCTCGATCCCGCACTCGAGGGACGGACCCAGCCTTTCGCTCGACCAGTTCCAAACTGCGGAATAGATCGATAAGGCTATGGCCATCCTAAGGGAGCGACGGGGAGCATGTGCAGCGCCCGCTATAACCCCCTCGGCCATCCGCTGCGCAGGCAAACAGAAGCTCAAGGAGTTACTGGCCGAGCGACCGTCAGAAAGCCCCGATTCGCAAGAAAGGGCTCTCGCGAGGCGGGACGGTTGTAACACCCCAAATGGCGGTTATTACAGTGCCGTGAATCCCACACTGGGACCCACCAGGCGATATCCAAAACAGGTTAAATAAATATTATTTGTGATACCGAATCACAATGAAAAGTCATTTCTCCGATTAGGAGTTTATTAAAATGTGGCCAACGGCCTTACAACACACAGGATCCGAAAAGAAAAAGTATAAACCATATGGAGATGGAAAATACTTTAAATGTCAAATACAACCAAAAGTAATTTAAACGGAACAGGAAATAATACAACACGGTTTAACATAACCGGACAACAAAGATGAGGGGCCCCCGAACTAGTATCCTCCGAATCCTTCGCCGTCGACATGCTCTTCCCGTGCCTTGCCCTTGCCTCGACCTAAAATACAATACAAGTATTTCGCCCAACACAGGTCGATATACATGATAATCAATTCTTCCGACATATACAATTCACATATATAGATTTCAAAGAAATCATTCCGACTATCGATCATACCCTCGCGTATGAAACGAATGATACAAGCATCCAATACTATGGACGATTTACGGTATGGCTCAAAGATGGACATCACAAGACGCCCGATCCGAAATGTGTCCGTGCACATGTCCGCCCGTATATGGAATCCGAATATACGTAGGACAATGTACCTAATTAGCCTCACGAAACTACGTCCCGTGTGCATACCCAACGCGGAATAATATCCGCCGATGACTATATGTGCCTCGGCTAAAAATCCTACACAATAACCAATCTAACGCAGATATGATTCCGGATATGTCACGATACAACATGACAACGAATTCAACAAATCACATATCCGATTAAGGATCAAGAAAAACTCACCGAAGTGAAAATAAGGCCAACGAGATCAATGATTCAAAACGACATACTTGGGAATGCAACCCCATGAAGAAAACGGAATAACGTCAAGGACAAAGGTCAAATCACGACCAACATTTCATGAACAATTCATACATATGAAAAATATAACCATCAAGAATCTAATCATCATTATAACCAAGCAAGATAACTTGCCTCAAATCCGTAAGTGAAAGATAGTCCTTCTCCAAATGACCAAACGGACGGTATCCTCGCTAAACACTCAATCGAACGAGCAACCTTGAATGAAACGTAATTCATTCAATAATATATTCACATAATATTAATATCAATTCGTAGGAAACGACGCCCGCAACCTACTCGAATAATTCCCCGTGATGAATACCTTAACGATTAATGAAAGGTTTCAAAACAACTAATTCATCTTCCAAAATCTGATTATCATACCAAAAGTGTCTTGAAATTCTCTTGTTATTCCATGAACAATAACATCTTCAATTTGCCAATAAAATTGGTTTAAATCAAATTCTCATGTTCTTCAACATCTCTTATTACCAAAAAGGATAGTCATAAAGGATTTGATACTCAATCTACCATGATAGTATCATTCATAACCAAAGATCATCTACTTAAGAACACAATCTACTTAGCATTATGATGAACTACACTCTAAGTTATCAACACAATAGATTGGTGAAAAGTTATTGTTGTAATTATCAAAACCTTTATCAATCTTCAAAGACTAGTGAAACCGAACAATCATGATTTGCTAAAGCTTCTAAGGTTTCGAACTAGATCACCTAGTCTCATATTTAACATCATCAAGTTCTTTTCAAAGTAAAAAAATACCTAAAATGGTGATTAATCACTTTATGATATTAAGTTCTTGATTAAATCCGATTATGAAGAAGCTAACCGATCCATCAACGTTTCTACCGAGCTAAATTCGTCCGTAAGGTGAGTGATGACATCTACAACATGATTAAAATCACTATATCATCAAGAACACCTCCATCTCAAACCCTTATTTAACATATTCATCAAAATGCTTAAAGAGTTTAATTATAACCATGTTTTACTTGCTTAATGTACTCTAGGTGAAGTATATTTCGTCATCAATAATTAATATAAGAAAATAATGCAGAGAAGAACACACACCAACCTCCGTAAATGAAGAATAACTTCAATGATATGAGAGAATATATCCCAAGCTTAAAAACAACTCCAAGGCTCCAAGAAAATGAGCTCCACTCCGAGATTCAAGGCTTAGAAATAAGTTGGTGAAGGTTTATAACGTTTTTAGAGTGCAGAGGGATGATATGCGAAGAGAGAAATTCGGTTTGGTTCGTGGAGAAATGAAAACAGTCGGGTCCTATAAATAGATCATGCAGACTTAGCGCACGCTATCGTGACAGCTTTAGCGTACGCTAAGGCCCTTACGTACGCTATCCGAACGATATTACGTAAACGGCTTTCGGCTACCGCCTTGAATTATTGCAGCCGTTAGCGCACGCTAATGAAGAATGGGTTAGCGCACGCTAGTAAAAGTAGATTCTCGCCGACATGACACTCGCATAGATCGCATGCATGCTACCGGTTAAAAGGCTCACGTGTTGAAGTCAATCACGCCGATTCCTTCTTAGCGTACGCAACCGAGGAAAACCTTACGCACGCTAATACACGGATTAGCGTACGCTAATCTTACCGTAACGGCGCTACATCAATAGAAAAATTCAAAATACAACTCTCTAATTAACATCGAATCATCATATTTGAAATGAACTAACAATGATATGATATTCAAATCTATAATACCTCAACATAATACTAAATGCAACGATTTCGATAATCGATTATCCGAATAATACAACGACAGTAAAAATGAAAAGTTACAATGGATATTACATACTCCCCTTAAAAAGAGTTTCGTCCTCGAAACTTAAGGGGTAAATAACTCGGGGTATCTTGCTCGCATACTATCCTCGGTCTCCCACGTAGCCTCCTCGACTCCGTGTCTTGACCACCGAACTTTCAAGAGGGGAATCGTCTTGTTCCGCAATTGCTTGATTCTCCTCTCGAGTATCCGTACAGACGCTCCTCGTACGAATGATCCTCTGCTAAATCTATGTCTTCGAATTGAAGTACGTGGCTTGGATCAAGAACATATTTCCTCACCGAGAGACATGAAACACGTTGTGAATCTTACTCAAGGTCGGTGGCAAGGCTAGTCGATAGGCCGATCACCTACACGCTCCGTAACCTCAAACGGCCCAATATACCTTGGGCTCACCTTGCCCCTTTTCCCGAAATGAAAAACACCTCGAGTAGGAGACACCTTCATTAACACATGATCACCAACCTCGAACTCAAGCGGTCTTCGACGATGGTCGATAAGACTTCGTCTACTTTGAGCCGTTAACAACCGACTCCTAATCAAAGTGATCTTCTCACGGGCGGCTAACAACATATCGGGTTCCGTACCCAGATTCCGGCTCGTCCCAACACAAAGGGGACCTACAACACGGCCATATAATGCCTCATACGGTGCCATCCGAATCGAAGCGTGCCAACTATTATTATAAGTGAATTCCACCAAAGGCACTGGCTTCCCAATCGTCCTTCCAATCAAGAACACATGCTCTCAACATATCTTCTAGAGTCTCAGATGGTTCTCTCCGATCGACCATCACCCGTGGATGGAAAGCCGTATCAAATTCAATCTGCACTCCATCGCACGATGAACCGCCTTCCGAAATGTGACACAAATCGCCCGTCACGGTCTGATACAATGCTCTTGGGGGTACCGTGTAGTCTCACAATTTCCTTAATAAACACTGGGCCAATCTCTCGGGCCCCATGTGTCCTTAATTTCCAAGAAGTGAGCTGATTTGGTCGACGGTCCACAATCACCCAAATCGTATTCATTCCTCGACGACTGGCCGGCAAGCTAGTGATAAAGTCCATAGATATGTCTTCCCATTTCCATTCAGAATCGGGAGCGGTTTCAAGATTCTCGCGGTCGCCGGTGCTCAATCTTAACCTCACGATGTGTCAAACACCTCGAAACGAATTCGGCAATCTCACGCTTCATATTCCCCACCAATAATTCCGCTTCAAATCCTTATACATCTTGCTAGAGCCCGGTGAATAGAGTACGGGTAGCATGGGCTTCTCTCATGATAGAGTTCTTCAATTCTTCACAATGGTACACAAACTCGATTTCTAAAACGTATCAATCCATCCTCGTGGATCACGAATCCAGGCTTCCCCCTGGGTTACCTCATCCCGAATCCTAGATAAGAATGGGTCCGTAATTTGCTTCGATTTGATCATATCATCAAGAGACGAAGAAATATCAAGGGTGCAAAGTTGTCCCCGAACACGCTGTATCCAAACTTCAATTTCTAGCATCATTAGGTCCAACCGCAATTCCCTCTGTCCGTTAAACGACTCAAGATTCGCTCTGTCTTGTCTTACGGCTCAATGCGTCGGCAACCACATTTGCTTTACCCGGATGATAAAGGATTTCGATATCATAGTCCTTGATTAATTCTAGCCACCTTCTCTGCCTCATGTTCAACTCCTTCGAGTAAAAATGTACTTTAGGCTCTTGTGGTCCGTAAAGATCCGGTGTAACTCCATAAAGATAGTGACGCTTGATTTTCAAAGCAAACACCACTACCGCTAACTCCAAGTCGTGGGTCGGATAGTTAACTTCATAGGGTCGCAATTGTCTCGATGCATAGGCGATTACTTTCCCTTCCCGCATTAGTACACATCCTGCACTCGCCTCGACGCGTCACTATACACCACAAATCCTTCCGTTCCCTTTGGTAAGACCAAACAAAGCCAAATCAATCGACTCTTGAGCTCTTCAAAACTCTTGACATGCTTCACCACAAATACTTCTTGTCCTTCCGCAGTAGTTAGTCATCGGTTGCGAAATTTTAGAGAATCCCTCCACGAATCGTCGGTAGTAACTCGCTAGCCGAGGAAACTACGAACTTCCTTCACGTTCTTCGGTGGTAGCCAATCTCGAATGGCTTCCGTCTTTTGTGGGTCCACTCTCACCCCTTCGGCTGATATCACATGCCCGAGAAAGACAACCTCGTGCATCCGTAACTCACACTTAGAAAATTTCCCATAAAGTTGTTCTCGCCTCAAAGTATCGAGAACTTGGTGGAGGTGATTCTCGTGTTCCTCGTGGTCGCGAGAGTAAATCGAATGTCGTCAATGAAAACGACTACAAAGCGATCTAGATAGTTAATAAAAACTCGATTCATCAACTCCATGAATACCGCCGGTGCATTAGTCACCCAAATGGCATCACCACGAACTCGTAATGCCCATAGCGAGTACGGAATGCCGTCTTTGAAATGTCGACTCTCGAATCCTCAATCGATGATAACCAGATCTTAAGTCGATCTTAGAAAACACGGCGGCTCCCTGAAGTTGGTCCAATAAATCGTCAATACGAGGCAAGGGATACTTGTTCTTGATGGTTACCCTGCTCACTCACGGTAATCAATACATAAGCGTAGGGATCCATCTTTCTTCCGCACAAATAACACCGGTGCTCCCCAAGGGGACGCACTAGGTCGAATATAGCCTTTGTCACCAACACCTCAAGCCGGGTTCTTCAATTCTTGCATCTCGCCGGAGCCATACGGCACGGTGCTTTTGAGAGCGGGACGACTGGTTCTAACTCAATAATAAATTCCACGTCACGATGAGGAGGTAAGCCCTGCAACTCGTCTGAAATACATCGGGTAATCTCGGACTACCGGAATGTCGCCAATTCAATCGATCGATCGTCTGATTTGGTCATGTAGCACCAATAACCAATACACCCTTGATTAAGCGGTTTCACTGCTTTCATAGCGCTGATGACTCTCCCGTAACGATCGGGATTATCACCTCGAAAAATACACTCGAATCCATCATCGAAGTGACGGTAACCATCCGCTTGCGGACACGAGTATTGCATCGTGACGATCCATCCAATCGATACCCAAGATTATATCATCCTTAGGTAGATCGACTACAATCAGATTTGACAACCACTCACGGTCGTTCAAACGAATCGGACAATCCTCGACTTCACGATTTCCAATAATTCTTCTACCATCGTAGACCAATTACGTAGGGCTCACAATTGATAACATGGTCTAGAGGTAAACGACTTAAACAAGAAGAAGATATAAAGGAGTGTGAAGCACCGTATCAAAAAGAACACACACAGTGGGAGTGGATCTCGACTATACCAAATCATGCGGCCTCGGGATCATCACTTTCTTCATCTCGTAAATCCTGGGTTTCGCAGCATCGCACCAGTGTACCACTTTGATTCCCACGGCCCATTCCCTTATTCGCCCGGTGGTCTGATAGGAAGCGGACGGAGGCGTCCGGTTCTCGACAGAGGATTGAATAGGAGTATGAGATGCCACGGATCATGTCCGGCCCATTCCTGCAAAAACGAGCACGGTGACCATTCTTCCCACAAGTATGGCATGTGATGGCAGGCTTTGGGCAATTGAAATTGATATGCCCTCGCCCCCACAGCTATAGCACACAATGATGAGGGGACCGCCGAGAGTGCGATCCACCGGCTTTGACGCCATGGGTGGACGATCGAGGGGTTTGGAAATGACCGGGGCTTCCCTGAATGTCCCCAGAACTCTCACCGATTCTGGTTCTTGGACCTTTGTTGTTGGGACCGTGGTTGTTTCTGGAAATCTCTTTCGCGGTGAGTTCGTATTCCGCAGCCTTTTCGATGAACTCGTAAGGTAGTACAGTGGTGATTCAATGCATTCTCATTCGGGGTTTAAGCCTCTTGAGAAAGTATTTGATCTTGTCGGCCTCTGTTCGAATAATTGTCGTGGCAAAAGGAAGGAGTGCTCGAATTTCTCAAAGAACAGATAATACATCATCGTCTTCGACGGGTCCTGGGTTCAAAAGTTCGACAGTTTGGCCTCACGGAGTGGCCCCGGATAGTAACGGTCTAGCATGAGGTTTTTAAATTCCTCCCAAGTGTAAACACCATCACCGGCCTTACCAAAGCCACTGTATGAGCGCCTTTGCTAAGATAATACGCGGCTACCGAGACGCGATTCTCTTCCGGCACCCATCATCCGGAAAAGTTTCTCAAAATGCTCGATCCAATGCGCACGTCGCAGGCTCGAGGAGCCTTCAAAAGTCGGTGGTCGCCGCGAGAGATGTCGCCGATAATCCGACTCACGGGTCCGCCAATCACAGGAGGAGGATGAGCCCTTGCCGCCGCGCAGCGGCCCTCTGCATAGCTTCCATTAGTTGACCCATCTGGGTCATCTCGTGTCATCATGCCCTCGCATTACGACGTAAGGATCGACACGTGCATCCCCGCGCCCACCGTGGTGCGATTGTTCCCTAGAAGGTGAACCACCTGTCGGAACTCGATCCGCATTCGCGCGTCTGTTGGCTCGAGGTATTGGGATTCGGCCCCTTCCGCGCCTCGTCCTCTCGCCACGACCTCGCAGTTTCTTTCCATACCGAAAGAGTCAATCATAATGGTAACTATAAGTACAGCTTCAAGATACCAAAATTCACGCCGAATTAATAGTAATAAGGAATCACATATTAAAGGAAAATGGTTATCGACACCACAAATGTGGCACCGAGTATCATATCGGTGTCAAGTCGAATAATTTCAATTATACAATAAATTCAAGATTTACCTCGGATTATCAATCGATAAATCTGTCACAATTCCTTGAAATAACATGATCAACAAAGAGATCCTATACCGATATCAATATCATGCCGCAATTAAACCATGGCTTATAAAGTACATACCGCATTTGGCTCGCAGGTCGCGCTTGCACAGTCACACGTGACACGAAGGTTTCTTGATACTAGTTCATTTCTCAATGACTCATGAAAGAAAACGACTCTGATACCATCTTCTCGTAACACCCCAAATGGCGGTTATTACAAAGGCCGTGAATCCCACACTGGGACCCACTGTATATCCAAAACAGTTAAATAAATATTATTTGTGATACCGAATCACAATGAAAAGTCATTTCTCCGATTAGGAGTTTATTAAAATGTGGCCAACGGCCTTACAACACACAGGATCCGAAAAGAAAAGTATAAACCATATGGAGATGGAAAATACTTTAAATGTCAAATACAACCAAAAGTAATTTAAACGGAACAGAAATAATACAACACGGTTTAACATAACCGACAACAAAGATGAGGGGCCCCCGAACTAGTATCCTCCGAATCCTTCGCCGTCGACATGCTCTTCCCGTGCCTTGCCCTTGCCTCGACCTAAAATACAATACAAGTATTTCGCCCAACACAGGTCGATATACATGATAATCAATTCTTCCGACATATACAATTCACATATATAGATTTCAAAGAAATCATTCCGACTATCGATCATACCCTGGGCGTATGAAACGAACAATCACAAGCATCCAATACTATGGACGATTTACGGTATGGCTCAAAGATGGACATCACAGTACGCCCGATCCGGAAATGTGTCCGTGCACATGTCCGCCCCGTATATGGAATCCAGAATATACGTAGGACAATGTACCTAATTAGCCTCACGAAACTACGTCCCGTGTGCACAGTCCAACGCGGAATAATATCCGCCGATGACTATATGTGCCTGGCTAAAAATCCTACACAATAACCAATCGGAACGCAGATATGATTCCGGATATGTCACGATACAACATGACAACGAATTCAACAAATCACATATCCGATTAAGGATCAAGAAAAACTCACCGAAGTGAAAATAAGGCCAACGAGATCAATGATTCAAAACGACATACTTGGGAATGCAACCCCATGAAGAAAATGGAATAACGTCAAGGACAGTGTCAAATCACGACCAACATTTCATGAACAATTCATACATATGAAAAATATAACCATCAGAAGAATCTAATCATCATTATAACCAAGCAAGATAACTTGCCTCAAATCCGTAAGTGAAAGATAGTCCTTCTCCAAATGACCAAACGGACGGTATCCTCAGTTAAACACTCAATCGAACGAGCAACCTTGAATGAAACGTAATTCATTCAATAATATATTCACATAATATTAATATCAATTCAGGAAACGACGCCCGCAACCTACTCGAATAATTTCCCCCCTCCCCGTGATGAATACCTTAACGATTAATGAAAGGTTTCAAAACAACTAATTCATCTTCCAAAATCTGATTATCATACCAAAAGTGTCTTGAAATTCTCTTGTTATTCCATGAACAATAACATCTTCAATTTGCCAATAAAATTGGTTTAAATCAAATTCTCATGTTCTTCAACATCTCTTATTACCAAAAAGGATAGTCATAAAGGATTTGATACTCAATCTACCATGATAGTATCATTCATAACCAAAGATCATCTACTTAAGAACACAATCTACTTAGCATTATGATGAACTACACTCTAAGTTATCAACACAATAGATTGGTGAAAAGTTATTGTTGTAATTATCAAAACCTTTATCAATCTTCAAAGACTAGTGAAACTGAACAATCATGATTTGCTAAAGCTTCTAAGGTTTCAACTAGATCACCTAGTCTCATATTTAACATCATCAAGTTCTTTTCAAAGTAAAAAAATACCTAAAATGGTGATTAATCACTTTATGATATTAAGTTCTTGATTAAATCCAGTTATGAAGAAGCTAACCGATCCATCAACGTTCTATCGAGCTAAATTCCCGTAAGGTGAGTGATGACATCTACAACATGATTAAAATCACTATATCATCAAGAACACCTCCATCTCAAACCCTTATTTAACATATTCATCAAAATGCTTAAAGAGTTTAATTATAACCATGTTTTACTTGCTTAATGTACTCTAGGTGAAGTATATTTCGTCATCAATAATTAATATAAGAAAATAATGCAGAAGAAAACACACCAACCTCCGTAAATGAAGAATAACTTCAATGATATGAGAGAATATATCCCAAGCTTAAAAACAACTCCAAGGCTCCAAGAAAATGAGCTCCACTCCGAGATTCAAGGCTTAGAAATAAGTTGGTGAAGGTTTATAACGTTTTTAGAGTGCAGAGGGATGATATGCGAAGAGAGAAATTCGGTTTGGTTCGTGGAGAAATGAAAACAGTTGGTCCTATAAATAGATCGCGAGACTTAGCGCACGCTATCGTGATGTTTAGCGTACGCTAAGGCCCTTACGTACGCTATCCGAACGATATTACGTACGTAAACGGCTTTCGGTGGCTACTGTCTTGAATTATTGCAGCCGTTAGCGCACGCTAATGAAGAATGGGTTAGCGCACGCTAGTAAAAGTAGATTCTCGCCGACATGACAGCTCGGACATAGATCGCATGCATGCTACGGTTAAAAGGCTCACGTGTTGAAGTCAATCACGCCGATTCCTTCTTAGCGTACGCAACCGAGGAAAACCTTACGCACGCTAATACACAGGATTAGCGTACGCTAATCTTACTGTGTAACGTGCGCTACATCAATAGAAAAAATTCCGAAAATACAACTCTCTAATTAACATCGAATCATCATATTTGAAATGAACTAACAATGATATGATATTCAAATCTATAATACCTCAACATAATACTAAATGCAACGATTTCTGATAATCAGATTATCCGAATAATACAACGACAGGTAAAAATGAAAAGTTACAGTCGGATATTACAACGGTTCCATCTTCAGCCGCTTGGGAAGCGATCCATCATGGCGACCGAGGCATTCTGGCCCAAACCACGAGACGACGGAATCCGAGTCCGTCACCAGGAGTTCGGCCTACCCAACTCCGAACCATATATAGGTCAGCCGTCTGGCCCCCATCCGCCAAAGAGTCGAGCTACGCGGCAAGGACATCATCGACAGTGGAGCCAGGGGGTCAGTACTTGATCGCCTCGGTTCCCGCTCCGAGCGCCTAGCCGCGAGCAGCCAGACCACGGCGATGGCCGCTATGCAACGCCAGCTCGACGAGATGAAAGCGCTCTTGGAAACTGGGGCAAGCTCCAGTAGAAAGATCATCGGACCGACTGAGCCACTCGCGGTCCACATCGAGCTTGCCCCCGTGCAACCAAGGATCGCTCCTCCCAAAATACCTTTGTATGAAGGGAGATCGGACCCCGAGACTCACCTAAGCAAGTTTCGGATTTACATGACCGGGTGTGGGGCATCAGACGCGACCAAGTGCTGAATATTCCCATTAACATTGGGCGAACTGGCCCATAGATGGTACGTCTCACTACCACCGCGATCAATCATCTCCTTTGAGAAACTGTCAAGTGACTTCACGTCATACTTCGCCGCCAAGGTCGCCAGACCAGAAGGCCCCCACCGCATGATGAAAATTAGGTAGGGGGAAGACGAATCCGACGCAGATTACATCGACCGGGTGGATGAAGTAGTCCTCACCGGCGAGCCCATCAGCGACGAGCTCGCTCTCTACTCGGTCCTGGGGGGATTTTATGGTCATTCACCCATGTTTAGACACCTCAAAAAGGACATCCCCCCGACCTATGCGATCTTCCGCGCTAAGGCTGCCGATTTCCTGGCCAGGCAGAGGCTGCTCACCCTCCGCCTAGGCAAGGGGACGCCGCCTCCCGTCCGAAAGACGGCGATCGTCAAACCAACAAGGCGGTCGCCAAGCCACCCGGTGATTTCAGGGCCTTCGAGGATGTGGAAGCCCATCTCCTCCATAAGTTCAACCGAACTCCGGCCCACATTTTTCACGCCATCAAGGGGCGCGAACCGCTAAGCAAGCCAAAGGCGATAAGGGACAACGGTCATCTGGACCACAATAAATATTGTGCTTACCACAAGAGTCCCGGTCACAGCACCAATCAATGCCGCGACCTCCTCAGACAACTCTAGAGATTGTTCGAGGAGGGCAAGCTGGACAGTTTATTGGCTTAGCCGGAGCCCCATCGATCTCCCGATACAGTCGCCAGAGTCAAATGCGAACATACCAGATAGCTCATACGAGTCGACCCCTCGATCAACCTCGGCGACCGGATTTATATGCCTCAATCAAGAGTTGAGGACTTCGGAAGTCTTTCCCCGATTCCCACCACGTCAAACCAAAGGCTACTGCCTGAGCAACGCTTCGAAAAAGAGGACGACTCGCTCGCCCTCTAAAGTTCGTCATTTAACATGATGGACTAGGAATCGATCGCCTCCCCTATCACAACGTATACCGTCGAGGATCGCCATCTAACATGACGGTCCGAGGTAGAAAAGTGCCGCCATGGTCGCGAAGGTCGATGAAACCGACGATCCGTCCATGCAAGGTTCCTTGGGCAGCGATCGCTCGCCCTTCGTTTAAATACGAGGCAGGCGTAGCCGAAGGACCCTCCAAAACAAATCAGAGGATGACTCGCTCACCCTCTAAAGTTCGTCATCAACATGAAGAACCTAGGCAAGCGATCGCCTCCCCTTACACAACGTATACCGTCGAAAATCGTCATCTAACATGACGGTCTGAGGTAGAATAGTGTAGACATGGATGTGGAGGACGATGGAACCATTCTCTGTGCCCGTGAAAGGTCCCTTTGGGCAGCGATCGCTTGCCCTTCGTTTAAATACGAGGCGGGCGTAGCCAAAGGGCCCTCCAAAACAGATCTGTGGATACGGTCGCCCGCCCTCAAAGGTCCATCACCTAACATGGTGGATCCGGACAATGCGACGCGTCCCTACCCCCATCACAACATATACCGTCGAGGATCTCCATCTTACATGATAGTCCGAGGTATAAAAGTGCTAACAAGACATGGTCGTGGAGTCAATTAATCCGACGACGACGCGCGCAAGGACTCCTCCAGACCAAGACCGCACACCCTTCGTTTAAATACGAGGCTGGCACAGCCTACGGAGGACCCTCACAATTAAGTGAGTCGTGAGAACTTGGCCATCAGACGGAATGTCGCTCGCGCATAAGACATGGTCGTGGAGGTCGGTTCCATCGAACTCCGCGATTGTGCATGGTTCTTCTAGACCGGGATGGTCGGCCTTCCTAGAGGAATCTGCAAAATTGTAGACCGCTCACTCAACGATTTATTTTCATCCCCTTACTTTCACTAAGTAAACAAAAACAAGGGGGAAGGGTGGAGCTATATATACCACGATCGTCCCTATCCAATTACTTGTACAGCGATCGGCATTGTTCAGTTGTATGTGCAGCGATCGAATTTGTTGTAAAAGTTATCAATATGAATTTATCAATTCACTTGGAGCTATACACGCAACAATATTTCCTCACACACTTGTATAAAGTCATGCAAAGACTCAGAAAGACAATCATTCAAGCAATACATCAGAGAAATAAATATTCATTTCATTACTTGGAATGCAAAAGTATAAACACAATCGCCCGAAGGCCGAAGTACAAGGAAAGCTGCAATAATTACAAGCCAAAAACAAAAACAAAAAGAAGGACGAGAAACCTCAGGCTTCCCCTGCCTGGCCTTCACCTTCGGCTGCTGGATTGGCCCGCGCTCCCCCGCCAGCTTCTGGAGCGGCCTCCCCGTCCTCCGGGGCATTTGGATGAACGAGATTTTCGGGAATCGAGTACTAGCTCAGGTCTACGCCGAGATCCAAAAGGTCCTAGACCGGCACGGAGAAGGCGGGATGCAGACGATGCTCCAGCACGTAAGCCTTGAAGTTTTCAGCCAGAGGGCCGACCTCCAGCCCTCCCTTCTTAGCGGCACGGAGTGAGTCAGCGAATGCCATATAGTAGGCAAACTCGCTGATGAACTCCACGTTGAGAAAAGGATCGGCCACGGTCGCCTCCAGCTTTCCTCTCAACTCCGCAACCGCTTGGTGCGCACCCTGGAGCTCAGAATCCTTAGCAGCCATTTCCCCCCTCGACGACGCCAGCTCGCTAGTCAGCCGAGCGACGGTCACCTTCAGCTGATCGGCTTCCTTCTGAGCAGCCGCGTACGACCGGCGGGCCTCTGTCATCTGATCCCGAAGCCGGTCGACCGTCGCCCGGGCCCGCTCAGAATCCTGTCTCGCCAGCTCAAGATCTTGACTTGCCCGTTTAGCCGCTTCCAAGGAATCCTTCGCCATAGCTATGATCCTGTCGGCAAACTCGGAGTTATTTTCCGAGCAGCCTTGAGGTCTGAATGGAGACGGGCAGTAGAGGGTCGCCCCTCATAATCCTTTACAACTTGAGCGGCCATCGTCGCCGCTTGGATGGTCAGGGAAAGAGTCGCCTGCATTGCGTCTCCGGACTTCCGGCGCGCGATCACATCCAGGTCGGTCGTCCAAGCCTTCGGTAGGGCGGAGATGGACCGAGAGACGTCACTAAGCTCGCGGGGGAGACCTGCTCGCAAGGAAGTCCACCACCATCGGCGAACAATTCGGGTCGGCAAGGCGGACCCTGCAACAAGAACAAAGGGGTCAGTACATCTCCTACGCAAGTGACAAAACTCAACAGATGAACCGAGCTTACCTTTCGACCTTCTCGGGGTCGCGACCGAAGCATGGTTTCCCGCGAGAGGTCTCGGCCTCGGCAATCGTCGTGGCCTGCAGGAAAGCTAACGAAGGCGTAGACTCATCCACCAGGGGGACCGCGGTGAGCGGAGGCGCGGCGATCGGCAGCTCACCAGCAGGGGCAGAGACTGGGGGTTCCCCCGACCTCTGTCGCTTGCGGTTCAGCCAGAGTCCCTCCTCCCGAACCTCCCCCTCTGCTGCGATCGGCTCCTCATGAGGCCTCACCTTCGGGATAAGAGGTAGCGCCACCGGGGGAACTCGACTCGACTTCTTCTGGCGAAGGCGACTCAAAACTCCGGGGTTTGACATGGCGATCTCTGGCGGAGGCTCCAGGAAGCGAGGGAAGCGGACCTCTGCAAAAAGAAATGATCAAGCAATAGTTAGACGCCTTCCTCAAACAGGACGATCGCCAAGCAAAAGGAGATCGTGGAAATTCATACCTGGGACCGAAAGGTGTCGCGGAAAACGGAATAACCGTGCAGACAACCAACGACTCTCTTTGTTAATCCGGCGAGCGTCTATATCGTCGTCTGGAAGACTGAGTATTCGCTCCCAGACGACCAGAAAGTCAAAAGGTAGCTCGTCAGCCGCAGGAATATGGAAACCTGCAAAAGGAAGACCAAATTAGATCAGTTCAGAACATATCCGAACAAAGGGAGAGTCAAAACCCTTACTCGGATTCCTCTACCGAAAGCCGGTGGGAATGTCCAGCTCGCCAGTGGGATTATCGCTCGCAGATGTTTTCCATGCACCGCCGACCCAGAACCATTTCGCCGGATCGCCCCGCACCTTGTTTGGGACCCCAAAGATCACCTGACCAGAACGACCTTGGATATGGTAGCCACCGACGGACCCCTTCTGAACTGTCAGTTTGAATAGGTGGTTCATCTCCAACGGCGAGGGAAGGCGGTACAGTCGGTGACCGCCGAACAAAGTGAGGGCACAGACAATCTGGAGCCAGGCGTTTGGCGTTAGCTGAAGCGGCGCCACATTCTAGGCGACCAGCAAATTGGAGATGGCGAACGACAGTGGGAATCGCAGCCCGACCTCCATTATTGCCTCATTCACGGCGACCATGCCCTCTGGAGGTTGATCGGCTCGCTCATTCTCGGCAGGCGCGAAAAGGTCCACATCAGAAGGGACATGGTACCTCGACCTCCAGATGGCCAAGTCCTTCCTGGTCGCTAAGCTCCTGATCTGGCCAAGGGACCGCGGAGAGCGCTGCGCCGCCCAGAACAGCGACCGCTTCGCGAATTGATAGGGATGGGCGATCGAGTACTCTCGATAGTCGAACTTGGGACACGGACCGGCCAACCTCTCCATGATTTCTGCGAAGGCCAAATAGGCTTGGCCAAAGGCGCTATGTTGCTCCCAGTACGCCCTCACCGCCAAATCCTTCTCCATCAGCAAACGTTTTTGCTCAGCCGCCGCCTTCCTGGCAGCATCGGCCTCGTTGAATAGTACCTCGACTTCCGTGGGATTAATACCGGCGCGGATAGCCTCGGCAGCCGTCTCCATTTGGAATTCCGCGGAGGATCCTTCCCGGACTGACGAAGTCCCGGCGATAGAGGTGGTGCCCGTTCCAGACGTTGAAGGTACTCCAGACATTCTCAAAAAGAAGAGGAGAAAGAGGATTGTTTCTTACCGAAGAATTGAGTCGATCGACGATCGGTAGGCAAAGCTTCAAAAATTTGGGCTATCTTATTCTCCGACGAAATCGCGTAAAGAGGTTTGCACTGCAACCCTTGCCCTTTTATAGGAGAAGGCGGGGGCTTCCGTGCAAATAAGGAGAATCTCGAGGGCTGAAGTGCAGCCGTCGGATAAAGTCGCAATCAATGCCTTCCTAAAATCCCACGTACGCATCGTTTCAAGGACACGCCAGACGAGGAGTCTTAACTAACCGTCAGACTCCCCCAATCGCATCGCGACATGTACCCCCGCGGAGTTTCGAGCCCGCTATTTATTTCCCGCTCATTTCAGCAATCGACCATGTCGTACCGATTTAAAACCAATCCACTCAAAAATGATCGCCTGTTCCGTAAAATGTTGAGTCACTCGTCAAAGTTAAGCGATCGCCAGTAGAACCACCTCACCCCACGTCTCCAACATCGGAGCGAGCTTGGGGGCAATTGTTGTGCGGCGATTTATACGCCTCGATGGCGATCGGTATAAGGGCCGAGCGACCGAGTTCATGACCAAATGAGCTACGGCAGACTTGCCAAGTCGAAGGTAACAGTCCATCTTCGAGTATCTAGAAATCGACCTCCCGGAGCGATCATCTCTTGGTAGCTAGCGACCGACTCTGATGCCCGACCATGGACGACCGTCCTATGCCACGAGTAAGGCCATCGTCCGTCAAAGTCTACGAAGACTGGATTTCGAAGCAAAGGACCCATGTGCAGATCCGCGAATGGTGCCGCAGAACATGGATCGTTGACTCCAGCCCATCAGCAGCTGTCAGTGACAAGGACGGCCTCACCTACCGACAGACCCGCCGAAAGATCCTAAGTGGGGCCTCCCAAGACAGCGACATAGACGCGTGTTGGCTTCTCACTGGTTCGCACGTCCGGCTGCCAGCAGTTGTTGCGGACTTTGAGGAGACCAACCCATGTGCTAAAGACGATCGCCCGCTTATTATAATACATAAGAGGTGATCGCCCAGCGACTCCAAGTCTTATAAATAGAGAACCTCCAGCAACTGGAGAAAGGTTCAGAAATTCACCCTCTCGGCTTTCTCTTGAATCTATCTAGGATTTCTCTCTCAGAATCTCTTAACCAAAAGATGGTCGGCAGAAATGAGAACTCCCTACAGTTCAGAGAACTCCGGATTTAAAGGTTCACAAGTACAGAAACTACTTCATACGAGAGTTAAGCTAATTCTCTTAGTGAGAGACCGTCGATTTCTCATAGTCAACACAGCACTCCATCGTTGTTACAAGAACTCACATAGCATCAACTCTGGTTCTTCCGGCAATCTTCAGCACTCAAGAGCTAAGATAACTAGGGTCTTTACACTCATTGTAATTGTACTATAACATTAATATTTGTACTCTAAAGTATTCGTATTAATAATATCTCGCGAGAGCATTCAAGCCCGGGACTAACAACCCCGGAAAATCTTGTGGTATTTACTTCCCCATGGACGTGCTCTCGCATTTTGTTTGTTACTCGACCATTCCAGCATATCATCTCCGGATAATATTTTGGGTAATAACAGTTTGCATATTCTAGTATTTGGATTATGGCTTCTGTGGGTGTTGTGGATGTGTATGTGTATGTTCACCCAGAGATGGTCCGACGGGGCCTCTAGGGATACGTATTGTCGTGTGTGTGCGTATCGCGAACTAAGGTTAACCACCTAAGAATGGTCCGACGGGGCCTCTGCGAGGTACGGTGGTCGTGAGTCTCGTAACAACAGTTAACTTTGAAATGTTTTGTTGGAGAACGATTGATTTTGGCGCATATTTCATTTGATTAGAATGGCAGTTCAAATGGTATTGTACTTGGCTGGAATGGCACCAGAAAATGTGTTGTGTGTGATTCGTCTCTTGTTGCGATAATTTGGTATGGGTACGTGAGCCCTGTGGTTGCTCTGTGCATTGTAGCTTTGTGGTGTGTCGAGTTCGACCGTATGGTTAAGTTGAAAAGTTGTGCTCTCCGATGTTGTTCTGTGAGATTGTTGTCATGGTAATGTTTGACACTGTGTAGTTTCCGTCGGGTTATTCTTTCGAGTTTGTGATATGGATGATTTGGGGCGTGCACCCCGTATTTGAGATTGGAATGTTATGGTTGGGTCGTGGACCCGTGTTTTTATCGGAATTGTACTTTGCTAAAATGATTTTTGGGCTGTGTCCCTAAGTGGTTTCGAAAGACTTGAGAATTCTTAAATCCCAAATGTTTTCAAAACTCCCGAGATCGTAAAATGTTTTGCAATATGTATAATGGTTTTATTCTTACCTTTCATAATTCAAACTATTTTGATCAAGTGAATTATCTCGGGAAGTATATTCACGATTATTATGTTCTCGAAGTATGTTATGTATGGCTTGTATTTGTGTTTTATACTTGCACTAGCAAAACAGCGGAGTTTTGCTAACCCCCGAGTATTCGGGGGGTGGATGTTTGTATTGCGTCCAGGTACTTGCAGGTTGCTGGGGAGCAATTCACAGGATTGTTACAAAGGATGATGGCAGACGACAATACTAATCATATGAAGACCAGTGTTGAGTATTTGGTGAAGTCTTGTTGTTTTGTCTTCCCATTGTAGTATTTTCCACTTTATGGAAACATTGATGTATTCTAACCCCTGCGTGGGTATGAGTTGTGAGAAAGAGTAATGTATGGTTGATGTGTATGTTGTGGTAAAAGACCAAATCGTTCTAATGGTTCGTTATTTAGCCATGTCGGCATGTACTGTATCGTGGTGTATTCTGTATTTAGCCTGGTAGATCCTCACGGAGAGGGTCTGCGGTGCTATAATATTCCCGAGTGGTTTGGGGGTGTTACACTTAGCACCTAGCCCTACACGACAAACAGTTCCTTGATCCAATGCTAGCGTATGCAAAACAAACCTTAACATATGTTAACGATGACAAATAACGTACATTATGGCCTATCCATAGCGTACTTATCACACATTTGACTTGCCTCTCCGTACACTAACCGTTTGCTGGGATCCACATGTCAGGTATTGATTCCTCTATCCAGTTCTTAACATAGCTTACGCAATGCTTGCTACATAGCGTATGCGACATTTAACACATTAATTTACGTTAGCTTTTGTACTTAACCAATTATAACTGCTTCTATACGTCGTCTTCTCGTATGATTTACCTGATATAAAAATTAACACAACCTGATACATGATATCCTTAGATGTACATGTCGACCAACTACGTCAATTGTACCAATATTTTATCCATACTGTACATATACCATGTTACCCAATATATTTTGGATAAAAACATAAAAAATTCATATTAAAAATCCAGGATATTACAAAGCAGACAAGGCCGGATGAGCGACCAACACGCGTGACAAGGGAAGATGATGAGATGAGTCCAAGTTGGGAGGCAAGACTCGAACTGGGATGTCGGGCGCGGGCGTGGAATGTTGGGTACGGCCGACGTACGCGGGCGGGGGGTGCAAGGGAGACCCCCTCCCCTTATAATAATCCTAGAGAAATATAGGCTTGTGAGGGTAGTGCATACTGAAAATTTGAGGAGTCACTCGACGGGAAAGACTCAACTGGGAGCAGCCAGAAGCGTGCCAACATGGTCCAGGAGGTTCGGGAATAGTCTGGAATTTTATAGAAATGAGAAGGCCAGATCGGGCCAAGATGGGCTGAAGTGGACAGAAGCGGGCCACGATGGGCCAGGGCGCTCGTATATAAGATGAACCCTCTAGGAACCTCCTGTAAGGGTAGGGACATGAAGGCCTGATGCATTATTCTAGATTATTGTAAGACATGTACATTTGTAAGAGTTATATGATAGGTTCTAGAGTATCCCTATTTGTGTAGAAATAGAGAAATGTTATTATTATAGAACACTCCAAATGAGGAGGTGCTATGAAAAAGGTATTAGTAGGCTAGGTGTTTAGTGTAAATAGCCTAAAAGGGGGCTCATTTGTAAGCAAGCTATAAAGAGAGATAAGACTTGAGTAATAAAAAGAGTGTTTTATCAAAGTGTTATGTTCCCTTCTTCCATTCTCACTTGAGCAGGTCTGAAAGGCTCCTAGCTAGACTAGTGTTGCACGATTGGGGTAATTTTTATGGCACGAAATTTTAGCCCATGACAGCATCCCGATAATATTGTCGAGTTGCTATTATCTTAGTTCATAGTTTCATGCAGTGTGCTTTTCCACTTTTGTGAATGCTTAAGTGTGCATGTACCGCCATTTTAGAATGTATAGAGTAAATAATGTTCAGCTGGTCTGCAGCTGCTCAAAATGGACAATCTATTTGTGACTACGGTTACTAATAGATATGGCATATGGTTGGAATAGAGCAAATCACTTCTAATATAATTATCACTTGGGTATAATTACAGGCTCTTTAAGCATTTACGGTTTAAGAGAGTTTCCTTTTGGTGTTCCGATCTTTAAGGAGTACCTCGTAAGGTCATACTTTTTTTACCATGGGGCAAGAGGATTGAGGTACTCAAGCTCAGCAACGATCTAGGGCTAAGATTCTAGCATGACTTGTTCATTCCCTTAGTTCTCCGCTTAGGTCACATGCCCACGCTTACTGAACTTCAAAGTCATAAGAGCTAAGGTAGGGACACAAGCCCTAAGAATGAGGTCGGAAGCCAACGAAACTCATCTAAAGAAAGGCCTGCCATTAAAAGTTGCTCTGACAAAATATTTTGTACTCCCTACCATTTAATTTATTTATCATTTTATCCTTTTGCATTAGTTACGCAGTAGTTGACGTTTTGGATTTTTCTTTCATTTAATCCTATGTTTATCCCTAATTCACCCTTTCCTCTCATTAAATTTTTAAACCAATTTCCCAAGTTATGACTTTCAAGCCACCTAAGAATGTCCAGGAAGTCGGAAGTTTCCTTGGACTGGCTGGCTATTATCGATGCTTTGTTCAAGCGTTCTCAACTTTGGCTGGGCCAACGATGAATTTACTGAGGAAGAGAAATAAGTTTCTTTGGACTGAAGAGTGTTAAGAGGGTTTAATAAACTCAAGAAGAGACTAACTATTACTCTTGTGCTAACACTGCCGACGGGTACCATTTGTCATTTAACGTGATGCTTCTAAAAAAAGTGATTGTGTAAGATTCATGAAAGTTGAATCTGTACAAACTGGATTATGAGCATCACTTAGAACTAGCTGCCAAGCTCTTCAAATTTGGAGGCATTACTTATACGAAGTCATGTGCAAGATCATGTCATAAAAGTTCGTGATGCGGGATTTAGAACTAGTTGCCATGCACTTGTATGGATTTAACATGTCTCGTTGGCTGGAATTGATAAAAAATTACGATCTTGAGATCTTATATCTTCTATAAAAGTCCAATATTATGGCTGATGCACTTAGTCATAAGACGACATAAGAGACCATATTGTCTAGTATAACAATGCAACTGAGGTTAAAATTGGATATTATGAGAATGATATTGAAGTGTGGGTACAACGCCATCAGGGTTAGTTGTGACTGTCAATCCTCACTCTCATTGTGGATGAGATTAATTTGGCATATGTTAGGATAAATATTCTTTTTTTGATAATTGCCAACATACAGCAAGTAGTCTCAGAGAAGTCAGAATACTGTCAAGTATGGAAGCTGTTAGAACTCTTCATACAGCCCCAACATACATCAAATAGATCTTCGACAGTCCATTTTACAGAGCCTTCTTCATACAACAAAGAGACATAATATATTGGGTACAGCATACAGGCTGAAGGTGTTTTACTTAGCAAAAGTAAAACACATCCAACAGTACTGAATATAAAAATGCTTTAAACCGTTGTAAGATAAACATTGTTTAATCATAAAGTATCCATGGTTAAAGCAGCATTTATTACTGATAGGACATCATTTAATGCAGCTGGAGAGAGACAAGTCTGAACGCTCTGAATAGAATTTAATGCTAAGACAGAAAGGATGTTTGGAGCATTAAATGCGATCTGCTTTAATTCAAACATTCAGCAGCCGTCAATCAAGAGTCAGACGTCAACATCTCACCAACCAGCAATGGCTTCATTTATAACGGATACATTTCCAGGGTTATAAACACCCCCAAGCCAGAGGACTCAAGTACAAGTTATTCATTATCGCGAAAGCTCTGACAGATTAATCTGACATTCTAGCAACTACAAACAAGTATATTTCGTGAGCATACAATAGTATCCAAGCGAAGAAATATACAAGTCCTCAACGCAAAAAGCACAGCATACATCGATTGTTCATTCGAGATAAAGCTGCTATTTGAGAAGTGTTCTACCCTTACCGTTGAGATTATCATTATCCCTGTGTAGACTAAGTATCCTTGCGTATTTCGATCTGTGTGGGAAGAATAGCATTGAAGATGGAGCTTCGATATGTGTGAGAAGAAGCGAGTCGAGAAAGAGCTCAAGCCAATCTGTGTGAACGACACAAAGCTACAGTCCTTATATCAATCTGTGTGAACGATATAGAGACAGTTTAGTTAAAGTCACGTAGTTATATACGTAGTGATTTTAATAAACTCTTTACTTCTGTGTGGAGGAACAGTGGACATAGAGGGGTTTACCTCAAACCACTTTAATTTGTGTGTTACTTACTTTCAGTATTTACCGTTTTCATTCTACTATGATTTGATAGTATACATTGTAAATCCCTGTACGCACCAAGCAAACATGAGAACACCCAGTTGCTGTATTTACAGCAACTCACTTAGTCTTCCGCTGTAACACCCCCAATCCGTTCAGGGATATTACACGTCGTAGAACCTTTCCTCAAGGATCTACCAGGCTAGTAACATCATTAAACATATCGACAATGCCTTTAAGGCTAAAGTGACTCAGTAGACCGATTTGGTCTTTCAATAAAAATATACAACTCAATTACAAACACATACCCACGCAGGGGTCAAAATACAATAAACTCCCGTACAACGGGGAAAAGGTACTGCAGCGGAAAAGAAAATACAACTAGACCAATGCGACATCAACGGATCCTCGTGTGATTAGTATCGTTCATCTTTCATCATCCTTCGTGCCGACCCTGTGTTATGCTCCAAAACCTGAATGCAAAAATAGACATCCACCCCCCGAATACTCGGGGGTTAGCAAAAATCCACTGTTTTGCTAGTGCAAGTACAAAGTGCAAATACGAACCATACAATTCACATTCCACGAATAACAATAATCAGGAATCCTAAAAGATTCAAATACAACAAGATGAACACTTCCCGAGGCGAGAGTTTGAGTAAAGACTTCCCAACAAGATCAAAATATCAAGGGAAACAATTTATAAAATGATTTGAAATACCATCGGGAGTTTTAATAGAAAACGATTTTGGATTATCAAATCCTACTTTTCAAAACCCAAAATACGAAAGGGGTCAGTGCCCCAAAAGTTTACTTTCCGAAAAATGACCTTTACCAAACCGTTGGGATTTTAGCCCCAAATCCGTAAAATGACTTTTACAAAACGTTGGGATTTTAGCCCCAATCTCATCAACTCACAGTACACAAGAACGACCACAAGGTTCGTCTCCCAACATCAAAATCCACAAATAAAGGATTTAACACAAACAATAAAATACTCTAGTGCCATCCTAGCCAAGTAAGCCAAACGAACCCTTACCTCTTACACACTTAGTCAATGCATGCAATCATGAAAACCGTTGAAAAGCACTCATTTCCGGAAATGCCATAATCAAATCAAATTTGCAAAATGCACCACAATTAACCGTGGATCCACCCCTCCGTGGACCCCTACCGAGACCCCGTCGGATCTAACCCATAGTGGTTAAAAGCAAGCTCGCGGATCCACCCCTATATGGACCCCTACCGAGACCCCGTCGGATCTAACCCGTAGTGAGCATACTCATGCAATACTAACATGCTAAGAATGTAAGTTCATTAAGAATACTCACTAGAGATGGACATTAACTCGACATCATTACCAAACTCTTCAAAAATACAATAACAAGAATAAATACGGAATACACGATTCCATAACTTTAAACAATAGGAGTATCATCATAAAATCCTTCAACGTTCAAAATAATCAAATCATAATCAATTCTCAAAACACCGTTCACAAAACACACGCGTTTTGAAAGAAAGCCTTTAACGAGGCCAAACCGAAATCCTTTGGAACTTCATTTCAAATAACCAAACAAACACATCAAGACGACCACCGATCATCATATCCATAAAACGAGAAAAGTATGGGCAAGGTACTTGCCTCGGTTAATAGACGGTGATACGAACGGAAAGGAAGAATCGAACACGACCACGAGGAACCGGCGGAAATGAACCTAACGATTCGAATACCACAATCACAACCAACTCTAAACGAATACGGAAATGGAATACACCCAAAAACCCGCCTACGATTCATGTATATTCGTGCCAAAATAACAACGAGGGCGGACCACAACCAAACCCTCTCGATTCCGTAAAAACCCACAAAATGTCCATGAATCCGTAGGAAAACTAAAGGTACTAACAATATTAATCGTATACATCATGAATCCACCAACAAAACGGAACGAATCGGAAGAAAAACCCAAAATCCCCAAATTAATCGAAAATAGGGTTATAGAGATAATACCTTTGGAGATTCAGGTACTAAGATCCGTAGAACACGCGTTAGATTGATAATCCGGGCCTCACAACCGAAGGAAAATGATAAAAATCAACCCCCCAAAAGAAGAATGCTTGAGAAGTCCTCCTCCTCTCTCACTCTCTCTCGCGTCTAAGGAAGAAGAAGAAGGAAATGAGCTGTTCACGCTCAAAACACACAATTATAGAGGGTTGACCGCATTGTGTGCCGCGGCACAGCTGAGGTGTGCCGGCACGTGCCAAAATTTACTCCTGTGGTTCGGCGGTGCCGCAAAGACGGCTGCGTGTGCCGCGGCACTCGGTACAGTCGGGTTTTGGTCGCAGATGTCACACGGGTGTGCCGCGGCACTGGACGGGTGTGCCGCGGCACTGACTCGGCACTGTGCCGCGGCACCGGATGGGTGTGCCGCGGCACACAATACAGTTCGCTCGACCAACAACTGGAGAAATTTGTGTGCCGCGGCGCACACACCTTGTGCCGCGGCCCACACCCCTTTTGGGTCCCAAAATGATAAAAATGATCCGGAAAGAGAATAAAAACGATAGGAATCAATATTTGGGAACCAATAACACGAAATGGATCCACGACAACCCCGAAACGGCGGTTCCGCACAACAATAATGAGAATACAGTTCGACAGTTGATAGGAAGGACACACTGAAAGGTACACGAGGGTCACTACGATCGATAAATACACCAAAAATAAAAATACAAGGGAAAGAAAAATGCGGATATTACATTCTACCCTTCTTAAAAGAAGTTTCGTCCCGAAACTTAAAACAAGTAGGGGGAAGCAATATACCCGCCAGGAAAACTCGACGAGATACACAAAAACAGAAAACTCGCGCCCAACGGCGAAATGCTGCAAGAAACACAAAGAGACATACGGCGTGAAAACACGCTTCACGACGACCAACACAACGTCGCCGTTAGGGATATAATAAAACCAACAAGTGACAAGCTTCATCAAATGGATAATACAATCAAGTCAATTATCCGACAATCACAAAACACAACGAACGAAAATCAATATGATTGACCAACCTAACGGTACATCAATCAAAAAGCGATCCAACCGCTGAACAAATACGGAATCCCACCGCCCAAGGGTTGGAAGATCGAAAACGAGACTAAATTCCCGAACTGAAGGGAATTACGAAGGAGCCTGAACGTTCACCAATCACGGAACGAGATCAACAAAAACCGAACAATCAAACGATCGAGCTACAACGATCGAGACAACAAAAATCGAACAATCATGTTCGAATCACGAAGAACAATAAAGTTCAAACAACAACTCCCAGGATGATCTGGTGAGAACAACAAGACATGCATCCCCATAAGATCTACAGGAAAGGGAATAGCGATTGAAAAGTCACAACTACAAACGAGTTATTCCGAAACAATACCACACTTGTTCGATCAACAAAAGCAAGGGGCAGGACAAGCTCAGAAATGTTAACGAACATAAACGAGTCGACAGAGTCGAAAACACAAGAGTTCCAAATCCGATCCACTTCGAATAAAAAAAACTAATAGAACTAGATGATGTCACTCCCGAACAAGGTTCACAAGAATCGAACCGAACTCGAAAAAGTCACAGCGATAACCAGATCGACCCACAACAAGATCACAGTTCGTTCGGACGATGAAACCGAAATACAGAACAAGTTCATATAGTATCAACGGACATGAGCGAATCGATAGACTGGATAAAGAGAAAATACGGAAGTCAAAATAGTACGGGTATTACCTCCGACCTCGTCCACGAAATTCACAAAAACAGGAGCAAGGTAACAAGACATCAAACAACCGACACATAACGGAACGATCACCGATGAACACGGTCATACCAAACCAAGCTCTAACAGCTCGCACATGCGCGACAACGCAGAAATCACCACGAGGCGACAACATTCAACACCACATTCCACCTCTCACAGAGGGCTAACACAACAAATGTGTGGAAAGCGACTCAACGCTCACACCGCCAATTCTATCATACTCGGGAGCAAACATCAAAATGACAATGCGAACATCATACATACATACCCAGCCCTCAAACGGGAATGGATAGGTTTTAAAAATGAAAACCTCATTTTAAAAATAATTTAGAAGAACACCGGTTAATCTTGAGTATCACCTTTCAAAAAGTACAAACGTGAAACATTGTTATCGAGACTTTGAAAACCATCATGCACTTGGTAAAAATGAGGACATCTTCTTTTAGCGAAAGACTTTCAGAAATATTCGACCCTCGGGTCTAAGTATAAGTGTTTCTAAACATCGAAAATATCTCAAAATACTTTTGGTCCTCAATTGGAATTTTTTTTTTTTTTGAAATATATTGCGGCACGAGAAAGTACCTCGAAAACACCGCAAGAAAATAATTCGTTTTAAAAGTACGTCTCGAAATTTAATTTTCTAAGATACTCAAGGTTTTCAAAAATCCAATAGGCCAGAATGCCCAAAACTCACACATATCGACGTTCACTAAAACAACTCCTAGTACACGCATCAAAACGTTTACAATCAAGACAATACACGTCTTTAAACGGAAATAAACGAAAAAAAATACCACATTCAGAACAAACCAATGACCCCATTCGAGGCCTCTAAGGACCCTCCCGCACTGGCTAGTGAACAAGTCGAACGCGTATAAGCACAAAGCCTCCACAAGAGAACTTGTAAAACGTGCAAATCGATTCGAAAATCATCAGCAACGGACAAAAACAACAATAAAAAGACATCACAAGCGACGACACTCCTCGTATAAATCAAATACGAGAGTCGACTAAATACATATCGTGAAATCAAAATCCACATAAGGATTCCATCTCTTAACAAATAATCATAAAAAAAATAGCTCGTGTCACACGAGGCACAACACAAAGAAGGGAGACTTACTTCCACAGGTCGCACGAAGATGATGATCGCCCCACGATACTAATCACGACCAACAAACTCAGACGACGCGTCGCGACACGACTCAGTCAGATAAAATCCAACGAAACAAGACTCAAACAACACGACTTGACCCGACAACCTAGGTTTTTCTCAACATGGCTCCGATACCATTTATGTAACACCCCCAATCCGTTCAGGGATATTACACGCCGTAGAACCTTTCCTCAAGGATCTACCTGTTAGGAATATGCCCTCGAATGCCACTCAGGGGATGAGAGAGTAGGGGCATTGTACTTGTAATTATGGAATAAATAATAAAAAAAAGGCAATTCGATTCATTCACTGTTTATTGTATTTCAATTGCATTCTTGACTTGGTAAACATTGAAGTGAAGTCCATGTAAATAAACTGAACATTCCATTCTCGTTATGGGATAAGAGAAAATGCACTGGAAGTGTTTAAAGTTTATTTACGTAAATCGTCATAAGTCAATAAACTTAAATGGGCATTAAGTTTTTAATAAGATTTGTATAACTAATGCTAGGACATGTGCATGTCTTGATAGCATAGTTATAAGTATATTGGTGGGACCAGTATACTCGAACTCGACTCATACTCGATTCAGTCACACGGTATTCACTCTCGGAGAGTCGATGACGAATCGAAAGGTTGTGATAGTATATGTGGACCTTTGACTTGAGGGTTCAGTAGAAGGTGTGCCTGTGACGTTTAGTTTGTCATTAGAGTAGTTAGACTCATTTGCTTAATTGCTGAGTCGACCTCGAAGTGCGGACTATACGGGCAGGTAGCAGTCTTTACTGTACGCCAAGAAAGGATTCTATCTCCTGTTAGTGAGCAGACGAATGTCCTATACGGTTAATGGCAAATAAGATCATAAGTCTTTAGCCAAAGCATTCTGATATAGTAGTATTAGATACACTATTGATCAATTGGTCTTGATTTGCATTAACACATGTATAGAGTTTAGTCAACAGTAGGGTTTGACTTTACCGTGACCCGAAGACTTGACCGGGACATCTGATGAACGGTCTATACGTATATAGTATTCACGACATAATGGTTCTAGAATGATCCCTTCATTCGTTCTCAGTCGGGGTTTACAGTGCGGCCCGCTAGGCTGGCTAAGTGCTGCCCGCACTCATTGGTTCCTCCCAATGCCGGCTGAGACGGACCTACAGAGTCGCGCATTAGGAGCATTGACGGATAAATGTGAATTTATTATCTCTCTATTAATATTAGATATTGGATATCTAATTATGATTTATTGGATAAATCAAATAGCGGTCTTATGAATTAAAATTAAGTTACCGGGTAATTAATTTAATTCATAAATTATATTTCTTAGAGAAATATATTTGTATTTGATATAATTAATTAATTAGATTAATTAATTAATATAAATACATTGATAATTAAACGGAGTGTATTTAACGGAGTCGTTTGATGAACGTCCGATACACGAGCCGAGTGGCTCGGATCATTTCTAGGAAACTTCCTAAATGGGCCGCCCCTTCCCTACCTCACATGGTATTATTACTTGCATGTGTGTTGTGGTTGTCTTGATTAAGTCTTCATGTGTTAAGATGCTTGATGATTTTATTATATATACATGTGAGTTGTTTTTGTATATATATATAATCATCAACACATCAACTTAAGTGTGGACTTGTGACAACACACACATACTAACCTGCAAAAAAAACAGCCCTGGACGTGAGTTCAAGTGAGGAGAGAGAGAAAAAATTTTCCTTCTTCATTTTGTTCATCTTTGAGGTGAAAAGAAGTAAGAAAAATTAAGAGAGAAAAAATTCCTACAACACTTCCTAGCCGTGTTCTTCATAGAACGGAGTGTTGTAGATTTTTCCGGGCAACTTCCGACGCGTGTGAAGTAGAGACTTCGAATTTTCGGTGCTTGGAACGAAGGGATTTCGTGTTCGGGACGGGATCGTGATCATCGTCTACACTTTACGAAGATTTATTTCAAAGGCTTCAAGGGTATGAATCTTTATCTTTGAATTTTTTTTTCGTATATACGTTACTTGATCGATCCTGTTTGGGATTCATATTTATTTCCGCTGCGTATTTCGTTTTATTTTCGGAATCCCAACAGGATCGATCAAGTAACGTATATACGAAAAAAAAAAAATTCAAAGATAAAGATTCATACCGGTCAATGTTTCCGTATATACGATTATTTGTGCATTTTGAATGCTTTTGGATGATGATTATGATTTAGAATCATGTTTGGAATAATTGTAGATTTTAAATTGTTCGTTGTAGCATCACGTTTTTTGAAGAAACGGTCGCCGAAAGCAGGTGTCGGCAAGATCGCTTGGCGGCCTTGCCTGCATCGCCGAGCATGATCGGCATGTCTCGCCACGGCCGAGAATGATCGGCCACCGCCAAGCTTGGCTCGGCCAGCCCTCGGGTTTTGGCCCGATTTTGAATCGGGCATGGTGGGCCTAAACCGGATTGTCCGGACTCGCTTTAAGTTTATATTTCGTTGTAATTATTTCCCAAAATTTAAATTGGATTTTAATTTGACTAAATTAATATTTGGAATATTTTTTTTTGTGTTAAGGGAAATAAATTAAACGAGAATATTATTTTGGCTGGATTACTTCGAACGAATTAAAATGACAATTATTAGTATTAATTGGATTAATACCATTAAAATTGAATAGATTAATTTTATATTGATTGGATTAATATATTAATTGATTATTTAATTTTAATGCCATTTTATATTAATTGAATTAATATAGTAGAAATTGAATAGATTAATTTATAGATTAATTAGATTAATTTATATTAAAAATTAATTGTTTAATTTCATTGCCATTACATGTTGTATGAAATCCTTATGTGATGGTGATATAGCTCGTGGACTTAGTTTTTGATTTGTTCGATTCGATTGGGTTGTAAAGGCCGTTTTGAGCCTATTTATATTTACTAGAAAAACTTGTATAGGATGCAATTTTTCAATGATGTAATTATTATTTTGGGTATGAAGAAGACCGAAGACAACCGACCGAGAAGACGAAGAATCGAAGATTTTTTTTATTGGGTCATTCGCTTGGCCCAGTACTTAGGAATTAGGTCCATGAGCTATATGTTGGTAGTAACTAGGTTACTGTTTTCTGTTTTTCATTTTGAATGATTGACAAACCAACAAACGCGCGTATAATTGAATTAATGTGCAAAGTGTAACATTAATCGCGAAATTCTCCCGACTACAAACAGACTAAGTTTGAAAAAGGTTACGAGGTTTCCTACCCTCCATCAAACTCGTAGAAAATTGATACCCGAGCTGGTGTGCTATGCTTCCGAGTTATCGGGGTAGTACATTTGGTAGAGGTTGAAAAATTCTTGAGTGCATTAGATGCCTTCGGTTGGTGATAAATTTCGCCCTAGAAACCTGATAGGTTGCCGGGTGAGATTCAATAGTCAAACTGATAGACGTTGATGGTCAACAACTTAGATAGTCTGGATTGCCAAGAAACCTGATAGGTTGAGGGCATGAAGACTAGGGGTAAAATAAGATCAAATCATCCGTTAGACGGGTTGGTGTTAGACACCACTTTACAGAAATTAATTGGCAAGAAACCTGATAGGTTGCGTCTGTTAAAATTTGTAAAGAACTTGATCACCACTAAGAAGTCGATCTAACCATGATTTCCAGATTATAACATGGGAGTGTATAATTTCGATAAAATTAGTGGGAACCGAGACAAGAATTATACAAGCCCTTAAGTTCTATACTCGATCATAATTAAACAAGTCACTAATTTAATCTTGTCTAAATCTTTGCAGAAAACGAAATTGAATCTCTCTAAAATGGCTAAAAACCCACTTGCAATACTACTTGAAAAGAATCTCCTAACTGGCCCTAACTTTGTTGACTGGTTGCGGAATCTGATGATTGTACTCAGTATGGAGTCTCTGGGATACGTCTTGGAGGCGGACATTCCACCGACTCCAATCCGGACTAGGGGTAATCAGGAAGACATTGACGTCCATGAAAAATGGGTCAAGGATGATGTGCTAGTCCGTGGTTTTATGATGGGCTCAATGACTAATGAGCTGCAGAGAGCGCACGAGAAAATGACTTCTGCTAGGCAGATTCTCGCACACTTGACCGAACTTTATGGAGAGCACAGTAGGACTGCTAGATATGAGATATCAAAGTAGTTGTTCAGTGCTAGGATGAAAGAAGGGGAGAAAGTGGGAGACCACGTCCTCAAGATGATCTCTATGATTGAGCGGCTTGAGGTGCTCAACTTTAATATGGATTTATCCCTTCAAATTGATCTCATCCTTCAATCTCTACCTGACTCTTTCACGCAGTTTGTAATGAATTTCAACTGTAATGAAATTACATGCACATTAGCTGGGCTAATGAATAAACTGGTGACGGCGCAGTCTAACATGAAGACTAAACCGAGAGAGGCTGCTCTTGTGATTTCTTCTGGGCCTAAGAGGTCCAAGAACAAGAAGAAAAAGACCTACGAGCGACAAACCCAAGAAAGGGGTGCAAAGGAAAGGGCAAGGCCCGAAAGATTCAAAAGGTAGGCGGTCCAAAACCTACGGACAGATGCCTTGAATGCGGTGAGTCACATCGCGAAGGACTTGTCCCAAGATTAATGGCGCATCAGTGCACGGAACTTTTTGTTTTTGAAACTAATTTTTCCGCTCCTGTATATAATGCTTCAATGATTCTGGAATCAGGTGCCACTTCTCACATTTGTACTATGAATAAGGATCTGGAAAGAAGTAGAAAAATGGACGATTGGGAAATAATGATCACCGTTGGAAGCGGACAAAGTGTCGAGGCAACCGATATTGGATCAATCCTTCCAGGTTTAGAATCGTTTTATTTTGACATTAGATGAAGTACTTGTTTTGCCCAAGGGGCATAAAAACATTGTATCCATTCCAGTCTTGGACCGGAAAGGATTTTGTTTCTTCATTGGAAATGGCAGTTGTAAAATTTATTTTCGAAATAAATTGGTTGGAACAGCTACATTGTTGAATGGTTTATATCATTTGAACATGCAAAATAAAACAGCAGTGAACACTATAACTAGGAAACGTGGTAGGCAAGATACTAATCAAGCTCTTAAATGGCACCTTAGACTTGGTCATGTTGGTCAGACCAAGGTTCAGAAAATGGAAAAAGATGGACTTTTAAGTCCATTGGGTGTAGAACCCTATCCAACTTGTGAATCTTGCCTTAGAGGCAAAATGACTAAGTTCCCCTTCACAGGGACTTTTGAAAGGGTTGCCGATAAACTTGGATTGGTGCATACCGATGTTTGTGGTGCTTTAGAAGTAGCCCGAGACGGATATCAATATTTCATAATGTTCACAGATGATCATACTAGGTATGGGATTGTGTACTTAATGAAACATAAATATGAAGCCTTTGCTAAATTCAAAGAATTTAAGGCCCTAGTTGAAAAACAAACTGGATGTCATATCAAAGCACTTCGGTCGGACCGAGGTGGCGAATGAGTTTGATGAGTTCCTTAAGGAACATGGAATAGTTTCACAATTCACGCCTCCAGGAACCCCACAGTTAAATGGTGTTTCAGAAAGGAGAAATCGGACTTTGTTGGACATGGTTCGCTCCATGTTAAATTACACTGATTTACCTATTTACCTGTGGGGGTATGCCTTACTAACCGCTGCCTATATCCTAAATAGATGTCCTTCCAAATCTGTTCCTATCACTCCGCATGAGATGTGGAAGGGTAAGAAACCAAGCCTTAATCACATAAGGATTTGGGGATGTCCAGCCTATGTCAAAAAGGCTAAGGTGGACAAACTGGAAGCGAGGTCCATAAAAGGACGTTTCATAGGATACCCAGAGGACTCGATGGGTTATCTATTCTACATGCCGGAAGACCATAGGGTCGTTGTGGCATTACAAGCGCACTTCCTTGAGGATGAATTCATTCAGGAAGGTGGCTCGGGTAGAAATATCTCTTTGGAAGAGCATAATGAAACTCCTAAGGAGACATCTGATCAGGGATCAAGAACCGAACCTATTGTAACACAACCTCCACTTCGAAGGTCTGATAGGGTATCTCACTTACCTGAGAGGTACGGCTATACACATGTCGAAGAACTGGGTCTCCACAACACACCTGATAGCAGTGAAAACGACCCTGTCACCTATGACCAAGCGATAGTGGATGTAGACTCCGATAAATGGCAAGAAGCAATGGAAGCTGAGATAGACTCGATGCATACCAATCAGGTCTGGACTCTAGTAGATCTTCCAACTGGCATGAGGACTATTGGAAATAAATGGATCTATAAGAGAAAGACTGGTGGGGATGGCAAGGTTGATGCCTATAAGGCCAGGCTTGTGGCAAAGGGTTATACCCAAAGGGAAGGAATCGATTATCATGATACCTTCTCACCCGTAGCTATGATAAAGTCGATTCGCATGATGCTTGCCATTGCTGCCTATTATGATTATGAAATATGGCAAATGGACATCAAAACGGCTTTTCTAAATGGATACCTCGAGGAGGAAATCTATATGGAACAGCCTAAGGGTTTTGTGTCCAAAGATAATATTCATAAAGTGTGTAAGCTGCAACGAGCCATTTATGGTCTGAAGCAAGCTTCTCGGAGTTGGAACCTTCGATTTGACGAAGCAGTCAAGGATTTTGACTTCGTACGAAATGAGGAGGAACCGTGTGTTTACAAAAAGGTCAGTGGGAGCAACATTGTGTTCTTAGTACTATATGTAGATGATATTCTACTTATAGGAAATAACATAGCAATGCTCAGCACTGTGAAAGCTTGGCTTTCTAAAACGTTCTCCATGAAAGACTTGGGAGAAGCTTCCTATATTCTAGGGATCCGTCTTTACAGAGATAGACCGCGAAGAATGATAGGACTTTCCCAAGCCCTTTATATCGATAAAATCCTGAGAAGATTCAAGATGGATGAATCTAAAAGAGGGTTCCTTCCCATGCGACATGGAATTCATCTCACCACGAAAATGTGTCCTCAAAGTGAGGAAGACAAGAGAGAGATGAGTAAGGTACCCTATGCCTCGGCAGTGGGTAGCCTCATGTACGCTATGTTGTGTACGAGACCAGACTTAGCCTACGCTGTGAGTATGGTAAGTCGATTTCAAGCAAACCCGGGAAGGGAACATTGGACTGCCGTAAAGAACATTCTTAAGTACTTAAGAAGAACTAGAGATTTAGTTCTTACTTATGGTGGTGGAGAACTGAAGGTGATTGGATTCACCGATTCTGATTTTCAAGGAGACAATGCCGACTCTAAGTCGACATCTGGGTATTTGTTTACTCTCAATGGAGGAGCAGTATCTTGGAGAAGCTCCAAGAAAATCGCTACTGCAGATTCCACCTGCCAAGCAGAGTATCAAGCTACCTCAGAGGCTAGCAAAGAAGCATTTTGGATGCAGAAGTTTATACAAGAACTTCAAGTGGTGCCTAACGCGGAGTTGCCTATATCACTATTCTGTGATAATGATGGAGCTGTCGCCCAAGCTAAGGAGCCGAGGGCTCACCACAACACCAAGCATATAGAGAGAAAGTACCACATCGTTCGAGAGATGGTGGAAAAGTTTATGTTTCATTGGAAAGAGTAGACTCAGAAGACAATGTCTCTGACCCGCTGACTAAGCCATTATCTCAGGCCGTCTTGGAAAGACATCTGAAGAACATGGGTATTGGATATCATGATGTGTGGCATTGAGTGCAAGTGGGAGATTGTTAGGAATATGCCCTCGAATGCCACTCAGGGGATGAGAGAGTAGGGGCATTGTACTTGTAATTATGGAATAAATAATAAAAAAAGGCAATTCGATTCATTCACTGTTTATTGTATTTCAATTGCATTCTTGACTTGGTAAACATTGAAGTGAAGTCCATGTAAATAAACTGAACATTCCATTCTTGTTATGGGATAAGAGAAAATACACTGGAAGTGTTTAAAGTTTATTTACGTAAATCATTCGCAAGTCAATAAACTTAAATGGGCATTAAGTTTTTAATAAGATTTGTATAACTAATGCTAGGACATGTGCATGTCTTGATAGCATAGTTATAAGTATATTGGTGGGACCAGTATACTCGAACTCGACTCATACTCGATTCAGTCACACGGTATTCACTCTCGGAGAGTCGATGACGAATCGAAAGGTTGTGATAGTATATGTGGACCTTTGACTTGAGGGTTCAGTAGAAGATGTGCCTGTGACGTTTAGTTTGTCATTAGAGTAGTTAGACTCATTTGCTTAATTGCTGAGTCGACCTCGAAGTGCGGACTATACGGGCGGGTAGCGCCTTTACCGTACGCCAAGAAAGGATTCTATCTCTGTTAGTGAGCAGCGAATGTCCTATACGGTTAATGGCAAATAAGATCATAAGTCTTTGGCCAAAGCATTACGATATAGTAGTATTAGATACACTATTGATCGGTTGGTCTTGATTTGCATTAACACATGTATAGAGTTTAGTCAAGAGGGTTTGACTTTACCGTGACCCAAGACTTGACCGGGACATCGATGAAGGGTCTATACGTATATAGTATTCACGACATAATGGTTCTAGAATGATCCCTTCATTCGTTCTCGCCGGGGTTTACTGATGCGGCCCGCTAAGTGGCTAAGTGCTGCCCGCACTCATTGGTTCCTCCCAATGCCGGCTGAGACGGACCTACGGAGTCGCGCATTAGGAGCATTGACGGATAAATGTGAATTTATTATCTCTCTATTAATGTTAGATATTGGATATCTAATTATGATTTATTGGATAAATCAAATAGCGGTCTTATGAATTAAAATTAAGTTACCGGGTAATTAATTTAATTCATAAATTATATTTCTTAGAGAAATATATTTGTATTTGATATAATTAATTAATTAGATTAATTAATTAATATAAATACATTGATAATTAAACGGAGTGTATTTAACGGAGTCGTTTGATGAACGTCCGATACACGAGCCGAGTGGCTCGGATCATTTCTAGGAAACTTCCTAAATGGGCCGCCCCTTCCCTACCTCACATGGTATTATTACTTGCATGTGTGTTGTGGTTGTCTTGATTAAGTCTTCATGTGTTAAGATGCTTGATGATTTTATTATATATACATGTGAGTTGTTTTTGTATATATATAATCATCAACACATCAACTTAAGTGTGGACTTGTGACAACACACACACATACTAACCTGCAAAAAAAAACAGCCCTGGACGTGAGTTCAAGTGAGGAGAGAGAGAAAAAATTTTCCTTCTTCATTTTGTTCATCTTTGAGGTGAAAAGAAGTAAGAAAAATTAAGAGAGAAAAAATTCCTACAACACTTCCTAGTCGTGTTCTTCATAGAACGGAGTGTTGTAGATTTTTCCGGGCAACTTCCGATGCGTGTGAAGTAGAGGCTTCGAATTTTCGGTGCTTGGAACGAAGGGATTTCGTGTTTGGGACGGGATCGTGATCATCGTCTACACTTTACGAAGATTTATTTCAAAGCTTCAAGGGTATGAATCTTTATCTTTGAATTTTTTTTTTCGTATATACATTACTTGATCGATCCTGTTTGGGATTCGTATTTATTTCCGCTGCGTATTTCGTTTTATTTTCGGAATCCCAACACTACCAGGCTAGTAACATCATTAAACATATCGACAATGCCTTTAAGGCTAAAGTGACTCAGTAGACCGATTTGTTCTTTCAATAAAAATATACAACTCAATTACAAACACATACCCACGCAGGGGTCAAAATACAATAAACTCCCGTACAACGGGGAAAAGGTACTGCAGCGGAAAAGAAAATACAACTAGACTAATACGACATCAACGGATCCTCGTGTGATTAGTATCGTTCATCTTTCATCATCCTTCGTGCCGACCCTGTGTTATGCTCCAAAACCTGAATGCAAAAATAGACATCCACCCCCCGAATACTCGGGGGTTAGCAAACCTCCACTGTTTTGCTAGTGCAAGTACAAAGTGCAAATACGAACCATACAATTCACATTCCACGAATAACAATAATCAGGAATCCTAAAAGATTCAAATACAACAAGATGAACACTTCCCGAGGCGAGAGTTTGAGTAAAGACTTCCCAACAAGATCAAAATATCAAGGGAAACAATTTATAAAATGATTTGAAATACCATCGGGAGTTTTAATAGAAAACGATTTTGGATTATCAAATCCTAATTTTCAAAACCCAAAAGACGAAAGGGGTCACTGCCCCAAAAGTTTACTTTCCGAAAAATGACCTTTACCAAACCGTTGGGATTTTAGCCCCAAATCCGTAAAATGACTTTTACAAAACGTTTGGATTTTAGCCCCAATCTCATCAACTCACAGTACACAAGAACGACCACAAGGTTCGTCTCCCAACATCAAAATCCACAAATAAAGGATTTAACACAAACAACAAAATACTCTAGTGCCATCCTAGCCAAGTAAGCCAAACGAACCCTTACCTCTTACACACTTAGTCAATGCATGCAATCATGAAAACCGTTCAAAAGCACTCATTTCCGGAAATGCCATAATCAAATCACATTTGCAAAATGCACCACAATTAACCGTGGATCCACCCCTCCGTGGACCCCTACCGAGACCCCGTCGGATCTAACCCGTAGTGAGCATACACACACACACACACGTTACTCATGCAATACTAACATGCTAAGAATGTAAGTTCATTAAGAATACTCACTAGAGATGGCCATTAACTCGACATCATTACCAAACTCTTCAAAAATACAATAACAAGATTAAATACGGAATACACGATTCCATAACTTTAAACAATAGGAGTATCATCATAAAATCCTTCAACGTTCAAAATAATAAAATCATAATCAATTCTCAAAACACACGCGTTTTGAAAGAAAGCCTTTAACGAGGCCAAACCGAAATCCTTTGGAACTTCATTTCAAATAACCAAACAAACACATCAAGACGACCACCGATCATCATATCCATAAAACGAGAAAAGTATGGGCAAGGTACTTGCCTCGGTTAATAGACGGTGATACGAACGGAAAGGAAGAATCGAACACGACCACAAGGAACCGGCGGAAATGAACCTAACGATTCGAATAACACAATCACAACCAACTCTAAACGAATACGGAAATGGAATACACCCGAAAACCCGCCTACGATTCATGTATATTTGTACCAAAATAACAACGAGGGCAGACCACAACCAAACCCTCTCGATTCCGTAAAAACCCACAAAATATCCATGAATCCGTAGGAAAACTAAAGGTACTAACAATATTAATCGTATACATCATGAATCCACCAACAAAACGGAACGAATCGGAAGAAAAAACCCAAAATCCCCAAATTAATCGAAAATAGGGTTCTAGAGATAATACCTTTGGAGATTCAGGTACTAAGATCCGTAGAACACGCGTTAGATTGATAATCCGGGCCTCACAACCGAAGGAAAATGATAAAAATCAACCCCCCAAAAGAAGAATGCTTGAGAAGTCCTCCTCCTCTCTCACTCTCTCTCGCGTCTAAGGAAGAAGAAGAAGGAAATGAGCTGTTCACGCTCAAAACACACAATTATAGAGGGTTGACCGCATTGTGTGCCGCGGCACAGCTGAGGTGTGCCGCGGCACAGGCCAAAATTTACTCCCAGGGTTCGGCAAGGTGTGCGGCACGGCTCGCATGTGCGCAAGACGGCTCGCATGTGCCGCGGCACCCGCATGATCGGGTTTTGGTCGCAGATGTCACACGGGTGTGCCGCGGCACCGGACGGGTGTGCCGCGGCATCGACTGCACCGTGCCGCGGCACGGATTGGTGTGCCGCGCACACGCACGCTTAGCTCGACCAACAACTGGAGAAATTTGTGTGCCGCGGCGCACACACCTTGTGCCGCGGCCCACACCCCTTTTGGGTCCCAAAATGATAAAAATGATCCGGAAAGAGAATAAAAACGATAAGAATCAATATTTGGGAACCAATAACACGAAATGGATCCACGGCAACCCCGAAACGGCAGTTCCGCACAACAATAACGAGAATACAGTTCGACAGTTGACAGGAAGGACACACTGAAAGGTACACGAGGGTCACTACGATCGAGAAATACACCAAAAATAAAAATACAAGGGAAAGAAAAATGCGGATATTACATCCGCTACGCATTCGAAAATCATACAGCTTATTGTACTCTTAACTTTCTAAACTGTTTATTGTCCGAGGTGGTTTATTGAGCTTCAAGAACATATTATGTATTCCACCATTGGTTGGATTAACATTCATATTTTTGAGGTAAGTTCACTCCAATCCTTATTTCGCTTATCCATGGTTAAGTAAAATGTACATAGATTTATATCTGAGTCACTGGTGGAAGAACATGAAATGTGATGCATCATATATTTTTGCACAATATGATACAAAAAGTTAAGATTAAACATTGGAGACCATCCGGAATTATGAAGTCCCTATTCATGTGTGGAAATGTGGCATTATATCGATAGATACGTTACTGGATTTCTTATTATGAGGGGAAATAATATGTTTTGGGTTATCATCGACAGACTGATGAGATCATATCAATTCATTCATATACGAAAAGGCTACTAGAGCATAATAGTTGACTATATTTTTGTTTGAGAAATTATACGATGTACCAATGTCAATCACACATAATAAAGATGTTCGATTTTTTTCTTGATCATGGAAAGCCATTCATCGGGATATATGGACAAAATTGAATTTTAGTACAGCTTACCATACGCAAGCATAAAGCAGACATAACGTACTATTAAGATGTTATAAGATACGTTGAGAGCTTGTGTGCTTGATCGAGGAAAGGACTAGATCAGACATCTTGGTTTGTTCAAATTTTCATACAACAGCTGGAATGCAGGTATAAGCATGGAATATTTTGTGGCCTTGGACGAAAAGAGGCAACAATCACCATTATATTGGGATGATGTATTGGATATGGTTATAAATAAGCTTAATTTATTTAAAAAGACGATCTAAAAGATCATTGTTGCTCGGGAACACATGTTGGCAGCTAAGAGTTGTCAAAAATCATATGTCGATGATCGGTAGTATGTCCCTTATAATTTCAAGTTGGTGATCACATTTGGGTCACGACATCGCGGACGAGAGGCATACATCATTTTTGCCGGAAGGGCAAGTTGAGACATATGTTTAATAATCCATTTGTGATCTTGGAGTGAATTTGGGAAGTTGCATATCGATTAGCATTGTTTCCGTCATTGGACGTAGTTTATAATGTTTTTCATGTCTTCGAGTTGAGGAAGTATATTTACAACCCAATTCGGGAACTCAATTTTGAAGTATTGGAGATCTCTAGCGATGCTATGTTCAATAAGGTACCTTTAGCAATTCTATGGAAGTATTTGAAGTCATTGAGAAACAAAGTAAGGCCGCTCGTGAAGGTTTAGTGGTCACACCAAGGTGTTGAAGTAGCGACTTAGGAAATTGAATCTAGTATGTGATAAGTGTCAGTTTTATACACTTATCCATGATTTGTATTGATATATTTCACCCATAATTATGCTACTCTACTCATTTTTGCTTTAAATTAATTAGTTTTTAATAATTTTATTTTTATAGGATGAAGATGTAATTTGAAGCCTTAATCTCAAGAAATAACATGTTTATAAAATATTCTCTTTATTTAGTTTTTATGTATTCATGTTGTAGAGCTTTACGAGATGAGTTCGGCAGTCTTTCCAGATTCAAAATCAGAGTTATATATCAAAAGTTATCATTCGAAGAAGATTTGGGGCGAAAATGGAAAAGTCTAAGAAATTCTGGGCTGAAAATGAAGTCTAAAACTCCATACAGGCGTAACATCTGAAAGTTACGGCCGTAACTCACACATCAACTAATGTGCAAAAAGCCAAAGCAAAGTTACGACCGTAACATCCAAAGCATACGGCCGTAAGCCCTCTATGTTACGGCCGTAACTCTTGACAGATGTATGATAATTTTTAAATCTTTTATACTTTTGGTCTATTATTGAGGAAATGGCTGGCCTTGTTCCGATCTAATGTAATAATGCTGAAGTTTTGGAGCTATTAGATGACATTAGGTATATAAATAGACCCCTTAGATCCATCATTAATCATCATTCATCTTATATTTTTCCTACTTTGTAATATTTTTCTGTGTGAAGAACACACTTGTGTTCTTGAGAGTGTATGTAATAGTGGTTTAGCTTATATTGTTAAGGGAGTTTATTGCTTCTTTCTCCTTTATCTACTAAGGGAGTTAGGATCAATTCTTTCACTTTTTCAACTAATAATGACCACTCAAGCTTGTAATATGTTGAATAAACCTTTCATGGGCTAAGTTATCCTTAGTTGGGATTATAAACAAGGTTTGTCATGTTATTTAAGTTTGTATAATGATCTATTATGGATTACTTATTATTGTGTGTAATTTTCATTGTTTTATCAATCTTTATTTATTTGGCCAATAAATGATGATATTTATGGTCTTCATATATTTCGAAAGAAAATATGTTTGATTAGATCAAATGATCTTCACTCTAAGTTGTTCTAGGGGATAGAAATATACCTCTAGACCTTAGATGATTCTTTGAGTTATTTTCATAAAATCTAATGTTATGTATTGAAGCCAATTAACATAGAAATATAGTGGATTGATTCAATATATAAGGGGCATTTTGACATTCGAAAGAGGAACCGTCTTTTTAAGGAAAATTGAATCTACACAATATAATAAGTACATTCATCTTATGATCTCCTATACATCTCCTATAACTAATGATGAACTAAGTTTGTAATCCCAACTATTTTATTTTACCCTTTTATTAATCTATTATTAGTGCAATCTTTCATTTTCTTAAATTTTAGAACTATTATTGCATTTTCCTTGCAATTGTCAAACCAAACTTTTAAATTGTGTGTTTCGCTTATATAAATCTCTATAACAAAGAAATAAAGTGTATAATTCAATATATTACTTAACTTCCTCGTGGGATCGATAAACCGGACTCAAAAAATCCATTTACTACTTGATACGATATCGTGTACTTGCGATAGTTACACAAAAGACGTGTTAAGTGTTTGGCGCCGATTTTTTTTACCTTATTCTTCTTGTATAAATAAGCATTGTGCTTGTTTCTTTTATTCATCCCTCAAACTTGTACTTTTCGTTTTTTTTTTTCTCAAATTAGTTTCATTTCAAAAATAGAATCATCATCTTGCACAAAAAGATTTAACTCAGTCTGCATTTTTGGTGGAGCTAGTCATGGAACAGAGGCATGCTTTACTGATGAATATGCAAGATCGCATAACTCACATGATGAATAATTCTGACGCCTTTATCACCCTTCCCGGTGGTTTTGGCACTTTTGAGGAACTTTTTCATGTGGTTACCAGAGCCCAGCTAAATGTTCATAAAAAACCAATAGGTGTGCTTATTGTCAATGGTTTCTTTGATGGTTTATTATCTTTCATCGACTACTCTGCTGAAAAGGGTTTTATTTCCGAGCGTGCTAAACGAATCATAGTCGTTGCAACAACACCAGAAGAACTAGTCAAAAAACTCATTGAATTTGTTCCTCAACCAGATCCAGCTCTAGCTAATATTGTCTGGATGGAAGATTTCACCGTGAGAAAATGAAAAGTGGATTTATTTCTCTCCCTTTGATAACCGATATCGGACCTCTTGTTATTTTTATTTTCTGTTGTGTGTAAAAATCATGCTAAATAATGGCAGCTTAAGGAATTTCTTTTTGATCTCTTGACGCGCATCTATTCGCGATTTATGTATTGTTTTTTTTTGCTGTAATTTTTATTATTTGTTTTTAATAAAAGCATTGATGGCAGCGTAAGGCCACTCTTCGGACTTTCCTGAAGCGCATCTTAAAAATTGTGTTATACTTCCGGGTATATTTTATTTTTTTTGTTGTTGTTTGCCTCGTATATTTTTTTTTCTTGCAGATCCAAAAAGGCATTAGCTCAAGGATCAACTTTCACAAGAGGGACTATTCTTCTTTTCTCCCTTGCTTTTTATTATTTTTTTAAACTGAGAATAATTTCCTTTTCAAGTTTGGGGGTGGTGTGTTTTGATTATTTTGGTGTGTTTAGCTCTAATTATTGTGGTGTGTTTTGATTATTTTTGTTATTTGGCTTTGATTTTTTTTAGTGTATATTTATATATATATTTATTTTGTTTTGTGAGATTTCTAGATCTGGCCATAACACCAATCAGTTAGCTATATACAAGCTTCTAAAATCGTTTTAACCGGTTAAAAAATTTGTATATTCCAAAAAATTTTAGCCTTAATATCTCTTTCCAAGCCTTGTAGTTATCATGTAAAATCGAGTCATTCGTTACCTTGAGAAAAGAAGAATCAGTCGGTTGATGAAAAATAGAACTGAAATTTACTTAATTTGAGGAGTTTTTGATTTTTCATGCTTAGCTAATAAATAATTTTCTGCAAAAATTCTATTCCCTAAAAAACAAGTCATTGGTGAAAGGAGGCTAGTTGAAAAAAAAAGAGGTGTTGAGCAGCAACAGCTGCCTAATTTTGGGGTCCTAAAATAACAACAAAAATAGAGGACCGATCCATTGTTGGTGCGTAGCTGCCGTCTCACACGAGAGGGGAAATATGTTGGTGAAAAGAGCTACACGTTAGCAAATAACGGTGTGAAAGCTATCACCTAAAAAAAAGAGATGGAAATTCTATTGGTGAAAAGAGCTACACGTTAGCAAATAACGGTGTGAAAGCTATCACCTAAAAAAATGGAAAATGTGTTGGTGAAAAGAGCTACACGTTAGCAAATAACGGTGTGGAAGCTATCACTAAAAGGGTTGTATATTATGCGCAGATTTGAATTAATTGGTGGCTGAATTTCAATACACTCAATTTCGTGAACAATCACAATATTTGATGACGCCGATGAAATTATTTTTCATATTGAGTCGAAAAATAAATGAGTGATCGAGAGCAACCAATAAAGGGAGTCGTGTGTGTCACGAGTGGGAAAGAAATAATCAACCTTTTGGGGGGAAACCTTGCATTTTGGAATTACAAAAATAAAACAGTGTTTTAACCTCAAAATCATTAGTAGATTTATTTTGAATCTTGATTCATTTCTATCTACTGTATAAAACTGGTTGTTGCGTAAATGGCATTTTGGTCTCTTTTTCTCTTTATATATATAAGTATTTTTCTTAATTTGTATGTGTTTTATTAATTTATGTGCTATTTTTATTTTTTACATTGAGTGTGATTAATAAAGAGTCTTGCTCGGGACTAGCAAGAATTCAAGTTTGGGGGTGTGATAAGTGTCAGTTTTATACACTTATCCGTGATTTGTATTGATATATTTCACCCATAATTATGCTACTCTACTCGTTTTTGCTTTAAATTAATTAGTTTTTAATAATTTTGTTTTTATAGGATGAAGATGTAATTTTAAGCCTTAATCGGATTGAATTACTGATTTACTCATGAAATAACATGTTTATAAAATATTCTCTTTATTGAGTTTCTATGTATTCATGTTGTAGAACTTTACAAGACGAGTTCGGCAGTCTTTTCGGATTCAAAATCAGAGTTATATATCAAAAGTTATCATCCGAAGAAGATTTGGGGTGAAAACGCAAAAGTCTAAGAAATTCTGGGCTGAAAAAGAAGTCTGAAACTCCATATGGGCGTAACATCTGAAAGTTACGGCCGTAACTCACACAGCAACTAATGTGTAAAAAGTCGAAGCAAAGTTACGGCCGTAATATCCAAAGCATACGGCCGTAAGTCCTCTATGTTACGGCCGTAACATCTGAAAGTTACGGCCGTAACTCTTGACAGATGTATGATCATTCTTAAATCTTTTATACTTTTAGTCTATTATTGAGGGGATGGCTGGCCTTGATCCGATCTAATGTAATAATGCAAGAGTTTTGGAGCTATTAGATGACTTTAGGTGTATAAATAGACCCCTTAGATCCATCATTAATCATCATTCATCTTATATTTTTCCTACTTTGTAATATTTTTCTTTGTGTGAAGAACACACTTGTGTTCTTGAGAGTGTATGTAATAGTTGTTTAACTTATGTTGTTAATTGATTTTATTGCTTCTTTCTCCTTTATCTACTAAAGGAGTTCGAATCAATTCTTTCCCTTTTTCAACTAATAATGACCACTCAAGCTTGTAATATGTTGAATAAACCCCTTCATGGGCTAAGTTATCCTTAGTTGGGATTATAAACAAGGTTTGTCATGTTATTTAAGTTTGTATAAAGATCTATTATGGATTACTTATTATTGTGTGTGATTTTCATTGTTTTACCAATCTTTATTTATTTGGCCAATAAATGATGATATTTATGGTCTTCATATGTTTCGAAAGAAAATATGTTTGAGTAGAGCAAATGATCTTCACTCTAAGTTGTTCTAGGGGGTAGAAATATACCTCTAGACCTTAGATGATTCTTTGAGTTATTTTCATAAAACTTAATGCTATGTATTGAAGCCAATCAACATAAAAATATAGCGGATTGATTCAATATATAAAGGGCGTTTTGACATTCGAAAGAGGAACCGTCTTTTTAAGGAAAATCGAATCTACACAATATAATAAGTACATTCATCTTATGATCTCCTATACATCTCCTATAACTAATGATGAACTAAGTTTGTAATCCCAACTATTTCATTTTACCCTTTTATTAATCTATTATTAGTGCAATCTTTCATTTCCTTAAATTTTAGAACTATTATTGCATTTTCATTGCAATTCTCAAACCAAACTTTTAAATTGTGTGTTTCGCTTATCTAAATCTCTATAACAAATAGATAAAGTGTATAATTCAATATATAACTTAACTTCCTCGTGGGATCGTTAAACCGGACTCAAAAAGTCCACTTACTACTTGATACGATATCGTACACTTGCGATAGTTACAGAAACGACATGTCAGTATGAGAGAAAAATACCCCGAGCTGTTTGCGTGTAGCTCTTGGAAGAAACTACTTCAGTATTTTCGCAGTTGCCCATTGACTATTAGATAATGAAATATATAATATCCAATATGTATTATTCCTTATTTAACCCAATCTTCTTTTCATGCTTGTCTAATATTTTTCATGGATGTGACCCAAAAACTTACGTTACGTTGGTAATTTAATACTTTATTAAATAATAAATTATAGTTGGTTCAATTTTATATTATGACTACCCTATTAATAGAAGTTCATAGTTCATCAAAACCTTCCAATGTGCCTTATCCCTTATCACACGATATCATATTTAAACTAAATTATGGTCAATATCATACTTATATATGTTCAAATGCTTTATCAATCTCGGGTAAGCTGATGGAATCAGAAGACACTTTATTTGAATATAGCTAGGCATTTTCTCTGGCCCTGTTTATTGAGTGACCTAACAGATATCTATTTCTTGAAAGAGAGCATGATTAGTATATAAGACAGTGTGATAATTTCAGGTCTAAGAATTATTAACATCATGACATATTAATATTCACTTATAACATTACCATGCAGTTATCTGTAGGCGAGTTTGTGTAGTATTGTGTTCTCTAACCAATACACGTATTCGTACCATATATAATCATTTCATGAATATCCATCAAACTTATACTGGTCTTATCATTCGCTTGAATCTCCACTACGCATGATTGACCAATGATATTTGGACAACTATTATAAATATTAGTTGTTAGTAGTTAGTTCACCAAGTACCGAATACATATTATTATGATTATTATAATATTAAAACATACATATATTGCAATAATCCACGAGAAAAATATATTAATGAATAACCAATAATAATTTCAAATGTATAAGTAATGAGCCATCTCCTAGAGCACACTACTAACATACGCTACATAGACCAATAACACATTCATTTACATACCTACGCCAATATAAATCAATAACACAATATTTCTATATATATACTCATATATATATATATATATATCCCGTTGGTCGTCGGTTGAAACCCTCGGTTGTCGGCTAAAGTCCGAGCAGCCGAGGTTCGTTGGTCAAGGTTTAGTCAATGACTTTTGGGTCGGTCGTTGGCTATGCTCCACACATTAGCCGACGATTGAGGTGCTGTCGGATAAACCGGTCACACCTTAGCTAACGATGTTTGTGATGTCGGGCTAAATTGGTCGCTCATAAGCCGATGGCTCTTGTGTTGTCGGCTAAACCTGTCAAGCTTTAGCTGAATGATAGTTGTCGCCTAAAATAATTTTTTGATAAAAAGGAAATAATACTTTAGCAAAGGAAAATCATCTACAAAAGTCTAATTAAAAAAAACAGTGTAATGACTAATACGTACAATGATTCTACAAGTTGAAATGAAGAAGGTTAACGCATATCACTAGTAAGTACATGACTCATCTTCATTTTTGACAAAATCAAACTCTTTAACTGTCTCATTAGAGCGAAGATTCCAACTTTGCGAAGCCTGCTTCAGCCCATAGATGGCACGGTTGCTTGGTTATGAGGATAATGATTCTTTCATCTATTGTACGTATGACTTACATTGTTTTGAGATTTATGAGTTATGGTTTATATTGAGGGGGATATTGCTGATTGTGAAGATAGTTCATTCTTGAGGAATAATGATTCCATGTCCTTTGTTTTATCTTTGCTTCAGTTAGGTGAGTTTTCTTGATCCTTCTTGGATTCAATGATTCTTCTTCATTTTTCATTGTCACTTTTGTTATCATGACATTCTTGGAGTCATACCTCCGTGCAGATTGGTAATGTGTAGGATTTTTAGTCGGGCTTGTAAGGTCATGTGTAGATGTATACATTGGTCCTTGCATACTTCCGGGAGACTAATTAGGTACATGATCACACATATTTTTAAGTATTCCATATATGTTGGTGGCTTGTGGACGGACATATTTCCATTCCAGTCGTACTGTGTCGTCCTCCCTTTGAGCTTATGATTGTGTTGGTTCATATTAATGTAGTATTGCGTATGTTCAACATCTTGAGATATGCTTTATCATACTTTAGGTTGGGGAAAGGCCAAGGCACAGGAAGAGCATGGTAACATCGAATAATCTCAAGGATACTAGTTGGATTCGAGTCTTCTTGCTTCCGATTATATAACTCATATATTCTTTCCACTCTATTGACTCTCGTATTTTGTGTAGTTTTAGTATACCCTTCTTAATATCAAGTTTACTTGTATTCTTAGTTGATCCTGTGTATTGATTGAGCCCTCTTGGCCATATGCAGAGAGTTCGGGGTGTTGTACTATGCCCCATCAAAAGCATGTGCTTCATAGGCAATGAAATGAATCAGTCGATTCTTTATATCAATTGTTTGCCAAATGTTATATAAACCGCTCGTTGGAGCATAATATAATTCAGTACTGCAGTTATTTTATATTGATTGTGGATGATTCTTGTTGATTAAGTCGCGATGTGGGTCACAGTGTGGGGTCCACAACACTGTAATAACCGTATATTTCAACATATTACATATAATTTTCAAATTGGTCTTCGTGGTTGAACCAAATCATCATCATTTCGTGTATTGCTACATGAGTTTGGGATGAAAACGTATAGTGAAATCTGAAACGAGTACAATTGTATGAAAACATATAGTAATTGGTAAGATCACTTTTAATCAAACTGAAACGAGTATAGTTGTATAAATTCTAGAACTGGTACGAATGGGTGAATCATACTCTCATAATTTAAGTTCATCATAATGTTCAGCCACAATGAGAAACTGAAAATAACTAAACGCTGGGGGAAGGGTTGGTGGTTCAGTGGTAGGACGCCTACTCCCAAGACACTCCTTTGGGAGAGGTCTTGGGTTCTAACCCCACTAAGGAGGTGAAAGAGGAAGTTTTTCTCTTTATGATCCTCTAGATCCCCGGGGCTAGCTCGAGATGTAACACCCCGAGATATTCGGAATAATTACAGCGCCGTAAACCCTTTAAGTAAGGATTTACAAGGCTAATAAAAAGAAATATAAATATAATCCAACAATACCACAGAAATTCAACATACAGAACCGGTTCCAACTGATCCATTTGAGTTAATTAATACAACCATATCGAAATGATATTAATAAGACACGCGTACTCGAGTACTGAAAATGAACCAAGAAGACAAATCACAATAACAACAGACATCACTGAGCCCCTTCGTCGTCACGTCGGTACTGTGGCTGTTTCCCCGCTCCTCGGCTACCTGAACATCAAAACAAATGTCCACCCCCAAAGGGGTTAGTAAAACGATGCTAGTACAAGTATCATATTAAACAAATCGAATATGTATCAACAATACATAACAAGATACACCACACGGACTTCCGCTACCGGAATCCGACAATGCGAATCCACAAGATTCCATTAACACAGCATGGGTATTCCAATGATCCAGCGCCCTCAGCATAGATCCCAAGATGATTAATTACAGCGCCGTAAACCCTTTAAGTAAGTATTTACAAGGCTAATAAAAAGAAATATAAATATAATCCAACAATACCACAGAAATTCAGCATACAGAACCTGTTCCAACTGATCCATTTGAGTTAATTAATACAACCATATCGAAATGATATTAATAAGACACGCGTACTCGAGTACTGAAAATGAACCAAGAAGACAAATCACAATAACAACAGACATCACTAAGCCCCTTCGTCGTCACGTCGGTACTGTGGCTGTTTCCACGCTCCTCGGCTACCTGAACATCAAAACAAATGTCCACACCCAAAGGGGTTAGAAAAACGATGCTAGTACAAGTATCATATTAAACAAATCGAATATGCATCAACAATACATAACAAGATACACCACACGGACTTCCGCTACCGGAATCCAACAATGCGAATCCACAAGATTCCATTAACACAGCATGGGTATTCCAATGATCCAGCGCCCTCAGCCTAGATCCCAAGATGATCCCGTCGGACCAACACGAGGTGGAAAAACCCATCCAATGATCCAGCGCCCTCAGCCTATATCCCAAGATGATCCCGTCGGACTAACACGAGGTGGACATCCGATCCAGCGCCCTCAGCATAGATCGTACAACATACACAAACACAAGTCATGCATACATATATGCAAAATTGCTATGTCCATCAACATGAACATACAAACACTAGATAACGAATATCATGACAATTCAACGAAATAAATCCCATATTCAACAACATGAATAAACCACATGTATGCTCAAAATACCAATATTAACAAATTACGATACTTGCCTCAAAGATGGCAAGAACAAATCACTCCAATGATCTCAACACACTCGAAGGCCGTCTCCTCCGATCAACATAGCAAGCTCGAACCTTAACAAAAGAAATAATATAGAATTCATCTCATGTCTTACGAATGTCTAACAATCCGGTCTACGGCCGAAAGCTCTAAAAATGTAATCTGCCTGAACTACTTACCATGCGATACGTACTCTACGTAACGTGCGCTAAGCCTGCCCGTTAGCATACGTAAACGACGAAGTCTAGCGTACGCTAACTATATACTAACAGTCCTCTCTGATCAGCCGACTGACTCGCCTGATGACATAACGTACGTTACATACCAAACGTAGCGTACGTTACTCATTCCCGATAGCGCACGTTAATATACATATCTTAGCGTGCGCTAAACGTGCATGGCAGTTTACTACTGGGCAGTAGACTTGATCTAATGGTGATGAAACTCAAGAAATCTTCAGTGCTAATACATGTCATCTCCATGCATATCATGCTCATACGGTTTGTGAAAGATCTTTACGGATAAAACAACTTCGAGATACAAGGATACGTATAATCATCACAACACCATAATTCATCTTGATCGTCAAGAAAGTCTCCTATGTTCCATCCATTCTATGTTCCAAAATGTATAATCCCAATTATGTAAAAACATAAGAACTGATAATCTCCAAAAACTGGTCACAATCGGTTTTGAAGTTTCATGAATATGCTAGGAGTTAAAACACTAAAAGGTTCAATGGTTTATACGATGAAGAAGTACCGAAACATCAAAAATATCCTTATAACAACATGATGTTCGACTACGTATGAATTTAACTAACTAGATAATCCCAAATCATGATCAAAACATTCTTCAGAATATTACTTAAATTGGTGAAGAATCACCTACCTCAAAGTAATGAAGAACAAGGAGGAACTTGAAGAAATCCAACACCGAGGGCTTGAACACCAATCTCCAAAGATCTAAAATCTTCCAACTCGTGCTAGGATGATGATATGGGAGGTTGAGGATGGAGGAAGTAACTCTCTAAGTCTAAGAATTCGGATTTGAGAAGTGAAAAAGTCTGAAAAATGAAAAAGGATGTTGTCCTATATATAGGAAATGGTTATTAGCGCGCGCTAGTCCCTATCCATAACGTGCGCTAACGGCCATACGAAGCTTACTGACTTCACTGTACTCAACATTTAGCGTGCGCTATCCTTATACCAGTAGCGTGTGCTACAGCGTTGACTCGGCTTTTCCCGAAAGCCGTCCAGGTTCATCCCGACATGATCCGACCAAGATCCGCAGCTGATTTCACCTACCACCCTGTCTTAATCATGTTGACTACGTATAGCGTGCGCTAAGGTTCATACATAGCGTGCACTATGAACCCAATTTAGCGTACGCTACGCTAAGTCGATAGCGTGCGCTACATGTGCAAAAATCACCACTTAGAACACATTCATGCAATCATGCGTTCAACAACACCGGATCATGAAATACGGAGAATAATACTTAGATCAAAATGCAACAAATACAATATCACAAGGTTCAAATACATATCAGAAATCTCGGGTATTACACGAGCGACCGCTAATCAATGTTTAATCTCGCGTCAAGCGGCAGTGTGGGAGTATTTTCTTGCTGGGAACCCAGAGGTGCTGACCAATCAGTGGCTGTTCTCCCAAGAACTGTGCTGGGAACCTGAGGTGCTATTAATCAGTTAAGAGCTTCTCTTTTTGCGCAGAAGTGTACAGAAAAGGCATTGGGAACCCTGGAATTGCTCGAGCGACTCGCGATTTACTTCTCTCAATGGGTTAGGAGTGGGTTCATTAGGGACTGGGATTAGTGCGGCTAAGCTGGGATCACCTAGTTATCAAAAAAAAAACTAAACTCTAGTCAAATATTAACTGGATTACTAAACACCGCCCTAAATTACTAGACACCGCCCTATAATATTACCTTTTTGCCCTTAATTCATATTAATCAGATTTGTAATCCTAATTTGACAATACTTTTCTCTCTAAAGACCCCACCAGATGCACCCGCACCGCCGCCACACCACCGCTGCACAGCCACCGTCCGCCGCCATATCACCGCCGCACAACCGCCGTTCGCCGCCGCACCGCCATCGTCCGCCGCCATGATCGGAAAAGGAAAAGCTCTGGTAACTATTTTTTTCGTTTTACTGTTTCGTTGGCCGCGACCGACGTGTCGGAGTGCACGACAGAGGCCGCGGCCGTTATTTTGTGACAGGCGTCCGACGATGACGCCTGCCCATGGCACAGGCATCCGCCGATTCCGCCTGTCCATGGCGCAGGCGTCCATGGCGGACGCTCAGCCGGTGGTATAGACATCTACGTCGGACGTCAACAACGTGCACAGGCGTCTAGATCGGACGCCTAGCCGCTGGAGTAGGCGTATGTTTCGGACGCTTGAACCATGGTGGTGGCGTCCAGACCAGACGCCCCTGCCTTGGTTCAGGCGTCCTGTACGGATGCCCCAGTCATTTTTTTAGAAAAAATAACATTTTCAATTAATAATTAATAATGTGTATTGTTTGTATGATTATTACTTATTAGTTATATTGTTTTCTAAATGCAGATGAGAGGAGGAGCGGGCAAATCTATGCCGCTAGTCACAGAGTTGATGGGTTCTGGAGCGCGTCACACCAGAGCTCATGGTGTTGATGCTTCCGTTCGTAGACAGCGGGAGGCAGAGCGTAGGGGATTCGAGGACGTACCTTATACTGATTTTGGTACTGAGGATTCGAGCGAGTATTATTCGCACGATGAGGCCGACGATCACGAGGGCGGTGATGATTCTTTTTCATTTTCGTACCGGGTTCGGAAGGGGAGAGGGGGGAGGTTTGTCACTTCTGGGTCTACCAGTAGTAAACGGCGTAGGGCAGAGGATGACACATCTTGGATGGTTACTGAGGAGATGCCTGGTGGTCCTATCGACGGCAGCGTTATCCCGAGTTTCGGTGGGCATGTCGCCGCACATATCTGGACTGGAGATATGAGAGGTTTGCTGAAGTGTCATACCAGGACTGCTCCTTGTCAGAGCTTGAGCCAGTGGCGCTCAGTTATGTCACCCTCTTTAGTGAGTCGGATCAGTGGGACTGGGTTATCCCTGTAACACCCCCAATCCGCTCAGGGATATTACACGCCGTAGACCCTCTCCTAGAGGATCTACCAGGCTGATAACTAAAATCAAACATCTAAACCTCGCCTTTAAGGCTAAAATGACTCAGTAGATCGACCTGGTCTTTCAATAATAACATACAACTCAATTCCAAACACATACCCACGCAGGGGTCAAAATGCAATAAACTCCCATACAACGGGGAAAAGATACTGCAGCAGAAAAGAAAATACAACTAGACCAAAACGACATCAACAGATCCTCGTGTGATTAGTATCGTTCATCTTTCATCATCCTTCGTGCCGACCCTGTGCTATGCTCCAAAACCTGAATGCAAAAATAGACATCCACCCCCCGAATACTAGGGGGTTAGCAAAAATCCACTGTTTTGCTAGTGCAAGTACAAGTGCAAAAATACGAGCCATACAATACAAGTTCCAAGAACAATAATAATGAGGAATCCTCAAAGATCCAAACGTAAAGAAAAGTACTTCCCGAGGCAAGAGTTTGGGTAAACATTTCCAAAACCGAAAGATCGCAAATAAGGGAAACAATTTACAAAACAGTTTAAAATTCCATCGAGAGTTTTAATAGAAAACAATTTAGGATTATAAAATCCTTCTCTTTCCAAAAATCAATAGGGTCACAGCCCAAATGTTTTGTTTTCGCAATTAGGAAACCACCAACAATTTACGAGTCGAGCCCAACATCACGTGTCCTCAACGGACGTAAAAACAAAGAAACATAATCACGCACTCGCAACGCCTAGGACCGGACGCTACCACCGACATCCCACCCGAGGCCTCGAAGGACCCTCCCGAGGCGCTAGCGAAACAAATCACACACATCTCACGGTTGGATCAATCGCTTGTTGCATCTGGCCACATGATCACATGCCATGTGCCACCGTAGATTATCTCAGGCTCTCACGGTTGGATCAATCACTTGTTGCATCCTGACCACATGATCACGTGCCATGTGTCACCGTAGACCTTCAACCATATCCACACATTCACACAAATAACATATCATATCAAGGATATTCAAACAATTCGCCCAGAGGCATCAAACACTTAGCAAAACACCACGTCAATCCACAACGCACCGAAATGAAATAATATACGTCCACACACAATACCAAGTGCAACATGAACACCAAGCATATACATAGAATTCACATAGTTATTCACGAACCACACCAATCACAAAACACACACGGTTTTGAAAGAGGGCCTTTAACGAGGCTAACCAAATCTTTTGAAAACTCATTTCAAACAAACAAACAAATCAAGACGAGCACCAATCATCATATCCACGAAACAAGAAAAGTATGGACAAGGTACTTGCCTCGAATAAGAACAACGCGGAGAATCGACCAAAGTAGGTTGACACTAACCGATTACGAACCCGCCGACTCCACCGATCGCCAACTCACGTCATAAACTACAAAGGACAATAATAACAATGAAACGAATTCCATAACACGACTCAAAGCCGTTGAATTCAAAGAACGAAAGACGAAAGTTCAAGGATTTCCCCCAAAACGGTCAAGAACACGATTCGTTCCGTCAAATCACGAAAACGGAATTCCAAGTTGAAATATGGATATACAATCCATAGAATATGTTTAACAACATCATTTAACCATAATCGATCCATCGAAAATGGATGAAAAACGAGATCGGGGACAAATCACCCAAAAAGTCAATTCGAAGGAAATCAAGAATTATACTTCGATTCGACGAAGAACAATGGATTAAATGATGTTAAACACAAGAATACTATCAAGATTAATCATACCCATCATAAATTAATCAACAACACGGAACGAATCGGACAAAAATGCAAAAATCCCCAAATTCACGAAAATAGGGTTCTAAGGAAGATTACCTTGATTCGCTGGATCAAAGGATGATAACGGACGATTGATTGATGTTATGAACTCAAGGACTTCATGGATTTGTTGTTAAACAACATGGTTTCATCACCCATGAATCGCCATCCGCGGACGGAGAAGGAAGGAAGTGAAAAACGAAATGAAATGTGACTGCTCAGCCACATTTATACTGGGCCGGACTAGCGCGCGCTAGGCTGCCGAGCTAGCGTGCGCTATCGGCCCAGGCCGCGACCCAGTAGCCCTCTGGACTAGACTGCTCGGCCAGGTAGCGTGCGCAGCCTTCCGGCCGTAGCGTGCGCTACCTGCCGGCCGTAGCGTACGCAGCGTCCGACAGTAGCGTGCGCTACCTGCCGAGCATGACCGATTCCAGAACCCCCAGGACTCCACTGTCCGGACCCGCTAGCGTGCGTTAGGCCATCCGGTAGCGTGCGCTACACCTGCCGGTTAGCGCGCGCAGCCTTCCGGCCGTAGCGTGCGCTACGCCGGTCTCTTGCACCGTCCGGCGGTGCCCAATCGTCCGGCGATCCCGCAACCGCCCGATCCCCGCGAACTCGGCGACCCGATTAAGCGCCGCAGGCGAACACGGCGAAAAGTTCGCGGACAACATCAACGACCGAAATGAAAACATAATACCATATTCAATCATACGCGACCAAGAAACGGGTCGAGACAACAATTACGATACGGATACGTAACTTTCAAGAAATTACAAAATGGCCCAAAGCGCGTAAATCACGATCGTGATCGAATAACCAAACCGAAGTTCACAACACGTCTAACAAAGTTAAACGGACTTACGGAAACTCGAAGCAGCGATTTGAGCGAGATTCGCAAGAATCGAACTCAAGTGCGGAAAAGTCGCTAAAAAGCATGGAAATCAACAAAACGACACCGAAACGAACTCGGATGACAAAAAGTGCAGAATTAATCATTCTCAGAATGACGAAACGGTCATGAGCGAGTCGTCAAAACAGACTCCGACCAAAAAAAAGAAATTTACCGGAAAATCGAAAATTGCGGATATTACATTCTACCCTCCTTAAAAGAAGTTTCGTCCCGAAACTTAAAATAAGTAGGGAGGAGCAACATCCCGCCAGAAAATACTCAACGAGATACACAAGAACCGAAACTCGCGCCAACGACGGAACGCCACAAGCAATGCAAAGAGACATACGGCGTGAAAACACGCCCCACGATGACCAACACAACGCCACAGGTAGAAACATAATAAAATCAACAAGTGACAAGAGTCATCAAACAGACAATACAATCGAGTCGATTATCCGGACAATCACAAAACACAATGAACGAAAATCAATAGGATTGACCAACCCAACGGTACATCAATCAAAATGCGAGCCAACCGCTGAACAAATACGGAATTCCACCGCCCAAGGGTTGGAAGATTGAAAACGAGACTAACTTCCCGAACTTAAGGGAATTAGGAAGGAGCCTGAACGCTCAACAATCAAGAAACGAGAACAAAACCGAACAAACAAACGATCGAGACAACAAAAATCGAACGATCATGTTCGGATCACGAAGAACAATAAGGTTCAACCGACAACTCCGAGGTTCACATCTCGACTCGAGACAAAACATGATCCGGTGAAAACAACAAGATGCACACTCGCATAAGATCCACAGGAAAGGGAATAACAATTGAAAAGTCACAACGACGAACGAGTAATTCTGAAATAATACCACCCTCGTTCGATCAACAAAAGCAAGGGCGGGACAAGCTCGGAAAATGTCAATGAACATAAACGAGTCGACCAGTCGAAAATACGAAGTTCCAAATCCGATCCACTTGAATAAAAGAATTAGTAGAATAAAAGATGCTACTTCGAACAAGGTTCACAAGAATCGAACCGAACTCGGAAAATTCTGGCGATAACCAGATCGACCCAAGACAAGATCATAGCTCGTTCGAGCGATGAAACCGAAATACGAACAAGTTCGTAAAGTATCAACGAACATGAGTGTATCGATAGGCGAGAAAGAGAAAATATAGAAGCGAAAATAATACGGGTATTATATTCGACCTCTTCTAAAAGAAGTGTCATCCCCGAAACTCACAACAACGAAATCAAGGAGACGACACAACAGCAATCAACGAAACATCCTTCAAAGGCCTCTCAAAGCCGATTCGATATCTGTCTTTGGCGCGAACTCCGAAAGTCTCGGTAGCCAATTCGCAAAACTGAATTCGGTGTCCCTCGCGTCCACACTCGAAATGTGTTACCGACGAGAAGGACAAATTGCACGTACATTCCCCCGGCACATCACGGTTGAAACACCTCGGCTCGGCATACCGAAAATACAAATGCTAGATACAATGGGGCATAACGTCGCAAAACAACATAGCAGAGATGCCAACTCAGCACAACAAAGAATCATAACACATATCATATACAACGATTACCATCGTAAAGTAATATATACACATACACCACAGCAATGACGGTATCGTTCGGCGACCTCAACGACCCGAACGATAACCAGCACGTAATTACAAACATCATGAAACAATCACACATGTACACCAACGTACAAACCCAAGCTTCAACATCTCACACTCGTGTGACACACGCAATCCACCACGAGGCGACAACCATTAAATACCAGTTCACACCTCTCACAGAGGGCTAGTACAACAAATACGTGGCAACGCCTCAACGTTCATGCCACCAACTCGATCATATTCGGGAGTTAACATCATAGCGACAAAGCCAACATCATACATACATACCCAGCCCTCAAACGGGAATGGATAGGTTTTAAAAACGAAAACCTCATTTGGAAAATAATTTAGAAAAACACCGGTCGATCTTGAGTATCACATTTCCAAAAAAGTAAAAACGTGAAACATCATTATCGAGACTTTGGAAAACCATTTCGCATTTGATAAAAATGAGGACACTTTCTTTTAGTGAAAAGCTTTCAGAATATTCGACCTTCGGGTCTAAGTAAAAGTGTTTATAAAACATTGAAAATATCTCAAAACATTTTGGTCCTCGAGGTAGAAGAATATTGAAACATGTTGTGGCACCTTGGAAGTACCACGAGAAAATAATTCATTTTAAAAGTACGTCTCGAAATTTATTTTCTAAGATACTCAAGGTTTTCAAAAATAATTCAATGGGCTAGAATGCCCAAAAAAATTTCAGGTAATTACACAAAACTTTATAGCGCCGTGGATCCCGCGTCGGGACCCACCAGGCTAAAAACCATTTACAAAAACGCCAAAAAGGCCGATGACGGTAATGTTTCAAAAACTTACAAAATCTATTTACAAAATGTTAAATACCGTCATAAGAATTTCGCTAAAATGATCAAGACCATAATATCAAAAACTCGGTTAATGGAATTGATTTTCGAAATAAAACTCAGTCGGTAAAATACCGAAAGCCATTACAAAAGAACTCACGCAACGGATAAAAGAAATAAAGTCAAACATGCACAATCCGGAACACTACTCCACACATAAACGAAATATGAGGGTCAAATAACCACATATAAATAAATAAAAATCCATAAGAGGATTCCGTCACTTAACAAATAAATCATAAAAATAGCTCGTGTCACACGAGGCACAACACAAAGAAGGGAGACTTACAGCCACAGGTTGCACGAAGATGATGATCGCCCCACGATACTAATCACGACCAACAAACTCGGGCAGCGTCGCGACACGACTCAGTCAGACAAAATCCGACGAGACAACAACTCAACAGACACCACTGACCCGACAACCTAGGTTTCCACAACCTAAGCTCTGATACCATTTATGTAACACCCCCAATCCGCTCAGGGATATTACACGCCGTAGACCCTCTCCTCGAGGATCTACCAGGCTGATAACTAAAATCAAACATCTAAACCTCGCCTTTAAGGCTAAAATGACTCAGTAGATCGACCTGGTCTTTCAATAATAACATACAACTCAATTCCAAACACATACCCACGCAGGGGTCAAAATGCAATAAAATCCCGTACAACGGGGAAAAGATACTGCAGCGGAAAAGAAAATACAACTAGACCAAAACGACATCAACAGATCCTCGTGTGATTAGTATCGTTCATCTTTCATCATCCTTCGTGCCGACCCTGTGCTATGCTCCAAAACCTGAATGCAAAAATAGACATCCACCCCGAATACTCGGGGTTAGCAAAACTCCACCGTTTTGCTAGTGCAAGTACAAGTGCAAAAATACGAGCCATACAATACAAGTTCCAAGAACAATAATAATCGGGAATCCTCAAAGATCAAACGTAAAGAAAAGTACTTCCCGAGGCAAGAGTTTGGGTAAACATTTCCAAAACCGAAAGATCGCAAATAAGGAAACAATTTACAAAAGCAGTTTAAAATGCCATCGAGAGTTTTAATAGAAAACAATTTAGGATTATAAAATCCTTCTCTTTCCAAAAATCAATAGGGTCACACCAAATGTTTTGTTTTCGCAAATAGGAAACCACCAACAATTTACGAGGTCGAGCCCAACATCACGTGTCCTCAACGGACGTAAAATCAAAGAAACATAATCACGCACGCGCATCGCCTAGACCGGACGCTACCACCGACATCCCACCCGAGGCCTCGAAGGACCCTCCCGAGCTGGCTAGCGAAACAAATCACACACATCTCATGGTTGGATCAATCGCTTGTTGCATCCTGGCCACATGATCACATGCCATGTGCCACCGTAGATTATCTCAGGCTCTCACGGTTGGATCAATCACTTGTTGCATCCTGACCACATGATCACGTGCCATGTGTCACCGTAGACCTTCAACCATATCCACACATTCACACAAATAACATATCATATCAAGGATATTCAAACAATTCGCCCAGAGGCATCAAACACTTAGAAAAACACCACGTCAATCCACAACGCACCGAAATGAAATAATATACGTCCACACACAATACCAAGTGCAACATGAACACCAAGCATATACATAGAATTCACATAGTTATTCACGAACCACACCAATCACAAAACACACACGGTTTTGAAAGAGGGCCTTTAACGAGGCTAACCAAATCTTTTAAAAACTCATTTCAAACAAACAAACAAATCAAGACGAGCACCAATCATCATATCCACGAAACAAGAAAAGTATGGACAAGGTACTTGCCTCGAATAAGAACAACGCGGAGAATCGACCAAAGTAGGTTGACACGAACCGATTACGAACCCGCCGACTCCACCGATCGCCAACTCACGTCATAAACTACGAAGGACAATAATAACAATGAAACGAATTCCATAACATGACTCAAAGCCGTTGAATTCAAAGAACGAATGACGAAAGTTCAAGGAGTTCCCCCAAAACGGTCAAGAACACGATTCGTTCCGTCAAATCACGAAAACGGAATTCCAAGTTGAAATATGGATATACAATCCATAGAATATGTTTAACAATATCATTTAACCATAATCGATCCATCGAAAATGGATGAAAAACGAGATCGGGGACAAATCACCCAAAAAGTCAATTCGAAGGAAATCAAGAATTATACTTCGATTCGACGAAGAACAATAGATTAAATGATGTTAAACACAAGAATTAATCATGAATTAATCAACAACACGGAACGAATCGGACAAAAATGCAAAAATCCCCAAATTCACGAAAATAGGGTTCTAAGGAAGATTACCTTGATTCGCTGGATCAAAGGATGATAACGGACGATTGATTGATGTTATGAACTCAAGGACTTCATGGATTTGTTGTTAAACAACATGGTTTCATCACCCATGAATCTCCATCCGCGGACGGAGATGGAAGGAAGTGAAAAACGAAATGAAATGTGACTGCTCAGCCACATTTATACTGGGCCGGACTAGCGCGCGTCAGGCTGCCGAGCTAGCGTGCACTATCGGCCCAGGCCGCGACCCAGTAGCCCTCTGGACTAGACTGCTCGGCCAGGTAGCGTGCGCAGCCTTCCGGCCGTAGCGTGCGCTACCTGCCGGCCGTAGCGTACGCAGCGTCCGACAGTAGCGTGCGCTACCTGCCGAGCATGACCGATTCCAGAACCCCCAGGACTCCACTGTCCGGACCCGCTAGCGTGCGTTAGGCCATCCGGTAGCGTGCGCTACACCTGCCGGTTAGCGCGCGCAGCCTTCCAGCCGTAGCGTGCGCTACGCCGGTTCCTGCCGAACCCGTCCGGCCGGTGCCCGCAATCGTCCGGCCAGTCCCGCAACCGCCCGGCAAGTCCCGCAACCGCCAGGGCTCGACGACCCGATTACCAAAAACGCACGGAACGAACACGACGAAAAGTTCGCGGACAACATCAACGACCCGAAATGAAAACATAATACCATATTCAATCATACGCGACCAAGAAACGGGTCGAGACAACAATTACAGATACGGATACCCGTAACTTTTAAGAAATTACAAAATGGCCCAAAACGCCCGGAAATCACGATACGTGATCGAATAACCAAACCGAAGTTCACAACACGTCTAACATAGTTAAACGGACTTACGGGAAACTCGAAACAGCAGTTTCGAACGAGATTCGCAAGAATCGAACTCAAGTGCGGAAAAGTCGCTAAAAAGCACGGAAATCAACAAAACGACACCGAAACGAACTCGGATGACAAAAAGTGCAGAATTAATCATTCTCAGAATGACGAAACGGTCATGAGCGAGTCGTCAAAATAGACTCCGACCAAAAAAATAAATTTACCGAAAAATCGAAAATTGCGGATATTACAATCCCACCTGACGGACGCCATGTTTAGACATATTGACTCCCCGTTGATTTCTGCGTTCGTTGAGCGGTGGCAGCCCAATATGAACTCTTTTCACATGCCGTTCGGAGAGATGACCATCATGTTACATGATGTGTGGTAGATCCTTCGCATTCCTGTCGAGGGGCGATTGGTTGATGTCGATAGCACATCTACACAGTTGCAGGTGGATGTGATGGAGGTTCTTGGAGTATCGCGGTTGTAGCTACTGAGTACTCACTAGGGGGTGGCGGCGTACTTATGGACTCGATTTTCAGGTCATGCCGCGATGGAGGTCGAGTGGAGGGCACCCGGGCCGTAGCTTGGATGTGGTTGTTATTTGGATCCACCTTGTTTGTTGACAAGAGTGGTAACCGGATTAGGCCGTCCTACATATTGGAGGTGAGGGACGGTATGGATACGACCGGTCAGTATTCATGGGGTTCGGCCGCATTGGCTTTCATGGACCGTCAGCTCGGTATCGCTAGTCGCGGCGACTCCATGGGTATTTGTGGATGCCTTACCCTCGTTCAGGCTTGGGTTTATGAGTATTTTCCCTGCTTTCAACCTCATGGAGAGCGTATGATTGTTGACTCCACGCAGCCTCGAGCTTCTACATGGAGTGTCCAGCCCTAGGGTAAGGACGAGCACCGACTCCAGTCTTTGTGTCGCCGCATTGATCAGTTGATAGTCGCAGAGGTATAACGATTCCTTCTAACAATCTCACAATTCATTTAAAAATAACTTGTATAATTTGTTGATTACATGTACGCAGATACAGTGGTTGTCTTATGGCCCTGATCCGGTGAGGGATGTCCCGAGGACCACATTCATTGGATGGCTACGATATCGGGATATTATCGAGCCATACATGCCTGGTCGGGCATTACGGCAGCTCGGTTATGTGCAGACCATCCCTTTCCCGATCACCAGACCGGAGAAAGCGGTTCGGGCGTGGTCGAGCAGATTGTACCGAGTTGACTATCCCATTCAGATGTCATCTGATGCTTGGATGATGTTTCCGGGCGCATAGAGGCTGCCTCTCGCTAACTATCAGGCTGCTACTCATGATCAGGCTGCATGCGCCGATGATTACATTGAGTGGTATTATCGGTATTCGCACCCTCAGCTGCGAGCAGCGGTGCGGCCACGGATCGATGATCCCTTCTCGTTCCAGCAGCGATTACGTATGTTCTTTAACTTTGCACTTTGTTTGATTTCATCATACATTACTCATTGTATTATATTGTCTATATTTTTTACAGTGGGTGAGTCGATTGGCCGGTATTACCCAGCACTGTATCAGACACCTTCCCCCAGACCAGGCGGAAGAAGCGACGACGATGCTTGAGGAGTACATGAGGGATTGGCATTTGACCAACTGATTTTGTATTTTGTATTTTGTTTGTTTTGTGTAAGACGGTATTTTGATTGGCACTTTCGCTTTTTTTTTTGTATTTTGTATATTGATTGGCACTTTCGTTTTGCATTTGGCACTGTACTTTTGTTTGTTTTTTCTTTTCTGCTTACAAAAACGAAAATTTTTCTGTCAACTATCACGATCAACAAAAAAGAAAATCAACTATCAACTATAAAGATCAACAAAAACAAAAATTTTAATAATTAAGGAACGTACAACAAATTTATTTTTACATCATACCGACGAATCTATTCTATTTTTCTCTCCTGCTCGTATACAAATTCTCCCAGCCACCAACACTACTATCATGGAATCTAAACCAGTTAGTCGCTATGGGCGGTACAGGAAAATTAGGCATTAAATCTAGACGAATAAAATGTTTGTACGTATCTCCTAAATGACAAATGACAATCTCTTGGCTAGGTCGTGTTGCCGTTGAGGGTGCTTTCAACGGCAGCACAGTGAGACATGAAAATAAAGATCTACCATTTCCGAATCTGAATAGTATGACGGCGGCATTGAAAATAATAGCAATAGGGAATAAATCTTCAGCAACAGCCATCCAATGATCCGATCCACACGCACCACCATCCCATGTAATACGTCGAACCTCAGGTTCAATCCCATCATAGTAGATCCATCGTTAGAGTGTACAGTTAGCCATAATTTCATTTGCAATGCATACACGTACAATACGCCATTTATCTTGGTCGCCAAATATGTAGTCGGCGATAACACAAAATCCACAATTACCGTCTCCGGGGACATCGAGATAACCTTCAACAAACGGAAAAATAATTCCTGGTATCTTGTAGATATGGTGATAGTTACCAATCTCCACTCGGTGGTGTGCACTGCAAACACATATTCAATATATTACATATTATCGAAATAATATCAAACTTAAAAAGCATATCAAGAGTATTAATAAATTTGTTCATACCCGATGAAGAGGCATTGTGGACTGATGCAGAAGAGCTGCGGCTACGACCATTGGATGAGCGGGAACGGCCACGACCCCTTTGGCTATACTCCCAACCACTAGGATCACGTCTAGTCGATGAACTTCCTCTTGGTCGACCCTTAACTACCGTATTCACTTGTGGTTCAACGTAACGCGTTTGATCGGGGTGAAGATGATCGTGGATCATAAGTGATACGATACGGACAACTGCAAGATCGCTCTGTCTGACCTCATCGACAAGGGCTTGGAAGTACCGCTGGTCCTCTGATTCAGCACCGGTAGAAGGATCGACAAATTCAGTCGTGTCCACACCATCACTAATAATAAGTGTTTGCAAAAATATGTGAAGACGACTAACACTGCATGGGGTCCGCGATTCCATAAGTCTCTTGAGCTCACACGCACAAGGAATCTAATGGGTGGTTTGGAGTGCACAACCGCAATGATGGTACACTTGATCACTTAATTCTCTCATATGTGTCAATTCATTCGACAGTAACCGCAGACAATAATGGGAAACACGACAGCGCAAGTAGTTGAACGGAAAACCAGAGTACACCACGCATGTACGACACCTAGACTGTTCAAGTATATATCTGATCTGCGTAAGTTGTGATTCAATCTCCTGGTTCACTTTGGTCCAGATGGTATCGAGGGCTCCGGTGGAAGAATTAAGCCATTGCTTTAACTCGGCATGTGCACTCTCAACTCTACAAGTGGTTGTGTTTCCAAAATGAAGCACTTTATTCGTCCACGCAACAATGAACATCTCCTTGTATTTTAGCCATGTACCCTCAACGTAGGATATCACCTTAGGATTCCATCTCCATGTATCCTTCATGAGTTGCACCGCTTGATCGTATTCCTCTTCGGTCGCCGCTTCCATGATATTATTCCATTTCCCATTTTTAAACTTTTGGCCCATTTCTTTATCTTTTCCACAAATTCTGTAGACCTTGTCTTCAACGTCCTTATTAATATGCCATGTGCAAAGCAAGTGGGCACTCTGTGGAAATATCTCTCCAATAGGACGCATCAATCCCAACTCGCGATCCGTAACAATAGTCGTCGGATGAACATCAAACCCAAGCAAAATTTTCAACTTCTCCAACACCCACGCATAGCTCGATTCGGTCTCATCTTTCATAACTGCATAGGCGATTAGGAAGTTCTTGTTACATGGAGTCATCCCGACTATCTCGAGAAATGGCATCTTATACTTTTTCGTTTCGTAGGTAGAATCCATGCCAATGAACCATCTGCAGGTACGGATTAAGTTGATTGATGTTGGATGTGCCATGAACACGTGAGTAACAGCATTTGTATCCAGGTCGGCCTGCGTCCAATGTACGTAGTTATTTGTCACAGCCAAATGGTGAAACTGATCGACGACATCTCTTTCTTCAAAATCATGCTTCCTCAAGTGGTCTCTATAATTATAGATATGTCGTCTAGCTGGTTTGTCCTCAGGAAATTTATTCTGAACGGCCGCCAAGATGGCACACGGCTTGGCTTGAGCAGCACTCATCTCACGAACAACTTGTTTGGCTGATTTACTCAGTCCACTCATTTGACGATGCCCCTCCGGATATACAATAAATGAGTGATTGTGCATACCCTTACTCCCAGAGATCTGTCTGATTATCCAACCACTCAAGTCATGCAATTGTTCGGCCTTTATCTGAAATGTACACTTGCATGCTTTCGTCTTTGTGTCCATTCGAACAGCGACATCCAAATCTCTTAATACCCCTCTGTACCGTTCACCACGGTTACATCTCAATAGCTTTCTCTTTCCTTTATTCTTGTACGACGAAATGATCAACTCGAAACCAATTTGAAGAGCAATTTTTTTCGCCCAACCAATCGCATCACAATCACTAGCGAATATTTCGCCATTAACGAAATAACCACTATAATCAACGCCGTCACCTTCAAATTCTTCCAATATAACCTGAAATTTTTAATTACAATTATGTTAATAATAATACCAATAATATTATTATTAAAATTTAAAATCAGGCAAAAAAAAGGGTCCATGCGTCCAAAAATTGCGCCTGGACAATGGCCGCGGCGTCTGGCATGGACGCCTGGCCACGGTACAGGCGTCTAAATCGGACGCCTAGCCATGACACAGGCGTCTGAATCGGACGCCCAGTGTAATATCCGGAATTTCTACTACTGATGTTTAATATTATTTTATCCGAGTTATGTTGTACAACGTGGAATCTGTACAGTATGGATAAAATAATGAAGGACTGAGATGTCAGTATTGGTATAATTGTTGTATTTGGTCGACAATTGTATTTAAGAATATTATTGGATTCAGTGCTTGTGTTCAGTGTGTCTTATGTTCGTTTTTGGTATGTCGAGACGTTGGACAAGAATAGCTGAAATTGGCTAAGTGTAACATTATTAGCGCATGCTAATAATCATGAGTAGCGCACGCTATCATGCAGGTTTAGCGCACGCTACGGATATAAGATAACGCACTCTAATGCAGTCCGATCGGAAGGAATCTACGCGTGGACCCGGCCACTTTCGGCGCACGTTCTGATAAGTCAACGGATGTTGTAATGTAGTGTTAGCGCACGCTAATGCATGTTGATTAGCGCACGCTAACTGTATATCGGTCAACAGGAAATTTGGGCTTTATTGGTTTCTTTCGGCATGTGGGGTCACGAGCATCTTCGTGGTAGTTGTAGACTGTAGCAAGTCAACTGGTATTAGCGCACGCTAAATGTAAGGACTTGCGTACGCTATACAGTGTAAGTTACGTACGCTAATGCATGTGCATTACGTACATAAGCACATGTACGAATCCAGACAGTAGCCTCTGGACTGCGATAGCGCACGCTAACAAAGTCAGTTAGCGCACGCTAAGGCTGTTGCGCACGCTAAACATAAGGTTTAGCGCATGCTAGTAATATACTTTATAAAAAGGGACAAAAGGGTGTTATGAAGCATTTCGTCCATTCCTTCCTTGCAACCGAGAGAGAGATTTTTTTAGAGAGAAGTTTGAGGTCCCAAACACTGAGAGATGATATGTAATACCCGGTTGTAATTCAGTCATTATCATTCAGTAATTTTATTCGGTGATTGTCACTCAGTGGATTTTCACTCATTTATAATCATTCACCAATCATATTCATTCACCGTGTTCACCGTTCGGAAAAACTTCTAGTTGTGTATCGTTATTGTTCATTGTTTCAACTTTCCTCATATGAGTTCGACTTTGTTAGATCACCTTTAATTTTTGGTAACTCCAAAAATTCTAAATCTTTGCAATATTATAGATCATCGAGTTAGCTTTCCAATGGTTCAAACGGTGAGTCAATCGGAGTCCGGACGAGAGAGTTATGGTCGTTTTAGCTCAACCGCTCATTTTTTTATTATTGGCGATCAACGCCGAGCGAACTTCGGCCGTGTCGTCCGACACGGCCCGTGCCGTACTCGTCCGGAAAATGCCGAAGTGTGCGCCTCGGGACCCGGCCGTGTCATCAGCACGGCCGAGTCGAACCTTCCGGATAAGCGAGAATCGTCTACCCGGCCGCGCCCGGCCGTGTAAATGCAGCGCGGTCGAGTCATCTTGTCATTGTCGGACGGGTCACTATCGGAAGGCCCTCGCGCGCGACCGTGTCAAGCGGGACACGGTCGAGTCCTGTCGGCCGGTATCGGCCGGTATGCGACACGACCGTGCCGATCGGCACGGGCCGTGTCGGCAGGTAGTCAACCCTATAAATTCATTTTTCAGCATTTCAGCCCATTTTTCTTCCTTTTCTTCACCTTAAACCGAGAGAGAAGGCTTGAGGGAGGGTTTTTCCTTCACAAATCATTTGGGTGTTTGATTTTATTCATCTCCTTTCGATCGTGAAGCCCGGATAATCAATCTAACGCGTGTTCTTCGGATTAAAGTACTTGTATCTTCAAGAGGTAATTCTTTCAACACTTTGGACTTCGATTTTGTGTTGAGATATGATGTTTTGGACGTTATAATCATGTTATATGAAGGGATATGTATATGATTATGAGTTTGTATAAGGATTCATTGGATTATTGAGGGATTATTCAAGAACACCTTGAATATCGAGTTGGAATTGGGGATTTTCGACTAATTGTTGTTATAATCACATTTTTGGATATTCATAACGGATTATTGATCGTATTGGAGATGTTTTGTTGGTTTGAAACACTTCTTGGGGGATTTGATATTGGTATATTGAAGTTTGATTGTAAACAATCGGAGTTTGGACGCAACGTGTTTGATTTAATGCCTCTATGGACTTCGTTTAGTCGTATCGACGTTTTGAGTTCGTTATATTCGTGTTTGATTCGTATATTGAATGGATTGTTGGATATTGTATTGAATTAAGGTTGTTCGTGCGACCGACACTTCATTTAGGACATTTGTTCGTGGAAGGACTTTCTTCATCGGTATTTTGTAAGTTAATTCTTACTCGGGTAAAAGGATATTCATGCCTTTTGTTGTTGTTCATTCATAATCATAACTCATTCATCATTATATTAATCGTATCAAAACTTGTTGTTATCAATTAATCGTTTCAGTCATAAGGAACGACGGTTCCAATCTTTTCATTGAGCTGTCATTTATTTCGTTACCATTCCACCTCGGTGAGTCATTATTCATTTTCGATGTCACTTTTGTTATATCGTGGCATTCCGGGTCATACTGGCATGCCGGTTGGTATGTGTAGGATTTTCATGTCGGGCACATTATGGTCGTGTGTTGGTTGTTGGCCTCACATTGGACTGTGCACACGAGTCAATGTGTCTCGTGAGACTGATTAGGTACAAGACCACGCGTGTATTGATCGTTGGTGGCTTGTGTACGGACACATTTCCATCCCGGGCGTAGTGTGGCGCCACCCTTTGAGCCGTACTGTTAGTTGATTCATATAGCATGTTTGATTGCGTATGTTTCGACAGGATATTTCATAATTTCAGATATAATCATGATTGTGTATTTTCAACCCTTGAGGATTGTTGATCTTTATGGCGGCCCGTTTGGGGATTTTGTTTTTAGTCATGGCGAGCAAACGCACGGGAGAGCACGTTGACGGCGAGGAGTCTAGTGATACTAGTATGGGGCCCGATCTTTCGATTATTAATGTTATTGTCCTTTATTTTCCGCTGCAGACTTTCATTTGAATACTCTGTTTCATTCAGTGTTGTGTATTTTATCTTCATATAAAATACACTAGTATTCGGTATTATTCTGGTGTGTTGTAACCAAACTCCTCATCGGAGTAATTATTGTTGTAATGTAGTTCGGTACTACATTTATCTTGTGTAATTCATTCATTTTCATTTGCACAGTGGGTCCCAGGTTGGGGATCTACGGCCGTAATATCCGCCTAGTTTGGGGTGTTACGAGTTGGTATCGGAGCGTGGTTTTGAATACTACCTTCCGAGTCATGTCTCATTTGAAATCATCGTCATCGGACTAGTATCATTGGACTTTCGCATCACGTGTGACTGTGCGAGATCTTGAGCCAATCGAGGCAGAAAAGAACTGTAAGACTTCTAACGCCATGGTATAATTTACGGCAATAGTCATTCATTCATCATTCATCATTTAACAATCCTCAAACATCATCATTCATTGTGATTAGGACAATCATGTTAACTCATTAATCACTTAATTCATTTCATTACTCGATTAATAATCGGACGATCATGTTAACTCATTAATTACTCAATTCATTTCATTACTCGATTGTCAACCTAGATAATCATATTGTCAATCTTGTTAAGTTATTCAAGATAATCATTTCAAGAATTTCATCGAGATAATCATGTAACTTGATAAATCATTCATATAATCACTAAGTTAGAGCATGTATACTCATTTTCATCATCTCATGACATAATCATAACGTGCTAATCATGCGGGAAATATAATCATTATGCGACCTTCCTACTTCGGTATGGAGAGAGGCTGTCGAGATGCACGGGGAGAGGCGCAGTGCGGACCAAACCCGAGAAATAATCACTCATTGCCGGGAAATCGTGCCTGGACTCGGCTCGACCGAGAAGATGTTCGGGTTGATCCACTCACTTTTATGCGAGGCCATGATGACCCATGTGCGGTTGCTCAATCATCATTGCGCCACTCGGCCGGATTAATCGAGAGAACTCTCCGTATGAGGCAGTGCTAAGGAAAGTCTTGAACAACAACCTTCATCTTTCGGCAAGAAATCAACGAAGCGTAATCAACCCAAAGGCGGTCGATCAACCTTCAAGAAGCCTCGTGTGAGCCCTATCGTTTACGAGCGACCTTCTACGGCGCATAATCGTGCGGGATCTCATTCCCGGCGGCAGTTCGGCCATCACTGTTTCAATTGTGGGCAAGCCGGTCGTTTCAGCGAGTGTCCGAAACCGTCTATCACGTGCTATAATTGTGGGAATTTTGGGCATAAGGCCCGTTTTTGCGAAAAGGACTCCAAGTCGGCTCGGTGGCATCTCGGGCCGAAGCAACCGGCGTTTGAGAATCGGCGCTTTGTCATCGTCGTTTAAGGCAATGGAAGCAAATAGAGTTGGAGCTCGTATTTATCGACGGGAGCGTCGGTTCGGGGCCGGCAAGTCCCGCATTCATATGATGAGGAGGATCGGCGATCCGGTGGCGAATGATTTCGTATACTCGTAATTTTATTTCAACTTGTGTGTACCTTTTGATCTTTGGTACACCGCATTCATTCATTTTCGAATCATGCTTGAATAGACTTATTTCGGGATAGTCCTCCGCTTGTGGACCTCATACCATCGGTCTACGGACGATGGAAGAATTTTCGAATCATACCGAATTAAGCTTAACGACCGCGATTGATTGATGGATCTAATCGTGGTGAATTTATCTTAGGGCGACTTAATTTTCGGTATTAGTTGGCTTAACCGTCTTGATACTATCCTCGGTGCTTGTTAGCGTTTGGTCGCTATCTTTCCGTCGTTGGTTGTCGAATGTGTGCTTCAGGAAGTAATCCCCGTTGTTCGGTAGAAATTTTATTAGGGCGAAAGCGAGAAATTCCAATCGAACTATCGATCATTCATTGTATCATTTTCATCGATTGACCTTTCTAAGGCAATCGAGTTATTCAATCATTTCTTGTATCATTTCCATCGATTGGCTTTTCTAAGACAATCGAGTCATTCAATCATTCATTGTATCATTTTCATCGATTGACCTTTCTAAGGCAATCGAGTTATTCAATCATTCCTTGTATCATTTCCATCGATTGGCTTTTCTAAGACAATCGAGTCATTCAATCATTCATTGTATCATTTTCATCGATTGGCCTTTCAAAGGCAATCGAGTTATTCAAACATTCCTTGTATCATCTTCATCGATTGGCCTTTCTAAGGCAATCGAGTTGCTCAATCATTATTGGTATCTCTTTTTACCGATTGACCATTCTAGGGCAATCGAAATGTTCAATCATTATCATTGTCATCGATTGACGATGTATTTCCAGACGAGTTATCTGGTTGCCTTCACATAGAGTAAGGGAATTCAGGAGTGAGTTGGAGCCGGTACGTCCCCTTTATCGAAGGCACCGTATCGGATGGCCCCGACCAGAATGCAGGAGTTGAAGATTCAACTTGAGGAATAGTTCGAGGAAGGTTATATCCAACCGAGTACGTCCCCGTGGGAGCACCGATCTTTGTTTGTCAAGAAGAATGATAGTTCTTTTCGCTTGTGTATCGATTACCAGGAGTTGAACAGGGTGATGATCAAGAGTAGTATCCTTTACCTCGTATTGATGATTTTTTAGATCAACTTCAGGAAGCTTCAGTATTTTCCAAGATCGACTTAAGATCTGGATATCACCAGTTGCGGATTCAAGAGTCGGATATCGAGGACAGCGTTTCGTACACGCTATGGTCATTATGAGTTCGTAGTTATGCCGTTCGAAGTAACTATTGCACCTGCGGTATTCATGGAGTTAATGAATCGGGTTTTCATCGACTTTTTAGATCAGTTTGTTGTTGTTTTCATCGATGACATTTTGATTTATTATCGTAGCCAAGAGGAACACGAGGTACGTTTTCATCAGGTTCTCGACGTGTTGAGACGAGAACAACCTTATGGAAAGTTTTCCAAATGTGAGTTCTGGAGGTCCGTGGTGACTTTCTCGGACATGTAATTTCATCTGACAGAGTTCGTGTCGACCCTCAGAAGACGGAGACTATCCGAGATTGGCAACCTCCGTAAGATATTAAGTAAATCCGATGTTTCCTCGGAATAGTTGGTCAATTATCCAACCCACGACCTGGAGCTAGCAGTCGTGGTTTTCGCGTTGGGGATTTGGCGTCGTTACCTTTATGGCGTCACCTTTCAGTTATTCACCAATCACAAGAGTTGAAGGATATATTTACTCACAAGGAATTAAATATGCGAGGCGGTGGTTGGAACTAATCAAAGATTTTGATATCGAGATCCTTTACCACAGGCAAGGCGACGTTGTCGCCGATGCCTTGAGTCGTGAGTCCGTTCGGGAGCAGATGCTTGCTCGTTTAACGATTCGAAGGAGCTTGGCGGGAATTCCTTAGACCGAGATCGAGGTCGGCTTCACGAGTTCGAGGACATCTTTGTATGTTAGAGATTTCATCGTCACTTGAGGAGGTAATCGGAGAGAATCGAGTTCGACCCTTCATTGTTGCGCATCCGTGAAGATATGGCTCGGGGAAAGCCCCTGGATTCGTGGTCCACGAGGATGGACTTTTGAGGTTTAAGAACCGGTTGTGTACCGCGAATGACGAGTTGAAAAACTCTATTTTGAGAGAAGCTCATGATACCCCTTATCCTGTTCATCCGGTCCCAAGATGTACAAGGACTTGAAACAAAATTACCGGTGGAGTAATATGAAGCGAGAAGTCGCGGAATTTGTTTCGAGATGCTTAACTTGCCAACAAGTCAAGATTGAACATCGGCGGCCGGTTATCGAAAACCTCTCCTATTAGGAATGGAAGTGGGAAGACATTTCTATGGATTTCATCACGAGTTTGCCGGCCAGTCGTCGTGGCATGAATGTGATCAGGTGATTGTGGACCGCTCAACTAAATCAGCTCATTTCCTTGAGATCAAGGATACGTGGGGTCGAGAGACTGGATCGATTGTTCATCAAGGAGATAGTGAGGCGCACGGTACTCCTAAGAGTATCGTTTCCGATCGTGACGGACGATTTGTTTCCCATTTTTGGAAATCAGTTCATCGTGCTATGGGAAATCAGCTTAATCTCAGTATTGCCTTTCATCCTCAGTCCGACGGACAATCAGAGAGAACTATTCAGACATTAGAGGACATATTGAGGGCATGCGTCCTCGATTAGTAGACGATTGGGAAGCCCAATTACTATTGTTTAAGTCCACGTACAGTATAGTTGGCATGCCTCCATTAAGATGGCACCTTACGAGGCCTTGTACGGTCGTCGTTGTCGATCTCCCTTGTGTTGGGATGACTTGTCAGAATCAATCGGCACCGAACCCGATATGCTTATAGCCGCCCGGGAGAAGGTAGCTTTGATCAAGAGTCGTATGTTGACAGCTCAGAGTCGACAGAAATCATATGCAGATAATCGTCGTCGACCACTGGAGTTCGAGACAGGTGATCATGTTTTGGTCTAGGTATCCCCGAGTCGAAGTATTTTTCCGTTTCGGAAAACGGGGGAAGTTGAGCCCAAGATTCATTGGACCGTTTGAAATTTTGGATCGAGTAGGCGAGTTAGCTTATCGATTGGCTTTACCTCCGGCTTTGAGCAGGATTCATAATGTGTTTCACGTCTCTCAGTTGCGGAAGTATGTTGCCGACCCGAGTCACATACTTGATTCGAAAATCGAGATCGCGGATGATCATTCGTGCGAGGAGCGTCTGTCGAGTGTTAGAGCGGCGAATCAAGCGATTGAGGATAAGTCGATTCCTTTGGTCAAGATTCAGTGGTCTAGACACGGAGTCGAAGAGGCTACTTGGGAAAAGCAGGATAGTGTGCGGGAGTGTTATCCCGAGTTGTTTGACCCTTAGTTTCGGGGACGAAACTCTTTTAGAAGTGTATGTAATACCCGGTTGTAATTCAGTCATTATCATTCAGTAATTTTATTCGGTGATTGTCACTCAGTGGATTTTCACTCATTTATAATCATTCACCAATCATATTCATTCACCGTGTTCACCGTTCGGAAAAACTTCGAGTTGTGTATCGTTATTGTTCATTGTTTCAACTTTCTCATATGAGTTCGACTTTGTTATATCACCTTTAATTTTTGGTAACTCCAAAAATTCTAAATCTTTGCAATATTATAGAGCATCGAGTTAGCTTTCTAATGGTTCAAACAGTGAGTCAATCGGAGTCCGGAGGAGAGAGTTATGGTCGTTTTAGCTCAACCGCTCATTTTTTGATTATTGGCGATCAACTGCCGAGCGAACTTCGGCCGTGTCGTCGACACGGCCCGTGCCGTACTCGTCCGGAAAATGCCGAAGTGTACGCCTCGGGACCCGGCCGTGTCGTGCAGCGCGGCCGTCGAACCTTCCGGATAAGCGAGAATAAATGCGCCCGGCCACGCCCGGCCGTGTCGTGCAGCGCGGTCGAGTCATGCCAGTCATTGTCGGACGGGTCAGCTGTCGGAAGGCCCTCCGCGCGCGACCGTGTCAAGCGAGGACACGGTCGAGTCCTGTCGGCGGTATGCGACACGGCCGTGCCGATCGGCACGGGCCGTGTCCTGGCAGTAGTCAACCCTATAAATTCATTTTTGACATTTGACCCATTTTTCTTCCTTTTCTTCACCTTAAACCGAGATAGAAGGCTTGAGGGAGGGTTTTCCTTCACAAATCATTTGGGTGTTTGATTTTCTTCATCTCCTTTCGATCGTGAAGCTTAGGATAATCAATCTAACGCGTGTTCTTGATTAAAGTACTTGTATCTTCAAGAGGTAATTCTTTCAACACTTTGGACTTCGATTTTGTGTTGAGATATGATGTTTTGGACGTTATAATCATGTTATATGAAGGGATATGTATATGATTATGAGTTTGTATAAGGATTCATTGGATTATTGAGGGATTATTCAAGAACACCTTGAATATCGAGTTGGAATTGGGGATTTTCGACTAATTGTTGTTATAATCACATTTTTGGATATTCATAACGGATTATTGATCATATTGGAGATGTTTTGTTGGTTTGAAACACTTCTTGGGGGATTTGATATTGGTATATTGAAGTTTGATTGTAAACAATCGGAGTTTGGACGCAACGTGTTTGATTTAATGCCTCTATGGACTTCGTTTAGTCGTATCGACGTTTTGAGTTCGTTATATTCGTGTTTGATTCGTATATTGAACGGATTGTTGGATATTGTATTGAATTAAGGTTGTTCGTGCGACCGACACTTCATTTAGGACATTTGTTCGTGGAAGGACTTTCTTCATCGGTATTTTGTAAGTTAATTCTTACTCGGTTAAAAGGATATTCATGCCTTTTGTTGTTGTTCATTCATAATCATAACTCATTCATCATTATATTAACCGTATCAAAACTTGTTGTTATCAATTAATCGTTTTGATCATAAGGAGCAGCCGGTTCCAATCTTTTCATTGAGTGTCATTTATTTCGTTACCATTCCACCTCGGTGAGTCATTATTCATTTTCGATGTCACTTTTGTTATATCATGGCATTAGGGTCATCTTGGCGTGCCGGTTGGTATGTGTAGGATTTTCATGTCGGGCACATTATGGTCGTGTGTTGGTTGTTGGCCTCACATTGGGTGTGCACACGAGTCAATGTGTCTCGTGAGGCGATTAGGTACAAGACCACGCGTGTATTGATCGTTGGTGGCTTGTGCACGGACACATTTCCATCCGGGCGTAGTGTGGCGCCACCCTTTGAGCCGTCTTGTTAGTTGATTCATATAGCATGTTTGATTGCGTATGTTTCGAGGATATTTCATAATTTGAGATATAATCATGATTGTGTATTTTCAACCCTTGAGGATTGTTGTTCTTTATGCGACCCGTTTGGGGATTTTGTTTTTCAGGTCATGGCCAGGCAAACGCACGGGGAGAGCACGTTGACGGCGAGGAGTCCTAGTGATACTAGTAGGGGGCCCCGATCTTTCAGTTATTCATGTTATTGTCCTTTATTTTCCGCTGCAGACTATCATTTGAATACTCCGTTTCATTCAGTGTTGTGTATTTTATCTTCATATAAAATACACTAGTATTCGGTATTATTCTGGTGTGTTGTAACCAAACTCCTCATCGGAGTAATTATTGTTGTAATGTAGTTCGGTACTACATTTATCTTGTGTAATTCATTCATTTTCGTTTGCCTGGTGGGTCCTAGTTGGGGATCTACGGCACTGTAATATCCGCCTAGTTTGGGGTGTTACATGATAATCTTTAACAAAGATTAATCTGAGGAACATGGATTAAAGTCTTGTTCTTGAAATTATTGATGATTCTTGGAATGAAGTTGATTGTTCTCCTTCATGGTTCGTCTATAAAAGGTAATAGTTCTTCACTTTTGGATTTCGTTTGGATTGATTATTGATGTTCTTGAGTTGATGATAATCATATAGTCGAGTTGATGAGCATGATAACGAGTTGGATTACCGTACTAAGTTAGTGTGTTATCAATATATGAGTATTGATATGTTTCGTATGGTTTTGGAAGGAATTCAAGAGATATGTTGATGTAATTCCCTTCTTCAATTCGGATTTTTGATGTTTTGTCGTTGGTTACTTCGTATGGTGACGATTATGGTGGTGCTATTTTGATTCTTGAAGTTATATGAATTGTATGTCGAAGAACATGATGAATAAGGATTTTTAGATGTTAGAACACATCGGATTTTGTCATTTTATGGATCATGAACGTGAATTCGGAAAATTCGTGTTCTTGAAGAACTATTGAATTATATATGTCATGATTGTTATGAATAAGAACTGGAAATTGGAAAGGTTACGGATGACTTTGGAATATGATTATTCAGGATAATAACCGGTAAATTGTTCTATGAAGTTACCAAATATGAACAAGAAGGAATCTTGTTGATTCGTGTTTAAAGATAAAAGTTGGAATCGAATATGTTATGAAATCCTTAATATCGAGATGAGTTGATCATTGATATGATGGAAGTGTTAATACGATGCCTGGAATGCATGCCACTGCACAGCATTAGCGCACGCTAAGCTTACTAGCTAGCGCACGCTAATGGGAGCAATTTAGCGCACGCTACGTTATGCGTTTAATGTGCGCTAAATAGGCAGTCAGTGCAGTATTTTCGTGTTTTGATTATGAATTCGTGATGGTTTGATTTGGTTCGTTCTGACTGTGTTTATTCGAGGTTTTTATTGAACCGTTGAGTTTGATTGGTTAGTTTTTTCGGTTGTTGATTGTTATCGGATATGTGTTATTTGATTACTTCGATAGGTTGAGATTATTGATCGGTGATTATATCCGGATGTTGCGGTCGTGTTCGAGTATGTCCATTGTATTGCTTTTGATCGGGGCTGAGGAGCTCGTAGACAAAGGCAATGTGTTCGGTAGCAGCTTCGTGGTATCGGTATCGAGGCAAGTTATTACTTGCTCAGTTATAATGTTTAATGAATGATTTCAGTTTCATTTCATTTATAATGCATATAACGATGATTATTATTGTGAACTCTGGGTATTTGGATTGGATATCGTTCTTCCGATTCTGGGAGTTAAATCATAATGTACATGATTTATTTCGGTTATTGGTATATTTGGGTATCGAGGATACATCGTGATAAAGATAAGGATTCGAGTATTTGTGGTTCATGACATGTTTGGATCGTCGAGCGTTGTGGATAATCGTCGATGATGATTGGATATCGAGGTTGCTCCCGAAGGACTCGGGGCAAGTATTCCATATTGATTATGGTTTAGTGTTATTTATTTTGGTCTCTTACATTTTCTTTCATGTTGTTGAACATGGAGTCGTCCTAGTAAATTGTCATGTTGTCGTGCATGTTATGTTGTTCATGTTGATGAACGTGTTGATTTGCATATGTGTATGCATATTGTGTTGTTTATGTTGTGTAAATAATCCGATGGGATTATGAGGATCTATCTTGGTATTTGGATCGAATGTCCACCATGCGTTGGTTCGGCGGGATCATCATGGGGATCTATGCTGAGGGCACTGGATCGTTGGACAGGTTTTCCACCATGCGTTGGTTCGACGGGATCATCATGGGGATCTATGCTGAGGGCGCTGGATCGTTGGATGACTAGTATTGTGTTGATGAAATCTTGTGAATTTGCATCATTGATTTTATCATGTGTTGTTATTCACATGTGTATTGTTGGTTATCCACCTTATGATGATCTGGTAGGATCATCAAGGGGATCTATGCTGAGAGCACTGGATCGTCGGATTTTCATTGAGTATACATCATTGTTATTGGTGTGAGCATATTGACGTGGTCATATGAGTATGCATTTGTAGGTCTTGTGTTAGGACCGTGTTCGTATTGCATTGATCTGATCTCGGATTAGACTGATATGATTGTCGTGGCACATCATATCTCGAGGTATGTTCCGTATTTCCTTGGTATTTGTCTTTGATGGACAATCAGTTATCGTCTTGGGATTTGATGATGTTATTCGATGGATCGTATTGGTCAGAAATGGTATATTTCCGTATCGTGAGTTGATGATGATAGTTTGAGAATCTTGAGTATTGTTTGAGGTACAATACAGATATTATGTTCGAGTTTATTGGTTAATCGAGTCCGAGATGCGAACTGTGATAATGATTATCCTGATGAGAATTACTCGAGTAAGTAAAGTTTTGATGGTAAGATTACGTTGGTCGTATTCTTATGTTTTATTATCATTGGTATGTAATTATTAATGTATTGTGACGGTTATCATTGTTGGATATTATGGCTGACCCCGTCGTGGGATTTCTTTTTAGGTTCTGGGAGTATCGAGCTTGTAGCGGTCATGAAGAGATGAGCTTCCCGGAGGATACTGGCTAGGACGTGTTTTGTGCTTTGAGTTTCTTGATTGGTTCTTGTATTCCGCTGCTAGAGTATCTTTATGGTTGGTCTTTTTCCGCTGCGTGAGTATTTTGAAGTGCTCTTTCGGTGTCAGTAGCGAGATTACTTTGGAAATCGTTTTCTAAACTTTTGTGTGTGTACATTCGGCCTTGCGATTTCAAATGAGTTTTTACGACGGTTTTTGTTAAATGGATTTTATAAACCTTTGTGCATTTTTAAAGATAGTACCGTTGTTGGCCTCTTGGGCATTTGTAAATGTTTGCGAAAAATTCTTTTAGCCTTGTGGGTTCCATCTCGGGGCCACGGCTATAATATTTCTGTTAAATGCAGGGTGTTACGAATATGGTATCAGAGCTTAGGTTGAGAAAACCTAGGCATTTGGGTCGAGTTGGGTCGTGTTTTGGTCGCGTCATTCGAGTTGTCGATTGACTAATACTAGAGCCGTGAGTTTTTTTTGTTGTTCACTCGGGCTTGTGCGTTATGTGATTTACCAGCGTGGTGCTGGGTTTGTTGTAAACTTTTCCAAATGGTGTTAACGAGATTCTCTGGAATGAGATATATTGTGTTCTTGAGTCGAACTGATTTGGCAAAACGTGTGTTTTGAAAATATCTGTATCGAGTATTTCCTTGAGTCGAGACATGTGCCAGTATCACGGGGAATCGTCGGCTTCACGATCTGTAAGTATTTGGATTTTTAAATTTCATTGAGATTTATTGCCGTTCTAAGTTGATATGTTTTGAGATTAAGCAGATATCATGTGTTACAGTATGAGATGTCATAACTGGGACAGGATTGATGATTTGGGAAACTATGATTTTGGAAACCAATATGTCGGTTAAGTTTTGGAACGGAATTGTGCATTTGGGAGAAATGTTGTCCATGGTTGAGAAAGAACATGTAGTCATTTAGTTCATTTTGTGATACATGAAACTGCTTTTGAGCATTTGAAAATGATACTTTTCAAAATGAATATTTCACGGATGTTTTACGGAAAATGATTTTTGGGCCGAGACCCAATCGATTTTGAAATAGATTTGTAACTCAGGACTTGGAGTCCGAAAAGAGTTTTCTACTTTTTAAACTTCTTGTAATGCGGAACAAGATACGGGCTGAGACCCTAATGTTTCAAAGGAAAGCTTTTACTTTTCTAAAACTCCCGAGATTTGTAAAACTCTTTATCAATCGTTTATTTATTTTGTTCCTACCTTTTGAGGTTTTGGTTTACTTGTTCAAATGAAACTTCTCGGGTAGTCTTTATTTGTATTTGATTTGTCGATTATTCAATGTTTTGTCATAGCATATTTGAGGTGATCCGGGATGGATTAATAATTGACGTTGCGAGTCATATGTGAGGAAAAAGGAGTTTTAACGAATTTTTATATATTGAGATTTTGGAACTCTATCGTGTGGTTTTCCGATGGAATATCGGTGGATATTGGTGACGAGTGGTGATAAACAGGAGTATGGATATGGTCAAGTATTTGCATAAATCCCATTTTATTTAATCGTGTGTATTTGAAAAGAATTTTTATCGAGAACTTGACACGAGGGAGCCGGTGGGTTCGAAAATTTATTTCGTGGTCTTACCAAAATTTATGTTTTGAGTTTTGAAAATTTTGGAAGAAATTTTGAAAATTTGTCTTCTTGACGAGGCTGTATGATTTCATACTGGTTTTGAAAGTATGATTGATATACATACGCATTTGGTGCATAGTACATAACATAGTGAAGTTGCGAGTGTGACTCACGAACTGGTTATGACATTCCTATGGTACGATGAATAGAGATCCGAACTTTAGTATGGTAGTAGCTCGACTTTACCATAGTGATCTTCGAATGATTTCTTTGTAAGTGCAGATTTGGGGTTGTTGACCTCATGCTGGTTGTTTTGAGTATCGATTGGTCATTTCCACTCCATGTATAATTTGGATATGTTCGACGGGTTGTGATTGGTTGTTCGTACGCCGAGGGGTATGCTCACTAGTCGGGTATGTTTATTGAGATACACTGTATGTGATTGGTGTGTTATTTTGAGAATGTTATTCTTTCGTATATTTGTTTCTGTGGTTCTGTGTTGATCGTGTTGGAGTTTATCACGTTGATGATATTCTCGATTGTGTTTTGACCTCTGGTTGGTCATATTGGAATTTATCATGTCGATGATAAATTCGGTTGATTGTTGATCATTGTTGGTGATCATTTGAGCGTTCGGATTTTGTGTCAACATTTCGGGATTTGTATCGTTATTTTAGGCAGTTGTTTCGTAGGTGTATTGTATATTATTCGTCTTATCGGAATTGAGACCTGATTATGTAATCAGGCAGACAGAATTTGATTCGGGCGGATTGCTTCATCCGAAGATGATATATTTTGTTGAGACTCAAGGAATTGTGATTGTAAAGTGTATTGAGACTTTACAGTGAGGTCACTAGCTAGTATCTCAGGAGATCCTCGACTTTGCGCATTGGTAAGTATGCTGTTGTGGTTATTCTATAGTGATGATGATTGATCATTGTCGTGATGGTTTTGGCATATTTTGGGTTGAACGGTATGTTTGTTTGTTTTATGACGGATTGTAAGTTTCGAGGACGAAACTTATTTTAAGTGGTGTAGAATGTAATATCCGGAATTTCTACTACTGATGTTTAATATTATTTTATCCGAGTTATGTTGTACAGCGTGGAATCTGTACAGTATGGATAAAATAATGAAGGACTGAGATGTCAGTATTGGTATAATTGTTGTATTTGGTCGACAATTGTATTTAAGAATATTATTGGATTCAGTGTTTGTGTTCAGTGTGTCTTATGTTCGGTTTTGGTATGTCGAGACGTTGGACAAGAATAGCTGAAATTGGCTAAGTGTAACATTATTAGCGCACGCTAATAATCATGAGTAGCGCACGCTATCGTGCAGGTTTAGCGCACGCTACGGATATAAGATAACGCACGCTAATGCAGTCCGATCGGAAGGAATCTACGCGTGGACCAGGCCACTTTCGGCGCACGTTCTGATAAGTCAACGGATGTTGTAATGTAGTGTTAGCGCACGCTAATGCATGTTGATTAGCGCACGCTAACTGTGTTGTTACCCAAAATATTATCCGGAGATAGTATTGCTGGAATGATCGAGTAACAAACAAATGCGAGAACACTTCCGTGAGAAAAGAAACGACACAAGATTTGCCGGGGTTGTTAATCCCGGGCTTGAATGCTCTCGCTAGATGTTATTAATAAATATACTGTCGAGTACAAATATTAATGTTAGAATCTATTACAATGAGTGTAAAGACTTCTAGTTATCTAAGTTGTAGAGCGTGTAGATTGCCGGAAGAACCAGATATGTAGATCTGTGAGTTCTTGCTTGGGATGTTTGAGATGTGTGTATAAATATCACTGAGAATGTATATGTAATTGCCTGCAAATTCGCGTGTATCTTCGCCTCCCTTTGCCACTGTAGTGAGTTCCCTATTTATAGGAGACAAGGTAGTTGGGATCCCTCAGGCGATCGCGGGCGACCGCCGTTTTCTATATTATAATAAGATGGCCGATCGTCCCATCACGTGGGCTGTTTCCTTAAAGTCTAGGGCTGCTGCTGGTGGCCAGCTGTGCGAGCCAATGGGAAGCCAGCACGCGTCTTGGGTCGGTGTCCGGGGAGGACCCACTTTGTACCTTTCGGCGGCCCTATCGGTAGGTGAGGTAGGTGACAGGCTGGGGTCAAAGGTCCTATCTGTCGGCGCCCTCTGTGGATCTGCACGTGGGCCACCGTCCAAGATTCGGTCTTTGACGACTTTGATGGATGTTGGATCCATACGTGGCACAAGACGATCGCCTCTGGGTCGCTCATTAAAGACGATCGCCAGATATCGAAAGACGATCACTGGGTACCAAAAGACGGTCGCCGTATTGTGCCGATCGCTGGGCGTTTGCCTAGAGTATGTCTTCTATGGTTGGCTTCTCTGATCGTGATGCCAATCGCCTATCGAGGCGTATCAATCGCCGCACAACAATTGCCCCCCAGCTCGCCTCGATGTTGAAAACACGGGGTGAGGTGGCACTGTTGGCGATCGTCGATGTTTAGACGATCAGGCGATCTGCTTTCAACTTTGGACGATCTCCTTTTGCGCTGGGAGTAGCTGGAAAAGAAGGCGGGCTCTCGAAACGTTGCAAGGACACGCGTCGCGCAATTGTTTGGGGAGTCCGACGGTTTGTCAAACTTGCCGCCTGGCGTGCCCTCGAAAAGATGCGCACATGGGATTCGAGGGCAGCATTTAATGCGTCCCCTCACTGACGGTTGCTATTCAGCCCTCGGACTCTCGCCTATTTGCACAGAGGCCCCCGCCTCCATCTATAAAAGGGGCTAGGGTTTCTTCATTTTCACCCTTCACGCATCCTTGCATCCTTAGCCGAAACTCTGCAGAATTTTCCGGAGCTTCTTGTGCCGATCGTCTTCCTTAGGTAAGAAAAATCAATCTTCTTTCTCCCTTTACTTTTTATAAAATGTCGGGAGGATCCAAGACCTTCGAGACCGTAAGTTCTTACGCGCAGCGGCTTTGCACGGAGGAGATTCCCGTTGGAGTCGACATGGAAACGGCCGTTGAGGCCATTCGTGCGGGGATTTCACCCGCATAACTCGAAGAGCTTTTCAACGAGGCCGCAGTGGCGAAGACGGCGGCGACGGCGGAGCAGGGGGGCTCGCCGGCGGATGAGGACGAACTGGAGCGGTTAGCTTGGGAACGGCAGAGTGTATTTGGCCCCGCCTATATGGCTTTCGCCAAGATTATGGAGCGGATCGCCGGACCCTGTCCGGAATTTGACTTCGAAGCCTACTCCGTCGCTCATCCTTATGAACATGTGAAACGGACGGTGTTTTGGGCCACCGACCCGTCTCAGTGGACCCTTGGTAAGATTCGGAGTTCGGCAACCTGGAAAGACGTGAACCGCTGGAGGGCGAAATATCATATTCCCTCTGACGTCTCCCTGCACGTGCCATCGGAAAATGAACGTGCCGATCAACCGCCCGAGGGAATAGTCGCCGTTAGTGAGATGATCATGGAGGCCGGTCTGCGATTCCCTCTCCCGTTCGCCGTCTCCTACTTGTTGATCGCCTAGAATTTGGCTCCGCTCCAACTGACGCCGAATGCTTGGCTACAGGTCATCTGCACTTTGACACTGTTTGGCGGTCACCGGTTGTTCCGCCTCCTTTCTGCGATGGAGATGAACTATTTGTTTAAACTGGCTGCGCAGAAAGGGTCAATCGGCGGTAATCATATCCAAGGCCGAATGGGAAGGGTGGTCCTTGGTGTGCCGAACAAGTCCGGGCGACACAGCAAAATGGTCTTTGGAGTCGGCGGAGCGTGGCGATCGGCATCGAGTGACAGGCCGGAGGAGGAGTTGGATATTCCTACCAATTTTCGCGAGAGGAATCCGAGTAAGGATTTTAACTCCCCCTTTGATTGAGCTTGTCTTGGACTGATCTAATTTCGTTTTCTTTTTGCAGGACCTCTTGTCCCCGCGATCGGCGATCTCCCTTTCGATTTCTTGATCGTTTGGGAGCGGATTCGTGCCTTGCCGGATTCCTTCATTGACGTTCGTTCGCTTGGTAACGAACTTCATCGGTTGGGGGCTCGACAGTTTTGCTTCCCTCGTCACTTGAGAGTTCAAGGTACGAACTTAAGTGGTGCTTTTTTGCTTGACGATCGTCTCCAGGAGGTCGCAGCGTTTAAGTTGCTGTCTAACTTGTTTGTACTTCTTCTTTGACAGAGGTTCATTTTCCCCGACTTGCCGAGCCACCACCAGAGATCGCCATGTCAAACCCAGGACTCATCGATCGCCTTCGCCTAGGTAAGAAGACTGGTCGCGTTCCTGCGACGTCGTCTCATCCTGCTCCGGTGGTGAGGCCCGCTGAGGTGCCGGTCACCGAGCCGGAAACTCAAGAAGAGACATATCTCCAGCGCCGCAAGAGGCAGAGGCCGGAGGAGTCCCTGCCGACCACTGAGGCGGACGTATCTATTCTGGAGCCTCCGGTTGCTGCGGCTGCTATCTCTGCCGTTCCGATGGTGGAGAGATCAGGCTCTAGGCCCTTGGCTTCCGGCTCCCAGTCATCAGGAGGTTCCTCGAAGAAGGTGGCGATCGCTGAGGCGGAAACTTCTCGGGGCAAGCCTTATTTTGGCCGCGATCCCGAGCTGGTCAACAGGTAAGATTGAATCGAACTTTCCGTGTTAAGCATTTTTGGGGGGGATATAGACTAACTCCTTTGTCTCTTTTGTTCGCGCTACAGGGTCCGTCTTGCTGACCCGGATGTCGCTCCTATGGTGCTGGATTTCTTGTCGAGTAGACTCCGCAAAAGTCCCTCGAAATCCCTAATTACATCCAGACGGCCATCACCTCACTGCCCAAGGCTTGGACGACCGATCTCGATGCGATCGCTCGTTGGCGATCTGGAGATACCATGCAGGCGACCATTGCCCTGGCTCTCCAGACGGCGACGATGGTCGTCCAAGCAGCCAAGGATTTTGAGGGGCGACCCTCTACTGCTCGCCTCCATAGCGACCTAGAAGCCGCCGGGAACGCAAACATAGAATACGCCAACTGGATCCATTCTATGGAGAAGGAGTACGTAGAGACGGCCAAGCGGGCTAAATAGGACGTTGACCGACTGAAGCAAGAGCTGAGCCGCTAGGCTGCCGATCGGTTCCGTGATCTGGAGAAAGAAACTCGCCGGAAGCATGCAGCTTCACAGGAGGAGGCGGACGGACTGAAGGCGACGGTGGATCGGCTCAGCAGCGAGCTGGAGGCAGCGAAAAGAGAGCTGGAGAGGGCCAAAGGAGAAAACGCCGCCAAGGTGGTCGAGCTGGCGGAAGCTGAGAAAACGTCTGTGGAGTTGAGAGGGCAGCTCAAGGCGATCGAGACTGATCCCTACCTCAATGTTGCGCTCGTCGGCGAGTTCGCCTATTACATGGCCTACGCCGACGCCGTTCGAGCCGCCAAAAAGGCAAGGATCGAGATCGGTCCCTTGATGGAGAGATTCAAAGCCTATGCACTCGAGCACCCTCTGCACCCGGAGTTCTCTTTGCCGATCCTTGATCTCATCGACTTCGGGGTCGACTTGAGTTGGTATCCTGGTAAACTCATTCATCCTGAGGCCGATGGGGGGGCGCATGCCGATCCACCTCCTGAGGGCGAAGACCAGTCGGCGGGACCTTGAGAGATGTTTTTGTTTTCCTTGTATCTTGTAATTTTTCTGCTTTCTCTTTGTATTGCCTTCGGGCTTCATGTTGTACGAACTTTTTGTTATGAATAAATATTCCTTTTTCGCACTTTGTGTCTTCTCATGTACGATCGCCTTTGAATGTTTGCATGCGAATTGTAACAAGTATGTGTATGATTGCATCCGATGTCTTGTTCATCCGACCGTTTGTTTGAATGTTGAATGCATTGATATGTTTTGAATCGAGATTCTTACTTGTAAATTTTGTCGAACAATATTGATCGTCCGGCTTGTGTTTGAACGAAGCCGATCTTGTACGGCTCCTTCTGCCCGACCGTATTTAGGATTAGATCCCCTATTCATTGCCCCCTTGTTTTTGTTTACTTATCGTAAGTAAGGGTACAAAAACAAGTTTGTTAGGCGAGCTATCTTCAGTTTTGCCGACTTTGAGGGATCGTGCACGGTCGCGGCGTTCGATGGACTGATCTCCACAACCGTGTCTTTGTGTGCGAGGGACATTGCCTATCCCGCGACTCACTTTATTGTGAGGGTCCTCCGTTAGGCTGCGCCTGCCTTGTATTTAAACGAAAGGCAGGCGATCTTGGTCTGGAGGAGTCCTTGCACGGGGCGTCGTCGGTTTATTCAACTCCACGTCCGCGGCTTTGTAAGCACCTTTCTACCTCGGGTCGGCACGTTAGATGACGACCATCGACGGTATACGTTGTGATGAGGTAGGGACGCGTTGCCTTGTCCGAGTACATCATGTTAGATGACGTAATTTGAGGACGCGCGAACGTGTCCACTGATCATTTTGGAGGGTCCTTTGGCTACGCCGGCCTCGTATTTAAACGAAGGGCGGGCGGTCTCAGCCCGAAGGAACCTTGCATGGGCGAAGCTGTCGGTTCCATCGACCTCCAGGACCATGGTTGCATTGATCCTACCTCGGATCGTCATGATCAACGATCGTCGGCGGTATGCGATATGCCTAGTGGGGCGATCGCCAGAATAGATGGGACAGGAAAAAATCTCATTATATTCCTTGTACATTGGGCAGTCGAAATTGAATACAAAATTTTCACTGGTAGTATTTTTCAGATGCACGGCGTTCCAGGGATATTGATCCGGGGTACCGTCAGGATGTTCGAGTTCGTAGGCTCCCTTAGTTAGCCATTTAGATATCCTGAAAGGTCCTTCCCAGTTCGGACCAAAAACGCCTGTGTAGGTTTGGATCTTCTTGAGGACGAGATCGCCCACTTGAAACCTTCTTTCTTTGACCTTTGAATTGAAGAACTTCTCGGCTCTCCTTTTGTGGATTGTGTTCTTCATTTCTGAGGTCAGCCGTCGTTCTTCGAGCATGTATAGGTCGATTCGTCGGGCCACATTGTTGTCGGTCGTCATATCTTGTTCGGTTCGATGGCTGAGGACGGCGATCTCCGAAGGAATCACCGCTTCTGTTCCGAAGGCGAGGGCGAATGGGGTTTCGCCGGTTGAATTACGGGTCGTCGTTCGATAAGACCACAAAACGTCTGGAAGCTCGCTCGCCCATCGCCCTTGCCTGGATTCGAGTCGCGCTTTAATTGTGTGTTTGAGGATCTTGTTCACAGCCTCTACCTGTCCGTTCGTCTGAGGGTGATAGGGTGCTGAAAACAATCTTTTGATTCCCCATTTCTCACAGAATTGCATGACTTCTAAGCCGTCGAACTGCTTTCCGTTGTCGGAGATGATGGCCTGGGGCAGACCGAATCGGCATACGACGTTTCTCCAGATAAACTTGATCACTTGATCTTGGCCGATCTTGTTGAGCGGTTCGGCCTCAACCCATTTGGTGAAATAGTCGACCCCTACGATGGCGAATTTACAGCCCCCTGGAGACGTCGGCAATGGACCTATAAGGTTGATGCCCCATTGCGCAAATGGCCAAGGGCTATACATGGAGGTGAGCTGTTCGGGGGTAGTTTAATGTTAGGGCCCATTATCTGACACCTATGACACGATCTGGCATAGGCGATCGCATCCTTCTGAAGTGATGGCCAGAAAAAACCTTGCCTGGTTGTCTTATGGATGAGAGCTCGCCCGCCCGCATGGTTTCCGCAGATCCCATCATGGATCTCGGCTAAAAGGAGCCGACCTTCCTCCGGTGTAATACACTTGAGGAGGGGAAGGCTGAAGGCTCGCTTGTAAAGCCGGTCGTACAATAGGGTATATCTGGTCGCACGGAGTTGGAGTTGGCGAGCTTTAACACGATCGTCAGGGACCGTTCCGTTCTTTAAGTATTTGATGAATGGAGTCATCCAGTTCTCCTTGGCGACGGCAACCGCGGTAACCAGGCTTCTGTCGATCATCGGCCTTGCTGACTTTGTGATTTGGATATTGGAGAAGTCGTCTGCCCCATCCGATGACGCTAGTTTGGAGAGGGCATCGGCCTGGGAGTTGTGCTCTCTCGGGATTTGTTCGATTAGCACTTCTTCAAATTTTGAGCACATTTCGGCGACCAGCTCTTGGTATTTGACCATCTGTTCGCCGCGCGCCTCATATTCTCCCTTGACTTGGTTCACGACTAAAAGGGAGTCCATGAAGATATGGAGGCGACGAACATCTAGGGCGAGGACTAGATCAAGCCCGCCTACCAAGGCTTCGTATTCGGCTTCATTGTTGGTCGCACGAAAACTGAAACGCACAGCGTTAGTGAAACTTTGTCCGTCGGGACTGATGAGGACAATCCCTACCCCTGCTCGTGAATTGGTCGCCGAGCCATCCACATATAACTTCCAGGCAAGTCGTCCGATCTGGGTCGGACTGTGAGGGAAAGTTAATTCCACCACAAAGTCCGCCAGAGCTTGGCCTTTGATCGCCGTGCGAGGGGCGTATGTGATACCGTATTGGACGATCTCCAGCCACCACTTGAGGAGTCACTCGTTGGTGTCCGGTCGATGTAGGACTTGCCTTAGAGGTAGAGTTGTCAGGACTTCCACTTGATGTTTGAAGAAATAAGCCCTTAGCTTACGAACACTCATGACAAGGGCATAGGCGATCTTCTCCAATGGTGTATAGCGTGTTTCAGCATCGTGGAGCGTTTGACTAACATAGTAGATCGGCAAGTGGACTTGTCCCTCCGCTCGCACCAAGACGGCACTCAGCGTGACCTCCGAGGCCGCTAGGTAAAGGAATAATTTATCACTGGGGATCGGCTTAGCCAGGATCTGGGGGCTAGATAGATATTCCTTTATTTTGGCGAACGCTATCTGACTTTTCTTCGTCCATGCGAACTTCTTGTTCTTGATGGTCGCGAAGAAAGGCTTGCTTTTATCGCCAAGTCGAGATATGAAACGGTTGAGGGCGGCTAGACAACCTGTGAGGTGTTGTACCTACTTGATGTTTCGCGGCTCCTGCATGTCAAGGATCGCCTGTATCTTGGTGGGGTTCGCCTCGATCCCCCTTTGGCTCACAATGTGCCCCAAGAACTTCCCGGAGCCCACCCCGAAGTTGCATTTCTTGGGGTTTAGCTTCATGTTGAATTTTCTGAGGATGGCGAACGTCTCGGCGAGATCATTGAGGTGATCTTCCTTTCTGAGGCTTTTGACCACGATGTCGTCAATGTAGACCTCCATGGTCTTGCCGATCTGATTGGCGAACATTCTGTTGACTAGTCGCTGGTAGGTTGCCCCTGCGTTTTTCAAGCCGAACAGCATTCGGACCCAAAAGTATATGTCTTTTTTTGTGTGGAAAGATGTGTGTTTTATGTCTTTCTCCGCCATTGGGATTTGATGATATCCGGCGAAGGCATCCATAAACGAAATCATTTCGCAACCTGCTGTGCTATCGACCAAGTGATCAATATGAGGCATCAGAAAGTGATCTTTTGGACATGCCGCGTTGAGGTCGGTGAAGTCGATGCATAACCTCCAGGAACCAGTTGGCTTCTTGATGAGTATCGCGTTGGCGACCCATTATGGTTCGTCTGTAGCTACCCCGATTAATTTGTTGTTGAGTAATTTTTGGACTTCTACGTCGAGTGCCGCGTATTTTTCGGGACCGAATTTCCTACGTTTTTGGTGAACAAGCTTCATTGCCGGGTCGATATTTAGATAGTGGCAAGCGTGCTCAGGACTTATGCCGACCATATCTTGATGCGACTAGGCAAAGACTCCGATGTTCTTATGTAGAAAATTGATCAGATCCCCTTTTAGTTCGCGGTCGATGCTCGCGCCGATCTGTACTTCCCATTCTGGATGATCCGGATCTATCGTTATACTCTCCAACTCTTAGACGGGGACGGTCGCCTCTCGTTTGGAACGATTTTCGGACTCGATTCTTGGATCGATGTCGAGACTTGGTTCGAAACCGATCCTTGGCTCGATGTCGTCCGTTAACCGAACCGAGATGGCGTCCCCTGACTTGGGTTGGTATGATGCGCTCGGCTCGTCGATCTCCATGGGTTGATCGTCGATCGTTTCAATGTTACACATATTATGGGAAGTATTGAAAGCAGTAACGACATATGAGTAATTCAAACATCTTTTTGCCATTAGCTGATCTCCTTTTACAGTATCGACTGTCCCATCGGCAGTGGAGAATTTGATACAGTAAAAGAAAGACGAGGCGACCGCCTCAAAGGTTTCTAAAAAGGGGCGACCTAGGAACCCATTATAGATGCTGGGCCTATCTATGATTACAAAACTTAGGTTCCTAGTAATCCTAATCTTGGGATCATAAAAGCATATTAGCTCGACGGAGAGCTTGATCCTTCCGTAGGCTTGGACTGTGTTGTCGCCAAACCCTTGGAGCACGGTGTCAAACGGCTTGATGAATTTGATTAAGTTGCCGAGTTGGTCTAGGGCGGATTTGAATATGATGTTGCAGAAACTCCCATTGTCGACCAGCACGCGATCGACCGTCTTCCCAAGGATACAGACGGAGATCACCAGTGCATCCTCTTTGGGGCATTGCACTCCTTCCCTATCTTTGTTGGAGAAGGTGATGAGTGCGTCTTTAGAGATGGTCGGCTCCAGAGGTACCACGACATGGACCCAGGCGAATGCCCTCAGCTCGGCCTTTCGCTTCCTGTTTGACATGGTGGAAACCGGGGAAAGGCCCCCGAGGTTTCCACCTCCTGCTTGAAGCATGTTGATCCGACCGCCAGGGTTGATCGGAGGGACCGACTCATCAGAGTACTCCGGCTCATGCTCGATTCTGGCGACCGGATTGGGAGGAGTTTTCTCGTGTTGTCGGCGCTCGCGCCCTCCGGTCCTTTCCGTCCTAGGCTCTGGCTTGGTGACCAAGTTGTCCAGTTTGCCTTCCTCAAACAGTCGCCAGAGTTGTCTGAGGAGGTCGCGGCATTGACTGGTGTTGCGGCCGGGACTCTTGTGGTAGGCACAGAATTTGCTACGGTCTAGATGACCGTGGTCCGTTATCGGATTTGGTTTGGAGAGCCACTCGCGACCCTTGATTGCGTTGAAGATGTGGGCCGGAGATAAGTTGAGGTTGTGGAGAAGGTGGACCTCTACATCCTCAAAGGCTTTGAACTCGCCAGGCGGCTTGGCGACCGCCTTTCTGGGCTTGGCGACCGCCTTCTTCAGGACATGGGATGGCGCCTTCCCTTCTTCGGACGGTCCCTCGTCTAAGCGGAGGGAGAGCATCCTCTGCCTGGCCAAGAAGTCGGCGGCTCTGACGCGGAAGACCGAGTAGGTCGGGGGGATATCCTTTGTGAGGTGCCTGAACATGGGCGAGCGTCCGTGGAATCCGCTCAGGACTGAGTGGAGAGCGAGCTCGTCGCTGATGGGCTCGCCGGTGAGGACTATCTCGTCTACCCGATCGATGTAATCTTCATCTGGCTCGTCCTTCCCCTGCCTGATTTTCATCATGCGGTGGGGGCCTTCAGGGCGAGCGACTTTGGCGGCGAAGTACGACGTGAAGTCTTTCGCCAGCTTCTCAAAGCAGTTGATTGAGCGAGGTGGTAGTGAGATGTACCACCTGTGGGCGAGGTCGCCCAGTGTTAATGGGAACATTCGACACTTGGTCACATCTGATGCTCCGCATCCGGTCATGTAGATTCGGAATTTGCTCAAGTGGGTTTCCGGATCCGATCTCCCCTCATATAGAGGTGTTTGTGGGGGATTGATCGTTGGTTGGACTGGGGCGAGCTCGATCTGAGTCGTGAGTGGTTCGCTTGCTCCAATGATCGATCTCCTAGCGCCTGCCCCATTTTACAGGAGCGCCTTCATCTCGTCGAACTGGCGTTGCATGGCGGCCATCACCGTCGCCTGACTGCTCGCCGATTGGCTCTCAGAGCGCGAACCAAGGCGATCGTGTACTGATCCCCTAGCCCCGTGGTGAATTACGAGCTCCCTGCCAGTGGGTTCATTCCTTGGGCGAGCAGGGGCTCGTTGACCGACTTGTCTCTTGGGAGTCGGATATGCCGAACTCCTGGTAAAGGATTCGGATTCCGATGTCTCCCGGCTGGGGCCTGAGTGCCCGGGTCGCCATGAGGGATCGCTCCCTAGGCGGATGAAGACGGAATCGTCCCACCTCACGAGAGCCTTCTCCTGCGGCTCGGGGCTTTCTGTCGATTTCTCAACATAGATCCCCTTAAGCTTCCGCTTGCCTGCCCGGCGGATGGCCGATGGAGTGATGGTGGGCGAGTCGTAGGCCTTCTGTTGCTCCCTGAGGATGGCTATAGCCTCCTCAATCTGTTCCGCGGTCTGGAACTGATCGAGTGAGAGGCTAGAACCGTCCCTTGGGGGCGGGAGTGAGAGCCTAGCGTCGCCACGGTCGCCTTCCGCCGTGGGCTGGGATTCGGTCCGGGCCGGAACGAGATTTCCGGCGGATCTTAGGGTGGCTCTCTTGGAGGTCGTTGCAGATGTCATTTTTCTGAAGGCTTTTCTATTGAAGAACAGTGAGTGTTTCTTCAAGTGTATGTCCGGAGAACAGTGAGTGTTCTTCGAGACGGTAGGAATAAAAATGAAGGTTTAGATTCCCCTTCTTCTAGCGCCAATTGTTGTTACCCAAAATATTATCCGGAGATAGTATTGCTGGAATGATCGAGTAACAAACAAATGCGAGAACACCTCCGTGAGAAAAGAAACGACACAAGATTTGCCGGGGTTGTTAATCCCGGGCTTGAATGCTCTCGCGAGATGTTATTAATAAATATACTGTCGAGTACAAATATTAATGTTAGAATCTATTACAATGAGTGTAAAGACTTCTAGTTATCTAAGCTGTAGAGCGTGTAGATTGCCGGAAGAACCAGATATGTAGATCTGTGAGTTCTTGCTTGGGATGTTTGAGATGTGTGTATGAATATCACTGAGAATGTATATGTAATTGCCTGCAAATTCGCGTGTATCTTGGCTTCCCTTTGCCACTGTAGTGAGTTCTCTATTTATAGGAGACAAGGTAGTTGGGATCCCTCAGGCGATCGCGGGCGACCGTCGTTTTCTATATTATAATAAGATGGCCGATCTTCCCGTCACATGGGTTGTTTCCTTAAAGTCTAGGGCTGCTGCTGGTGGCCAGCTGTGCGAGCCAATGGGAAGCCAGCACGCGTCTTGGGTCGCTGTCCGGGGAGGACCCACTTTGTACCTTTCGGCGGCCCTGTCGGTAGGTGAGATAGGTGACAGGCTGGGGTCAAAGGTCCTATCTATCGGCGCCCTCTGTGGATCTGCACGTGGGCCACCGTCCAAGATTCGGTCTTTGACGACTTTGACGGATGTTGGATCCATACGTGGCACGAGATGATCGCCTCTGGTTCGCTCATTAAAGACGATCGCCAGATATCGAAAGACGATCGTTGGGTACCAAAAGACGGTCGCCGTATTGTGCCGATCGCTGGGCGTTTGCCCAGAGTATGTCTTCTATGGTTGGCTTCTTTGATCGTGACGCCGATAGCCTATCGAGGCGTATCAATCGCCGCACAACAAACTGTATATCGGTCAACAGGAAATCTTGGCTTTATTGGTTGCTTTCGGCATGTGGGGTCACGAGCATCTTCGTGGTAGGTGTAGACTGTAGCAAGTCAACTGGTATTAGCGCACGCTAAATGTAAGGACTTGCGTACGCTAGACAGTGTAAGTTACGTACGCTAATGCATGGGCATTACGTACGTAAGCACATGTCTGGCCGCAGACGGTAGCCTGCGATCTGCGATAGCGAACGCTAACAAAGTCAGTTAGCGCACGCTAAGGCTGTTGCGCACGCTAAACATAAGGTTTAGCGCACGCTAGTAATATACTTTATAAAAAGGGACAGAAGGGTGTTATGAAGCATTTCGTCCATTCCTTCCTTGCAACCGAGAGAGAGATTTTTTTAGAGAGAAGTTTGAGGTCCCAAACACTGAGAGATGATAATCTTTAACAAAGATTAATCTGAGGAACATGGATTAAAGTCTTGTTCTTGAAATTATTGATGATTCTTGGAATGAAGTTGATTGTTCTCCTTCATGGTTCGTCTATAAAAGGTAATAGTTCTTCACTTTTGGATTTCGTTTGGATTGATTATTGATGTTCTTGAGTTGATGATAATCATATAGTCGAGTTGATGAACATGATAACGAGTTGGATTACCGTACTAAGTTAGTGTGTTATCAATATATGAGTATTGATATGTTTCGTATGGTTTTGGAAGGAATTCAAGAGATATGTTGATGTAATTCCCTTCTTCAATTCGGATTTTTGATGTTTTGTCGTTGGTTACTTCGTATGGTGACGATTATGGTGGTGCTATTGTGATTCTTGAAGTTATATGAATTGTATGTCGAAGAACATGATGAATAAGGATTTTTAGATGTTAGAACACATCGGATTTTGTCATTTTATGGATCATGAACGTGAATTCGGATAATTCGTGTTCTTGAAGAACTATTGAATTATATATGTCATGATTGTTATGAATAAGAACTCGAAATTGGAATGGTTACGGATGACTTTGGAATATGATTATTCATGATAATAAGCGGTAAATTGTTCTATGAAGTTACCAAATATGAACAAGAAGGAATCTTGTTGATTCGTGTTTAAAGATAAAAGTTGGAATCGAATATGTTATGAAATCCTTAATATCGAGATGAGTTGATCATTGATATGATGGAAGTGTTAAGACGATTCCTGGAATACATGCCATCGCCATGACATTAGCGCACGCTAAGCTTACTAGCTAGCGCACGCTAATGGGAGCAATTTAAGCGCGCTTCGTTATGCGTTTAACGTGCGCTAAATAGGCGATCGATCGATATTTTGTGTTTTGATTATGAATTCGTGATAGTTTGAGTTGGTTCGTTCTGACTGCGTTTATTCGAGGTTTTTGTTGAACCGTTGAGTTCGATTGGTTAGTTTTGTCGGTTGTTGATTGTTATCGGATATGTGTTATTTGATTACTTCGATAGGCTGAGATTATTGATCGGTGATTATAGCCGGATGTTGCGGTCGTGTTCGAGTATGTCCATTGTATTGCTTTTGATCGGGGCTGAGGAGCTCGTAGACAAAGGCAATGTGTTCGGTAGCAGCTTCGTGGTATCGGTATCGAGGCAAGTTATTACTTGCTCAGTTATAATGTTTAATGAATGATTTCAGTTTCATTTCGTTTATAATGCATATAACGATGATTATTATTGTGAACTCTGGGTATTTGGATTGGATATCGTTCTTCCGATTCTGGGAGTTAAATCATAATGTACATGATTTATTTCGGTTATTGGTATATTTGGGTATCGAGGATACATCGTGATAAAGATAAGGATTCGAGTATTTGTGGTTCATGACATGTTTGGGTCATCGAGCGTTGTGGATAATCGTCAATGATGATTGGACATCGAGGTTGCTCCCGAAGGACTCGGGGCAAGTATTCCATATTGATTATGGTTTAGTGTTATTTATTTTGGTCTCTTACATTTTCTTTCATGTTGTTGAACATGGAGTCGTCCTAGTAAATTGTCATGTTGTCGTGCATGTTATGTTGTTCATGTTGATGAACGTGTTGATTTGCATATGTGTATGCATATTGTGTTGTTTATGTTGTGTAAATAATCCGATGGGATTATGAGGATCTATCTTTGGCGCTGGATCGAATGTCCACCATGCGTTGGTTGGCGGGATCATCATGGGGATCTATCTTGGGCGCCGGATCGTTGGACGAGTTTTCCACCATGCGTTGGTTCGACGGAATCATCATGGGGATCTATCTTTGAGAAGCTGGATCGTTGGATTACCGGTATTGTGTTGATGAAATCTTGTGAATTTGCATCATTGATTTTATCATGTGTTGTTATTCACATGTGTATTGTTGGTTATCCACCTTATGATGATCGATAGGATCATCGAGGATCTATCTTTGAGGAGTCTTTGGATCGTCGGATCTCCATTGAGTATACATCATTGTTATTGTTGTGAGCATATTGACGTGGTCATATGAATATGCATTTGTAGGTCTTGTGTTAGGACCGTGTTCGTATTGCATTGATCTGATCTCGGATTAGACTGGTATGATTGTCGTGGCACATCATATATCGAGGTATGTTCCGTATTTCCTTGGTATTTGTCTTTGATGGACAATCGGTTATCGTCTTGGGATTTGATGATGTTATTCGATGGATCGTATTGGTCAGAAATGGTATATTTCCGTATCGTGAGTTGATGATGATAGTTTGAGAATCTTGAGTATTGTTTGAGGTACAATATAGATATTATGTTCGAGTTTATTGGTTAATCGAGTCCGAGATGCGAACTGTGATAATGATTATTCTGATGAGAATTACTCGAGTAAGTAAAGTTATGATGGTAAGATTACGTTGGTCGTATTCTTATGTTGTATTCTCATTGGTATGTAATTATTAATGTATTGTGACGGTTATCATTGTTGGATATTATGGCTGACCCCATCGTGGGATTTCTTTTTAGGTTCTGGGAGTATCGAGCTTGTAGCGGTCGTGAAGAGATGAGCTTCCCGGAGGATACTGTCTAGGACGTGTTTTGTGCTTTGAGTTTCTTGATTGGTTCTTGTATTCATTTCTTAGAGTATCTTTATGGTTGGTCTTTTTCCATTGCGTGAGTATTTTGAAGTGCTCTTTCGGTATCGTATCGAGATTACTTTGGAAATCGTTTTCTAAACTTTTGTGTGTCAATTTGTTTGGCCTTGCGATTTCAAATGAGTTCTTACGACGGTTTTTGTTAAATGGATTTTATAAACCTTTGTGCATTTTTAAAGATAGTACCGTTGTTGGCCTCTTGGGCATTTGTAAATGTTTGCGAAAAATTCTTTTTGCCTTGTGCGTTCCATCTCGGGGCCCACGGCGCTGTAATATTTTCGGTTAAATCTGGGGGTGTTACACCCAGACCATGGTTCAAGCGCCTGGTTTAGACGCCTAGACCAAGGACGGAGCGTCCGTAGCAGACGCTTGTACCATGGTCTAGGCGGAATCTGTGGACGCTTGTACCATGGAATAGGCGGAATATTCACACGTCTGCGTCATTTTCTCCAAAAAATTACCTCCAGATGTGAATTCTCGTCCATTTTCGTAGTTGCCGATGATATTGACGATATATATTTGATTGTGTGTTCTGTAGAATAAATGAAAAATTGTTTCTAGATTTCAATTGGAAAAACTTGTGTGTTGGTGTGTTGGGTAGAAATAATGAAAGATTGTCAAATGGACAAAAAAGTAATATTATAGGGCGGTGTCTAGTAATTTAGGACGGTGTTTAGTAATACCAATATTAAACTAATTTTCAAATGTTTATTTATAAATTACAAGTTAATGAACGAGGGAAAGTAGGGTATATTACTCCGAATGAAATTAATGCGTTTTTATCCAGAAAGTATCATCGTGTCCACCACACCGGCTCACCTAAGTTTTTCTGTTGATCTTTTTTACCCAATTCCAATCACTGCAAAGCATTCATGACGCAACCACCAGCTTTATTATCTCTCAAACATCACAGACTCACCTACAAGTCTCCCCTCTCCTGATAATTTTTCCATGCCAAACGCACAAATTCCGAACCATTCTTCACTTCAAAACTGCAGGACTTTATTTCTTTTTCCTTTTCTTTTTTTTTTTTTTCATTTCTCGATATATGGCAGGAATACGAGTAAACTCTTGGCTTCTTCTCCTCCTCTCGACCTATCTGGTCACTACCCTCGTCACATCCACAAAGAAAACATACATAGTGTACATGGATAAGTCGGCAAAGCCCCAAGGATTCAGCGACCACAAGCAATGGTACTCATCAGTGATCAGATCAGTAACATCATCATCGACAAACGAAGAAAACGATGATAATAATCCACGAGATGACAGTGAAAACAGAATAATTTACAAGTACCAGACAGCCTTTCACGGTGTCGCTGCCCAACTAAGCGATAAAGAAGCCCGAGAACTGCAACAATACAACGGTGTCACGGGTTTGTTCCCTGAGACCGTATATCAACTTCACACCACCAGAAGTCCTCTGTTCCTCGGGCTCGAAAACGAAGACACCGAAAAAGCCTTTCCGGATAAATCTACCAATCACGATGTGGTTGTTGGTGTATTAGACACAGGTATATGGCCCGAGAGCCTGAGCTTCAACGACAGCGGCATGACCCGAATCCCAGCCCGCTGGAGAGGCGCATGTGAAACGGGCCGAGCCTTCGAAAAACACCACTGCAACAGAAAGATAATCGGGGCTAGAGTGTTTTACAGAGGATACGAGTCGGCTTCTGGTAAAATCGACGAACAGGAAGAGTTCAAATCGCCGCGGGACCAAGACGGACACGGAACTCATACTGCCGCCACAGTCGGCGGTGCTCCAGTTCACGGGGCGAACCTTTTGGGCTACGCTTATGGCACTGCACGAGGGATGGCCCCGGGAGCAAGAATAGCAGCTTACAAAGTTTGCTGGACTGGAGGGTGTTTTAGCTCGGATATTTTATCCGCAATCGATCAAGCCGTGGCCGATGGGGTTGATGTTTTATCCATCTCTTTAGGTGGCGGAGTTTCGTCTTATTATCGAGACAGTTTATCAATCGGCGCTTTTGCAGCCATGGAGATGGGTGTTTTCATTTCCTGCTCGGCTGGAAATGGTGGGCCCGATCCCATTAGTCTCACAAACGTTTCGCCGTGGGTGACTACTGTCGGAGCCAGCACCATGGATAGAAACTTTCCAGCGGGGATTAAACTCGGAACGGGTAAGTATCTAACAGGCGCTTCTCTTTACAAAGGTCGAAGAAACCTTTCGACAAACAGGTTGTACGCATTAGTCTACCATGGAAGTAATAACTCAAGCAATCCAACCCCAACCTCGATGTGCCTCGAAGGGACACTAGACAGACACTCCGTCGCCGGAAAAATTGTGATATGTGACCGCGGCATCAGCCCACGTGCTCAAAAGGGCCAGGTGGTAAAAGACGCCGGGGGCGTCGGTATGATTTTGACAAATACTGCTGCTAATGGGGAAGAATTAGTTGCCGACTGTCATCTTCTTCCTGCAGTCGCTGTGGGTGAGAAAACGGGCAGACTCGTGAAGCTTTATGCATTAACGAACAGAAATGCTACTGCCACTCTGGGATTTCTCGGTACAAAACTGAGAATCAAGCCGTCCCCTGTGGTGGCCTCTTTTTCTTCCAGGGGACCGAATATTTTGTCCCTGGAGATACTAAAACCTGATATGGTGGCGCCGGGAGTTAACATTCTGGCCGCTTGGACGGGCGAATTAGGGCCGTCTAGTTTGCCTACCGACCACCGACGGACCAAATTTAATATACTGTCGGGAACCTCAATGTCGTGTCCACATGTAAGTGGTATTGCCGCTTTGATCAAATCCAGGCATCCAGATTGGAGCCCAGGGGCAATTAAATCTGCTTTAATGACGACGGCTTATGTTCATGACAATACACATTTTCCTCTGAAAGACGCCTCCACCGCTACATCTTCCACTCCTTATGATCATGGGGCTGGTCACATAAATCCAATGAAAGCTCTTGATCCTGGTTTGATCTACGACATTGGCCCGCAGGATTATTTCGAGTTTTTATGCGGTCAAGGGCTGACATCATCTGAGCTGGCGGTTTTCTCCAAAATTTCTAATAGGACCTGCGGGCACACTCTTGGCAATGCAGGGGACTTGAATTATCCGGCGATTTCAGCTGTTTTTCCCGAGAATACAAACAGTAGTGCGGCTTTGAAGCTACACAGAACGGTTACTAATGTGGGATCCCCTGTGTCGAATTACCATGTTGTGATATCGCCGTTTAAAGGGGTGTCTGTGAAGGTTGAACCGGAGAGGTTGGAGTTTACTAGAGCACGCAAGAAAATGACGTACCAGATTACATTCACTGCTAAATTGCGACAGACGGCTCCTGAGTTCGGGTCTATTATTTGGAAGGATAGGGTGCATAACGTGAGAAGCCCAGTTGTGATTACATGGCTAGCACCATTGTGATCAAGTTTGGTGTTGCCTAAGTGTTGGACATGGATATCGTGTGGTGGTGTAATAAGGAGTTTTTTGTTAAGATCCCCCATGCGTTCCCCCTTTTCTTTTTAATGAATGTACTGTTTTTTCTTGCTCTTTGCAATAGCAGGGACGTTGTGTAATTATTTGAAGTCCATGAAAATCATTTTGCATAAGGAACCTTTATCACAACTAGAAAATAGAAAGAACAAAAGAATCACAATCTGGGAGACTGAACATTGTATATGCGATTATTTTCAGTCAATAGCATCTCTTGCAAACCAGAAGACAAAATCAGCGTCACTTAAACCTAAGAAGACAAAGAGTAGGGACAAATCAAAGTAATTAACTTTTTCTTTAATTCAAGCTAATTGTCACGATCCGGAATGTCGTGACCATGTTGATCGACCGAGTGAGCCGTGCTTTCTGGTTAACCTGTCACAAGAGGGGTAAAGAGGGCGACATTGGCGTTAAGGCGTATGTCCGGATGCTTTGTTCTAGTCGAGTTAGGCATGCCGACCAGATTTATTCCAAAGAGCTTGTCGCTGGTTCGAGGACTTAATTATGAAGGAATCGTTGTTGGTAGGGCACAACTGGTGGGGGCTATTGCTGCTTCCCTGATTAGCTCAGGACAGGGCGAGATCAATTGGCATACGTATGTGAGATAAGCTGGTCTTGGGATATAAAGAACTCGGGACGCCATGCGGACATGAAAACTCCCATCCCGTGACATAATGCTTCAAATTTTTGTGTAAATCAAGTAACAAGTGAAGTTGCAAGTGTAACTCAGATTTTTTTTAGCTAAAATGAAGGTCATTTTTGTACATATTTTGAATAATTACAGAAAATTAGCTATGAATTTATTAATGTCATAATTAGAAGGATATGAACGCCACAACATCATGACGTGTATTATTCGAAAAAGGATTCTAATTCACTGCAAGTTTAAATTCACCTCCAATAACACAAAATTCATCTAATGACGCTATCAATTTAGCCCATACCATAAGATGTTCCGGCCAAGTAAGATAGATGGCACATGGCAGGTAATTATACAGACAACGTACACGCTGAAACGAATCAAATAAATGAAACAATTTGACTTCTCATTGCTGTCCTGGAATTGAATTAAATTAAATTGTTAAATTGATCAATTTTATTATCGCCATTTATATATATACACACACTATATTTCGTTATATGTTTAAATTAAAATTTCATATTTAGAATTAAATACAGGGTATATTAAATTTGTGTATTAACAAGAGTCAAACTCCATCAAATCGTTAATAAATTGACCAAATTATAATTCTCAATCAAATAAAATTATTTATTTGGTCAACTTAATAAGTATGCGGTGGCAAAAAATAAATTGATTCTATCTATTTTAGTTCTCCAACTGGTAGAATTTTATTCAAAATAAATGTATGATAAAGAATTTAAGATAAATAAGAATCAAAAAATTTAAAAATATCATGTATGAGAGAGAATTAATGTGGTAATTTAAATCCATAATGAGATTATATATATATATATATATATATATCATTCGAACGCTTAGGTCTAATGTTTTTTAGGAACTTGATGTTAATAGATAAATTATTACAAAAATCACATGGGAAAAAATAAATAGCAGGATAAAAATTAATAATTATCTGGTACATCAGAATCAAAGTAAAATAAAATCAAGTACTAAAATAAATCAACGGTCCACAAGGCCTCATTCTTACACATCACTGAAAAATAAAAAGATGGAGATGAAAAGATAAGCATAAAACAAAGCCAACATTTTCTTACAATTGTGAAGCTGATGTTTTCCTTACCAGCAGGAGGACCATCGAAATTAAGTTCGACATGATCTCCGGTTTGTCGAAGAAACCCGTGGGGGGTGGGGGGGCGACATGAACTGCAGGGCTAGAGCGAGGATGCCAAGGTCTACAAACAAAGACAAATAAAGACATAATTGCAATAGATAATAATAGTACAATCATACCCAATAAGGGACAACACAGCCCAACGATTTTCATCATGCACTTTGATATTTGGACTTGCCCTATTGTCAATTTTTTTTAATACGAGGTTCTAAGTTTATACTTTATTAGTTTTCGAGACAACACAGTCTCGTCCCTTCAGAGTTGTTATTAGTTAAATTGCGAGATGTGTATTTGGCTCTATAGTTCTTAAAAATCCTCAACTAGCACACAAGATGAGTCGTCACAGTGATTCTTGTATTGGGCCAAAGATATCCAAAAGTAGGTTCCCACCGAATTTAGTCGTCTCATTAATTCTTTACGTCCCACTCATCCAAATTGCGGGTTCCACTAAGATCAGTCTCGCATTGTCAGAAGTGTTGATATTTAATTATTCCACCAGCATACTCCAAAGAGATAAGGTCTGTCCCTCAACTAAAACTAAGGGGTCATAGGCCCTAAATAAATGTGCGTCCCTTGCCGGATTCATCTTTAACTTGAAGTGGGGGATCCATGTCATTGAGCTTGAGTGGGAGGCCCTCGCCATTGGGCTTGCCCAAATGGTTGACTTGCCCTCTTGACTGAACTTACTAATAGTTGGAATTAATTTAGAAAAAGAAGGTAAAATTGATAAATATAATGAGGCGTTATAACGAAAAACGACCATAAAATCTACATTTCAAGTACAAATTATTATTTAAAATTGAGGACATGAGATGAAAACTTTGGGATATATGGATAAAGTGTAGACCTGACAATTTACCACACGATATGAAAATGATACGAAACTTTAGTGTTTGTGTTTGCATTTTGAGTACACGACACGAAAATACACGAACACGAAAGTACATGACCGAGATTTAGTGTCGGTTTTGTATTTACCCTTTGGGTACACGACACAACATGAGGTACACGAAACAAATAAATAATAAATATATATATATATATATATATATTATTTTATAACACAATTTAAAATTTTATATTTAATTTTATAAAAACATACATTTTATGAATTCTGTTTGTACTAAACTTTAAAATTCGAAAATATAATGTGAACTTTTATAAATTTCATGTAAACATTCGTATTTTCGTTGCCATTCATTTCGTTCCGTCTACTACAACCTATAAAAATATTAAAATTGTTATTTTTATAAAATTTTAATATTTATTTTATATTATGTGCCTGACACGAAAATACGACACGAAACGACACGAATTTGCGCGGTACACGACACGACATGAATTCATTTTGTGTCGTGTATGGGTTTGGACTTTTGGTACACGAAATACGAAAGTACACGACACAAACAATTTGTCAGGTCTAGTAAAGTGCACTCCCTTTCAGAGTGAATCTAATTGTCACATTGAAATATTTTCTTATGAGAAGCACCTTATAAGAGGAATGATGAGTGGAAGGAGTATAATTATGGTGGAAGTGCAAGGGAGAAGGGTGTCGCACACGTCCACCCGTCCAGTCGCCTCGACTCAGTTGTTCATACTATAATTTTTAGGGTTCGTCACTCAATTGTCCGATTATGACTAGTTCGCCAATGTGATTAGTTTTGTAGCTCATATCACTACTAGAAAAAACACCTTTTAAATCTGTTAAAATAGGCCTTTTAAATCGGGTCTCGAACCGTTATAGATCCAGCCGATGTAGAAAATCGACGCATTTAACATCGGTTATTTACCTGATGTAAAAAATACTTTTAACATCAGTTATTTAACCGATTTAGTAAGTTGATATAACCGATTTAGAAGGTTTAGTTTCTAAATCGGTTACTGCTTTAACCGATTTAGAATGTGTAATATTCTAAATCGGTTACTGCTTTAACCGATTTAGAATGTTTAATATTTTAAATAGGTTACTGCTTTAACCGATTTAGAATGTGTAATATTCTAAATAGGTTACTGCTTTAACCGATTTAGAAAAATTGATATTCTGGTTCAAAAAATGGCAGATTTAGAAAAGCTCTGTTCACAAAAGTGGAAATTTTCAGATCACGACAGAATTCCTCCTATAAAACATAACATGAACAATAAAATCTCTAACAAGACACCATATATTCTACCCAAATTAGCAAGTTCACACTATTCTATTACAAAACCCTGTTTACATCTTGCAAAAAATGTACAACAACAGTTACTACAAGAGATTTATAAATCTTGCAAAAAAAAGTACAATCACAAAATGATGAATGATCCCTACGCAGCAAATCCCTACGTACCCGGTTCCCATATTCCTCTCATACTACTTCGATAAAGATGTAAAATCTAGAAAATATCGAGTCCAACGTCTTCGTTCGTCATCAATATCATCCTTCGAATAAGGCTGTTCCATATCAAATGTCTGCAAATTAACAAGAGACCACAAATTGATCAAATATCCATAAATATTTTAATGTCTTTGATTTTGAACAACTGATATTTTGCTATTTCTCCTTTTATTGTCAATAACCATTTTTATGGTAAAGACACAGAGAAGAAGCGGGATGGGGGGGGTTCTATTTTCTAAATATTTATGTCAAACTAAAGTAAATAATATATTCAGCCTTTCACCCACTTAAAAAGATAGATAGACTTGAGACCTTATACATATAGAATAGTAATATTTAAAGTTTGAGACGATGTAAGAACCTGGAAGACTTACGTTATACCAGTTCCATACAAATCAAACTCCAGGTGTACGTAGGTAATAAGCAAGTATACAGCATACCAAGCAGAGAAATCATCTTCGATGCATTGATCTCTTAAAAACATTGCTTGTGTCTTAAAAACCCTTCATGTCTTAAAAACATTGCTTGTGCTTGTCCCTTTGACCTAAGAAAATGGTAACCAAAGAACGGGTCATACGAGGAGTATACTAGTCGACAACAACGGATATCTAATTTGAGAGAGCAGACTAACAAATCCTACTTCATACAAGTAAATATAAAGAGAAAAAGTATTAAAAATATATATAAAAAAAATATTTTTTACCAGAAGTGGACAACAAATGAGATGGTGTCCATAGTGTAGGCATGGCCCCGGATGAAAAAACCTCCGAAGAATATACGCTTAAGTCCAAATCGTAATGCATTTAAGTAAGATACCTGAAATATACTAAAATATTATATCAGATGCATCTGCATCTAAGAACACCTATCATACTATATATCAAACGTCAAGAATAATTAGAACATGCCACATGTTACGACAATCAAGCACTGAATTCATTTTAAGGAATCTTAACGACACTTCTGAAAAGATAGATTACCAATATTAATTGAATAATATTTAACATAAGTAGTTACATCATTGATCATAAGTAATATTTCAATAATAAAGGTCAATTAAACAAAAATCACTATAAAAAAAGATTATTACACGATTAAATATTTAGCGGCTTCATATACAACGATTATTTGGAACTTTCATTATTTAAAGTGGAGTATGAAATTCGTTAAACTTATCGAGATCAGGCACTTTGCAACACGACTTGCCTGTCCAATATTGTAGGAAATCATTCTTAAGAGGGACAGAGATATATCTTCAGGTCTGTAATCTTCAAGTTTGTTGTATTTTCTCCTTAGCTGAACTAAATCATCCTGATATATTAGAGAAAGGAGTACTTCAAAACTAATATACATGCCTGGTCACCATCAATTTCAAGAGTATTTACTTAATTGAAATAAAAAAAGCTAATTATAAAAACTACCCCTGAAGTTTTGTCTAAATACAAAAAGAGCCTATCTTTTCAAATTACAAAAAAAAAAACATAAGGGTTTTGCAAGACAAAAATAAGCCTCAGGGGAATATCTGTAATTTTAAAATATAATTGGGTCTTTTTGTAATTAGACTAAACCTCAGGGGTAGTTTGTGTAATTATCAGGGGAAAAAAAGCACTTGGTTAGTACCTTCACAAGTGTCTCAATGGGATGTGGTTTTAGCCAGAAGGGCAAATGGGATTAACCATTCTCTGTATCACTGTTGATTGAGTGTAATGAAAAGGATTTATGCTGCAGTGACTTGAAACTAGCTTCTTCTTCATAATTGGATTTGCATTCGGGATAACAAGCGAGAACTTCATGCTCCTCCTCCTCCCGTACAAACATCTCCGCCTTTCTATCCGAATCTTGAGACGGATTCTTTACAAAGTTAAATCTCGAATCTTGTACACTACTGTAAGAGAGCGAGTATAATTAATTAAAAGCAACAAAAAACATTAATAATGTAAGTACCAAAATGAATAGTGAAAAATGCACTAAATTATCAAATTTTGGAGGGAGAATGACTTATTTGGTTACTGTTCTTTGCTCCATTCCGCCATAAATATCCCCAACAAGCATATCAATGGTTCTATTATCACCCCGTTGGCTCAGCTCCAACAGTTCATCAAAACTTTGCGAAGGAAATATTAGAAAGAAAATTTTAATCATTCGACTACCAAAAAAGAAAGTTAGTTTCGGAATAGAAAATACGACCATCAGATCAAGACAACCTTTTGCACTTAGTTAACAGCTTTCCGAGACCCCAATACGTGCCTCCCCCAACATTTGTTCCACTCACACACTGAAACAAACAAGAAGAAAAAAGGAGCGAAAAAGCTACGGAGCAAGAAATATCCCGTATAATGCAAATATAACAGTGAATAAATGGAGATGACGAGCATATACCTTGTTGAAATGTTCTCTTTCTTCAGCCTATATCATTTACAATATGTAGTCAGTAGAAAGCTCCACAAGAGGGGTGCAAACAATAAATACAATCATGTCAACAACCTCGGTGAACTATTTATAAAATCTAGCAGCATTATCAGTCGGCTTAGGGCCATGTTAATCTACACCAATTGAACATCAACAATATAAATTATAATATAGTTGATTGGAAGAAAAAAATAAAAAATAAGTGAGAATAGATGGTTCAAAACGAGTTGTACCTTAATTAAAATGACTTAAAATTAAAAAGCTGCATCTTAACCAGTATATGGTTTCTCAAGCAGTTCCATTATATTCCCCAATTACTCCACAAAACCCTAAATAGTTTCACGCAACTAACAGAAAATCCTTATCTATCTTTTCTCTCTTAGTATAAATAGGGAGTTGTACTAAAATATTAAATAAGAAATATAGATTACGAAGTTCTTAAGAAGTTTAGTTAAAAAAACTTGTTGATAAAGAGATGAAGAACTTCACCTCTACGCCTCCACTTTCTTCGAGTGCCTTTGACACCATAGCAATTCCTTTTGCAGTCGCTTGTGCTCTAGCAAGGATGGCTTCTGCTTCTCCTGTTGTAGCAGACATCCAAAGGAAAAGCACAATTAGTAGACCTAAATTTTTCACTTCAAAAATCAAAAACAGGAAGTTGACAAAAAAAGAAAGAAGATAATTAATGTTCAAACAACCACTAATAACTGCAAACATGATAACTAACCTAGAGCCCTGTTGACTTGATCTTGCTTTGAGGCTTCTGAGGCAAGGATCACTGCGCTTTTCTTTCCATCAGCAATATTAATATTCGCCTGCCTTTCTCCTGGATATAACAACCCGTTAATCTCATAAAAAAAAGAAGCAAGAATCTGCACTGTTTTGGGTTTTCTTAGATAGATTCTATGAAACTTATTCATTCCTGGCCAGCTAAATAGCAACAAATATTAAAATGGTATTTTTCCACTAGTGCATTATTCATAGATTATGTACTGCACATCTAATTAATAATGTAAGAAACGAGAACGGTGAGACTCACTTGGCTCCCTTGGGAAGTCTTGTTAGAGCACTTTTAACCTTCTCATTCATTGATTTCCACCTGCCAAAGATATGACAGAAGAGCAATTCCAGTTTCAGTGACAACAATCAGGAAACTTAGCAGCTAAATATTGAAGTGAGGGAAGGGTTTATGTTCTTTACCAGCATATGAGTATCATCATCTGATAAAACGAGACCATAAACCGAATAAAAAAGAAAACATAAGTTAGTCATCATACATGATTCTATTTTGGGCGGTGGATCTTTGCATGCTTCGTTTCCCTCATCCTCCTTCAAAACGTACCCAATCATAAATGAATTTTAATCACTTATTTTACTAATAAAACAGCAAATATTCAACTTGGTAATGTTAAGGAGAATCCACAACTTGTCCACTTAATTCAACTACAAACTCAAAGTAGTCCAAAAATAGTACTTGATAAAAGTCTCCCAAGCTCACAAGAAACTCGCAGGACCCCGAAATCAATATCAGAAGCACGCTGATGCCAGCAAAAACAATATGCGGAAGCTAATCACAACCAACACAAGCTGTTTCTAGTTCAGGTTTGGGAAGCAATATTATTTCTTTTACCCCTAAAAAACTAATGAACCTTCAGAATTGAAATTACACCCTGATTTTTTGTGAGTGTATCAAACCTAATATCATGGCAAGAAAAATGGAGAAAACAAAATCCAAAATGATATGAAACATACCGATATTCAAGCAGCTTTACCGGACGAGGGCTAGACACTTTCGTCTCAATTGCATCGACCTCTAATCACTGGAAGGAAGCTAGGCAGGAGCATCTACGACTAGCTACAGGAACTAGATGAAAATTTCTACAACAGGCCCTGGAGTCGTTAGCACTCGAAAATCCTGCTAACCGGCGCAATATTTTTGTTCTCGAAAGGGGAGGAGATGAATCGCAGTGAAGGAGAAAGGGAATAAACGGGGGAGAAGGTTAATGAACAAAGGGTAGGAGATGAATCGCAGTGAACGAGAAAAGGAATAAACGGGGGAGAAGGTTAATGACCTAAGTTGGGCAGTGGGGGGCCGTTTAATGTGTTGTTATATGAGATCGGTTCTTTATTAACCGATGTGAAACATATATATACTAAATCGGTTCCCGATTAACCGATGTAAAAACTAATATTTTAAATCGGTTCCCTATTAACCGATTTAAAAAAGTGATATATTACATCGGTTTCCTAATAACCGATGTAAAATGAAACCTAATCACTTTTTAAATCGGCTATACTGCAACCGATCTAGAAAGTGCGATGTAAAATGGTATTTTTCCACTAGTGTATCCAATATTGAAGTAGATGTATTTAGGGAGGTCATATCCAATGTGTTTTCCATTGTTTCCAATGGAGCCAAAGACTCCTTATTCTTTGGTTTTGGATTATAATGGAATAAAACTAAACGACTCACTAAACTGACTGCACTTCTTTTTTCTCATGAAGTACTAGTCATTTCATGCAATTCTCGGTGCAATTTTCATTCTGGATCATTCGGAAACAGTCTCTCTGTGTTAAGACAGAAATAAGGCTGCGTACATCCAATCCCCCCTTACCCCGCTTTTTGTGGGAACTGTTGAGCCATTGGGATAATGTTGTTTTAAATTATCCCCAATCTGTCCCATATTTTTGTTGTTTCCACAATAATTTTAAGATTCTTGTTGCTTCATCGGTCTAGAATGCCACTGCCTACGCCACCGCCCTTTAGGGATTGATCAATATAATTTTGGCAGAAAACATCAAATCTCTCCAAAAATCACATAGCACATAATAATTATGATTTTTAATTGTTAATTACACGAGACATTATTCAACCCGTGCGATGCACGGTCTTTGATTGAATATCTACGTGTTTTGTACGTAATATTGGGGCAGACGGTTGAATGACCAGATGACAGAATTTAAATGTCTTTTAGAAAAATTTATATGTTTTTTTTATTGTTATTGTCCTGTTATTTTAGTCTATGTAATTAGTTATATGAAATGAGACTTTACTAATCCGTATGTTGCTCCGGGGTTGTTTTTGGTTTATTCAACCCGTGGGATGCACTGATTGTATCTAAGATTTTATAGCTAAAATTTAACCATCTTGTAATTTATACTATCATTTAAAAGTTCATTTTAATCACCTTGTGTATTAAAAGGTGCATTTGCATTGTGATGTTTATCATAACTTTTGTATTTAAATTAGTTTATTTATATTAAAAGTTACAATTAAAATAGTCTCTTCATATATTTACAATTAAAAGTTACAATTAAATCCCCTTGCACATTAAATTAAGGGAGATAAGTATTATATAGTATAGATATTCTTTTTTTTTTAAGTTTTGGAGATGAGATTCTTGTCACAGTCCCTCTAGCAGTATCCACGTAACAAATATTGAATCACTCAAGTTGTTAGCTTAGAACGAAGGGTGAAGAAGATGAAATTAAGAACTCTCCCCCACTCTCTCCTGTCGGCTATGTAGTGGTATACGTAGGGATTAATCGTGTGGTTTGGATCTATTAATCCCTTGTCTTTTTCTTTCTTTATGTAGGTATTTATACTATATAAATAACTTAAAATATACAAGGAAAAGAATCCACGCCCAACTAGGAGAATAAGACCAAAACCCGACCCCTCATGCATATAACTAGCGCGATACGGCTCTCCAGCCCAACATGGGAATTGTTAGGGCTTTCCGGCCCAAACCCAACATGGGCTGCACGGTATGCTAGACTAGCCAGCTGTGCTCACATGGCCTATTTTTTCCTCTACCTTTAAGGCTCGTCTTTATCTTTTACACTACTGGACTCTAAGGCGCAACTGGTTCGATGTAATGATTTGTACGTGACCATCTATGTTTAATTATAATTAGTTGTGAATTTAATTCCCAATTAGACTCATCCAACTGAAACTCGTTTCTAACTAAATATTCCAGTGACTCATTAGTAACTGAACTAATTCTTTAAATTAGTATATATGAGAAATGTGTCATAAATAAAAACGCAATGGAAGTGTAATTTGGACGAAAAGAATTTAATTATGTTCAAAATATTCTCATCTAGTCTCGTATTTATTGATAATAAAAATATATCTAAGAGATCATGGAATATATAGTCTTCAAGCGTAGTGGTTGTTTTTGATGTTTTCCTTTAGATCTTCTTGAGTTTTCCATCTCCTAAATCCTGATGTGGTGTAACAACAAGCTATAATGTCTTCCTTGAACACCAAAAAGGATCGGCCAAAAATCACAAGAAGAAATGCTCGATCTTTTCTTTTTTATTTTCTAGTAATATTTGATCACACTTGAAAATTTGATGTGTTATCTGAATTGTATAATTAAAGACACAAATCAAAATCTTTAATTAAATACATTAGAAGAATCGACTGTCATCATAAATCTTCTTCTTTGGCCATCATAAACACATAGGCTTTATCTTCAATTTCATCATCGAAGGAGTCACTATTGGTGACAGTCTGTATGTATTCCTCTGTCTTTCTTGCAATAGGTATTGCATCTGATTCCCCAATCAGTGTCTTCAGCTTACTTCCCCATACTCTATGTTTCTCATCCCTTTCTCATTGTTCATCTTCCGGTAGCCTTTGAACCTTGGGATGTCGACATTTATTTGCATAGTGTCCTAGTTGTTGGAAAATAAACACAGCGGAAGCAGCCAGATATGGTTTTATAAAATCGGCCCTCAAGATTCGGATCTATTTAGGCTCGTCAAATAATTAATTACACAGATTAATAAGCCATTTAAACGAACAATATATTTACGAATCTAGACGTGATAATTTAGAGTATTCTACCTAGATCTAAAAGATCTTAGAATACTTTACCTTTGAAGCGAAGTGTTTGAATTCCTCCTTAATCTTCTTATATTTCTACCTTTAGATCTTTTAGAGCATATCCTGCCTAAATCCAGGCAACAGTCTGCCAAACCTCCTTGAACAACTAGTGGATCGACCGAACCCCCTCCAAGAATACCTCACGATTTTCTCTCTATTTTTCTTGAATATTTTGATATTTTAGAAAAATATTGTGTTATTCAATTGTGGAATCGAAGACACAAGTCAAGATCCACAATTAAACACAAAGCAGAAAAGTCGACATTTCTTGGACTGTTACGACTGAATTTCGACCGTCTCCTATGTCCCTTTTATAGGTGTTATAGGCTACTCTAGGGACCTTAAAGAGGATTAGGAAAAGCACTCCTAGTAGACCTCAAATTTCTATATTAGACCATTCCTAATATATTGAGTCTATTAATTATCAACTCAGTCCACTAAAGAGTTAATATTGCACTTCCTACCCAAATCCCAAATTACGAAATTGGGCTTCTTTTTAAATTGATTATTTCCTGTGTTTAAGATATCACATGTCCATTATTTAATTTAAGCTACTGACAGCTTTAATTGATTTCTTTTACAAGAGTATAACCACTCGAATTTTATTATTATATCGGAAAATTAATTCCACCTGCAGGTTTAATATAATAATCCTTTCGAGTGCCTCAAGGGACATGATCAGCCTGACTGATCGGGACATGATTTCTTATTATAATATTAATTGTCATATAAATAATATTATTGCCCAAGATACGAAGCTTATTGAGTCAATCATTGTGACTCTCACACATGGTAAATCAAAGCAATAAATATTATAAATACACAATTAAATATTATATACTTAGAACTAAGAAATAATAATTATACGACATTTACATTATTCTTACAATCAGTACAGAAGATACTATCTCACTGCGATCCAGTTCAACGTATGTAAATACGCTAATGCATGCTAATAGTCAAGACCAACCAATCTCAAGTATACATTACAACCTTTCACATAATTGTCTAGAATTACATCGGTTGTGAACTAGTATATTATTTTATAAGGCACCGATAATGTGATCTTCCGTGTGACACCAACACCACATTATGTACAATATAAAATAATTAGACTTTTCATTTGCATAACCATAACATGAATAAATGTGCAAAAAATGTGATTAAATGTAATTAATATTCTCATAGGTCGTTATAGGGAAAAAATGTAATACAAGCATAAAGTATGCTTTGCAGTATACAACCTATCAATCTCCCACATATACTCAAAGCATGATTTTAAGTATACTACTCTATTACATAGTCTCTCATATCTCCCACTTATACTCAAAGCAATACTGCCATACACCGTAATCCCATTCATTCCACATGCCTTTCAAAAGCTTTTGAGGGTAGGCCTTTCGTGAAAGGATCAACAAGATTATCTTTCGATGATACCCTGGCTACAACAACGTCTCCTTCCTTTACGAAGTATCGTATGATGTGGTACTTGCGGTTGATATGTTTGCTTTTCTTGTGGGCTCGTGGTTCCTCGAATTTGCGACTGCACCAGTATTATCACAATAAAGTGTAATACCCTTTGGCAAATGAGGAATCACATCCAAGTCCTGCAGGAAGCACTTGAGCCATACCGACTCTTTGGCTGCCTCAGAGGCTGCCACATACTCAGCTTCCATGGTTGAGTCCGAGATGCATTTCTACTTCACACTCCTCCAATTAATGGATCCACCTCTCAGAGTAAAAACATAACCCGAAGTAAACTTGGACTTTTCTTTATCTGATGAAAAATATGAGTCAGTACAACCCACTGGACATAGGTCGTCTGATTGTTATACTAGCATGTACTCCCTAGTCCTTCTCAGGTACTTGAGTATGTGCTTGACAGCAATCCAGTGCCCTGGTCATGGGTTCGATTGGTATCTAGCAGTCATGCATACGGCATGATAGATATCTAGTATAGTGCAAAGCATAACATATATGAGGCTTCCCACAACTGACGCATAAGGGATCAACTTCATGTCATCTATCTCCTTTTGTGTCTTAGGACATATATCCTTAGATAGTTGAATTCCATATCTGTAAGGTAGAAAAACATTCTTGGAATTCTCCATGCTAAACCGCTTTAGCACTGTATCGATATAGGATGCCTGAGATAAGCACAACATACTTTTCTTCCGATCATGAAAGATCATGATTCCAAGGATGTGCCCTGCTTCTCCCAAATCATTTATATCTAACTGCTCAGATAGCCATACCCGTACGTCCGATAATTCCTTCATGTTTTTTTCCAATAAGAAGAATATCATTTATGTACAATACAAGAAATACCAACACGTGTCCATCACATTTCTTATACACACAACTCTCACTCGAACATTGGATGAATCCATATGACTGGACAACCTCGTCAAATCGAGTGTTCCAATATCTAGATGCTTGCTTATGTCCATAAATGGACCCGTTAAGCTTGCACACTAAGTGCTCTTCTCATTCAGCAACAAATCCTTCTGGTTGGCGCATGTAGATTTCCTTGTCTAGACTTCCATTCGAGAATGTAGTCTTGGCATCCATTTGCCAAATCTTCATATTCAAATGCGCAGCTATAGCTAAAAAAATCCGGATTGACTTAAGCATGGCTACTGACAAAAAGGTTTCATCGTAATTGATGCCCTCCTTCTTAGTATAACCTTTCGTTACAAGCCTCGCTTTGCATGTTTCAACCTTCCCATCACCTCCTTTATTTCGCTTGTAGACCCATTTAATTCTAATTGCTTGTACCCCATCAGGTAGTTCTACTAGCTCCCACACTTGATTGGAATCCATAGATCCAATTTATGATTCCATTGCTACTTGCCAGGAGTCAACTGTTAGGAATATGCCATCGAATGCCACTCAGAGGATGTTTGAGAGAGAGTATTGTATTTGTTATTATGTAAACTTTTATCAGAAGGCAATTGTTTGTTTCTTTATTTACTGAAAGTCATTGGCATTCCTGACTTGTAAATATATATAGAGTATTTGAGAGCAAAACATTTCACTCCTTATTAGATAAGGGGATCGGCACTGGAAAAGTTTATAGCTCAAATACTTAATCGTTCGCAAGTCGATGAAACTTGACTGGGCGTTAAGTTTATGTGAAGACTTGTATGACGTGTTCTTTGACTTTGAAAAGTGCATGTCATCACTAATGGTTAGTTGTAGGTATGATAATGGGATTAGTATACTCGAACTGACTCATCCTCGATTTGTCACACGGTTTTCGCTCCGGGATAGTCAATGATGGAATCGATAGGTTGTGATAGGTATTCGTGAACCTTCGACTTGAGGATTTAGTAGGGATGTTCTTGTGACGTTAATATTTTCACTAGAGTAGTTCGACTCAGAAAGCCGAGAGGTGGGGGTCAACCTCGACATGCGTCTTGACGGACAAGTAGCCGGTTCTACTAAGTACCAAGATAGGAATATTTCTCCTGTAGTGAACAGGTATATGACATATGTGGTTATTGGCAGATGAGATCATAAGTCTTTGGCCAAAGCATTGGAGCTAGTTGTATTGGTTACACGAGAGCTCGGTGATCTCGATTTGCATTTACTCAAACATAGAATCAAGTATAGATAGGGTTTGACTGATCGTGACCCTATAACTTGATCGGGACATTTGAAAGAAGGGTTTATACATTTACTGGTATTCACGACAGAATGGTTCTTGAATGATCCCTATCATTCGGTCTCAATAAGGTTACAGTATAGGCCACGGGACTGGCTAGGTGGTGCTATTACTCCTTCGTTCCTCCCATTGTTTACTGAGACGGACCTACCGAGTCGCGCATTAGGGAGACGACGGAATAATTTGAACTGGATCTCTTATTGTGATTTTAGATATTGGATGTCTAATTTAATTTATTGGATAAATTAAATTGGTCTTGTGAATTAATAAATTACTAGGTAATTAATTGAACTCATGAATAATTATTTCTTGGAGAAATAACATTTTGATATAATTGATTAATTAGATTAATCAATTAAATTGAGACGAACTAAGTTGTATCAGTCGGACTGGATACACGACGGTCTGTTTCATGGACCGAAACGAACCAAACCTCCTCAATCAATAGTGTAGGCCGGCCGCCCTCATGTGCACCTCCTTTGATGGTGCCTTCTGTCCCCTCTTTGTTGGTGATAGGTTGGTCCCATATGAAGAGGACAAAATGGTGTGATATGATGAGATCTTATCATTATACACCATGAGGTGGGATCTTTGGTGGATAGTGAAGACTTTGTTATAAAACAAAGCTCATCCACTCCACTGCGAAAAAGAAATCGGCCAACACCTTGGAGAGAGAGAGAGAGTGAGAGTTCATCTTGTGTTCTTACACTCTTAGAGAGAGAAAAAAAACAAGAACAAAACATATATCACATACTTGAGAGATAATATCAAGAACAATATATACATCACTTGGAGTGATTTCATTCTTGAGAAGTAAAGTTCCTCCTACTCTTTTCTAGCCGTATCCTTGGAGGATAATCGAGTAGATTGTTGTTCCGGTCATCTCCCGATGCCTGGCTGGTAGAGACGCGGTGTTTTCGGCGTTTGGATCATCGAGGGCTTGTCAAATCGGATTTGCGGTCACCGGCATCAACTTCAACCATTTAATCAACGGACTACAAGGGTATGATTTCGTATCTTCCTTTTGTTCATTTTATTTTCATATATACGTAGCTTGTATCGATCCTCTTGAGGGATTCATATTGCACTTGTTCCGCGGTGCCCTTTTTTTTGCTTGCGAATCCCAACATCAACATCTTTATCTTGGATTGCCTTCTTGTAAGTTCAGGGATCTAATTCATCTTCGCCTATGATTGAGGCCGAAGACTGTCCCACGCCTATGAATCATTCTGGTTGGTGAACAACCCTCCCACTATGACGAGGCAAATCCTGAGTTGGTGTAAAAGTCTCAAAATCGATATGTGGTGCAGTGTTAGTTAGTTGGTGCTTGTAAGATTGGTATAGATGGAGTCTCGCCCCTCAACTCTTCCAGAATTACTTCTCTCATGGACTTGTGACTAATCACATAATCCTCTTCCAAGAATCGGGCATTGGTGTTAACAATGATCTTCTGATCCTGGGGACTATAGAACAAGCCACCCTTCGTTCCCTTAGGGTATCTAACAAACACTCGTACTTTTATATGAGATGCCAACTTATCAGCATCTTTATTCAGCACATGGTGCTGGAGTACCCCAAATCCAAACATGTCCTAGACTGGGGTTTCTTCCACTCCAGAGTTCTGTGGGTGTTTTCGGAATTGATTTCTAAGGCACCAGGTTTAGAATGTATGTCACTGTTTCTAAAAATCAGGAAATATCTTAAAGAATAGGCGGCTCTCCCTTCTATAAAAGGAGGAGGGGGGCTTTCCTTCAGGGGCTAAGCATAATTCTGAGATCACAATATATTTTAGAGAGAGAGAAAAGTCAATACTTCATACATTCGGGTTTCTTAGATAAACTTCTGGGATTAACCTGGTTCTTGGTGGCCGATCAGCTCGGTTACATCAAGTGGCGCCGTCTGTGGGAAGAGTGACATCGAGTCATTCATTGAGTTGAGATGTGAGACTTATTATTCATACCTGGATTCAACCAAACACAGATTATTTCATTAGCTGCAAAGATAAGCTTTTATCAGCCATGAATTTTCCTTGGAGATAAGTTTTAATCATTATCCATTGCTGCAAGGTGAAATTCTTCAAGAAAATTTCATATCTTCTTATAGTTATGGGATAAGAAGAACAGATGTGTTGGTTTGGATAGGAATCGGGACAAAACTTTTTATCTTTAGGTCTAAATTAAAAGATCTAAAATCGCAGTTATACGTCAGCTTTATTTCGGGTGAAGTGCCCACAAATTTGAAGATTGGGTGACCTGCCCATAAATTTGATCGGGTGAACTGCCCTCAAATTTGAAGACTGGGTGACCTGCCCATAAATTTGATCGGGTGAACTGCCCTCAAATTTGAAGACTGGGTGACCTGCCCATAAATTTGATCGGGTGAACTGCCCTCAAATTTGAAGACTGGGTGACCTGCCCATAAATTTGATCGGGTGAACTGCCCTCAAATTTGAAGACTGGGTGACCTGCCCATAAATTTGATCGGGTGAACTGCCCTCAAATTTGAAGACTGGGTGACATGCCCTTAAATTTGATCGGGTGAACTACCCTCAAATTTGAAGACTGGGTGACATGCCCATAAATTTGATCGGATGAACTGCCCTCAAATTTGAAGACTAGGTGACCTGCCCATAAATTTGATCGGGTGAACTGCCCTCAAATTTGAAGATTGGGTGACCTGCCCATAAATTTGATCGGGTGAGCTGTCCTCAAATTAGAAGATTGGGTGACGTGCCCATAAATTTGATCGGGTGAACTGCCCTCAATATACAGCTTGCTCAGCTCGGCCTCTTATTGTTTTGGCCTTTGCCAGGTCTCCCGGTATAGAAGGCCTCAGCTCGGAATCCTTTCCTCTTGGTCTTGGCTTAGCCTATCAGCACCTCGATCTTAAGATCGCCCCATCTATATCACGAGTCCAAGACAGTGTGTCTATGAGGCCCCTTATTGTTCTCTTAGCTTTGTTCATCAGATACAAAATGAACAACTGCATTGGGTCTTATCATGTTTTAGAGCTTAACATTTACGCTCATGGATAAAAGAAGTATTTAGTCTACTCTACTCGGTCTCATTCTTCGCTCGACTAGAGTAGGGGAGACTGGATGATATGACCCAAAATATACCTGCCCGGTTTATTGCGGTTCATCTCAAAATAGCGGAACAAAGTCCGATTACTAAAGACCCAGCTTATTGTGTGAAGTTCCAGTAGGTCCCACCGACCTAGTATACAACTTGGAGAGTGGAGCTCAGAGCCTAGCTCTACTAGGTGCAGCTCGGTACTACAAGTCTACCCCCAACAGGTGTAGACCTACCAAGTCTAGACCAGCAAACTTGAAGAGTGGAGCTCAGAGCCTAGCTTTATTAGGTGCAGCTCAGTCCCTACAAATCTACCCCCAACAGGTGTAGACCTGCCAGGTCTAGACCAGCAGGTCATCCCACAGGTCAGCTCTCCTAGATGATATCATATTCAGGTCTGTTAAAGAACTTGGTCCACTAAACCCAGCTCTTAAGCAAACCCAACTGAACTACCGACCTGGAGTAGGTCGGAGGGTGGATGAGCTCGGCATTCCCAAAGAAGAACTTTCCCGAGATCCGACCCCCAAGTATATTTTCTGAGCTCATAACTAGATAGACCTTGACATCGTCAATTAGGCAAGCTAGAAAGAGTCCAGCTCAAATAGGACAAGGTCCCTGGAAAGCTGGGATTTCATCATAAAAGTAGAATCCCTGATTTTCAGGGACATACCCCTAAAAATCAGGGATCTCCCCCAATCAAAGACAGGATTTCAGGGACAAGTTCCCCTCTCTTCTATAAATATCGGAAGGCCTGTCCTCCTTCAAGTCCAAGAGAAGAAAACACACATACACACATTACATTTGGAATTCTCCAGAAACCTGTTCCAGCTTAAGCATCAGAGAGTTTGTGTCAGGACCATTTCGGCGTCTTTTGCAGGAACTCCGGTGGTTTTCTAGCTCAGAACAGAGGGAGCAATCTGATTCTTGGTGGCCGATCAGCTCGGATACATCACCCCCATAACAAAATAGGTAAATATGAGTAACTCATCATTAACCTAAAAACCTCTAAAAGAGTTATGTTCCTTCTCTCACCAACACCATTTTGTTGTGGATTTCCCGGCAAAGTGAGCTGGGATGAGATCCCCTCATATGCCAAGAAATCCAGAAACTCTCCACTAAGGTATTCGCCACCATGATCAGATCGTAGTGACTTGATAATCTTCCCATGACGCTTCTCTATTCCAGCCTTGAAATCTCTGAACTTGTCAAAGGCTTCAGACTTACGTCACATCAAATATACGTACCCATATCTCGAATAATCATCTATAAATGTCATGAAGTATTCGAAACCACCCATAGCCTGGATATTCATTGGACCACATACATCCATATGAACCAATTCTAACACGTTATGAGCACGGTTTCCCTTAGTTTTAAAAACCATTTTGGTCATTTTACATTCTAGACAGGATTCACAAATTGGAAATGACTCAACTTGGAGGTCATCCAATGGGCCATCATCTATCAATCTTTGAATTCTTCTAAGGTTTAAATGACCTAACCGTAGATGCCATAGATATTTTTGGTTTATGCTTGGAGATTCTTTGTTCTTTTTAGGTTTAGACAAAGAGTTAAGCGATTTATACATATGAGTCAGTATTAATGACATACAGTCCATCAGTATAGATATCTTTGCAAACATATTCACCTTTTATTCTAATAATAGCATCACTATCAAAAGAAATTGAATAACCATCACAACCCAATTTATAAACTGAAATTAAATTCATTCTAAAATCTGGTACTAATAATACATTATTAAGGACTAATATTTTATCATTAATCTTCAACTGTACGACTCCCACTGCAATAGCCTGGAATAATTGCCCAAGTGATGGTGATCTCGCCTGCACTAATCTACTTGGTTACCTGAAAACCATGCGAGTCAAAACGAACATGATTACTGGAGCCTGAATCTACTATCCACGAAGTGGTAGAACAAGTTGCCAAACATGTTTTCACTACGAGACATACCTTTCTTAAGAGCAGGGCAGTTCGCTTTGAAATGTCATTTCTGACTGCACTTGTAGCACTTTCACTTTGGCATTTTGTTCGCCTTAGGGTGAGGAGCCTTGTTTTTCACTTTGAGAGTTGTCACTTGCTTCTGGCCCACTTGTTTCTTCTTCTTTCCCCATTTGGGTTTAGAAATTGAAACACCAGTTGCCGCAAGAACTTGATACCCTTGTCTGAATAGACCTTACGCAGCTTGAAACTCTGTCAGCAATTCCGCCAAGGTATACTCCCTACAAATTCATATTGTAGTTTAGGCGGAACTGCTCAAAGCTCCTAGGTAGGCTGCCTAAAATGATATCGACCTGCATTTCCGCATCAATAGTAGCCCCTAAGATATCAAGTTTATTTAGATAAGAAATTATCTTTAGAAGATGATCCTTTACCGGGGTTCCTTCAGGCATTTGGGTCTTAAGACCCTCATAGCATTTTGCCTAGCTGCCCCGCTCTGATGACCAAACATCTCGCCGAGATTTTTCATCATTTCTGCGGCCATGCCCATACTCTGATGTTGATGCTGCAATATATTTGCTAAAGAAGCCAAGATGTAACACTATGCCATCTCATCAGATTTCTTCCATTTGCGGTATTCTTTCACCTCATCAGGTGGCGAATCCTCATCTGGTTCAAATGGGCATTCCTCAGTTAGAACAAACTTGTGTTACTCAGCAGTCAGGACAATATTATTACGTTTCCAATCAGCAATATTAGTGCCGTCTAGTTTGTTTGTTTTTTATCATGGCTTTTGTTCCTCATTTTGAATAACGAGAAAATCTTCGGCTCGATATCTCCCACAGCTTCATGCATCTCATCACCTCTTCCCGGTTGGCCCACAAAAATTCTAAATTTAGAAACTTTCTTTTCCATGCAAAATTAATTGCACAAGAAGATTCCAAATTTAAATATTGTGCACCAACGAACGCAACGAACAGCGGGAAGACGAACAGGGCCACACACCGGACGAGCCGACCCGGACATTCCCGACCCGCTGCTTGACCCGACCCGACTTGCGGCCTGATCGATGGCCTGGACCAACTACCCGCGGTGGGACCCGACCAACATCTTGTCGATCCCGGACGGTTCGTCCGCTCGGGACTCCTTTTCGTGTGGACTCCCTTTTCCTTCGTGCTTTGTCTACTCTAATTCGATTATAATTTTACACAAAATAAAATATATCGAGTTTACAACAAAATTACAAGGAAAAATAAAATCCTCAAACCGGGCCAAATTACCAAAATGCGTAAAAAAATATATAGCCATGATAATTGGACGATATTCACCTGCAAGAGAATTTCTAGTAAAATATTCTAACAATCATAATATATGAACATTTTTAAATTGCTAGTAGTTAATCACAAAATTAATTAAATTGAACAGAACCTAAAGACCGGCTCCGATACCAATTGTTGGAAATAAAACGCAGCGAAAGTAGCGGGATTTGATTTTATAAAATCGGTCCTCAAGATTAGGATCTATTTAGGCTCGTCAAATAATTAATTACAAAGATTAATAAGCAACTTAAACAAACAATATATTTACGCATCTAGACATGATAATTTGTAGTATTCTACTTAGATCTAAAAGATCTTTAGAATACTTTACCTTTGAAGAGAAGTGTTTGAATTACTCTTTGATCTTCTTGTATTTCAACCTTTAGATCTTCTAGAGTATATTCCGCCTAAATCCGAATGTCGTGTGGGCAACAATCTACCGTACCTCCTTGAACAACTAATGGATCGGTCGTGTAACACCCCCAATCTGCTCAGGGATATTACACGTCGTAGAACCTTTCCTCAAGGATCTACAGGCTGGTAACAACATCGAACATCTCAACAATGCCTTTAAGGCTAAAATGACTCAGTAGACCGATTTGGTCTTTCAATAAATACATACAACCCAAACACAATACATGCCCACGCAGGGGTCGAATACAACACACTCCCGTAAAACGGGAAAAGAATACTGCAACGGAAATAAAATATACCTAAACCAATACGACAATGTACGGGTCCTCGTGTGATTAGTATCATTCATCTTTCATCATCCTTCATGCCGACCCTGTGCTATGCTCCAAAACCTGAATGCAATACAGACATCCACCCCTCGAATACTCGGGGGTTAGCAAAACTCCACTGTTTTGCTAGTGCAAGAACAAGTGCAAAAATACGAGCCATACAATACAAGTTCCAAGAACAATAATAATCAGGAATCCTCAAAGATTTAAACATAACGAAAATACTTCCCGAGGTAAGAGTTTGGGAAAAACATTCCAAAATCGAAAGATCACCAATCAGGGGAAACGATTTATAAAACAGTTTAAAATGCCATCGGGAGTTTTAATAGAAAACAATTTAGGATTTCAGAATCCTTCTCTTTCCAAAATCAACAGGGGTCACAGCTCAAATGTTTCATTTTCACAAATAAATCCAACAACAATTCACAGGGCCAGAGCCCACATCAAGTGTCCTCAACGGACATAAAATCAACACAACATAATCACATACAAGTATTTCCTAGGACCGGGACGAAGCCACAAATCCCACTCGAGGCCTCTAAGGACCCTCCCGAGCTGGCCACAATCATAAAACAAATCACGCACATGCATCGCCTAGGACCGAGACGAAGCCACAAATCCCACTCAAGGCCTCTAAGGTCCCTCCTGAGCTGGCTAGCTAAACAAATCACACACATGCATCGCCTAGGACCGGGACGAAGCCACAAATCCCACTCGAGGCCTCTAAGGACCCTCCCGAGCTGGCTAGCTAAACAAATCACATCTCATGGTTGGATCAATCACTTGTTGCATCCTGGCCACATGATCACATGCCATGTGCCACCGTAGATTATCTTTGGCGCTCACGGTTGGATCAATCACTTGTTGCATCCTGACCACATGATCACATGCCATGTGTCACCGTAGTTTTTCTTAGGCTCTCACGGTTGGATCAATCGCTTGTTGCATCCTGGCCATATGATCACATGCCATGTGCCACCGTAGGCCCCACCCACATTCACACAATCACACACATAGCACCATGCAACAAAGATATCCAAACAATTCACTCAGAGGCATCAAACACTAAAAAAAACACCACGTCAAACCACAATGCACCGAAATGAAGCCATATACGTACACACGCATTACCAAGCATAACATCAACACCAAACATATCCAAAGGATTTGCGTAGTCGCTTACAACCCACACAATTTACAAAGCACGCGCTTTTTGAAAGTAAGCCTTTAACGAGGCTAAACCGAATCTTTTGAAAGTTCAAATCAAATGATCAAACAAACACATAGAGACGATCACTAATTATCATATCAACAAAACAAGAATTGTATGGACAAGGTACTTGCCTCGAATAACCACAACACAGAGAATCGACCGAAGTAGGTTAGCACGGACCGACTACGGACTCGCCGACTCCACCGAACACCAACTCGCGAGAATAAACTACGAAGGACAATAACAACAATGGAAATGAATTCCATAGCACGACTTAAAGCCGTTGAATTCAAAGAACGAATGACGAAAGTTCAAGTGTTTCCCCCAAAACGGCCAAGAACATGATTCGTCCCATCAAAACACGAAAACGGAATTCCAAATCTAAATATAGATATACAATCCATAAGATATTTTTAACAACATCATTTAACAACAATCGATCCATCAAAAATGGATGGAAAACGAGATCAAGAACAAATCCCCGAAAAAGTCGATTCGAAGGAAATCAAGAAATATACTTTGATTCGACGAAGAACAATGGATTAAATGATGTTAAACACCATAATACTACTAAGATTAATCATACCCATCATGGATTAATCAACGATACGGAACGGATCGGCCAAAAACGCAAAACCCCAAAAATTTCTCAAAATAGGGTTCTAGGAAATCTCACCTTGATTCGCTGGATCAAAGGATGATATAGGATGATCAATCAATGATATGAACTCAAGAACTTTGTGGATTTGTTGTTCAAAAACATGGCTTCAAGATCCCCAAGGCTCCAGTCGCGGAAGAGAAAGAGAGAAATGGAAAAAATGACCGAAATTGGACTGCTCTGTCACATTTATACTGGTGCAGCCTAGCGTGCGCTAGGCTGCCGAGTTAGCGTGCGCTATCGGCCCGGGCCGCAATACAGAACCTCACCGCCCTGCTGACTCGGCCAGGTAGCGTGCGCAGCCTTCCGGTATGGCGCGCTACTGCGATCGTAGCGTCTGTGATGCCGGCGATGGCGTGCGCTACCTGCCGATCCACCCGAGTCCAGAACCCCACTGCCCTACTGCCTCGGCCGACTAGAGCGCGCAGCTAACCGGACGTAGCGTACGCTACCTTCCGGTCGTAGCGCGCGCTACCTTCCGGCCGTAGCGTGCGCTACGCCGGTTCCTGCCGCACCCGTCCGACCAGGACCCGCAACCGTCCGGCCAGTGCCCGACCACCAGGACTCGACGACTCGATTATCCAAAATCGCACGGAACGAACACGACAAAACGCTCGTGGGCAACATCATCGTCCCGAAATGAAATATCATGCAACAATTAATCACACGCGACCATTAAAAGGGTCAAGACAATAAATACGAATGCGGATACCCACAACTTTGGGTAAATTACAAAATGGCCCAAAACGCCCGAAAATCACAATACGTGATCGAATAACCAAACCGAAGTTCATAACACATCTAACAAAGTTAAACAGACTTATGGGAAACTCAAAACAGCAGTTTCGAATGAGATTCGCATGAATCGAACTCAAGTGCGGAAAAATCGCTAAAAAGCACGGAACTCAACAAAACGACACCGAAACGAACTCGGATGTCGAAAAGTGTAGATTTAAACATTCTCAGAATGACGAAACGGTCAAAAGAGAGCCGTCAAAACGGACTCCCACCGAAAAAAAGAAAATCACTGAAATCCGAAATTGCGGGTATTACATTCTACCCTCCTTAAAAGAAGTTTCGTCCCGAAACTTAAAACAAGTAGGGAGAAGCAATATCTCCGCCAGGAAAATCTCGACAAGATACACAAAAACCGAAAACTCGCGCCCAACGGCGAAACGCTGCAAGAAACGCAAAGAGACATACGGCGTGAAAACACGCCCCACGACGACCAACACCACGCCACTGGTAGAAACATAATAAAACCAACAAGTGTCAAGCGTCATCAAACAGATAATACAATCAAGTCAATTATCCGAACAACCACAAAACACTAAGCACCTATTACAAGGAAGCTCACACAATCAAGAAAACAGAAATAAACACACAAACGATCCACAAGGATAAACACAAAAAATTCAGACTACGCCAAAATCCTCAAAACCACACTAGGCATCTCCGTGTCCTTTCGGAGCAGAGACGCAACCTCGATCCCCAAATCTCTCAGTTACCGTCTCGCATTGCATGGCTCGGTGACCCATCTGGCCACACCCGAAACAACAAACTAACGGTGAACGATGATTCTTCGTGGTACGAGATCAGGCAACAATAGTCAGACAATCCTGATCGAACAACAACGATCGATCAACAACGACTGAACAACAATGATTGAACAACAATGGTAAAAAAATAACTCCGAAGTTCACAATTCAACTCAAGACATTAAAAGAGCTGGTAGAAACTGGAAGATGTTACTTTCGAACAAGGTTCACAAGAATCGAACCGAACTCATAAAAGTCACAACGATAAATAGATCGATCTGAAACAAGGTCACAACCCGTTCGAACGATGAAACCGAAATACAGAACAAGTTCAGAAAGTATCAACGAACATGAGCGAGTCGATAGACTTGAGAAAGAGGAAATGCAGAAGTACAAAAATAATACGGGTATTACATTCGACCTATTATAAAAAGAAGGTCGTCCCCGCAACTCCCAACAACGGAAACAAGGCAACAACATAAAAGCAACCGACAGAAAATCTCCCATGGGCCTCTCAGAGCCGATCCTGATATCTGTGCTGAAGCGCGAACTCCGAAAGTCTCGGTAGCCAATTCGCAAAACTGAATTATGTGTCCCTCAAGTCCGCACTTGAAATGCGTTACTGACGAGAAGGACAATTTACACGTGCATGCCCCGGCACATCACGGTTGAAACACCTCGGCTCGGCATACCGAAAATACAAATGCTAGATACAATGGGGCATAACGTCGCAAAACAACATAGCGGAGATGCCAACTCAGCATAACAAAGAATCATAACACATATCCTATACAACGATTACTATCGTAAAGTAATACACACACAAACACTACAGCAACAACGGTATCGTTCGGCGACCTCAACGGCCCGAACGATAACCAGCACATAATTACAACCATCATGAAATTGTAACATCCCCAGAGCCATCCAGCAATATTACAGTGCCGTGGGCCCCGAGATGGAACCCACAAGACTGAAGAAAATTTTCTCACACATTTACAAACGCCCAAGAGGCTAGCGACGGTATTATCTATTTAAAACATTCGAAGACTTAATAAAATTCGTTTATCAAACCGTCGTAAAATCTCATTTGAAACCACAAGGCCCGAAATGCCAAAACTCAATAGTTTAAAAACATACGTTAAGCTATCGCTTACACGTACCGACAGAATAGATTAGAAAATGATTTCCAAAGTAACCTAAGTTACCAGATACCAATAGGTAATTTTAAAAATACTCACGCAGCGGAAAAAGACAAACAATTAAAATACTCTAGCAGCGGAAATACAACAACTGATCAGAAACTCAATACACAAATACATGCCCTAGTCAGTATCCTCCGGGAAGCTCATCTCTTCACGACCGCTACAAGCTTGATAATCCAAGAACCTAATTAGAAAGCACACGACGGGGTCAGCCATAATATCCAACAATGATAACCATCACATCACGTCAATAATTACATATCAATGGAAATACTAAGTAAGAATACGACCAATGTAATCTTACCGTCGTAACTTTACGAAAATCCACGATTCGTATCCTGAACAACACAATAAGATAATACCGAAATATCTGTATGGTATCTCAACAATACCCAAGGTTCTCAAAACATTGTCATAACTCGCGATACGGAAATTATACCAACTCTGGCCAATTCTATCCATTGGATAACGTCGACATTTCCAATACGATAATCGATTGTCCATCAAAGACAAGTACCAAGGAAATACGGAACATACGTCAAGATACGAAACACCATTACAATCACGTCAGTCTGATCCGAGATCATATCAACACAACATACGGACATGGTCCTAACACAAGACCTACAAATGCATACTCATATGACAACGTCAATATGATCACAACAATAACGACAATGTATACTTATGGCAAACCCATAATATACATATGCACAATAACAACAACGCACATGGTAATCCAACGATCCAACGCACACAGCTATAGATCCCCATGATGATCCCGTCGGACCAACGCATGGTGGCATTACCTGTCCAACGATCCAGCGCACCCAACTATAGATATCCCATGTTGATCCCGTCGGGCCAACGCATGGTGGACATATGATAACAATGCACAACTGCACAAAACAACAGTACACAATGCACGACAACAACCGTGCACAAATGCATGACAACAACGATACACGAATGTATCACAACATGATCGACACAAATGACAAAATGATTAGAATACTTGCTCCGAGTCATTCAAGAGCAATCTCAATGTCTAAACCATCACGAACCATTATCCTCAATACTCGACAGTCCAAAGTATCACGGATTGCAGATAATTCATATCTTCATCTTTATCACAATATATCTTCGATATACAAGTATACCAATAACAAAAGTAAATCATATACATTATGATTTAGATTCCCAAAACTTGAATATGATTTATAATCCCAAATCTCCTGTGATTACGATTATAAACATTGCTATATGAATTATAAACGAATGAAACGGACACCATTCATTAAATACTATAAACTGAGCAAGTAATAACTTACCTCGATACCGATACAACGATGAGGAAGCTGTTACCAAATCCATTGCCGTCATCTACAAGTTCCTCGGTCCTGACCAAAGTAATTCACGAACATCCTCGAACTCGACCGCAACACACGGTTAATATCACCGATCAATATTCTCAACCTATTACAGTAATTCGATAAACAACAAGTTCGATAACAATCAACAATCGATAAAACCAATTCACAAACCTAACGGCTCAACAATATCCCGATTAAACCCTAGGCTGATCAATCCAACTCAAACCAGCACGAATTCACAACCACAACATGAAAATACTGCACTGTCTGCCTACTTAGCACACGTTAAACACTTAATGTAGCGTGCGCTAAGTTGCTCCCATTAGTGTGCGCTAGCCAGTAAGCTTAGCGTGCGCTAATGCTGTACAAATGCATGTTTTCCAGATACCGATCAACATATGGCGATTCCAAGAACACTAAGTGATTCTAAACCATGTCCATAGCTATCAAAACAACGAAATCCGATATCCTTTAACATATAAAGAATCATCCAACTTATAATCCAAGTTCTATATCCATATATCATCTTCCTTAATATAAATACATGAAACATCAAGAACGTAACAACACTTCCTTAATCTATCATTACTGTGAGTAATTATCAACAATAACATTAACATCCGAAACTGAGGAGAAGAATTAACCAACTTATCTCAAGAAGATGAACAACACGATTCAAACCATACGAATCACATTAATATCATCATACTTTGGTAATCCATCTCATAATCATGCTTGTCAAATTGTTTATGTAATAATCATCAACTTAAGAACATCAACATTCAATCCAAAATGAAATCCAAAGATGAAGAGTGATTACCTTCTTGAAGGAATGGATTGATTACCAAGGTTGAATCCATTTCCAAGAATCACCAATGATTTCAAGAACAAAGCTTTAATCTATGATTTCCATCTTTAATCTTGTTAAAGAGGATAATCCCTTAGTGTTTAGGAACTCCCAATGTCCTCCCAAGGTTCTCTCTATCGGTTTCAATAAGAGAATGGACGAAATGACGAAAAATAGCCAACTGCACTAATATATATATACACTGACTGTTATTAGCATGCGCTACTTTTCCTTAGTAGCGTGCGCTATCGTGGTCCAGAGGCGACTGCCTTACTGCATGAAATAATTTACGTACGCAATGTCCATGAAATAGCCTACGAAATTTCTTCTATTTAGCGTACGCTAGCCTTCAAACGTAGCGTGCGCTACTCATAGTTGACTCGTTTGTCTGTATGCTCCGAAGACGGGTCCACACGCCGACAGCTCTGACTAGGATAAGATTCCCTTTGTACCGATCTGATGTTAGCGTGCGCTAATAAACATGCATTAGCGTGCGCTAACACTTCACAACAAACATCCATTGACCTCATCGGCACATGCGCCGAAAGTGACCGGGTCCACACATAGATTCCTTCTGAGCTATTCTGCATTAGCGTGCGCTATAATTTTACCTTTAGCGTGCGCTAACCCTGCATGGTAGCGTGCGCTAAGTTTAACTAATAGCGTGCGCTAATAAGGCTATACTTATCCATTTACAGTGATCTTGCTCGTCGTCTCAACATACTAGATACATATACATGACGCACTATATCCTTTGTCGACCAAGTACGACAATTATACCAATACAGATATCTCAGTTCTATAATTATTTTACCCATATTGTACAGATTCCACGCTGTACAACATAACTCGGATAAAATAACATTAAACAACAGTAGTAGAAATCCCGGATATTACATACTACACCACTTAAAATAAGTTTCGTCCTCGAAACTTGCAATCCGTCATAGAAAAATCAACAAACCGTTCAACCAAAATATTCCAAAACCATCACGACAATGATCAATCATCATTATTAACGAATAACCAACACGGTATACTAGCAAGTGACCCCACTGTACAGTCTCAATGCGCTTACAATCACAATACCTTGAGTCTCAACAAAAATATATCATCTTCGGATGAAACAATCTGCCCGAATCAAATCATGTCTACCTAATTACATAATCAAGTCCCAATTCTGATAATAAGAATAATACACAATACATCTGTGAAACAACTGCCCAACCCAACAACACGAATCCCGAAACATCGACACAAAATCTGAACGCTCAGATTATCACCAGTAATGATCAACCAATAAATTAACCAAGAATATCATCGACATGATAAACTCTAATACGACCAATCCAAAGGTCAAAACGCAGTCGAGAATATCATCGACATGATAAAATCCAATATTACCAACGAACGATCAACGAAAATCGAGAATACCTTCACACGGTAAGCTCCAACACGATCAACACAAAACCACATAAACCGATATACGATCGAATAAAGTTCTCAAAACGACACACCAATCATAAACAATGGATCTCAATAAACATACCCGACTGGTGAACATACTCCTCGGCATACGAACAACCAATCACAAACTGATGAACATATCCAATCATAAGTGGAGTGGGAACGACCACTCAATATCCAAAGCAACCAGCATGGGGTTACTATCCCAAATCTACACTTACAAAGAAATCATTCAAAAATCATTATGGTAGAATCGCGCTACTACCATACCAGTGGAATCACATAGCACATATGTCCCAGTTTCACAAAATCCAAAGTTCCAAAATTACATCCTGTGCATGAATTCTACATCACGCAGCATATTTCCCTTATCTGGTCAATCAACCGATCATCCTTGGATAACCAAACTACCATACTAAAGTTCGAATCTTTATTCATCGTTCCATACTGATGTCTTATCCAGTTCGTGAGTCACACTCATAACTTCACCATGATATGCATTATGCACTAAATGCATATGTATTGAAATCATATAGTCTCGTCAAGAAGACAAATTTTCGAAAGCTCTTTCAAGAATTTCAAAACTCAAAACATAAATTTTGGTAAGACCACAAAATAAATTTTCGGAAAGTTAAACTGGCTCGCTAATGCTAAGTATTCAGTACCAGTTTCCTTCGAATCCTCATGATTTCGAAGTTTTAAAATGAAAACTATGCAAATGATTGACCACACCCGTACTCATGTATACCAATTCGGCTCGTCACCAATATCCACTGATATTCTATCGGAAAAACCACACGATAGGGTTCCAAAATCTCAATATATATATTCCGACTAAAAACTCCTTTTCCACATATGACTCGCAACGTCGACCATTTTCCATCTTGGATCACCTCAATTATGCTATGACAATGCATTGAAACAAATCAACACAGCGAAAGACTTCCCGAGAGGTTTCATTTGAACAAATAGATCAAAACCTCGAAAGGTAGTAATAAAGTAGATAAACGATTGATAAAGTGTTTACAAATCTCGGGAGTTTTAGAAAACATGAAAAAGCCTTTTGAAACATTAGGGTCTCAGCCCGTATCTCGTTCTGCATTTCAAGAAGTTTTAAAAAATAGAAAACCTTTTCGGACTCCAAGTCCTGAGTTGTAAAACTATTTTAAAAAATCTATTGGGTCTCGGCCTAAAATCATTTACGGTAAAACATCCGTAAAACATTCATTTTGAAAAGTATCATTTTCAAATGCTCAAAAATAGTTCGTATATCTCAAAATGAACTAACATGACTACATGTTCTCCTGAATAATCCACAATATTTCTCCCAAATGTACAACTCCATTTCCAAAATTTAACCGACATATTGATTTCCAAAATCACAGCTTCTTAAGATCATCAATCCTGTCCCAACTCTATCACCTCATGCTGTAAGGCATAATATTCTACTGAATCCCAAAGCATATCAACTTAGAACGGCAATAAATCTCAATGCAATTCAAGAATCCAAAAACTTACTGATTGTGAAGCCGACGATTCCCCGTGATACTGGCACATGTCTCGACTCAAGAAAATACTCGACACAAATATTTTCAAAACACACATTTTGCAAACTCAGTTCAACTCGTGAACACAACACATCTCTACCCAAAGAAACACGTTAACACCATTTGGAAAAGTTTACAACAACCCAGTACGACACTGGTGAATCACATAACGCACGAGCCTGAGTGAACAACAAAAACTCATGGCTCTAATATTAGTCAATCAACAACTCGAATGACACGACAAAAGCACGACACAACTCAACCCGACTGCCTAGGTTTTCACAACCTAAGATCTGATACCATATTCTGTAACACCCCCAGAGCCATCCAGGAATATTACAGCGCCGTGGGCCTCGAGATGGAACCCATAAGGCTGAAGAAAATTTTTACAAATGCCCAAGAGGCTAACGACGGTATTATCTATTTAAAACATTCGAAGACTTAATAAAATCCGTTTATCAAACCGTTGTAAAATCTCATTTGAAACCACAAGGCCCGAAATGCCAAAGCTCAATAGTTTAAAAACATACGTTAAGCTATCGCTTACACGTACCGACAGAATAGATTAGAAAACGATTTCCAAAGTAACCTAAGTTACCAGATACCAATAGGTAATTTTAAAAATACTCACGCAGCGGAAAAAGACAAACAATTAAAATACTTAGCAGCGGAAATACAACAACTGATCAGAAACTCAATACACAAATACATGCCCTAGTCAGTATCCTCCGGGAAGCTCATCTCTTCACGACCGCTACAAGCTTGATAATCCAAGAACCTAAAAAGAAAGCACACGACGGGGTCAGCCATAATATCCAACAATGATAACCATCACATCACGTCAATAATTACATATCAATGGAAATACTAAGTAAGAATACGACCAATGTAATCTTACCGTCGTAACTTTACGAAAATCCACGATTCGTATCCTGAACAACACAATAAGATAATACCGAAATATTTGTATGGTATCTCAACAATACCCAAGGTTCTCAAAACATTATCATAACTCGCGATACGGAAATTATACCAACTCTGGCCAATTCTATCCATTGGATAACGTCGACATTTCCAATACGATAATCGATTGTCCATCAAAGACAAGTACCAAGGAAATACGGAACATACGTCAAGATACGAAACACCATTACAATCACGTCAGTCTGATCCGAGATCATATCAACACAACATACGGACATGGTTCTAACACAAGACCTACAAATGCATACTCATATGACAACGTCAATATGATCACAACAATAACGACAATGTATACTTATGGCAAACCCATAATATACATATGCACAATAACAACAACGCATATGGTAATCCAACGATCCAGCGCACACAGCTATAGATCCCCATGATGATCCCGTCGGACCAACGCATGGTGGCATTACCTGTCCAACGATCCAGCGCACACAGCTATAGATATCCCATGTTGATCCCGTCGGGCCAACGCATGGTGGACAATGACAACAATGCACAACTGCACAAAACAACAGTACACAATGCACGACAACAACCGTGCACAAATTCATGACAACAACGATACACGAATGTATCACAACATGATCGACACAAATGACAAAATGATTAAAATACTTGCTCCGAGTCCTTCGAGAGCAATCTCAATGTCTAAACCATCACGAACCTTTATCCTCAATACTCGACAGTCCAAAGTATCACGGATTGCAGATAATTCATATCTTCGTCTTTATCACAATATATCCTCGATATACAAGTATACCAATAACAAAAGTAAATCATATACATTATGATTTAGATTCCCAAAACTCGAATATGATTTATAATCCCAAATCTCCTGTGATTACGATTATAAACATTGCTATACGAATTATAAACGAATGAAACGGAAACCATTCATTAAATACTATAAACTGAGCAAGTAATAACTTACCTCGATACCGATACAACGATGAGGAAGCTGTTACCAAATCCATTGCTGTCATCTACAAGTTCCTCGGTCCTGACCAAAGCAATTCACAAACATCCTCGAACTCGACCGCAACACACGGTTAATATCACCGATCAATATTCTCAACCTATTACAGTAATTTGATAAACAACAAGTTCGATAACAATCAACAATCGATAAAACCAATTCACAAACCTAACGGCTCAACAATATCCCGATTAAACACTAGGCTGATCAATCCAACTCAAACCAGCACGAATTCACAACCACAACATGAAAATACTGCATTGTCTGCCTACTTAGCACACGTTAATCACTTAACGTAGCGTGCGCTAAGTTGCTCCCATTAGCGTGCGCTAGCCAGTAAGCTTAGCGTGCGCTAATGCTGTACAGATGTATGTTTTTCAGATACCGATCAACATATGGCTATTCCAAGAACACTAAGTGATTCTAAACCATGTTCATAGCTATCAAAACAATGAAATCCGATATCCTTTAACATATAAACAATCATCCAACTTATAATCCAAGTTCTATATCCATATATCATCTTCCTTAATATCAATACATGAAACATCAAGAAGGTAACAACACTTCCTTAATCTATCATTACAGTGAGTAATTATCAACAATAACATTAACATCCGAAACTGAGGAGAAGAATTAACCAACTTATCTCAAGAAGACAAACAACACGATTCAAACCATACGAAACACATTAATATCATCATACTTTGGTAATCCATCTCATAATCATGCTTGTCAAATTGTTTATGTAATAATCATCAACTTAAGAACATCAACATTCAATCTAAAACGAAATCCAAAGATGAAGAGTGATTACCTTCTTGAAGGAATGGATTGATTTCCAAGGTTGAATCCATTTCCAAGAATCACCAATGATTTCAAGAACAAAGCTTTAATCCATGATTTCCATCTTTAATATTGTTAAAGAGGATCATCCCTCAGTGTTTAGGAACTCCCAATGTCCTCCCAAGGTTCTCTCTATCAGTTTCAAGAAGAGAATGGACGAAATGAAGAAAAATATCCAACTGCACTTATATATATATACACTGACTATTATTATCATGCGCTACTTTTCCTTAGTAGCGTGCGCTATCGTGGTCCAGAGGCGACTGCCTTACTGCATGAAATAATTTACGTACGCAATGTCCATGAAATAGCCTACGAAATTTCTTCTATTTAGCATACGCTAGCCTTCAAACGTAGCGTGCGCTACTCATAGTTGACTCGTTTGTCTGCATGCTCCAAAGACGGGTCCACACGCCGACAGCTCTGACTAGGATAAGATTCTCTTTGGACCGATCTTATGTTAGCGTGCGCTAATCAACATGCATTAGCGTGCGCTAACACTTCACAACAAACATCCGTTGACCTCGTCGGCACATGCGCCGAAAGTGACCGGGTCCACACATAGATTCCTTCTGAGCTGTTCTGCATTAGCATGCGCTATAATTTTACCTTTAGCGTGCGCTAACCCTGCATGGTAGCGTGCGCTAAGTTTAACTATTAGCGTGCGCTAATAAGGCTATACTTAGCCATTTACACTGATCTTGCTCGTCGTCTCAACATACTAGATACATATACATGACGCACTATATCCTTTGTCGACCAAGTACGACAATTATACCAATACAGATATCTCAGTTCTACAATTATTTTATCCATACTGTACAGATTCCACGCTATACAACATAACTCGGATAAAATAACATTAAATAACAGTAGTAGAAATCCCGGATATTACAGAAACAATCACACATGTACACAAACGTACAAACCCAAGCTTCAACAGCTCACATTCGTGCGACAACACGCAAATCACCACGAGGCGACAAATAGTAAATACCAGTTCACACCTCTCATAGAGGGCTAGTACTGCAAATACGTGGCAACGCCTCAACGTTCATGCCACCAATTCGATCATATTCGGAAGTTAACATTATAACAACAAAGCAAACATCATACATATATTCCCAAACCGCAAACGGGAATTGATAGGTTTTAAAAAAAAATGAAAACCACCTCTTGAAAATAATTTTGGAAACACCGATTGATCTTGAGTATCACCTTTCAAAAAGTACAAACGTGAAACATCGTTATCGAGACTTTGGAAAACCATTTCGCATTCGATAAAAATGAGGACACTTTCTTTTCGTGAAAAACTTTCAGAAATATTCGACCCTCGGGCCTAAGCAAAAGCGTTTCTAAATCATTGAAAATATCTCAAAATATTTTGGTCCTCGAGGTAGAAGAATTTTGAAATATATTGTGGCACCTTGGAAGTACCACGAGAAAACAATTCATTTTAAAAGTACGTCTCGAAATTTATTTTCTAAGATACTCAAGGTTTTTTTTAAAAATCTATTAGGCTAGAATGCCCAAAAACTCGCACGTATCAACATTCGGTTACACACATCATAATGTACGCATCGACTCGCTTAAAATCAAGACAACACCTGTCTTTTACCAGAAAACAAACAGTCAAATATCGCAGTCAACAGGACATAAATAGCGACAACACTCCTCATATAAACGAAATATGAGAGTCACACAAACGCATCACGAAACCAAGAATCTGCATAAGGATTCCATCACTTAACACATAATCATATCAGTAACTCACAACAGACGAGGCACTATCACAACGAAGGGAGACTTACACCCACAGGGTGCACGAAGATGATGATCGCACCACGATACTAATCACGACCAACAAACTCAGACGACGCAACACGACACGACTCAGTCAGACAAAATCCGATGAGACAAAACTCAACAGACACCACTTGACCCGACAGCCTAGGTTTCCACAACCTAAAGCTCCGATACCATTTATGTAACACCCCCAATCCGCTCAGGGATATTACACGCCGTAGAACCTTTCCTCAAGGATCTACCAGGCTGGTAACAACATCGAACATCTCAAAAATACCTTTAAGGCTAAAATGACTCAGTAGACCGATTTGGTCTTTCAATAAATACATACAACCCAAACACAATACATGCCCACGCAGGCGTCGAATACAACACACTCCCGTACAATGGGGAAAGAATACCGCAGTGGAAATAAAATACACCTAAACCAATACGACAATGTACGGGTCCTCGTGTGATTAGTATCGTTCATCTTTCATCATCCTTCATGCCGACCCTGTGCTATGCTCCAAAACCTGAATGCAATACAGACATCCACCCCCCAAATACTCGGGGGTTAGCAAAACTCCACTGTTTTGCTAGTGCAAGAACAAGTGCAAAAATACGAGCCATACAATACAAGTTCCAAGAACAATAATAATCAGGAATCCTCAAAGATTTAAACATAACGAAAATACTTCCCGAGGTAAGAGTTTGGGAAAAACATTCCAAAACCGAAAGATCACCAATCAGGGGAAACGATTTATAAAACAGTTTAAAATGCCATCGGGAGTTTTAATTGAAAACAATTTAGGATTTCAGAATCCTTTTCTTCCAAAATCAACAGGGGTCACAGCCCAAAGGTTTCATTTTCACAAATAAATCTAACAACAATTCACAGGGCCAGAGCCCGCATCAAGTGTCCTCAACGGACATAATATCAACACAACATAATCACATACAAGTATTGCCTAGGACCGGGACACTCGAGGCCTCTAAGGACCCTCCTGAGCCGGCCACAATCATAAAACAAATCACGCACATGCATCGCCTAGGACCGGGACGAAGCCACAAATCCCACTCAAGGCCTCTAAGGACCCTCCCGAGCTGGCTAGCTAAACAAATCACACACATGCATCGCCTAGGACCGGGACGAAGCCACAAATCCCACTCGAGGCCTCTAAGGATCCTCCCGACCTGGCTAGCTAAACAAATCACATCTCACGATTGGATCAATCACTTGTTGCATCCTGGCCACATGATCACATGCCATGTGCCACCGTAGATTATCTTTGGCGCTCACGGTTGGATCAATTACTTGTTGCATCCTGACCACATGATCGCATGCCATGTGTCAACGTAGTTTTTCTTAGGCTCTCACGGTTGGATCAATCGCTTGTTTCATCCTGGCCACATGATCACATGCCATGTGCCACCGTAGGCCCCACCCACATTCACACAATCACACACATAGCACCATGCAACAAAGATATCCAAACAATTCACTCAGAGGCATCAAACACTAAGCAAAACACCACGTCAAACCACAATGCACCGAAATGAAGCCATATACGTACACACGCATTACCAAGCATAACATCAACACCAAACATATCCAAAGGATTCGTGTAGTCGCTTACAACCCACACAATTTACAAAGCACGCGCTTTTTGAAAGTAAGCCTTTAACGAGGCTAAACCAAATCTTTTGAAAGTTCAAATCAAATGATCAAACAAACACATAGAGACGATCACTAATTATCATATCAACAAAACAAGAATTGTATGGACAAGGTACTTGCCTCGAATAACCACAACACAGAGAATCGACCGAAGTAGGTTGGCACGGACCGACTACGGACTCGCCGACTCCACCGAACGCCAACTCGCGAGAATAAACTACGAAGGACAATAACAACAATGGAAATGAATTCCGTAGCACGACTTAAAGCCGTTGAATTCAAAGAACGATTGACGAAAGTTCAAGTGTTTCCCCCAAAACAGCCAAGAACACGATTCGTCCCATCAAAACAGGAAAACGGAATTCCAAATCTAAATATAGATATACAATCCATAGGATATGTTTAACAACATCATTTAACAACAATCGATCCATCAAAAACGGATGGAAAACGAGATCAAGAACAAATCTCCTAAAAAGTCGATTCGAATGAAATCAAGAAATATACTTTGATTTGACGAAGAACAATGGATTAAATGATGTTAAACACCAGAATACTACTAAGATTAATCATACCCGTCATGGATTAATCAACGATACGGAACGAGTCGGCCAAAAACGCAAAACCCCAAAATTTCTCAAAATAGGGTTCTAGGAAATCTCACCTTGATTCGCTGGATCAAAGGATGATATAGGATGATCAATCAATGATATGAACTCAAGAACTTCGTGGATTTGTTGTTCAAAAACATGGCTTCAAGATCCCCAAGGATCCAGCCGCGGAAGAGAAAGAGAGAAATGGAAAAAATGACCGAAACTGGACTGCTCTGTCATATTTATACTGGTGCAGCCTAGCGTGCGCTAAGTGCCGAGCTAAGCGTCTTCTCGGCCCGGCCGCAATCGAACCTCACGCCTGCGACTTGGCGATTAGCGTCGCGACCTTCCGGCCGTAGCGCGCGCTACCTTCCGGTCGTAGCGTGCGCAGTGCCCGACAGTAGCATGCGCTACCTGCCGATCCACCCGAGTCCAGAACCCCACTGCCCTACTGCCTCGGCCGACTAGCGCGCGCAGCCAACCGGTCATAGCGTGCGCTACCTTCCGGCCGTAGAGCGCGCTACCTTCCGGACGTAGCGTGTGCTACGCCTGTTCCTGCCGCACCCGTCCAGCCAGTGCCCGCAACCGTCCGACCAGGACCCGCAACCGTCCGGCCAGTGTCCGACCACCAGGACTCGACGACTCGATTATCCGAAATCGCACGGAACGAACACGACAAAATGCTTGTGGGCAGCATCATCGTTCCGAAATGAAATATCATGCAACAATTAATCACACGCGACCATTAAAAGGGTCAAGACAATAAATACGAATGCGGATACCCACAACTTTGGGTAAATTATAAAATGGCCTAAAACGCCCGAAAATCACGATACGTGATCGAATAACCAAACCGAAGTTCATAACATGTCTAACAAAGTTAAACAGACTTACGGGAAACTCGAAACAGCAGTTTCGAACGAGATTCGCATGAATCAAACTCAAGTGCGGAAAAGTCGCTAAAAAGCACGGAACTCAACAAAACGACACTGAAACGAACTCGGATGTCGAAAAGTGCAGAATTAAACATTCTCAGAATGACGAAACGGTCACAATAAAGCCGTCAAAACGGACTCCCGCCGAAAAAAAGAAAATCACCGAAATCCGAAATTGCGGGTATTGCAGGTCGAACCCCCTCCAAGAATACCTCACGATTTTCTATCTATTTTTTTTTTGAATATTTTGGTATTTTAGAAAAATATTGTGTTATCCAATTGTGGAATCGAAGACACAAGTCAAGATCCACAATTAAACAGAAAGCAGAAAAATTGAAATTTCTTGGACTGTTACAACTGAATTTCGGCCGTCCCCTATGTCCTTTTATAGGTGTTATGGCTACTCTAGAGACCTTTAGTATGATTAAGGAAAGGACTCCTAATAGACCTCAAATTTCCATATTAGGCCCTTCCTAATATATTGAGTCTACTAAATATCAAATCAGTCCACTAAAGAGTTAATAGTGCACTTCCTATCCAAATCTCAAATTACGAAATTGGGCTCCTTTTTAATTTGATTATTTCTCGTGTTTAAGATATCATAGGTTCATTAATTTTAAGCTACTGACAACTTTAATTAATTAATTTCTTTTACAAGAGTATAACCACTCGACTTTTATTATTATATCGAAAAATTAATTCTACCTGCAGGGTTTAATATAATAATCATTATTGAGCTCCTCAAGGGAACATTATCAAACCGCAAGAGTCGGGACACGATTTCTAGTTAATAATTGTCATATCAATAGTATTATTGCCCAAGATACGAAGCATATTGAGTCAATCACTGTGACTCTCACCCATGGTAAATCAAATCAATAAATATTGTAAATACACAATTAAATATTATATACTTAGAATTAAGAAATAATAATTATCCGAGACTTACATTCTTCTTGGAGTCAATACAGAAGACACTATCTCACTGCAATCCAGTTTAACGTATGCAAATATGCCAATGCATGCTAATAGTCAAGACCAATAAATCTCAAGCTTACATTACAACCTTTCATATAATTTGTTTAGTAATTATATAGGTCGTGAACTAGCCCTTGTGTACTTATCCGCTGGCATTGAAAGTATATTATTTCATAAGGCACCAATAATATGATCTTTCGTGTGACACCAATACACCATATTATCTACAATATAAAATAATTAGACATTTCATTTGCATAACCATAACGTGAATAAATATGCAAAACATGTGATTAAATGTAATTAATATTCTCATAGGTAATTACAGGGAAATAAGATAATACGAGCATAAAGTATGCTTTGTAGTATAGAACCCTAACACTAGCTTCCTCACTTGTAATATAGGTTAAAATCTCTTTTAGATGGTGATTCGGAACTCACATTATTTGAGCTTTTCTAGATTTCTTGCGGAATTTCCTAGAACTACTGCATCAGCAGTGTCATCTCGTCTTGTGACAGCATGTCATCATCATATCATCATCATCATCATCATCATCTTCTATGGCTTTCGAGGTACTAGGAGCAGAGCTGTGTCTCTTGTCAGATACAGCCGCAAGAGCTGTAGTCTTGGCAGGTGATTCCTCTGTCATATCTCTCCTGTCAAAGCCATACTGAAAATCCTTGAGGTTAGAGAAGAATCAAAAGTAGATATTTCATTAAGATTACAAAACACACACATTGATGTGGTCTTAATATCCCATTAGACAGTGAGAGATCTAAATATTTTGAGGTTTTTCTCCTTTGGGGAGTACTCCTTGCCCAACGCTTCAAGTTCATTGACAATGTTAGTGAATCTAAGGTCAAGATCCTCAAGAGTTTCTGAATATTTTATTTCGAAAGACTCAAAGTGTAACGCCCCGACTATCTAGGGTAAATATTGGGGAAAATAAATGAAGGTAAATTTTGACGAAAAATATTTTATTGAGAATATAAAAATTCTCGCCTACAAAGTCGAGTCGCTACAATGACATAAAAATAAATACCTATATCTAAGGCAACATTTCATCATAGATACGAGATAAAATTTGCGGCGGAAGAATAGATCATAAATTATAAATTTCAAATCTAAGTTTCCCCAAATGAGTTCCAAAATATTTGACATAAAGAAAACATCATGTAATAATTCGTCTTTCATATGCTCTCTCGGATCGCTTCTTCGTCCATCCGGCTCGGTTTAACCTATGGGATCAATAAAGGTGGGGGTGAGCTTCCTTCAGCTCGTGGAAATCACACTGATCACAGTAATATACAATCTCATGGAAAGCATAACATGAATAATCTATCATATTTTTCCTCAACGTCAATGCATACTCACAATATTACGTGTAGCATGAATCGAGCACCCATAACACGAATATTGAGGTTGCGCAGGTGCCCCCGCAACAACATCAAACATACACACAATACCACATAACATGAATCGAGTACGCATGTGAATATTGAGGTTGCGCAGGTATCCCCGCAACAACATATATCTTAAGATAACCTCTTACACGAATACAGGTTAGCCTGATTTACAACGTGCATCATAAATTTTAAACATGAATAGAACATCACATACACAGTCCAATTAAAGCAATTAAAGTGATATTGAAAATTCCCACCTGAATAAATGATGATGTCTGACTTGAAATGAAGATGCTCGACTCACAGTCCTAAACCCGTTAATGCTCGATAAAGTCTACATATAATAATAATAATTATAATCCTTTCAATTTATTATTTGTATCATAAATGAAAAGATACAAATATCACTATCTAATAACTGAAAATAAATTGCTTATTAATATTAATCGAAGGGTTAACATTATAGATGACTCAAATTAAAATATTTATGCAATAATTTCGGATTAGTTATTAATATTAATTGAACGTCAACATTTTAATATTTTGGGATCAGAATAGGACTGGAAGTGAAGTCATAAAGTTGACTGGGGTCAAATTGTAAAGGTTGAGAAGCTGACCAGGTTAAAAATCGAAGTAAATAGAAGTCTGGAGTTAAATTGAATGTTACTGGAAACTGGGAGGACTAAATTGAATAACTCCTAAAATTTTGCGGTATAAATTGTTAGGAGTATGCCATCGAATGCCACTCAGAGGATGTTGAGTGAGGGCATTGTACTTATTATTATGTAAATCATTTATAGAAACTAGCAATGAATGTTACTGGCATTCCTAACTCGAAAATATACATATAGAAACTAGTCCGTGTATTTGAGAGCAAAACGTTCCACTCCTTATTGGATAAGGGGGTCGGCACTGGAAAGGTTATAGCTCAAATACTTAATCGTTCGCAAGTCTATGAAACTTGACTGGGCGGGCGTTAAGTTTATGTGAAGACTTGTATGACGTGTTCTTTGACATGGAGAGTGCCTGTCGAATGCTAATGGTTAGTGGGAGCACACATTGTAGGTATGCTAATTGGATTAGTGTACTCGAACCGACTCACCCTCGATTCGTCACACGGATTTCACTCCGGGACAGTCAATGCTGGAATCGAAAGGTTGAGATAGGTATTCGTGAACCTTCGACTTGAGGATTTAGTAGGGATATGCTTGTGACGTCAAGATTTTTATTAGAGTAGTTCGACCCTGTAAACCGGAAGGTGGGGGTCAACCTCGACGTGCATCTTGACGGGCAAGTAGCAGGTCCTACTGAATACCAAGATAGAATTCTTTCTCCCATTAGTGAGCGGGTTATATGTCCTATGCGGTTATTGGGAGATGAGATCAAAAGTCTTTGGCCAAAGCATTGGAGCTAGTTGTATTGGATACACGAGAGCTCGATGATCTCGATTTGCATTAACGCATGCATAGCATCAAGTACAAGATAGGGTTTGACTGACCGTGACCCTATAACTTGATCGGGACATTTGAAATAAGGGTTTATACGTATACTGGTATTCACGACAGAATGGTTCTTGAATGATCCCAATCATTCGTTCTCAGTTGGGGTACAGTGTAGGCCGCCAGGCTGGCTAGGTGGTGCTACTACTCTTTGGTTCCTCCCATTACTGACTGAGACGGACCTACCGAGTCGCGCAATAGGATTGATGACGGAATGAATCAAGCTTATTATCTCATTATGAATATTAGATATTGGATATCTAATTTACTGGGACATTGGATGTCTAAATTGATTTATTTGATAAATTGATTTACGGCCTAATGAATTAAATAAATTACTGGGTGATTAATTTAATTCATGAATATAATTATTTCTTAGAGAAATTGATTATGTTATGTTGTATTTGATATGTTTAATTTATTGGATTAGTTAAACGATATAAATACATCGGAATGGAATCAGAGTTTATCTGTGTTGGACTAGGGGTGGACTCGGTTCCATTCGGTTCGGTTTTTGACCGAAACCGAGATTCGAACCAAATATTCGGTTTCGGTTTGGTTCGGTTCTTTTTAAAGTTCGGTTCGGTTAAGTTCGGTTTTATAAATATTCGGTTCGGTCTCGATTTGGTTTGTTGTTTTTTCGGTTCTTCACAATATAAATTCAAATATTATATGCAATAGAATAAGTTATATATAACAACGGGCCAACAAGAGTTATATATATATATATATATATATATATATATATGTTCAAGATAAAAGCTAGAGTTGCATAGCAATTTCCAAATATCTCAAAATATATAACAATCGTAAACCACAGTAGCTCATTCTCTCAACCTAAATTAATTGAATCACAAATTCATGAGCATATTATCGGTCCTTCTTAGACCCATGAGGGTTTTACAAAAGGAAAACGAATTATACTAAAATTCGAAACACAGCAAAATCACAAAAACAAGGTCATTTTAGGATGTTGAAATTTGACTTCGGTCCATTTCGGTCTGGTTCGGTTCCGCTCTACCCCAAACCGAGAACCGAACCAAATTAGTTCGGTTCGGTTCTGTTTTTTTGTTTTTCGGTTCGGTCTTCTTCGGTTTCGGTTTTTCGGTTATTTTTTCGAGTTTTTTCGGTTCGGTTTTGGATTTTCGGTTCCGAAATGCCACCCCTAGTTTGGACTCTCGAGAGTCCAAAACGGACCGAACTTGTCCGGCTCCTTCTAGATGGCCGCCCCAAGTCACCTACTCCCTCCATTGTCTTGGTCTTCACTTGGTGGGGTACTAGCTTTGTGACTATTCAAGGGGACAATATATCACTTTTGGTGATTTTGTCAAATGGGAGGTGATTTGGTAAGATATGAGTAGGGATGTCGATGGGTCGGGTAGGGTACGGGCATGCCTCCTCTATCCCCTACCCTATTTGATTCGGATCGGGTTCGGGTATTGCCCATCGGGTAATCGGGTACCCAATGGGTATTCGGGTACCCATATACCCTATATTTAAGAATGTAAATATTTTTTAATATATATCATATATACATATAATATAATTAATAAATTCAATTTAGTATAGTAAATATTTAAAATATAATATTTTATATAATAATATATATAATATATAATATAATATAATCTTTATGTATAATATATAATACAAATATATTTATATAATTCACGGGTACGCGGGTCGGGTAATCGGGTAATATACTATACCCATACCCTACCTGTACCCGATCATAAAATTTCGGTTTCAACCGATACCCGACCCGATTTCGGGTTTATCCAACGGGTAGGATCGGGTATGGATAAAGTTGACATCCCTAGATATGATGAGAATATAATGTGAAGACTATATCTCCCTTGATACACATGGTAGATTCACATTTTTGGATGTGTAAGGAGAGAGGAATTTTTTTTTCAAGGCTTCACCATATTCATCATCATCTTCACTTCTCTTCATAAGTTTTTCTTGGAGAAAAATATTTGTGAGATAGAGAGATACTAGATTAAACACTTGGAGTGTTGTAATCTTGAGTTGCATAGCTTCTATAACCTTGTTCTAGCTGTATCCTTGGAGGATAACGAGGTTTAGTCGTTCCGGTCGTTTCTCCGGCGCGTGGCAATTAGAGACGCGGTCTTTCGGCGTTGGATCATCCAAGAGCTTGGAGCGGATTGGATTCGTGGAGAGCAATCTAAAGCTTGGGGAATAGCTCAAGAGAAGGAATCCATTTAATCAACGAACTACAAGGGTATGTTTTCTCGTATCTCTTGTGTTTCGTATTATATTCGTATATACATAGCTCGATCGATCCTCGTAGGGATTCGAATCGAATTAATTTTCGTTTTACCGCTTCCGTTGGGCCTTCGTTTTAGGCACCGAATCCCAACAGTGGTTTCAGAGCGTTGGTCTTGCGACCGTATATACGATATTGGCATTTGGAATGCTTGATTAGATGGTATATGATTTGGAATCATAATCGTATTAATCGTTGATTTTCTATTGTTCATCCAAAAATTATTTTTTCATGATTTTATGTTACAATGTAAATCTATTTTTCTTTTGAAACACTGATTTAAAGTGTAATATAAAGATTAGAAAAATATTATTTTTGGAATCGGGGCAAAAAACGAGCCGAAAACGTAATCGGACCCGGCAGCCTGGGGCTGGCCGGGCGCTGCATCGCGATCTGGGCCAATGATCGGCCACGCTCGGCAGCCTGTACCGGGAATGCTTGGCAGCCTGCCGGCCGCTGCCTGGAAATGGCCTCGGTCCCTGCCGGCCTTTCGGCGACTTTGGGCGATTACTCGTAGTGTTTTTCGACTCCATTTTTTATATTTCGTTCGATAATTAATTTTCCACAAATTAAATTGGATTTAATTTGACTAAGATTTAATTATGATAATTTTAATCTTAGGGGAATTAATTTAATAAAATATTTTATCGTCCGGAACAAGTTAAAATTGACGGTTGTTTGAATTAATTGGATTAATTCATTTTGGATGAATAGATTGGATCGGTTCGTATTGTTGATTGGATCAATGTATCTCTATGCTTTCCATTTATATAGTATTTATTGGATGAATGCTTTTGAATGGGGATGTGGTTCGTGGACTTAGTTTTTTGAATTGTTCGTTTTTTATTCGATTGGGTTGTAAAGGCCGTTTTGAGCCTATTTATTTTACTAGAAATATTTATATCTAGGAAGATCCGTTTCAAGAAGACGATGATTCAAGACGAAGACTTGTAATTAGATTACAGAGTTTTTGTTTTCTAGGAACGGTCCATGAACCACATGTTGGTAGCAACTAGGTTGTGAATGGTTGTTTCATATTGTATGAATGCCACAAACGCGCTTAAATGAATTAATGTGCAAAGTGTAACATTAATCGAGAAAATTCTCCCACGACAAATTATTAAGTTTATAAGGTTTCAAGGTTTTCCTTCCCTCCATCGAGCTTTCGGGAAATTGAAATCCAAACCGGATATGTTATGCTTCCAAGTTATCGGGGTAGTCATTCGGGGAGGACGGATAAATTACCGGGAGCGCATTGGATGCCTTCGGTTGGAGCAAATTTTATCCCTAGAAACTTAATAGGTTGCCGGATAAGATTCAATTGTGAAACTGATTTGCGTCGATGGTGTAAACTTAACTTGTTCACGAACCATAGAAACCGTATAGGTTGAGGGGAGTTAACAAGGGGAAAAAAAGATCGAATCATCCATTAGATGGGTTGGTGTTGGACACCACTTTATGAAAACTAATAGACTAGATACCTGTTCGGTTGCCCTCTATTAAGATTTATAAAGAACTCGATCACCACTATGAAGTAGAGCGAACGATACATCCGGATTTCACATGGGAGTGTTTTATTCCGATAAAAATAGTGGGAGTTGGGTAACAAGAATAGAAAAGACCTTAATTCTATACTCAAATCATAATTGAACGAGTCACTAATTAATCTGTCGTACTTAAATGCAGACAAAACTCTCAATATGACAATGAATCCACTCGCAATTCTACTCGAAAAGAACACCTTGAACGGACCTAACTTTGTCGATTGGCTCCGCAATCTGATGATAGTCCTCAGTATAGAGGCACCGGGATATGTCTTGGAGACGGATATTCCGGCGCCTCCGGTGCGGACAACAACCAATCAGGAAGAGATTGAAAACCACGAAAAGTGGGTTAAGGATGACGTAAAAGTCCGTGCTTACATGATGGCTTCTATGTCTAATGAGCTTCAGAGAGCTCATGAGAAAATGACTTCTGCTAGGCAGTTTCTATCTCACTTAACCGAGCTTTATGGTGAGCACAGTCGAACTGCTAGATATGAGATATCCAAGCAATTGTTCGGTGCAAGGATGAAGGAAGATGAGAAGGTTGGGGACCACATCCTCAAAATGATATCCATGATCGAGAGATTGGAGGCTCTTGATTTTAAGATGGATACTTCCCTTCAAACCGACCTTATCCTACAGTCTCTCCCTGATTTCTTCTCACAGTTTGTTGTGAACTTCAACTGCAATGAGATTACATGTAACTTAGCTGGGCTAATGAACAAACTCGTGACCGCTCAGTCTCAGATGAAGACTCCGCGGATGATGGAGTCTGCCCTTGTGATTTCTTCTGGACCTTGGAGGTCTAAGAAAAAGAAGAAAAAGATCAAGAAGCGGACGGGACCACAAGTCCAGGACCTTAAAGGAAAGGGCAAGGCCCCAATGGTTCTGAAAAGCAAGAAGAAGGACGAATGTCTCAAGTGCGGTGAGCTGGGCCACTGGGCAAGAGACTGTCCGATTCTTCATGGCGCTTCAGGTATAGAACTTTTCATTTTGGAAACAAATTGTCCTGCTACTGTATTTTCTACTTCCTGGATACTGGATTCTGGTGCTAGTTCTCATATTTGTACCGTGAATCAGGATCTGTAACAAAGTAGGAAGCTTGGAGCTCGAGAAGTTATGATCACAGTCGTAAGCAGGCATAGTGTCGAGGCGACCGACATAGGATCACTTCTTTTAGGTTTAGAATCCGGCTTTGTTTTGACTTTAGAAGATGTACTTGTTTTGCCCAAGGGGCACAAAAACATTGTATCCATTCTGGTCATGGACCGAAAAGGCTTTTCATTTTTCATTGGTGATGGTTCCTGCAAAATTTATTTCAGAAATAAACTAGTGGATACTGCTACATTGTTAAATGGATTGTATCATCTAAATCTCAGCAACAAAGTAGTTGTGAATACTATGACTAGAAAGTGTGGTAGGGATGAAACCAATCAAGTTTTGAAATGGCATCTTAGACTTGGTCATGTTGGTCAGACCAAAGTTTACAAAATGGAAAAAGATGGACTTATGGGTCCATTGGGATCGGATCCCTTTCCTACTTGTGAATCTTGACTTAAAGGCAAAATGACTAAGTCCCCCTTCACAGGGACTTTTGAAAGAGCCGCTGATAAACTGGGATTAATCCATACCGACGTATGTGGTGCTTTGGAAGCATCACGTGACGGATATCAGTACTTCATTACGTTTACATAAATCCGAGGCCTTTGAGAAATTCCAGGAATTTAAGGCCCTAGTCGAGAAACAAACTGGTAATCATATCAAATCACTTCGGTCGGACCGAGGTGGCGAGTATATGAGTATGGAGTTTGACGAGTTCCTTAAGGAACATGGAATAGTTTCACAACTAACACCTCCAGGTACTCCTCAGTTAAATGGTGTGTCAGAAAGAAGGAACGGACCTTGTTGAGCATGGTCCGTTCCATACTGGGCTATACTGACTTACCGATTTACCTGTGGGGGTATGCACTCCTGACTGCCGCTTACATATTGAACAGATGTCCTTCCAAATCCGTTCCTAAAACTCCACATGAGATGTGGGAGGGCAAGAAACCAAGTCTTAATCATATTAGGATTTGGGGATGTCCCGCCTATGTCAAGAAGACTAAGGTGGAAAAGTTGGAAGCAAGGTCCGCAAAGGGACGTTTCATTGGATTTCCATCTGGGACGATGGGTTATCTATTCTACATGCCCGAAGATTGAAAGATTGTTGCTGCTTTACAAGCCCACTTCCTGGAATATGAGTTTATTCAGGAAGGCGGAGCAGGTAGAAGTATTTATTTGGAAGAATACAATGAAACTCCTCAGGAGACACATGTGCAAGAAACTGGAACTGAACCTTCGGAAACACAAGTACAACCACCTCGTAGGCTAGTAGGGTGTCTCATTTACCTGAGAGGTATGGGCTTGTGCACTTGGAGGAGCTGGGTCTCCATGAGGTTCCAAGTGATAGCCAAGAGACCGACCCAACGACCTATGACCAAGCGATGGTGGATGTAGACTCCGCGAAATGGCTTGAAGCTATGGAAGCTGAGATAGACTCGATGCATGTCAATCAGGTCTGGACTCTAGTAGACCACCCCACGGGCATAGTGCCCATTGGGAACAAGTGGATCTACAAGAAAAAGACTGATGGTGATGGCAAGGTTGATGCCTATAAGGCCAGGCTTGTGGCAAAGGGTTATACCCAGAAAGAAGGGATCGACTACCACGATACCTTATCACCCATAGCTATGATGAAGTCTATTCGCATGATGCTTGCTATAGCTGCCTACCACGATTATGAGATATGGCAAATGGACGTAAAGACGGCTTTCCTTAATGGATTCCTCGAGGAGGAAATCTATATGGAGCAGCCTAAAGGCTTTGTGTCTGAAGTCGATATTCAGAAAGTGTGCAACCTTCAGCGTTCCATTTATGGACTGAAGCAAGCGTCGCATAGTTGGAACCTTCATTTTGACGAGACGGTCAAAGAGTTTGACTTCGTGCAAAATGAAGAGGAACCTTGTGTATACAAGAGGGTTAGTGGGAGCAAGATCGCATTCTTAGTACTATATGTGGATGACATTCTACTAATAGGAAATGATGTGGGAATGCTCAGTTCTGTGAAAGCTTGGCTTTCGAGTAATTTCTCCATGAAAGACTTGGGAGAAGCAACCTATATTCTTGGAATTAGGCTCTACCGGGATAGAGCGAAGAGAACAATAGGTCTTTCCCAAGCCCTATATATAGATAAAATCTTAAAGTGATTTAAGATGAATGATTCTAAAGAGGGTTCCTACCGATGCGACATGGAATAAAACTCTCCTTGAAGATGTGTCCTCAAAGTGAGGAACAACGAAAGGAAATGAGTAATATACCATATGCTTCGGCCGTGGGTAGCCTTATGTATGCTATGTTGTGTACGGCCCTGACATTGCACATGCTGTAAGCGTAGTGAGTAGGTTTCAGGCAAACCCAGGTAGGGAACATTGGACTGCCGTAAAGAACGTTCTCAAGTACTTAAGAAGGACTAGAGATATGGTTCTGATGTATGGCGGTGGAGAATTGGATGTGGTGGGATTCACTGATTCGGACTTCCAAGGACTGAAGGACGACTCGATGTCTACTTCTGGCTACATATTTACTCTTAATGGAGGAGCAGTATCTTGGCGTAGCGCCAAGCAAAGCACGAGTGTCAGGCTGAGTATCAAGCAGCCTCAGAGGCTTCCAAGGAAGGGTTCTGGATTAAGAAGTTTCTGGGAGAACTTCAAGTGATACCATGTCTTTGGTACTGTTCATTTGTCTTTGACGGCAGCGGAGCTATAGCGCAAGCCAAGGAGCCGAGGTTTCACAACAGCACCAAACATATTGAGAGGAAGTATGATCTCGTAAGAGAATTTGTTCGCAAGGGATATATTGTGCTGCACAGAGTAGACTCGGCCGACAACGTCGCTGATCCACTGACCAAGCCACTTTCTCAGACTTGCTTGGAGCGTCATCTGGAGAATATGGGTATTAGATACCATAGTGTGTGGCATTGAGTGCAAGTGGGATATTGTTAGGAGTATGCCCTCGAATGCCACTTAGAGGATGTTGAGTGAGGGCATTGTACTTGTTATTATGTAAATCATTTATATAAGGCAATGAATGTTTCTTTATTTACTGGTAGTTACTGGCATTCCTAACTCGTAAATATACATATAGAAACTAGTACACGTATTTGAGAGCAAAACGTTCCACTCCTTATTGGATAAGGGGGTCCGCACTGGAAAGATTATAGCTCAAATACTTAATCGTTCGCAAGTCGATGAAACTTGACTGGGCGTTAAGTTTATGTGAAGACTTGTATGACATGTTCTTTGACATGGAGAGGGCCTGTCGAATGCTAATGGTTAGTGGGAGAACACGTTGTAGGTATGCTAATTGGATTAGTGTACTCGAACCGACTCACCCTCGATTCGTCACACGGATTTCACTCCGGGACAGTTAATGATGGAATCGAAAGGTTGTGATAGGTATTCGTGAACCTTCGACTTGAGGATTTAGTAGGGATGTGCTTGTGACGTAAAGATTTTCATTAGAGTAGTTCGACCCTGTAAACCGGAAGGTGGGGGTCAACCTCGACGTGCATCTTGACGGGCAAGTAGCAGGTCCTACTGAATACCAAGATAGAATTCTTTCTCCCGTTAGTGAGCGGGTTATATGTCCTATGCGGTTATTGGCAGATGAGATCAAAAGTCTTTGGCCAAAGTAATGGAGCTAGTTGTATTGGATACACGAGAGCTCGATGATCTCGCTTTGCATTAACGCATGCATAGCATCAAGTACAAGATATGGTTTGACTGACCGTGACCCTATAACTTGATCGGGACATTTGAAAGAAGGTGTTGTTACCCAAAATATTATCCGAAAATAGTATTGCTGGAATGATCGAGTAACAAACAAATGCGAGAACACTTCCATGAGAAAATAGATAACACAAGATTTGCCGGGGTTGTTAATCCCGGGCTTGAATGCTCTCACGAGATGTTATTAATAAATATACTGTCGAGTACAAATATTAACGTTAGAATCTATTACAATGAGTGTAAAGACTTCTAGTTATCTAAGTTGTAGAGCGTGTAGATTGCCGGAAGAACCAGATATGTAGATCTGTGAGTTCTTGCTTGGGATGTATGATAAGTGTATATGAATATCACTATGAATGTGTAAGTGATTGCCAGATGAGTCTTGGATTCTCTCTCTGTGTGTATTATACACTGTATTCACGGTAAATCGCCTGATTTTATGAAGATAATCGCATCATCCTTGGACACTGTTGTGAGCCTCCTATTTATAGGAGACAAAGCTGCTGGGACCTCTCCGGCGATCGCGGGCGACCGCCGTTTTCTATATTATAATAAGATGGCCGATCGTCCCGTCACGTGAGGCTGTTCCCTTAAAGTCTGAGGCTACTGCTGGCAGCCAGTTGAGCGAGCCAATGGGAAGCCTGCACGCGTCCTGAGTCGCTGTCCGGGAGGTCCCACTTTGCACCTTTCGGCGGGCCTGTCGGTAGGTGAGGTAGGTGACAGGCTGGGGTCAAATGTCTTATCTGTCGGCGCCCTTTGTAGATCCGCACGTGGGCCACCGTCTAAGATTCGGTCTTCGACGACTTTGACGGATGTTGGATTCATACGTGGCACGAGACGATCGTCTCTGGCTGGTCATCATAGACGATCGCCAATTAATAAAAGACGATCGCCAAGTAATAAAAGACAATCGCTGGATACCGAAAGACGGTCGCCGTGGGTGCCGACTGCTGGGTGTTTGCCCAGAGTATGTTTTCTATGGTTGGCGCTCAGATCATAATGCCGATCGCCATCGAAGCATATTAATCGCCGCACAACAATTGCCCCCCAGCTCGGCTCGATATTGAAAACACGGGGTGAGGTGGCACTGTTTGGTGATCGCCATTTCTTTAGACGATCAGACGATCTAATTTCGAATTTGGACGATCTCCTTTAGCGCTGGGAGCAGCGGGAAATGAAGGCGGGCTCGCGAAACGTTGCGAGGACACGCGTCGCGTTTCTATTGAGTGAGTCCGACGGTTTGTCAGACTTTGTCATCTGGCTTGCCCTCGAAAAGATGCATACGCGGGATTCGAGGGCTGCATTTAATGTGTCCCCCCGAAAGTTGCACTCCAGCCCTCGGATTTTTGCCTATTTGCATGGAGACCCCTGCTCCCGCCTATAAAAGGGGCTAGGGATACTCCTTTTTTACTCTTCACGCGTCCTTGCCTTCTTGCTGAAACTCTGCAGAAATTTCTGAAGCTTTTTGTGCCGATCGTCTTCCTTTTTCTTTTTAGGTAAGAAAACCAATCTTCTTTCTCCCTTTACTTTTTATAATATGTCTGGAGGATCCGAGACCTTCGAGACCGGAAGCACCTCCGCCGCCGCGGCTTTGCCGGTCCGGGAGGAAATTCCCGTGGGAATCCCTATGGAAACGGCCGTTGAAGCTATTCGTGCGGGGATTGCACCCGCAGAGCTTGAGGAGCTTTTCAACGAGGCCGTAGTGGCGAGATCTGCGGCGACGGCGGAGCGAGGGGGATCGCCGGTGGAAGAAGACGAACTGATGCGGTTGTCTTGGGAAAAGGATAGCGTCTTCGGCCCCGCTTATATGGCTTTCGCTAAGCTTATGGAGGGGATTGCCGGGCCCTGTCTAGAGTTTGATTTCGAGGCTTACTCCGCCGCTCATCCCTACGAACATGTGAAACGGACGGTGTTTCGGGCCGCCGACCCGTCTCAATGGACTCTTGGTCAGATCCGGAGTTCGGCGACCCGGAAAGATTTGACCCGCTGGAGGGCCAAATACCATATTCCCTCTGACGTGTCACTGCACGTGCCCTCCGAGAATGAACGTGCCGACTGTTGTTGCCCGAAATATTTATCCGAAGATTAAATACTGCTGGAATGGACGAACAACAAACAAAGTTGCGGGAGCACTTCCGAGAGGGTGTGAATAACACAAGATTTGCCGGGTTTGTTAGGCCCGGGCTTGAATGCTCTCGCGAGATGTTATTAATACAAATATTCGTGGATACAAGTATTAATGAGAGATTCTAAGTACAATGAGTGTAAAAAGACTCTGTTAATCCAGCTCTTGAGCGAAGCTTGGTGTTCTTCGTGCCGATCGTCTTCTGTATGAGAGAGGCCGAGAGAAGAAAGAACCGAGAGATAGCTGTTGCCAAGAGTAGGAGAAAGCCAAGTTGTGTATGAAATCCCGTGGGTGTTGAAGTTCTGAAGCCTTTCAGGGAGTAAAAATTCGGTCCTTGGACAAGTGCAGGCTGCCTTCTATTTATAGGGGCAGAGGAGCCTTGATTTCTGGCGGGCGATCGCCTTCCGGCCAATATAATAATGGGGCGATCGTCTGCCGGCCAATATAATAATGGGGCGATCGTCCTTAAGTCACACGAGCTGTCGGCCTAAAGTCCAAGCGGTGGCGGCCACATGCGGTCGATGAGGAGCCGGCACGCGTCAGGGTCACCGTCACATGCGGTCCTACCGACACCTTTCGGCGGGCTGTCGGGTGGTGGGAAGATCTTGTGAGTGTGGTCAACGATCCGTGATATGCGGATCTTGTCTCGGCACTGCACATGGGGTCTGTCCTGAGGCTCGGCCTTTGCCGACTGGATGACTATCGGCTTCGAGCGGCATGAGGCAGTCGTCATTGGTCGGTCACCAAGGGTCGATCGGCGAGTCACCAGGGGTCGGCGCCGGTCGGTCACCAAGGGTCGGTTGGCAAGTGCCGAGAGATGATCGTCCGCTAGTCGGTCGCCAGGAGTCGATCGCCAAGTACCGAGAGACGATCGTCTTTGATGTCGATCGCTCGGCACCGGGACTTGTCCTGGGACCTTTCGGCGATTACGCCTTGATTGCGGGCTAAGGCTAGGTTGCTCGGTCGCCGGCGATTACGCCTTGACTGCTCGGCAATGTCTAGGTCGCCCGATCTCCGAGGCGATCGCCGATCGGAGAGTATAATTCTCGACACAACAATTGCCCCCCAGCTTGCTCCGATGTTGAAGACATGGGGCGAGGTGGTCCTTGCTGGCGATCGTGTAAGATGAGGACGGGCAACCCATTGAGCGGACTTTGGATTCGGACTTTGGGCGATCTGGTCGATTGGCTAGCTATCTTTCGGTCTTGTACCTACAAAAAACAACATTGGCCGATCCCCCTCAGAAACTTGATGGTTTCGTCGTTTGAGGAATCGTGCACAGTCGCGGAGTTCGATGGACCGACTCCATGACCGTGTCTTGGCGCGAAGACATTGAGTGTCTCGTGACTCATTTTATTGTGAGGGTCCTCTGTTAGGCTGCGCCTCGCCTCATATTTAAACGAATGACGTGCGGTCTCGGTCTAGAGGAGTCCTTGCGCGGGGCAGCATCGGATGATTCAACTCCACGTCCGCAGCTTGCTAGCTCTGCTTCCACCTCGGCCCGCCATGAGGATGGCGAACCTCGACGGTGTACGTTGAGACGGGGGTAGTGGCGCGTCGCATTATCCGGGTTCACCATGTTAGATGATGATCCTTTGAGGGCGGGCGATCGTGTCCACTGATTAGTTTTGGAGGGCCCTCAGACTACGCCGGCCTCGTATTTAAACGAAGGGCGGGCGATCTTGGCCCAAAGGGACCTTGCATGGCCGAAGCAGCCGGTTCCATCGACTACCAGGACCATGGCTTTATGATGTGCGGTGGAGGCGATCTCGTGCCTTAGTCCATCATGTTAGATGGTGAACTATCGATGGCGAACGAGTCCTCCGGGTTTGGTGATGTTGCTTGATAATGGCGATCGGGCTGGAAGACTGGCGATCGCCGCTCGACTGCCGATCGCGTTATTCGTAGGTTGATACTGGCGATCGGGCGGGAGATCGTCGTTCAGGCGCCGATCGCGCTGCTCATAGGCTAAGAAGAAACCTTTGCCTGGCCAGAAAGTCTGCGGCCTTGGCTCGGAAGATCGCGTAGGTCGAGGGTTGGTCCTTCGTAAGATGCCTGAACATAGGCGAAAGTCCATGGAATCCTCCCAAGACCGAGTATAGGGCGATCTCATCGCTTACGGGTTCGCCGTTGAGGATGATCTCGTCTACTCGGTCGATGTAGTCCGAGTCGGACTCTTTTTCTCCCTGCCTGATTTGCATCATGCGAATGGGACCTTCCGGTCGAGCCACCTTGGCGGTGAAGTACGCTGTGAAGACATTCGCCAGTTGGTTAAAGGAGTCGATGGACCGAGGCGGTAATGAGGCGTACCACCTGTGGGCGAGGTCGTCCAGCGTCATAGGGAACATTCGGCACCTGGTCTCGTCAGATGCCCCACACCCGGTCATATAGATGTTGAACTTGCTCAGGTGTGTTTCAGGGTCTGATCTCCCCTCGTACAAGGGTGTTTGCGGAGGAGCGATCTTGTGCTGCACGGGGGCGAGCTCGATGTGGACCGCGAGCGGCTCGCTCGGCTCGGCGATCGTCTTCTTGGCGCCTGCCCCGAATTCCAGGAGCGCCTTCATGTCGTCGAGCTGGCGTTGCATCGTGGCCATCGCCGTGGCTCGGTCGCTCGCGGATCGGCTTTGGGAGCGGGAGCCGAGGCGATCGTGTACCGATCTCCTGACTCCGCTGTTGCCGACCTCGGCTATTTGGCGAGGGGGAGCTAGACGGCTGGGCTGCCTTCTGGGAGTCGGATAGGCCGAGCTCCTGGTGACGGACTCAAACTCCGTCGTCTCGTGGCTGGGGCCGGACTGCCCCGGTCGCCAAGACGGGTCGCTGCCCAGGCGATCGAAGACAGAGGTGCCCCGGCTGGCGAGCGCCTCTCCTTGCGGATGAGAGCCTCCTGGCGATCGCTTGGCCAGTAACACCTTGAAGTTCCGGTGGATGGCCGAGGGGGTAATAGCGGGAGGCGCGTCGAGAGCACTCCGTCGCTCCTGTAGGATGGCCATGACCTCGTCGATCTGTTCCGTGGTTCGGAGCAGATCGAGCGAGAGACTTGGGCCACCGTCCAGGGGCGGGATCGAGCGTCTCGGACCGCGGCGGCTACCTTCCGCCATCGGCTGCGGCTCGAACTGAGACGGAAAGAGGCATCTGGCGGGCTGGCCAGCGGCTTTCTTCGACGCGGAGGCGGAAGACATGATTCTGAAAGCTTTCTCTGAAGAACAGTGAGTGTTTCTTCAGGTATATGCCCCGGAGAACAGTGAGTGTTCTTCGAGACGGTAGGAATAAAAATTTGAGGGTTAGATGCGCCCTTCTTCTAGCGCCAATTGTTGTTGCCCGAAATATTTATCCGAAGATTAAATACTGCTGGAATGGACGGACAACAAACAAAGTTGCGGGAGCACTTCCGAGAGGGTGTGAATAACACAAGATTTGTCGGGTTTGTTAGGCCCGGGCTTGAATGCTCTCGCGAGATGTTATTAATACAAATATTCGTGGATACAAGTATTAATGAGAGAATCTAAGTACAATGAGTGTAAAAAGACTCTGTTAATCCAGCTCTTGAGCGAAGCTTGGTGTTCTTCGTCCCTGCCGATCGTCTTCTGTATGAGAGAGGCCGAGAGAAGAAAGAACCGAGAGATAGCTATTGCCAAGAGTAGGAGAAAGCCAAGTTGTGTATGAAATCCCGTGGGTGTTGAAGTTCTGAAGCCTTTCAGGGAGTAAAAATTCGGTCCTTGGACAAGTGCAGGCTGCCTTCTATTTATAGGGGCAGAGGAGCCTTGATTTCTGGCGGGCGATCGCCTTCCGGCCAATATAATAATGGGGCGATCGTCTGCCGGCCAATATAATAATGGGGCGATCGTCCTTAAGTCACACGCCGTGTCGGCCTAAAGTCCAAGGCATTCTGGCGGCCAGTTGTGCGGTCGATGAGGATCCAAGGCCGCTGCGTCACTGTCACATGCGGTCCTACCGACACCTTTCGGCGGGCTGTCGGTGGGAAGATGCTGACAGGCTGTGGTCAACGATCCGTGATATGCGGATCTTGTCTCGGCACTGCACGTGGGGTCTGTCCTGAGGCTCGGCCTTTGCCGACTGGATGACTATCGGCTTCGAGCGGCATGAGGCGGTCGTCATTGGTCGGTCACCAAGGGTCGATCGGCGAGTCACCAGGGGTCGGCATCGGTCGATCACCAAGGGTCGGTTGGCAAGTGCCGAGAGATGATCGTCCGCTAGTCGGTCGCCAGGAGTCGATCGCCAAGTACCGAGAGACGATCGTCTTTGATGTCGATCGCTCGGCACCGGGACTTGTCCTGGGACCTTCGGTCGGCAGTTCTGCCTTGATTGTCGGGCTAAGGCTAGGTTGCCTGGTCGCTGGTCGGCAGTTCTGCCTTGGCTGCTCGGCAATGGCTAGGTCGCCCGATCTCCGAGGCGATCGCCGGTCGGAGAGTATAATTCTCGACACAACACCGACCAGCCTCCCGAGGGTATGGTCGCCATTAATGAAATGACCCTGGCGGCCGGACTGCGGTTTCCCTTGCTATTCGCAGTCTCGTATCTGCTGTTCGCCTGGAATCTGGCGCCTCTCCAGTTGACGTCGAACGCCTGGCTGCAAATTACCAGCACATTGACGTTGTTCGACGGTCACAGGCTGTTTCGCTTGCCTTCTGCGCAGGAGTTGAATTATCTTTTTAAGCTGACTGTGTAGAAGGGATCGATCGGCGGCTACCATATCCAAGGTCGCCTGGGTAGGGTGGTCCTTGGGGTGCCGAATAAGGCTCGGGGTGACCTGGCAAAGTGGTGCTGGGTCGGCGGTGCATGGAGGTCGGCATCGAGCGATTCGCCGGAGGAAGAGTTGGATATCCCCACCAATTTTCGGGAGAGGAATCCAAGTAAGGGTTTCAACTCTCCCTTTATTTGGATACTCTTTGGACTGATCTAATTTATTTCCCTTTTTGCAGGATTCCTTGTTCCAGCGATCGGCGATCTCCCCTTAGATTTCTTGATCGTCTGGGAGCGGATTCGCGCATTGCCGGATTCCTACAAAGACGTTCAATCAGTCAGTCACGAATCTCACCGGTTGGGAGCTCGACTGTTTCGCTACCCTCGCCACTTGAAGGCCCCTGGTATGACTTTTTATCTACTCTTTCCTGCGTGACGATCGTCTCCAAGAGGTCGCCATGTCTGAGTAGGTGTCTAACTTGTTTGAGTTTCTTCTTTGGCAGAGATTCATTTCCCCGCTTCGCCGAGCCACCGCAAGAGATAGCCATGTCTAATCCTGGTCTTATCGGTCGCCTTCACCTGGGAAAGAAGACGGGTCGCGTTGCTGCGACGTCGTCTCGCCCTGCCCCTGTGGTGAGGCCCGCTGTGATGCCGGTCGCCGAGCCGGAAATTCAAGAGGAGGAACAACTTCAGTGCAACCGCAAGAGGCAGAGGCCGGAGGGGCCACTGCCGACGGCTGAGGCGGATTTAGCTATTTTGGAGCCGCCGATCGCCGCTCCCCCCATCTCTTCCGTTCCGATGGCGGAGGGGTCTGGTCCAAGGCCCTCGGCGTCCGGCTCCAGGTCCCCGGCCGGCTTTTTGAAAAGAGCGGCGATCGCTGAGGCCGAGACTTCTCGGGGAAAACCCTATTTTGGCCGCGATCCCGAGCTGGTCAACAGGTGAGATCGGATTGAACTTTCCGAGTTGGAAAATTTAGTTAGGTATATTCTAATTCCTTTGTCTCTTTTGTTTGTGCTGCAGGGTCCGTCTTGCTGACCCGGACGTCGCTCCTATGGTGCTGGATTTCTTGTCGAGTAAGGCTCCGCAAAAGTCCATCGACGTCCCTACTTACGTCCAGCAGGCACTACACCATATATGGCTTTCACCAATATTTTTTTTGATGTTACAAGCAAAAGTGTAGCCTTAGATGCCTTAAAATTGATCAAATTTGATTTAAGGCTACACATTTTTCTAACGTTATTATTGATACAAATTAGTGTAACCATAGACTAAATTGAGCATCTACGCTAACACAAAATTTGGTGTAGCCGTTGCTATTTCAAAAAATGGTAACTAAATACTAAAAGAAATAGCCGGGCTTGCTAAAATATTTTAGGCGGTGCAAATAAATTATTTTCAACTGTAATGACCCGATTTTTCTAAGGTATTTTATGAATATATTTTTTATAATAAGAAAAACTTGTAGAAATTTCAAGTCGTTACGAAACATACATTTTCTAAAATATTTTGCGGAATTTAAAATGATTTCAAATCTCCAAGACAACCGTAAAATCCAGCAGCGTAAAATAATTGTCAAAAACAAGGTTAATTGTTTCATATTAACTTGAGCGGAATATAAAACAAATACGTAACATTAAATATTTTTATCATATATCGGTCTGCTCTGCAATCCGTTCTTTTCATTCCGAATTACGAAGGTAAAATTTGACTGGGGTGAAACTGAAAGAATTAGAAACTTAGGGACTAAAATTAAAATCTAGGTAAAATTAAAATTAAAATTTGACTAGAATTAGAATCTCAGTTCCTCATCTCAATCTCTTCTCTCAGAACTCGTATGAGTCTCTCTCCACCAGGGAATCCCCTTTCCTCTTCTCTTGTGGAAACTCTCTGGTGATTAGCAGGACCGAGGGACGGAGCAACAATGTCGATGGTGTTATCGCTCAGAGCAGCGACTGTACGCTCACCGTGAATCATCCGGGTCGGGCTTCCACTAGTTTCGTCGACTTAGACGTAAAGGTAAAGGAGTCGGGCTTCGAGATGGGGTTTGGAGGCGACGGACGAGCGGCGGTCGGCGGCGATCGGCGAGGGTCGCGGCGAAAGAAAATTTCAGGTTCGTTTTCTTGCTGTTCTGGTTTTAATTCTAAAATAAATAGGGTTTCATGTGTGAATTCTGGAAATAGTTGGTTTAATGAAGTGTGTGTTCCGATTTGATGAATTATTTTTTGTTTATTTTTGATTTTGATTTGACGAATTGGTGTTTTGTGTGTTTATTTTCGATTTTGATTTGATGCCTTTTGTTCTCTGATGCCTTTTGATTTGATTTGGAATTTTATGACCTTGATTTATTATTAGGTTTTCTGAAGATCGATTAGGAAGTATTTGGTGTGTCGTTCAAAATATGGTGCCAGATTTATCTAGTGTGAGGTCTTAAGTGACTCGTGATTCATGACGTATCTAGTTAGTCATCATGCAACTGAAATGTGTTGCTTCTGTGCCAATTTATGTTATTCACAACCTCATTACCTCCACTATCATGTCTGTTGGCTACGTTTAGTCATGTAATTAATATCCTTTGAGTGTGCTCAATATGATATACGATGAAGAAACTATTTTTTTTAATTGACTTTGCTGTTATTTGATGTTTCCAGGAGTCTCTTCAGAAGGATTTTGGATTGAAAACTGGAGAGATACTGTGGAACTTTAGTAGAGGGATAGATACGAGACTGGTTGGACTAATTCAGGTGAGTAGGAAGTACCTGATTTGTCCTGTCCTCAATAAGTTTGTAAATGGAGGCCCTAGTTTCTTATTTGTGTGTAGGTAGCCTCAAGCTCCTACTTGCTCTGTGTGTGCGTGGGGGGTAAACATGATGTAAATTAAGATGATATGTTTCCTATTAAATCTGTCATAATGTTTAGCTAGTCCCATGAAAATGGATCTAACTGTTTGGAACAAAATGCAGTTTTTCAGGTCTAAATGACATCTTTCTTTCTACATGGTTTGGCCCTTTTATTGGTCCACTTTATACTTATTATCCATTGAAGAGTTTAACAGAATTTGCTTGACGTGAAAATTGTTGCTCTGGAAGTAACTTATTTGAGTAGCTTGCCTTGGTTTGTATCTTTGATCATCTGCTATTGTGGGATTCTTTCAAGGCCTGTGATAGCTTTGAGATTGTAATTCCATCAAGGTTTTGTGATTGTATCTTCATTTTATTGTACTTCCATCAAGGTTTTTAATGGGGTTTTCAGTTTTCTTTTATTTAGTTCTCATTATTGGTAGTTTCAGTTACTTACTAAGAGTTGTTATGTGTAGGTGTTTGGTGTGTAGAGCGTATTGTTTTTATTCTGGTATTTGTGATCTGGAGAGATGAGGGGCTTTGAGTCTGTAGAAATAAAAACAAAATGTAGCTCTCAGTTTCGGAAGATTTCTTTTCATGGGTTTGTATACTGTATTTTTAGTCTTGTATTGATTCAGAGGTTCATTATGATTCGTAGCTGTATTTATTAAATAAGTCTAGCTTAGGTATCTAGAGTCTAGACCTCTATTTGTGGCAAAAAGTAGAAAGAAAAATCTGAAATCTATATTCATATTGTTCCTGGTTTTTATGTTTTTCTGATAGCTGAAATAACCTTCCGTCAATGCCGTTACTTTGCTGCAGAGTCCAGGATAGCAAGCTCCCCTCCTGCAGAAACTTTGAAATAAATGCGCAAATCCTTTTACACGAATGTTCCACCTCCATATGTGGGATAGTTTGAGAAAAAAGAGTTATATCAAGTCAGGGTACTTGCTAAGGAACTTGCCGTGCGTCTTCTGATTATCATCACTTCACTCTCTCAGGGCAATGTTTATGTCATGTAGTTGTCTGACAAGACGCGGCCTGATTCAACCATCTCATGCAAGTGTACTGTTGCAAAAGACACAAACCAACTCGAATTTTTTAAGGCAAGTATTTTGCTTTTCCAGACACATGTATTGTATGATCGAAAAAAACCCGTTCATTTGTAAACAAAAGTAACTAAATAAATAAAATTTGTCTTTATCATTTTTGTACTTGTAAACCTTATTTCGTTTGCAGTTGCCAGAGTGCCTCCGCATCATTGGGTATTTACGCCGAATAGGAGTTTTCAATGAGTATGGAATGTTATTTTTATTACTATCTTTTTAGCTATTTTTAATCTTGATTAGCTTTAGAGTTCATAGTCCCCTGATCTATAGATCTCATTACATTTTTAAGATATATTATTCTGAACAAGGGCCGTTTCCTGGTGGTCAGTTTTTAAGATGTCGTGAACCCTGGCTTATTGGAATACTTGACGTTTTAGACCAGATAAATCCTTATGAATATTTGAAAGGGTTGGTACAATGTCATAAAATGCATCTTTTTGATGTTGTTAACCAGTATCGAGCCATATTTGCTGATGACACATCGGAAGTGAAGAAAATTATAATGGTGGCCTTCTCTTTGACTTGGCCATGCATCAGATCACCTTACATCTGAAGACCCTCCAAATCATGCTTCCTAAGATAAGTGAAGGTGGATCTTTGTCAAATATTTTGGATCAATGCATGGTGAGAATTAGTCTTCTGCATTAAAGTTTTCCTTGGATCTATAATCTATATCTTCCTGTTAGTAGATGATTTCTTTTTGTATTGATTGCTTTTTATATGACAATTTCGTTGGTTTACAATATAAAACCAATTGGTACTACTTTGGAGGAAAACGGGCAGATTCTTCGAGTTGCCTATGCAAAAAGTATTATGGGACCTGGATATGCAGTTTCATCAGCTTTTCAGTCTAGAAGTCTTGTTGCTGCTGCAATTGAAGAAGCAACATTTGCTCAGCAGGTTTACTTTCTCGCTTTTTCCAGGACAGTTGTTGTCGTTCTCTTCACCGATCTTTGTTTCTATGTTTATCTACGTTCTTATTTGTTTTGCCTGTCATCTGTGTGCTGCTACTCCCATGAACAGTTGATATTTGCTTATGAGCTTCATATCGTGTTTTTAGAAGTTAATTTGTTCGGTATTCAAATTCATGCTTTAGTGAGTATCTTGAGTAGAGTGTATGAAAATAAGTTGTCGTAGAGTTGTATAAACTTTGTGAAAGGTACACCACTTACAATGTTGTTCTTTGATGAGCATTTTGATAATTATTTTTTCACCGCCATACATTGATATTTTATCTTTTGAATTATATGAAAGACTAGTTCTGTGGCATTAGTAATTTACTTATAAAGAGTGATATATTTTGTGCATTACTGGGGTTTCAGTTTTATATAGTTGGTTCATTTTTTGCATTCACTATCTTCTGTTGGCTCTTTTCGATCTTCGATGTGTGAATTTCTAGCTTGATATTGGCGGATGAGTCATATTGGCTTGATATTGTTCCGAGTCATGTTCCATGATGTATGTGTTGATTTTACAATATCAATCACGTATTGTGACATGACAATAGCAATTATCTCAAACTCATCGCCGTCTCATGATATTTTCCATAGAAATGGAAAAACCTATGATGTTGACGGTTTTGGAATTTCGTTCTATTTCTCCTTCATATGAAGGTTGCGACAGGAAGGGCATCCGGCGTAAAACTTTGCCACTTTGTTATTTGCATGAGTTATGGTGTTAACTAATTTTAGACAATTAAACGACACTATAATCTTCATGCCACCGACCCCAATATAGTTGGGATTAAGGTGCTGTTGATGATGATGATGACAATATAAAACCAATTCTTTTACCTGCCTGTGGTTTACAGTATTATGCTATGGCACATGGTTGGGTTGGTTTGGATTTTCGAGGACTGCTTCCCCCTCTTTTTGAATAGTAAACATACATTTCAGCATTTCTTTTCTGGTCTTCGACTTACTTTGGAATTTTGGAGATCTCTCATGTAGATGTTTTTGTTTCTCAACAGTGCAGTCCTTAATCTGTTCTCGAAGAATATGAGGACAGCTGTTGAAAACTTTCAGGTATAATTTCCATTCAGTAATAGTTGACAGCTGATGTTGATGTTGTCCTGCCTTTCTTTAAGATTCGTGATTTTGTTATTATGGTCTTTCTATAACAAAATCTGTCCTCGATGAAGATTTATGACAGATGTTTCAGTTATCCAGTTAGTGTTGTATTCTCATCGTTTGGACGTTATCGACTGAGGGCTTTTCCAACGGAACTCCAAGAACTGATGGTTGAGGGACAAACTGTTCGTCCCCCACAAAGGCGTTTACGATGCAGCCATTGTATGTATTTTGTCAAGCACAAAATAAAAAATCAGACATTCATAAATTGTTTTTCAATACTATAAATTTAGCACATTCATCGTTTTAGTTTTCAAAATTCAAGATTTCAGAATTGGAATTTAGATTCTGTTTGATAAACAGACCCTAAGCGGCAATTTGTTTCTACTGCAGGTTTTGAATGTGTTGTTGAGATTAGCATGGATGCAAACTGTGATGAGTATCACCATTTTTTGTAACGGGTGGATGTACTCGGCCCTTTGGTGATTCGAATAATTGCGATAGGATCCTTGACATCCTTATATTCATTTTGGATTTATGTAGTTATTTTGGATGGTTTATGTATTTGGATGGTTAATTGATAACCTTTTATGTTTTGGGATGTTTGAATTTATTTTTAATGGGTAACTCTTTTTTTAAATATCATGGGTTGATTTTTATCATTTAGAGTGTTGATAAAAGACCTGCGAAAATGTAGCTATTGACCCCAAAAACTCTTTACGTGTTGGCAAAAGAATAATATAGTGTAGCCAAAGATATTAAATTGTTTAAGAAACAAGTGTAGCCATAATGATAAAAGGTGTTGCCAACAATATCTAAGTGTTCCACAATTTTATGTTACAGTAGTACTATACAAGTGTAGCCATAGGTCTACAGCTATACTTTTAATGGTGTCACCACATAGATAACGGTGTTGGCATAGGTCTACAACAACACCTCTTAAGGTGTAGGAATAGAACCAAAAAGTGTTGGCACAGGGGTCTACAGCTACACTTTTTCGCAGTGTTACGAGAAACTATAAAAGTGTTAGCGTAGACCCCTATGGTAGCGGCCATTTTTGTAACACCCTCAAATTTGGTCAAAGTGTAGCCGTAGCCTGTTTTTTTTCTTTTACCAACACTTTTTGGGCTGTGAACACACTTTTTTAGGTGTGACTGAAGCCCATATATGGCGTAGTGAGGCCATCACCTCTCTGCCCAAGGCTTGGACGACCGACCTCGATGCGATCGCTCGTCGGCGATCTGGAGACTCCATGCAGGCGACCATTGCCCTGGCTCTCCAGACGGCGACGATGGTCGTCCAAGCTGCTAGGGATTTTGAGGGGCGACCCTCCACTGCTCGCCTTCATAGCGACCTCGAGGCCGCTCGGAACACAAACATTGAATACGCCAACCGGATCCAGTCTATGGAGAAGGAGTACGCAGAGACGGCCAAACGAGCTAAACAGGACGTCGACCGACTGAAGCAAGAGCTGAGCCGCTCCAAGGAAGCAGCCGATCGGTTCCGTGACCAGGAGAAAGAAGCTCGCTGGAAGCATGCGGCTTCGCAGGAGGAGGCGGTCGGACTGAAGGCGACGGGGGATCGGCTCAACCGTGAGCCGGAGAAGGCGAAAGGAGAGCTGGAGAAAGCCAAGGGGGAAACTGCCGCTAAGGTGGTCGAACTGGCAGAAGCTGAGAAGACGACCGCTGAGCTGAGAGGGCAGCTAAAGGCGATCGAGACCGATCCCTACCTCAATGTTGCACTCGTTGGCGAGTTCGCTTATTACGTGGCCTATGCCGATGCTGTCCGAGCCGCAAAAAAGGTAGGGATCGATATCGGTCCTTTGATGGAGAGCTTCAAAGTTTATGCACTCGAGCACCCTCTGCACCCGGAGTTCTCCCTGCCGATCCTTGACCTCGCCGACTTGGGGATCGACTTGAGTTGGTATCCTTTCCCGGAAAAACTCATTTACCCTGAGGCCGATGGGGGAGCTCGTGCCGATCCACCACCTGAGAGTGAAGACCAGCCGGCGGGGCCCTGAGAGATCTCTTTGTTTTCTTTCACTTATAATTTTTGCTTTCTCTTTGTATTGCCTTCGGGCTTCGTAATGTACGAAATCTTTGTTATGAATAAAATATTCCTTTTTCGCACTTGTGTCTTTTTATGCACGATCGCCTTTGAATGTTTGCATGCGAATTTTTACAAGTATGTGTATGATTGCTTCCGAAGTCTTTGTTTATCCGACCGATTGTCTGAATGTTTGAATGTATTGACATGTTTGGAAATTCTTACTTGTAAATTTTCTCGAACGATTCCGATCGTCCTGCGTGTGTTTGAGCGATGCCGATCGGGTCCGGTTCCTTCCTTTCGAACGCATTTAGGACTAGCTCCCCTTCTTTGCCCCTTGTTTTTGTTTACTTATTGTAAGTAAGGGAGCAAAAATAGTATGTATGGTGAGCTATCCTCAGTTTGCCGATTTTGAGGAATCGTGCACGGTCGCGGAGTTCGATGGACCGATCTCCACAACCGTGTCTTTGTGTACGAGGGACATTGCCTATCCCGCGACTCACTTTATTGTGAGGGTCCTCCGTTAGGCTGCGCCTGCCTTGTATTTAGACGAAAGGAGGGCGATCTTGGTCTGGAGGAGTCCTTGCACGGGGCGTCGTCGGTTTATTCGACTCCACGTCCGCGGCTTTGTAAGCACTTTTCTACCTCGGGTCGGCATGTTGGATGTCGACCCTCGACGGTATACGTTGTGACGGGGTAGGGACGCGTCGCATTGTCCGGGTTCACCATGTTAGATGATGAACCTTTGAGGGCGGGCGATCGTGTCCACTGATTAGTTTTGGAGGGTCCTTCGGCTATGCCGGCCTCGTATTTAAACGAAGGGATGGCGATCTCAGCCCAAAGGAACCTTGCATAGGCGAAGTTGTCGGTTCCATCGACCTCCAGGACCATGGCTGCATTGATTCTACCTCAGATCGTTATGAACGACGATCGTCGGCGGTATGCGATATGCCTGGTGGGGCGATCGCCAGAATAGATGGGATAGGAAAAAATCTCATTATATTCCTTGTACTTTGGGCAGTTGAAACTGAATACAAAATTTTCACTGGTAGTATTTCTTCAGATGTACGGCGTTCCAGGGATATTGATCCGGAGTACCGTCAGGATGTTCAAGTTCGTAGGCTCCCTTAGTTAGCCATTTAGATATCCTGAAAGGGCCTTCCCAGTTCGGACCAAAGACACCTGTGTGGGTCTGGATCTTTTTGAGGACGAGATCGCCCACCTGAAACCTTCTCTCCTTGACCTTCGAATTGAAGAACTTCTCGGATCTCCTTTTGTGGATTGTGTTCCTCATTTCTGAGGTCAGTCGTCATTCTTCGAGCATGTCGAGGTCGATCCGTCGGGCCACATCGTTGTCGGTCGTCATCTCTTGTTCGGTTCGATGGCTGAGGACGGCGATCTCCGAGGGAATCACCGCTTCTGTTCCGAAGGCGAGGACGAATGGGGTTTCGCCGGTTGAATTACGGGTCGTCGTTCGATAAGACCACAAAACATCTGGGAGCTCGCTTGCCCATCGTCCTAGCCTGGATTCGAGTCGCACTTTAATTGTGTGTTTGAGGATCTTGTTCACAGCCTCTACCTGCCCGTTCATCTGAGGGTGATAGGGAGCCGAGAACAACCTTTTGATTCCCCACTTCTCACAGAATTGCATGACTTCTAAGCCGTCGAACTGCTTTCCGTTGTCGGAGATGATGGTCTGGGGCAGGCCGAATCGGCATATGATGTTTCTCCAGATAAACTTGATCACTTGCTCTTAGCTGTTTAGCGGTTCGGCCTCAGCCCATTTGGTGAAATAGTCGACCCCTACAATGGCGAACTTACAGCCTTCTGGAGCCGTCGACATGGGACCTATAAGGTCGATGCCCCATTGCGTGAATGGCCAAGGGCTGTACATGGAGGTGAGCTGTTCGGGGGAGAGTTTAATGTTTGGTCCCATTACTTGACACCTATGACACGATCTGGCATATGCGATCGCATCCTTCTGAAGTGATGGCCAGAAAAAACCTTGCCTGGTTGTTTTATGGATGAGAGCCCGTCCGCCAGCATGGTTTCTGCAGGTCCCATCATGGATTTTGGCTAAGACGAGCCGAGTTTCCTCCAGTGTAATACACTTGAGGAGGGGAAGGCTGAAAGCTCGCTTGTAAAGCCGGTCGTCCAATAGGGTATATCTGGTCGCACGTAGCCGGAGTTGGCGAGCTTTGATACGGTCGTCGGGGACCATTCCGTCCTTTGATGAACGGAGTCATCCAGTTTTCCTCGGAAACAACAATCGTGGTAACCAGGTTTCTGTCGATCGCCGGCCTTGCTGATTTTGTAATTTGGATATTAGAGAAATCGGCTGCCCCATCAGATGACGCTAGCTTGGACAGGGCATCGGCCTGGGAGTTGTGCTCTCTCGGGACTTATTCGATTAGCACTTCCTCAAATTTCGTGCACATTTCGGCGACCAGCTCTTGGTATTTGACCATCTGTTCGCCGCGCGCCTCATATTCTCCCTTGACTTGGTTCACGACCAAGAGGGAGTCCATGAAGATATGGAGGCGTCGAACATCCAGGGCGAGGGCTAGATCGAGCCCGCCTACCAAGGCTTCGTATTCGGCTTCATTGTTGGTCGCACGAAAACTGAAACGCACAGCATTAGTGAAACTTTGTCCGTCGGGACTGATGAGGACAATCCACCTTTGCTCTCGGGTGGTCGCCGAGCCATCCACATATAACTTCCAGGCAGGTTGGCCGATCTGGGTTGGACTGTGAGGGAACGTTAGTTCTACCACGAAGTCCGCCAGAGCTTGGCCTCTGATCGCCGTGCGAGGAGCGTATGTGATACCGTATTGGGCGATCTCCAGTGACCACTTGAGGAGTCGCCCGTTGGTGTCTGGTCGGTGTAGAACTTGCCTTAGAGGTAGAGTTGTCAGGACTTCCACTTGATGTTCGAAGAAATAAGCCCTTAGCTTACGAACACTCATGACAAGGGCGTAGGCGATCTTCTCCAGTGGTGTATATCGTGTTTCTGCGTCATGGAGCACTTGACTAACATAGTAGATCGGCAAGTGGACTTGTCCCTCCACTCGTACCAAAACGGCACTCAGTGCGACCTCCGAGGCTGCCAGGTAAAGGAATAGTTTCTCACCGGGGATCGGCTTTGCCAGGATCTGGGGGTTAGATAGATATTCCTTTATTTTGGCGAACGCTACCTGACTCTCCTTTGTCCATGCAAACTTCTTGTTCTTTATGGTCGCGAAGAATGGCTTACTTTTATCGCCGAGCCGAGATATGAAACGGTTGAGGGCGGCTAGACAACCTGCGAGGCGTTGCACCTGCTTGACGTTCCGCGGCTCCTGTATGTCAAGGATCGCCTGAATCTTGGTGGGGTTCGCCTCGATCCCCCTTTGGCTCACGATGTGCCCCAGGAATTTTCCGGAGCCACCCCGAAGTTGCATTTCTTGGGGTTCAGTTTCATGTTGAACTTCTCGAGAATGGCGAACGTCTCGGCGAGATCATTGAGGTGGTCTTCCTTCTTGAGGCTTTTGACCACGATGTCGTCAATATAGACTTCCATGGTCTTGCCGATTTGATTGGCGAACATTCTGTTGACTAGTCGCTGGTAGGTTGCCCCTGCGTTTTTCAAGCCGAACGGCATTCGGACCCAAAAGTATATGTCTTTTTCCGTGTGGAAAGATGTGTGTTTTATGTCTTTCTCCGCCATTGGGATTTGATGATATCCGGCGAAGGCATCCATAAATGACATCATTTCGCAACTCTTTGTACTATCGACCAAGTGATCAATATGAGGCATCGGAAAGTGATCTTTTGGACATGCCGCGTTGAGGTCGGTGAAGTCGATGCATAACCTCCAGGAACCAGTTGGCTTTTTGACGAGTACTGCGTTGGCGACCCATTGTGGTTCGTCTGTAGCTACCCCAATTAATTTGTTGTTGAGTAACTTTTGGACTTCTATGTCGAGCGCCGCATATTTCTCCGGACCGAATTTCCTACGTTTTTGGTGAACAGGCTTCATTGCCGGGTCGATCTTTAGATAGTGGCAAGCGTGCTCAGGACTTATGCCGACCATATCTTGATGCGACCAGGCAAAGACTCCGATGTTCTTACGTAGCAAATTGATCAGATCCCCTTTTAATTCGCGGTTGATGCTTGCGCCGATCTGTAATTCCCGTTCTGGATGAGCCGGATCTATCGTTATACTCTCCAACTCTTCGACGGGGACGGTCGCCTCTCGTTTGGAACGATTTCCGGACTCGATCCTTGGATCGATGTCGAGACTTGGCTCGAAATCGATCCTTGGCTCGATGTTGTCTGTTAATCGAACCGAGATGACGTCCTCTGAGTCGGGTTGGTACGATGTGCTTGGCTCGTCGATCTCCATGGGTTGATCGTCGATCGTTTCAATGTTATACATAGCATGGGAAGTATTGAAAGAAGTAACGACATAGAAGTAATTCAAACATCTTTTTGCCATTAGCTGATCTTCTTTTACAGTACCGACCGTCCCATCGGTAGTGGGGAATTTGATCTGATAAAAAAGAAAGGCAGGCGACCGCCTCAAAGGTTTCTAGAAAGGGGCAACCTAGGAACCCATTATAGATGCTGGGCCTATCTATGATTACAAAATTTAGGTTCCTAGTAATCCTAACCTTGGGATCGTAAAAGCATATTAGCTCGACAGAGAGCTTGATCCTACCGTAGGCTTAGACTGTGTTGTCGCCGAACCCTTGGAGCACGGTGTCGAACGGCTTGATGAATTTGGTCAAGTTGCCGAGCTGGTCCAGGGCGCATTTGAATATGATGTTGCAGAAACTTCCATTGTCGACCAGCACGTGATCGACCATCTTCCCGAGGATACAAGCAGAGATCACCAGTGCATCCTCTTTGGGGCATTGCACTCCCTCTCTGTCCTTGTAGGAGAAGGTGATGAGTGCGTCTTTAGAGATGGTCGGCTCTGGAGGTACCACGACATGGACCCCGGCGAACGCCCTTAGTCCGGCCTTTCGCTTCCTGTTTGACATGGTGGAAACCGGGGAAAGGCCCACGAGGTTTCCACCTCCTGCTTTAAGCATATTAATCCGACCGCCAGGGTTGATCGGAGGGATCGATTCATCAGAGTACTCCGGCTCATGCTCGATCCTGGCGACCGGATTGGGAGGGGTCCTTTCGTTTTGTCGGCGCTCGCGACCTCCGGTCCTCTCTGTCCTCGGTTCTGGCTTGATGACCAAGTTGTCCAATTTGCCTTCCTCAAACAGTCGCCAGAGTTGTCTGAGGAGGTCGCGGCATTGGCTGGTGTTGTGGCCGGGACTCTTGTGGTTGGCACAGAAATTGCTACAGTCTAGATGATCGTGGTCCCTTATCGGCTTTGGTTTGGAAAGCCATTCGCGCCCCTTAATTGCGTTGAAGATGTGGGCCGGAGATAAGTTGAGGTTGTGGAGAAGGTGGACCTCCACATCCTCGAAGGCTTTGAACTCACCAGGCGGCTTTGTGTAATATCCGCAATTTTCGATTTCCGGTAATTTCTTTTTTTTCGGCGGAAGTCTGTTTTGACGACTCGCTCATGTCCGTTTCGTCATTCTGAGAATGATTAATTCTACACTTTTTGACATCCGAGTTCGTTTCGGTGTCGTTTCGTTGAGTTCTGTGCTTTTTAGCGACTTTTCCGCACTTGAGTTCGATTCTTGCGAATCTCGTCCGAAACTGTTGTTTCGAGTTTCCCGCAAGTCCGTTTAACTTTGTTAGACGTGTTGTGAACTTCGGTTTGGTTATTCGATCACGTATCGTGATTTCCAGGCGTTTTGGGCCATTTTGTAATTTCTTGAAAGTTACGGGTATCCGTATCTGTAATTGTTGTCTCGACCCGTTTCTTGGTCGCGTATGACTAATTATGGTATTACGCTTTCATTTCGAGTCGTTTATGTTGTCCGCGAACTTTTCGTCGTGTTCGTTAAATGCGTTTTAAATCGGGTCGTCGAGCCACAGCGGTTGCGGGGCCCGGCCGGACGGTTGCGGATCGGCCGGACGATTGCGAGCACCGGCAGACGGTGCGGCGAGAACCGCGTAAGCGCACGCTTCTGGCCGGAAAGGCTGCCAACCGGCAGTGTAGCGCCTGCCGCCGTGGCTTTAGCGTCTGTGCTCGGGCACAGGCGATGGGGTTTACGAGGTTCGGACTCGGTCGGGATCGGCGGGTAGCGCCACGCTACGCCGGCGTAGCGCGCTAGTCGGCGGCGTAGCGCCGCCATCGGCCGGCTAGCGTCGTTACTGGCCGGCGATTCGATCCGATGGCTCTTGGACCCGGCTAGCGCGCGCAGGCATCCGGCCGTAGCGCACGCTAGCGGGAGTTGGGTCGGCAGGTTTGGTCGGCAGGGTTGGTCAGGTGATGCCGGGTCGTGTGGGCCCTGGCCGAGGGTGCTCGGCCGATACCGGCCGATACTCGGTACCCAAAATTCTCCTTTCACCTACTTCATCCCAATACAGTGGTGTTCGACACTTCCTACCGTATAAGGCTTCATACGGTCCCATATCGATCGTCGACTGATAACTGTTGTTGTAAGCAAATTCTACCAAAGGCAACAATCGTTCCCAATTATTGCCCATGTTTAACACACATGCTCGCAACATATCCTCAAGGATCTGAATGATCCTCTCGGACTGACCATCAGTCTGAGGATGATAGGTCGTGCTAAAATTCAACTGCGTTCCCAAGGCTTCTTGCAAACTCTCCCAAAAACGCGATGTGAAACGAGTATCCCTGTCGGATACTATAGAGACTGGCACTTCATGCAACTTAATAATCTCCCTGATGTAAAGTTGGGCATACTGATCCATTCAAAAGTTCATCTTAACTGGGATGAAGTGATCTGACTTTGTGAGTCGGTCTACGACAACCCAAATAGCGTGGTTTCCTCTTTCCGTTCGAGGCAACCCTACCACAAAGTCCATCGTAATATGTTCCCATTTCCATTCCGGGATATGAAGTGATTTAAGTAATCCAAAGGGGCGTTGGTGTTCTGCTTTCACTTGTTGACAAACTATGCACTTTCTGACAAAGTCTGCCACATCTCTCTTCAAACCTTCCCACCGAAATGTCCTCTTAAGGTCTTGGTACATCTTTGTACTCCCAGGGTGTGCTGTATATGGAGTACTTATGTGCCTCCTTCAATATCGCTTCTCTCAACTTGACAACATTGGGCACATAAATCCTCTCTTCATAGAACATTGTGCCATCATCGGACACACTGAATCCCTTATCCTCACCTGAAAGAGTACATTCTTTCATTTTGACCAAGAAGTCGTCTTGTCCTTGACATTCTTTGATCTGCTTCTTCAAGGTTGGTTGTACCACCAAACTAGCCAATAACGACTTAACTGGATTCGATGGTGTAGCCATCTCAAGGTTCATCCTTGCAAATTCCTGGCCCAAGCTTTCCTCTTTGGTCAACAAACAAGTTAGGTATCCTCTCGTCTTATGGCCCAATGCATCAGCAACTACGTTTGCTTTACCAGGGTGGTAATGAATCATACAATCGTAGTCTTTGACCAACTCTAACCATCTGCACTGCCTCATATTCAATTCCTTCTATGTGAAAATATATTTCAGACTTTTGTGGTCTGTATAAATTTCACACTTACCTTCATAACGGTAATGTCTCATCTTCAAGGCATGAACTACCGCTGCTAATTCCAAATCATGAGTAGGGTAGTTCAGCTCGTGCGGTTTCAGCTGTCTCGAAGCATAGGAAACTACCTTGCCTTCTTGCATCAATACATATCCCAAGCCTTGCTTGGATGCATTACTGTAGATGACGAATTCTCTCGTCGGATCGGGAATGGTCAAAACTGGTGCTACAGTCAATCTTCATTTAAGTTCTTGGAAACTCTTTTCACACTTCTCATTCCATAAGAAAACTTCTCCCTTTCTAGTCAATCTAGTCATTGGTGCAGCTATCTTCGAAAATCCCTCGATAAATCTTCGATAATAATCGGGTAATCCCAAGAAGCTGCGAACTTCATTTGCATTACTCGGTACTTTCCAATCATTTGCTTCTACCTTAATCGGGTCAATTCCACATGTCCCAAAAATGCAACTCGGTTAAGCCAGAATTCACACTTATTGAACTTCGCATATACCTTCTCCTTGCGCAGTATTCCCAATACTGTTCTGAGATGCTGCTCATGTTCAACCTTGGTCTTTGAATATACAAGTATGTCATCTATGAACACAATGACAAACTTATCCAAATAAGGTTGAAATACACGGTTCATGAGGTCCATGAATACCGCCGGCGCAATAGTCAAACCAAATGGCATCACTATAAACTCATAGTGTCCATATCGAGTTCGAAATGCTGTCTTCGGGATATCATCATTCTCAATCCTCAGATGGTGATATCCGGATCTCAAATCTATTTTCGAGAATACTCCCAAGCCTCAAAGTTGATCGAATAGGTCCTCTATTCTAGGAAGTGGATATTTGTTCTTTATCGTGAGTCGATTAAGTTCACGATAGTCTATGCACATCCTCAAACTTCCATCCTTTTTCTTCATGAAGAGTACTGGCGCACCCCATGGCGAAACACTCGGTCGGATAAATCCAGAGTCGAGCAATTCCTGGAGTTGTACTTTCAGCTCTTGCAATTCCTTAGGCGCCATCCTATAGGGAGCTTTCGATATTGGTGACGCTCCTGGCACTAAATCAATCGAGAACTCAACTTGACGATTCGGCGGGACTCCGGGCAAGTCTTCGGGAAAGACATCTGGATACTCCTTGACGATAAGTACATCAGCTACCGTATTCTCCGAAGTTGTTTTCCTCATCACCACTACTACAAAAACAAGCAAAGAGATCCAGACTAAAAGACCTGTTGATAAAGATAACGGGTCTCTTTAATATAAGAGACTTGATATTATAAACAACAGGTCTCTTATATGTCAAATGGGCCCGCCATTTTTTTGTGAGAGACTTAAGAGACCCGTTGTTTTTATTGACGGGTCTCTAATGTGTAAGAAATAAGAGACCCGTTGCTTTTGTTGACGGGTCTCTAAAGTGTAAAAACTTAAGAGACCTATTGTTTAACCCAACCGGTCTCTTCTTTTATTCTTCAGATTAGGGCTAACACTTGGCAAATACACGAAGTACTCTCTAATCTCTCCATCTCTCCATCTCTCTCTAGAACCCCCCTTCTGTAATCGATCCCTTGGCGGCGATCTTTGCCACTGCGGTCTTCTTCCTTTTAATCGATCCCTTGGCGGACATCTCTCAATTTCTTTTATCTCAATACTCATCACCGCGGTCTTCTTCCAAGCGGCAGCAAGAAAACCCTTCTTCTGCAAGAGGTCGCTATTATCCCCTCGGAGCGCCTCCGCAACAATATCGCCGGGTTCTCGACCCATTTGATGAAGCGTATACAAAGAGGACCCGTTCGAGGCATCTCCATCTTGCTACTTCTTTCTACTCGATCTCCCACCTTCTTTCTCCCCTTCTTCGGCTTTTCCATCTTCGCCTGAGTTTCACCGCAACCGCCATCTTCTGGAGCTTCGCAGCCGCCATCTTCTGGAGCTTCGCCGTCCCGGTATGTTTTTTTTCCCTATTTTCATATTTGCTTCAGTTTCTTCATTATTATCTGATTGAATGAATTTATGTGATTGAATGAGTTAACAAGTTAACAATTCTCGTCCTATTTGTTCTCATATTTTTTGATTGAATGTGACATAGGCTATAGTTCTCATATTTTTGAGCGACTGCGGCCCCATCTTGAATCATTCCGATTGAACGAATTTTGAATCATTAAAAGTTGAATCATTTTGAATCGTTCAACTACCATTAAAGGTTAAACGAATTTTCAACCTTTGTTGCCGAGGTCTATAGAATGATTTACCATGTTGATTTTAGTATTAATATACAGAAGAGATCTTAAGGACGCTGTTGTCCAAAGGGAAAGTTGATGAACGATCAAAATTTATGGAGCTTGCTACAATGACGAAAGGATACAGTGGAAGTGATTTCAAGGTTTGTTTATACTGCTTTTGGTTTTAATTAGAATTGATTGCTTTACATTGTTTTTTAACAAAAAAAACCGGCAAGTAGAAAACTTGTACATAACTGCTGCTTATCGGCCAGGTCGAGTTAATACAGCAGAAGAGGCTAAAAGATAGAGTAAACACTATACTCATAATAACTAGCTAGTTTACGTATATTTGTTTATATTATTCTGACTTGTTCCTTTCACATGTTGTTTAAACCAGGAAAAGAAGCATATTACTGAGGTCGGAGACAATTCAGATAAGAAAGATAAGAAAGAAAGGGTAATCACTATCGGACCCATCAATGTATTACATCCCACAGCTTTGACAAATCGTTTAGTTTCTTTATCTATAGCTTTTCTCTCCAATCATTATTCATCAAATTTATTCCCGTCTCGCACATTCAAAATCAAATCAAATTAAATTCTACGTCAAACAAGTTTCAAAGCTTCCCCGTTACACAGTTCACACACAATATTCCAAAAACTTCAACACCAGATAATACCAAGTTAATGAACAAACCCTTTTCATCTGCCTTTCTATAATTTGACGAGCTTCAGCCTTCTTATCTATTATATATTTTCTCATAGTTGTTATTTTCTGAATCTCGTTAGCATTGCGGCGATTTTTCTGAAAATTCTGCTAGGTAAGTTTAAATTAGGGTTTTGTCTCAGATTACTTGATCAACTATCATTTCAGTTTCCTTTTTTTTTTTGGTTGGGATGTGGTTGCTTTTTAGTGAATATCTTGAAGATAATCGATAGTTCGGTATTGAAACTTGAGAAATTTGTGTTGAATACTATTTCTTGCATTTCTAACAAAGCAACTAGCATCTTTGTCATAAAATTGACGCCTTTTTCCGACGTCTGTTTCCTCATTAAGGTTCAACATAGGTGTATGTTACCTTATATTTCAGGGGACGTTGCTTTTGTTTGCCATAGACTACATTTGTCTGGATGGTCTAAAGAAAGCTTGGGTTATTATTCAGAAAATAAGAGTAGTTGTTAGGTCATTTCATTTGAAGTTCTAGTTTGTGGTATAGAACAGGTCGTAGTGTATATGGGAGAAAATGAGGGATGGGCTAAGCCAGGTGGCCCATTCCCTAACGGGCTCATGCAGGCGAGCCCTATTATACGGTATCTTGATGCGGGCCGATGGGTGAAAGCAGAGGAACGCATTGCGGAGCTTATTGCACGCATTCATTGACCAGCCTCTCAGGAGTGCGGGAATCTTTATTCTTGATTATGTGCAGCGGATCATCATGAAATGCTATGTGCAGCGGCTCATCATGAAATGCTTCCCTTGCCAGGTTGTGTAATGATTCCAGTGTATTATTTGTCTGTTTTTTTTTGGATTGAAGGACTTGTGTGTGTGTGTGTTATTCAATGCAAGTGAGTATTTGTGACTACTGTGTAAACAGTTCCAGAAGCACAGAGAGTACAGGCAGAAGATCATATCCAACTACCAGGTTCGATTTTTATCAAAACTCTTGATTACTAATGGTGTGTACTTGAGTAACATTCACAATAAAACAAACTGACAATATTTACCGTCTTCCCAACGTCTACACAAGGATCTATTTACTATGAGTGCAGCAAATTTTTACTATGAGTTCCAGCTTGAGAGTTCGAGATACGCGAAATATCATAAATATTGTTATAAGATTGCAAAAGTCTCTATGGCATTTGGCTGATTGATGTTTTGTACGTCTGCTGTAAGCTGTAAAATTTCATTCTCTCTATCTCCATCTCTATTTGTTTCTGAAGTTTGGGGTATTTTGGGAAGCTTCATGTAAAGACCTGAAAACATTAGATTATGAGACAAGTAGATAAAATCACTAAACCAGAGTACTTGTTTTTCGTTGTTGGATTATAATTGCAAGGAGTTATGGAAGGCCAGATTGCTAATTTGCATTGGGAAGTATCATTGTTTCGTTAATCTAACATTCTATTGGTCTTATAGCATTTTATTTCCTACATAATTGGTGGGATATCCTTGTTTCTCAGTTTGCTTTGTGTTGTCGCTGTAATACTATTGTTTTTGTACTTATATGTGACATACTTAATAGTACAGTTTTTAAATGTTGTGCTTTGTAGATGAATATTACCTGAATATGTATGTGGTACTTCATATACCCTTTCAAAACGTATCTAATGATTTATAAATGTTTACTGTCATTCTTGCATATGGATATTTCATGAAGCAGTGGACATTTACTAACACTCATTCATGAACAGAACTTACTCACCATTGTTCAGATATATTTTATTTTCTGAGAAGTTAGTATAGAATATATGTGAAACACTATCTAACTTGAAATGGCTATTATCAATGTGCTCTTCTAAATAAATACCAGAGTGTATCTTTGTGTATAGATGCAGTCTTGATAGTGGCTTTACCTCGTTCAATTGCAGCTTCGTGAATCATGATTGCTTTGAATAGTCTAAAAGTGATTCACGATGTAAAGCTTGCACTTTTAGTTTCGAATAGTAGGAACTTAAATTCAGAGTAAGAAAGTTTTGTGCTGCTTTCACTGATCAATCTGTTGTGTTCTCCAGGATTTCAAGTATGCCACTCTCTGGGAGGTGGCACTGGGTCTGGGATGGGAACCCTGCTGATATCCAAGATAAGGGAAGAATACCCTGATCGAATGATGTTGACATTTTCTATTTTCCCATCTCTGAAGGTGTCCGACACTGTGGTAGAACTGTACAATGCAACACTTTCTGTACACCATCTTGTTGAGAATGCTGATGAGTGCATGGTCCTTGACAATGAGGCGCTTTATGATATCTGTTTCCGAACTCTCAAGCTGGAACTCGTAGTAAATAGATCAGGTCCGAGATATGCTACAGAACGAAGAGGAGAAGGAAAATGCTGAGTTTCATGTGAAGGAGGTCCAATATATACAAGCAAAAAATCTGTTCTCTTTTTTTGTTACAATTTGTTGCAGTTTGTGTGCTGCATGTTCATTGGTTTGCTACTGCTGTAGTGCCGAATTCAGATGTTATGCATAGATAACTAATGATTTTGTGTCAATGCAGAGGGGATTTTATGTTATTGATAACCGTAAACGTTGGATACTTTCAAAAGCTGCAAAGCGATGGAAAGCTTTCAAGACTAGATTAAGACTTCAATGGATGTATTTAGAAGATGGAACAATAAAACAACCACCATGGAAATATTCTTGGATAGTTAAACCTGATTGGGATAAGTTCGTGGACTATTGCACTTCTGAGGAGTTCAAGGTAGCTTTTGATGTTTTCACCGGCATAAGTTCGGTTCCAATTATTGATAAGTTGGTGTGAATGATTAGGTTTTAGAACTTTTTCTGTTATATTTTTTGAAGTTACGATGTAAAGCTTTTACATTTATGGAAATTACAATTAATGTAAAGCATTTTGCGTTTTGAGCATTACTTGTGGGAAATATATTTTTTTGTAATAATATAGATTATTATGGAATTGTTATTGAATTATTATGAAATATTATACCAACGTGTGTTATTTTTCAGGTTTAATGGCTGTTAATATTTCTGAATTATAATAGCAGGTGTAATATATTTTAGGTTTAATACAATTGCTTAATATTATAGCAGGTTTATGTAATTTGTGGATAAAATACCTGCTATTATTGAATTTAATATATATATAAGAGACTCGTTATGTATAAAAAGGGCTCTCTGGGTATAATATTAAAAAAATTTAAGAGACCTCATATCTTATATATGGGGTATGAGCTTATTAAAAAAAAAATTATTAAAAAAATCAAAGAGACCCTCTATCTTATATATGGGGTCTCTTACCCTTTTAAAATATTTTTGGCACACCTCACATAAGAAACCCCATTTCTTATATAGGGGGTCTTAAACTTTTAACAAAGAGATCCCTCATCTTGAGGGGGTCTCTTTATAAAAGAGACCCCCCCATCTAGAGACCCCCTTAAAGGAGGTCTCTTAGATTATTTTGGACGGGTCTCTTTGCCCATTTTTGTAGTAGTGCACATTCACCAAGAATCCTTGGCAACTACGCTTCTTCAACATTTTCACCGCTTTCATGGCTGAAATCACCTTCGTGGTACTAGAGTGTCTCACTCCCTCGAATACGGTCTTGACATCATTAGACCGACATAAAGTTACCCTCCTATCGGAGCATTCGACTATAGCACTATGCTTGTCCAACCAATCCATACCCAAAATTACATCAAAATCACTAAGTTCAACTATGTGCAAGTCGGCTAAGAAGCTATGTTCGTTAATATCTATCTTCACCTTGTTAGTTATCGAGTCTACACATACTACTCCCCATCGTCACTGCTAATAATCTCTATAACATAAATAGGGGGTCGCGGCTCAATCTACGAAGTGACTTCATCTTCAGACTCGATATCTGACATCAACACGTCCTTCATATTTTCTGCGAGATCCATCTTTGAGCTCTCATCAGGAACTTCCTCTGGATCTTTTTCTCGATCTTCTTCGGGATACTCCTCAGAGTCTTCTTCGTCAGTAGAGTCAGCATTCCAATTTGCAGCTGGAATTGCCGCTCGAGCATACAAATCCAATAAGCGTCCAGCGACGAACTTGAAATCATCCGCGGCCTCTCGCTCTTCTAGTGATCTCTTGATGGCCTTTTTCCAAAGTCGGAAGATGCAGCAACTCCAGTCTTCGGATAACTTCTTCATCAAGTGCTCTAGTTGTCGCGTGACGGAACCTCGTTTTCCAGATTGCAGCCACTTGCTCAGTCTATTAATGACATAGTGTGGTGTATTTTCTAGTAAACTAGGATCATCCCACCAGTCTTTGCGTGCTAGAAGACGCGAGTCAAAAGTAGCTGGGACCTTCTTACGTGGCGTCATCCTAGTTTGGCCATTCTAACATTTCGTACATACATATATAATTATGTAAATAAAATGAAATGACATATGCATGAATAATTACTGAAACTTGGTACCTTTGACGGAGTGATGAAGTGGCGAAGCTGAGAGCATATGATACTTTTTCTTTCTAGCGAGTCTACAGAAAGGTAAAACCTGGCTCTGATACCACTATGTAACGCCCTGACTTTCTAGGGTAAATATTGGGGAAAATAAATGAAAGGTAAATTTTGACGAAAAATATTTTCTTGAGAATATAAAAATTCTCGCCTACAAAGTCGAGTCGCTAAAATGACATAAAAATAAATACCTTTATCTAAGGCAACATTTCATCATAGATACGAGATAAAATTTGCGGCGGAAGAATAGATCACAAATTATAAATTTCAAATCGAAGTTTCCCCAAATGAGTTCCAAAATATTTGACATAAAGAAAACATCATGTAATAATTCCTCTTTCATATGCCCTCTCGGCTCGCTCCTTCATCCATCCGGCTCGGTTTAACTTGCGGGATCAATAAAGGTGGGGGTGAGCTTCCTTCAGCTCGTGGAAATCACACTGATCACAGTAATATACAATCTCATGGAAAGCATAACATGAATAATCTATCATATTTTTCCTCAACGTCAATGCATACTCACAATATTACGTGTAGCATGAATCGAGCATGCATAACACGAATATTGAGGTTGCGCAGGTGCCCCCGCAACAACATCAAACATACACACAATACCACATAACATGAATCGAGCACGCCTGTGAATATTGAGGTTGCACAGGTGTCCCCGCAACAACATATATCTTAAGATAGCCTCTTACACGAATACAAGTTAGCCTGATTTACAACGTGCATCATAAATTTTAAACATGAATAGAACATCACATACACAGTCCAATTAAAGCAATTAAAGTGATAGTGAAAATTTCCACCTGAATAAATGATGATGTCTGACTTGAAATGAATATGCTCAACTCACAGTCCTAAGCCCGTAAATCCTCGATAAAGTCTACATATAATAATAATAATTATAATATTTACAATTTATTATTTATATCATAAATGAAAAGATACAAATATCACTATCTAATAACTGAAAATAAATTGCTTATTAATATTAATCGAAGAGTTAACATTATAGATGACTGAATTAAAATATTTATGCAATAATTTCGGATTAGTTATGAATATTAATTGAAAGTCAATATTTTAATATTTTGGTTGAAAGTCAATATTTTAATATTTTAATATTAAAGTTGACCGGAGTCAAATTGTAAAAATTGAGAAGCTGACTAAGTTAAAAATTAAAGTAAATAGAAGTCTGTGGTTAAATTGAATGTTATTGAAAACTGGGAGGACTAAATTAAATAACTCCTAAAATTTCGCGGTATAAATACACCTAATCTAACCCTAGCCGACACAGAACTCATTCTTCACCTCCCATTTTCTTCTCATCTGCACCTAACCTCCCGTCCCCTTCTATCTCTCTCATCTCATCTAAAAATTCCTCTCGGCCATGAAAGAATTCCCGAAACACACACACACACACAGTCGGAGGAATCACACACACTATGGAACACACATCATGGCCTGAGCATGCGACCGGCGCTTTCTGATTCGGCCCGAGTAGATAAAAATCAAAACGGGTGAGGGTTCGGATTTCAGGCCTCGGGTCTGATTTTGGGTAACTTCTGTGAAGTGGGTATGGAGAAGTCTGAGTTCTGGTTTGGTGTTTATGATTCCCGTTTGTGTATTTGTTGTTGGTGTCTGAGGTCCGATTACTCGGGCCATGATGTTTGGGTTCGGCCGCCGGCTATGATTTGCCGGAGTCAGGCCGGGATAAATATTTATGGACATTGATCATGGGTTTCTGGTTCTTGGTTTGAGATTGGGGTTCATGTCGGTTCGCAGGTTAGATGTGGGTTGAACAAATCTTAAGTGATGTAATTCGAGAGTTCCAACTTCAGAGTTGGACTATGGGTATTTTCTGATTTTGTTCAATCAATTGCTACGAGCATGAAATAGTATCGATAAATTTGAGATTTGGAATTACCTGATGGAGAGAAAACGTATGGATAACCGTATTTGACTGCCTGGAAGGAGTTGGTGCGTAGAAAGTGTCTGTCTTGGTCGTTCAGAATACGATGTGCTTCTGTTGCTGCAAAGAGAAGATAGAAAAAGTTGCAGGAGGGATGAATTTGTTGGTTGGATCGATCGGCGACTGGACCTTCAATATATTTTTTTTGTTCTGAGTATTTTTGTGTATAATTATTTTGTACTGCAGAATTGCTGGGTTGGGGAACGATCGGCTGAGGGAAGGACTGTATTCTGTGTTGTAGTATTTTGTACTGCAGATGTATTGTATTTATACTGTATTAAAAATTAGGATTAGGGTAATTTTATGGGCTTAATTGTTAATCTGGGTCAGCACCTTATATTTGGGCCAATGGTAGTAATAATAAAAATAATAGTAGTAAATGTAGAATAATAATTAATTGGTAATGTTGATAATAAAAATCTGGAAATAATACAGGTAATAATAGTAATATTAATACTTAATAAAAACGGTATTAATAATATTAATAATAATAATAATATATTAATGATAGTAGTGTTAGTATTACACTCGAATAATTAATAATATTATTATAAAATAAACAATGACGACTTGAATATATATATATATATATGATGAAATGACTTGGGCTAGGACTTGTGATACGTCGAAATAAATGTTCATGACTCTCTAAATGAAATTAAATAAAATGAAATGCATTATAATATTATTAATAATAATATTATTGCAGTATGAAAATGGCGGGTATTACACAAAGTGTTAGTAAGCTTAAAAATTTTATTTTCTTTCGAGAGTTCAATTCCCTCATATATCATCTTGAGTTTATCCCAGATATCTTTGGTTGTTTTACATCTTTTTACATTTGAGAATGTGTCTTTTTCAAGAGTGACAGATATCACATTCTTAACTATGTTGTACAGGTATGCTCGCTTTCGTTCATCAGTAGTACACTGATTGCACGACTTCTCCAACATCTCTGCATGGGGTTGACCTTCTACTCTGGCCAATGTGTTTGACCTTCATTATGGTGATAGGTCCTTTCTATATCACGAAGAGAATCTCTTCGTGCGTGGTAGCAAGATGTATTTCCATTCTAATTCTCTAATCATCAAATTCATTAATGGAAAATATTGGAATTTTATAATCATAGAAGAATCCATGTAAAGAGATAAGAGATGATTATGAAAGACAAAATTATGAGTTTTGAAAGCTAGTGTTATGGATATGGTTCATGTTAAAAATTGATTGATTATTTGTTGAACCAACAACCCCGATACCATTTGTTGGTCATAGTATACTTATGTGACAGCTTAGGAGGGAATGGTGATTAAGTGTAGTCGTTTTCTAAGATTTTGCGTAGCAGAAGTTTGTGAGGGAGTTTCTAGTACAACAACTGTAAGTTCTCTTGTATGCTTGGTGCTTACAAGGTTTAACAAGATAAGTATAAATAAATAACAGACAATAATGTAGTAATAAGTAAGCAAGTAAAGACACAATATGTAACGCGGTTCGAAGCAACTTCCTCTACATCCACGGGTTCTCCAAACATGAGCAAAGGCTATTAAAATTAAGGCGTGCACAACTATATGATTTTTACTAAACCTCCCAGTTGTATCATTCACACATATTGATATACTTGGCTATAGCTTGAGTTGTTCGCACAGATTGGTTGTAGGCTTCTTGAACCCAGACTTCTTCTCACACAGATTGAAGCTTCATTTTCCTAAACCGTGTTTGTCCTACATAGGTCAAAATCAGCTCAATTCGTTAGTCCACAAAGGGCTAACTCTCAATGGTAAGTAAAGTAGTTTAAGTCTCTGAACAACAGTTGTAGGCTTTTAGGTTATTAGCTGCAGTGTGCTGTTCTTTTTAATTTAGGACTAATAATCTCTTTGATATGAATGTTGTCATATGCTCGAGGAGAGTATTTGATCTTACTAGTATTAGCAGTATGCTCATTAGTTTCAGTAGTTGAGCAAGTCCTCCGATTGAGCTATTTATAACCTTGGATTTTAGATCCGTTATAAATGTAGTCGTTGGCGAGTTGGTGAGATGTGTCACTTCAGATTGGCTGTTTAGTGACTGTTTGAATTAAAATAATCCATTTTGTTAGTATAAAATGCTTCAGACATTCTTTTGGCCTTCATTAAATGCTCTGTATCCAAAGTCTTTTGGCCGCATTAAATACTATCTCTATCAGCATGATATGCTCTTCAAACTCCTGAAACTGTATGAATATAATAAAACTGTCTCACAACAGTTTGAAATGTAAGGTTTTATTATTGGTTTTACACTTTATTTTCCCAAGTAAAGTGCATACAACATTAACGCTGTAGACAATAAGAATTTTGTCCTGTAGCAATCTCGATCTTCATTATGCTGTAGACTGAACGTTGTATGATCGAAGCTGTATGAATTCGGTTGTAGGAAGGATGCTGTATTTTACTATATTTATCAAAACTCCAGGAGAATTTATCCCGATATTGACACAATGTCCTTATGATCAAGGAAATGAGAAAAGGAGAACAAGCAAATATCATCAGAAAATGATGATCTTAAAAGATATATTGCGCAACTGAAGTATTACTTAATAGGAAGGAAAATGAGGTATGAGAAGGTAAGAGTCAAGCATGATAAATTCAATGATAGATTGAAACAATTTAATAGTGGTAAGCTTAAGCTTGATAAAATATTACTTACCTCTAATACCAACAAAATTAGTTTAGGTTTTAAGTCTCTTAAGTTTGTTAAAAAAAAGATGTTGATGGAGCTTCAATTGAAACCCCAAAAATGCGATTTTGTGGTCATTATTATACTATTTTGGGGCATATTTCGGTCATACTGTTATAAATTGAAACAAACCCTAAAACCCTTTCCAAAACACATGACGTCAGAAATGTCACCGAGTCCCCATCACATTTTAGAACACATCCAAACTGTATGAATGAATAGATCTTAAATCACGTATTATATTGTCCATACCTCATTAAATACTAACTTTCTTGATTCATGGTAAATCGTTAGTGGGTGTTCTTTCCACATGATGCGTACATTGGAACTATTGTTGAATATACCACTTTTGATGGAGGTAATGTAATTTATGGTGGTGGGTTCGATGGTAAGACCATAAGATCATTGTTAAGTGTATACTGAATAGGGGTCACCTAAACCGAACTTATGTTGCATGTTGAAGGACTTGTCCAATCTTATCAGCACTATTCAATTATGTGATGATAGTTTGCACATGCCTTTTGATAAAGGATCATGTGTTATATTTGATGTGCTAAATATGCTCTGCTCTTGTCAAGATGATGTTAGTCAATAATAATTAAGTGTATAATGGCAATTATGAGTAATATGCCAAGTTTGATGAACTTGTAATGTGGTACAAAAACTAGCACCATGTGAGCTTAAAGCTTATAATTTTTTAGTACAACTTAGAATTATATGGTGTTTTTCTAAGCTTAATGTCAATATGGATCACGTATGTGGTCCATGCCAAGGCAAATAAGTATATCTCGCCCATATAGGTCCCAAAACACCAATACTTCTCACTGTCCTGAGTTCATGCAGATGACCTGTAATATTCGTACTTTGTTTTTTGTTTATTTTGTGTTTTGCGACTCGGTTTTACTCGAATATTAGTCATAATATTTTATTGAAGTTGAAATTTCGCATGTGTACATTTTTGTTATGATTTTTGGGACATTTTTGCAAGTTGTAGTTTTCCCATCCTTCGTCGGTTTGTGCCATTGACCATTTTATTTGTATCACCTGGTTCCGTGTTCATATGAGGGGCGGTATCCCTTTGTGTATTATTTTGTATGTTTACGTAAGCGCTTCATCTTTGTTGCTGGAATCAAGGTGTAGTATACGCTCGGAATGTTTTTCAGAGAAACTGAGCTGTTTTTTGCTTTTCAGCAACAATTTATGGCCATAAGCTATATATGTTACAACCGTAAGTGTCTCATTTAGTACATCTGTATGTTAGTTCATGTACCGCCGTAAGTTAGGGTGTTATAATCATGATATTCCAGAGGCCAAGTTACGGCTATAAATTTCCACTGTTATGGCTGTTTTGAGCCCAATTAATGGCTGTAACATGTCCCAGATTTAAGATCATGACAATAATTTTATTTCTTATTTTGGACTCCTCATCACCCTTCCCATTTAGTATTGGCGATTTTGGTTTGAGATCATCTCCTTGGGTGATTCAATATCATCCATCATATTCTCGGAGGAGATTATACAAGTACATCATCAAATCATCCTTGTTTTATCATCAAATCAAGGTGTTCTTGATCAAAACCCTAGTTTTTTTTTTGTTTTTGAGGGTTTTTGGATAGAATTATCCGTCTTGTCAGATTTGATCGTGATTCTTGCGAATTCTCGAGCATTAAATCATGTTCATCCATATTCATCGAAGTTTTGTGATTAGTCATTTTACTAATCGAGTTTTTTGTGATAATCATACTGATTGGTGTCCTTTTGGTATCCGGTTAATGCCGCATTGGGTTTTAGAGGAGTGTGGGGTGTTCTCTTAAGAATTTGACTACAGTGGTGGTAATTGGTCGTCGTTGTGCAATTTAGGGTTGAGGATTTCGTGATTATTCAGTTTTGCATTCCTTCCCCTCGTGTCCTTCACATCTCATCATATAAATGCAAGTAGGTAATTGCATTAAATTTTGTTTCATGTTATTTAATTCGTGATATGTGAAATGTGTACTTATGATGTGAGTTGTGAGTGGTTGCCCACCTGGGATTGGTTCGATGGAACCTCTGGGAATCTTGCTAAGGGGCCTAGTCACAGACAGGTTTTCCCACCTGGAGATGGTTGAACGAAACTTATGTGGACCTTGCTAAGGTGATTGGTCATTATCCTAGAGTGACGTGTTTTGATGACTTTTGTTGTATCTTAACGAGGTTACGAATATTTTAGGAATATTGTTTACCAATGTTTCGAAAAATGGAAGTTAACTTGTTAAATGCTTAGATATATATTTATGTGATGATGTACTTGTACTATGATTCTAGGCCTAACTCCTTTGCGGGGAAGTACCTTTTATGTGTTTCACGTGATATTTTTCCAGATGAACAGGCATGTGAGTCGTATGGATGTGATGGACAACCTTGATGTTAGATTTTGTGTGTTGTCATTTCATTTTTTTTTGTAATTACGGTTGTCATTGAATGTTAAGTACTCGAGTACGTTTTCTTTTTTGTGAAGACCCATGCATGCGCATTTGGTCGTACTTTGTTAGATGTTGGTTTTGTTAAATTGTTATGATTGTCGGGGGCGTAACCTGTTTTTTGTCTTGATGTTATTTGTTTGGGTCATTGCCTTAGTCGTTATGAGTTGGTCGTATTTTACTATGTATGCCTTTGCGAAAGGCTCTGTGGCGTGTAATAGCCCTGAACGTATTGAGGTATCATGTTTATGGTATTAGAGTCTAAGGTTTGTGGATATCTAGGATGTTGGTCTTGGTGAGTCTGTCATATTGTAAGACTTATTCGTTTGAGCTTAACATCACTCTTCGTTGTTATATCTTGCAGTATGCGGCTGTAAGACTCTATAATATTTGGTTATCTATTATTGTTTTAGAACTATGTGGGAGTCGGGAATTATATTTAGAACTATTTGAGTTTTGAACGTTGCTGATCGAATTTATTTCTTCTTATTCTTCAGTATGTTGAGAGGTTGGACTGGCTTGGACATGATCGAGGTCGCGGTCGTGGTGCCGTTAATGAGATGGATGTGCCTTCTTAATTGGCAACTGACCGGCATCACATATGGTGTCGAATACCTTCTGTTTGGGTTCTACGGGTCATCAAGACTATTATGTAAGTCAGGAGCATTCATATGGTAATAATGCCGAAATTAGAGTCGCCACCATCCTTCAGTAAGTGACAGCTAAGATAGTACGGTTGACTCAGGTTTTCCAGTTATCAACCTCCTACTCAGAACAGTGCAGTGGGGCCTAAGGATAAAACAGACACCTGAGCTTCAAGAATGCTATAGAGGCCTAGTATTTGTCCTTGTCCAGTTAGAAATCATAGGATCAGGGATTTCTTCACAGCTACATCTCAGGATGAGCCTATATCTCAGTCCATCATCTCATATAATCGACTGTTGGCATACATTCGGAATCAAGTGGGGAATGAGGCAGATAGAATCCACCATTTTGAAATAAGGATGAAACCCAAGATTCGTCAGTACATGTCTAAGTTCATTTGTGCTACTTTAAAGGACTACCAATATCTAGTGCTAGCTTACGAGATGCTGTTTTCCAAAAATAGAGGCTGGCTCTGATGGTAAGATGTATAAAACACCGGGTGGCACTTCAGGCAGCAAGGGTACTGGTGTCGAGAAACAAAAATCTTATAATTATATGGTTGAGAGGTCATCTCAATCAGTTGGCAATTCCCAGGGTTTCAGGGTGGTCGAAAGAGGAATTGTTTTAACTGCAGCAAGATTGACCATCTCTTACATGACTACCCATTTCCACGAGTAACTTGTTTCATTTGTGGTATGAAGGGTCATCAGTTTGTTCATTGTGAGGCAGCCTCCAGCTCAGGGGGAGCCAGCGGCATCCAACTACTTAGTCTCAACCGAGTGCATGTCATGTCAAGGCAAAGGTCTACAGGACTGCCACGGTGTTTCTAGCTGGGGTAGGGCACCTGTATATTTATTAAATGAGATATGCTGACGAGGCTGACACACTTATAGCTGCTTGTACTACTCAGATTCTCTCTTATGCATCATTTGTATTGTTTTATTCTGGTGCTACTCATTCGTTTATTGCTTTAGATTGTTTGAATCTTCGAGGTTTCGATTGCTTGCATAATTGTGAATAATTTGTCTTGGGTATGCCTAGGGGAGATCAAATGGTTGGAAATGGAGAGATCGGAGATTGTCCAGTGATCAAGAACAGATATTGAACTATAGATCTTATAATGGTTGATCTTAAGGGTGATGATTTAACCCTCCATATGATTAATTAGATCGTCATGGTGCTATCTTTGTAATATCCATACTTTTTACTTACATATTTGATGTTTAAATTTTTTGTCGACATGGTCACAACTTTTTAATTGTACTCGGTGTGACATTTACATATTGTATTTCTTTATATTTTTGCCAAAATCGTTAGTATTTGAGCCTATTGTTTGATGTTCGTCTTGGACGTGCTGTTGTGACTGAATAGTTATATACCTCATCATGTAGTTATATTATGCGCCGAGATGTTAGAGCAGTGCTGTTATTTCATGAAGGTTATGTACGTTATGTTCCACGCTTAACGTACGTAAAGGTCAACATTGATGTACGCTAATCCTAGATTCTAGCGTGCGTAACCTTACTTGATGGTTTGAGGCAGAAGCCTCTCACTACACCAAAATGGCCGATTTGTCACCTTTTTATCCGCGCTATTTGTCACCGCTAATGACCGTGATTGTCACGGCTATAGACGGTGACAAATGATAAAAAGTGACAATTAAAATGTTTGTCACGGCTTTTAATCGTGACAAATTCAAAGAAATTTTTGTCACGGCTGTTAACCGTGACAAGTTCATGACAAGTTTAATGAAATTTTTATCACGGTCAAAGGCATGCCAGCTATTAAAAATCAAAAGCAAAATATCCTGTTTTCTCTTCGCGACTTCACCCTCTTCCTCTCCCAACCTACCGCACTCTCTTCCTCCCCCACTCTCCTTCTCGCGACGGAAGTTAGCCACTCTCCCCACTCTCCTTCTCGCGACAGAAGTTAGCCACTCTCCTTCTCGCGACGGAAGTTAGCCACTCTCCCCACTCTCCTTCTCGTGACGGAAGTGCTCCTCTATCTCCGTCCGGCCATCGAATCGGAGAGTAAAGCATCTCTTCCGAGAAGTCATCGCACTGTTCGTCAATCCAACTGGTATCTTTCTCTCCATTTTTTATGAACCGTTCCAATTCGAAAGTGGAGTAATTGACACATTTTTCCTGAGACAAAATTAGGGTTTATAATTTTGTTTAGCCCTCTGAATTTTGGATTGTTGGATTATTTGTGTTTCCTGGCTTTGTGGATCTAAACTTTGGTTATTAAATGGATTTACAATATTGAAGTTTAATTTGTTTGGGAGACTTAGGGAATCATATGTCTTAGTTAAAATGTACTTCACATTATCTTTTTAATATAATTCTATTTCATACCAGCTATTTGCTTCTATTGTACAAAGTATCCATACCATTTCAGATGATGGTCTTCTTGTTGTTGGTTTTACTTTCGTATTATCTGGTTCACATGTTTCTTTTAGCTGCACCATATTATTAGCAAATATATTAGGTTAAGTAGTTTGTGGTTCAACGAAAGATTGATGTGGAAAAATCTTTTGAGTGTACTCATTGATGAGATGGTTATAAGCTTACAAAACTTGAAAAGAAACTTTCATGTTCACCCGCTTCTTATAAAGTAAGTGAAAGAAATAGGAGGTTGATGGTAATCTTAGTTTTGAGCATAAATGGAGTAATACTACTGATTTATTATTCTTATGCTTCAAAAGGATTAGTAGGCCAACAAATGAGATTGATTGCCTTTAAATACGTTATACAGTAAGCTATATTTCTTTTTTCACCATTTCAAGGAAGCCTTGACAATATATAAGTACGGTTAATTTTGAAAAGTTATGAATCTGTTTAGTAATCCACCACCAATTTCCTGACACATTCGAAAGTCCAGGAGTAATTTCTGGCAACCGCAATTGATGTTAGTTACTAATAATGGTCGATTTAAACCTTGAGATGGTGGTTGTTTGCAGTTGCAAATTGATGTCATTTGTTATAGATTGTTAATACATTTTCAATAGCATTGCAGTGAAATTCCCTTACTTGGTTCAGAAAAAACTCAAGCCTGGCCAAGAAGTTAGACGTGTTGCTCAACTTGACTGGAAAATTATAGAAAATGATTGCACAAAGCCGTTTGTGACATCTGGACTGCAGTTTGCTCCTCTACCCATTAGTATTATCTTGTGTTCATCTCATTTTCTGTGTCCTAGAAACAATACCTTATGCCTTTCTGATATTATTCTTTTTCTTATGTTCTCACTAGGTGATGCATGTTGAAGATTATGTATGCTTAGGTTTTCTATTTGGTGAAAGATATAAAGTTGCATATATATCAGACATTTCACGGTTTCTTCCAGCCACAGAATACCGTAAGCAATGTCATTCTCTCCGTATTTGTTTTTTATGTTTTATAACTGTTTGCTACAGCTATAAATTACCAAAAAGGATCTTGGGTGAACCTACAGACTGGAAAAGGAGCATTAGAGAAGTAGCATTTCTACTTTTGTATGTAGCTACACACATTGGAGCTTTTATTAAAAACAAACCTCTGCTTCTTTGTAGGTATTTCGAAAGATGGTGGTCAACAGATAGATCGCCTTATCTTGGACACACTGTACAAGGTTAGTACAATACACATCAATCTTGTATACTTAAAAGATCGTTACTTCATGTTTACACCCACTAGTAAGTCAGCATATTTTAGAAGCCTTTTTCTGCCTCGTTTGTTTGATTTTATTATTATGGTTACAGTTGTTGCTCATTTGAAAAACTGCAGGGACAGTTCTTGTAATCAATGCATAGCATCATCTTGCATCATCCTATGTGTCCGTACCATCATAGTCAAAATCAACTCTTAGTACATGTTCGGCTCTTGCTTTCTTGTTTGATTTCATAGGATTCGTAGTTTTTTGTCAATGAGATGACTTACTAACTTCAATTTATCATCCACGATGTACATGTTGATTTTATTCGATCCTGCTAATGGGAGATAACTATAGTAATTATCTCAACTGAACGTCGTCTCATAATATTTTTCATAGGAAAAGTTATGATGATGAGGATTTTTGGAATTTCATCTCATTTCTTCATGATTTATTGCTGTAATTCCATGTTGCTTATTGGCCTTTTTTTTTTTTTTTGCAGAAAAGATCTCACAATACTCACTTCTGCTTCCCTCAGGTTCACCTTTTTTTTTCCCTTGGAGTGTGATGCTATGGCAATTGCTCGACTTGGTGTTAAATTGTTGAATTTGTCATCTCCAGACTCTTGATGCTGTTAAGAGGATATGCCCAAAGAGAGCTTTGCTTATTGGAATGACCCATGATTTTGATCACAATAAAGACAATGAGTTTCTCAAGGACTGGTCTGAAAGGTATTTTGCTGCTTACTTTGTCCTAGTCAGATTGTTTTACTGAAATGTATTTTTGATAGTTTACAAGTCGACATGGACGAGCATACAATGCAACTATACCTGTTTTCATTTTGTTTCTAGAGAAGGAATACCGGTCCAGCTTGCACATGACGGGTTGAGAATCTCGATTGACCTTTGATATTACTGAGAGTAAGGTCATAGTTGGATCCCTTTGGTTTGTAGTGCTGAAAAAAATTATGAGCAATTGAACTCGCTCCTCATGTTTCAGCAAATATGTGTCAATATCTCTAATGATATGTTTTCGATTGGTTTCTTGCAGTTTGAAATTATTGAGTAATTGTTTCAACGGCAACTGGAGTAATTGTTTCAACGGCAACTACGGGAACGATTGTAACTGGAGTAATTGTTTCAACGGCAACTACGGGAATGATTGTGCATGGTCATGCATTGGTGGACTTTGAACGTAAAGTTCTAGTAATTGACGTCGTTCCGGGAGAAGAGGGACAAAGTTTATATCTACATAGTCAAGGGTGTGCCACAAATATCAAGGAAACCGAGGGTAGTTAGGTGGTATGGCCTATATGGTTGCTAAAATGATTTGAGCGTTAAGTCTTACTTTTGTTAAGTATTTTTTATGAAATTGAACACTATGTGTGTAACTTGAGAATTTGAACACTTGCGTGTTGTTTATGAATTTGAACAAATGATGAATTTAATTAGTGCATTCTGTAATATTAAAATGATGTGGGTGTGGTGATATTGGAATTTGTGTTATTTATAGTTGATTAGTTAATAATTGTATATGTATCAAAAAAATTAAAGAAAAAATATTTAGAAAAATTATATTATTGTAGTTAAATTATGTCCGATTTATCACTGCTAAAGGAGGTGACAAAATTAGAAGTCACGGAACATTTGTCACCTTCAACAGCGGTGACAAAGTTAGATATTGTCATTGTTAATAGAGGTGACAATATGAGGTGACAAATAAAGATATTTGTCACTTTTATGGCCAGTGACAAATTAAAACAGTTGTCACCTCCCATGACAGTGACAAATACAGTGACTAGTGTTTTTAATGTACCCTTTTCAAGGTGTAACATTAGCGGTGACAATGGAATTTTGTCACCTTCGGTAGCAGTGACTAAGGGATTTGTCACCCCTGAAAATGTCACCTTCAATAGCAGTGACAAAATCCATTTGTTACTGCTTTTGGCAGTGACAAATCGGCCATTTTGGTGTAGTGTCTGATGGCACCCTTACGTACGTTACCTGCTAGTGGTAGCGTACGTAACAGTCTTTTGCGCACGTTATTCAAGCCTCACACCGTAAGTGAAGATACATGGTGTATTGGGACAGTAGGCTATGGACAGGCACTTGCGTATGTTAATTTAGGGGCATAGCGTATGTTAAGGATTATTACGTACACTAAGTGTCCCATGCAGAACTTTACCTGTATATCGAGGCAGTAGCCTCAATTGTAACACCCCGTGATATTCAGAGTATATTACAGAGCCGTGGACCCCTACATGGGACCCACCAGGCTACAACAATAAAACACCACTCGACTAACCATCTCGGTTAGCGAGGACACACATTTAAATAATATGACATATAAAGATACGCTCGGAGCAACAGGCGAAATAAGCATCAACCGACAATGTAACGATTTAAAGTAATACAATACGGAGTTTGAAATGAAAAGCCTAAGTACTCGCGAGTACAATCTATAAGTTTATAACTGTGAGAACAACCATATCGAATTGGACAAAAGAAATAAGAAGACCCAAATGCACATGTCAACGACCCTGGCCAACATCCTCGTACTGTCCCAATGCTCGCTCGTCTGGATAATCATAACCTGAAATTCATAACAAGAATTTCCCCAAAACGGGTCCCCAAAGGGGTTAGCAATTACGATAGTACAAGTAATCAAGGCAAACCAATCGCTTACACATTTCATAATGTAATATCCGTAATTTTCCATTTTTAGCAGTTTCCATTTTTGGTGTATGTCTATTTTTATCGACTCTCTTGTAACCGTTTCGACGTTTCGAATCTACTTTGTTCTTGGAGTTTTTCCATTTGGACGAGTTTTGATGAAGTTTTCACGTGATTCCATTTTATGATATGTTTTTCCGTATGAACGTTCGATGCTCGTAAAACTCGTTCATTTTCGTGGTTTCATGGTTTGTACAAATTCGTAAGATTGAGTTGGTCGTGTGGAGACTTTCGGTTTACAAATCTGACGTCGTATCGTGATTTTCGGACGCTTGGGTCATTTTCATAATTTCCTATAAGTTTAGGGAATTTCATATTCGTTGTCGTATTTCGGATTCCCGGGTAGTCGGATTGTTTTTTCTTGTGATGGTTAGACTCGTCATCGAATATTCTCCGTAGTCGTATTTTTGGTTCGGTAGCAGGTCCGGGTTTCGGGGTCGTCCGGAATCGTTTGACGGTGCCCGATCTTCTTTGTCGATGGGGTGTTACGGCCGTAACACCCAGAAGTTACGGCCGTAAGTTGGCCATGTTACGGCCGTAAGTGTCCCCTGTTACGGCCGTAACAGCCCGCTGTTTTAAAACAGCAGGCAGAGGTCCAATACCTCATTTCCTATCCTTTCTCTCGTTTTTCTTCACGGTGCGACTCCAGAGGCGATTCCTTCAGTTTTGATTGAAGAATTTTTCGTGTTCCATCACCGTAGAATCGTAGTAACATATCACCATCAGCGTAATTATCCTCCATCGTCCGAATCCGAGGTATCTTCTTCAGGAACCCTAACTTGTATAAATTGGGGGTTTTTCGGGTTTTTCGTGATTGACTCCGAATTGTTCATGTATGTTGCGAAACTTCTTATCGATTGTTGTTATTGGGTGATTCCCAATCCGTTTTTCCTCGAATTAATCCATGTATTGTTGATACGGGGAGATTTTGCATAAACCCTCGCCCGTATCGATTGAACGTCTATTGTCGTGATTTGTAGTCGGGGTTTTGGGAGTATTCCTTTCGATTATTGATGTCCGTCGGGACTGAGTTATGCTAATTCTTCGTTTAGGAACCGTCGTTTTCCATTCGGATCACCCGTAGTCGTTTTCACTTCCGATTCTTCGAAGATGTCACAAAGGCAAGTACTTTACATTTGTTTACATGTTCTAGTATTTGAATTATGGCTGTATCGTGGTTGTTGTGGATGGATATGTGTATGTTCACCTAGGGACGGTCCGACGGGGCCTTTAGGGATACGTATTGCCGTGTGTGTGCGTATCATGAACTGTGGTTAACCACCCAGGGATGTCCGACGGGGCTCTGCGGGGTACGGTGGCCGTGAGTCTCGTACCAAGGTTAACTTTGAATTATGATTGTTGGAGATAATGTGTTTTGTGATTGTACATTTTAAATATTCCGGAATATAAAACGTTTTCAAAAATGATCTTTGGCGCATTATTCATCTGATTAGAATGTAGTTCAAATGGATTGTACTTGCACTAGCAGTTGTCGCTAACCCCTTAAATGGGGGAAATACTTTTTGTATTTCAGGTATTGATCATGGGGACAAGCGAGCACCCGAGCCGTATGAAGATGATGGGCAAGCATGATATTATCCAGTGGTTGATTATTGGTGTTCATGCACAATTATTATTGATGTCTGATTTTGGGATTTCTGTATTATAAATTGGTTTAAGTACTCGAGTACTTCCGGTTTGAATTTGTTAATGTCGTGTTCCCGTTTTGGGGAAATGGATTTGATGTCAGAATTTTATTTGTCGGTTTGTAGTCTTTTATTTGAATTGTCGTTTTATTAATGATTGTTTGCCGTTGTCGAATGTCTTGTTTGGTACGTTAGCCTGGTGGATTCTACAGTGTGGGGTCGACGGCGCTGTAATATGCCCTGAATGTCTTGGGGGTGTTACAGAATATGGTATCGGAGCTTAGGTTTATGGATACCTAGGTTGTCGGTTATTTGGGTCTAGTTAAGTGTCGTTTTTGGGACAGTATCACTGCTATGCCATCATCTCAGTACGCCGGTGCTCGTAAGTTTTTCCTAACTTGACTCGTTTCACCGTTATGTTCTATTCCTGTCTTAGTAACTTGTTGCGTTTTGCGTTTGAATTGTACTTACCCGTTGCTTTTTCAGAATTCCTACTGGTAGAGGACGCGGCCTTGTAGGGGCGTGGCGCGGCCAGTGGGGCGGCCATGTCGATCACTCGAGGCCCGATTCGGCGATGCCCTCTTTGTCGAGCAGTGTTCCCCCTAGTTCGGAGGTCGGCAGGACCGATCTGCTAGCTCGTGTGCACATGAGAATGTTGGAGTGGCCAACATTTTACGGCAAGTAGCGAACCGGATGACACTCTTGACTCAAGCCGTTCTAGTCGGCCCAAGCTAATGCCAACCCGGTTCCGCCTCTTGGATCCGGCAATGATAAGTTGCTTGGGGCGTGATTCGTATGCGTCCTCCACGATTTGATGGTGCTTGACCCTTACGGTTGGGAGAATTGGCTATTCGAGATGGAGAAAGTATTTGAGGTCGCTAATTGTTCCGAGGAGAGGAAAGTACCCATTGCTCGAGACTTCCTCGCCAAGGAGGCGACAACGTGGTGGCAAGCGGTGAAACCGCGTGACCGGCGGCTACGTGGGCGAGTTTCGAGATCGATGGAAGATGAATTCTGTCCTTGGGACGGTGAAAGAGGAGGATCCGAGCCTTCTTTGAGGCTAAGCCCCAAGACGTTCCTATTTCTCAAGCTATCAAGGACTACAATCACAATTTGCATTATGTGAGGAACCAAGTCCGAGATGAGCTTGATAAGATCCGCCACTTTGATATGCGGATGAAACCGAGGGTGCGCCACTACATGTCCAGTGCAGGGTGCACGACTTTGAAAGAATATCAGAATAAGGCGATGGCTTATGAGATGTCGTTTTCTGCGACAGAGACGGCAACCGAAGGAAAGAAACAGAAAACCGCCGGTCAGTTTTCGGGAGGCAAGTCAGGAGGGTATCCGAAGACTCAGTCTGGTTCGCGAGTCTTCGGGAGTCAGTCGTATTCCGAACCTTCGAGTTGTCGGAATCGTACTTTCTTTTAACGCTTGAATCCGTCGTTCTGCACTCTTCGTATGCATGTCCTCGTCTTGTGTTGTAATTGTCGTTTCGCGGTTTCGTCGCGCTCGTACGCGACGAGCTGAACTTAGCAGTTCTGGAACTGCTAAGTGACTTACGTACGCTATGCTATAAGCATAACGTACGTTATCATCATGCGACTTACGTACGTTAAGACCTTCCCTTTTACGTACGTAAGGGTCTTACCAGTTCAGACATTGAGTTCTGGCCGTCGATAGCGCACGCTATGTGTTGATCATAGCGCACGTTAACTGTGCTCCTTACGTACGTTAAGCCCTCGCCATAACTTACGTAAGGGTCTTCGCTATTTTGGACAGGAGGGTCTGGTTATTGATTACGTACGTAATCTTTGATGCATTACGTACGTAATACAGGTAACGTATGTTATTCTTCTTGGTTAACGTACGTAACTCATGCGCAGGTATTTATATACCGAGGGTTGACCGTGTTCGTCATTTTTCACCCTTTCTTCACTCCTCCGTGGCTGAGGCGATTTGTGGGCGATCTAGGGGCGATTTTGGAGTCCTGTAACTCCAAGTTTACATCTTCTTTTAGTTCTTGGTGTTGATTAACATCATCAATCCGTGTTCTTCGTCTTCGATTCAAGGTAATCATCTTGTAAACCCTTCCTTTATATTTCGTGAATCTTCAAGATTCGGGTTGTTCTTCATGAATCATGTTGTTGTATATCATCAATCGGTTGTATTGATTCTCTCCTTATGATTTGATTCATATTTCTTACCGTATTTGGGTTCGGATAATGTTCTTGATATTCTTTCGGAAACATTGAGCCTAAGTGTTCGATCCTTCATCTCTACAAATTCTTGTTGAGAATTTCGTGTGTTTTGCATCTTCCTTGCGATCGATCTTATAGTGATTATGTTATTCTTGTGTTTTCGACCTAGTTGGAAGATTCGAGGATTTCCGGTCGAGCTTTCCTGTTGCTTCGCGTGCTTTGGATTTGAGGCAAGTACCTTGATATACGAATTGTAACTGCGTGAAATCATTGTTGTCGAAGTGTATGAATTTATACGGATGTATATGTGTATATATATATATGTATATATATATATATATGTATAGATTTATATATATTTATATGTTAAATATATGTATGTATATACGTATATTGATATATATATGCCTATGTCGGTGAATGACGAGTAATGAATACTAACACTAGTTGACGTACTCAACTTGGATTGATGGATGAACTATACTTATAGATGTAATATAGTAAGGTTATATATATATATATATATTCGGTTGAGTTGTGATATAAGGATATATGTGTAGTGTTGGGGTTTTACCGAAGACTTATTGTGTTGAGTCTTGATTAATAACGTGCGTGTTATTATTTATTTGTGTGGTTATGGACTGGCGGAGAAATTGTGTGACATGATGTACTGAGTTGATAATTGTTGTGATGTTTGTGTGTGTGCTTGATGATTGAAATAATGTGGATACTTGTTGTGAGAAATGTCGTATCCGGGAACCTCTGAGGGCGGGGCGTGCACTCCGGCCTGGTATATGCTGCAATGTGCGGCTCCATATGGGTGGTGAACGCCGATGTTACCTAATGCGCACGCAAGGGGCGGCTCTTGCGGGAGTGATCGCCGGCGCGGTTACATGTTCAATGAGCGGCCAACATGATGGAGTGAACGCCGGTACACAGGTGCGCAAGGGAGGCGCATGGCAGGCTTATTGGTTACAGGTATTTGAGTGATAGCTAAGACCCCGTTACCGAACGATGTTCGTATCTCAAATTCTTTCAACTCACTTTTAAATGTTTGTCTTGATATAGACCGCGATTCGTGTTTTTGAAAGCTTGTTTCAACTTGTTTTTAAAGCGTTGGTATAAGGGTTAATTAACCAAGGAGGTTTGACGAAATCTCCGGGGGTTAATTAATCGGGGGTCTTGAGCAGGATATGTCGAATGAGAGATTGTGCCTTTGATTGTATTTTGGTGCCATTCTGTGTATCGGGTTGAGGACCCTGTGAAATGTTGAGATGATTGATCTCGTGATGATGTTATTTGGGTTGGGTTGAGAACCCCGTGAGATGTTGTAATGATTTTGTTTGTGTCAGTGTTCTATAATTTGGGCCGAGGACCCCGAATAACGTGTCATGGCTTTCGTGTAATTGTTTTCCATATATTGGGTCAAGGACCCGAGAGCTTTTGAAATTATTTTCCAAAAGTGTTCCCATTCGATTTTCAAAACCCCAAGACGGCTCAAGTCAATAATAACGTTTGCAAACTATCTTATCAAAATACTTTTCCTTTTACAAAAAGGGATTTTCATGACTCCTTTGGCTCGTTTAAAGTTTCATTGATGTTATGATCCGTAAAGAGAATATGACTATGTGATTATCTTTCACCTTGTGTATGCGAGTGTTATTCTGTGTTGACTATGGGAATGTATGGTTTGTGTTAGGGCTTCACGACGGTTGAATTTTGTGTTGTTATTGTTCGTATATCTTGTATATTATGTACTTGCACTAGCAAAATTCCAATTTGCTAACCCCCGAGTTTTCGGGGGGTGGGTGCCTGTTATGCGCTCAGGTTTTGGCAGCTCGGGAGCAGTCACGGGATTGGCTTGGAAGGAGATGGAAGACGACAATGCTAATCACACAAGAGTCAGAGTCTTTTTCTTTTATTCCATCTGGGTCGGTATTTTCCATTTGGTTGAGTATTCACCCTTGCACGGGTGTAGGTTTTCGTTTATTAATTGAGTTGTCATTCTTTTCTGTGTTCAAGTTTATTATTGTCATTGTAATATGAATGTTGTTAGTTTCTGAATTGGTTTATGACCTTGTCGGTCTGCCTTGTATTTAATTTTGACCCCGGTCGGTCAATCATTGGGTAGTCTTTTGGAGTTTAGCCTGGTAGATCCTTGTGATAAGGGTCTACGGCGTGTGACATTCCTAGTCGTATTCTGGGGGTGTTACAGAAAGATCAGTTGAGGTCAGTGGCTTTAACAAAATTCGAGGGGGGTATTTTTACGGCCGCCCCCCTATTTTTTTTTCTGCTTTTATTATTTTATCTTAATTTCAGCACTCTTTTCCTTTTTACTTCGCCACCCACGTTTTGATAATTTTCTCGTCCTTCCTTCAACTTGTTATACACCTAATTCACAACCAAATCTTGACCAAGGGTTCAAACGGATGAATTTTCACCAAAAATTAGATAATAGCTAATAAAATGTGCTGGGTCAAAGAATAAGGCTTAGGTCCAAATGGGCTTCTAATGGTGATTATGTCGAGGTGGGAAATACAAGCCAAGTGGGTTATTCCTTATCGCCTTTATCACTTTAATACATGAGAACACTAACATAGTCTTGCCATGTATAATTGATTAAGTTCTAGCATGAACACAACACGTTCGACCTCACAAGAAGAAATAGTGAGCATGTATAAGAATAATTATTTATATATGTGTATATATATAATTTGCTCTACGGCTCAAAACTCACGAATAAAAAGGGCTTGTGCCATGAATCCCTCACACTTTTATCCAAATCCAAAATCAAGACTAGTGAACTACTCTAATTAAAATCAAACTAGTCAATCACACCCATTTTCTATATCAGGCCATACTTAAATCCCCAATACACGAACTTGATTCAATTACATAATTTTTAGCTAAGGACAACTTTTAAATATATAACATCACAATTTCCAAATTCAACTAATCATTCCAAATCCAACCTCCCCAAACTTAAAATTAAGTACACAACTCCAAAGAGAAACATAAGGAATAAAAGATAGTAAAAAGTTCTAGTGTAGGAATCACCGGGCTAATGAGGGAGAATGGCTTCCAGCTGCTCGGTTCGGTCCTCCATCCCATGTTTCTTGCACACCTCTGTCGCATTAGCTTCGACATCTTGACGGCGATCTTGAACGGGCGGCGCTTGGGGCTGATGTCGACTGAAAAGAGAGATGGAGAAGTTAGGGGTTGCAGAGTAAAAAGAAGATACCGAGAAAGAGAGAAACGGAGAGAGAGAAAAAGAAAAAGAGAGGATAAAGGGAATAAAAATAAAAATAAGAGAAGTAATAGAATAGGAAAAATAAAAGGGAATAAAAAATAAAAATAAAGAAAGGTAGAAATAAAAATACGAAATGCAAGAAATAAATTACCACTTACCTAAAATATAATCAGCATAAAAAATAAATAAAAAGAAAATCAGACTAAAAAAATAAAAGAAGTAATTAAAAATTGGGTTGTCTCCCTTTTTTAACGTCGTTGGCTCGACGAACTCCCTGTTCACATTGCAGATGGCTCCTCAAGTTTGCATTCCTCCATATTGGACGTTGTGACGCGATAGGGTTCTAGGAGATGACCATTAACTTTGAAAATTTTTCTTGTCTTTAGACTTTGAACTTCAATCGCTCCATGAGGAAAAATATTGATAATTATGAACGGACCAATCCAACGGGACCGCAACTTGCCCGGAAATAATTTGAGTCGAGAGTGATAGAGTAACACTTTTTCGCCTACGACGAAGTTCTTCCTTGTTATTCTTGAATCATGAAATGCCTTTGTCTTTTCTTTGTAAATTGCCGCATTTTCGAATGCATCATTTAGTTTCTCCTCCAGTTCTTGCAATTTCAACTTTCGGTGGGTGCCTGATTCGTCAAAATTCATATTGTATTTCTTGATTGCCCCAAAAGCACGATGTTCGAGTTCGACGGGAAGATGGCAAGGCTTGCCATAAACCAAGCGATACGGGGACATGCCAATCGGTGTCTTATATGCCGTCCTATATGCCAGAGCGCGTCGTCAAGCCGTAAGCTCCAATCCTTCCGATTCGGCTGAACTGTCCCATGCCCAAACGAAAGAAAGAGTGGAAATTTTTTCCAAGATTGATTTTATATCTTTATTGGATGTTTCAGCTTGCCCATTTTATTGCGGGTGATAAGAAGTGGACACTTTATGCAAAACGCAATATTTTCTCAAGAGTGCCTCAACTATTCGATTTTCGAAATATTTTCCTTGATCGCTGATTATGGCTTTTGGAATTCCGAATATAGTGAAAATATTAGATTATATAAAGTTGGCCACCACTTTAGAATCATTGGTCCGCGTGGCGGTCGCCTCCACCCATTTAGATACGTAATCCACGAAGAGTAAGATATATAGATTCCCCATATGAGGAGGGAAAAGGCCCCATGAAGTCCATGCCCCAAACGTCGAAAATTTCACATACCAAGATAGGATTTTGGGGCATTTGATTTCGTCGAGAGATATTACCCGTTCTTTGACAATTATCACACGCCTTGCAAAAATCATAAGCATCCTAAATAGCGAAGGCCACTAGAAACCACTCTCCAAAACCTTATGTGCTATTCTCTTTGACCCTAAGTGTCCTCCGCATGCATACGAGTGACAAAAAGAAAGAATCGAGTGAAATTCAGCCTCTGGTACGTATCTTCGAATCATTTGATCTGAACAATGCTTCCATAGATAAAGATCATCCCATACGTAATATTTGGCATCACTTCTGATTTTATCCCTCCTAACCACTGTCATACCAGTAGGAAAAATATTAGCTACGAGAAAATTCACCAAATCGGCATACCACGGTGCTGCAGAATCTGACACTGGGTCACCCAGTGTCGAACAGTCCTCCCAGTGTCGAGAAGCAGAAAATAGTTGTTCGTCGGGGAAACTGTCACACGTAGGTTTTCCATCATTTTCTAGGACTAACCGGCTTAGGTGATCGGCCATGGAATTTTTGGACCCTTTCTTGTCCTTGATCTCCACATTGAATTCTTGAAGAAGTAAGATCCATCGAATAAGTATCGATTTTGCTTCCTTCTTGCCTAACAAATATCGGAGGGCAGCGTGATCCGAGAAAATAATGACCTTAGTTCCAAGTAGGTAGGAACAAAATTTTTCTAATGCAAAGGCCACGACCAGAAATTCCTTCTCGGTTGTGGAATAATTATCTTGTGTTGGGTCCAGCATTTTTGAGGCATAGTATATTACATGAGATGCTCTCCCCACTCTTTGACCCAAGATAGCCCCTACAGCGTAATCACTTGCATCGCACATCAGTTCAAATGGCAACTCCCAATTTGGTGGTCGGATTATGAGTGATGATGTCAGTAATTGCTTCAGCTTGTCAAAGGCGGCCTTGCATTCATCATTCGTATTGAATTCTACTTCCTTCTGGAGTAGCTTGCATAAAGGCGATGCTATCTTTGACAAATCCTTGATGAATCTTCTATAAAATACTGCATGGCCAAGAAAAGAACGTACTTCCCGCACCGTGGCGGGGTAAGGCAAACCAGTAATAACATCAATTTTTGCTTTCTCAACTTCAATTCCTTTTTTCGAGACCACATGCCCTAAAACTATACCTTGTTTAACCATAAAATGGCATTTTTACTAATTAAGTACGAGGTTAGTTTCTACACAGCATTATAAAATAAGAGTGAGATTCCCTAGGCACATATTGAATGAATCACCATACACACTAAACCCATCCATGAATATTTCAATGATATTATGTACGTACTCGGTAAAAATGCTTACCATATACCTTTGGAAGGTGGCGTGCGCGTTGCATAACCCGAAGGGCATCCGACGATATGCGAATGTGCCGAAGGGGCAAGTGAATGTCGTCTTTTCTTGATCTTCGGGTGTGATCACAATTTGAAAATAACCCGAAAATCCATCCAAAAAACAGTAGTACGCATGTCCGGCAAGCCTTTCAATCATTTGATCTATAAATGGCAAGGGAAAATGGTCTTTTCGGGTCATCGCATTTAGTTTACGGAAGTCGATGCAAACCCTCCATCCAGTTTGTATGCGGCTAGGAACAAGTTCGCTCTCTTGATTCTTGACCACGGTAATTCCTGATTTCTTCGGGACGACTTGCGTTGGGCTCACCCATTTCCTATCGGATATTGGAAAGATCAGACCTACGTCGAGGAGCTTAAGAATCTCCTTTTTCACTACCTCCATCATCGGCGGATTCAACCTCCGTTGTGCTTCTCACGTTGGCTTGGCGTCCTCCGTTAGCAGAATTCGATGCATGCATAGGGCTGAACTAATTCCTTTAATATCGGCTATAGTCCATCCAATGGCTTCCTTATATTCCTTGAGAACTTTTAGCAATGCTTGCTCTTGTTTAGGGTTCAGATCAGCCGAGATAATCACGGGTAGGGCGTCGTCGGCTCCCAAGTGTGCGTATTTTAGGTGTTGTGGTAAAGGTTTCAGCTCTAGCTCGGGTGCATGCGTAACCGAAGGCTCGATCTTTCTGCGTTCCTCATTAAGTCGAATGACATTCGCCTCTTTTTTGTTCTGATTGGTCCCGCCCCTTGCAAGGCAGCTACAACTTCGACCAATTCTCTCGAGATTCCAAATGCTTCCTCAACGTTGGTTCGTACTTCCCTTGTGAGTGCTACCTCGAGCGCGTCCCTGAAATTCAAATCAAATACTTCCTCGACAAGAGGGTCAATCATGCTTAATGCAAAAATAGAGCAATCTTCCTCAGGAATTTCATAGCGTCATAAATATTAAACCGTACAATTTGGTCATCAAATTCCATCGTGAGGGATCCTTTACGAACATCTATTTTGGTATTGGCAGTATTTAGAAATGGCCTTCCTAACAAAATAAGTGTTGAATTTGATGACTCGTTTTGCATATAAAGAATGTAGAAGTCGGCTGGAAATACGAGCTTATTGACTTGGACAATAACGTTCTCAATTACCCCTTCGGGGTATACAAGGCTACGATCCGCCAATTGGATAATTGTCCTTGTTTCCCGAAGAGGTCCCAGATTCAGGGAGGTGTATATAGAGCGTGGCATAACATTTATTGATGCTCCCAAACCCAGCATAGCTCGTTCAAAACCCATATTTCCAATTCGACAAGGAATAGCAAACATATCTGGATCTTCCCGTTTTTGTGGAAATTTCTTTTGGAATACAGCAGACACATTTTCTCCCATTACTACCTTCCCATTCCCTTTTAATCTCCAATTGTTGGTGCATAAATCCTTAAGAAATTTTGTGTATTTTGGAATTTGTTGAACTGCGTCGAGTAAGGGAATGTTGATCTCAACCTTGCGAAATACGTCTAGAATTTGCTTCTCTTTATTCACGACTGCTGACTTTTTGACCCTATATGGAAAAGGTAACTCGTTAGTCTCAAAAGGAGTAGTTTTAGAAGAATTTACCTTGCTGTCTGGCTGTTCTGCACTGGGTGCTGATTCAGCACTGGGTATCCCAATGTCGAACTGTTCAGTGGTTTTTTTCTCCATGTTTTTAGCTTCCACCACCTGCTTAGGCTTTTTAGGCTCCTCAAGCTGCTTCCCACTACTTAAGGTTACAACACTCACGTTCCTTGGGTGAAACTCAGGTTGGGATGGCAATTTCCCACTATTTTGGGTCTCCATACGGCTCACAGTGGTGGCTAGTTGACTCACTTGATTTTCGAGAATTTTGATACTCGACTTAGTGTCATGCTGGAACTAATTCATGCCCTTCTGGAACTGATTCATGCCCTGCTATAGTTGCATAGTGTTTGCCATGAGGGTCTTCATCATCTCCTCTAAAGATTGTGTCGAATTTTCGGCAGACTGCTTGTAGAATTATCCTTTATTTTGTGGAGGCGCCTCTTGTTAGTTCTTCCATCTAAATTTAGGGTGATCCCTCCATCCTGGATTGTATGTGTTTGAGTACGGATCATTCTTCCTCCCATAGAAATTTTTGGTTCCAATTGCATTGGCGTGCGCCTCGATTTCATCAAGCAAAATCCCACATTTCTCCGTTGTATGCTCCGTGGTTTTGCAAAGGCGACAGGGTACGGCTGGCGTGCTATTACCTACAACAAGTTTTCTAACAAAAGTGGTTAGCTCATTTAATTTATCCTCAAGGGATGAGTCATGCAACTCCTTCACCATCCTGATTGGTGAATCGCAACAACCAAATTGTTGTGAATTGGCCGCCATGTTGGATATAAGAGCTTTTGCAGCCGTGGGAGTTTTGTCAACTAGGGTTCCACCACTTGCTGCATCTATCGTGCTTCGCTCCATCGGATTAAGTCATGCGTAAAAATACTGAATCAGGAGTTGCTCGTTAATTTGATGTTGCGGGCATCGAGATACCAACTATTTGAATCATTCCCAATATTCATGCAATGTTTCGCTGGTCATTTGCCTTGAACCACATATCTCTTTCCTTAGATTGGCTGCTCGAGAGGCCAAAAAATATTTTTGCAGAAATAAGATTTCCATATCGTTCCACGTTGTGATAGTGGCCAATGGTAAATAAAATAACCAATCCTTAAGCCGAATCCTTTAATGAAAATGGGAAGGCTCTAAGCTTGATTTGTTCTTCGGTGACACCGTTTGGCTTCATGCTCCAACAAACAACATGGAATTCTTTGAGATGCTTGTATGGATCCTCTCCTGATAGACCATGAAATGTAGGTAGCAAGTGAATCAATCCCGACATCAATTCAAAGGTATTGTTGTTGTCAATAGCCGGGATTGTGATGCATAGTGGTTGTTGAGGTAGCTCCGGGTTGGTTAATTGCTTCAATGTCTTTTCAGCGTTAGTTGTCATGATTTCACCCTCGTTCTCCGATTCGTTGGGTGATGTTTCGAAAGAAAACGTAAGTGCCCAAGTGCTTCTATGTTTTCTTTTGTTTTTCGCCTGAAAACTCGATCTCATTTGGTGATTTTTGGAAAGTACTGCAAGTTCTTATCCCCACGTGATCTTGTATTCATGTAAAATTAAAAAAAAAACGGATTATTGTACAACTAACACTTATTATGAATTTTCAGAACTAACACTGGGTGACCCAGTGTCGAAATTGCAGAAAGTTTTTAACCCAAAATAAGTAAAATTAATTTAATACCGTTCCCCGGCAACAGCGCCAAAATTTTGGACGCGCTGTCGTGACGCGTCAAAATTAGTTATTTTTATTTTTCACTGGCTTACTTCTACTACTAGTAGTATCGGCAAATAAGGGTAGATAACGGTAAATCAATTATGCTTTTTAAGAGTTAAATACTTTTAGCAATTAAAAATAAAACAGAAACGAGGGGGATTTTAGTTTACTAATTTTTACTAACAATTAACTTGCGTAAAATAAATTAAATCAATATAAACAAAGGAAATAAAATTCGAAAATATCAATTAAGGAATAATCTAGTTCTTAGTTCCTTTATCCACCGTTTCGAATTAATTCAAGCTTTAATGCAGCGCTTATCTCTTCTCTAATCTCATGAACTCCTATTCCGAAGCCAACAACAAGCTTTGTTGACCTCAATTATTTTTTAAGTTTATTTAATTAAAATAAACTCTTTAATTAAACTTATCTAGGCGATGGATTCAAAACAAGCTCTTCAAATCTCGCTCGCTAGAAGCATTCGACTTAAGGGATCTCGATTTTGTGTTACTCAATTGAGAAAATTCAATTGTTGCTACTTGTGAAATTAAAATTGCAACATTTACGGATTATAACTCAATTTCTAGCATGAGACATAAAACCCCTAATCTATTTGGCCAAACCAAATCAAGAAATTATATGGCATAGTAATGAATTCAATAACACAAAAGTAATTCAAGAGACTTCGAGTTAAGAATACGCCATGGGATTAAAACATGAATAATTCAAATACAGTTTCAAACTTACCTAAGAACTAGAATAGAATATTAGCCGAACATATTGGCTTTAGAAGACATCAAATTAATAATAGACATAGTCTTCTTCCTCGCGCGTCGGTGGCTCGGCTCGATTCTCCCTCTTTTTCCTCTCCTGTCCAGCCGTGAAGATGATGATGATGATGATGATGATGATGATGCCTCAATAATAATCTCAGCCCCTTCTTTTATAATACTCCCTTATCTCTTAGTTTCCTTCTTTTATTAGATCTCCTTCCTACTTATCCTTTTTGAGTTTTTATTCTTTTGGAGTATTTCCATCCAAGTCAATTAAAATTCCTTCCTTCAGCCTAGGGGACCGATTTTCACCTTATGGAACTAATTGGGACGGATTTGAGTCGTTTATTGGGCCCCAAGTAAGAGGATTTTCGGGTCAGGGCCGACACTGGGTCACCGAGTGTGTGCGACAGTTTCTTCATTAAAGCCCAAATCACCTTGGCTTAGTCCATTTGATGGCCCAAATTATTCCTTGAGCTTAAAAACTTCACCAAACACCTAAATTAAACAACAAATTGCCAAGTGAGGTAAATTGCATAAAAAATATAAATAGGTAGAAAATAACCCAGTGTGTCAACATAAAATTCATTAAAACCCGATAATTAACAATAATATTTGTAAACTATTTTCGACTTATCAACTACTGTCCAGTGACTTTCACCTGGATTTGATTGGTATCGACTTGTCATGCTTAGGGCAAACGATACATCTGGTCGAGTATAAATCATGGCATACATGATCGAACCAATAGCCGAAGCATACGGAATCCTGCTCATGCGGGCTCGCTCATCAGGAGTCGAAGGACTCTGAGTCGTACTCAGATGAATGCCATGTGATATTGACAGGAGTCCTCTCTTGGAGTCCTGCATATTGAACCTCTTCAATATTTTGTTAATATAGGTACTTTGACCCAAACCAATCATTTTCTTTGATCTATCTCTATAGATTTTTATCCAAAAAATGTAAGCATCTTCTCCTAAGTCTTTTGTAGAGAAATAACTTCCCAACCAAATCTTGACTGTCAGCAAGGTGGGTATGTCATTTCCAATAAGTAATATGTCATCTACATATAAGACTAGGAAAACAACTATGCTCACACTAACCTTCTTGTACACACATGGTTCATCTTCATTTTGAATAAACCCAAACTCTTTGATAATTTCATCAAAATGAAGATTCAAGCTCTGAGAAGCCTGCTTCAACCCATAAATAGATCTTTGAAGCTTGCAAACGTTTTTAGAATTTTCTGGATGAACAAAACCCTCAGGTTGTGTCATGTACACATCTTCGAGTAAGTTTTCATTAAGAAATGCTGTTTTGACATCCATTTGCAATAAAATTCAAATAATTTAAGGGACTAGTGCGAAAAGGTCTCATCATAGTCAACACCACAAGTTTGTCTATAACCTTTTGCCGCTAGTCTAACTTTATAGGCTTGCAGATTATTATCAATGTCTTTCTTCTTTTTGAAGACCCATTTGCACCCAATAATTTTAACACCCTCAGATGATCTATTAAGTTCCAAACTTAATTGTCGTATATGGACTGCATCTCTGACTCCATGGCCTCTAGCCATTCTTAGGACTCTGGTCCTGAAGCAACTTCCGTGTAGGTACTAAGCTCATCATCTATGAGCGATGCGTCATCATCTTCTGTTACGAGATACCCATATCTCTCAAGTTCATGTCGCACCCTATCATATCTACGAGGAACTTATGTACTTTGAACTGACTCCTCAACTAATTGTTGAGCCTGTTTAGTTTTCATCGGTGAAGCAATGTCTTCTTGTGGTTATCGAGTATCCTCGAGAATTACTTTTATCTCACTGTCTCTTTTGGAAATAAATTCCCTTTCTGAGAAGACAACATTTCGAGCAACAAACACTTTGTTCTCTGTGGGTTTATAAAAGTAGTCTCTTTTAGTTTCCTTAGAATATCCATAATTTCAGATCTGGCCGCCAGTTTGTCGAACACTTGGCATCTTACGAATACTTCGCAGCTCCAAATATTTAGAAAAGACAAGTATGGCCTCTTACCAGTCCATTTTTCAAATGGTGTCTTTTCAACTGCTTTAGATGGAACACAGTTAAGGGTGAATGCTGCTGTTTCAAAAGAGTGGCCCCAAAATGATAATGGAAGCTCTTTTCGACTCATCATGGATCGAACCATATCTAATAAAGTTCGATTCCTCCTCTTGGACACTCCTTTATGTTGAGGTGTTCCAGGAGGAGTAAGTTGTGAAACAATTCCACAACTCCTAAGATGATCATTGAAATCTTGACTTTAGTATTCGCCACCTCGATCCGATCTAAGGGCTTTAATTATCTTGCCAAGTTGATTTTTTACTTCACTCTGTAATATTTTGAACATTTCAAAAGATTCATGTTTATGCTTCATAAGATAAACATATCCATACCAGCTACAATCATCGGTAAAAGTGATGAAGTATTGGTACCCGCCTTTGGCATGAGTGCTGATAGGTCCGCATACATCAGTATGTACTAGGACTAATAGATCATTAGACATTTTTCCATAACCGGTGAAAGGATTCTTCGTCATCTTTCCCAATAGACAAGATTCGCATGTCCCATATGACTCATAGTCAAAAGAGTCTAAAAGTCCATCGTGATGGAGTCTAGAAATATGTTTCTCGTTTATATGGCCAAGTCAATAGTGCCATAAGTAAGACGGATTATAATCATTGAGCTTAGATTTCTTTGTTGTATAGACTTCCAAAGTATTGGAATTATTGATGGAATTCGGTGATTAAAAACGAGTTACGCAGCGGAAATAAACCGGTCAAACCGGATAAAAACTAAACCCCAAAACCGGATCGATCAAGCATCGTATAAACGAATATAAATATACGAAGATAAATTAAGAAATCATACCCTCGTAGACCTTTGATAATATCTTCTTGATTCCGAGTACGATCACGAATCCAATCGAACAAGCTTTTGAAAATTCCCGAGCACCGAAAACACCGTGCCTCTACGTATCACGCTCGGAAGATGACCGGAAAATATTTCTATCAATTTATACTCTAAGTATACGGCTAGAAATTGATAGAATTAACTTATATATATTTTTATAAATACTCTAAGTATTTTATAAAAATTGTTTTCTCTCAAAATACACTTAGAACTCAAAATGTATAAAGTTAGAAAACTTTTCTCTCACTCCTCTAACTTAACTCACGGCTGATCACCACTATCATAAATGAGGGACATGGTGTTTGTTTTATAAACAAAACACACCCCTCATCAATTATTTCAAAAATAAATAATGAAGTAATAATACATCAAATGTATTATTAAGTCCCCACATTTATAAAAAAATCACCAAGTCAATTGATGAAAGTGGGGTGGTGGCTAAGGGAGGAGAAAAAGAAGTTGGTTCGTTTCGGTCCGTGAAACGGACCCTCGTGTATCTAATCTGATAGATAAACCTTGGTATGTTTCAATATTAATATAATTAATTAATCTAATTAATTAATTATATTAAAAATAAATTCTCTAAGAAATAATATGAATAAATTAATTACCCAGTAATTTATTTAATTCACGAGACCGATTTAATTTATCCAATAAATTGAATTAGACATCCAATGTCCAATATTAACCAAGAGAGAATAAGCTAAATATAATCCGTCGTCAATTCCTGTGCCGCGACTCTGTAGGTTCGTCTTAGTTAGCATTGGGAGGATCCAATGAGTGTTAGCACCACTTAGCCAGTCTCGTGGCCCACACCGTAACCTAACTAAGAACGAATGATAGGATCATTCCAAAACCATTATGTCGTGAATACCGTATACGTATAAATCCTTCAATCATATGTCCCGGTCAAGTATTAGGGTCACGGTAAAGTCAAACCCTATTGTAACTTGACTCTATGCTTTCTGTTAATGCAAACTGAGATCATCGAGCTCTCGTGTATCAAATATAACTAGCTCTGAATGCTTTGGCCAAAGACTTATGATCTTATTTGCCATTAACCGCATAGGACATTTACCTGCTCACTAACAGGAGAAAGAATCCTATCTTGGTATTCAGTAGAGACTGCTACTTGCCCACTAAGTTGCATTTCGAGGTTGACCCCACCAACCGGCGATTGGATCGAACTACTCTAATGACTAACTTAATGTCACAAGCACATCTCCTACTGAAACCTCAAGTCAAAGGTCCACGTATACCTATCACAATCTTTCGATTCAATCATTGACAATCCCTGAGTGATTTCCATGTGACCGAATCGAGTTGAGTCGTGTTCGAGTATACTAATCCCATTAACATACCTATAACGTGTGCTCCCACTAACTGTTAGTGAAGACAGGCACTCTACATGTCAAAGTACACGTTATACAAGTCTTGTCTAAACTTACTGCCCAGTTAAGTTTTATCGACTTGCGAACTAGTTAAGCATTCGAGCTCTAAACACTTCTAGTGCCTATCTCCTTATCTACATAAGGAGTAGAATGTTCTCTCTCAAATGCAAGGACTATTATTCTATATACCAAATCACAATGCCAGTGATATACAATAATATAAAAATAATAATTGCCTTATTAAATATAATATTCATAATTACAATACAGTTGCTCTCATTCTCTCATCCTCTGAGTGGCATTCGAGGGCATATTCCTAACAATATCCCACTTGCACTCAATGCCACAAACTATGGTATTTAATACCCATACTCTCTAGATGTCTCTCTAAGACCTTCTGAGATAGTGGCTTGGTAAGCGGATCAGCAACGTTATTTGCTGTGTCTACTCTCTGCAGTGTAACATTCCCATCCCGAACCATTTCTCTAACAAAATGATATTTTCTCGCAATATGTTTGGTGTTGTGGTGAGCCCTAGGCTCCTTAACCTGTGCAACAGCTCCGTCGTTGTCACAAAACAGTGTCACGGGCTTCTCTGCGTTAGGAACCACTTGAAGTTCCTCAGTGAACTTCTTTATCCAAAAAGCTTCATTAGCAGCCTCCGTGGCTGCCTGATATTCGGCTTGACATGTAGAGATAGCAGTCGAACTTTGCTTGGCACTTCTCCAAGAAACTGCCCCACCATTCAGAGTAAAGATATACCCTGATGTGGACATCTGAGCATCCATGTCCCCCGAAAAATCTGAGTCTGTATAACCCATCACTCTTAGTTCTCCACCGCCGTATGTAAGAACCAAGTCTTTAGTCCTCCGTAGGTACTTAAGAATGTTCTTTACAGCAGTCCAATGTCATGCCCTGGATTTGACTGAAACCGACTTACTACGCTCACAGCATAGGCAATGTCCGGTCTAGTGCAAATCATTGCATACATAAGGCTACCTACTGCCGAAGCATAAGGTACCTTGCTCATTTCCTTTCTATCTTCCTCACTTTGAGGACACATCTCTAAGGAAAGTTTTGCACCATGTTGCATAGGTAGAAACCCTCTTTTAGAATCTTCCATCCTAAATCGCTTCAGGATCTTTTCTATGTAGAGGGCTTGGGAAAGACCTAACATTCTTTTCGCTCTATCCCGGTAGAGACGAATACCCAGAATATAGGTAGCTTATCCCAAGTCTTTCATTGAGAACTCTTTAGAAAGCCAAGCTTTCACAGGCGAGCATTCCTACGTCATTTCCTATAAGTAGAATGTCATCTACATATAGTATTAAGAACACAATTTTGCTCCCACTAACCTTCTTGTAAATACAGGCTCCTCTTCATTTGGACAAAATCAAACTCTTTGACTGTCTCGTTAAAACGAAGATTCCAACTCCGTGAAGCTTGCTTCATCCATAAATGGCACGTGAAGTTTGCATACTTTATGAATATTGGTTTGAGATATGAATCCCTTAGGTCGCTCCATGTAAATCTCTTCGAGGAATCCATTTAGGAATGCCGTTTTCACATCCATTTGCCATATTTCATAATCTAAGTGGGCTGCTATGGCAAGCATCATGCGAATAGACTTAATCATAGCTACAGGCGAGAAGGTCTAGAAGTAATCGATTCCTTCTCTTTGGGAATAACCCTTTGCCACTAGCCTGGCCTTATAGGTATCAACCTTGCCGTCTCCATCAGTCTTTCTTTTATAGATCCATTTGTTTCCAATAGGCACTATGCCTTTAGGACGATCTACTAAAGTCCAGACCTGATTAGCATGCATTGAGTCTATCTCGGCTTCCATAGCTTCTTGCCACTTTGTGGAGTCAACATCTACCATAGCTTGGTCGTATGTAGAAGGATCATTCTCTTGACTACTTTCTGTCATCTCATGGACACCCAGTTCTTCTTGATGCAGATAGCCATACCTCTCAGGTAATTGAGAAATTCTACTAGACTTGCGAGGTTGTGTTTTTATTTCAAAAGGTTGGGTTCTAATATCTTGCATAGGTGTCTCATTTGGTATTTCTTTTATTTCTTCCATAGAAATATTTCTACCTACCCCTCCTTCCTGAATAAACTGATCTTCCAGGAAGTGTGCTTGTATAGCAACGATGATCCTATGATCTTCATGCATGTAGAATAGATATCCCATGGAATCCCCTGGATATCCTATGAAACGACCTTTCACAGACCTAGCTTCCAATTTCTCTACTTTAGTCTTCTTGACATAAGCAGGGCATCCCCAAATCCTAATGTGATTAAGACTTGGTTTCCTACCTCTCCACATCTCATGGGGAGTCTTAGGAACGGATTTGGAAGGACATCTGTTCAAGATATGCACAGCAGTAAGGAGTGCATAACCCCACAGATAAATCGGTAGATCAGTATAGTTAAACATGGAGCGAACCATGTCCAACAAGGTTCGGTTCCTTCTTTCTGATACACCATTTAATTGTGGAGTAGCTGGAGGAGTGAATTGTGACACTATTCCTAGTTCTTTTAAGAACTCATCAAATTCGGTACTCATGTACTCACCACCCGATCGGCAAGAGTCTTAACACGGTTACTGTTTGATTTTTAACTAGGGCTTTAAATTCCTTGAATTTATCAAAAGCTTGACTTATGTTTCATTAAGTACGAATCCATACAGTATGGTCATCGGTGAATGTAATGAAATCTCAAAACCGTCTCGTGCCACTTCAAAAGGGCCACGAGGCGTCGGTATGGATCAATCCAAGTTTTTCAATGACTCTTTCAAAAGTCCTGCGAAGGGTAACTTAGTCATTTTGCCTTGAAGGCAAGATTCACAAGTTGGATAGGGATTTGATCCCAATGGACCCGTAAGCCCATCTTTCTCCATTTTATGAACCTTGGTCTGACCGATATGACCAAGTCTAAGATGCCACTTAAGTGCTTGGTTCGTTTCATCCCTACCACGCTTCCTAGTTATAGTGTTCACAGTTGTCTTATTCTTTAAATTTAAATGGTATAAACCATTTAATAATGTAGCAGTACAACTAATTTATTTCGAAATAAATACGACAGACCCATCTCCAATAAAGAAGTGAAATCCCTTTCGGTCCATTACCGCAATTGATACAATATTCTTGTGCCCCTTGGGCAAAACAAGTACATCTTCTAAAGTGAGAATAAAACCAGATTCTAAATCCAACATAAGGGATCCGATATCAGAAGCCTCGACACTATGCCCACTTCCGACGGTGACCATCACCTCCCCTGAATCCAGCTTCCTACTTCGTTCCAGATCCTGATTCATTGTACAAATGTGAGAACTCGCACTTAATCAAGTATCCAAGAAGTAGAATATACAGTTACAGAACAATTTGTTTCTAAAACTAATAGTTCCGTACCTGACGGCGCATTACGGTCAAGCTTTGGACAGTACCTCTTCCAGTGGCCTAGCTCACCGCAGTTGAGGCATACATCCGTTTTCTTATCCCCCTTACTCTTTTGAACCATTGGGGCCTTGCCCTTTCCCTTATCGATCTTGGCTATTGGACCTAACTGCTTCTTATTCTTTTTCTTCTTATTCTTGGACTTCCAAGTCCCAGAAGAAATCACAAGTGCAGCTTTCTTTCCCTTTATCTTCATATGAGACTGGGCAGTCGTCAGTTTGTTCATTAGCCCAGCTAAGTTACATGCAATCTCATTGCAGTTGAAGTTCATGACAAATTGTGAAAAGGAGTCAGGAAGTGACTGCAGGATAAGGTCAGTTTGGAGAGATGCATGCATCTGAAAATCAAGAGCTTCCAATCTCTCAATCATCGAGATCATCTTGAGGACATGGTCCCCAACCCTCTCTCCTTCCTTCATCCTGGCGCCGAATAATTGCTTCGATATCTCATATCTAGCAGTTCGGCTATGCTCTCCATAGAGCTTAGCCAGGTGCGATAAGATGGCTCTTGAAGACGTCATCTTTTCATGGGCATGTTGAAGCTCATTGGTCATTGAGCCTAACATGTACCCTCGCACTCTTATGTCGTCTTTTACCCATTTCTCATGGGCATCGACATCTTCCTGATTGGCTCGGGTTCTTGCGGGGAGCTGGGATGTCCGCCTCCAAGACGTATCCCAAGATTTCCATAGTTAGAACAATCCTCAAGTTCCGGCCATCACATAGTTCGGACTACCGGTCGGGCGTTCTTTTCAAGTAGTATAACGAGTGGGTTCATTGTCATATTGAGAGTTTTGTTAAGCTGAGAGAATAATTTGAGATTCGTTAGTGATTGTTTAATTATGATCCGAGTAAAGAATTTAAGGACTTTCTTTATTCATAACTCGGCTCCCACTATTTTATCGGCATTTACACACTCCCATGTTAAATCCTAAGTCTTAGGTGACTTCATAGTGGTGATCGATTTCTTTACAAAGTTTAATAGAGGGCAACCCATACGGTTTATATTCTATTATTCTTTATAAAGTGGTGTCTAATACCAACCCATCTAATGGATGATTCGATCTTCTTTTACCCCTAGTTCACTTGCCCTCAACCCATTCGGTTTCTATGGCTCATTTGAACTATCTAAGTTTAAACCATCAACTCCTATTAGTCGACAATTGAATCTTACCGCAACCCATACGGTTTATAGGGGTTTGATTTGTCACAACCAAAGGCATTTAATGCACTCTAGGAATTTATCAACTTTCCCCAAAAATATTACCCCGACATACTCGGAAGAATAATATTCCGGTTTAGATTTCAATTTTCCATGAGTTTGACGGAGGGTAGGAAACCTCGTAACCTTTATAACTTAGTGTTTGTAAGTGGGAGTATTAACGCGATTATATGTTACACTTTGCACATTAATCCGTTTATAAGCGCGGTTTGTCGGTTTGTTTGTTTGTCATACAATATGAAAACATACACAACCTAAAACTAACAACATGCGATTCATGGACCGTTCCTAGAACAAAAACATCGTAATCTAATTACATGTCTTCGGTCTTGAATCTTCGTCTTCTCGAGCGGATCTTCCTCCGGTCTTCGTCATTACAAATAAATTTTACATTTGAAAAATTGCATCCTATACAAATTTTCTAGTAAAATAAATAGGCTCAAAACGGCCTTTACAACCCAATCGAACAAAACAAACGATTCAAAACTAGGTCCATGAACTACATCCCCATTCAAAATTAATGCAACAATTACATTAAAATAAATGGCAATAATGATTAATCTAAAATTGATCTAATCAACAAAAATAATCCATCAATTAGAATTAATCCAATTAATTCACTTAACCGTTAATTTTAATTTGCTCCGGACAAAATAAATATTTCATTAAATTAATTCCCTTAAAATAAATTACCATAATTATATTTTAGTCAAATTAAATCTAATTTAATTTGCGGAAAATTAATTTACCGAACGAAATATAAAAACGAGTCGGAAAACACAAGGCAGCCAAGCCCGTGGCCAGTCATTGACCGGCCAGCCCAAATTATTCAATTTGACCGGCCAGCTGACAGACCAATTTCAAATTAACGATTTTTACCGGCTCATTTTTTTTTCGTCCCGAATCCAAAAAAAATATTTTTCTAATTTTTATATTACACAATTAAATCAGTTTTTCAAAATAAAAATAGATTTATATTGTAATATAAAATCATGAAAAATAATTTTTAGATGAACAATTAAACATCAACAATTAAAACAATTATGATTCTAAATCATAAAAATAATCAAGCATTCCAAATGCAAATATCGAATATACGATTGCATAAACCTTGCTCCGATACCACTGATGGAATTCGGTGATTAAAAACGAGTTACGCAGCGGAAATAAACCGGTCAAACCGGATAAAAACCAAACCCCAAAACCGGATCGATCAAGCATCGTATAAACGAATATAAATATACGAAGATAAATTAAGAAATCATACCCTCGTAGACCTTTGATAATATCTTCTTGATTCCGAGTACGATCACGAATCCAATCGAACAAGCTTTTGAAAATTCCCGAGCACCGAAAACACCGTGCCTCTACGTATCACGCTCGGAAGATGACCGGAAAATATTTCTATCAATTTATACTCTAAGTATACGGCTAGAAATTGATAGAATTAACTTATATATATTTTTATAAATACTCTAAGTATTTTATAAAAATTGTTTTCTCTCAAAATACACTTAGAACTCAAAATGTATAAAGTTAGAAAACTTTTCTCTCACTCCTCTAACTTAACTCACGGCTGATCACCACTATCATAAATAAGGGACATGGTATTTGTTTTATAAACAAAACACACCCCTCATCAATTATTTCAAAAATAAATAATGAAGTAATAATACATCAAATGTATTATTAAGTCCCCACATTTATAAAAAAAAATCACCAAGTCAATTGATGAAAGTGGGGTGGTGGCTAAGGGAGGAGAAAAAGAAGTTGGTTCGTTTCGGTCCGTGAAACGGACCCTCGTGTATCTAATCTGATAGATAAACCTTGGTATGTTTCAATATTAATATAATTAATTAATCTAATTAATTAATTATATTAAAAATAAATTCTCTAAGAAATAATATGAATAAATTAATTACCCAGTAATTTATTTAATTCACGAGACCGATTTAATTTATCCAATAAATTGAATTAGACATCCAATGTCCAATATTAACCAAGAGAGAATAAGCTAAATATAATCCGTCGTCAATTCCCCGTGCCGCGACTGCAGGTTCGTCTTAGTTAGCATTGGGAGGATCCAATGAGTGTTAGCACCACTTAGCCGTCTCGTGGCCCACACCGTAACCTAACTAAGAACGAATGATAGGATCATTCCAAAACCATTATGTCGTGAATACCGTATACGTATAAATCCTTCAATCATATGTCCCGGTCAAGTATTAGGGTCACGGTAAGTCAAACCCTATTGTAACTTGACTCTATGCTTTCGTTAATGCAACCGAGATCATCGAGCTCTCGTGTATCAAATATAACTAGCTCAATGCTTTGGCCAAAGACTTATGATCTTATTTGCCATTAACCGCATAGGACATTTACCCGCTCACTAACAGAGAAAGAATCCTATCTTGGTATTCGGTAGATCGCTACTTGCCCACTAAGTTGCATTTCGAGGTTGACCCCACCAACCGGCGATTGGATCGAACTACTCTAATGACTAACTTAATGTCACAAGCACATCTCCCATCAAACCTCAAGTCAAAGGTCCACGTATACCTATCACAATCTTTCGATTCAATCATTGACAATCCCCGAGTGATTTCCATGTGACCGAATCGAGTTGAGTCGTGTTCGAGTATACTAATCCCATTAACATACCTATAACGTGTGCTCCCACTAATCGTTAGTGAAGACAGCACTCTACATGTCAAAGTACACGTTATACAAGTCTTGTCTAAACTTACTGCCCAGTTAAGTTTTATCGACTTGCGAACTAGTTAAGCATTCGAGCTCTAAACACTTCTAGTGCCTATCTCCTTATCTCCATAAGGAGTAGAATGTTCTCTCTCAAATGCAAGGACTATTATTCTATATACCAAATCACAATGCCAGTGATATACAATAATATAAAAATAATAATTGCCTTATTAAATATAATATTCATAATTACAATACAGTTGCTCTCATTCTCTCATCCTCTGAGTGGCATTCGAGGGCATATTCCTAACAATTATCTAGATCAATATTGTAAAGGCCAGTATATAACTTTCCAGCACCATAAAGCAAGTCATCAAAGAATACGAATAATTTCATTCTTAATCAGAAAGTTGTAACCTTCACAATCTAATGTAGAAACTGAAATAATATTTTTGTTCAAGCTGCAACATAATAGCAATTGTTCAAAACTAACAAACGCCCATTGGGTAGAACTAGATCGTAAGTTCCAACGGCTAGTGCAGTAACTCTTGATCCATTGCCGACTCTTAGATTCACTTCCCATTTCTTCAGCTATTTACTGCTTCTCAACCCCTACACATTTATACAAATATAAGATCCACATCCAGTATCCATACCCAGTAGTTATAAGTAGATAAGTTAACTTCTATAACAAATATACATGTGGCAGTCTCACTACCCTTGGTACGCTTTAGCTCTTCCAAGTAAACCTTGTAATTTCTTTTCCAGTATCCTGGTTTATTGCAATGATGGTAATTTCCATCTTCGAGAGCTTTTGCCTTGAAAACCGGCTTAGTTGGGTCTCTAGCTTTGCCAACTTTTGCTTTATCTTTGCCTTTGCCTTTATTCTTGAAGGTCTTCCCTTTACTTACCATCAGCACGTGGCTTGGTTTCTTCTTAATATTTTGCTCAGCCATTTTAAGCATCCCATGCAGCTCAGTAATGTACCTCTCCATCTTATTCATATTATAGTTCATAATGAACTGATAGAAGCTATCGGGTAATGAGTTTAGGATCACATTCATGGAGTGCTCATTAGAAAGTGGAAAACCAAGTCTATCAAGATAATCAATATGTCCTTTCATCTTGAGTACATAAGCGCCTACAGATGGCCCCTCAACCATCCTGCAAGCATACAAGGCTTGAAAGGTATCATACCTCTCTTGCCTAGCGTGCTCCGAGAAAGTTTCCTTGAGGTGAGCATTAAGCTCATAGGCTTCCATTTCTTCTAGATTCTTCTGAAGTTATGGACAAATGGTAGCCAACATAAGACAACTGACACCAATGGAATCATCACATTGTTTCTTCCATTTTCTTTTGTTGCTTTGTTAGCATTGTCAGCAGGCTCATCAGGAATTTCTTCCTAAAAAACATACAACTTTTTCTCTTGCTTGAGAACTTTCTCAAGCTCCGGATCCAATCCAGATAGTTGCTGCTGTTTTCTTTGAGCTTACCCTTCTCAAAGACGGATCACAGTGAAATGGTGGATGTGTTGTTTGATGCCATTCTATTATCTACAAAATTCAATATGCAAAGTATTTAATCACATTTATATTTCTCAAAAAATACTCCCACTAAAACAAGATACCCTCAATTTTACAACATTTGTAATTTTAGTGGGCTAAGACCCCATTTTACATAATTCCAAACTCAGCTTTGGCATGACACCTAAAATTGAGCTACTTTAGGTGGATAACAATTTATCGACTACATTATATGTAACTCTTAGATTATACTTATGGGATTTGGCATCTTAAGCCCAAGCATGTTATAATCCCATCTTATGCCTTAAGGTTCAAAACTATTTTGAATTCTTAGTCCACTAAAACACATATGCATCACCATTACCTATCCTACCTTACTAAGATAATCCATGCACCCAACTTTGGCATGACCTGTTCAAGATGATCAGAGTATTGATATGTGTTTTAATTGAATGGCATTAAAATTTTAACCAGGGGTTTTATCCTATGTTTCATTTCTATGTTGGCTAATATACATCTAAACATACATTTTTTTCTACATTTAAACATACATCGCATCACATACATGCATAAATTTAATCGCATGACATAATAAAGCATAAGACCGTATATAGAATGACCATAATCCTAACGTGATTTTCATGAGTCAATATGAAAATCACAAAGGTCAATCTATGTAATATCCACACTTTTCATTTCCGTTTATTCCAAATGTTGTGATCTATCGGTACTCTATACGACTTTTGCGTATCTCATATTATATATTGTACTCATTCTAATATCGTGATGCTTGAGCTATTTATTGATGTTCGTTTCCGAATGTATCATATTGGGTGGATATTTGTATGTCTCGTCATGTCACTATTGGTTAGAACAGTACTGCTGGTTACTGAGCATAACATACATTATGCTTAGTACTTAGCGTATGTTATTTCATCTGTGTAGTTGGTCAGTAGTCTCTGGAGTCATCTTTGCGTACGCTATCTGTAGGATATAATGTACGTAAAGGTTCATTACGTATGCTATCCCAGCTCCTCAACGTATGTAATGATACATGGGCAACAGGTCAGTAAGCACTGAATATTCTCTTACGTACACTAACATCAGAATGTAGTTGTACGCTAGCAGCCCTTAGGTACGCTGAACCTGCCATGTAACGTACGTAATGTTACCTATTCATCGAGACAGTGGGTTCTGTGGGGTTCGATGCGTACGCAATGCAGATTCCTTAACATACGTTAAATTGTTAACGTATGTAATGCCTATGGTGTTGCGTACGTAATGATATTCAACTATATAAGTGGACTTTAGTCCTGATTTCGCCAATTTTTCATCTTCTTCTCCCCGACGATTTGGCGACTTAGTTCGAGGGTGAAGGTGGATTAAGGCCAGATATCATCACCCATCCATATTTTTGAGTTCCTATCAAGAAGTAATCAACATCCTAGCATCTTTCACCGTTTGAATCGAGGTAAATCGGCTTGACCCCTAATTTTGCGAATTTCGGGGAATTTTCTTGTGATTCCATCTTCTTATTCCGATTCGGCCTAGATTGTTGTTAGATTATGGTTGTATACTCGAAATCATTTGTTATTCTTGTAGTTTTGTGGAACAAATTCGTGAATTCTTCCGTTATTCAATTATGTTGGATTGTGCCCTCGTAGTGTCCGACGAATTTTTCCTACGGGTAGAACTTAGGATGGTTTCCTATATTTCCATAGTGTTGTGTTTGATTATGTGTCGTTGTGATTTAGGAACGAACCTATGAAGGGAGTTGGACCAAAAACCTTTCCTTTCACCGTTTCCTTCACGTCGTGTTATTCGAGGCGAGTACATGTATTACATTACATTGTTTGTGTTACAGATTCGATATGAATGATGAATTGTGATAACATGTGTGTTTTGTTGTTCTTCCACCCGGGGACGGTTTGACGGGACCTTTGGGGATCGATATTAATGGGTAAGGCCGGGGAAGTGGTTTCCCACCTGGGTACGGTCCGACGGGACCTCTGAGGGTCGATACTAATGGGTACGGCTGCAGGGTTACCAAGTGTGAATTATCATGGTGTTGAGATGTGATGACCTGGTTTTCATGATAATGATGTTTTGATGCAAACGTGATATTCCGGAATATTGTTTACAAAAATGCTTTCTAAATGTGATGATATTGTTGAATCTTATCTGTATATAATGTCGTGTACTTGTGTACTTGCACTAGCTACTCGAATGCTAACCTCTTAAATGGGGGAAATACGTTTCATGCATTCTCGGTCTTTATCTAAGAGAATATTTAATTCATTTGTCACATGTTTTGCATATTTATTCACGCTATGGTTATGCAAATGTTGTCTAATTACTTTATATTGTAGATAATGTGGTGTGTCGTGTCACACAGAGGATCACATTATCGGTTCCTTATATAGTAATAATTAGTTCACAACCTATATAATATTAGACCGTTATGTGAGAGGTTGTAATACATGCTTGAGATTGGTTGGTCTCGACCATTAGCATATATTAGCGTATTCGGTATATGTTGAACAGGATCGAGGTGAGATAGATTCTTCTGTACTGACTATAAGAAGAACGCACATCTCGGACAATTATTATTTCTTAATTCTAGTGATTAATATTTAATTATATACACTTAATATTTATTTCTTTGATTTATCATGGGTGAGAGCCACAATGATTGACTCAAAATGCTCGATATTTTGGGCAATATTATTATTTATATAATAATTAATATTATAGATAGAAATCATGTCCCAACCAGTCGGGTTGATCATGTCCCTTGAGGCAATCGAAAGGATTATTATATTAAACCCTGCAGGTGGAATTAATTTTCCGATATAATAATAAAGCTCGAGTGGTATACTCATGTATAATACATTAATTAATTAAAAACTGTCAGTAGATTAAATTAATTAATGGACATGGAATATCTTAAACACGGGAAATAATTAATTCAAAAGGGAGCCCAATTTCGTAATTTAGAATTTTGGTCGGAAGTGCAATATCAACCTTTTAATGGACTAAGTTTATATTAATAGAGTCATTATATTAGGAAGAGTCCTAATATTGGAAATATGATCTCTATTGGGAGTCCTTACCTTATCCTCCTTAAGGTCCCTAGAGTAGCCCAAAACACCTATAAATAAGACTTCATGGGGGCCTATTTTTTTAACTCTTCTTTGGCACAAAAATTTCGATCTTCTTCTGTAATTTGTGTTTAATTGTGGATCTTGACTTGTGTCTTGGATTCCACAATTTAGCTAACACAATATTTTTCTAAATACACAAATATTCAAGAAAAATAGAGAGAAAATTAGTAAGGTAATTTTTGGAAGAAAAAATGGCTCGGCCGACCCATATCACAGTCCAAGCAGTCCGGTAGATTGTTGGCCACACGACAGCCGGACATAGGCGGGATATACTCTAGAAGATCTTGAAATAGAAACACAAGAAGATCAAAGAGGTGTTGATCGATCCAAAAGGGAATTTTCTACCACTTCACTTCAAATGCATGAATTACCAATTTGTGTGCGTAAATACATATATTTAAATTATTAATTAATATGTTTAATTAATTAATTAATTGACAAGCCTAAATAGATCCGCTATTACGTTGGTTAGTTTATAAAACCGAATCTATTTTCTTTTCAATTTAATTAATTTGTGATTAATTTGCTAGCAATTTAAATATTCATATGGTATGATGTTTGGAATATTTTGCTAGAAATTGTCTTACAGGTGAATATGGTACAATTATCATGGCTATGTGATTTTTTATTTATTTACGCGTTTTGGTAATTGGCCCGATTTTGAGGCATGTATAAAGTTTTTCCCGTGAGAAAATCCACATGTAGAATATGACTTTTTTTTCCTTGAAAAATTTGATGTAAATTCGATGTATTTTAATTCTTGTAAAATTGTAATCGAATTGGAATACACAAATACCGAAGGAAAAGAAGTCCAGCGCGAAAAGAGTCCTGATCGGACAAACCGAGCGAGACCAGGCTGCTGTCGATCGGGACTCGGCCAATGCAGGCGGTCTCGGCCGAATCTGGCCTGCCGCGCGTCGGCCAGGGGCAGGGTGCCGGGCCGCGGGTCGGGTCGGGCAGCGGGTCGGGCTTTTGTCCGGGCAGATTCGTTCGGTGTATGGTCTTATTCATTTATCCACCGTTCGTTGCGTCTGTTGGAGCACAATAATTTTAATTTGGAAATTTCTTGTGCAATTAATTTTGCATGGAAGAAAGTTTCTAAATTTGGCAATTTTTGTGCCCCAACCGGGAGGAGGTGACGAGATGCTTGAAGCATTGAGAGCAAAAGAGCCAAAAAATTTCTCATTACTCAAAAACGAGGAATAAAAGCCATGATAATTGGATTTAATTATCCAATTTTTTTTTAATGTTGGTTTTTACTGTTTTGATGAATGACATGTATGGATGTATGCGTGATATGTTTCTTGCATGTTAGGACGAGAAAATTAAAAACCTTAATTTTTCAAAATAACTAAGTGATTTTAATAATTGATTTTTCAAAATCAAATTGACCTCCATAATTGGTTTAAATTCTGAAATAATTAGTATGTGCGTTGATATTAGAGTCTTCCTCCACATCGGATGTGCTGATTATTGGCTCACTAGTTTTAAACTTCAAATAGATAGTAAAAAGGTGAATATTATTTTTTATAATAGGACCTCTCCATCTGTATGACTATTATCATTAAATAATAGTCTAAGGTTTGTTAAATTATGGTGTTCACTTACGTATATTAATTAATAAGCTCCCCATCAGAGTCTATATTAATTTAATACATGACCAAGAGGAACGTCCACACTAACGTGGCTTGCATGTGTGGTTTTTTCGAGGTGTTGGTTGACTGCATATATATGTGTTTGAAGGTTTTTCAATATACTTTGCGTCGAATTATGTGATGAATGGTGTTTTAATTTTATTCTCAGATGTCTTTCAATCCACTAGCTGTTATTCTCAAAGAAAATAAACTTGATGGCACTAACTTTGCTGACTGGAAAAGAATCTTGACATTGTCCTGACTGCCGAGGGGCATAAATTTGTTTTAACTGAGAAACCCTCTGGAACCAGAACTGGATGCCACTCCTAAAGATTTAACTGAATTCCGAAAATGAAAAAAGTCTGATGAGATGGCTCGCTGTTACATTTTGGCTTCACTGACAAATGTATTGCAGCATCAGCATCATACGATGGCCTCAGCTGCGGAAATGATGAAAAATCTCACTGAGATGTTTGGTTATCAGAACCGGGCGGCTAGGCAAAATGCAATGAGGGTGTTGATGACAACCCTAATGTCTGAAGGGACTCCAGTAAGGGATCATGTTCTGAAAATGATGTCTCATTTGAACGAACTGAGCATACTGGGGGCCACTATCGATGCCGAGTCGCAAATCGATATTATCTTGGGCAGCTTGTCAAGAAGCTTTGAGCAGTTCCACCTTAACTACATATGAATCGTAGGACTTACACTTTTGCGGAACTTCTGACAGAGCTTCAATCTGCCGAAGGTCTCTTCAAACAAGGTTATCATCAAATTCTTGCGGCAACCGGTGCTAGTTCTTCAAAAACTAAATGGGGAAAGAAGAAAAAACAGGTTGCCAGAAGCAAGTGGCAACCTTCAAAGCTAAGGGCAAGGCTCCTCAGTCCAAGGCTCCTCATTCCGAGGCAAACAAAAAGCCGTAGGGCTAATGCTATAAATGTGGTCTGAAGGGGCATTTCAAGAGTGACTGCCCTAAGAAAGGTACGTCCCATGCACTAGTAGTCAAAACATGTTTGGCTGCCTATTCTATCACTTCGTGGATAGTAGATTCGGGCTCCACTGATCATGTTTGTTATGACTCGCAGGGGTTCCAAGTAACCAAAGTAGTTAGTGCGGATGAGATTACTATTAACTGGGGCGACTATTCCAGGCTGAAGGCTGTTGCAGTGGGAGTCGTGCAGTTAAAAATTAATGATAGGATTCTAGTCCTAAATAATGTGTTATTAGTACATGATTTTAGAATGATTTTAATTTCAGTTTCTAAATTGCGTTGTGATGGATATTCAGTTTCTTTTGGAGATAATGCAGTTATTAAAAGAAATGGTGAATGTGTTTGCACGAGTACTTATAATGAAGGACTTTATATCATTAATACTGCGCCAACTCCCTTGTATAATTATAAATCGCTTAATTCTTTGACTAATCCTAATAAAAGAAAAGAACTTTCGAGCACAAATCAAACATATTTGTGGCCTTTACGATTGGGTCATATTAATCTTAGAAGGATTCAAAGATTGGTGAGCGATGGCCCATTGGATTCGCTCCAAGTTGAGTCATTTCCAATCTGCGAATCATGTCTGGAAGGGAAAATGACTAAAAGGGATTTCCAAAGCAAAGGAAATCGTGCACAAAATATGTTGGAATTGGTACACACCGATGTATGTGGCCCAATGAACATCCAGGCTAAGGGTGGTTTCGAATACTTCATCACGTTTATAGATGATTATTCGAGATATGGATACATCTATTTGATGCGACGTAAGTCTAAATCTTTTGATAAGTTAAAAGAATTCAAGGCTGAAATGGAGAAGCGTCATGGACAGAGTATCAAGTCACTACGATCTGATCGTGGTGGCGAATATCTTAGTGGAGAGTTTTTGGATTTCTTGGCATATGAGGGGATTACTTCCCAGCTCACTGCGCCTAGTACACCACCACAAAATGGTGTTGCTGAATGAAGGAATCGTACTTTATTAGAGATGGTTAGGTCAATGATGAGTTATTCTGATTTGCCTATTTCGTTTTGGGGATACGCCTTGGAAACAGCGGCGTACATTCTAAACCCGGTGCCTTCAAAATCAGTTCCAAAAACACCCACAGAATTGTGGAATGGGTGCAAGCCCAGTCTAGGACATGTTCGGATTTGGGGTTCACCAGCACACGTGCTGAATAAGGAAGCTGATAAGTTGGCATCTCGTACAGAAGTACGAGTGTTTGTAGGATATCCGAAGGGAATGAAGGGTGGCTTATTCTACAGTCCTAAAGATCAGAAGGTCATTGTCAGCACCAATGCCCGGTTCTTAGAGGAGGACTATGTAATAAGCCACAAGCCCAGGAGTGAGGTCATTCTAGAGGAACATAGGGGCGAGATTTCGACAATACCAATTGTACAAATACCTAGTGTACCACGTATCGACACTATTGTGGACATGCAAACTAAGGACACGCCTCGTCGTAGTGGGATGGTTGTTCGTCAACTTAATCGTTTCATTGGTGTGGGAGCATCTTCGGACCACTTTCCGGACCATGATGAAACAGATCCATGTACGTACAAGCAGGCAGTTCAAGACAAGGATGCTAAATCCTGCCAAACAGCAATGGAATCTAAAATGGGATCTATGGATTCTAATCAAGTGTGAGAGCTAGTAGAGCCACCCAATGGGGTAAAACCCATTGGAAGTAAGTGGGTCTACAAGCATAAGAGAGGATCTAAAAGGAAGGTTGAAACCTTCAAAGCAAGGCTTGTTGTGAAAGGTTACACTCAGAAGGAGGGCATCGACTACGATGAGACCTTTTCGCCAGTAGCCATGCTTAAATCGATCCGGATTCTCTTAGCTATAGCTGGACATTTGGATATGGAGATTTGGCAGATGGATGTCAAGACTGCATTCTTAAAAGGGAGTCTTGATAAGGAAATATATATGCGCCAACCTGAGGGATTCATTGCTGAAGGAGAGGAGCACTTAGTGTGCAAGCTTAAAAGAGCCATTTATGGTCTCAAGCAAGCATCAAGGTCTTAGAACATGCGATTTGATGAGGTCATTCAATCGTATGGTTTTGAATAGTGTCCTAGTGAGGTTTGTGTATACAAAAAGTGTGATGGAAACGTGCTAGTGTTTCTTGTACTGTACGTAGATGATATACTTCTAATTGGAAACAATGTGAAGGTATTATCAGACGTAAGAGTATGGCTGTCTGAGCAATTTGATATGAAGTATTTGGGAGAAGCTGGGCACATCCTTGGTATTAGGATCTTTAGAGATCGCAAGAAAAGGATGTTGTGCTTATCTCAGGCATCCTATATCGATATGGTGCTAAAGCGATTTAGTATGGAGATTTCCAAGAAAGCTTTCTTACCTTACAGGCATGGAATTCAGCTATCTAAGGTTATGTGTCCTAGGACACAGAAGGAGATAGATGACATGAAGCTGGTCCCTTATGCTTCGGTAGTGGGAAGCCTCATGTATGCTATGCTTTGCACTAGGCCTGATATCTATCATGCTGTAGGCATGGTGGTGAGATATCAGTCGAACCCAGGAACGGGACATTAGATTGTTGTCAAGCATATACTCAAGTACCTGAGAAGGACTAGGGAGCATATGTTTGTATATCAATCGGATACACTTTGTCCTTTGGGTTACACTGACTCAGATTTCAGTACGGACAAACAAAAGTCGAAATCAACTTCCGGATATGTTTTCACTTTGGGAGGTGGAGCCATCAGTTGGAGGAGTGTGAAGAAGAAATGCATAGCGGACTCTACCATGGAAGCCGAGTATGTAGTAGCCTCAGAGGCAGCTGAAGAGGCGTATGGCTCAAGTACTTCCTAAAGGATTTGGGTGTGATTCCTAATTTTCCTAGGAGTATTACACTTTATTGTGATAATACCGGTACTGTTGCAAATTCGAAGGAACCACGGGCCCACAAATCAAGAAAACATATCAAGTGCAATATCATATCATTCGAGATTTTGTGAAGAGAGGGAAGATTATTGTCTCCAAGATAGCATCTGAAGACAACCTAGCTGATCCTTTCACGAATGGGTTTCCCTCAAAGTCATTGAAGGGCATGTGGAAGGAATGGGGTTGAGATGTATGGCAGCATTGCTTTGAGTATAAGTGGGAGATAGACAGACATAGTCTAGATAGTATACTTCAAAAGCATGCTTTGAGTATAAGTGGGAAATTGTTAGGGTTGTATACATCAAAACATACTTTATGCATGTATTACCTAATTTCCCGGTCTTTATCTAAGAGAATATTTAATTCATTTGTCACATATTTTGCATATTTATTCACGCTATGGTTATGCAAATGTTGTCTAATTACTTTAGATTGTAGATAATGTGGTGTGTCGTGTCACACAGAAGAGCACATTATCGGTTCCTTATATAGTAATAATTAGTTCACAACCTATATAACATTAGACCGTTATGTGAGAGGTTGTAATATATGCTTGAGATTGGTTAGTCTTGATCATTAGCATATATTAGTGTATTCGGTATACGTTGAATAGGATCGAGGTGAGATAGATTCTTCTGTACTGACTATAAGAAGAACGTATATCTCAGACAATTATTATTTCTTAATTCTACTGATTAATATTTAATTATATATATTTAATATTTATTGCTTTGATTTATCATGGGTGAGAGCCAAAATGATTGACTCAATATGCTCGATATTTTGGGCAATATTATTATTTATATAATAATTGATATTATAGCTAGAAATCGTGTCCCGACCAGTCGCGTTGGTCATGTCCCTTGAGGCACTCGAAAGGATTATTATATTAAACCCTGCAGGTGGAATTAATTTTCCGATATAATAATAAAGCTCGAGTGGTATACTCATGTATAAAACATTAATTAATTAAAAAATATCAGTAGCTTAAATTAATTAATGGACATGGAATATCTTAAACACGGGAAATAATTAATTCAAAAGGGAGCCCAATTTCGTAATTTGGGATTTTGGTAGGAAGTGCAATATCAACCTTTTAGTGGACTAAGTTGATATTAATAGAGTCATTATATTAGGAAGAGTCCTAATATTGGAAAGATGATCTCTATTGGGAATCCTTACCTTATCCTCCTTAAGGTCCTTAGAGTAGCCCAAAACACCTATAAATAAGACTTCATGGGGGCCAATTTTTTTAACTCTTCTTTGGCACAAAAATTTCGATCTTCTTCTCTAATTTGTGTTTGTGGATCTTAACTTATGTCTTGGATTCCACAATTTAGCTAACACAATATTTTTCTAAATACACAAATATTCAAGAAAAATAGAGAGAAAATTAGTAAGGTAATTTTTGGAAGAAAAAGTAGCTCGGTCGACCTATATCACAGTCCAAGCAGTCCGGTAGATTGTTGGCCACACGACATCTGGACATAGGCAGGATATACTTTAGAAGATCTTGAGGTAGAAACACAAGAAGATCGAAGAGGAGTACGTGAAGTAGCTTGATCGATCCAAAACAGAATTTTCTACCACTTCGCTTCAGAGGTATGAATTACCAATTCTACTACGTAAATACATATATTTAAATTGTTAATTAATCTATTTAATTAATTAATTGACAAGCCTAAATAGATCCGCTATTTACGTTGGTTAGTATAAAAAACCGAATCTATTCGATTGATCAACCTCGCTTCCGCCGCGTTTTATATTCCAACAATTGGTATCGGAGCCGGTTTTTAAGTTTTGTTCAATTTAATTAATTTGTGATTAATTTGCTAGCAATTTAAATCTTCATATGGTATGATGTTTGGAATATTTTGCTAGAAATTGTCTTGCAGGTGAATATGGTCCAATTATCATGGCTATGTGATTTTTTATTTATTTACGCGTTTTGGTATTTTGGCCCGGTTTTGAGGCATGTATAAAGTTTTTCCCGTGAGAAAATCCACGGGTAGAATAGGACTTTGTTTTTTTTTCCTTGTAAAATTTGATGTAAATTCGTTTAATTCTTGTAAAATTATAATCGAATTGGAATACACAAAGTACCGAAGGAAAAGAAGTCCAGCACGAAAATGAGTCCTAATCGGACGAACCGACCGAGTCCAGGCTGCTGCCGATCGGGACTCGGCCAATGCAGGTGGTCTCGGCCGAATCTGGCCTGCCGCGCGTCGGCCAGGGGCAGGGTGCCGGGCCGAGGGTCGGGTCGGGCAGCGGGTTGGGTTTTTGTCCGGGCAGGTTTGTTCGGTGTATGGTCTTATTCATCTATCCGCCGTTCGTTGCGTCCGTTGGAGCACAATAATTTTAATTTGGAAATTTCTTGTGCAATTAATTTTGCATGGAAGAAAGTTTCTAAATTTGGCAATTTTTGTGCCCCAACCGGGAGGAGGTGATGAGATGCTTGAAGCATTGGCAGCAAAAGAGCCAAAGATTTTCTCGTTACTAAAAAATGAGGAATAAAAGCCATGATAATTAGATTTAATTATCCATTTTTTTTAATGTTGGTTTTTACTATTTTGATGAATGACATGTATGGATGTATGCGTGATATATTTCTTGCATGTTAGGACGAGAAAATTAAAAACCTTAATTGTTCAAAATAACTAAGTGATTTTAATAATTGATTTTTCAAAATCAAATTGGCCTCAATAATTGGTTTAAATTGTGAAATAATTAGTATGCGCATTGACATTAGAGTCTTCCTCCACATCGGATGTGCTGATTATTGGCTCACTAGTTTTAAACTTCAAATAGATAGCAAAAAGGTGAATATTATTTTTTATGATAGGACCTCTCCATCTGTATGACTATTATCATTAAATAATATTTTAAGGTTTGTTAAATTATGTTGTTCACTTAGGTGTATTAATTAATAAGCTCCCCATCAGAGTCTACGTTAATTTAATACATGACCAAGAGGAACCAACTATTAATTTTACTTATCAAAACGCATCTTGACTAGATAGTAAAATTAAAGACGTTAAAATCTACTTGAAAAATGTATATGTAAACGTCCACACTAACGTGGCTTGCATGTGCGGTTTTTTCGAGGTGTTGGTTGAATGCATATATATTGTGTTTGAAGGTTTTTCAATATATTTTGCATCGAATTATGTGATGAATGGTGTTTTAATTTTATTCTCAGATGTCTTTCAATCCACTAGCTGTTATTCTCAAAGAAAATAAACTTGATGGCACTAACTTTGCCGACTGGAAAAGAAATCTTGACATTGTCCTGACTGCCGAGGGACATAAATTTGTTTTAACTGAGAAAGCTCTCTGGAACCAGAACCGGATGCCACTCCTGAAGAGTTGGCTGAATTCCGAAAATGGAAGAAGTCTGATGAGACGGCTCGCTGTTATATTTTGGCTTCACTGACAAATGTATTGCAGCATCAGCATCAGACGATGGCCTCAGCTGCAGAAATGATGAAAATCTCACCGGGATGTTTGGTCATCAGAACCGGGCGGCTAGGCAAAATGCAATGAGGGTGTTGATGACAACCCAAATGCCTGAAGGGACTCCAGTAAGGGATCATGTTCTGAAAATGATGTCTCATTTGAACGAACTGAGCATACAGGGGGCCACTATCGATGCCGAATCGCAAGTCGATATTATCTTGCGCAGCTTGCCAAGAAGCTTTGAGCAGTTCCACCTTAACTACAATATGAATTGTAGGACTTACACTTTGTCGGAACTTCTAACAGAGCTTCAACCTGCCGAAGGTCTCTTCAAACAAGGTTATCATCAAATTCTTGCGGCAACCGGTGCTAGTTCTTCAAAACCCAAATAGGGCAAGAAGAAAAAACAGGTTGGCCAGAAGCAAGCGGAAACCTTTAAATCTAAGGGCAAGGCTCCTCAGTCCAAGGCTCCTCAGTCCGAGGCAAACAAAAAGCCGAAGGGCAAATGCTAGGTCTGAAGGGGCATTTCAAGGGTGATTGTCCTAAGAAAGTTACGTCTCATGCACTAGTAGTCAAAACATGTTTGGATGCCTATTCTATCACTTCGTGAATAGTAGATTCGGGCTCCACTAATCATATTTGTTATGACTCGCAGGGGTTCCAAGTAACCAAAGTACTTAGTGCGGATGAGATTACTATTAGCTGGGGCGACTATTCCAGGCTGAAGGCTATTGCAGTGGGAGTCGTGCAGTTAAAAGTTAATGATAGGATTCTAGTCCTAAATAATATGTTATTAGTACCTGATTTTAGAATGAATTTAATTTCAATTTCTAAATTGCGTTGTGATGGATATTCAGTTTCTTTTGGAGATAATGCAGTTATTAAAAGAAATGGTGAATGTGTTTGCACGAGTACTTATAATGAAGGACTTTATATCATTAATGCTGCACCAACTCCCTTGTATAATTATAAATCGCTTAATTCTTTGACTAATCCTAATAAAAGAAAAGAACCTTCGATCATAAATCAAACATATTTGTGGCCTTTACGATTGGGTCATATTAACCTTAGAAGGATTCAAAGATTGGTGAGCGATGGGCCATTGGATTCGCTCCAAGTTGAGTCATTTCCAATCTGCGAATCCTGTCTGGAAGGGAAAATGACTAAAAGGTTCAGTATGTTGAGAGGTCGTGGTAGACCAGCTCGGGGACGCGGCCTAGGTCGTGGTTGTGGTGCTAATGATGAGGGAGTTCCGCTTTCCCAGTCATCTGCAGATTCAGCTTCACATTTAGTGCCAAATACTCTGCTTGAGTTCTGACGGACAGCAGGACTTATCAGTCAGCCAGGGCCAACCGTCAGGTAATAATGCCGATGCAGGAGATACTGCCATACTTCAGCAGTTGGTAGCTCAATTGACTCAAATAGCTCAAGGTGGGCGCGAGAATCCGCCCCCGACTGCGGAAGACGAAGCCAGCAAATGGCTTCAGAAAGTGGCAAAGATGCACCCCCCTCGTTTTGCTGGTTCTACTGACTCCTTATGTTGGGAGAATTGGCTCTTTCAGTTGGGAAGGACTTTCGATGCCTTAGCTTGTCCTGACGACAGGAGGGTACCTATTGCTCAGTACCTCCTAGATAAGGAAGCTGCGGAGTGGTGGAAGGCAGTGGCGCCCAGAGATCGTATAGCCACTTGGGAGGAGTTGAAGACCGCGATGGAGGCGGAATACTGTCCACCACCAGTGCAAGAGCAGGATTGTCTAGTTCTTTTCCGCTACACCGCAGGATGTACCGATAGCTCAGGCCATCATTACCTATAATCAACAGTTGGGCTATGTGAAGGATCAAGTGAGAACCGAGGCCGATAAGATTCGCTACTTTAATATGCGCATGAAGCCACATATCAGGCAAAGCATAGAGCCACTCATGTGCACTACATTGAAGGAATACCAGGACCGCGCTCTAGCGATTGAGATGGCAGTTTCGGAGTCAGGGTATGGTTCCGAGGAAAAGAAACAAAAGACTACTGGAAATTTCTCAATCGGTAAGGGTGGTCGGTTTTCGAAGTTATAATCTACTCCCACATCTGGGAAAAGGTCGTTTCTGGAGGCTCTCATGGTAACCACTCAGTTCAGTCTACTATACCGAGCCCTGAGTTTATTTCAACTGCAGTCAAAGTGAGCATGTGGTGAAGGATTGTCCATTTCCGTTGGTTAATTGCTTTTCATGCGGGCAGAGTGGGCATCGGGAAACTCATTGTGAGAGGGCTACCTGGGCATCCAGAGCTCCGGCATCCAGTACAGTACAGAAGGAGCTTAGTGTTGATCAGAGGACCCCAGTTGCTCAGACCCTTCTGAGTTCGGGCCGTGGTAGGGGTCGAAGTCAGCTGGACCGACGTGCAGTATTGAGTTATGGATCAGTACACCCACATCTATACCAGATGAGACACACAGAGGAGACTCTCTAGTGGCATCAGGTACCACTCAAATCCTTTCTCATCCAGTATCAGTACTATTTGATTCGGGTGCTACTCATTCTTTTATTGCTTAGGACTGTGTATGTCGTATTGATATTGACTATTTATTTGAGTGTGAGTCGTTCGTAGTGGGTAGCCTAGTGGGGATCGTATGGTTGGGAACCAGAAAGTCAGAGACTGCCAGTGAGGATCGGGAACCGATATTGGCCCTCAAACCTCATTGCTGTAGACTTAAAGGGTGAGGATTTGATCCTCGGGGATGATTGGCTGGATCATCACGGTGCTATCATGGACTATAGGACTCATACTATCTCGATAGTGGTTGAAGATGGCACGAAACATACTTTTATGGGTTGTAAACTGGGTAGATCTGGGAGTGTGATCAGTGCCTTGAAGGCGATGAAACTTCTAAACCAGGGTTGCGTAGGCTATTGGTGTTACGCTTTGAAGGAGGAAGATGGTGGAATTAACATGTCGTTGATTCCAGTCGTTAACGAATATCCTGATGTATTTCCGGATGACTTGCCGGGATTACCACCGCAGCGAGAAGTCGAGTTTTCTATTGATCTAGAGTCAAATGCGGCTCCTGTTTCTTGAGCACCGTACCGTATGGTACCGTCAGAGATGTTAGAGTTAAAGAAACTGAAGAGTGAAAAATACCACTAGAAGGGGGGTTGAATAGTAGTGTTGCGGATAAATAAAATTTCTCGAGAGACTAAAAATGATGCGGAAAATAGATGACACCAGATTTATAGAGGTTCGGCAACTTGCCTACGTCCTCTTTACGTTTCCTTTTTCTATTGGCTTAAGGAGCAACCACACTTCACTTTGCCTCGTCTTCTATTGGTCCGGGCACAACCGATACAAATTGCTTGTCATCTATTGGTCCAAGCACAACCCACTATAATTGATGCAATACTTTTTTTAGTATTCTATCGGAACTAGAATAACCTCACTTTGAATCTAAGAATTCAATCCTAACAATGCCAGGTCTCTAATCTTAATAACACCAGATTGAACTTCCTGATTCGACTCGTGAAAGAGTGATGCGACACTCTATCACAATGTAAAAGACACAGTATATGATATAGAAAATTAAGTATAATGCTTTATATGTTTTTCGTATACAATTTAATGAAATAAACTTGCTTGAAGATGATAATAACTTGAGCTTAGAATGTATGCTTGATAGCTTGAAGTTGTGTGTCTATCAATTCCAAATGTGATGGTATTTATAGGCACTTTGAGCCTTATGGCCGTTACTGATCTGGAGTTTAGCGTGCGCTAACTTTTATACGTTGCGTGCACTAACGGCTTTAGTAAACCAACTTTTCTTCTGACGTTGACATGAAATGGTCTTGTCTCTTAACGTCTCGTTCCAATGGATAAAATTTGAACTTAGCGTGCACTAATGTTCATTCCTGCGTGCGCTAGATGGTCAAGATTTGCTTTCCAGATTGAGCGAGATTTCTGTGTTGACTTTGTTGTCCAATGGTTGAATAACCGACGATAGTATTTTGAATATGTAGCATGCACTAAACCATGATAAATAGTGTGCGCTAAAGTCTCCAGGTAGCGTGCGTTGGCTTCACCATAGCGTGCGTTACCTGTTGCTGCATTTAAACTCCAGAGCTTTCTGACTCAGATGCACTAACAGGTAGCATGTGTAAATATATCTCGTAGCGTGCGTTACGTCCTTCTCATAGCGTGTGCAAATGTCTTCGTAGCATGCGTTACTTGTTGTGCCTTTTTCAGTCCAAAACTCACTGTCCTTACTGTCTTGTTTAACCATGACACCGATAACGTGCGCTAGACACCTTTTTACATGCGTTAATTTGATATCCTTAGCGTGCGCTAATATGTGTAGATTGTGTGTGCTAAAACATCAGGTGAGACTTCAGGTGCTCTGCAGGTGACTTTCTGACTTCAGGTAGGTTTTTGTTAGCGTGCGCTACTACATATGTGTAGCGTGCGCTGGACGTTGAGTTTGGCTTCAATGATTCATGCCGTTTAGTTGAATTTCGTTAAATGTTTTGAAAACGTTCATCATCAAAATAATATGTTCAACAATCTCCCCCTTTTTGATGATGTCAAAATATTTAATAAATACCTGCAAAAACTGTAAAGAAAATTCGAATCAAAGTTCTTTGTTCGATTTGGTTAGTATATTTAGTTTTTGAGTGTTTTCCCCCCCTTTTTGACATAAGCAAAAAGGTAATCCCCATGAATCGAAGCTATCTTGTGAATAGATAAGAGTAAGACATAAGACAAATCGAAGGTCATTAATAAACAACGTGAAAGACAACTTCATTGATAATGCAAAAATAAAACTACAACAAGTGCAAACAGGATTTAACCAACAAATCACACATTCAATCATACCAAAACGTTTAAACAAAATCCAAAGATATCAAGATACATTAATTAATTCGTCTTTAACGAGAATCAAAACACGAGAAACTATGGGGCTTGGTCGGAGTGAGAAGTAGGAAATGGAAAAGACGTGTTGGAGAATCGAATAAAGTCTTCCAAAAGAGTCTTAACAGAGTGGATTTCTTGGGAAGCTTCGTTTACTTCGGAACGTAGAGCCCTGACGTCATCACGGATCTCGATTTGCGTAGTTTCTAGACTACACATCTGGGATACTAGATCATTTTCTTCATTCTCTTCAACGATCACTTTCCTTTTTCCTTTGACCTTTGGATGACGAACAAACGACCCAATTTGAATTTCACGAAGAGTTTCTGACCCTCTTCGAAAGATACGCTCGGCTGGAGTCGGCACACGCGTTCCATTTAGAACTTGATCATCCTCCTGGAGATACGAAAATAGAACCATTACCTATTGATTGTCTCGACATAGTGGATCGCCCTCTTCGAAAGATACCCTCGGCCGGAGTCGGCACACACGTTCCCTTTGGAACTTGATCATCCTACAGGAGATACGAAAATAGAACCCATTACCTATTGATTGTCTCAACATAGTGCATCGCCTTGAGGGATAAGTCACAAACTTCGTGTCCCCGAGACACCGGAACCGATGCCTCTCCCGATAAGTCCACATTAAAGTGCCTGAAAAGGACCGTAAGAATCGAGCCAAAAGGCAGCCCTGCTTTTCAAGACCTAGACACATAGTGTTTGGAGCTAAACGTGTCTCCCTTTACTTTCATCCAGCAAGACACAATCGCCGCAAAGTCTACTTTATCATCGTTTAAAACCCGGTACACGACATGCTTATCGATTTCTACAAGCTTGTATTGAGTGTTCACCTTAGGCATCAAACATTTGGTTAGAGCAACCAAAAGCAACCAAATCTGAATTCCAAAGTCGTTGTTCTCAAAGACGTCGTCGGTTATTTCGATAACCGCCTTCGAACTCAAGAACTCCGTTACTTCGAGCTCAGATAAATCGGATTCTTCAGCAACTGATTTCCGAGATCTCTTGGATGATCTTTGATATGCTTCCAATCTTTAGGCAGCTCATCGATTATATTCTTTTGAGACTCTGAAATCTTTTTCTTTTCATTTAAGGAATGAGAATCCAGAAGAATACCTGCATCATCAAAACAATCTACCTTTCCCGGGGGTGAGATCATATCATTGAATTTAACATGAATGGATTCTTCAACTTTATTAGTTCTAATATTATAAACACGAAAAGCTTTACTATTTGTAGAATAGCCAAAAAATATACCGGAATCGGATTTTACATCAAATTTGCCAAAATTTTCTTTCCCATTATTTAAAATATAAACATTGCAACCGAATGTATGAAAATATGAAATATTCGGCTTTTTGCCCTACCAGATCTCATAAGGGGTTTTAAGTTGAACTCTACGAAGATGAATCCGATTAATAACATAACATGCCGTAAAAATTGCTTCGTCCCTAAAATATTTCGGAAGAGAGTATTCATTTAACATTGTTCTCGACATTTCTTCCAAAGACCAATTTTTTGTTTCAACGACTCCATTTTGTTGAGGAGTTCTAGGAGCCGAAAAAATATAGTTAATTCCATACTTGTCACATAAAAGTTAAAACCGGGGGCAATCAAATTCACCTCTGTTTGGCATAATAGAGCCATTTGCGAATCTTTTTCTCTAAGGTGTTTAAACCTTTAAAAAGAGACCCGCTCCGATACCAACTGAAGAGTGAAAAATACCACTAGAAGGGGGTTTGAATAGTGGTGTTGCGGATAAATAAAATTTCTCGAGAGATTAAAAAAAATGCGGAAAATAGATGACACTAGATTTATAGAGGTTTGACAACTTGCCTATGTCCTCTTTCCGTTTCCTTTTTCTATTGGCTTAAGGAGCAAACCACACTTCACTTTGCCTCGTCTTTTATTGGTCCGGGCACAACCGATACAAATTGCTTGTCTTCTATTGGTCCAAGCACAACCCACTATAATTAATACAATACTTTTTCTAGTATTCTATCGGAACTAGAATAAACTCACTTTGAATCTAAGAATTCAATCCTAACAATGCCAGATCACTGATCTTAATAACACCGGATTGAACTTCCTGATTCGACTCGTGAAAGAGCGATGCGACACTCTATCACAATGAAAAAGACATAGTATATGATATGGAAAATTAAGTACAATACTTGGTATCTTTTTCGTACACAACTTAATGAAATAAACTTGCTTGAAGATGATAATAACTTGAGCTCAGAATGTATGCTTGATAGCTTGAAGTTATATGTCCATCAATTCTAAATGTGATGGTATTATAGGCATTTTGAGCCTTATAGCCGTTACTGATCTGGAGTTTAGCGTGCGCTAACTTTTGTACGTTGCATGCGCTAACGACTTTAGTCAACCAACTTTTCCTCTGACGTTGACATGAAACGGTTTTGTCTCTTAACGTCTCTTTCCAACGGATAAAATTTGAACTTAGCGTGCGCTAATGTTCATTCCTTGCGTGCGCTAGATGGTCAAGAATTTTTTTCCAGATTGAGCGAGATTTCTGTGTTGACTTTGTTGTCCAACGGTTGAATAACCAACGATAGTATTTTGAATATGTAGCATGCGCTAAACCATAATAAATAGTGTGCGCTAAAGTCTTCAGGTAGCGTGCATTGGCTTCAACATAGCGTGTGTTACCTGTTGCTTCATTTAAACTCCAGCGCTCTCTGACTCGGATGCACTAACAGGTAGCGTGCATAAATATATCTCGTAGCGTGCGTTACGTTCTTCTCATAGCGTGCGCAAATGTCTTCGTAGCGTGCATTGCCTATTGTTCCTTTTTCAGTCCAAAACTCATTGTCCTTACTGTCTTGTTTAACCATGAAACCGATAACGTGCGCTAGACACCTTTTTGCATGCGTTAATTTGATCCTTAGCGTGCACTAATATGTGTAGATTGCGTGCGCTAAAACATCAGGTGAGACTTCAGGTGCTCTGCATGTGACTTTTTTACTTCATGTAGCTTTTCGTTAGCGCGCTACTACATATGTGTAGCATGCGCTAGACGTTGAGTTTTTCTTCAATGATTCATGACGTTTAGTTGAATTTCGTTTATTGTTTTGAAAACGTTCATCATCAAAATAATTTGTTCAACATAAACAACTAGTCATCCATTTGCCAGTGCAAACCAAATAATCATCTCCGGTGTAGGTTATAGCATTCAATATTGTACTCCCTTAGTCCACAATAAATTTGCCCGTTTTGACTTTTATTGTTCAAAATTTATGAACTTTAACCATAAGTTGCAATCAATATATAAAAAAGTTATAGTCATGTAAATACTTATTTCATTTGTCTTAGTGTATGTTTTCTAAATATTACTTTTTTATAATTTTTATTCGTATATAATTGAAATTATTAATGATCAAATGTGTATTTGGGAAGACCGGTAAAAATCAAAACAAGAAATTTATTGTGGACGGATGAAGTATTTAATAAATAATTGGGAAAATCTAGAAAAAAATCCAAAAAAAATACGAAAGCTAAAAAATCATAGTAATAATCATTTGTTGTATGTTATGTTTCTTAATTTTTAACTAGTTTCCTTCATTTTATTCCTTTAACAAAAAACAAGACTTCATATGCGTTCTAATTAACACACGTGTGACTGTCATGCTCATATCGGCGCCACGTACACGTTTGATATCATAATTTTTGTACAAGACGCTGCTACTAGAAAGACACCATATAATTAGGGCAAATTATTTTGTAGAACTGAGTTCATCTTACAAGGTAGATCCTAGTTTTTTAAGGGACAAATTACATTACCTAATATATTTTATAAAAATATTAAAAAAATGTCGTGTAATTATTTACTTGCACTACCTATTCGAATGCTAACCTCGTTAATGGGGGAAATGTGTTTCATGCATTTCAGGTATCGGACGAGCTGAGGGGACAGCACGGGTAACGCATGCGGAGGATGGTCAGGCATGATGTTATGAGGCTCAAGTCTTGTGGTTGATTTTATTATGTTTATGTTGTCCGTCGGAATCAGTCGAGTAAATATATTTCCTTTTTAAAGATATTGTGGAAGTCCCCTGCTTGGGCATCATTTACTTTTTGTTTTCCTGCATTTAAATCAAAATGTTTTGGCCGAGGCCACGATCCTATTTACATTATTATTATTGTCAGTACGGGATTATCAATAATTGTGTGAATGTCCTAGCCTGTTAGACCTTAATGAAGATTCTACGGCATGTAATGACCCTTATAAGAATTGGGGTATTAAAATCTAAAGGGTATAATTGGTTTTCATTGATCTTCCAACTCCTTGGAACGTCATACGCGACCAATTGGCTCATCGAGTCCGTCCTTCGTCTCCTTCTTGTCTTCATTACATTAATGAAAAATTATACTACACTGGTAAAGTAAATTACAAGAGGGCAAACGACACGCAGGCCGTAAATGATAATAATAAATTAAAAGACGACTTGCAGGACATAAAACCCAATTATAATTAAACGACACACAAGTCGTTAAAATCAACCCAAAATTAAATTGAAACATTCAATCACATTGGTCAATTTATGGTCATGCCATACATCAATTATTTACTAAAATTAATTATCACATAATACTTAAACACAATATAAGTCTAACTGACAGTCAGGCATAAGATAAATATCCGCGCAAGAATCAACAATCTGATACATTAGCCCAGCTGGCCGAGTAGTCTCTCGCCGCACACGGCCGCGCGGGTTCAAATCTCGCTGGCCGCAAGTAATATGTTTGAAACAATTATTTTGAATTTACAAAATAAGAGTTAAATCAAATAACAGTAAACAAGTTTCACAAAAAGAGTTCCAGCCGAGACGGTGGGACGAGGCGTTCGAGTCCGAACGATCAGGGGATTGAATGCCGTCTTCAGCGGGATTTTATTTTGTGATTTATCACTACCCGCGGGTCTGGTCCGCGGTTCGCAACCCGACCCGGACCCGACCCTATCCGCTACCCGTTTCGTTGTGCTATTCCAGAACAGTTCTGGACAGCAGATTTTGCGATAAACATTCCAGAAAATGGATTTTGAACGATCTGATTTAATCAAATTAAATGAGAAAAATATTTAAAAAATCTCTATTTCATAAATATGATCAAGAACACAATTTTATCTATTAAAAGCATATAAAACACGTTCTACATAAATAATTAAATTACTTGCAAGTTGTCTCTGATACCACTGTTGGGTTTTATATGTATCTAATAAAAGAGTTCCATCCGAGACGGTGGGACGAGGCGTTCGGGTCCGAACGATCAGGGGATTGAATCCCGTCTTCAGCGGGATTTTATTTTGTGATTTATCACTACCCGCGGGTCTGGTCCGCGGTTCGCAACCCGACCCGGACCCGACCCTATCCGCTACCCGTTTCATTGTGCTATTCCAGAACAGTTCTGGACAGCAGATTTTGCGATAAACATTCCAGAAAATGGATTTTGAACGATCCGATTTAATCAAATTAAATGAGAAAAATATTTAAAAAATCTCTTTTTCATAAATATGATCAAGAACACAATTTTATCTATTAAAAGCATATAAAACACGTTCTACATAAATAATTAAATTACTTGCAAGTTGTCTCTGATACCACTGTTGGGTTTTATATGTATCTAATACAAGAAATTTCAGCAAAAACGCTCGGAATAATTATCGAAAAACCCAGATGAGGATCTTCATGCAGTAATTAGTTGATTTAATTAAGAGTTCATCGAATTACTTTAATTCGAAGAACATAACTAAATCCGGACTAGAAGCTGATGAGAATCATCTTTCTCTTTCGGTGATCCACAAACGAACAATTGGTACAAGCCGATTGCTAGATCCTTAAGAATAATGTTGATAAAAAGTACAACAAATAATTTCTTGTTTAAAGGATCTGTACTGTTGATCAAAATCAACTGAGGAAAGAAGACGGAGATGATCGAACCGGACTTCTTGGACATAAAACAGTTCGGCCGATATGAAGGGAGGGGAGGGCCGTAGTTTTCACACAATTAAGGTTGTGTAATTTTAATCTTATGACAACTACTTGTCCAAGACCCTTTATTTATACTAAGTAAATCCTAGAGTTAAAACTCTAGTATTTGCCTAGTTGCCCTCAACTTATCAAATAATACAATATATATATATATATATATAATATCATATATTATATATCACTTATTATTTAAGCCTCTAATAAATATAATATCCAATATTATATTACCATTCCCACTTGATATAATTAAATTATATAATATATATAATATCATATATTTTATATTACTTTTGTCAAATCCCTTTGTCGCGCGATATCATATTTGAACTAAGTCATGAAAATTATCATACTTATTATGTTCAAATGCTTTCTCGATCTTAAGTAGACTGATTAAATCAAATGACTCTTCATTTGAGGATGGTCATGCATTTCCTTCAGTCCTACTTATCGAGGGCCCCAGCAGATATCTCTCTCACTAAAGAGATGAACAAATCCCCATCTTGATTACTCATTGCCCTCTACACGATCGCTAACCTATATGATCACTATGTTTCAAATGACGTTGGATTATGTCAAGGCATAGCAGTTATCATGTTGAACTCTATGATAATCTCGGGTTCAAGGATTTATTGACATACTAATATATTGAGATTCATTTATGATATTTCCATGCAATGATCTCAATGCGGGTCCGTCCAGTATTAGGTTTTCCAACCAATACCCATAAGTTTGATCCGTACCATGCGCATAATCATTCAATGATTATCAATCAAACTTATACTAGTATATTAATCACTTGAGTCTCTACTCTACGTGATTGGACCAGGAACATTTGAATAATCTTATTGTTCATGAATAACTATTATTTGATTATTATAATATTAAAACATGCACACATTATAATAGTTAACGAGAAATATATGATATCAAATAACTTTATCTAAATGTGACAACTACAAATCTAGGCACATTGAATGTCCTAGGGCACTATTCCCAACAACTTTAAGGGGTAAAATATAAATAATCATTGAGTGGTGTGGAATTATTTTTGGATTGATGAACCCCGATGAATTATGTGATGAATTTGAATGATATTTCGGAATATTGAACTGTTATATCAAAACGATTTTTGGTAAATGACTTAACACGCTTCATATAGTTACGTGCTTGCATTAGTGATTCCAGCACAACCCTTAAATAGGAGAAATGTCTTTCATGTTTCAGGTGATTTCCATCTTGAGGAGCCTGCACGGGGTATACATGGGACAGACAGGCAGTCATGATGTTAGGTGCTCAACCAGAGAGTCGAATGTTGTTATTTGTCTTATGTCGGATTTGAAATTTGGTTGTCATGTGTTCATTTAAATTACTGCCTGCGTGGAAATTTGAAATGTTTTGAAGACTACTAGAACTTGTCTTAATTAAATATTTTGGCAAAGGCCACGATCCAACTGATTATTTTATATGATGTTTTAAATGGGTGTTGTGTTGCCATGTATGTATATTACCAGCTTGGTAGACCTTCATGAAAAGTTCTACAATGTGTAATAGCCTATTGAAGTTGGGGTGTTACAGAAGAGTGCCCAACAGAGCACTACCACTGATTCTGCAATCGAATCAGAGTATGTGGCTGCTTCAGAAGCTGCAAAAGAAGGAGTTTTGATCAAGAAGTTCATTGAACAACTTGTGTGGTTTCTAATATTGCCGACCCGGTGGGTCTCCATTGTGATCATAGTGGAGCCATCACACAAGCAAATGAGCCAAAGGAGACCCCATCAGTCCAAACACGTATAAATGAAATATCACATAATACGAGACATTATCAAGAGACGTGATATATAAATATGCGAAGTGCAAACGGACGATAATATTGCCGACCCGTTAACTAAACCTCTTCTGAAATCAAAGCATGAGGGCCATGTTGCTCCGCCAAAAATCACACATTGTAGAATGGTCATGATTTCTATAATATTTTAGTTCCTTATGATTGTAAAACACTAGGGATCATGTATATTCCATTCATCATTGTTATATTCATTTAATTTGGTTTATTATTAAATGAATAGTCAAAATTTGATTAAGAATGTCCAAATAGGTTATCTAGAATATATCTCGGATAATGAAACCCTAGTAAGTGAGTTGGAATTCAGATCAAACTTCTCCCTAGTCCAAGTCATTAAATTTGATAGTAATGAAAAAGCGACTAGTTTGTAAGTTAACTCAATGCACTGTTTCATGGGCAAGTGACATTGTAACACCCCAAAACCATCCGGGATATTACAGCGCTGTGGGTCCCGCGCTGGAACCCACCAGGCTAAAACCCGTTTACAAAACCAATTCAAAAACGCCAAAAGGCTGATGACGGTAATATTTTGCAAATACTCAAATATTTTCAAAAACAAAATTCTGAAATACCGTCAGAGAATACCATTTGAAAATACAAGGCGAAATGCCAACTCTCGACAGTTCAAAGTGTACGTTAAGCCACCCCTTAAATGTACCGATAAAATAATTTGGGAAAAAGAGTTTGAAAAAAATAACCCAAGTTCGTAAAATGCCAAAAAGGCCATTTGAAATACACATACGCAGCGGATAAATGCAGTTCAAAATACACATTTGCAGCGGAAATGAATAACCAGAAAAGAAATACTCGATACTCCAAAACATGCCACCGCCAGTATCACATCGGGAAGCTCATCCCTTCACGACCGCTACTAGCTCGATCTCCGAGTACCTAAAAATAAAGCCCACGATGGGGTCAGCCACAATACTCAATAATGATATCGATCACATCATCATAAATAATTATATACCAATGTAATAATACTGTAAGAATACTACCAACGTAATCTTACCATTATAACCTTACCAATTCATGGCAATCCAAACCAAATCGATCCTTACCACAATTCACATTTCGCATTCTCAAATGACGAAAAGAAATCAACAATTATCTGTACCGTATTCCAAAATACCAACAATCCTCCAAACCTCATCATAACTTATAAGTGTGGAAATAATCCAACCTGTGCCAAATCTTGTCCGTCGGATCGCACAATCAAATATCAATTTGGGTAAAACCAAATATACACGATACATCTGTAGGTCAAATTTCCACGGAACAATGATAACAAGTACCGCAACATCGACGTACAGTCCAAATACTCATACGATCAACACAATGATCAAAACAATAGGTCAACCGAGAATATTATCGACATGATGACTCCAATACGATCAATAAATGATCAACGATAACTGAGAATACCCTCAACATGGTAGACTCCAAATGATCAACAAAGGACCAACAATAACCGAGAATACCCTCAACAAGGTGTAACGCCCCCAAGATATTCGAGGTGTATTACAGCGCCGTGGACCCCTACATGGGACCCACCAGGCTAACACAACAAAAAACACCGCTCGACTAACCGTCTCGGTTAGCAAGGAAACAATTGTCAACCACAAGACATAAAACAACATGCCCGGTACAACCGGCATAATAAACATCAACCGACAAATACACTAACTCCAACGAAGACAAATCACAACCCGAAAGGAAAAAGCCTAAGTACTCGCGAGTACAATCTATAAGCTTACAATTTGGAAAACATCCACATCAAAAGAGACAGTAAGAAATAACAAGACTCGATTGCACATGTCAACAACCTTGGCCGACATCCTCGTACCATCCCAGCGCCCGCTCGTCTGGCTGAACATAACCTGAAATCCATAACAAGAATTTCCCCGACAACGGGTCCCCAGAGGGGTTAGCAATTACGCTAGTACAAGTATTCAAGGCAAACCAATCGCTTACACATTCCATAGTACATGCACCAATATCATTTCGAAAACCAAAACAAGACATATCTTTTCCCGGAAAACAAACAGTCAAACAATTTGCCTTGGGAACAGAGTAATATCATAGATTCCCGCACGAGGCCTCTAAGGACCCTCCCGCACTGGCTACATTACAAAACAAAACACGCACATGCATCGCCTTGGGAACAGAGTAATATCATAGATTCCCGCACGAGGCCTCTAAGGACCCTCCCGCATGGCTAGCTAAACAAACTCGTGAAATCCAGGCGCGGCATAGATTTCCTCCTTGACCCCGTCTGCCAACACGAGGTGAGTTACACACAAGTAATATACATCACCATTTCATGTTAAGCTTAAAGGTTTCCAAAAATACTTGCCTTGAATTATTGATTTACGCAACGAACTAAAGGAAAGTCACCGACGAATGCTAGGAACCAATGAAACCGAACCTAACGATTCGAAGAATACAATCACAACCATTTCTAAATGAATACGGAATTGGAATACACCCGAAAACCCGCCTACGATTCATGTATATTCGTATATAAACAACAACGAGGGCGGACCACAACCAAACCCTCTCGATTCCGTAAAAATCACGAAATATACCATGAATCCGTAGGGAAACTAAGAATACTAACAAGATTAATCATATTCATCAAGAATCCACCAACAAAACGGGACTAATCGGAAGAAAAACCCAAAACCCCCAAATTAATCGAAAATAGGTTTCTAGAGATGTTACCTTCGGAGATTCAAGTACTAAGATCCGTAGAACACGCATTGGATTGGTTGTCCGAGCTTCACGATCAAAAGGAGATTAAGAAAATCAACACTCAAATGATTTGTGAAGGAAGAACTCTCCCTCAAGCTCTCTCTCTCGGTTGCAGGTGAAGAAAAGGGGAAAAATGAGCTGAAATGCCGAGAAAACGAATTTATAGTGACAGACTCGACCGTGTCCGACATGACACGGCCGTGGCGCGCAGCCGGCAGGGACTCGACCGTGTCCCGCATGACACGGTCGCGCGCCAAGGGGACCTACCGATAGTGACCCGTCACATGGCTGGTAATGACTCGACCGTGTCCTCGAACACGGCCGGCGTGTCAGCGATCGTCTCGCTTATCCTAAGAGTTCGCACGGCCGTGTCGGACGACACGGCCGGGTCCTGAGACGAAACTTCCGCTTATCCGACGAGCACGGCACGGCCGCGGTCGGACGACACGGCCGAAGTTCGGCCGGCAGTGATCGCCAATAACGAGCGGTGAGCTAAAACGACCATAACTCTCTCGACGGACTCGATTGACTCACCGTTCGAACCATTGGAAAGCTAACTCGATGCTCTATAATATTACAAAGATTCAGAATTTTTGGAGTTACCAAAAATTAATGGTGATCTAACAAAGTAGAACTCATACTTAGAAAAGTCGTTTAGTAATCCTGAATTCAACAAAACGACACCGAAACCCGAACCTGAATACGAACCGAAGATACGGTTACGAAGTACTCACAAAGACGAAACCAAGAGCTTGTAGGACACACGATTCCGACCACCCGAAGGCTCGAAATTCGACAACGGAAGGTAATTACCCCAAACTTTGGGAAATTACGAAAATGGCCCAAATGCCCGAAAATCACCATACGACAACGAATAATCAAACCGAAGCTCACAATACGTATAACGACGTTAAATGAACTTATGAAAAACCCCAAACGACAGTTTCGAACGAGATTCGCAAGAACCGAACTCAAGCGCGGAAAAGTCGCTAAAAAGCACGGAACTCAACAAAGCAGCACCGAAACGAACTCGGATGACAAAAAGTGCAGAATTAAATATTCTCCGAATGACGAAACGGTCAAAAGCGAGTCGTCAAAATGGACTTCGGCCGAAAAAAGAAATTTACCGAAAATCGAAAATTTGCGGATATTACATTCTACCCTCCTTAAAAGAAGTTTCATCCCGAAACTTAAAACAAGTAGGGGGAAGAAATATTCCGCCAGGAAAAACTCAACAAGATACACAAGAATGCGTAACTAACGCCCAACGACGAAATGTTACAATCAACGCAAAGGAATATACGGCGTGAAAACACGCTCCACGGCGACCAACACAACGTCGCCGTTAGGGATATAATAAAACCAACAAATGACAAGCGTCATCAAACGGATAATATTGCCAAGTCAATTATCCGACAATCACAAAACACAACGAACGAAAATCAATATGATTGACCAACCCAACGGTACATCAATCAAAACGCGAGCCAATCGCTGAACTAATACTGAATTCCACCGTCCAAGGGTTGGAAGATTGAAAACGAGACTAATTTCCCAAACTTAAGGGAATTAGGAAGGAGCCTGAATGCTCAACGATCACAAAACGAGAACAAAAACTGAACAAGCAAACGATCGAGACAACAAAAATCGAACAATCATGTCCGAAACACGAAGGATAATAAGACTCAAACAACAACTCCCAGGATGATCTGGTGAGAACTACAAGGAATGCATTCCCATAAGATCCACAGGATAGGGAATAGCGATTGAAAAGTCACAGCGACAAACGAGTTATTCCCAAAACAATACCACACTCGTTCGATCAACAAAAGCAAGGGATAGGGAAAGTTCAGAAATGTCAACGAACATAAATGAGTCGACAGAGTCGAAAATACAAAAGTTCCAAATCCGATCCACTTCGAATAAAAGAACTAGTAGAACCAAAAGATGTTACTTCCGAACAAGGTTCACAAGAATCGAACCGAACTCGGAAAAGTCACAGCGATAACCAGATCGACCCAAAACAAGATCACAGCTCGTTCGAATGATGAACCCGAAATACAAAACAAGTTAAGACAGTATCAACGAACACGAGCGAATCGATAGACTGGAGAAAGATAAAATACGGAAGTCAAAATAGTATGGGTAGTATCCCCGACCTCATCCACGAAATTCACAAAAACAGGAGCAAGGTAACAAGACATTAAGCAACCGACACATAACGGAACGATCACCGATGCACACGGTCATACCAAACCAAGCTCTAACAGCTCGCACATGCGCGACAACGTATAAATCACTACGAGGCGGCAACATTCGACACTAACATCCCACCTCTCACAACAAATGCGTGGCAACGCCTCGACGTTCATGCCACCAATCTGATCATACTCGGGAGCAAACATCATAACGACAACGCGAACATCATACATATATACCCATCCCTCAAACGGGAATGGATAGGTTTTAAAAACGAAAACCTCATTTCGAAAATAATTTAGAAGAACACCGGTTGATCTTGAGTATCACCTTTCAAAAAGTACAAACGTGAAACATCGTTATCGAGACTTTGGAGAACCATTTCGCATTTGATAAAAATGAGGACACTTTCTCTTAGTGAAAACTTTCAGAATATTCGACCCTCGGGTCTAAATAAAAGTGTTTCTAAAACATTGAAAATATCTCAAAGCATTTTGGTCCTCGAGGTAGAAGAATTTTGAAACGTATTGTGGCACCTTGTATGTACTACGAGAAAATAATTCATTTTAAAAGTACGTCTCGAAATTTATTTTCTAAGATACTCAAGGTTTTTCGTATACAATAGGCCAAAATGCCCAATTCACACTTGTCAATATTCACTTAAACACATCATAGCACACTCATTAAATCGTTCACAATCAAGACAGTGATATACAATCCCTAGGATATGCTTAACAACATCGTTAAAACAACGATCGGTTTATCAAAACCGGATGGAAAACGACATCAAGAGCAAAACTCCAAAAAGTCAACTCTAGGGATTCAAGAAAATTGCAGATTCGCGAAGAACAATGGATTAGATGATGTTAAAAATCATCTAGGATACTCCAAAACACCTTTGGATGGAAGAAAAAAAAATCAGCCCCCAATGCGAAACCTAGTCGCTACGTCTCAATCTCATGGAGGAAGAAGAAAAATGAAGAAAAATGCAACTTCTAGACTGGTGTCCGGTATTTATACTGGACACAATTAGCGTGCGCTAATCATTAAGGTTAGCGTGCGCTATCACGGCACCAAACAAAACTCCTGACCAAAAATGCACTGTTAGCGTGCGCTAACGATTCACAGAGACAACAACAGAACATATCATAAAAATTACATACCGTAAACCCTTCTCACAAGGATTTACCAGGCTAAGCATGATTTCCCATCTCATTTCGAAAATGCTAAAAAGACCAATGACGGAGATATTTTCCAAAACTCAAAAACTCATTTGTCAAACCATCATGAAATATTCAAGGCCAAAATGCCAAAACTTGATTCAAGGAATCGGTTTTACGAAATAAAACTCAGTTTGCAAAATACCGAAAGCCGTTTGAAAGAACTCACGCAGCGGATAAAATACGGTACGAAAATACATCAGTAGTGACGACACTCCTCGTATAAACCAAATACGAGAGTCTAATAAACACATATCGTGAAATCAAAATCCATAGAAGGATTCCATCATTCAATCGACTAATCATACAAATAACTCGTGTCACACGAGGCTCAACACAAGGAAGGGAGTATTACATCCATAGGTCGCACGTAAGTGACGACCGCCCTTTGATACTAATCACGACCAATGATCTCAAACGACGCGTCGCGATGCGACCAAGTCAGACAAAATCCGACGAGACAAAACTCAACCAACACAACTTGGCTCGACAGCCTAGGTTTTCCTGTGCTAATCGATTTTAAAATCGTATACTCTAGTTATTCGAAAATAAACCGATAAGTTAAAAATCGTTTTCAAGACCCTTTTAAACACGACAAGGGCTTAACAGTGGTAGCATTTTATAAAATGTCCTAAACACTTTTATACACGACCTTTAAATACCGACACAAGGTTTTATTTGAAAATACAAGGCTGGCTCGCCCAAATTCATGTCACTTTTCAAAAACCCACAATACGATCAAGTCTAAGAAATTTTCAAGCATGCACGCCGCATGTATTATTATTAATAGAAACACATTGGTTGTAAATAATAATAATTAGCCAAGTACCAACAATTCCCGGACACACTCATATACGACATTCAAAATTCACCAGTTCAAAAAGCGCAACTCGGAAATACTAATTCCAAGCATATGTCGAACTATCTCTTCAAGTTTAACAGCGTAACCAAAGATCACCGATTTGGACATATGTCGAAACCAGCTATGTGAGTTTTTCAACAAACTCTGTCATCGACACCTTTCCCGGAACATATCAATGTTCAAAACATTCACATCATACTGCACCCCTCGGTGTCCAAACCATCAGTACGTTCGGCTCAACATACATTTAGTATATCGCAATTACCAAACACAGATTCCATCACACAGCAAAAGACTAGAGAGTCAAGCCCTCTCACAATATACCACGGAGCAAAACTCGGATCTTTCGATCACCAACGATCCCACCAATGCTAGGAAGTTTAGCGATGGAAGGCTCGCAAAACGACAAACGGTCAAGCCCAGAACGACGCACATACTCCAGAGAGATAAAGAACTGCGCAATACTAGAATCAAAAGTGCACGAACCGGATGGATCGAAAAACAACTCGACGATAAGTACGAGAGAGACAATCACAGTTCAAGAAGTGGAAATACAATACGAGAAAACAAAAGGATCGAGTAAGGAAAACTTACAAGCGCTGGATGTACTGAGATGTCGGCAGCGGTGTGACAATGTGCAAAACAAAACACAACTAGACCCAAATAACCAACAAGCCTAGGTATCCATAAACCTAGAGCGCTCTGATACCATTTTCTGTAACGCCCCCAAGATATTCGAGGTGTATTACAGTGCCGTGGACCCCTACATGGGACCCACCAGGCTAACACAACAAAAAACACCGCTCGACTAACCGTCTCGGTTAGCAAGGAAACAATTGTCAACCACAAGACATAAAACAACACGCCCGGTACAACCGGCATAATAAACATCAACCGACAAATACACTAACTCCAACGAAGACAAATCACAACCCGAAAGGAAAAAGCCTAAGTACTCGCGAGTACAATCTATAAGCTTACAATTTGGAAAACATCCACATCAAAAGAGACAGTAAGAAATAACAAGACTCGATTGCACATGTCAACAACCTTGGCCGACATCCTCGTACCATCCCAGCGCCCGCTCGTCTGGCTGAACATAACCTGAAATCCATAACAAGAATTTCCCCGACAACGGGTCCCCAGAGGGGTTAGCAATTACGCTAGTACAAGTATTCAAGGCAAACCAATCGCTTACACATTCCATAGTACATGCACCAATATCATTTCGAAAACCAAAACAAGACATGTCTTTTCCCGGAAAACAAACAGTCAAACAATTTGCCTTGGGAACAGAGTAATATCATAGATTCCCGCACGAGGCCTCTAAGGACCCTCCCGCACTGGCTACATTACAAAACAAAACACGCACATGCATCGCCTTGGGAACAGAGTAATATCATAGATTCCCGCACGAGGCCTCTAAGGACCCTCCCGCACTGGCTAGCTAAACAAACTCGTGAAATCCAGGGCGGCAGCATAGATTTTCCTCCTTGACCCCGTCGGGCCAACACGAGGTGAGTTACACACAAGTAATATACATCACCATTTCATGTTAAGCTTAAAGGTTTCCAAAAATACTTGCCTTGAATTATTGACGACGCAACGAACGGAAAGGAAAGTCACCGACGAATGCTAGGAACCAATGAAACCGAACCTAACGATTCGAAGAATACAATCACAACCATTTCTAAATGAATACGGAATTGGAATACACCCGAAAACCCGCCTACGATTCATGTATATTCGTATATAAACAACAACGAGGGCGGACCACAACCAAACCCTCTCGATTCCGTAAAAATCACGAAATATACCATGAATCCGTAGGGAAACTAAGAATACTAACAAGATTAATCATATTCATCAAGAATCCACCAACAAAACGGGACTAATCGGAAGAAAAACCCAAAACCCCCAAATTAATCGAAAATAGGTTTCTAGAGATGTTACCTTCGGAGATTCAAGTACTAAGATCCGTAGAACACGCGTTGGATTGGTTGTCCGAGCTTCACGATCAAAAGGAGATGAAGAAAATCAACACTCAAATGATTTGTGAAGGAAGAACTCTCCCTCAAGCTCTCTCTCTCGGTTGCAGGTGAAGAAAAGGGGAAAAATGAGTGAAATGCAGAAAAGCGAATTTATAGGGCGGACAGACTCGACCGTGTCCGACATGACACGGTCGTGGCGCGATCGGCAGCGAGGACTCGACCGTGTCCCGCATGACACGGTCGCGGCGCCGAGGGGACCTCTGGATAGTGACCCGTCCGCGGCGCTCGGCAATGACTCGACCGTGTCCCGAACACGGTCGGGCGTGTCGGCAGTCGTCTCGCTTATCCTAAGAGTTCGGCACGGGCCGTGTCGGACGACACGGTCGGGTCCTGAGACGAAACTTCCGGCTTATCCGTGCAGTGCAGCACGGGCGTGTCGGACGACACGGCCGAGTTCGGCCGGCGATGATCGCCAATAACGAGCGGGTGAGCTAAAACGACCATAACTCTCTCGTCCGGACTCCGATTGACTCACCGTTCGAACCATTGGAAAGCTAACTCGATGCTCTATAATATTACAAAGATTCAGAATTTTTGGAGTTACCAAAAATTAATGGTGATCTAACAAAGTAGAACTCATACTTAGAAAAGTCGTTTAGTAATCCTGAATTCAACAAAACGACACCGAAACCCGAACCTGAATACGAACCGAAGATACGGTTACGAAGTACTCACAAAGACGAAACCAAGAGCTTGTAGGACACACGATTCCAACCACCCGAAGGCTCGAAATTCGACAACGGAAGGTAATTACCCCAAACTTTGGGAAATTACGAAAATGGCCCAAATGCCCGAAAATCACCATACGACAACGAATAATCAAACCGAAGCTCACAACACGTATAACGACGTTAAATGAACTTACGAAAAACCCCAAACGACAGTTTCGAACGAGATTCGCAAGAACCGAACTCAAGCGCGGAAAAGTCGCTAAAAAGCACGGAACTCAACAAAGCAGCACCGAAAAGAACTCGGATGACAAAAAGTGCAGAATTAAATATTCTCCGAATGACGAAACGGTCAAAAGCGAGTCGTCAAAATGGACTTCGGCCGAAATAAGAAATTTACCGAAAATCGAAAATTTGCGGATATTACACAAGGTAGACTCCAAATGATCAACAATAATGGATCTCAAAAAAATAACTTTGACTGTCGTACATACCCCTCGGGCGTATGAACAACCAGTCGCAAACCGTCGAACATATCCAATCATACATGGACTATGAAACGACAAAAATATACGGCTCAAAGATGGACATCACAGTACGCCCGATCCGGAAATGTGTCCGTGCACAAGCCACCCCGGGTATCGATCAAATACATGTGTGGTCTTGTACCTAATTAGCCTCACGAAACTACGTCTCGTGTGCACGGTTCAATGCGGAATAATATCAACACATAACCATAGTGTGCCCAGCTAAAAATCCTAAACAATAACCAATCGGAACGCAGATATGATTCCAGATATGTAACGATGCAACATGACAACGAATTCAATAAATCACATATCCAATAAGGATCAAAAGACTCACCGAAGTGAAAAACAACAGACTGGCAATGAAAAGTCGACACGACTAATCAATATCCAAAACAACAATCCTGGGATCATCATCCCCGACAAATGATCAACACGATCAACGATCTCAATACAATCAGCCCTGGGATCATCATCCCTCAACGAAATAATCAATACAAATCAACATACACTACTACAAAAGCAGCATTTAACTGCGGCATTTTAACAGCGGTTCTAAAAAAACCGCTCTTAAAATGAAACGATGGCAATTTAACAGCGGTTTTCCGCGGAACCGCTGTTAAATTGTACTTAAACAGCGGTTATAGGAAAACATTAAATTCAGACATTTAACGGCGTTTTTGTAGAACTGTTAAATTGTACATTTAACAATGGTTCTCTTAGAATCATTAAATCAGACATTTAACAATGTTCTCTTAGAACCTCTGTTAAACTTGTATTTTAACAGCGGTTCTTTCTAGAACCGCTGTTAAATGTGCAATATATTGAATATTAAGATATTTTGTTATATATTAATATTAAAAATTATATTACATTATATATTAAAAATTATAATACATACATATTATTTTATGAATTATATTATATTAAATGTGCAATATATTGAATATCAATATATTTTGTTTTATATTAATATTAAAATTTATATTACATTATATATTAAAAATTATAATACATACATATTATTTTATGAATTATATTATATCAAATGTGGAATATATTGAGTATTAATATATTTTGTAATATATTAATATTAAAAATTATATTACATTATATATTAAAAATTATAATATATACATATTATTTTATGAATTATATTATATCAAATGTGGAATATATTGAATATTAATATATTTTGTTATATATTAATATTAAAAATTATATTACATTATATATTAAAAATTATAATACATACATATTATTTTATGAATTATATTATATTAAATGTGCAATATATTGAATATTAATATATTTTGATATATATTAATATTAAAAATTATAATACATACATATTATTTTATGAATTATATTATATCAAATGTGGAATATATTGAATATTAATATATTTTGTTATATATTAATATTAAAAATTATATTACATTATATATTAAAAATTATAATATATACATATTACTTTATGAATTATATTATATCAAATGTGGAATATATTAAATATTAATATATTTTGTTATATATTAATATTAAAAATTATATTACATTATATATTAAAAATTATAATACATACATATTATTTTATGAATTATATTATATTAAATGTGCAATATATTGAATATTAATATATTTTCTTATATATTAATATTAAAAATTATATTACATTATATATTAAAAATTAGGGCGATTTACATGTGACTACCTTTTTAGATGGTCTAATTACAGTTTGGTCCCTATTGTTTCAGATATTACAATGGAGGACAAACTTTGCACTATCTAGAAACTATATTTACAACGAAGGACAAAAGTCAAATTTTCAGATGATGTCACTTGAGAGAGAGTACTGATATTCTGAATTTGCCCTTTTATTTTTTCTTTTCTTGTTTACCCATTTATTTTTCGTCTCACGTGGGTGGCACATGCTGGACCTCATTGTAATATATTTCACACTTTTGGACTTCAGTGTAATAAATTTTTAAGCTTTCTAGAAAAAAATATTTTTTCCAAAAAAGAAAGTATTTTCTGGAAAAAAAAAAATATTTTTCAAAAAAATAAAAAAAATTATTTTCTGGGAAAAAATTATCTTTTCGACAAAAATATTATATTATGGAATTTTTTTCGAAAAATTAAAAAATATTTTCTGGAAAAAAAAATTTTTTTTGGTAAAATAATATTTTTTTCGAAATAAAATTATTTTCTTGAAAATTTTTCGAAAAAAATAAAACTATTTTCTGGAAAAAAAAATAAAAAAAATATTTTTTCGAAAAAATTAAAAAAATATTTTCTGGAGAAATATTTTTTGGCAAAATAATATTTTTTCGAAATAAAATTATTTTCTTGAAAAAAATATTATTTTTTCAAAAAAAAATAAAATTGTTTTCTGAAAAAAAAATAAAATAAAATATTTTTGCCAAAAAAAAAATATATTTTCTAAAAAAAAATATATTTCGAAAAAAAATTATTTTCTGAAAAAAGAATATTTTTTAAAAGAAATGTATTAGCCAAACACTTTAATAACTTATAAGCTATTTGTTTAATATGAAATGTATTTTAAAAGAAATGTTTTATTCAAGTAAATAGAGGGGCATTTTCGTCTTTTTAATAGAAGTCAACACCAATTCAGATTTTTGTCCTTCGCTGTAATTTATGAAACAATAGGGACTAAAGTGTAAAGAGGGCATCTAATAGGGTAGTTGACTGTAATTTCCCCTTAAAAATTATAATACATACATATTATTTAATGAATTATATTATATCAAATGTGGAATATAATGAATATTAATATATTTTGTTATATATTAATATTAAAAATTATATTACATTATATATTAAAAATTATAATATATACATATTATTTTATGAATTATATTATATCAAATGTGGAATATATTGAATATTAATATATTTTTTTATATATTAATATTAAAAATTATATTACATTAGATATTAAAATATTTTGTTGAATATTAATATATTTTGAAAATAATTCTGAAAATATTAACAAACATATACATATAATATATATATATATATATATATATTTTATATATATATTTATATACATATATATATATGGTCTATTGTAAACTTATATAATATAAATCAATATTAAAACAACAAATGATTTTGGCTCACTGGTTTGATACCTACCTCCATCTCATTGAGGTCACATGTTCAAATCCCGTGAGTAGCGGAAATGCACATTTATAAATATTATGTGCGGGTCGCGTGGGGGCGGGTGGCGGACGGGTTTGGGCGGGCGGGGCGGGTGCGTGCGGGGCGGGGCAGGAATATGATATATTTTTTTCAAAAAATAATATATTAAAAAAATAATATATTAAAAAAATAATTTCAATTTATTAAAAAAATTATTTAAAAAAATAAACCGCTGTTAAATGGAATTTAACAGCGGTTCTTAGACAACCGCTGTTAAATTTAACAGCGGGACATTTATCAGCGGTTCCAGAACCGCTGTTAAAAGGGCTCCAGAACCGCTGTTAAATGCTGTTTTTGTAGTATAGAACACATACAATAATTCCTCAAAACAATTATTCTCATAACTGAACAATACTGGAATTACCTCAAAGTCGAAGACAATATTCTTTCCACGAACAACATTCCTGAATGAATACACAGTTATACGAATAATTTCAAATAAGGTACCATCCATTCAATACCAATAAATCTTTATCCCGATACTTATGTCATCACGATAACTATCCTCGTTATCCGACATTCCATATCATAGATCAGAGATAACTCACAGCTCTGTCCTCAATCAAACTTAATTAAACCATATACATTGTGATTTGTCCCAAACCACAGCATGGTAAACGAATCGTCATCCCGACAGTTTACATCTATAATATCATTGCTATATGAATTATAAATGAAATGAAAGTGAAACCATTCATCAAATATTATAAACTGAACAAGTATAACTTGCCTCGATACCGATACCACGAAGCTGTTACCAGAATCCATTGCCTTCGTCCCCGAGCTCCTCAGCCCCGACCAAAAGCAACCTACGAACTCTCCAACCTTGACCGCAACACAACGACCATAATCAACGCTCAATTATCGCGACCTAATGCAATAATCAAATGACAACACATCCGATAATAATCAATAACCGGTATAACCAACCAATCCAACTCAGCGGCTCAACAATACCTCGATCATTTCCAAAACCGAACAATACAACTCAAACAATTACGAACTCATATCAACAATAGAATCCGAAATCCGATAAATCATAATTATCAATCAATAACCGATCAATAAACCCAACAGTTCCACAATATCTCGATTAAACACAGTCTTAAACAATCCAGTTCAAACCATCATGAGTTCATAATCACAACACGAAAATACTACACTGTCTGCCTACTTAGCGCACGTTAAACACATAACGTAGTGTGCGCTAAGCCGTTCCAGATAGCGTGCGCTAGCTAGTAAGCTTAGCGTGCGCTAATGCTACACAGATGCATGCATTCCAGCATTGACTAACACTTTGCGGCTACGAATATGAATGTAATGAAAACCATACTCCAAGATCAAACACAACCTTCCAGATCCAAACTCATCGTCATACTCGAAATCATATTCGTATTCTTATACGAATATTATATCAAAACACATAACTTGGCTCTAGATACGAATATCCCATATTCATATCCAAAACACCAACACCTTCTACACATAATCGTCATATCCTATAATTTCAGAGCTCTTCAAGAACATGAAATATCCGACATCACGTTCAAACCAACATAATCCGAGGTATATATCATAATGTTTATCATTTTCTTCACCATGCAAATTACATAATCAAACCAACCCGATAACAAGGATCATCTCATACATAATCTGGAATACAACCTCACATCATGATTTAACTCATCTAAATCAACCACTGAAATTATCATGATTCAGAAATCCATGATTCAACCTCATCAAGTTAAACGAATCACCATTAACATGAAGGATCTTAAATAACATCCGAAAACTCTTATCATAATCCTATAAAATCTCATATAATATCGTCACATGATTATCCAACATGTTCCTCACATGTAATCATGCTTAAAAACGAACAACTAACAAGGGATACGAATATTACCTAGATTAGATGAACCAAGAAGAAGAACACTTGAACTCCATTCCAAGAATCATGAGTAACTTGAAGAACAAGGCTTGAATCCATGCTCTCTATCTTAATCTTGTTAAAAAATCACCACCTCACCGTGTTTGGGAACCTCAAGATCCTCCCAAAACTCTCTCTATCGACTGAAGGAGAAAGAATGGACTAAATGCATCTCAAAACCCGTCTGTCCCCTTATATAATAAACATTACTAGCGCGCGCTACTCTCATAAAATAGCGTGCGTTATTGCCCTAGCGTGCGCTAACTGACTTTGTTAGCGTGCGCTATCGCAGCCTAGAGGCCACTGTCTTGCCTCGTACATGAGCTTACGTATGTAATGCCCATGCATTAGCGTACGTAACTTACACTGTTTAGCGTACGCAAGTCCTTGCATTTAGCGTGCGCTAATATCAGTTGACTTGCTACAGTATACGTACCGCATGTGCCCCCACATGCCGATCTGAGAAGGATAAGATTCCATTTGACCGATCTACAATTAGCGTGCGTTAAGCCTCATGCTTTAGCGTGCGCTAATACTTCAGGACAACAACCGTTGACTTATCAGAACGTGCGCCGAAAGCAGCCGGGTCCACACGCAGATTCCTTCCGATCTGACTGCATTTAGCGTGCGCTATATTCTGCGTCTAGCATGCGCTAACCATGAACGATAGCGTGCGCTATACTTGAACATTAGCGCGCGCTAATCAGGCTATACTTAGCCATTTTCCAATTCTCCTCGTCCGTCTCGACATACAAAAATACGAACATACTGCATACTGAATACATGTACTGAATCCAATAACATCATCATACGATATACCCAATATCAAAAGTACGATAACCTGATACACGGTATCCTCAAAATAATTGTCGAACCATTACTACAGTTATACGAGTACAAATACAGTTGTCTCAATCCTCAATTTATTTTATCCATACTGTATAGACACCAAGCCATCCAGTATATCTTAGATAAAATAATACGAAAATTTCATACTGAAAATTGGATATTACATACTACCCCCCTTAAAATAAGTTTCGTCCTCGAAACTTGCAACCTGCCACCAACAACAGATAAATCCAAAACTTTCCAACTCATCACAAAACAATCAAGTGTCGCCACAAGCGAATAACCAAACCAATATACTTACAGGTGCGTGAAGCCGATGATCTCCCGTGATACTAGCACACGACTCCTACACGAAGTCTCAAAAGAATCAGCACACACCAATATCACAAATAACAATTGAAAAGATCTCAAAAATTTTGGAAACTCCAAAAATCGGTTTGACTCAAAAGTCAGACAAACTCATTTTCAAAAATCACGCTACTACCATACCGGTAGAGCCACATAACACACATGCCCGGGTTTCACAAAACCCAAGCTCCGATACCATCTTTTGTAACACCCCAAAACCATCCGGGATATTACAGCGCCGTGGGTCCCGCGCCGGAACCCACCAGGCTAAATACCGTTTACAAAACCAATTCAAAAATGCCAAAAGGCTGATGACGGTAATATTTTGCAAATACTCAAATATTTTCAAAAACAAAATTCTGAAATACCGTCATAGAATACCATTTGAAAATACAAGGCGAAATGCCAACTCTCGACAGTTCAAAGTGTACGTTAAGCCACCCCTTAAACGTACCGATAAAATAATTTGGGAAAAAGAGTCTGACAAAAATAACCCAAGTTCGTAAAATGCCAAAAAGGCCATTTGAAATACACACACGCAGCGGATAAATGCAGTTCAAAATACACATTTGCAGCGGAAATGAATAACCAGAAAAGAAATACTCGATACTCCAAAACATGCCACCGCCAGTATCACATCGGGAAGCTCATCCCTTCACGACCGCTACTGGCTCGATCTCCGAGTACCTAAAAATAAAGCCCACGACGGGGTCAGCCACAATACTCAATAATGATATCGATCACATCATCATAAATAATTACATACTAATGTAATAATACTGTAAGAATACTACCAACGTAATCTTACCATTATAACCTTACCAATTCATGGCAATCTAAACCAAATCGATCCTTACCATAATTCACATTTCGCATTCTCAAATGACGAAAAGAAATCAACAATTATCTGTACCGTATTCCAAAATACCAACAATCCTCCAAACCTCATCATAAAGTGTGGAAATAATCCAACCTGTGCCAAATCCTGTCCGTCGGATCGCACAATCAAATCTCAATTTGGGTAAAACCAAATATACATGATACATCTATAGGTCAAATTTCCACAGAACAATGATAAAAAGTACCGCAACATCGACGTACAGTCCAAATACTCATACGATCAACACAATGATCAAAACAATAGGTCAACCGAGAATATTATCGACATGATGACTCCAATACGATCAATAAATAATCAACGATAACTGAGAATACCCTCAACATGGTAGACTCCAAATGATCAACAAAGGACCAACAATAACCGAGAATACCCTCAACAAGGTAGACTCCAAATGATCAACAATAATGGATCTCAAAGAAATAACTTTGACTGTCGAACATACCCCTCGGGCGTATGAACAACTAGTCGCAAACCGTCGAACATATCCAATCATACATGGACTATGAAACGACAAAAATATACGGATCAAAGATGGACATCACAGTACGCCATATCCGGAAATGTGTCCGTGCACAAGCCACCCCGGGTATCGATCAAATACATGTGTGGTCTTGTACCTAATTAGCCTCACGAAACTACGTCTCGTGTGCACGGTTCAATGCGGAATAATATCAACACATAACCATAGTGTGCCCAGCTAAAAATCCTACACAATAACCAATCGGAACGCAGATATGATTCCAGATATGTAACGATGCAACTTGACAACGAATTTAATAAATCACATATCCAATAAGGATCAAAAGACTCACCGAAGTGAACAACAACAGACTGGCAATGAAAAGTCAACACGACTAATCAATATCCAAAACAACAATCTTGGGATCATCATCCCCAACAAATGATCAACACGATCAACGATCTCAATACAATCAGCCCTGGGATCATCATCCCTCAACGAAATAATCAATACGAATCAACATAAAACACATACAATAATTCCTCAAAACAATTATTCTCATAACTGAACAATACTGGAATTACCTCAAAGTCAAAGACAATATTCTTTCCACGAACAACATTCCTGAATGAATACACAGTTATACGAATAATTTCAAATAAGGTACCATCCATTAAATACCAATAAATCTTTATTCTGATACTTATGTCATCACAATAACTATCCTCGTTATCCGACATTCCATATCATAGATCAAAGATAACTCACAACTCTGTCCTCAATCAAACTTAATTAAACCATATACATTATGATTTGTACCAAACCACAGCATGATAAACGAATCGTCATCCCGACAGTTTACATCTATAATATCATTGCTATATGAATTATAAATGAAATGAAAGCGAAACCATTCATCAAATATTATAAACTGAACAAGTATAACTTGCCTCGATACCGATACCACGAAGCTGTTACCAGAATCCATTGCCTTCGTCCCCGAGCTCCTCAGCCCCGACCAAAAGCAACCTACGAACTCTCCAACCTTGACCACAACACAACGGCCATAATCAACGCTCAATTATCGCGACCTAATGCAATAATCAAATGACAACACATTCGATAATAATCAATAACCGGTATAACCAACCAATCAAACTCAGCGGCTCAACAATACCTCGATCATTTCCAAAACCGAACAATACAACTCAAAAAATTACGAACTCATATCAACAATAGAAGCTGAAATCCGATAAATCATAATTATCAATCAATAACCGATCAATAAACCCAACAGTTCCACAATATCTCGATTAAACACAGTCTTAAACAATCCAGTTCAAACCATCACGAGTTCATAATCACAACACGAAAATACTACACTGTCTGCCTACTTAGCGCACGTTAAACACATAACGTAGCGTGCGCTAAGTCGTGCCCGATAGCGTGCGCTAGCCAGTAAGCTTAGCGTGCGCTAATGCTACACAGATGCATGCATTCCAGCATTGACTAACACTTTGCGGCTATGAATATGAATGTAATGAAAACCATACTCCAAGATCAAACACAACCTTCCAGATCCAAACTCATCATCATACTCGAAATCATATTCGTATTCTTATACGAATATTATATCAAAACACATAACTTGGCTCTAGATACAAATATCCCATATTCATATCCAAAACACCAACACCTTCTATACATAATCGTCATATCCTATAATTTCAGAGCTCTTCAAGAACATGAAATATCCGACATCACGTTCAAAACAACATAATCCGAGGTATATATCATAATGTTTATCATTTTCTACATCATGCAAATTACATAATCAAACCAACCCGATAACAAGGATCATCTCATACATAATATGGAATACAACCTCATATCATGATTTAACTCATCTAAATCAACCACTGAAATTATCATGATTCAGAAATCCATGATTCAACCTCATCAAGTTAAATGAATCACCATTAACATGAAGGATCTTAAATAACATCCGAAAACTCTTATCATAATCCCATAAAATCTCATATAATATCGTCACATGATTATCCAACATGTTCCTCACATGTAATCATCCTTAAAAACGAACAACTAACAAGGGATACGAATATTACCTGGATTAGATGAACCAAGAAGAACATTTGAACTCCATTCCAAGAATCATGAGTAACTTGAAGAACAAGGCTTGAATCCATGCTCTCTATCTTAATCTTGTTAAAAAATCACCACCTCACCGTGTTTGGGAACCTCAAGATCCTCCCAAAACTCTTTCTATCGACTGAAGGAGAAAGAATGGACTAAATGCATCTCAAAACCCGTCTGTCCCCTTATATAATAAACATTACTAGCGCGCGCTACTCTCATAAAATAGCGTGCGTTATTGTCCTAGCGTGCGCTAACTGACTTTGTTAGCGTTCGCTATCGCAGCCCAGAGGCCACTGTCTTGCCTCGTACATGAGCTTACGTACGTAATGCCCATGCATTAGCGTACGTAACTTACACTGTTTAGCGTACGCAAGTCCTTGCATTTAGCGTGCACTAATATCAGTTGACTTGCTACAGTCTACGTACCGCATGTGCCCCCACATGCCGATCTGACAAGGATAAGATTCCATTTGACCGATCTACAATTAGAGTGCGTTAAGCCTCATGCTTTAGCGTGCGCTAATACTTCAGGACAACAACCGTTGACTTATCAGAACGTGCGCCGAAAGCAGCCGGGTCCACACGCAGATTCCTTCCGATCTGACTGCATTTAGCGTGCGCTATATTCTGTGTCTAGCATGCGCTAACCATGAACGATAGCGTGCGCTATAGTTGAACATTAGCGCGCGCTAATCAGGCTATACTTAGCCATTTTCCAATTCTCCTCGTCCGTATCGACATACCAAAATACGAACATACTGCATACTGAATACATGTACTGAATCCAATAACATCATCATACGATATACCCAATATCAAAAGTACGATAACCTGATACACGGTATCCTCAAAATAATTGTCGAACCACTACGACAGTTATACGAGTACAAATACAGCTGTCTCTGTCCTCAATTTATTTTATCCATACTGTATAGACACCAAGCCATCCAGTATATCTTAGATAAAATAATGCGAAAAATTCATACTGAAAATTCAGGTATTACATACTACCCCCCTTAAAATAAGTTTCGTCCTCGAAACTTGCAACCTGCCACCAACAACAGATAAATCCAAAACTTTCCAACTCATCACAAAACAATCAAGTGTCGCCACAAGTGAATAACCAAACCAATATACTTACAGGTGCGTGAAGCCGATGATCTCTCGTGATACTAGCACACGACTCCCACACGAAGTCTCAAAACAATCAGCACACACCAATATCACAAATAACAATTGAAAAGATCTCAAAAATATTGGAAACTCCAAAAATCGGTTTGACTCAAAAATCAGAAAAACTCATTTTCAAAAATCACGCTACTACCATACCGGTAGAGCCACATAACACACATGCCCGGGTTTCACAAAACCCAAGCTCTGATACCATCTTCTGTAACACCCCAAAACCATCCGGGATATTACAGCGCCGTGGGTCCCGCGCCGGAACCCACCAGGCTAAAAACTGTTTACAAAACCAATTCAAAAACGCCAAAAGGCTGATGACGGTAATATTTTGCAAATACTCAAATATTTTCAAAAACAAAATTCTGAAATACCGTCATAGAATACCATTTGAAAATACAAGGCGAAATGCCAACTCTCGACAGTTCAAAGTGTACGTTAAGCCACCCCTTAAACGTACCGATAAAATAATTTGGGAAAAAGAGTTTGACAAAAATAACCCAAGTTCGTAAAATGCCAAAAAGGCCATTTGAAATACACACACGCAGTAGATAAATGCAGTTCAAAATACACATTTGCAGCGGAAATGAATAACCAGAAAAGAAATACTCGATACTCCAAAACATGTCACCGCCAGTATCACATCGGGAAGCTCATCCATTCACGACCGCTACTAGCTCGATCTCCGAGTACCTAAAAATAAAGCCCACGACGGGGTCAGCCACAATACTCAATAATGATATCGATCACATCATCATAAATAATTACATACCAATGTAATAATACTGTAAGAATACTACCAACGTAATCTTACCATTATAACCTTACCAATTCATGGCAATCCAAACCAAATCGATCCTTACCATAATTCACATTTCGCATTCTCAAATGACGAAAAGAAATCAACAATTATTTGTACCGTATTCCAAAATACCAACAATCCTCCAAACCTCATCATAACTTATAAGTGTGGAAATAATCCAACCTGTGCCAAATCCTGTCCGTCGGATCACACAATCAAATCTCAATTTGGGTAAAACCAAATATACACGATACATCTGTAGGTCAAATTTCCACAGAACAATGATAACAAGTACCGCAACATCGACGTACAGTCCAAATACTCATACGATCAACACAATGATCAAAACAATAGGTCAACCGAGAATATTATCGACATGATGACTCCAATACGATCAATAAATAATCAACGATAACTGAGAATACCCTCAACATGGTAGACTCCAAATGATCAACAAAGGACCAACAATAACCGAGAATACCCTCAACAAGGTAGACTCCAAATGATCAACAATAATAGATCTCAAAGAAATAACTTTGACTGTCGAACATACCCCTCAGGCGTATGAACAACCAGTCGCAAACCGTCGAACATATCCAATCATACATGGACTATGAAACGACAAAAATATACGGCTCAAAGATGGACATCACAGTACGCCCGATCCGGAAATGTGTCCGTGCACAAGCCACCCCGGGTATCGATCAAATACATGTGTGGTCTTGTACCTAATTAGCCTCACGAAACTACGTCTCGTGTGCACGGTTCAATGCGGAATAATATCAACACATAACCATAGTGTGCCCAGCTAAAAATCCTAAACAATAACCAATCGGAACGCAGATATGATTCCAGATATGTAACGATGCAACATGACAACGAATTCAATAAATCACATATCCAATAAGGATCAAAAGACTCACCGAAGTGAAAAACAACAGACTGGCAATGAAAAGTCAACACGACTAATCAATATCCAAAACAAAAATCCTGGGATCATCATCCCCGACAAATGATCAACACGATCAACAATCTCTATACAATCAGCCCTGGGATCATCATCCCTCAACGAAATAATCAATACGAATCAACATAGAACACATACAATAATTCCTCAAAACAATTATTCTCATAACTGAACAATACTGGAATTACCTCAAAGTCGAAGACAATATTCTTTCCACGAACAACATTCCTGAATGAATACACAGTTATACGAATAATTTCAAATAAGGTACCATCCATTCAATACCAATAAATCTTTATCCCGATACTTATGTCATAACGATAACTATCCTCGTTATCCGACATTCCATATCATAGATCAAAGATAACTCACAGCTCTGTCCTCAATCAAACTTAATTAAACCATATACATTATGATTTGTCCCAAACCACAGCATGATAAACGTATCGTCATCCCGACAGTTTACATCTATAATATCATTGCTATATGAATTATAAATGAAATGAAAGCGAAACCATTCATCAAATATTATAAACTGAACAAGTATAACTTGCCTCGATACCGATACCACGAAGCTGTTACCAGAATCCATTGTTTTCGTCCCCGAGCTCCTCAGCCCCGACCAAAAGCAACCTACGAACTCTCCAACCTTGACCGCAACACAACGGACATAATCAACGCTCAATTATCGCGACCTAATGCAATAATCAAATGACAACACATTCGATAATAATCAATAACTGGTATAACCAACCAATCAAACTCAGCGGCTCAACAATACCTCCATCATTTCCAAAACCGAACAATACAACTCAAACAATTACGAACTCGTATCAACAATAGAAGCCGAAATCCGATAAATCATAATTATCAATCAATAACCGATCAATAAACCCAACAGTTCCACAATATCTCGATTAAACACAGTCTTAAACAATCCAGTTCAAACCATCACGAGTTCATAACCACAACACGAAAATACTACACTGTCTGCCTACTTAGCGCACGTTAAACACATAACGTAGCGTGCGCTAAGTCGTTCCCGATAGCGTGCGCTAGCTAGTAAGCTTAGCGTGCGCTAATGCTACACAGATGCATGCATTCCAGCATTGACTAACACTTTGCGGCTACGAATATGAATGTAATGAAAACCATACTCCAAGATCAAACACAACCTTCCAGATCCAAACTCATCGTCATACTCGAAATCATATTCGTATTCTTATACGAATATTATATCAAAACACATAACTTGGCTCTAGATACGAATATCCCATATTCATATCCAAAACACCAACACCTTCTATACATAATCGTCATATCCTATAATTTCAGAGCTCTTCAAGAACATGAAATATCCGACATCACGTTCAAAACAACATAATCCGAGGTATATATCATAATGTTTATCATTTTCTTCATCATGCAAATTACATAATCAAATCAACCCGATAACAAGGATCATCTCATACATAATCTGGAATACAACCTCATATCATGATTTAACTCATCTAAATCAACAACTGAAATTATCATGATTCAGAAATCCATGATTCAACCTCATCAAGTTAAACGAATCACCATTAACATGAAGGATCTTAAATAACATCCGAAAACTCTTATCATAATCCCATAAAATCTCATATAATATCGTCACATGATTATCCAACATGTTCCTCACATGTAATCATCCTTAAAAACGAACAACTAACAAGGGATACGAATATTACCTGGATTAGATGAACCAAGAAGAAGAAAACTTGAACTCCATTCCAAGAATCATGAGTAACTTGAAGAACAAGGCTTGAATCCATGCTCTCTATCTTAATCTTGTTAAAAAATCACCACCTCACCGTGTTTGGGAACCTCAAGATCCTCCCAAAACTCTCTCTATCGACTGAAAGAGAAAGAATGGACTAAATGCATCTCAAAACCCGTCTGTCCCCTTATATAATAAACATTACTAGCGCGCGCTACTCTCATAAAATAGCGTGCGTTATTGCCCTAGCGTGCGCTAACTGACTTTGTTAGCGTGCGCTATCGCAGCCCAGAGGCCACTGTCTTGCCTCGTACATGAGCTTACGTACGTAATGCCCATGCATTAGCGTACGTAACTTACACTGTTTAGCGTACGCAAGTCCTTGCATTTAGCGTGCGCTAATATCAGTTGACTTGCTACAGTCTACGTACCGCATGTAACATCCCCAAAACCATATGGGAATATTACACGCCGTAGACCCTTTCCACAAGGATCTACCAGGCTAAACATCCATAAACAACCAAGCGCTTGCCCAGCCAGGGTCAAACAATAAAATGATACAGACCGATATGGTCACTTACACGTGAATACACAGACCGATGAGGTCACACGACCCAATCGACAAAACTGACTTAAATAACATTACCCACATAGGGGTCGAAATACAATACAGCGGAAGACTGAAATCAACTCTGACAACACAACCAAAATCAAAACAACTCTCGACTCATGATTAGTATCGTAGCTCGTCATCCTCTTGTGCCAATCCTGTGATCGCTCCCGACCGCATATACCGGACGTAAACAGACATCCACCCCGACATTTCTGGGGTTAGTAAATCTCCACTGTTTTACTAGTGCAAGTATCAAATCATACGAAATGTAACAAGCAATTAATAATCGTGATCAAATATAATAATCAAGTATCAAATATTCCCGGGAGGTTTTCACAAGGGAAGATAAGCTATGAAGCATTCGAAAATAAGATTATCATCTCGGGAATTTTTAGAATTTTAAAACCTTAAGACCTCAAGTCCTGATTCACAAAACCTTTCGAAAAACTTAAGGGCCTTAACCCAAAACTTGTTTCATAATTCAACAGTTTACAATACGGGAAACATTTCCATAAATCTCGTGGGACTCGGCCCAACATTCTTTCTTAAAACTTTTCCTTTAAAAACTTTGATTTGAAAAGTATCATGCTCATGACACCGTGATCCACTGTCACGTGTCTCCGTAGGTTCAACAACCCGCACGGACTATTAACCAAACATAACCAATTCCGACACCGTGATCCACTGTCACGTGTCTCCGTAGGTTCAACAACCCACACGGACTATTAACCAAACATAACCAATTCCGACACCGTGATCCACTGTCACGTGTCTCCGTAGGCATAACAACCCACACGGACTATATCAATCATAACAATCACACACACAGTCCTGACACCGTAGTCCACTGCCACGTGTCACCGTAAGCCCCGTCGAGCTCACCCGGTTGGACGCACTATGTCCGAAACTCATGGTCCACTGCCATGCGTTATCGTAGGCCTCGCTGCATCAAAGACGATTGGACCTCAGTACCTCACTAAGTTCTGATCCCGTAGTCCACTGCCACGAATCCTCGTAGGTCCCGTCGAACCAACACGAGTGAACTTAGAGGTCACACACATTCACATTCACATTACATACAACAATGAGTACAATTAATCAATCACCTTGATCACCACAAAATCGTACATTGCACGCACATAACACAACCTCGACACTCGCAACAACTATCATCAATCAACGACATTTAACCAACATAACACACATTCCGTACACAATACATTGCACAACCAAGTGTACAACCATCCCATATGTACGTCGCATTCCTGCACAAATGGCACAACGCCTAACACGTATACTGATATAACACTATTATCACAAAGCCTTCAAATTACGGAAAACACAACCAACTCAAACGGAACATAATTACGAAGGCAAGCAAAGTCATCATACATCTCATACGTAATTACTAGTCGCAAGATACAAGTCGTATAGTAAGATACTTGCCTTAATAACCGCTACCGAACGCTCCGAAGAACACGGTTCGACCGGGAAGCTCGAACCCCAAAAAAGGCAATGAACGGAAGGGTTCCGACTCGAGTTCTTCACAAGAATTCGTTCCGAAGTCACAACGATATCAATTCAATCACAATTCTACGAAAACGTATGGAACTTCCCAAGTTCTACCCATTGAAGCATTTTATCGGACACTTTGAAGGCGTAGTCCAATTTAATCGATTATTCAAAGAAATACTCAAATTCGTTCCACAAAACTTCAAGGGTATTGAATGATTACGAGTTTACAATCAAGTTCTAACAATAATATGAACCAAAACGAAGAAAATCGGCCAAAACACCAAGAAACCTCAAGAACATCCAAAAACCAAAAGTTTAGGTGTTTTTACCTTCGATCCGGGTGGAAGATGATGTTAATCCATGATTCCAACTTCCAAAACATGTTGATATAAGTTGATTCTACTCAAAACCATCGATCTATGGTGAAAAATCGCGGAAGGAACGAAGAAAAGATGAGAAATGGCCGGATGACTCGGTCCAGGCCTATAAATAGCCGACTGCCGGCCGCTTACGCACGTAATCGCCAAGGCCTACGACGTAATCGCCAAGGCCGAACTCTCGATCGACTGCCGGACATGTTACGACGTAATCGGCAGTCGTTACGCATGAACCGCCTTACGGCCGTTACTGCCGGTCCATTACGGCCGTTACTCGGCCAGGCCTGGCCAGCCAGGCCTGGCCAGCCAGGCCTGGCCAGCCGGGCCTCGGTCGATCCGACGGTTCGGAAAATCCCGAAACTCAGACCTGAACATAAACCGAAAACACGATTACGAAGTACTCGCAAAGACGAATCCGAACACTAAGAGAACACACGATTCCGACCACCCGAGAGCTCGAATTTCGACAACGGAAGTAATTACCCCAAACTTTGGGAAATTACGAAAATGGCCCAACACGTCCGAAATACACGATACACGATCGAAACACCAAACCGAAGCTTACAACATGAATAATAACATTAAATGGACTTCCGAGAAACTCGAAACAACAGTTTCGGACGAGATTCGCGAGAATCGAACTCAAGTGCGGAAAAGTCATTTAAGAACACGAAACTCAACAAAACGATACCGAAACGTACTCGGATGACAAAAAGTGTAGAATTAAATATTCTCAGAATGACGAAACGGTCAAAAGCGAGTCGTCGAAACGGACCTCCGCCGAAGAATGAAAATTACCGGAAATCCGAAATTGCGGATATTACATTCTACCCTCCTTAAAAGAAGTTTCGTCCCGAAACTTAAAACAAGTAGGGAGAAGCAATACCCCGACAGGAAAACTCAACAAGATACACAAGAAACGCGTAACTTTCGTCCATTGGCAAAACGTTACAAGCAACGCGAAAGAATATACAGCGTGACAACACGCCACACGACGACCATAACAACGCCACCGGCAATGATTCAAAACAATAACGATCAATTAACGACGCATCACATACCACATCACATGCACACATTTAATCAAAGAAACGTACGCGACAATAAGTCGCACCCGACTAAAATGGCTATGCGACAGAAACAAATAGAGTATTACGATAGGAATCATTCCGATTCTCATCAACAAGAAAATGTCCGACGTCAAAACACAAACAATTCAAGATAACGGAAAACGAGAATACCGTATTACATTCTATCCTATTAAAATTAAGTTTCGTCCCGAAACTTAAAATAAAACATCATGATAGAATAGAAACAAAACCAAAAAGTTCACGCAACAAATATCAATCTCTACACGAATTACAGCACAAAGTACGATACACAACTACATCACTGGACACCACCGGCCCCTCCCCGAGTAGGAACGAAAACCCGATTCCCGAACATCCTGGCAACGGTCTCACAATGCACCGCTTGGTGCCCCAGTTGGCCGCACTTAAAATAATTAACCGGTGGCGAACGACAATTCTGTCTCGCATGGCCTACACGACTGCAGTTAAAGCAGGTCTTCACACTGATCGTCTTACTCTCCTCTGGGGTAAGGTTCTTAGACTGGTCAACCGAACAAGGAGTGCTCCCAGAAGGAAACTGCGAAGCAACAGGCTCACGGATCTCAGTCCTCTGGCCTCTTGAAAAATTTCTCGAGGTCTTCTATCTCTTACTCTCTGAACCAGATTCCGTCACAGAAACGGCCAACTCAATGGCTAAAGCTCGGTCCTGATATTCCTTCAGGGTGGTACACATGAGCGGAGCCATACTCTCACGGATATGGGGTTTCATGTGCATATTGAAGTATCGGACCTTGTCCGCTTCACTTCTCACTTGATCACGAACATAAGCTAACTGTCGATTATAATGGACTATCGCCTGGGATATTGACACATCCTGGGGCGTAGCCGAGAAAAACTCAACGATTCTGCGTTCACGAACAGGCAACGGGCAATACTCTGCCTACATGGCGGTCTTAAACTCAGCCCATGTAGGTGTACGATCTGCAGGCACTACAGCCTGCCACCAGTCTGCAGCTTCTTTGTCGAGTAGGTACTGAGCAATGGGTACCCTCCTATCATCCGGACAAGCTACAGCATCAAATATTCTGTCCAACTGGAAGAGCCAGTTTTCCCAACCTAACAAGTCAAACGAACCCACAAAACGGGGCGGCTGCATCTTCATCACATCTCGTAACCACTTACTAGTTCCGTTATCCCTATTTGGGTTCTCATCCCGACGTACGGCCTGATTCATCTGCACTAACTGGTCAACCACCTGACGAAGGATGGTGACAAAGGATGGTGAGCTGATTGGTACTCGGCAAGGAGGGAGTCGCCCTCTCCTGCTCCCGATTACGACCACGACCACGACCACGGCCACGGCCTCGACCTCGACCCCTTAGCATACTGAACGGACAACCAATCAGAATAACAAGATAAAACAAACCTCACATAATCGACATAAGCCCACAATCAGCAGCACAATGCAATATTCACACGTTCACATTGACAAAGATGAACGACCTATACCTCAGCATACACAGTTAAAACATTAAGCATACCATTGTGGTCCAACACCGGTAATATATTAAAAAAACAAGTTTATCGAGGTATTTGTTCGAATGATAATATAAAAAAAATTCGCGAGTTCGAAAGATTTTGCTGGGATGAAATTTTGAAAACACTTTGTTTAATACCTCGGTCATTGAAGTGGGGAACGATACCTAACAACGTATCCTGCCACTTGGGCATACAACCCAGATTTTCTGACGAGAATAATAATATAGAAACTCACTGCACGACTTAACCTCAATACATAAACACATAACGTTCTAATTTACGGAAGCCAAAGTTGTTTTGCAAAACAAAAATTTTCCAAAATCCTTTAGTTCATAACCAAAACGACGGTAATATTTTACAATGTCCGAAGTATTTCAAAACACATTTTTCAAATACCGTCTGATTGTGTCATTTGAAAATACACGGCCCATTTGTCAAAATTTAACAAATTTTAAAAATCCATAAAAACCATGGTTTGACCGCACCACCAAAATATTTTCAAAAAATCGATTTCTACAAAATTCTCAAACTGTAAAGTCCTTCAGGAAACATTCTCAAACTTACCCATAGCGGACAAAAATTACAACATTCCAAAAATAGTCGAATTTAAAACCACATACTCAAATGGCAACCAGGGTCGCCAATTCAATTAAATGCATCTTGTGGTATCAAGTTTAAACACACAGCAAAATAATTCATCGGAGTTTCTCACAAACTCTACCGTTGGTACCTTATCGAAACCCATCAAGGTTTACAACTTTCACAACATACCACCCCACCCGGTGGTTCAAAGATAAAACAATAACGTGCCCAGTTCTATACACATACTATGTGCCACAAGTATTAAACACAACTATATTACACAATACTGTGTAAATAAAATTATGCACCGCAATTAACCCACTAAGATAAAATCGAGATACACAGGTATTACGCATAAAGGAGGAGACTTACATCCACAGGTCGCACGGAGGTGACAATCGCCCACGATACTAATCTCATCCGACAACATAACTGACACGTTGTGCCTACGCACAACTCAACTTGTCACCTGACGACTCGAACGACAAGACAACACATTACTCGACAATTCACGACGTGACTCGACCCGACAGCCTAGGTTTCCACAACCTAAGCTCTGATACCATAAATGTAACATCCCCAAAACCATATGGGAATATTACACGCCGTAGACCCTTTCCACAAGGATCTACCAGGCTAAACATCCATAAACAACCAAGCGCTTGCCCAGCCAGGGTCAAACAATAAAATGATACAGACCGATATGGTCACTTACACGTGAATACACAGACCGATGAGGTCACACGACCCAATCGACAAAACTGACTTAAATAACATTACCCACACAGGGGTCGAAATACAATACAGCGGAAGACTGAAATCAACTCTGACAACACAACAAAAATCAAAACAACTCTCGACTCATGATTAGTATCATAGCTCATCATCCTCTTGTGCCAATCCTGTGACTGCTCCCTTGAATCTGCATATACCTGGACGCAAAACAGACATCCACCCCCCGATTACTCGGGGGTTAGTAAAACTCCACTGTTTTACTAGTGCAAGTATCAAATCATACGGAATGTAACAAGCAATTAATAATCGTGATCAAATATAATAATCAAGTATCAAATATTCCCGGGAGGTTTTCACAAGGGAAGATAAGCTATGAAGCATTCGAAAATAAAATTATCATCTCGGGAATTTTTAGAATTTCAAAACCTTAAGACCTCAAGTCCTGATTCACAAAACCTTTCGAAAAACTTAAGGGCCTTAACCCAAAACTTGTTTCATAATTCAACAGTTTACAATACGGGAAACATTTCCATAAATCTCGTGGGACTCGGCCCAACATTCTTTCTTAAAACTTTTCCTTTAAAAACTTTGATTTGAAAAGTATCATGCTCATGACACCGTGATCCACTGTCACGTGTCTCCGTAGGTTCAACAACCCGCACGGACTACATCACGCACAATTAAACAAACATAATCAATTCCGACACCGTGATCCACTGTCACGTGTCTCCGTAGGTTCAACAACCCACACGGACTATTAACCAAACATAACCAATTCCGACACCGTGATCCACTGTCACGTGTCTCCGTAGGTTCAACAACCCACACAGACTATTAACCAAACATAACCAATTCCGACACCGTGATCCACTGTCACGTGTCTCCGTAGGCATAACAACCCGCACGGACTATATCAATCATAACAATCACACACACAGTCCTGACACCGTAGTCCACTGCCACGTGTCACCGTAAGCCCCGTCGAGCTCACCCGGTTGGACGCACTATGTCCGAAACTCATGGTCCACTGCCATGCGTTAACGTAGGCCTCGTCACACCAGCACGATTGGACCTCAGTACCTCACTAAGTTCTGATCCCGTAGTCTACTGCCACGAATCCTCGTAGGTCCCGTCGAACCAACACGAGTGAACTTAGCGGTCACACACATATTCACATTCACATTACATACAACAATGAGTACAATTAATCAATCACCTTGATCACCACAAAATCGTACATTGCACGCACATAACACAACCTCGACACTCGCAACAACTATCATCAATCAACGACATTTAACCAACATAACACACATTCGGTACACAATACATTGCACAACCAAGTGTACAACCATCCCATATGTACGTCGCATTCCTGCACAAATGGCACAACGCCTAACACGTATACTGATATAACACTATTATCACAAAGCCTTCAAATTACGGAAAACACAACCAACTCAAACGGAACATAATTACGAAGGCAAGCAAAGTCATCATACATCTCATACGTAATTACTAGTCGCAAGATACAAGTCGTATAGTAAGATACTTGCCTTAATAACCGCTACCGAACGCTCCGAAGAACACGGTTCGACCGGTAAGCTGGAACCCCAAAGAAGGCAACGAACGGAAGGGTTCCAACTCGAGTTCTTCACAAGAATTCGTTCCTAAGTCACAACGATATCAATTCAATCACAATTCTACGAAAACGTATGGAACTTCCCAAGTTCTACCCATTGAAGCATTTTATCGGACACTTTGAAGGCGTAGTCCAATTTAATCGATTATTCAAAAAAATACTCAAATTCGTTCCACAAAACTTCAAGGGTATTGAATGATTACGAGTTTACAATCAAGTTCTAACAATAATATGAATCAAAACGAAGCAAATCGGCCAAAACACCAAGAAACCTCAAGAACATCCAAAAACCAAAAGTTTAGGTGTTCTTACCTTCGATCCGGGTGGAAGATGATGTTAATCCATGATTCCAACTTCCAAAACATGTTGATATAAGTTGATTCTACTCAAAACCATCGATCTATGGTGAAAAATCGCGGAAGGAACGAAGAAAAGATGAAAAATGGCCGGATGACTCGGTCCAGGCCTATAAATAGCCGACCCTGGGCGGCCGCTTACGTACGTAATCGGCCAAGGCCTACGTACGTAATCGGCCAAGGCCGAACTCTCTGGACTGATTCTGCCGGACATGTTACGTACGTAACCGGCAGGCTGTTACGTACGTAACCGGCCTTACGGCCGTTACTGCCGTTACTCGGCCAGGCCTGGCCAGCCAGGCCTCGGTCGATCCGACGGTCCGGAAAATCCCGAAACTCAGACCTGAACGTAAACCGAAAACACGATTACGAAGTACTCGCAAAGACGAATCCGAACACTAAGAGAACACATGATTCCGACCACCCGAGAGCTTGAATTTCGACAACGGAAGTAATTACCCCAAACTTTGAGAAATTACGAAAATGGCCCAACACGTCCGAAATACACGATACACGATCGAAACACCAAACCGAAGCTTACAACATGAATAATAACATTAAATGGACTTCCGAGAAACTCGAAACAACAGTTTCGGATGAGATTCGCGAGAATCGAACTCAAGTGTGGAAAAGTCATTTAAGAACACGAAACTCAACAAAACGATACCGAAACGAACTCGGATGACAAAAAGTGTAGAATTAAATATTCTCAGAATGACGAAACGGTCAAAAGAGAGTCGTCGAAACGGACCTCCGCCGAAAAATGAAAATTACTAGAAATCCGAAATTGCGGATATTACACCGCATGTGCCCCCACATGCCGATCTGACAAGGATAAGATTCCATTTGACCGATCTACAATTAGCGTGCGTTAAGCCTCATGCTTTAGCGTGCGCTAATACTTCAGGACAACAACCGTTGACTTATCAGAACGTGCGCCAAAAGCAGCCAGGTCCACACGCAGATTCCTTCCGATCTGACTGCATTTAGCGTGCGCTATATTCTGCGTCTAGCGTGCGCTAACCATAAATGATAGCGTGCGCTATACTTGAACATTAGCGCGCGCTAGTCAGGCTACACTTAGCCATTTTCCAATTCTCCTCGTTCGTCTCGACATACCAAAATACGAACATACTGCATACTGAATACATGTACTGAATCCAATAACATCATCATACGATATACCCAATATCAAAAGTACGATAACCTGATACACGGTATCCTCAAAATAATTATCGAACCACTACGGCAGTTATACGAGTACAAATACAGCTGTCTCAGTCCTCAATTTATTTTATCCATACTGTATAGACACCAAGCCATCCAGTATATCTTAGATAAAATAATGTGAAAAATTCATACTGAAAATTCGGGTATTACATACATAGGATGTCAAGAGTTAGTTACAAGGACATGAGTTGGGAACTTTTTATATAAATAATGTACATTGATTGAAGGTCACCATTTATCAACTCAAAGAGGGCGGCCGATTTGTGTTTGGGGTCCATGTTGGACACAGAGGCGGAGGGAGGGGGGTGGCGGGTAGGGGTTGTGCCCCCCCTCCCAAAAAAAAAAAAATTACTGATATTTTTTATTACTAGTTTTATAATTTAAAGAAAATAATAATAATATGTGAAGCCTTATACTTTCTCTCCCTCACTTTACGCTATTTCCACTGAGAAGAAAAAATTGCGGAGAAACACCCACCGCCACGCCACGGACACCATAGAAGCACCGAGAACCACGGCCACCATAGCTCCGCCCCGCTCGGCTCGCCTGAGCTTCTTCCAAGTGTCGTCGGCACGCATTATAGGTAACATACATCTTCTCCCCTCTCGTCCTTCTTCAGCTCTTCTCTCGCTGATTTAGGGCAAAATTGTGCTTTTGGGTCTTAATATTTTGAGCGAATAACCCACATAATTAGTGAGTATTTTGGTTGGCTTGATGAGTTTACATGGTATGATAATCCCTATTTTTGTTGAATTTCTTGGTTGAAGTGGGTAAATTCACTGATGCAATTTTTTTTTAATTCACTGATGCAATTTTTTTAATTCACTGATGCAATTTTTTTAATTCACTGATGCAATTTTTTTTTAATTCACTGATGCAGGTTCATAATGAAAAATAGAAAAATTGGCGAATTCTTCTCTAAGCAGTGGTCTACAGATTCTGTTGAAAATAATGCTAGTTCTATTCTTGAGACCCCAATAGAGCATTTGATTAATGAATCTTCTGAGGTTCCAACTATTTCGAATGATCAAACTCCTTTGCCAGAATTTTCTCCAACAAAGATTCAAAAAAGTGATGGACCATTTTCTTCTAAGGTCCAAACTATTTTGACGAATCAAATTCCTTTGTCAGATTCTTCTCCAACACAAAATCAGAAAACTGAAGAAGCTTCTCTTGATCTTCTTATTGAACGAGACCCTAGTTTGCGCAAGTCGATATGGGATTATCCAACAGATAAAAGAGATGAAATTCGACGTGCTTATTTAGTTGCTGGCCCATATCAAGTCATCCCAAATATGTTCTCTACAAAGGTTGATAGAAATGGTAGAAAATTCTTACCTACATGGTTCAAGCTATTTTCTGATTGGTTGGAATATTCTCCTTCAAAAGATGCCGCTTATTGTCTTCAGTGCTTTCTCTTTGTCAAGTCGTCTACGCATTTTGGGTCAAGTGCATTTATTGCTGATGGATTTCACTCTTGGAAAAAGGTGAATGATGGTAAGAACTGCTCATTTTTGGTTCATGAAGGAAGTAGTCCTAATTCTTATCACAAAAAAGCTGTGAAACATTCTCATGCTTTGATGAACCCATTGCAACACATTGAAAAAATTGTTGACATACAATCTTTAGATTTAATTGCCAAGAATCGATTGAGGTTGAGAGTTTCAATTGATGCAGCAAAATATTGTTCATTTCAAGGTATAGCATTTAGAGGAAACAATGAGCGCGAAGAGTCGCAAAATCGTGGTAATTTCTTAGAAATTGTTAAGCACACAGCTTGTTACAATGATGATGTGAACTCAATTGTTTTGAGAAATGCTCCCGGCCATGCTACATACACTTCACCTCCAATTCAAAAAGAGATCTTATCATTTTATGCGAGCAAGATTCGGAAATACATTAGAGAAGAAATTGGTGAAGCAAAATATTGTATTATTGTGGATGAATCTCGTGATGAGTCGAAAAGAGAGCAAATGGCTATTGTCTTGAGATTGGTTGACAAGAAAGGTTTTATTCAGGAGCGTTTTTTTCATATAGTTCATGTGGAGGATACTAAAGCGTCTACATTGAAAAGAGAAATCTGTAAAGTTCTTTCTGATAACAATCTTAGTTTACAAAATATGCGAGGACAAGGATATGATGGTGCCAGTACTATGCGAGGAGAATGGAATGGTTTGCAAGCTCTCATTTTGAAAGAGTGTCCATATGCATATTATGTTCATTGTTTTGCTCACCGGCTACAATTGGTTTTAGTGGCGACAGCTCGAAGTGTTATACCAATTGAGCATTTTTTTTCTCATCTGCTTGTTATCGTGAATTTGGTAGATTCTTCTGCTAAACGTCATGATCAACTACAGATTGCTCAAGCTATCCGGATTGAGGAGTTGACATCCACTAATGAGCTGGAAACTGGAAGGGGAAAAAACCAAGTGAAGAATGTACAACGTCCTGGGGATACAAGGTGGGGCTCTCACTTAAGGTCTTTGTTTGGTGTACTTGAAATGTTTGATTCTATTCTTCACGTTTTAAGTGAGATTATCAATGACAAAGGTAGTGTATCTGCCAAAGCAAGTGCTGATGGAGCTTATGATATGATGACATCATTTGAGTTCGTATTTATGTTGCATTTCATGATTGAGTTATTGGGAATGACTGATGATCTTTGTAGGATTTTACAATATCAGTCTCAAGATATTTTAAATGCAATGGATGCAGTTATTAATACGAAAGAACTTATTCAGAAACTTAGAGAGGATGGATGGGATCAATTGTTTGATAATGTGAAGAGTTTCTGTGAAAAGCATGATATAGAAATCCCAGACATGAATGTTACTCGTCGATCAGGTAGAGGAAGAGTTCGTAAAGGAAATCCTATTACCTTGGAACATCATTATCGAATTGATATATTTATTGGCACAATAGATTCTATATTGCACGAGATGAATTACCGATTTGACGAAAAGGCAATTAAGTTGCTCAGGCTCAGCTCTGGATCCAAGAGATGGATACAAGTCTTTCAATACCGATGATATTTGCCGACTTGTTGAGAAATTTTATCCAGATGATTTCACCAGTCAAGAGAAGATGCATATAAAGTATCAATTGAAACTTTTTGAACTTGATATTCGGCGCAATCCTATGTTTCAGAATTTGTCAACTATATCGGAGTTGTGCCAACGGCTATCAGAGATGGGAAAAATATCTACTTACTATCTTGTGGATAGATTAATTCGACTAATTTTAACTCTTCCCATTTCCACTGCAACATCGGAGCGTGCATTTTCTGCTATGAAATTCGTCAAGACAAGATTGAGAAATAAAATGGAAGATGACTTTCTGGCTAGTTCATTGATCATGTACATTGAGAAAGAAATTGCTCAGACTTTTGATGTTGATTCATTCATTGATGAGTTTGAAGTAAAAAAGAAACGTCGAGTACAATTTACGAAGCCTAAATTAAATCAACAGGTTAATAAGGTATCTACTTTGTGTTTAACTCTTATACTCTTACATTATACATTTACATTGTTAAATTTTTAATTGTTGTTTTTCTTGTTTTTATTTGTAGACTTGATTGCCATGGAACTTCAAACAAGGAATAGAGTATCGGAAGCTTCAAATAAGTAATGATCTAATCGCATTTATGAGTAAATAATTATTTAGAAGTCATGTTTGGTATGTAAACGAATGTATTTTTATGAGTTTTATTAGTATGGTTTTACGTATTAATATAGTTTCGTTTATTTAATGTGATTTTTGTTGCTAATAATTTATCTAAAAAAATTAATGTCGTTGCGTCGAAAAAAAATTAATATCGCCCCCCGTACAAAGAAATCCTGGCTCCGCCACTGATTGGACATGGTCTCTCTCTTGCCTTGTGTCTAGTTTATTTATTCTTATAAATAACTAAACATAGGTATAGAAAAATATACGTGTTATTAGAGCAAAAAACACAAAATCATCCTACCCTATTTATATACATGTACTGGTTCCAAATCTGAATAAAAAGTAATTTTGCTATCCTTTCTCGTCCCAATCTTGTATACTTATATCTGTCACTAAACTATTTAAAATATATAAAATATCTAATCTATCAAATATAAGTTATTACAATAATAGATTAATAATTAAACTATGATTGTAAATTTTGGAATCACTCTTTATATATTAAACTCGTTTATAATTTATCACATGTACTTAATCCAAATCCGAGTAAAAAGTAATTTTACTACTCGTTCTCGTTCCAAATCCATACAGTAATGTGCGCTAACTATACCAATCCGTTGCAATTTATAAAATATCTAACTAATCAAATATAAATTTTACAATAATTGATTGTCACCTACTCGTTTCAATAACACTCGAAAAAAAAAGTAAAAATTAATAATAACAATAATAATAATGTAAATGAAAAAATATTAAAAAATAATTTCAAGTACATATTTAGAATTTATACAATCTATCAGATTTATTTACAATTTATATATCCATACTCGTCCCAAATCCTATTAAAATTCTACTTAGGTATGTTGACTAATGTTATATTTACTTTTAAATTGATAATATCATGTTCCTTATGTTTTTATTTAATAATGTCGTTCATATGTATTCTTTTTTTGCTTTCAAAATCAGTAAATATAAAGAATACTATAAACTAAATAACGGTGGAAAATAAACTATCTATTTGGCCAAAATACAACATTAAATCCAGTGTAACTGATTAACAAAGTTCAAATTGAGATTGGCTACTACTTCCTTCGTTCTTTTATTATTGTAACATGTTGACTATTACACTGTTCACATACTCTCTTTTGACCATCTTTTATGATTTATATATATGAAAAAATATAGTCATGTGAAATCTTGTTAGATTCATCTCGAAATATACTTTCAAAATATCAACTTCTTATAATTTTTAAAAATAAAGAATTCAAGATATTTATAACCAAAATTGTGGATTGACAAGCGTAAAAGTACAGATGTGATAAACAAATCAATGTGAAAAAATATTGAAACAATTGATTTAAAATTGATTTAAATAAACAATTTTTTCACATTGGCCATTCGTGAAAGTCCATTAGGTAGATGACCACAAATTTTATTATATTAATAGATAAATAGATAAATAAAAATAAACTACTGTTAGGGCAGACAATCACGATTTCTTTAATTAAATTTTCATGTTTAAAAATAATTCAAAACTAGTAACATCTAAATTGGTAGAATAAAACCTTTTCGAACAGGACAAACATTATTACTTGTGATTGCTAAATAATGCATTCCAGAAAGAGATTTGGATTCCTGAATCTATTTAGACACCCGTCTGTTCTTCCGTTTCAGAAAATAATGGTACATCCTACGATCTTCTTTCCTTTTGCAAGTAATAACAGTCGATCCATATTTCACACAATTGTGCGAAATCTGTTAGCAGATGTAGTGACAGCTTCTGCAGTTTCAAACTAAATAAAAAAGAACCATCACAAAGGTCATTTCACGTGCCTATTATTGCTCTCTAAAATTTACATAACAAAACAAGGGGAAAAAAAAAGGGAACAATGATGAGCCCATTGTACTATAGATACATTCTCAACTCGATACCTTTCTTTACATGATGAAACCGTTCTTAACGACAAACAATGGTCTACGATAATTTTAAAGTTACTTTAAACCGAAACTCACCGAACCTTCTTGTGAGACTTAAACGGAAACCGAGACGGAGGTGAAGGCGAAAACTCGACCGGGAGCTCAGGAGACGCCAAATCTCCCGACAGCATCCCCACGACCTCCTTCATCGAAGGCCGACAGGAAGGCGATTTCTGTAGGCAAAGCAACGCCACAGTACTGCACATCAAAGCTTGTTCAGTATTCAAACACTGATTAATCCTCTGATCAACCAAATCAACAAGTTTCCCAGCCCGAGCTAGATGCCGGGCCCACGACAAGAGATTGGCCCGTTGAAACTCCGACATCGGCGACCCCGTCACCTGAAGCGGCCTCCGTCCCGCAATCAGAACTAACAACAAAACCCCAAAACTATAAACATCACATTTTTCGGACACATCACCACCACCACCATACTCGGGGGCAACGTAGCAAACGGTACCCCTCATACTCGGCGTGCTACTAATGCCTCCGCTCTTTGGCATCTCACCACTAACGGAATCGTAACAGACGTTATTCTTTGCTTTCCATAGATCGCCACTTAGACCATCTAGCCACCAGTCCATGCTACCCTTACTCCCCCTGCTCCTACTCCTACTTCTGCTCCTTTTCTTCTTTCTTTCAGCATACATTTCGCCGTTCCTCGGATGCCAGCTTTCAGTATAACAATCGTTGTCGCTCATCGAGCCAAGCGTTTGTTTCTTCTTCTTCTTTTTTTTCTTCCTTTCGAGCTCATCACAATACTCCTCCTTCCACCACTCCCTCGCGGGCCGTCTCTTGTCTTTCTTCACATTCTTTTCGTCTTCAAGCGATACCCACCAATCCAACTGCCTTCTTTTCTTCATCTTGTTGTTCTTCTTCTCCATTTTATAACCAATCGTCTTAGAACCCGACGAAGATCCAATCCAATTGCTTTTCGGCATATCCTTCTTGACCTCATTCCCTATCCATTCAATCACGTATTCTTTAACCGCGCTCGACTCCCCATCCGCCCCCGTATCTTGCTTCCACCACCAATCTTTACCCGAAGCACTTTTCTTCTTATTTTTTCGGATGCTCCTTTCTCCACCACTCTCGACACTAAACCTATCGAAGTTCCCCTCCGAGACGCTCGTCTTTTCCAATCCATTAGTTGGCGAAGCCATTTCAGCCACCGTAATTGGTGACATCGCGGGTTCCGTTTCCTCCTGTGGTGACAAGTCGACCCCCAACACAGCCTCCGGTGATGTCTCCACCCTAACAACTGCGCTTTGAGGCGAATGGCAAACAATAGTTACTTCCTCAAACCCACTTGTCGTAACTACACTTTCTGTATCCTCCATTACAGATCCATTATCCTCTATCCCCATATTAGCCAGACTGCTCTTCTTCTCAACCTCTCCTTCCACAATAACGTTATCGTCCACCTTGAACCTAGCCAATCCGAAATCACCAATCTTAGCATTAAAGCCCCCATCTAATAATATATTACTCGGCTTAATATCGCCGTGGATAATCGGTGGATCGCAATAGTGATGCAGGTACTCCAACCCTCTGGCTATGTTGAGAGCAATCGTAAACCTTTTGTCCCAATTTCTCAACTCCTCACTTTGTTTATGGAACAGACAATCTTGCAAGCTACCGTTTTCCATAAGACCGTAAATTAAAAGCATACGGCGTTTACTGGGGTTTGATGAAAAACCCATAACCGAAACTATATACTTACAGTCGATCTTTGAGGAAAAAAGCAGCTCGTTCTGAAATTCACGCTCGCCTTGCAAAGACCCCGAATCCATAAGCTTGACGGCGACATGGGAGGATGTAAGGACAGAGTCTGACTTGAGCTCGCCGCGGTAAACGGAGCCGAAGCCGCCCTGGCCGAGGCGGAGGGAAGGGGAGAAATTGGAGGTGGCGCGGCGGAGGACGGAGTACGAGAAGCGGTGGGGGGGTTTCTTGGAGTCGGTGTCGGAGGCGGCGGTAGGCGCCGTGCGTTTCTTGCTGATTCGGCGAAAGCAGAGGACCAGGACGAGGAGGCAAGAAATGGCCGCCGTTAAACCGCCGGCCAGTGGTGGGAGGAGATGATTGATACGGTGGTGAGGCGACGTCGGCGGAGAAAGGAGGCGGCGGGAGGGCATAATTGTAATTCCTCGAGTGAAGTGGTGCCAATTAATTACAACGCACGACAGGGAGTGAGGAGAGAAAGAAAAAGGCGTAGTTAATTAAGATACAGATAGCGACTAAAAAGGCGAAAACTGCTTTCCAGTCTCAGCTTCTGCGTGCCGTGAAGCCATTTTTGATGAATCTCTGCTTTTTTTTCTGGCAATCGGCATATCAGTATTGCGTAATATAGTTATAATTAAATAATTGAAAATTCGTCCGTTGAAAATTTTTGTTAGTATTTTATTAGGTGAATCGATGGGGCCTTTCATTTTTTTTGGATAACCAGGTGATCTCAGTTTAGCCGGACTAATCCTAGTCCCTCAATAAGCCCACTCCTAATCATTGAGAGAAGTAAATCGCGAGTCGCTCGAGTAATTAACGCTTTTACGTACATCTTGCGCGAGAAGCTTAATTGATTAATGGCGTCTCGAGTTAAAGATTCTCAGGAGAATAGCCACTAATTGGTCAGTACCTCCGGATTCCCAGCAAGAAAATACTCCCACATTGCCGCTTGACGCGAGATTAAACATTGATTAGCGGTCGCTCGAGCTAGCCCCGGGGAGTTAGAGGATCATAAAGAGAAAAAACCTCCTCTTTCACCTTTGGTGGGAATTGAACTCAAGACCTCCTAAAGGAGTGTCTTTAAGGGTAGGTGTCCTACCACTGAACCACCAACCAATTCCCGGGCCTTTCATTTTCTTCTTATTGCCGATAAATGTTTTTCTTTTTTTATGTATTCTTTTAACCTTTTTGCACTGAAATTAAATGAAAATAAGTCACCGTCTGATCAAGAAACCTCTAATACAGATGGAGAATTTCTCGTCAATCCCTAAAAAAATAAAATAAGTGACTGTGAGCTGCATTATTTGACCAATAATTAAAAAAATGTTGCTATAATTGGTTGCCTGTTTGGCAAGTTTTTTTCTTTGGATAATTGCATTTTGCACGTAAACAATGGGAAATTTTGCACTTTACTAGTATTTTGGAAAATTTCTCCTTTGCATCAACTTCTCTTCGATATCGCAGTTGGTGTATTGTGGAGCAGGTTCCACTTTAAAATAATTTATTTTTTATTTATTTTTATTAAAATAACTTCTTCTGTCCCGTTCAAATATTTATTTATTTTTTATTTATTTTTTTAAATTTTTACCTTTTACACAATCAAATCAAATAATCACATTTTTTTTTTGATACAGGGTTAGAAGCTTTACACTGACTAGTCACCTGGATAATAGCCTACCACAAGATCGCTACCAGGTTAAATCGCGAGATGTGTATCCTCAGGGTTCTTAAATATCCTCAACTTCCGCGCACGCGAGTCGTCTCCCAAGTGATTGCTCCACGCCGACCCCCAAATCCAACCGCAGTTCCCACCGAGATCCGACCTCCCACACCGCGCCAGCCTCAATATTTAATTATTCCACCGATCTGGAGGGTTAGGCCCTAACCCTTAGTCAAAGACTAAGGGATCATTGGGCCTTGAGAAATTCAATTCCAAAGTGTTGCCACTAGGAATTGAACCCCTGACCTCCAACTAAATTGAAGGTCAGGTGGCCAACTGCGCCAAGGCAGTTGGTTGCACATTTTATTTTTTAATCTCTATCATACATGACTATCAATATTCTTTTATTTTTTAATACCCACTATACATTTATTATTATTATTACTTACACCAATTATTATCTAAAATACATTAAAAATACATCCCCTGTTAAGCTTTAAGCGAGATAAATGGAGAATCAATCGAGATAAATTAAGAGGTATAATTAAATCACGGAACCACAATTCATGCTGTTGTGTCAAGATTTAACACCTTCCGACCGGCGATCGCCTCCGAGGCCGAGCGACCGACTTACTGTCGAGCGGCCAAGGCAGATCTGCCGAGCTGCGACCAGGCGACCGAGCCTCAACCCAGCGGACATGCTAGACTGGCCAACCGAAGGTCCCAGGACAAGTCCCGGTGCCGAGCGATCGACATCAGATACGATCGTCTCTCGGTACTCGGCGACCGACTCCTGGCGGCCAGACATCCGCGACCCTCTATCGGCATCTTCCGATCGACCCTTGGTGACCGACCATTGGCGACCTCCATCCACTGGCCGATGACGACCTCGGATGATCAGTCAGGGACGACCGCTCATGTCGATCACCACCGATGGACATCCAGTCGGCGAAGGCCGAGCCTCAAGACTGGCACCACGTGCAAGGACCGAGACAAGATCCGCGAATCTCGGGCCATTGACCAAAGCCTGACAGATTCCCTCCACCAGCCGACAGGCCGCCGAAAGCTTGTCAGTAGGGCCACATGTTGACTGACTCCGGACACGTGATGACTCCTTATTGGACCGCCCAGCTGTGGCAGCCTCTTCCTTGGACTTTAGCCCGACAGCCAGCATCTTCCTTGGACTTTAGCCTGACAGCCCAGGAGATCGCCCCATTATAATATTGGCCGGCAGGCGGTCGGCCGCTACAGGACAGGACCCGGCTGCCCCTATATAAGCAAGGCACCCTGCACTTGGACACTCCTTCTGCAACCTCACGATTTGAGCACACAATACAGAAACAATATACAGCACTTGGCTAATCTCCAACTCTTGGCAACGGCTTTATTTCGATCTTACTTCTCCCGGCCTTTTCTCCTCGAGCAGATTACCGGCGGGACGAAGAACACCAAGCTTCGCTCAAGAGCCGGATTAACAGAGTCTTTTTACACTCATTGTATTTAGATTTCTCTCATTAATACTTGTATCCACGAATATTTGTATTAATAACATCTCGCGAGAGCATTCAAGCCCGGGCCTAACAAACCCGGCAAATCTTGTATTATTTATCTTCTCTCGGAAGTGCTCCCGCAATTGTTGTTTGTTGTCCGTCTTCCAGCAGTATTAATCTTCGGATAAATATTTTGGGCAACAACAATTGGCGCTAGAGGAAGGGGAATCCAACCCTCGATTTTTATACCTACCGTCCCGAAGAACACTCACTGTTCTCCGGGCAGATACTTGAAGTGACACTTACTGCACTTCAAAGAAATCCTTCAGAAAACATGTCTTCCGCCTCCGCGTCGAAGAAAGCCGCTGACCAGCCGGCCAGACCCCCTGTTCCGTCCTGGGCCCGAGCCGCAGCCGATGGTGGAAGGTAGCCGCCATGATCGAGACGCTCGATCCGTCCCTGACGGCGGCCCAAGCCTCTCGCTCGATCGGTTCGAACCAAGGAATGATCGAAGGGGCCCTGCCGTCCTACGGGAGCGACGGAGTGCTCTCGACGCGCCTCCGGCTACGCCCGGTCTCTCGCCAAGATCAGCGGAAGCTCAAGGTACTACTAGCCGAGCAATCGCCAGAGGCTTTCGCCCGCAAGAAGAGGCGCTCGGCAGCCGGGGCACCTCTGTCTTCGATCGCACAGGCGGTGACCCGACACAGCGGCCAGGCGATCCGGCCCGGCTACGAGACGACGGAGTTGGTATCCGTCACCGGGAGCTCGGCCTACCCGGCTCCCACAAGACGACCACCGCTGGCTCCCGCTCGCCAAATTCCCGAGGTCGGCAGCAGCGGGGTCCGGAGATCGGTACACGATCGCCTCGGCCCCCGCTCCCAAAGCCGATCCGCAAGCAGCCGAGCCGCGGCGATTGCCGCAATGCAACGTCAACTCAACGATATGAAGGCGCTCCTGCAATCCGGGGCAGGCGCCGTGAGGACGATCGCCCCGCCGAGCGAGCCGCTCGCGATCGACATCGAGCTCGCCCCGGTGCAGCACAAGATCGCCCCTCCTTAGACACCCGTGTACCAAGGGCGATCGGACCCCCAAGCACACCTGCACAAGTTCAACATCTACATGACCGGGTGTGGGGCATCGGGCGCGACCAGGTGCCGAATGTTCCCTCTGACACTGGACGACCTCGCCCACCGGTGGTACACTTCATTGCCACCTCGGTCCATTGGCTCCTTTAACGAGCTGGCGCACGTCTTCACGGAACACTTCGCCACCGTGGTCGCCGGCCGGAAGGTCGCCATCGCATGATGCAAATCGAGCAAGGAGAAGAAGAGTCCGACTCGGACTACATCGGCCGGGTAGACGTGATCATCCTCAACGGCGAGCCCGTAGCGATGAGACCGCCTCTACGCGGTCTAGGAGGTTTCGGGGCTTCTCGCCTATGTTCGGGCATCTCACGAAGACCCCGCCGACGACCTACGCAGCCTTCCGGCTAGAGCCGCAGATTTCTGTCTGTGCAAAGGCTTCTTCTCGGCTAGGAGTAGATCGGTGGCGCCGTCGACGACCTCTCCGCCTCCGGCCCGATCGCTACTACCCAGCAGAGCCGGAGGACTCGATCCCCGCCTACAGTCCATTCTAACATGAGTGACTAGCCGCTGCCCGATCGCCGGTATCCGACCTACGAATAAAGCGATCGGCTGCCGAGCGGCGATCGCCAGTCATCCGGCCAGATCGCAACATCATCAGCAACCCGGTGGACACGATCGCCATCTACAGTCCAGCATATAACATGACGGACTAAGGCATAAGATCGCCTCCACCGCACTTCATAAAGCCATGATCCTGGCAGTCGATGGAACCGGCTGCTTCGGCCATGCAAGGTCCCTTTCGGCCGAGATCGCCCGCCCTTCGTTTAAATACGAGGCCGGCGTAGTCGGAGGGCTCTCCAACATTAATCAGTGGACTCATTCCACAACCCCGTCTCAACGTACACCGTCGAGGTCGGCCATCTCCATGGTGGCCGAGGTGGAAGCAGAGCTAACAAGCCGCGGCGTGGAGTTGATTCATCCGACGCCGCCCCGCGCAAGGACTCCTATAGACCGAGACCGCACGCCTTTCTTTTAAATACAAGGCGAGGCGCAGCCTAACAGAGGACCCTCATAATAAAGTGAGTCACGAGACACTCATTGTCTTCGTGCACCAAGACACGGTCATGGGGTCGGTCCATCGATCTCCGCGACTGTGCACGATTCCTCAAACAAAGCGAAACCACCAAGTTTCCATGGGGGATCGGCCAATGTTGTTTTTTGCAGGTACAAGACCGAAAGATAGCTAAAGCCAATCGACTATGATAGCCCAAGTCCGAGTCCTAAGTCAGCTCAGATCGCCCGTCCTCATCCAGACACGATCGCCAGCAAGAACCACCTCGCCCCATGTCTTTAACATAGGAGCAAGCTGGGGGGCAATTGTTGTGTCAAGATTTAACACCTTCCGACCGGCGATCGCCTCCGAGGCCGAGCGACCGACTTACTGCCGAGCGGCCAAGGCAGATCTGCCGAGCTGCGACCAGGCGACCGAGCCTCAACCCAGCGGACATGCTAGATCAAGCCAACCGAAGGTCCCAGGACAAGTCCCGGTGCCGAGCGATCGACATCGATACGATCGTCTCTCGGTACTCGGCGACCGACTCTGGCGGCCAGACATCTGGCGACCCTCTATCTGCATCTTCAGTTCGTCCTTTTGTGACCGACCTTTGGAGACCTCCTTCCACTGGCCGATCTACCTCGGATGATCAGTCAGGGACGACCGCTCATGTCGATCACCACCGATGGACATCCAGTCGGCGAAGGCCGAGCCTCAAGACTGGCACCACGTGCAAGGACCGAGACAAGATCCGCGAATCTCGGGCCATTGACCAAAGCCTGACAGATTCTCCACCACCGGCCGACAGCCGAAAGCTTGTCGGTAGGGCCACATGTTGGTCGACTCCGACACGTGATGGCTCCTTATTGGACCGCCCAGCTGTGGCAGCCTCTTCCTTGGACTTTAGCCCGACAGCCAGCATCTTCCTTGGACTTTAGCCTGACAGCCCAGGAGATCGCCCCATTATAATATTGGACGGCAGGCGGTCGGCCGCTACAGGACAGGACCCGGCTGCCCCTATATAAGCAAGGCGCCCTGCACTTGGACACTTCTTCTGCAACCTCACGATTTGAGCACACAATACAGAAACAATATACAGCACTTGGCTAACATCCAACTCTTGGCAACGGCTTTCTTTCGATCTTACTTCTCCCGGCCTTTTCTCCTCGAGCAGATTATCGGCGGGACGAAGAACACCAAGCTTCGCTCAAGAGCCGGATTAACAGAGTCTTTTTACACTCATTGTATTTAGATTTCTCTCATTGATACTTGTATCCACAAATATTTGTATTAATAACATCTCGCGAGAGCATTCAAGCCCGGGCCTAACAAACCCGGCAAATCTTGTATTATTTATCTTCTCTCGGAAGTGCTCCCGCAATTGTTGTTTGTTGTCCGTCTTCCAGCAGTATTAATCTTCGGATAAATATTTTGGGCAACAACACATGCCCAACCAGAGTGGGCCATGAGCTGCTACCGCACTGCACCAAGCCATGCAGGATGGACCATCGGACCATGGCGACCGCACCCAAGCCTAGGCCCAAGCCCAAGCTCGTGTCGAGCTGGACGGCAGGATGACTCACCTGTGGCAACCTCCATCTTAACACTCGCACCGAACTTGTACTCTTTCTACCCACTTCATTTATAAAGTGCTCTTTGCAACACCTAACACCAAAAGGGGTACTACACACAGTAGAACCTTTCACGAAGGTCCACCAAGCTAATATCAGCTATATTCACAGACATGCTATATAACTCAAGTACAATAATAAATAAATAGTTATGTTGTGGCCTCGTCAAAATTTTGTGTTTAGACAAATCCGACAATAATAAAGTATACCAGAACGCCAACGCAGGGGACTCCAACGATAATATTTAAAAAGTATAGTTGAATACTTAGTATTCAAACCATCACAAAATAAAAAAAAGTAAGCACCTAGACTATGAGCCTTCAACATTCCAGTTGCTCGTCATTATCATGCATGCCCCGTGCTTGTTCCTCGAATGCACATTCACCTGAATTACATAAAAGGCACTTCTTCCTAAAAGGGGTTAGTATTGGAATCGCTAGTGCAACTACATAACCACATATAACTACGTTCGAGCGTTTCAATATCCAAATTTCAAATATCAAAATATTTTAACAACATTCTAAAATATTCATATATTGTCAAATCATACATCGTCAAAAAATATAACTCTATGATAACCCCTTGACCAGGAACCTTAACATAGATCCCAGAGATTCCGATGAATCATTTTTGGATGGGAATACCACGACCGCGACCAGAACCTTTAGCACAAGTATTTAGAGGTTCCGTCGAACACATCCTCTAGTGGACAACCACTCAACTCACATCATAATTCATGAATCACATCTTCAATATAAATGGCATGAAGCATAATCAAATAAAATTAATTACTTGCCTTGATTATTAATAGAATAGGAAAATGACAACAACAAAGGTTTTGGTCCATGTCCACCACACGCCCTTGAACTTAGAACCCGATAACATTCGATAAGCAACAACTTCATAGGTACGATTAATGAACGCCCCCAAATTCCGCTGAAACAATCAACAGAAACCTAAATGGACATGGGTATGTCTAATTCTTCTCAAAACTCGATTGAAAAATGGATTACAATCACAATAACACAACGAGTACGATACAACGTGGTTTGGTATACTATATTTCATGTTAATAGTGTTCACAATGTCTCTCAGATAACACCAATCTTAATTTGAAAAATTTTGGAACAAATCGCCTCTCGGGTCAACTTTAGAGTAATTTAATTACTAATGCCCCTAAATCCTAGGTACATTGGGTAAGTTCTTCCCTAATCCCTAGAAGTAGGGTTCTAGCTTTTTATAATTGAAGGAATAAAAAATAGAAGAGAAACAAATAAAATAATACTAAGTTCCATGTAGAAATGAAGGGAGAAAGAGAGTAGATCTATAATTGAAAGCAATTGATGAACAAAAACATAAAAACTTAACTGCTTGAAATTAGAAGTAAAACTAATAGTGAAATCTTGCAATAGACTTGGAATCGAGAAAGGGAGGTGCAATTGCAACTAAACGAAATAGAAATTGAAATTGAATTGATATTGCAAAATTAGTTATAGAGATTAGAGTTTATGAAAATGGGGAAAATTAGAGAGAAAAACTAGAGAGGAAAAGAATTTCCCTCTTAGAAATCTAAAAAATGAAGAGACTCCTTAAATTAGTGGGTCAAATATCTATTCATAGTATGCCCCGAAAATGCCAAAAATAGGCAAAAATGCGCCTACGGTCGGTCAAGACACGTCAGACCCGTTCAACCCTCGGTCATATGGTCGGTTCAGCCATGCTCGGCAATCCCCCATGCGAGAGTGATTGGCCACGCTCGGCAAGACCTGAGCGAGAAAGGCTCGCTCCTTTAGTCAGGTAATGTCTCGAGGCTTCGACAGTCGTTTTTTTGCTCCCGATCCAGTTTGCTCGATCCATTTTCGTTCCCACCTATAAAAATACATAAAATATGATAAAAGTCCCTAAAACACGGAGACGACAAAAAATTTTAGGTAATAAGATAAAAATTACAAAAATATGACATTATGTGACTAAAACAACAATAAAAACGATCAAAACAGTAGTGAATCAACCCAAGACGTTTTCTGAATTGATACTTAGCTGGAAACATAATTATTGATCACACCAAAATTGAAAATAAGTCATCAACACTATAATCAATTTTTGGGCAATTTTAGAAAAAAAAATTAATTAATAACATTTATCCAACGAACTAGAAATTACTTTTAATTCAAATTATGGAGAAAGCGTCTAAGGATCCAACTTCATTCGATTGAATCTTCAATCCTGGCAAAGATGATTAAAGTTTACACATAATAAATTATTTAATTAGGACAACACTAATAAAACTCAATTACTCACTACAAAAGAAACGTAATTTACCGACAGAAAAATTGTGGTAGAAGTCCAAAATATTGTCGGTAACGTCTTTACTGATGGATTTACCGACCAAAACTTTATGTCATGAAATTGCTGGTCGGTAAAGGATCGCCGAAGGGATTTCCATTTGTTATAAATTTTTTGACCGGCCTTTTGATGAACTTTCAAAGAAAAATTATCAGTAACTCGGGTCAAAAAAACAAATTTTGACCATATATCTGTCTGTAATACCGATGAATATTCTGTCGGTAATTTCCGACCGAAGACGACCATTGGTAATTTATGGTGGCAGTTTCATTGGTAAAGTCTGACTGATTGGTCGATGGAAGAGCCATTTGCCGACCAACATACCATTGGTAATTACCGATGAAAATACATATGTCGGCAATGTGGGTGTCAACTGTACCAAGGATTTCATTTCCGTCTGTAAATTTCAATTTTTATATCCATATTTTCTATTTTTATACTTGTATACACCACCTGTAACATATAGTTATACTTGTATACACCTGTAACATATAACGATATAATACAAAGCGCACTGATTAAAAATGACAAAAATCAATGCAATATGACATAAAACAAATATAATTACTTACATAAAGGTTTTCTCTGTAATGTTTGAAACCCAAAATCAAAAAATACATAGATCTATTATGTAGAGTGATTATCATTCCTCGGTGGTGTCCAAGTTATGGGGAGTTGTCCTGCTGCCACAGATCCTCCATCATCTATGATATGGTCTGCTGCGCCTGTGACTGCATGTGCGTCTGCATTTGAGCAATAATCTGCTCAAACTAGCTCTCATCTTAGTCTGCAATTGCTGAAGCTGCTCTCTCTGTGATGTGAATCAAGATGCAGTCAGTCAAACGGACGAACTATACATTCCCGTTGGATCAATAACAAGATCACGAGCAAAAGCGATAAATAGTTCATTAACAGTGCTTATGCAAAATAAATTCAATCAGATCGGTGATAATCAATATGATAACATTTCTATTTGTGTCATTAAATCTGTGTCCGTATAATAATCTATTTATAATACTTACTTTTAGTTGTTATATGATTAATTTATCTTTTCTAAATTTGTTTGCATTTTAAGGTCACATATTAGATCAAAAGTGTTGATGCCATATGAAGTCTTGGGATAGAAGATCATTCCAAGCGATAAGCCTAACTGAAGCAGCTTTCAGAATTCAGATGTATCTTCTACAGATGTCCAATGAAGCTCGTATTTACACGGTCAGAAATCTAAGAGAAATTCCTAAAATTTTCATGTTCATCATAACATCAAAATAGGATATTTACAGTGGTGAAAGTACGATATAAGTGAAAGCAGGCACTGGAATTTTCAGATACGATATATCTTTGTATTTTGGTCACAACTTTCACTTGCGATATTCTATTGAGACGATTCAACTGTATTTGAAAAGTTAAGAGGCGGTGCTAATCATCTGGAAGACAACAAGACCAAATTCGGAAGTTATGGGGCCCTTATGCCACTAGAATTACAACATCACATTGTTTATAACTTTAATTTATTATTTCCAAAATTTATGTCTGGGTCTTTGATTTTTGTCCCCCTGTGTTGACTCCTTAACTTATGGGTAGATTAGTCTTTGATCAGACTTTAGGGTGGATTTTGAATTTCTAATTTCTTAGTCTTTATAGAAAATTATTAGGAAGTTTCATTTATATTTTTCTATTGAAATAGTTGTAGGATCTTTGGCTATAAATAGCCCTCATTTTCATTTGTAAGGACAACTTAAAATTTATCAAAATTGTGAGTGTTTATGTTAACAAACTTTTTTCTTGTTTTGTTGAGTGTCTCCAAAATATAAATCGTGATTTTAATTCACTTATCGAGGAGTTAGAAACCTTGTGGTGTGTTTGAATCGCACCTTCCACTTTGATACGATGCATCATGTAGAGGGCTTGAAGTAAAACAACTATTTGCTTAATATTGGGACGATCTTGGGAACTAAAATCATAATAACGCGATTACCACGACACGTCCTGTGGGGGTCGCAGCAGTTGGCTTCAAAGCTTGGTTTTTCCATTACTAAGTGGTGTCATCTATTTTGTTTCATTTTCATAATCTTCTTATCTTACCATCCTATCATTTCTTTCTATCTTCGAAACCTTCAGTCTTCTTAATATATATATAAATCATGACAATCAGATCTACCATCACAGTGATTATAAAAAAATGTATACAATATTTGATATAAATAATCAAGTGTAAGTCAGGGGATATATTGTAACATCCGCATACTTTATTAATAATGTATTTTATTAATGGTCGTATTCTGTTGGGAGTTGGTTTGGAAAAGTTCCATATTATGCTATTTGGTGTCTGGAACCATGTGTATATTGGAGTTGGAACTGGCATGTTGATTGTTAGTGATTGTCGAGTTATGTGCTTGTCAGGATGTGTTTGTTCTGACCAAACTTCATATTGGTGATGTTGGAAAATAGCAGTCAACGCACGCTAGACTGTGTTGCTAGCGCGCGCTAATCATACAATTATAGAGCACGTTAGTTGGCCATGATAGCGCACGCCATTATGGCCGATCAGTGCATGCATAAGGTTATGGACTCCGGACAACTAACAGGTAGTGCACGCTAACCCTCATGGGTAGCGTACGCTAGTGTGGCCAGTGCAGAAAGTTCTGCATCGCCTTTCAAAGGCGGTGGACTGCCTTTCAAACCCGATAGCGCACGCTACGCCTTACCCATAGCGCGCGCTAATCACGTCCAGTATAAATAGGACAGGGCAGTTCAGTTCTTGCCATTTATCTCCTTCTTCTTTCCTCCTCCGGCGGCTGGGCGGTCGGGATGTAGGGAAGTGCAGATTTTGGCCGGACTTCACTACCCAACAACATTTTATATGTCCGGATCAATGTAAATCATGCGAAGCTCGAGTTCTTCATATCTTAGGTTTTTCTTGAGGTTTTAACCTCTAAAGTCCACATCTAGCCGTGATTGTACTAGATTATGATATCATAATTATAATCCTTTACTTTTCGTTGACATTTACGAACTAAGTTTCGAGTTTTTTTCCGTAGTTATGTATGATCCATGCTGACCCTATAGTGTTCGACTGATTGTCCCTAAGAGTAGAACTTAGGGTAAACCTTTCCGTTTCCGTCGTGCTATGTTTGATATAGTGTTGTGTTGTGCTAGGACCTAATCTTTGAGGAAAGTTCAAGTAGCAGGTCCTTTCGTTCACCGTCTCCTGTACCATTGTAATTGAGGCAAGTACTTTGATTACGTTTAATGTACTTCGTGTGAATATGTGAAAATGTGATTTTGTGAAAAGAGGTAATTTCAGAAAATGTGGTTTGTGCCATGTGGTTGAGTGTGTGTGAACCGAGTTAAAACCAGTGAGGGTCCCCAGGGATACGTTAGACTGCGAGTATCTGCGGATCACTCGGTGGGGTTGTACAACCATAGAGGGCCTGACGAGGACTCCCTGGGGTGTGTATCTCACGTGAGGTACAGGGCCAGTACAGGGTTGTTTTGTGATGATGATTATGGTATGGTATTCCGGAATACATGATGGCACAATGATTTGGTTCTTTATTCATTTGTTGTACATATTCATAAATCGTTGTACTTGCACCAGCTGTTTACTGACCCCTTTCGGGGTGGATATACTTGTTGTGTATTCAGGTATAGATCTTAGTGGCAAGTCGGCACAAGAAAGGCACGAGGATGACGAGCAACACTCATATCATACGTTATTGTGAGTTGGTGGACATCTTGATATGGTCAGAGTCGTGTTTTGGTTTTGTACTCGCACGGGTACTGTCATATATGATTTAATGTGTTGGTGTTAGTTGTTGTTGATGTTGTTGGATCAGTTGTGGGTTGTTGTATCTGTGGTGATCCAACAGGAACATGTATTGGATTATTTTGGTGATGTATGTCGTATTTAAGTTGACATTGATTTTATGTGCGTGAATGTCTCAGTTTAGTTGATGGTTAATGTCTTTTATGTTGGTCTAAGCCTGGTAGGTTCTCCGAAAAGAATCTACGGTGCTGTAATGTCTCTGTAAATCACGGGAGTGTTACAGAATTTGGTATCGGAGCTTAGGTTTATGGATACCTAGACTGTCGGTGTTTTGGGTCTGTTAAAGTTGAGTTGGTCGTTTGTTTATGATATCACTGGGTTGCTACCATCTCGTGCGACCTGCGCTGTAAGTCTTCCTGAACTCTAATTCCTTCTACCTGGATTGTTTTCGTCTATGCCCGAACATGCTTGGATTTTGAGTTCCTCATGTGAATTGTGTTCTGTTGGAGTTGTGTCTATTATTTTCCTTCCTTTATAGGTTTAAGGAACTAGTGCATATTGTAGTAAGGAGAAGGTAACTCCTTCGATTGTAAGCTTCCTCCTATGTGTGTAGGGGTGTTAATAGAAATCCGAAAACCGACCAACTAATCCGAACCAATCCGCACCGAACCGGAAATCCCCGACCGAAAGCAACCCCGAACTTGAAACTTACAAACCGAAACCAAAACCGAATTAATTCGGGTTTAGATAACTTAAAACTGAACCGAACCGAATTATCCCGAATTGGACCGAACTAACCCGAATTATTTATATTATATAAAATTTTATTTATATGACAAAAATTTTTAAACTTATAAAATAATATATCTACACATATATTGTAGTTTTGATAAAAACAATGATTAAATATATCAACTAAAGATCTATCTATTATTTTAGAACAAGTTTTATTAATATAATTAATTTTTTGTTAATTTATTAAACAAAATATATATAAATTAAACATGTTTGGGTCAAATCGAATTTGACCGAACTAATCCGAAACCGAAACATTTGGGGGTTTGGGTTTTGAGTTTTGAAAACCAAAACCGACCGAAATCGAAACCGAATTTTAAAGTTTGGGGAGGGTTTGGGTTTTGAAAATTTTACCGCGACTGAAACCGAAAACACCCCTATATGTATGTGATGGTTGTGTTGTGTTAATTCGATTAACCCTGGATTGAGGGGTTGGAATTTGTTGATGGTATTAGGATTGTTGAGATGTACATGAGTATACTATACGTTCCGGGTGAAAATAGTTACATAACGTATATTGGAAAACCAGGAATATTATTGATTCCTACATTTCATCAAGAATGAAATTTTAAGTGTTGATTTTATTCGCTGCACGAATATTTTTAAAGTAGTATTGTGAGTTTTTTCAAGCAGTGAAGACCTATGAACGTCTTATTACTTGGTCACGTATTTCGGCGAAATCTTTTTCTCAAGTCAGACGTGTTGGCAGAAGAGGAAAGATTCTTTAAATTTTTTTTCGATAATTGAAATATAAATCTTTTAAACTAGTTACTACCTTTTAAAACTTCGGTTGCAAAACTTGAAAGTTGACATGAGAAATAAAACTTCCTCTTCTAAAGTACTCACGAGTTTTGGGCGAAACGTGACTCGCCCCTTATTTGTAAAGGATTATGTTTCGGACATGGTATTATTATTCTTGTCAAAAGACTAAAAGTTGATTTTAAGCAGAATACTCATGTATGTATATATTCTCACCCTTGTATATAGTATACGTGCCTCCCAAATTCGATATTCTAGTGTTGCCTATTTTGAGTACTCGGAGATGTTGATTGAGCCCAGTGGTGTTACTGTATGAAAGAGTATTATAAGTCTTGGTATATCGAATCTTGATGGAAGTGGATGTGGTGGCGACGCTGGAGGTAGCGATGTGGTCCATGCGACAACGATTCATGCTATGGTGGAAGAGTACTAAGATCGGACGACACCCTATGAAACCCCCTTAGTAACTGAGTTGACAAGCGTATCAAGTACACATAAGACATCTGGAAGAGTTTGGGCAATAGTGCCCAGAATTGTGATCAAGTTGATGGTGTAACGTTAGGTCGTTTTGTATACACTCATGATGATAACCCTCGTTACTGAGAGGTAGGATTTCAATTTAGTTTTTAATGGCCTTCCGATGATTCCTTGGGTGATATTATATAAGTACGAACCGATGGTGTTCAGATTTATATGTTGCCGTTTATTGGTAACCTTCAGTTCTAGTGCTGTCTGAGATGTGTACACGACCATTTTACTAAATCGGAACAGTTAGCATATGCCACCTTGTGGATAGCTCACGCTAACACGAGATGCAAAAATTACTGCATTCAATTGAGAATTCGGCAACGCACGCTATGCAATTATGTAGCGCGCACCAAGGTTTAGCAGTTAGAGCACGCTACAAGGGGAGTAACGCGTGCTAACTAGCAGTTCAAGGGCAGTCCAGAAGCTATTGGGCTGAGATTGGAGGTCTCGATAGCGCACGCTAATGCCTGTAGTTAGCGCTCGTTATTCGGTCTGGCATATGAACCGGACAACGATTGTGATTCATCATTTCCACTTTTTTTTTCCTTTTTCTCCGCGAGTGACACCAAGATGTGGAGTGGAGGCGACTGGAGTTCGTGATTTTGACCGATTTTGTTCAAAGGTGTTTTGGAATATAACATCATCTAATCTATTGTTCTTCGCCGGATCGAGACGATTCCTTGATTTTCCCTTGAGTTGACCATTTTGTAGATTTTGTTCTTGATCTCATTTCCAACCCAATTCTGACGAATCAATTAATGTTAAATATTATTGTTGGTCATGTCCTATGAATTATATATCTATAATTCTGACTTGTTCAACTAGACTGACGATTATGAAGATTCTGAGGAACCATGAACAATTAACGTTTTGATTAAATGTCCGTAAACTCTTAGTGAACAAAGCAAGTGATCAAGGGGCGTCCAGTATCCCAGATGTTGGCAAGTGCTACTTCCATAATATGTCGGAGTTGTTGATGTCTCCGACAATTGTGGCTTTGATTCTCTTTATCTTCTTACTTTCCATCCCTATTTTGGTAATTCTACGTTTCGAAGACGAAACTCCCTTTGAGGGGGGAAGAGTATAATAATCGGGATTCTTGCGCTTATACAATTTAGGACCTTGAACTCTTATGTTTGACTCTGTTGTCGCACTGCAGAACTTGCGAGTTCATTGGTACTGCGATGATTGGCTTGATGTTTGAAATTATCGTGATTATGGTTCCCATCATGTACCAGTTTCAAGGTCTCGTTGTATAACCCCATTGCCGTTGAGTATGGGACTATATTTCCTTGGGTAGCTCATGATTCTACCCGGGGAAACCCTATTTATTGTGTTGTGCTTTACTTTGATTTCAACTTGTGCCATTAAATGAATCGCGTCATTACTGAGGAATCCTTGTGATGTTAGTAGTCATCCCACATTCATCAGAATGCTCAGAGATTTGGCCATCTGACCTTATGAAGTTGCTTGTTACGTTACTGCCTTGTTTTTTGTTGTTCTAACTTTCGGAGGCAAACTTCCTTATTTAAAGTGGATCATGATACCCGAGTTTTGACTTCTGTATTTTCCATCCTATTGGCTCCCCTATATTCGGCGATACCTTCTGAATTTGTTCTGTTCTTCGGTTTTTGTTGTTTGAATGAGTTGTGACATTGTTTCAGATGAATCCGTTTACAGTTGTGACTTTTCCCAAGTTCGATTCAAATCTCGTGAGTTCTATGCAAAGTGAACATCTTGTAATTCTTTCAAGCCCATTTAATGTCTTGGGTTGAGGCATAAACTTCAAGGTTGTTTGATTATTGTCGTCCAATAGTTGTTGTTGGAATATTTATTCCACATATTCATTAATAGAGTTTGGATGATTAAGTTGCTAAATAAAGCAAAACAACAAAGAGGCGAATCAAAACAATGAAGCAGATGAAGACGCAAAAAGCTGAAAAAATTCAAAGCTAGCGCATGCTAGACTCAAACGTTAGCGCACGCTAACGGGTCCTATCTGCAGTTCAGTCAAGTTCAAAGCTACCTGAAGTCAAGTCATCTGGTAAAGATAGCGCACGCTGCACATGAACACTAACGCACGCTATCGAAGGCTATTTACCATTGTGAAGACATTCAAACTCAGAATGAAGTAAGCAATGATGAAATCATAGCGCACGCTAATGATGAGGAGTAGCGCATGCTAAGGAGTTTGAATTCAAGTCAATCAATCTGTTGGAAGATGCTGCACCAAAGTCAAAAAGTATAAACGGATATATGATGCATGTAATGATGCAAGATTAGTGCACGCTACAAGGAAATGTTAGCGCACGCTAACTATCATGGACAGTAGCCACTGAAAAAATTTTGGAAGACATTAACATACGCTACATGCAGTACATTACGTACGCTACAAGCGATAGCGCACGCTAGCAAGTCAAAACAGTCAGCAACGGCTAGTTTGTGGAGAAAGGCTATAAATACCAGGTGAATAGGTATCAAACAACATAACAACATTGAGCAAACCATATACACTTGAGATATCATTTTAAATATTATTGTTGTTGTTCTTGAGCTTAAATTGAGAGTGATTGAGTGTGATACACTAAATCATACAAGTGAGAAAAAGAAAAGATACGATTGGATTCGGTGTTATTAGGATCAAGGATCCGGCATTGTTAGAATCGCAATCGATATCTAAGTGAGGTTTATCTAGTACCTATAGAAAAGCTAGAGTGGTTGATTCCTTGTCCAATAGAAAAGGAAAATGGTTAAACTTGGACCGACACAAAGACAAGTACAAGCGGTAATATCTCGACCGATAGAAGAGAGATTGTACGGTTTAACTTGGACCGATAGAAGACAAGTTTGTAATAGTTATCCCTCGACCGATAGAAGATAGGTGCAGAGGTTGATCTTCATCCTATTGAAAAAGATACCGAGAGAGCACGTAGGCACGTTTGGCCGAACCTCTATAAATCCTTGTGTCGATTTATTTTCTGCACTTTATATTTATGCTTCCGCACAATGGCGCTAATACAATTCTGCTACAACAATTGGTATCGGAGCGGTACCTCCAATAAGCGGCTTAACATCCGAGGAGAAGATCCAAATGGCATTCCAATTTACACCGAATGAAGGTATTGTGTCAAACCAATCTCCATTATTCGATCAAATTATATGAAGTGAAAAAAGAAGATGTCAATCTTCATCCGAGCTTATGATATTGAGCTTTGGAAGATCATATGTCTAGGTCCGAAAATTCCCACGAATTCCAACGGGACTATAAAAAATTTCGAAGAATATGATGATATGGATTGGGAGAACGACCACCAAAATTGTAAGGCAACGCAAATGCTTTGTTGTGCCTTAAATCCGGAAGATCTCGACCATATTTCCTCGTGTAATAGTGCCAAAGAAATTTGGAAAAAGTTAGAGGCAACTCACGAAGGAACAAATCGAGCAATATGGAGCGATGAAGATGAAGATGGTGATCTCAATCCAAATCTCGCTCTTATGGCCCGAAGTACACTCGACGAAAGTGACGTCGAAAGCCGGGTAAGTACGTCATCTCAAGATGAGTTATTTGAAGCATTCGAGTTATTACATACCGATTTCCAAAATGCTTTATCCGAAATAAAATCCCTTTAATCGAAAAATAAATCATTGGAAATTGAAATTTCCAAAATTCTTGAAAAGGGAAAATTTATCGAAACCGATCATTCAAAATGCGTTGAAAATGAAAATATTTTGAAGAATGATCTTTTGAAAAGTCAAACCGAGCTGAAAAATGTAACGAAGAAATTCTCGTGTGGAAACGAGAAATTTGAACAAATGCTCTCGGTGCAAAAGTTTACTTTAAATAAACAGGAGTTGGGATTCAAACAAAATCCTAAACACGAATCCTAAATTTTAATATACCCCGATGCGAAAAATGTTTAAAAATTGGGCATCACATTTCGAATTGTAAAAACCCACGACGGACGATAAAAACTAAGAAAATTTGGATTCCCAAAGGAACTTTTATTCCAAATATCTTCTATGTTTCGAAAGAAAAACCAACTATAGGTTGGATTTCCATTTTTTTTAAAACAATTGGTATTTTACTCAGAGGGAGTAATTTTTTTTAAGGGGAGATAATACTTTCAGGGGGAGTTATACCCGTATTCATATATTATTCATCATTAACTGGTATCATGCATATTTATATTCAATTGGTATATTTTTTTACACTTTTTGCTGAATACAAAAAGGGGGAGACGGAGTAGAATCGGATAAAAAGCGTCATGAAAGAATGACGAGAAAAATAAATAGTAAAAAGGGGGAGAAAATAATAAAATCGAAGAAGTCGAAAAGGAGAAAAAGAAAGCATACAAAAAGGGGGAGAAACCAAGAAGTCAAAAATGACAAGAAAAGAAAAGATGGGTGAAACTAACAAAACGATCAAAGCCAAAAACTTTGAAACTAACAAATATATATAGTTTTATTTTTTGCAGGTTTTATCCAATTCAAGGGTTGTTTTGTAATCATCTAAAAGGGGGAGATTGTTGGAATATTTATTCCACATATTCATTAATAGAGTTTTGATGATTAAGTTGCTAAATAAAGCAAAACAACAAAGAGGCGAATCAAAGCAACGAAGCAGATGAAGACGCAAAAAGCTGAAAAAATTCAAAGCTAGCGCATGCTAGACTCAAACGTTAGCGCACGCTAACGGGTCCTATCTGCAGTTCAGTCAAGTTCAAAGCTACCTGAAGTCAAGTGATCTGGTGAAGATAGCGCACGCTACACATGAACACTAACGCACGCTATCGAAGGCTATTTACCATTGTGAAGATATTCAAACTCAGAATGAATTAAGCAATGACGAAATCATAGCGCATGCTAATGATGAGGAATAGCGCACGCTAAGGAGTTTGAATTCAAGTCAATCAATCCGTTGGAAGACGCTGCACCAAAGTCAAAAAGTATAAATGGATATATGATGCATGTAATGATGCAAGATTAGCGCAAACTACAAGGAAATGTTAGCGCACGCTAACAATCATGCACAGTAGCCACTGGACAGATTCTGGAAGACATTAACATACGCTACATGCAGTACATTACGTACGCTACAATCGATAGCGCACGCTAAGGAAAGCTACCGTATGCTAGCAAGTTAAAACAGTCAACAACGGCTAGTATGTGGAGAAAGGCTATAAATACCAAGTGAATAGGTATCAAAAAACACAACAACATTGAGCAAACCATATACACTTGTGATATCATTGTAAACATTATAGTTGTTGTTCTTGAGCTTAAATTGAGAGTGATTTAGTGTGATACACTAAATCATACAAGTGAGAAAAAGAAAAGATACGATTGGATTCGGTGTTATTAGGATCAAGGATCCAGCATTGTTAGAATCGCAATCGATATCTAAGTGAGGTTTATCTAGTACCCATAGAAAGCTAGAGTGGTTGATTCCTTGTTCAATAGAAAAGGAAAACGGTTTAACTTGGACTGACATAAAGACAAGTACAAGCGGTAATATCTCGACCGATAGAAGAGAGATTGTACAGTTTAACTTGGACCGATAGAAGACAAGTTTGTAATGGTTATCCCTCGACCGATAGAAGATAGGTGCAGAGGTTGATCTTCATCCTATTGAAAAAGATACCGAGAGAGGACGTAGGCATGTTGGGCCGAACCTCTATAAATCCTTGTGTCGATTTATTTTCTACAATTTATATTTACGCTTACCCACAACGGCGCTAATATAATTCTACTACAAGATTTGTTGCTCAATCAATGTTGTTCGATCATTGTGGTTCAATTGTTGCTCGATCTTGCATCATGATTATCGATCATCTCATTTCCTTAAGATTCAGGTATCTGTCCCAACATGTGATTTTCCAAACCCTTGAGGTCATCAGAATTATATATTCGTTCAGCATTAAGCTCGCATTTTGGTTATTATACTATTTGAATTATCAACCGTAGTAGTTCATGATCATTGCACTTCACAAGCATTCTTGCGTATTGAATTGGACTGCAGTATGACATAGAATTTTATGCCCGTTGTTGGCAGCATATAACGTGTGTTATCTAAAGTGCCTTGCCTTGATTGTTTCATGACCTAAGTTTTGGAACAAAACGTATTTCAAAAGAAGTTGGATGTAATAATTTTATTTCCCTGTTAGATTCTTTTCTTGTTGATCTATTTTTTTTTTCGGTTCGCTAGTCTCGACGATCAACATCTGAGAGATGGTCATCATGCTTTGACATCAAGTGGGAATACCGAGAGTCCGTGATTGTATCTTTTAGTTTGACCAATATTTTGGTTGTATTTGTACCATTGATTGACTTGATCCTTATCGGAAGCCTTTATGAGTTTATCATCAAGATTTTCATCACTATTATTGTTATTGTTTTGGCGGTAAGGGATAATTAACACTGAATGATGGCGCCGCCATAATAGCGGCTACTAGAAATAACTGTAGCACCGCTAGGGCCACCGAATTAAGATCGGTTTGATGTGGATATAAGGCCCTGAGAGGTATTTCCATACTAGAATCAAGACGTTAACCGAAAGGAAACAGTAGAGTAACCTTGTAAGTATGGATCCTACTAAGCATACTTGTTTCTTAGAGTATATCAGTTATTTAAAGGCCGTAGCACAATTTCATCGAGATGCAAGTCAAACTGCGCAGGAAGCAGCAACACGAGAACGCGAGCATGCTGTGCAGCTAGAAGCTCAGTTAGCTGCAGTACGGCGTACTCTCCGGGAAGGGAGGCCCAGTACACTCAAGCGAGAGAGGCTCTCCAGGATCAGATCCAACAAGAAAGGGAAATGATACGGGCTAACGCTGAGGAAATTCTTGCTATCCTTCCAGTGGCCCCAATTCTGGTTGTAGAGGCCGAAGAAGATCCCGAGGAAGATCCCGAAGAGGATCTAGAAGAAGAAGTCGAAGACAACTCTGTCGTCATCAACCCATGAGTTATGCTTAATGGGGCATGTTGTGTACCAATGTTTTCTTATAGATACATACGGGTGTTATGTTTATGGTTTATGAATAAATATTTTGCATGGATATGATTGGTGACTCGGACATATATTTTGACAACCCTATTCCTGTTTCAAGTTTCGAGGACGAAACTTCTTTTTAGAGGGTAAGGATGTAACATCCGCGTACTTTATTAATAATGTATTTTATTAATGGTCTTATTCTGTTGGGAGTTGGTTTGGGAAAGTTCCATATTATGCTGTTTGGTGCCTGGAACCGTGTGTATATTGGAGTTGGAATTGGCATGTTGATTGTTAGTGATTGTCGAGTTATGTGCTTGTCAGGATGTGTTTGTTCTGACCAAACTTCATATTGGTGATGTTGGGAAATAGCAGTTAGCGCACGCTAGACTGTGTTACTAGTGCGCGCTAATCATACAATTATAACGCACGTTAGTTGGCCATGGTAGCGCACGCCATTATGGCCGGTCAGTGCATGCAGAGGGTTCTGGACTCAGGACAACTAACAAGTAGCGCACGCTAAACCTTATGGGTAGCGCACGCTAGCGTGGCCAGTGCAGAAAGTTCTGCACCGCCTTTCAAAGGCAGTGGACTGCCTTTTAAGCCCGTAGTGCACGCTACGCCTTACCCGTAGCGCACGCTAATCACGTCCAGTATAAATAGGACAGCGTAGTCCAGTTCTTGCCATTTCTCTCCTTCTTCTTTCCTCCTCCGATGGCTGGGCGGTCGGGACATAGGGAAGTGCAGATTTTGGCCTGACTTCACTACCCAACAACATTTTAGAGCTCCTGGAACAAAGCTAACAATATCTTAACAGATTTTATCGTCCGGATCAATGTAAATCATGCGAAACTCGAGTTCTTCATATATTAGGGTTTTCTTGAGGTTTTAACCTTTAAAGTCCAGATCTAGCCGTGATTGTACTGGATTATGATATCATAATTATAATCCTTTGCTTTTCGTTGAAGTTTACGGACTAAGTTTCGAGTTTTCTTTTGTAGTTATGTATGATCCATGCTGACCCTATAGTGTCCGACTGATTGTCCCTAAGAGTATAACTTAGGGTAAACCTTTCCGTTTCTGTCGTGCTATGTTTGATATAGTGCTGTGTTGTGCTAGGACCTAATCATTGAGGAAAGTTCGAGCAGCAGGTCCTTTCATTCACCGTCTCCTGTACCATTGTAATTGAGGCAAGTACTTTGATTATGTTTAATGTACTTCGTGTCAATATGTGAAAATCTGATTTTGTGAAAAGTGGTAATTTCAGAAAATGTGGTTTGTGCCATGTGGTTGAGTGTGTGTGAACCAAGTTAAAACCAGTGAGGGTCTCCTGGAATCCGTTAGACTGTGAGTACCTGCGGATCACTCGGTGGGGTTGTACAACCAGAGAGGGCCTGACGAGGACTCCCTGGGGTGTGTATCTCGCGTGAGGTACAGGGCCAGTACAGCTCGGGAGGTTGTTTTGTGATGATGATTATGGTATGGTATTCCGAAATACATGATGGCACAATGATTTGGTTATTTATTCATTTATTGTACATATTCATAAATCGTTGTACTTGCACCAGCTGTTTGCTGACCCCTTTTGGGGTGGATATACTTGTTGTGTATTCAGGTACAGATCTTAGTGGCAAGCCGGTGCAGGAAAGGCACGAGGATGACGAGGTACACTGATATCATACGTTATTGTGAGTTGGTGGACGTCTTGATATGGTCAAAGTCGTGTTTTGGTTTTGTACTCGTGCTGGTACTGTCATATATGATTTAATGTGTTGGTGTTAGTTGTTGTTGATGTTGTTGGATCAGTTGTGGGTTGTTGTATCTGTGGTGATCCAACAGGAACATGTATTGGATTATTTTGGTGATGTATGTCATATTGAAGTTGACGTTGATTTTATGTTTGTGAATGTCTCGGTTTAGTTGATGGTTAATGTCTTTTATGTTGGTCTAAGCCTGGTAGGTTCTTCGAAAAGAATCTACGGCGCTGTAATGTCTCTGTAAATCACGGGGGTATTACATTTATAATCCTTAGCCTTTGGGTGTTTGGTTAATTAAGCTTGTGACGTTGAATATCTATATAAAAAAAGTGTATAAAAAGAAGTATACAAAAAAAAGGGCATACAAAAAAAAGTATACAAAAATAAGAAGGGCACTAAAAAAAGTATACAAAAACAGAAAAAGTATACAAAAATACCTATATATAAATATACCTATTTATCACGAAGGTCGGTTCTACCACCACAGTGAAATATAAAATAAATATAAAGTTGGAGCGTGAATTGTGGGATATTTATATAAAGCCGACTGATAAAAGACAAGAATCATGCAAAAAAATTCTAAAAGATTGATACACGAGCGCTGAGTGATCGAGCGATACACGTGAGGAAATTGTGAGGAAATTTCTTACCAAAAAAATATCGAAATCCGATATTGAAAAAAAATAAAGAAACCAAAACCCTTCAAAACATACAAGAAATGCTCGCCCAATTAATTATAAGGCAAGACCGACAAGAAGAAGCGATAACAAATTTACAAAAAAATAAAGAGGACGAGCACCACCGCAGAAGAAGCAATCCGAGTCTCATATCATATAGAGAGTACGAGGACGAACATTCTCACATGATGAAACTTACAAAAATCAAGGAGGACATGGTCGAGGAGGTCGGAGAGGACAAGGTAGACAGTATGAAAGGGAAGGACAAAACGAGGAAGACCGAAGTATGGGAAATATAAAAATAAAAATCCCAGCCTTCGAAAGACGGAAGGATCCAGACACATACCTTGGCTAGGAGTGGAAGTTGGAAATCATAGTCGACTACCACAACTATGCCAATACTAAGAAATGAGGTTAGTAATAACTCAATTTTTCGAATTATCATAAGGAACTATTTTCTCGTCTTCAATCCTTAAACAAGGTCCAAGGAGCATCGAAGATTTCTGGAAGGAAATGAAGAGGTTAATGATCTGAGCCAATGTGAGGGAGTCAATGGAGGCCATAATGGCGAGATTTCCACATTTTATGAGGGTGGAGATGTCTAAAGAAGTTGACAAACAACACTATGTTGAGTTCGAGGACATGCTATATACGGAAATCAAAATTGAGAGGAACTTGAAGAGGGAGTGTTGGTCACAGTAAACTTAACTTACAGCTTAGAGGGAGAGGGGTTGAATAAGCTGTAATCTTTTTCGAACTTTGTTATGCATAGCAGAAGTCCTGAACTAAGTTTTTGTAAGTACAACAACTACATAGTCTCCTACAACTTGATGCTTACATGATTTTCAGAGTAAGTATACGATAGACCACAGGTAGTTAGAAAATAGTAAATCATGAAGTAATAACACACATTTTTAATATAGTTCAAGGTAAACCCATCTACGTCCACAGGTCCTCCACACAGGAGTAAAGAGTTTATCAAAATCATGAAGTGCCCAAATGTATGGTTTACAAAACCGGTCACTGTATCGCTCACATATATTGATACAGCTGACTCTATCTTTGATCGTTCACACAGATTGGTTGTAGGCTCATTTGACTGACTTCATCTCACACAGATTGAAGCTTCATCTTCGAACCCTTTTCGTTCCACACAGGTCTTAATAGTTATTAGTCCACATAAGGCTAATGATCTCAGCAATAAGGTTTAGATTCACAAGTATCACAACAGCAACTATAGGCTTGAAAGTCTTTGTTGTAATGTGCTGTTCTCAGTTGAGGACTTAGTATTTCTTCACTCAAGGATATGCACTGTAGGCTTGAAGAAATAGAATGTTATTTTTAGATAATGAATGCTTCGTATATCGATCAATCAGTAAGTTGGCAAATGTCCTCTTTCTTGGGCTATTTATAACCTTGGAAATCGATCCGTTATAAATGTAGCCGTTGTCCGGTTGGGGAGATGTGGACAGATTGGATTCGCGGCTTCCAGAATATTTGTATTAAAGTGATCAACATTTAAAACTTCATACATTCCATTTGATCCACATTAAATGCTCTTCAGTCCGCAGTCTTTTCGGCCACATTAAATGCTGTCCTATCAGCATTAAATCCACCTTTAGAATCGTGAATGCTTTTTTAATAAAGAACAACTAATCTCAAAATAGTTTAAAGGTCTAAGTCTAAAACTTGTTGTATCGTATTTTATTGTTCCTAAGTAAAGTACCTACAACCTATTTGGTGTATCTAACAGTCTTCTTGTTGTATGCTTGAATCTTCATTAGCTATAGAAACACATCTTTTTGGGCGTTGTATGAAGATCGCTCTAGGGACAGGCTGTAGGATGCATTTATCAAACCACTTGGGATATTTTTCAACAATTTCCTTCTTTTTGATAATGCCAAAACTCCTTTAAAAACATAAGGTTGTCTTCAAATCTTCTGTCACATGGTCTGATCTTCGCGACTTATTCTAAAATCTGAATTGCTCACAGGCAAGTTCTAAAATCATAAATCCTACGAGACTAAGTATATTACTACATAACTTATGATTATCTCGTAGGCACAATCTTACAGTAAGTAGACTATTTGGATACAACTTAATCTATAAAGTGTTCGCAGACAAGTTCTTACAGCTTCAGACTTAGTAATTTTAAACTTAGCAAATAATTTCAATATGTATCGCAATCAAACAGTAAATAAAGACCAAGAGCCATAATCTTTTGAGACAAATCAAAAATTTTATTGATAACAAATCTTGATTATAGTGCTTTAGGAATTGAAATTTACACCGGGAGTTAAAAACATGAAAGATACAACAAGAATAATCTATCTTCTATAATGCTGTTGTTTGGATGGCCTCCTGATGTGATCATGTTCGGTTCTCCTCCACCAGTTAGCTAGGGAATATCTGCTTCGATCTCTATAGATTTTTCTTCCTTCCGGGGTTACATCATAGGCAAGCATGTAGTCATCTAGGTGAGTAATTCGATCACCTTTATGATGCCTTCTTTTCACATTTAGTTGAACTTAAAGCTTTCCTTCTGCCAGAAGTATTGAGTACTCATTCGATGCATCATCCAATGTCTTGCAGTGGTTGAACATGGTTGACTCCCTGATGAGTAGGGAAAAGTACAACATCAGTTTATTGTTTTTCCATGCCTTGAGTTCCTTTATTACCGGTTGTCTATCTGTAGGAAGAGGAATATCAGATGGCTTATGTATTATATCATTCCATGGTAACTTAGGATCATGGAACACAGGACGAGAACCAATTACCCTGTATCTCTTAGCTCCTTGACCTGGCCCGGGTCCGGCTAGTCTCCCAATGGCTGCAGCAACACTGTCATCAAGCAGTGCTTCCATTTCCATTTCTCTTTCCATCCTCCACTTCCTTCCAGCTTCTCGAGCCTCTTCCCTCTTTTTGGTATTATCAAGCTCAGTTACTTTACCATGAATCTCCCAGAGAATATCCATATATTCAGCCTGCTTGTTTTGAATGTCCTTCACCGAGTCGACGAGACTTGTGACTGCTGTAGTCATAAGGAAGGATTTTGATCGTGTATGCTAAGTCTGGTCCCGGTGTACTCGAAGGAGGCGACGATTTTATCTTCTATGACCCTTAAATTCTCCTGATCTTTGTTTAGGATCGACTCTTGGTACTGTTGGATTTGATAAAGGGCTTTGTATATAGCATTTGGCAGAAGTCTGAAGGCATCTTCGACATCCATCATGGCCCTTCTAAGTAAAGTGAATTCATCCAAGGCAGTTCCTCGCATCCAGTCAAGTTCCTTCTTGATGTCATGTAGTGATTTTATAGCATCCTACAAGAAGACGGTTTGACGAAGGATGTATTACAATTGCTTGATTTTGATTTCGGTCTGCAGAGAGTGAGGGTGTGCTATTGGAGATGATGTGGGTTCTCCTTCCTGTTCGATGATCACTTTATGTGAAGGCTTCTTTGGGCTATCGTCGGAGAGGAAGTCCTCATTAGGTACATATGGTGAACCTGTATGGATAAGAGGGATTATCTCTTCAGGGGCATGAGCCTCTATTGGCTCAGCCTGAGCTTCAGTCTGGGAGACAGAAGGGACTGATTCACTGTCTCATCCCGGTTTCTGTAGCCTATTGAACAGGAGGGACTGAATCCTCCTCCTGGCTCTCAGCTGTCGCTTGTTCTTTAGGAGAGACTGAATCCTCTTGTTGGATGACACATGTGGCATCCTCCTGGGTCGGAGGGATTGATTCCTGCTGGGTGGGAGGTGCTGTTTCCTCATACTGCGGGGTAGATGCAGCAATATCTTCAGTTACAGGAGGGACTTATTCCTGCTGTAAGTTGGCAATTTGGGCAGCTTCATTCTGCAGAGTGGGGGACTCAGGCTTTTCTGATGATTGCCTAAACGTACTATGGCCTTGGGCGGCCTGAATGTTCACAAATTATTTCTCTCGAGCCTCTTCACAGCTTATTCGCATCCCTGTCGGTAAGTCCTCATCGTCGCCATTAGAGTGGGGATCGAAAGGGTGACTTGAGCTCCGAGTGCCATCATAGGATGGTTGTTTTCCCTTGAGTCTAGCCTTATAATTCTCTACATAATATTTGGTAATGAGTTCGTGGTAAAAGGGTTCATCCTACCTGATCAGGACTTCGACGTTGTTGGTGTTTGTCACCTCCAGCATAAAGATTTCTTCATCCTTTCAGTCTTCCCAATTATACGCGTTTTCATATGAGGAAACCCTGTGGGAGACTGTGGAGGAGATGGATCCCTAACGGGGGGGGGGGGGGGGGACCCTATTGGGAGAGGGGATCCTTACAGGGGTAGGGGCCTTGTGAGGAGAAGTAGCTGTCGGTGGAGAGGGGCTCTTTACAGGGGTAGGGGCCCTCTGAGGAGAAGTAGTTGTCGGATCCAAAGGGGTAGACGATTCACCGACTTCCTCCAGCTTTCAAAATACCTGGTCATCCACCATAGCCGCAGCCGACTCAGGATTGGAACAGCCTTCGACGGGTGGACTACTGTAGAGGGAGGCACAGTATACGGAACCTCAGTGACCGCTATAGTCGGCTGAGGTGTGGTAGGAATAGCTTACGACTTTCAAGTATCCTTCTTAGTCTTAAGCTTATTCTTCTTCTCGAGAGCCGAATGTGAGATGTTGCCGGGAATGTCCCTCTTCTTCCTTACAAGACTCTTTTTTTTATCGCTGCCAACAGCTTTAACCTTGGAAGAGTGACCACTGGCATTCATTGGATCACTCGACATCAACATAGAGTTTGGGTCCATCATGTGAGCAATATGCATAGCCTTGTTATACAGGGTGGGTTTAGAACCACCCAAAAATTTCCCAGCAAGTATCTTCTTTGCTGCAGGTGACTGCTGGATACCACAACTCGTCAAGGTGTACTTCAACATTAGGCCGAAGGACTTCCTTGCCGTTTCTGACCTGGCAACCTCCTCTTATAGGCGCTTTATTAGTACATGTCGCCAGTTCACATTCTCTCCGTACATGATGGCCACCATCATCTTAAACCTCATGTTTGTGCACATTTCAAAGGCATCGGTTCTGTTCTCCATAACCTGGCAACAAAATTCGTGCAAATAGAAGTAGGGAAAGAGCGTGTATCATGAAGAATGAATGTCTGCGGTGTTGGTATTTCCAGTAAATAGCCTTCAGTATGCTTCAAGCATACTCTAAGTCCCGAAGGTTTTCAGATCCTCCAAGTTAAGGCCGTCAGCGGTGTGTTGTACAACTTCTCTAGAAGATCCCTGTTAATGGCGATCTCCTTTTCATACATGGTTTTCACGATCTCAGACACCAGAGCACCCTTTTCTCAGAAACAAAATTGAACATGACAACCAAATAAAATTCCTCTACAAACGAGTCATCATAATTTTCTGGGTGTAGGCTACCCATTCTATAAAGTCCTTGGTGCTTGACACGGTAAATGACCAAGTTCATCCTGGCCATATCTCCGTCCTCGGAAATGATGCGTTCTTGAAGCATAGAGCGGGTGAAGATCCTGCTGCCGGTTATTGTTTCCTTCTCTTTCAGAGACATGGATGTAGTCTGAGATGAAGTCATTTTCACACATAGACATAGAGAGAGAGAGAGAGAGGTGAAAATAGATAGAAAGTTTGCAGAAAATTCTGAGTATGAAGGCTGTATGCTGTAGGCTTGTTCAATTTGCAAATGCAGTAAAGAGTCTGTAATTTATGATACTGACCCTTTTACAGTGTGCAGAGAGTCTAGGTAACACTGAACCATCAGATTTAATGGATCATAACCATTTTTGAATAAATGTACAAGATGAATTCGGGCGTAACTGATACGTCTAATCCATCAATTTTGAATTTAATGCCCGGTTCCACCTCTGACACATTACAACCTCCACTATGGTATGTTTAGGAGGTTTGAATTATAAAATTGTGGTTTTCAAAGCTTTAAAATCTAGATATCATTTCGATGTTGAAAGCTAAATCATTTTAAATTTTGCCAGTGCATATGGATTAAACTTGTTTTAAAAAGATTGTGTATGGAATTGGATATGATTAAAATATTAATTAAAACCCCACAGTATTTATGTTGTATACGCGACAGTAAAGAGTTCCCCCTTTAATTGGTACATACAAGATTCAATTCTTACAGCAATTGATGATTAATAATGTATTCAAGATGTTGGAACATTTTATTCCATACATAAAAGTGTTTTGATGATTAAAGTCAATAAACAAAACAAAACAACGAAGAGGCGAAGCTAGCATCGAAGGAATCGAAGATGCAAAAAGTATCCAGGAAAAGCTTATCTGCTTATCAGACGAGTCCAACCTACCTGATCAGACGAGATCATCCTACCTGATCAGACAAGAAGAGAAGCTGCCTGACCAAGCTTAACGTACGTAACAAACAGATCTTAACGTACGTAACATGGAAAGCTTTGCGTACGTAACATATTGCATATTAACGTACGTAATACATGTTCAAACCAAGTGAACGTTGGACGAGACAAAGTCAGAAAGGTGGCAACGAACACATAACGTCAGCACTGACGTTTGGCTTAACGTAGGTAATGGAGTATATGCTAACATACGTGCCAATATGACGAAACTCCCTGGACTGGATTGTGAAGAGGATAACGTACGTAAACCCCTGGAGGTTAACATACGTAATCAAACTTACGTACGTAACCATAGTTACATAGCATACATAATGCAGTGTGCAGCAGCTAACGGCTAGTTTGTTGATGGAGCCTATAAATACCAACGAGATGGTATTGATTCAATACAACAACTTCAAGTATAATACACATTGATCTGAGATTGATATTCATTATATTGTTGTTGTAATATTGAGCTTACATTGAGTGATTGAGTGTTATACACAAAATCCTACACGAGTGGTAAAAGAAAAGATACGATTGGATTCGGTGTTATTAGGATCAAGGATCCGGCATTATTAGAATCGCAATCGCTATCGAGTGAGGTTTATCTAGTACCCATAGAAAGCTAGAGAGGTTGATTCCTTGTCCTACGAAAAGGAAAATGGTTTAACTTGGACCGACATAAAGACAAGTACGAGTGGTTCATCACGGACCAATAGAAGACGTGATTGTAAACGGTTATCCCTCGACCGATAGAAGAGAGGTACAGAGGTTTTTATCTTGAACCTATTGAAAAAGATACCGAGAGAGGAGGTAGGCTCGTTTATAGCCGAACCTCTATAAATCCGTGCATCATTTAATTTCCGCATTTTATTTTACGCTTCCGCAACACGGCGCAATATCCGATCTTGTACCCAACACAAGATTCCTACTGTGTTCCCCTTCAATTAATGCACACTACAACTGTAGGAAGGTAAATGTACCTTCTTTTTCCTACAATAAGGATATGACTTGTAGTTCTGAGTGTCAAATTTATAAGAGTGGACAATGTATTCATGAGTCTAACAGTATTCCCCCTCAATTGATGAGTAAAAAAAATAATAAAAACTTATAGGGGTTTTAATCTAGCTATAACATTCCCAATTCCTGACAGAGCATACAAAACCTCATTGTGCTGAGAGGCTTTTTGAAGATGTCTGCAATTTAAACACCTGTGTGGTCCTTTTCGGTCCGGACATCTCTGTTATCCACATGATTTCTAATGAAATGATGTTTCATATCAATATGTTTGGTCCTCGAGTGTAATACAGGATTATGCGTGATTGCGATTGCACTCGTGCTTTTGCACATGATTAGAGTTTCTCTCGCCTCGATGCTATAGTCCTGTAGCCGTTGCTACATCCACAGGATCTGCGTACAACAGCTTCCAGCAGCATAATATTCTGACTCAACTGTAGAAAGCGAGTTGTCCAATTGCTTCTTACAGAACCATAACACAAGTCTAGGTCTAAAGAAGTGACAAGTTCCACTTATACTCTTCCTATCCAGCTTGCAGCCTCAGATATCCAAGTTGTTATAGCCTACCAAATTGAATCTTCCTTCCTTAGGATTCCACAAGCCTACATTGATTGTTCCTTTAACATACTTAAGGATTCATTTGGCTATAGTGAAGTGTAACTTTTTAGGTGCAACTTGATATCGAGTATATACTTCTATAGTACATTGACTATCCGGTCTGCTGGCTGTTAGGTACAAGACTGAGTCTATAAGTTTCTTGTAGAGTGATTGGTCCACTGGTTTTTTAACTTTATCAGTACTTATTTGTGTAGAAGTGCTCATGGGGGTCGATGATGATTTCAACGTGTTTATACTAAATTTGTTGAGCAGCTCATTGCTGTATTTCTCCTGTTTGATGAATATACCTGTAGGTAACTGTTTGACCTGCAACGCTAGGAAATAGCTAAGTTCTCCCATTATACTTTGCATGAGATGAGAGAACTTCTTACACATATCAATATTAGTTGAACCAAAAATAATATCATCCACATAAATTTGTACCATAAGAAGGTTATCATCTTCCTCGATTTTGAAGAGCGTCTTGTTGACAGCACCGTTCTCAAATCCGTTGTTGATAAGATACTACGACAGGATTTTATACAAGTCTCTTAGTGCTCGATTAAGTCCATAAAATGCTTTCCTTAGCCTGTATACAAGGTTACCTTTCTCCGTGTTGGCACACCCTGGAGGTTGTTCAACATACACTTCATCAGCTAGGTTGCCATTAAGGAATGCACTCTTAACATCCATTTTCTACACGATGAAGTTCTTGTGAGCAACAAATGTAGGAATATCCTAATGGCTTCTAATGTGGCTATAGGGGCAAATGTTTCATCTTAGTCTATGCTTTCTTCCTGTCTGTAGCAACTAGTCTGAACTTGTTCCTTATAATAAGGCCATCTTCGTCCTTATTGTTAGGAAACACCCATTTAGTTCTAATTACAGCTTGATGGGTTGGTCTGGACTAGGTACCAAACATTGTTCCTTTTGGAACCATTTAGCTCTTCCTCCATAGATGAAATCTAATGAGAATTACTGAGTGCTTCATTGGTCGAGACGGGTTATGACTGTGCTAAGAATAATGCTAGTGTGCACATGAAAAGTTTCCTAAGTTCAACTTTTAACTTCAGACAGGGAATGTGGATTGTTCAGGTCCAGATTATGTTTCCTCTTGTGCACAAAGTACAGTTCCTTGTGTACTCTGTATTTTTCTTCTGGTGGAAACACCAGCATCAGTATCACCGATTACTAAGTCTTGTGGGTGATCTCTTAACCACCTCCTATCGAGTTCTAAGTCCGCATTGTTGGGTTTTCCATGTATCTAATACAATAAATTTGAGCAAAACGCACCTGAATAATTATCAAAAAAACCCAGATGAGGATTTTCATGCAGTAATTTAATTGATTCAATAAAGAGCTCGTCAAATTGCTTTAAGCCGAAGAACAAATCTAAATCCATACTAGAAACTGATGAAAATCATCTTCCTCTTTCGGTGATCCACACAAGAACAATTTGCACAAACCGGATTGCTAGATCCTTATGAATAGTGTTGATAAACAGTACAACAGATAATTCCTTGCTAGAAGGATTGTATTGTTGATCAAAATCAACTAAGGAAACAAGACAAAATGGCCAAATCGAACTTATTGGACAGAAAAATTTGGCCGATTTGAGGAGAAGGGGAGGGGTCGAATTTTGTCTTTTTTTTATCTTGTGACAACTCCTTGTCCAAGATCCTCTATTTATACAAAGTAAACCCTAGAGTTAAATTCAAGTATTTGCTTAGTTACCCCTCAACTTATTAAATAATACAATATATATAATATCTTATATTATATATATTACTTATTATTTAATCCTCTAATAATATCTAATATTATATTTATCAGTTGATATAATTAAATAATATAATATATAATATCCTATATTATACATTACTCATGATTTAATTTCCTTAATAAATATAATATCCAATATTATATCTATCAGTTATTCTTGCTTGTCTTTAATTGTCGTATGTGTGACCCAAAGGGCTTACATTACGTTGGCAATTATTTAATACCTTATTAAATGATAAATTATAAACGGTCTCTAGCAAGATATTATGACTACCCAAATAATATAAGTCTATAGTCCGTTAAACCATTTAACGTGTCTAATCCCTTTATCGCACGATATCATATTTGAACTAAGTCAGAAAATGTCATACTTATTATGTTCAAATGCTTTCTCGATCTTAAGTAGACTGATTGAATCAAATGACTCTTTATTTGAGCATAACCATGCATTTCTTCAGTCCTACTTATCGAGGGGTCCAGCAGATATCTCTCTCCCTAAAGAGAGGGACATATCCCCATCTTGATTATTCGTTACCCTCTACATGACTCCCACTAATCCCGATCACTAACCTTTATGATCACCATGTTTTCGATTGTAATATCCGCAATTTCGATTTCCAATAATTTTTTTTCTTGTATAAGTCCATCTTGGAAACTCTATTGTGACCGTTTCGTCATTCCGAGAATGATTAATTCTACACTTTTTGTCATCCGAGTTCGTCTCGGTGTCGTTCTGTCGAATTCCGTGTTCTTAAGCGACTTTTCCACGTATGAGTCCGACTTTGTAAAATCACCATTAATTCTTGGAAACTCCAAAAATTCTGAATCTTTTCAATATTATATAGCATCAAGTTAGCTTTCAAATGGTTTAAACGGTGAATAGATCGGAGTCCGGACGAAGGAGTTATGGTCGAAATAGTAAAAACTGCATCGTGTGCATTTTGATGCTGGAGCGGGCGGTACCGCGGGTCGCGGCCCCTTCTGGCCGGGCCGCGGAACAAAGCCAGTGTGCTGGGCAGTTTTTGGCCATGGGCCGCGGCACACTCAGCCTGTGCCGCGGCACACAATGCAGGTTTGCCTATTTCAGCGGGTTTCATGAGAATCAAGCTCATTTCATCATTTTCCTTCTTCCTCTCCTCCTTGGGCGATTTGTGGGCGATATTTTGAGCGATTTAGCATCATCAAACTCAGATAATTTCATCTTCTTCAAGTTGTGGTGTGGATTAACAACATATTTGTGGATTCTTCATCCTAAACCAAGGTAATTTCTTCAATCCTAGATTTGATTTTGAGTTGGAGCTTGATGTTTTGGATGATATAGTCATGATTTGTGATGGACATACGTATGATTACGAGTTTTTATGAGTTATCATCGAATTGTTGGAAGTTTTTCTCAAGAATACTTTGAAGGTTGACTTGGAATTGGGATTTTCGATTAAATATTATCGTAAGCTCGATTTGAGTATTCTTATTGGATTATCGATTGTATTGAAGGTGTTTTGTTGGATTGAATCATTTGTTTGAAGTTGGTTTTCGATACAATTGGGTTTGGTTATTTAGGATGGGATATTATTTTCAAGGTGTTTATCGAAATGCCTCAATGAGTTTGGGATTGATTGTATCGACCTCTTGAATTGGTTGTGATCATGCTTGATTCGTGTATTAAACGAATTGTTAGTATTTGTGTCGTTCAAGGTTGTTCAAGCGGCCGACAATTTCATTAAGGACGTTGTTCGTGGAAGGACTTTCTCGCCATCGGTTTGAGGCAAGTTTTATACTTGTACTAGTCAATGAGATTAATGTCATCATATATGTGTATTAATATACCCTATCATTCCGAGACTTAGTCTCTCCATGAGTTCATTGATATCAAGGGATTGTTCGATACGATACTCTTCGGTAATTATGCCAAACATTATTATTGTTCATTAATGGCCGGTTCAAGGCATTGGGATACTTGTTGTTAATGTTATTGTCGATAGCCGGTTCGCGGTATCGATGTATCGATTATTGTTGAGATATTGATGTCAACTAAGACGTTGTAATCATCATTATTAAGGTTGGTGCTTTATCATTGATGTTGTATTGGCCGATTGAAGGCATTTGGCATATTCATTTCTCATCTTCGTTGTCTGTAACCGATTAAAGGTGCCGAGACATCCTTCGTATCATTGTTGTCGATTGGCCATTCTAAGGCAATCGAGGTATTCAATCATTCATTGTATCATTGGTATCGGTTGACCATTCTAAGACAATCGAGGTAATAAATTGGGACTGTCAAGGACGGTGCCCATCCGTGAGTTACTGCTATTATGTTGGCCGACTCAAGGCAGCATACTATCACTCATTGTGATACAGTTTCGTTCCGTGGCTTCGGCCCTCGTTCTGATACGGCTTCGTGCCGTGGCTTCGGCCCTCATTGTGATACGGCTTCATGCCGTGGCTTCGGCCCCCATTGTGATATGGCTTCGTGCTGTTGCTTCGGCCCTCATTGTGATACGGCTTCGTGCCGTGGCTTCGGCCCTCATTGTGATACGGCTTCGTGCCGTGGCTTCGTGCCGTGGCTTCGGCCCTCATGATATAGCTTCGTGCCGTGGCTTCGGCCCTCATTGTGATACGACTTCGTGCCGTGGCTTCGGCCCTCATTGTGATACGGCTTCATGCCGTGGCTTCGGCCCTCATTGTGATACGGATTCGTGCCGTGGCTTCGGCCCTCATTGTGATACGGCTTCTTGCCGTGGCTTCGGCCCTCATTGTGATGCGACTTCGTGCCGTGGCTTCGGCCCTCATTGTGATGCGGCTTCGTGTCATGGCTTTGGCCCTCATTAATCGGGCTGTTTCGGTTTCAGGTGATTGTGATATTTACAGCTTCGGTTGAGTGGCTTTCAGGCATTTGTGATGTCTTTGTAACTTCATTGGAGCCTTCGGGCATTGTGATTTATATTTAATTCAGTCCTGGTGTGGTTCATGTTCGTGTAATTCATTGTGGTGCTTTATAAGTTATGATTCGCCGTTGGGCATTAATGTTCTAACCTGTTGAGCAGGTATTATTCATATGCTGTGGGCATAGTGTTTCACGAATGCTCGGTTCTTATCTTGGTTTGTGAGCATCTCGTATTATTATCATTTTACTGTTTCATTCTGCCTTTGGATGCATATCATCTTATACATGTATTTGATGTTCATTATCTGGATGACTGACCCCGTGGGGGCGGAACATGTTTTCATGTTTTAGGTGCTTGCAAGGAGAGAGTTGAGACACAGGGGCATGATGATGGCAACGAGGCATTCGAGCGATACTAGTTTGAGTTGTTCATGTTGGTCAGTCAGTCGGAGTGTTTCTCCAGTTTGTCAGTCATTATCATTATGTATTACCCGGGCAAAGCTCGTGGGTGTGGTTATATTTTCATTTTGGCCATGTAGGCCCACTTTTGTCGTTGAAATTCCTTATCGGAATATTGTGTCAGTTATCATATTAAGGGCTGTGGTTGCCCTTGTTGGTTAATTTAATGTAATGTCGGTCGTGTTCGCCTGGTGGATCTCCTGGTGTGGGGTCCACGGCATTGTAATGAACTAATGGGATTTGGGGGTGTTACAGAAGATGGTATCAGAGCTTTGGGTGGTGAGATACCCTGATATGTGAGTTATGTGGCTCTACCATCGTGGTAGTAGGGGGGCTGTCAGATTATGACAATCTGGATAGTCGAGTTTTGTGAGTCGTTAAGTTAGTACGGCTGCACGAGTCATTCATTCACAGAGTCGTCATCAGTGAAGACTAGTATCGCAAGACCTCGAAGCTTCGTATGACCTGTGTAAGGACTCGATTTTCTTTATGTTCATACATTCATCATGTCATTAATTATACATGCCTTGTTGAAACATATATGTGATATAAATGTTACGATTGATTCATGACTAATTATTTTAGAACACGTGTGATCTGTGTAAACGATAAGAATCAACTCATTCATCAGTCAATAATCCTCAATCATCAATTTTGATCTTGTCAATCATGTTAATTCATCCATCACTTAGTCAATCTCATTGTTCAGTTAATTCATCCATCACTCAGTCAATCTCATTGTTCAGTTAATTCATTCAGCACTCAGTCAATCTCGTTGTTCAGTTAATTCATCCATCACTCAGTCAATCTCATTGTTCAGTTAATTCATCCATCACGCAGTCAATGTCATTGTTCAGTTAATTCATCCATCACTCAGTCAATCTCATTGTTCAGTTAATTCATTCAGCACTCAGTCAATTTCGTTGTTCAGTTAATTCATCCATCACTCAGTCAATCTCATTGTTCGGTTAATTCATTCAGCACTCAGTCAATCTCATTGTTCAGTTAATTCATCCATCACTCAGTCAATCTCATTGTTCAGTTAATTCATTCATCACTCAGTCAATCTCATTTCTCAGTTAATCCATTCATCACTCAGTCAATCTCATTGCTCAGTTGTTGATCTTGTGGGTTGAATTATCAATCCTGTTAACTTGTTCAAGATAATCATTTCAGGAATTTCATCAGATAATCATGTCACCTCACTTAATCTTTCATACAATCTTATCATATTCCGATGTAATATCGACGATCATTTCATTGCATCATTACTGCATTCATTGTGTTAGAGCGTGTATGCTCATTATTATCATTCTGTAACGTGATCATAATGCGATCTTCATGCGGGATCTGTAATCATCATGTGGCTTTCCTGATTCAGTATGGATAAAGCTATCAGAGGATGCAGGGGAAGAGGCCGCGGTGCGGGCTGAAACCCGGGATCTCGTGTGAATACCCGCGTAGATGCAAGGGATTTCATTAGTTCATCAGATATCGGTGCCACTCATTCACCGTCAGATAATCAGTCACTATCAGAGAGTCGTACCCGAGATGCATCCCAGCCAGAAAGTATTCGGGTGGACCCATTCATATGTATACAGGGCATGATGGCCCAGATGACTCAGATGATGCGGATAGTGGAGACCCTACAGACCTCGATGGTTCGTGGTCCACTGCAGCAGGAATCCCAGATGCCGTTTCATGGTCAGACTGGAGGAGTGAGTCATATTGTTGGCGATATATCTCGTCAGAGGACACCTACTTTTTAGGGTTCGTCGGAACCAGCTGATATTGTTCATTGGCTTGAGCATTTTGATAAACTCTTCGACATGGATCAGTGTCCGGAAGAGAGTAAGGTGTCAGTAGCGGCTTACTACTTGAGTAAGGGTGCGTATTCTTGGTGGCTTTTCGTGAAACCCACCGATCGTGATTGTGTTTGGAATGAGTTCAAGACTCTCATATTAGAGAGGTATTATCCAGCTCCACTTCGCGAAGCCAAGTTATCAGAGGTTTTGAACCCCGAATCGGTCGAGGACGAGGGTGTTATTGTCATTGCTGAGAAGTTTCAGGGACTTCTTCAGTTTGCTTCGTCTGTTATCCGTACTGAAGCGGATAAGATCAAGTATTTCAGCAAGAGGCTAAATCCGCAGTTGAGGATGCAGTTGTTCAATCACAATTTTAATTCATTTAGTGAGTTCATCGAGAAGGCTCTTGGAGCAGAGCTTTTGATCAAGGAGATTACTCAGAAGCACCCTTCAGTTTCTTCTGGTGAGAGAACTAGGATGTCGGTTCGTTCAGAGGGACATAGGGCTCCGGCGTCCAAGAGGTCGTTTGCTAGTCGTCTTCTTGCTAGGAAAGCTTCTTCTTCTCAGACGAAGAGTTCGACTGTTGGTTGCTTTAATTGTGATTCAGCAGGACACGTTAGTACTCGGTGTACGGTGCCAGTTATTGTTTTTTTTCTGTGTGGGAGGCTGGGACACCTACGGAAATACTGTAGAAATTCTAGTGCCGATAAATCTAGAGAGGGCTCACAAGCCTCGAGGGATTTTGTTACTATAGCCCGTGCATTATCCAAGAGGTCCTATAAGGTTTCGAGAGCCAGAGGTAAGGACATTCATCACCAGTTTTGAGCAAGTTAATTCTTGCTCGGTAATAGGATAATCATTCATTTCATTGTCGTTCATTCATTCATATAATTCATTCATCATATATCAATCATGTTGAGACTTATAATTATCAAACTAATTATTCATTTCACGGGGAACGCTGGTTCCAATCATTTCATCTGAGCTATCACTCTTTGCGTTATTATCTCACCCCAGTGAGTCATTCTTGATCCTTGTTGGATTTCGATTCATTATCATTCATTACGATCATTCATGTTCTTGTGACCTTCCGGGATCATAATTAAGCGATGAGTTCAGATTTGGGTCTTCCTTGAATCGGTGAAATCGAGGGGATCAATGATCTGGAGGATATCAATGTTGGGTACATTTGAGATGTAGCCTCGTTTTTCGGATTACTGTTTAACTTGTTCTCTATCGTAGTATTGTGGTTGTGAACCATCTGTTGTTGATTCATGTTGTAACTATGGTAATTGAGAATCTTGAGATTTGAATCATTGGTTGGGATTGCTTTCCTTTTGGTGTTGTACCGAGATTTCGTGATAATCTGGGTAATTGTTCATTATGATTCGAGACGTCAAGTCATGGGGACTTGGGCGTGCGATAGATATGGTCCCGAGGACTATATGTGCATTGCTGTTCTTCTTTGGAGGTGTGAATCAGTGTTTGTACGGGCATCCAATGCCGATGAGAAGCGATCTTTCAGTTCTGGTGTATCTCATTGAGTTTTCCTGGCGGGATATTGCTTCTCCCAACCTGTTTTAAGTTTCGGGACGAAACTTCTTTTAAGGGAGGTAGTATGTAATATCCGCAATTTCGATTTCCGATAATTTTTTTCTGGTGTAAGTCCATCTTAGCAACTATATTCTGACCGTTTCGTCATTCCTAGAATTGTTAATTATACACTTTTTGTCATCCGAGTTAGTCTCGGTGTCGTTATGTTGAATTCCGTGTTCTTAAGCGACTTTTCCACGTATGAGTTCGACTTTGTAAAATCACCATTAATTCTTGGAACCTCCCAAAATTCTGAATCTTTTAAATATTATAGAGCATCAAGTTAGCTTTCCAATGGTTCAAACGGTGAATCAATCGGAGTCCGGACGAAGGAGTTATGGTCGAAATAGTAAAAACTGCACCGTGTGCCTTTTGATGCTGGAGCGGGCTGTACCTCGGGCCGCGGCCCCTTCTGGCCGGGCCGCGGCACAAAGCCAGTGTGCTGGGCAGTTTTTGGCCATGGGCCGCGGCACACTCAGCCTGTGCCGCGGCACACAGTGCAGGTTTGCCTATTTCAGCGGGTTTCATGAGAATCAAGCTCATTTCATCATTTTCCTTCTTCCTCTCCTCCTTGGGCGATTTGTGGGTGATATTTTGGGCGATTTAGCATCATCAAACTCAGATAATTTCATCTTCTTCAAGTTGTGGTGTGGATTAACAACATGTTTGTGGATTCTTCATCCTAATCCAAGGTAATTTCTTCAACCCTAGATTTGATTTTGAGTTGGAGCTTGATGTTTTGGATGATATAGTCATGATTTGTGATGGATATACGTATGATTACGAGTTTTTATGAGTTATCATCGGATTGTTGGAAGCTTTTTCTCAAGAATACTTTGAAGGTTGACTTGCAATTGGGATTTTCGATTAAATGTTATCGTAAGCTCGATTTGAGTATTCTTATTGGATTATCGATTGTATTGAAGGTGTTTTGTTGGATTGAATCATTTGTTTGAAGTTGGTTTTCGATACAATTGGGTTTGGTTGTTTAGGATGGGAGATTGTTTTCAAGGTGTTTGTCGAAATGCCTCAATGAGTTTGGGATTTATTGTATCGACCTCTTGAATTGGTTGTGATCATGATTGATTCATGTATTAAACGAATTGTTGGTATTTGTGTCGTTCAAGGTTGTTCAAGCGGCCGAAAATTTCATTAAGGACGTTGTTCGTGGAAGGACTTTCTCGCCGTCGGTTTGAGGCAAGTTTTATACTTGTACTAGTCAATGAGATTAATATCATCATATATATGTATTAATATGTTGTATCATTCCGAGACTTAGTCTCTCCATGAGTTCATTGATATCAAGGTATCGTTCGATACGATACTCTTCGGTAATTATGCCAAATGTTATTATTGTTTATTAATGGCCGGTTCAAGGCATTGAGATACTTGTTGTTAATATTATTATCGATAGCCGGTTCGCGGTATCGATGTATCGATTATTGTTGAGATATTGATGTCAACTAAGACGTCGTTGTAATCATCATTATTAAGGTTGGTGCTTTATCATTGATGTTGTATTGGCCGATTGAAGGCATTTGGCATATTCATTTCTCATCTTCGTTGTCGGTAACCGATTAAAGGTGCTGAGACATCCTTCGTATCATTGTTGTCGATTGGCCATTCTAGGGCAATCGAGGTATTCAATCATTCATTGTATCATTGGTATCGGTTGACCATTCTAAGGCAATCGAGGTATTAAATTGGGACTGTCAAGGACGGTGCCCATCCGTGAGTTACTGCCATTATGTTGGCCGACTCAAGGCAGCATACTATCACTCATTGTGATACGGCTTCGTGCCGTGGCTTCGACCCTCATTGTGATACGGCTTCGTGCCGTGGCTTCGGCCCTCATTGTGATACGGCTTCATGCCGTGGCTTCGGCCCTCATTATGATACGGCTTCGTGCCGTGGCTTCGGCCCTCATTGTGATACGGCTTCTTGCCATGGCTTCAGCCCTCATTGTGATACGGCTTCGTGCCGTGGATTCGGCCCTCATTGTGATACGGATTTGTGCCGTGGCTTCGGCTCTCATTGTGATACGGCTTCGTGCCGTGGCTTCGGCCCTCATTGTGATACGGATTCGTGCCGTGGATTCGGCCCTCATTGTGATACGGCTTCGTGCAGTGGCTTCGACCGTCATTGTGATACGGCTTCGTGCCGTGGGTTCGGCCCTCATTGTGATACGGCTTTGGCCCTCATTAGTACAGCTTCGGGCTGTTTCGGTTTCAGGTGATTGTGATATTTACAGCTTCGGTTGAGTGGCTTTCAGGCATTTGTGATGTCTTGGTAACTTCATTGGAGACTTCGGGCATTGTGATTTATATTTAATTCAGTCCTGGTGTGGTTCATGTTCGTGTAATTTATTGTGGTGCTTTATAAGTTATGATTCGCCGTTGGGCATTCATGTTTTAACCTGTTGAGCAGGTATTATTCATATGCTGTGGGCATAGTGTTTCAAGAATGCTCGGTTCTTAACTTGGTTTGTGAGCATCTCGTATTATTATCATTTCACCGTTTCATTCTGTCTTTGGATGCATATCATGTTATACGTGTATTTGATGTTCATTATCTGGATGACTGACCCCGTGGGGGCGGAACATGTTTTCATGTTTTAGGTGCTTGCGAGGAGAGAGTTGAGACACAGGGGCATGATGATGGCGACGAGGTACTCGAGCGATACTAGTCCGAGTTGTATATGTTGGTCAGTCATTCAGAGTGTTTCTCTAGTTTGTCAGTCATTATCATTATGTATTACCCGGGCAAATCTCGTGGGTGTGGTTGTATTTTCATTTTGGCCATGTAGGCCCACTTTTGTCGTTGAAATTCCTTATCGGAATATCGTGTCAGTTATCATATTAAGGGCTGTGGTTGCCCTTGTTGGTTAATTTAATGTAATGTCAGTCGTGTTCGCCTGGTGGATCTCCTGGTGTGGGGTCCACGGCACTGTAATGAACCAATGGAATTTGGGGGTGTTACACAGATGACGTTGCATTTCATCAAGGCATAACAATTATCATGTTGGACTCTATGATAATCTCAGTTTCAAGGATTTATTGACATCTTGTTAAATTGAGATTCACTTATGACATTTCCATGTAGTGATCTCAATACGGGTCTATCCAGAATTGCGTTCTCCAACCAATACCCATAAGTTTGATCTGTACCATATGCATAATAATCCAATGATTATCAATCAAACTTATACTAGTATATTAATCACTTGAGTCTCCACTCTACATGACTGGACCAGAAACATATGAATATTCTTATTATTCGTGAATAATTAATATTCGATTATTATAATATTAAAACATGCACACATTATAATAATCAACGAGAAATAGATGATATCAAATAACTTTATTTAAATCTGACAATTACAAATCTAGGCACATCGAATGTCCTAGGGCACTATTGCCAACAATCTCCCACTTGCACTAGGCCATTCATTCATGACTTTTAGTCCTATCAGTCTAGCATGTTCTTCATGCTTTCCTTGTGAGAGAGGCTTGGTAAGTGGATCAGCAACATTCTCTTCAGTTGCTACTTTTCATATTGTAATATCTCCTCGTCTGGTGATCTCTCTGACTAGGTGATATTTCCTGAGTATATTGGAATTATGATGGGACCTAGGCTATTTAGCTTGTGCAATAGCACCATTATTGTTACTATAAAGGCTTATGGGACCTTGGATGGTCGGCACTACTCCTAGTTCAGTAATGAACTTCTTGACCTATACGGATTCCTTAGCTGCATCCGATGTTGTCAGGTACTCAGCTTCTGTTACAGAATCAACAATTATGCTTTGCTTGGAACTCTTCCAACACACAACAACTCCATTCAATACAAACAAATAAACAGTTTGTGATTTAAAATCATCTCTATCGGTTTTGAAACTTGCATCAGCGTAACCATTTACATCCAGCTTGTCTCCAACACCTCCATAAATTAGGAACGCATCCTTAGTGCTTCTTAAGTACTTTAGGATGGTTTTCACTGTTGTCCAATGACTTTCACCTGGATTTGATTGGTATCGACTTGTCATGCTAAGGGCAAACAATACATCTGGTCGAGTACACATAATGGTATACATGATCAATCCATTAGCCGAAGCATATGGAATCTTGCTGATGTGGTCTCGCTCATCAGGAGTCGAAGGACTCTGAGTCGTACTTAGATGAATGCCATGTGACATCGACAGGAGTCCTCTCTTGGAGTCCTACATGTTAAACCTCTTCAATATCTTGTTAATATAGGTACTCTGACTCAAGCCAATCATTCTCATGGATCTATCTCTATATATTTTTATCTCAAGAATGTAAGCAGCTTCTCATAAGTCTTTCATAGAGAAACAACTTCCTAACCAATTCTTGACTGTCTGCAAGGTGGGTATGTCATTTCCAATGAGTAATGTCATCTACATATAAGACTAGGAAGACAACTATGCTCCTACCAACCTTCTTGTATACACATGGTTCATCTTCATTTTGAATAAACCCAAACTCTTTGACAGTTTCATCAAAAGAAGATTCCAGCTCCGAGAAGCCTGTTTCAACCCATAAATGGATCTTTGAAGCTTGCAAACCTTTTTAGAATTTGTTGGATGAACAAAACCCCCAGGTTGTGTCATGTACACATCCTCGAGTAAGTTTCCATGAAGAAACGCTATTTTGACATCCATTTTCCATATCTCATAATCATAGTATGCGACAATAGAAAATAAAATTCTAATTAATTTAAGCATGACTACGGGTGAAAAGGTCTCATCATAGTCAACACCATGAGTCTGTCTATAATCTTTTTGCGACTAGTCTAGCTTTATAGGCTTGCATATTGTTGTCCATGTCTTTCTTATTTTTGAAGACCCATTTCCAATTGTTTTTACACCCTCAGGCGGATATATCAAGTTCTAAACTTGATTGTCGTACAAGGACTGCATCTTTGACTTCATGGCTCTAGCCATTCCTCGAACTCTGGTCCTAAAGCAGCTTCTGTATAGGTACTACTCATCATTTATGAGCCATGCGCCATCGTCCTCTCTCACGAGATACCCATATCTCTCAGGTTCATGTCGCATCCTATCAGATCTGTGAGGAACTTGTGTACTTTGAACTGGATCCTCAACTAATCATTGAGCTTGTTCAGTTTCCATCGGCGAAGCAATATCTTTTTGTGGTTTTCGAGTTTCCTCGAGTATTGCTTTTCTCCCACTGTCTCTTTTGGAAACAAATTCCCTTTCTAAGAAGACAGCATTTCGAGCAACAAACACTTTGTTCTCTGCGGGCTTATAAAAGTAGTATCCTTAGGATATCCCACAAATAAATATCTTTCAGATCTGGCCACCAATTTGTAAAACACTTGGCATATTACGAATGCTTCGCAACCCTAGATCTTTAGAACAGACAAATTTGGTCTCTTACCAGTCCATTTCTTAAATGGTGTTTTTTCAACTGTTTTAGATAGAACACAGTTAAGGGTGAATGCTCCTGTTTCTAAGGCGTGGCCCCAAAATGATAATGAAAGCTCCGTTCGACTCAGCTGGATTGAGCTATATCTAGTAAAGTTCGATTCCTCCTCTCGGACTCGCCGTTATGTTGAGGTGTTCCAGAAGAAATAAGTTGTGAAACAATTCCACAACTCCAAAGATGATCATAGAATTCGTGGCTCAAGTATTCGCCACCTCGATCCGATCAAAGGGCGTTAATTGTCTTGCCAAGTTGCTTTTGTATTTCAATCTGGAATATTTTGAACATTTCAAAAGATTCATGTTTATACTTCATAAAAAACATATCCTTACAGACTAAAATCATCGGTAAAATTGATGAAGTATTGGTATCCGCCTCTGGCATGAGTGCTGAGAGGTATGCATACATCATTATGTACTAGGCCTAATAGATCACTAGCCCTTTCTCCATGACTGGTGAAAGGGTTCTCATCATCTTGCCCAATAAACAAGATTCGCATGTCCCATATGACTCATAGTCAAAGGAGTCTAAAATTCCATCGTGATGGAGTTTAGAAATACGTTTCTCATTTATATGGGTAATTCGATAGTGCCATAAGTAATTCGGATTAGAATCATTAATATCAGGTTTATTGGTTGCAATGTTATATACTTCCAAAATATTGGACTCATCTAGATCAATATTGTAAAGGCTATTATATAACTTTGCAGTACCATAAAGCAAGTCATCAAAGAAAATACGAATAGTCTTATATTTAATAAGAAAACCGTGACCTTCACAATTTAATATAGAAATTGAAATAATATTCCTATTCATAGGAGGAACATAATAGCAATTATTCAAAACTAACAAAAGCCCACTGGGTAAAACTAGATCATAAGTTCCAACGGCTAGTGCAGCATCTCTTGCTCTATTGATGACTCTTAGATCCACTTTTCCTTTCTTCAGCTCTCTACTGCTTCTCAATCCCTGCACATTAGTACAAATGTGATATCCACCTCCAATACCTAGGAGTTAAAAGTAGATAAATTAGTTTCTATAACAATACACATGTGGTAGTATCACTACTCTTGGTACACTTTAACTCTTCCAAGTAAACCTTGTAATTTCTGTTCCAGTATCCTGGCTTATTGCAATGATGGCAATTTCCATCTTTAGGAGCTTTTGCCATGAAAATTAGCTTAATTGGGTCATTAGTTTTGGCAACTTTTGCTTTACCTTTACCTTTGCCTTTGTTCTTAAAGAACTTCCCTTTGCTGACCATTAGCACGTGGCTTGGTTTCTTCTTAATATTTTGCTCAGTCGTTTTAAGCATCCCATGCAGCCCAGCAATGGACTTCTCCATCTCATTTCATATTATAATTCATAATGAACTGACCAAAACTATCGGGCAATGATTTTAGGATCACATTCGTGGAGTGCTCCTTAGAAAGTGGAAAACCAAGCCTATCAAGATGATCAATGTATCCTTTCATCTTGAGTACATGAGCACTGACAAATGTCCCCTCAACCATCTTGCAAGCATACAAGGCTTGATAGGTCTCATACCTCTCTTGTCTAGCATGCTTTGAGAAAGTCTCCTTGAGGTGAGAATTAAGCTCATAAACTTCCATTTCTTCCATATTATTCTGAAGTTTTGAACAAATGGTAGCCAACATAAGGCAACTGACATTAATGGAATCGCCACAATATTTCTTCCATTTGTCTTTTGTTGCTTTTTTAGCATTGTCAGGAGGCTCATCGGGAATTTTTTCCTCAAGAACGTACAACTTTCTTTCTTGCTTGAGAACTATTCTCAAGCTCCGGATCCAATCCAGATAGTTGCTATCGTTTTCTTTGAGCTTGTCCTTCTCAAGGACGGATCGCAGTGAAATGGTGGATGTGTCATTTGATGTCATTCTATTATCTTCAAAATTCAATATGCAAAGTGTTTAGTCACATTTCTATTTCTCGAAAAATACTCCCACTAAAACAAATACCCTCAATTTTACAACATTTGTAAGTTTAGTGGGTTAACACCCCATTTTGCACAATTCTAAACTCAGCTTTGTCATGACGCCTAGAATTGAGCTACTTTATATGGATAACTCTTTATCGATTACATCATATGTAACTCTTAGATTATACTTATGGGATTTGGTATTTTATGCCCAAGCATGTTATAATCCCATCTTATGCCTCAAGGTTCAAAACTATTTTGAATTCTTGATTCATTAAAACACATAGGTATCACCATTACCTATCCAACCTTACTAAGATAATTTGAGAACCCAACTTTGGCATGACTTGCTCGAGATGATCGAAGTCCTGATAGGTATTTTAATTGAACGGCAATAAAATTTTAACGAGGGTTTTATCCCATGTTTCATGTCAATGTTGTCAAACATACATCTAGACATACATCGCATCACATACAAGCATAAATTTAAACATACATACATGATATAATAAATCATAGGACCGTATATAGCATTACCATAATCCTAACGTGATTTTCATGAGCCAACATGAAAATCACAAAGGTCAATCTAAAGGGTATAATTGGTCTTCGTTGGTCTTCCAACTCCTTGGAACGTCATACGCGATCAATTGGCTCCTCTCGTCCGTCCTTCATCTCTTTCTTGTCTTCATTACATTAATGACAAACTATACTACACTAGTAAAGTAAATCAGAAGAGGGCAAATGACACGCAAGCTGTAAATAAAATAATAAATAAATAGACGACTCGCGGGCCATAAAAACCAATTAATATTAAACGACATGCAGGCCGTTAAAACCAACTCAAAAATTAAACTGAAATATCCAATCATATTGGTCAATTTATGGTCATGACATACACCAAACATATACTAACATTAATTATCATATAATTAATAAACAGACAATATGAATCTGCCTAACAGTCAGACATAAGAATAAATTTCTTGTTAAAATGAATAAATATGAATTGTAGCCCAGACGACCATGTCGCGCCATGCCATACAAAGACGTGTGGGTTCGAGACCCGCCACCAAACAAGTATTGTAGCCTATATGGTGTGGCGCGGCCTGAGTATTCTGAATACCGCGGGATCGAATCCCGTGTGAAGCACATATTATTTTGTGGATTTTACGCCATCCGCGGCTTTTGGTCCGCAGTTCCTTAACCGAACTCGGACCCGACGCGGTCAGCCGACCCGCCAGAAAATAGATCTATTCCAGAACAGTTCTGGATAGAAAAATCACAAAAATAGTCCAGGAAATTAATTTTTAAGGATCCGATTTTATCAAATTAAATCATAAAAATATTTATAAAATCTCTATTTTATAAGTATAATCAAGAACACAATTTATATATTCAAAGCATATAAACATGTTCTACATAAATAATTAACTTACTTGCAAGTTGGCTCTGATACCTCTGTTTGGTTTTCCATAGATCTAATACAAGAAATTTGAGCAAAGCGCAACGCAATAATTATCAAAAAACCGAGATGATGTTCTTCATGCAGTAATATAATTCATTTGATAAAGAGTTCATCGAATTACCTTAATTCGAAGAATAGATCTAAATACGAACCAGAAGCTGATGAAAAACGTCTTCCCTTTTCGGTATATCCACACACGAACAATTTGCACAAGTCGGATTGCTAGATCCTTACGGATAATGTTGATAAATAGTACAACAGATAATTCCTTACTAGAAGGATTGTACTGTTGATCAAAATCAACTAAGGAATGATGATACAATGGCCGAACCTGACTCATTTGACGGAAAAATTCGGCCGATTTGAGGAGAAGGGGAGGGGTCGAATTTTGTCTCTTATTTCTCTTGTGACAAATCCTTGTCCAAGATCCTTTATTATACGAAGTAAAACCTAGGATATTTGCTTAGTTACCCCTCAACTTATTAAATAATACAATATATATAATATCTTATATTATATATATTACTTATTACTTAATCCTCTAATAAATATAATATCCAATATTATATTTACCTTTCCCAGTTGATATAATTAAATAATATAATATATAATATCCTATATTATACATTAGTCATTTTTTAATTTCTTTAATAAAAATAATATCTAATATTATAACTACTAATTATTCTTGTTTGTTTTTAATTGTCGTATGTGTAACCCAAAAAGCTTACATTATGTTAGCAATCGGTTAATGTCTTATTAAATGATAAATCATAAGCGGTCTCTAGCAAGACATTATGACTACCCAAATAATATAAGTTTATAGTCCAATAAACTATTTAACGTCTCAAATCCCTTTGTCGCGCGATATCATATTTGCACCAAGTCATGGAAAACGTCATACTTATTTTGTTCAAATACTTTTTCGATCTTAAGTGGACTGATTGAATCAAATGACTATTCATTTGAGCATGGCCATGCTTTGTAACACCCCCAACTAGGCGGCTATTACAGTGCCGTAGAACCCCAACTGGGACCCACCAGGCGAATGAAATTTAATGAATTAAATAATATAATTGTAGTACCGAACCACATTATATTACCAAATACTCCGATGAGGAGATTAAGTACAATACACCAGGACAATACAGAATACTAGTATATTTTATATGAAGATAAAATACACCACCCTGAATAAATAAACATCCCAAACGGAATTTGCAGCGGAAATACAAATGAAGAAAAACAAGAATGACTGAAAGGACTGGGCCCCCCTACTAGTATCACTGGGACTCCTCGCCGTCAACATTCTCTTCCCGTGCTTTTGCCTTGCCATGACCTGAAAACAATATCCCCAACGGGGTCAGTTACGCAGAACAACAATCCTCAAGAGTTGAATAAACACAATCATGATATATCTTAATTATGAAATTAAGCTGAAGAAAGGCATCATAGTACGCCCGTAATGGTATGTGCAAGTGCACAAGACGAGTGTCCGGACACACCTGCCCTTGTACCTAATTAGTCTCATGGAGGTACGTTACCGTGTGCACAGTCCATTGTGTCGGTGAACCCAATCACATGACTATCATGTGCCCGACTAAAAATTCCACACATCCCCACCCGGCCACGCAATATGAACCCAGAAGGCCACAAGAGCAAAAGTGACCAATGAGTAATAGTGAATAACAATATGGCAAAGGTCAAGAAAGACTCACCGAGATGAAATAATAATGACATGAATGATATCTCATTGAAATGATTAGAACCGTCGTTCCTCGTGAATGAAATGATTATTTGACAATTACAAGTCTCAATACGGTTAATACATTAGGAATGAGTTATGATTATGAATGAACAACAACGAAAGGAATGAGTATCCTTTTAACCGAGTAAGAATTAACTTACTCAACACTGGTGAAAAATGTCCTTCCACGAACAAACGTCCTAAATGAGATGTCGGTCACTCGAACAACCTTGAATAACACAATTACCAACAATCCGTTCAACATACGAATCAAACACGATTATAACTAATTCAAAACGTCGATACGACTAAACCAAGTTCATTGGGGCATTATATCAAACACGTTGTAACCAATCTTCAATTGTTTACAACCAATCCTTAACTATACCAATATCAAATCCAAGGAGTGTTCCAAACAACAAAACATCTTCAATACAATCAATAATCCAATATGAATATCCAAATTCGCGATTACAACAACAACTAATCGAAAATCCCCAAATCCAACTCAATATTCAAAGTGTTCTTGGATAACCCTTCAATAATCCAATGAATATTCATACACAATCATAATCATACATATATCTATTCATACAACATGATTATAACGTCCAAAACATCATATCTCAACACAAAATCGAAATCCAAGATGTTGAAGAATATTACCTTTGAAGATCCAAACACTTTGATCCGATGAACATGCGTTAGATCGACTATCCAAGATTTACAAACAAATGAGGATGATGAAAACCGAACACCCAAGTGATTGATGATGAAAAAATCTCTCCCTCAAGCTCTCTCTCTCTCTCGGAACAAGGTGAAGAAATGATGGAAATGAGCTCAAAGTCCCGTCCAAGTCCTTTAAATACTGCCATGGTTACGGCCGTAACTCGGCCTACTTACGGCCGTAACATCCCAAGTCAACGGCCTTACGGCCGTAACCAGCCACCTCATATGGGCGTAACTCGCCCTTGTACAAACACCTGCCGACAAATATACGGCCGTATTCGCACATGCCTTACGGCGAACTGACCGATATGGCCGAATCGCCAAACTTACGGCGTATGAAGCCTTCGCCGAAACCGCTCGACACTTCGCCTGACCGTCAGACGGCCAGAATCGGCCAGCCTTACGGCCGCATTTCAGCGCATCTTACGGCCGTATGCCGCAACCCTTACGGCCGTATGCCGCAACCCTTACGGCCGTAAGTCCTATTCGTCCAAACTATCCTGAAAACAACGAACGCATGTTACGGCCGTATCCGACAATCCTTACGGCCGTAACTCACCTTCGTCCAAAACCACCCTGAGCCAACGAATGCATGTTACGGCCGTAATGCCTAACTAGTTACGGCCGTAACTCGCTGCTGGAAGTGACAAAAAATCCGACAACTCCGTCTACTCGTTATAAATGGTGTATGATCCGACGTACAATACTTGTATGATTGTAATTAAGTCCAATAACACGTGATAGATGATACTTACAACACAAGCCTATATCCACGATGATTATGATAATACTCTCGTCTCGACTCTCAATCGGAGATGAATGACAATCGGTAACTGATACACGGTTACAAAATGCCAACGATGAATACAAATGAATGAATCATGAATGATGAGTGATTATTAATGAGTGAAAATTACCAAGTGACCATTACTGATTGATAATTACTGAATGATAATGAATGGATTACAACCGGGTATTACATACTCCCCCCTTAAAAAGAGTTTCGTCCTCGAAACTAAGGATCAAACAACTCAGGATAACTCTCCCGCATACTATCCTCGGTTTCCCAAGTAGCCTCTTCGACTCCGTGACTAGACCACTGAATCTTGACCAAAGGAATCGTCTTGTTCCTCAACTGTTTAATTCGCCGCTCTAAAACTCGTATAGGGCGCTCCTCATACGAATGATCATCCGCGATCTCGATTTCGTCGAACTGAAGTATGTGACTCGGGTCGGCAACATACTTCCACAACTGAGAGATGTGAAACACATTATGAATTCGGCTCAGCACCGGAGGTAAATCCAATCGATAAGCCAGACTGCCTACTCGATCCAAAATCTCAAACGGTCCGATGAATCTCGGACTCAACTTCCCCCGCTTTCCAAATCGGAAAATATATCGACTCGGGGATACCTTGACCAACACATGGTCACCTGTCTCGAACTCTAGTGGTCGACGACAATTATCTGCATATGATTTCTGTCGACTCTGAGCAGTCAACAAACGACTCCTGATCAAAGCTACCCTCTCACAGGCGGCTATAAGCATATCGGGCTTGGTGCCGATTGATTCTGATAAGTCGTCCCAACACAAAGGAGATCGAAAACGACGACCGTACAAGGCCTCGTAAGGTGCCATCTTAATCGAAGCATGCCAACTATTATTGTACGTGAACTCAATCAACGGTAGTTGGGCTTCCCAATCGTCTTTCCAATGGAGGACACATGCCCACAACATGTCCTCCAATGTCTGAATAGTCCTTTCCGATTGTCCGTCGGACTGAGGATGAAAAGTGGTGCTGAGATTAAGCTGAGTTCCCATAGCACGATGAACTGATTTCCAAAAATGTGACACGAATCATCCGTCACGATCGGAAATGATACTCTTAGGAGTACCATGCAATCTCACTATATCTTTGATGAACAACTGGGCAAGTCTCTCGGAACCCCATGCATCCTTAATCTCGAGGAAATGAGCTGACTTAGTTAAACGGTCCACAACTACCCAAATTGTATTCATGCCACGACGACTCGTCGGCAAACTCGTGATGAAGTCCATAGAAATATCTTCCCACTTCCACTATGGAATAGGGAGCGGCTTCAGCATACCTGCTGGTCGCTGATGTTCTATCTTGACTTGCTGACAGGTTAAACATCTCGAAACAAATTCTGCGACTTCTCGCTTCATATTACTCCACCAGTAATTTTGCTTCAAGTCCTTGTACATCTTGCTAGACTCCAGATAAATGGAGTAAGGGGTAGCATGAGCTTCTCTCAAAATTGAGTTTTTCAACTCGTCATTCGCTGGTACGCATAACTGATTCTTAAATCGCAAAAGTCCATCCTCGTGGACCACAAATCCAGGGGCTTTCCCCTGATCCACATCCTCACGGATGCGCAACAATGATGGGTCTGAACCCTGATTCACTCTGATTGCCTCCTCAAGTGGCGATGAAATCTCTAACATGCAAAGTTTCCCTTGCACTGGCCGGCCGCACTCGATCTCGGTCTAAGAAATTCCCGCCAAGCTCCTTCGAATCGTTAAACGAGCAAGCATTTGCTCCTGAACGGACTTACGACTCAAGGCATCGGCAACCACGTTTGCCTTACCCGGGTGGTACAGGATCTCGATATCATAATCTTTGATTAGTTCCAACCACCGCCTCTGTCGCATATTTAACTCCTTCTGAGTAAATATATACTTCAAACTCTTATGATCGGTGAATATCTGACAGGTAACGCCATAAAGGTAATGACGCAAAATCTTCAACGCGAAAACCACGGCTGCTAGCTCCAGGTCGTGGGTCGGATAATTAACCTCGTAAGGTCTCAATTGCCGTGAAGCATAGGCAATAACCTTCCCATTCTGCATTAATACACATCCTAGGCCGTGTCCGGACGCGTCACTATAAACCACAAATCCTTCCATCCCTTGTGGCAAGGAAAGGACATGTGCTGAAATTAACCAGCTGTTGAGTTCCTCAAAACTCCACTGACACGATTCGGACCACGTGTATTTCTTATCCTTTCTCAAAAGGTTCGTCATAGGTTGAGCGATTTTAGAAAATCCTTCCACAAACCGCCGATAATAACCGGCTAATCCGAGAAAGCTTCGGATTTCCTTAACATTCTTCGGAGGTAACCAATCTCGGATAGCCTCCGTCTTCTGAGGATCAAACGCACACCGTCTGATGAAATTACATGTCCGAGAAATGTCACTTCGGACCTCCAGAACTCACATTTGGAAAAGTTTCCATAAAGTTGCTCTCATCTCAACACGTCGAGCACCTGATGAAGGTGAACCTCGTGCTCCTCCCGGTCACGAGAATAAATTAAAATGTCATCAATGAAGAAAACCACAAACTGATCCAAAAAGTCGATGAAAACCCGATTCATTAACTCCATGAATATGACAAGTGCATTAGTTAACCCAAACGGCATTACCATGAACTCATAATGACCATAGCGTGTTCGAAACGCCGTCCTCGCGATATCCGACTCTCGAATTCGCAACTGATGATATCCATATCTTAAGTCGATCTTGGAAAATACTGAAGCTCCCTGAAGTTGATCTAAGAGATCATCAATATGGGATAAAGGATACTTATTCTTGATCGTCACCCTGTTCAACTCTCGATAATCAATACACAAGCGAAACAAACCCTCCTTCTTCTTGACAAATAACACTGGTGCTCCCCACGGGGACGCACTCGGTCGGATATAACCTTTCTCGAACAACTCATTAAGTTGATTCTTCAACTCCTGCATTTCGGTCGGGGCCATCCGATATGGTGCCTTCGATATTGGAGACGTGCCGGGATCCAACTCAATCGTGAATTCCACATCTCTCTATGGAGGTAAACCAGGTAACTCGTCTGGAAACACATCGGCATATTCTCTCACTACCGGAATATCCGCCAACATCATTGGAGATTTCTCGGTTTTGGTCATAAAGCACCAATAATCAACACACCCCTGACTGAGTAATTTCACTGCTTTCATTAGATTAATGACCTTACCAGAACAGCCGGGATTACCTCCCTAAAAAACACACTCGACGCCATCGTCTGAAATGATTGTGACCCTACGCTTACGGACACTAATGATGGCATCGTGACGATCCATCCAATCAATACCCAAGATGACGTCGTGTCTCGGTAAATCTACCACGATTAGGTCTGTTAACCAACTATGGACATGAAGTTGAATCGGACAATTCTTAATCTCACGATTTCCGATAATTCGTCTACCATCAGGTAGACCAATGACATACAGCTCACAACTAGTAGCACTAACCAGACGTAGTCTAATCAAACATGATTCGGAAATGAATGAATGCGATGCACCAGTATCAAAAAGGGTACACACAGGTTGAGATAGAATATCGAGTGTACCTGAGATCATCCGGGCCTACGATCGTCGGTCCTCTTGATCTCATAAATTCAGGGATTGCTCGTCCCAGCACCGGACGTTCCCGTCTGATGACTATAGGCTCCACCTTTATTCGCTCCTGTCGTTTTAAACGACGCTGATTGAGTAGCTTGATTCTGAACGGCTGACTGCTTCAGGGCCTGAGATGCCGCTGGATTATTCTTGGAGTCTCTTCCGCAAAAACGGGCCTTATGCCCAGCAATCCCACAGTTATGGCATGTGATAGTCTGCCTCAGACACTTGGTGCTGACATGACCAAGTTCTCCACAGTTGAAACAGGTGATGGCCGAACTGGCCGCTCGGGACTGCAATTTTGCCAGTCTGGGCACCACAGGAGGTCGCTCAGAGAAAGTAGAGCCCGCACGAGGATTCTTGAAGGTTGTTTGACCGCCTTCAGACTGATTACGATTCTTTGATTTCTTGCTAGCAGATGAAGGTTGCTGCTTAGCAATATCCTTAGCAGTAAGCTCATAAGTAAGAGCTTTCTCGATGAATTCGGCCAGAGTGGTGCAATTATGATTAAGAAACTGCATCCGCATACGGGGCTTCAGCCTCTTGCTGAAATACTTAATCTTATCCACCTCGGAGTGAATGATAGATGAGGCGAAAGGAAGAAGTTCCTGAAATTTCTCGGCGATGGCGGGAACATCATCTTCCGCTGAGGGGTCGGGAGTGAGTAATTCTGATAACTTGGCCTCTCTGAGTGGGGCCGGATAATACCTCTCCATCATGAGAGTCTTGAATTGATCCCAAGTACATGAACCGTCGGTGGGTTTCAACGACAACCACCATGAATGAGCGCTCTTACCCAGATAGTAAGCCACAATTGAAACTTTGTGTCCTTCGGGACACTTTACCATAGCAAATAACTTCTCGAAATGCTCGAGCCAATGAACAATATCCGCTGGCTCAGATGAGCCCTCGAAAGTAGGTGGCCTTTGGAGAGAGATGTCGCCAATAATACTGCTCACACTCTTCTCTTGCCTTTGAGGTGGCGGCGGAGGAGCCTGATGATTTTGAGTAGCTGAGTTATGTATCGTCTCCATCAGTTGTGCCATATGAGTCATTTGGGCCATCATGCCCTGCATAAAAGCGAGTGGATCAACCCGAACACCTTTTGACTGAGCTGTGTCCTGGGTACGACTCCCTGATAGTGAATGATTACGTCCAGGTGAATGAGTGGCAGCGTCACTGCTCGATGAATTAGCATTATTCCTCACGTTCGCGCATGTATTCACATGAGCTCTTGGGTTTCGGCCCGCACCGCGGCCTCATCCCCCGCGTCCTCTGCCTGCTCTCTCCATACTGAAGTAGGAAAGTAACATGATAATTATAGCTCTCGTATGAATATCACATTATGATTACATAATGAAATGATGAAAATGAGCATACGCGCTCTAACACAGTGATTACATGAATGATTAACTGAGGTGACATGATTATCTGATGATATTCTTGAAATGATTATCTTGAACAAGTTAACAAGATTAATGATATGATCCTCAAGATCAACAACTGAACAGTGAAATGAACTGAGTGATTAATGAGTTAACATGATCGTCCTGATCAAAATGATTGATGATGAGGATTGTTGACTGTTGAATGATGAATGAATGGTTCTCATTGCCAAAAATTATACCATGGCATTAGAAATCTTACACTTCTTTCGGTCTGAGGGGCTCGGCATTTGCACAGGTCATACGTGCTGCGAAAGTCTAATGATACTAGTCCGATGACGATGATTTCAAATGAGACATGACGCGGAAGGTAGTATTCAAAACCACGCTCCGATACCAACTCTGTAACACCCCCAACTAGGCGGCTATTACAGTGCCGTGGAACCCCAACTGGGACCCACCAGGTGAATGAAATTTAATGAATTAAATAATATAATTGTAGTACCGAACCACATTATATTACCAAATACTCCGATGAGGAGCTTAAGTACAATACACCAGGACAATACAGAATACTAGTATATTTTATATGAAGATAAAATACACCACCCTGAATAAATAAACATCCCAAACGGAATTTGCAGCGGAAATACAAATAAAGAAAAACAAGAATGACTGAAAGGACTGGGCCCCCCGACTAGTATCACTGGGACTCCTCGCCATCAACGTTCTCTTCCCGTGATTTTGCCTTGCCATGACCTGAAAATAATATCCCCCAACGGGGTCAGTTACACAGAACAACAATCCTCAGGAGTTGAATAAACACAATCATGATATATCTTAATTATGAAATTAAGCTGAAGAGAGGCATCTTAATATGCCCGTAATGGTATGTGCAAGTGCACAAGACGAGTGTCCAGACACACCCGCCCTTATACCTAATTAGTCTCACGGAGGTACGTTACCGTGTGCACAGTCCATTGTGTCGGTGAACCCGATCACATGACTATCATGGGCCCGACAAAAAATTCCACACATCCCCACCCGACCACGCAATATGAACCCAGAAGGCCACAAGAGCAAAAGTGACCAATGAGTAATAGTGAATAACAATACGACAAAGGTCAAGAAAGACTCACCGAGATGAAATAATAATGACATGAATGATATCTCATTGAAATGATTAGAACCGTCGTTCCTCGTGAATGAAATGATTATTTGACAATTACAACTCTCAATACGGTTAATACATTATGAATGAGTTATGATTATGAATGAACAACAACGAAAGGAATGAGTATCCTTTTAACCGAGTAAGAATTAACTTACTCAACACCGGTGAAAAATGTCATTCCACGAACAAACATCCTAAATGAGATGTCGGTCGCTCGAAAAACCTTGAATAACACAATTACCAACAATCCGTTCAACATACGAATCAAACACGATTATAACTAACTCAAAACGTCCATACGACTAAACCAAGTTTATTGGGGCATTATATCAAACACGTTGTAACCAATCTTCGATTATTTACAACCAATCCTTAACTATACCAATATCAAATCCTCAAGGAGTGTTCCAAACAACAAAACATCTTCAATACAATCAATAATCCAATATGAATATCCAAATTCGTGATTACAACAACAACTAATCGAAAACCCCCAAATCCAACTCAATATTCAAAGTGTACTTGGATAACCCTTCAATAATCCAATGAATAATCATACACACTCATAATCATACATATATATTTTCATACAACATGATTATAACGTCCAAAACATCATATCTCAACACAAAATCGAAATCCAAGATGTTGAAGAATATTACCTTTGAAGATCCAAACACTTTGATCCGATGAACATGCGTTAGATCGACTATCCAAGATTTACAAACAAATGAGGATGATGAAAACCGAACACCCAAGTGATTGATGATGAAAAAATCTCTCCCTCAAGCTCTCTCTCTCTCTCGGAACAAGGTGAAGAAATGATGGAAATGAGCTCAAAGTCCCGTCCAAGTCCTTTAAATACTGCCATGGTTACGGCCGTAACTCGGCCTACTTACGGCCGTAACATCCCAAGTCAACGGCCTTACGGCCGTAACCAGCCACCTCATATGGGCGTAACTCGCCCTTGTACAAACACCTGCCGACAGTCATACGGCCGTACCCGCACATGCCTTACGGGCATAACTCGACCGATACGGCCGTACCCGGCCAAACATACGGGCGTATGAAGCCTTCGTCGAAACTGCCTGGGCACCCTGCCCGAATCGTACGGTCGTAACCGACCAAGCCTTACGACCGTACCAACCTCATCTTACGGCCGTATGCCGCAACCCTTACGGCTGTAAGTCCTATTCGTCCGGACTGTCCTGAAAACAACGAACGCATGTTACGGCCGTATCCGACAATCCTTACGGCCGTAACTCACCTTCGTCCAAAACCACCCTGAGCCAACGAATGCATGTTACGGCCGTAATGCCTGACTAGTTACGGCCGTAACTCGCTGCTGGAAGTGACAAAAAATCCGACAACTCCGTCTACTCATTATAAACGGTGAATGATCCGACGTACAATACTTGTATGATTGTAATTAAGTCCAATAACACATGATAGATGATACTTACAACACAAGACTATATCCACGATGATTATGATAACACTCTCATCTCGACTCTCGATCGGAGATGAATGACGATCGGTAACTGATACACGGTTACAAAATGCCAACAATGAATACAAATAAATGAATCATGAATGATGAGTGATTATTAATGAGTGAAAATTACTGAGTGACCATTACTGATTGATAATTAATGAATGATAATGAATGAATTATAACCGGGTATTACATGCTTTTCCTTCAGTCCTACTTATCGAGGGCCCCAACAGATATCTCTCTCCCTAAAGAGAGGTATAAATCCCTATCTTGATTATTCATTGCCCTCTACATGACTCCCACTAATCCCGATCGCTAACCTTTATGATCACCATGTTTCAGATGATGTTGGATTACGTCAAGGCATATCAGTTATCATGTTGGACTCCATGACAATCTCGGTTTAAAGATTTATTGACATCTTGTTATATTGAGATTCACTTATGATATTTCCATGTAGTGATCTCAATACGAGTCTGTTTAGAATTGCGTTCTCCAACCAATACCCATAAGTTTGATCCGTATCATACGCAAATCATCTGATGGTTATGAATCAAATTTGTACTAGCATATTAATCACTTGAGTCTCCACTCTATGTGATTGGACCAGGGACATATGAATAATCTTATTATTCGTGAATAACTATTATTCGATTATTATAATATTAAAACAGGCACATATTATAATAATCAACAAGGAATGTGTGTTGGGAATAGTACCCCAACAGTAGGTTTCCAATAAGCAATGTACATTTTATTTGACCGACTTCCTGTGCGGACAACCTGTTTGGTCTTTCTGTCATTCACCTCCAGTTTCCCTCATAGAATTTAACTAAGAACTATTTGTCATAGAACTGGCTAACATTTAGAAGGTTGTACTATAGTCCTTCCCTATAGGCTACGTTGGACTTTGAATTTAACTACAAGCAAGGTTCCTTTGCCACTTGTTCTTCCTTTTGATTTATCACCAAATCGCACCTTCGGACCTCCACCTTCTACATAATCTGTCAGCTTGGTGATATCTCCTGTCATGTGCCTAGAATATCCGTTGTCAAAGTACAAGATGTCCTTCTCGATGATATCTTGTAATCAAGAATTATGTAGATTTAGGACCCCTTTGATCTTTAGGTCCTTGGTTGTTAGTGCCTTTAGGTACCTAAACTTGTCTTACAACAATATGTTTGTTATATGTTCGGTTAGGTCCTTTCTTGTGAGATTTACGAGGGCAGGCAGGTAATCACTATAAGCATGTTATTATGCGTGTAAAATTGAGAACGTTGGTTCCAGTAAGTTTGTTGTCTGGGGGTAGGAACCATATTTCTTTGATGGATTACCTTCTAGATTTCCAGTTGGATTCCTAAAGCTATTGTTGATAGAACTGCGCAATAGCTTGCTTACGAGAAAGATGTCTGGTTTCCTGTACCCATTATTGAGGAGCAGCGTACTGTTGATAGTACTGAGGTGCAGGATGTTGGTTGTATTGGGGTACATCCTTCCTTCTTCTAGGTTGGCTATTTTGTTGGTATGCTTGAGGAGCCTACTGTTGACGTTGTGCATTGCATTTAACAGTTTATGAGGTGGTGGTGTCCGCTTCCCGGGATATGAGCTTGGTGGCAGAATAACAGCCTTCAATTTCTGAGAAGGCATAGTTGTAGCCTTTCCTTTGTCTACAGGTGCAACCTTTGGAATTTCCTCGTTCTTGGGGCTTGAGATAGGTCCCATCCCTTTGAAAAATATCATACTGGTTTTGCCACTGTTGGAGAACGTTGTATCCTAATCCACGTTTATCATGGACATGTTGTCCAATGCTCAGGATGTTTTCCATTCTATTGGATGATTTCTCAAATAACTTTAGGATGGTCTCGAATTCTCGCTCTCGTTTCACGAGAAGTTGTATATTGGCTTCGAGTAAAGCATACTCATTGTCTTACATTGATTGTGAGATTTTTCCTCATTTAGTTCAGTGGTAAGTTGATGTTTGTTTTCCATGAATTTTTCATGAGTGTCCTTGCTATTTTCGCAATCTAAAGACATGTTTTCATAATTGATTTTTCAGCAAGTCATTTTCATCCTTCAGTTCTAGGTTGGAAAGCGAGAGCTGTAGGTTTTCTTATTTTAGCATCTCATGGGCTTGTTGAATGGTCCGAAACTCATTTATCATGCTTTCAAAAGTATGTGATGCATTTACAGGGTTATCCCTAGAGTAGCTCAAGGCCTATAAATAGGACATTATGGGGAGGGGTTCAGCCGATTTACATATTCCATACACAGGGAATTTCGATTTTTCCTTATAGTATTTAATTGTGGATCTTGACTTTTGTCTTTGCTTCTACAATTGAGATACCATTTAATTCTTGGTAGTAATCGAAATTAATTGAAGAATAAAGAAAAATCGAGTTTTGGTCTACCCAACGTCAAGTCAAACAAGATCCGGTAGCTCGTTGCCCACACAACATTCAGATTAAGACGGGATATACGCTAGAAGATTTGAAGTAAGAGACCGAGACTGCGCTTCAAAAGTAAATATCATATGACCTTATGATCTAGATTAGGACATTAGTTTTACCAGCAATATTATTATATAAATAAAAATAGTATTTAGATTGCTTATTAATCTTAGTAATTAATTAATTAGCATGCCTAAATAGATCTTATGCTCGTGGATTTGTAAAATATATTTATAAATTATTCCAAAATCCGCTTCCGATACATTTTATTTCCAACAATTGGTATTAGAGAAAGGCTTTTTTTAGGCTTTTGCCATTTTAATTAATTTTGGTGATTAATTTCTAGCAATTTCAATATTCATGTATTATAATATTGAAAGATTTTGCTAGAAGTTTTTTTGCGGAAAATATGATCCAATTATCATGGTTATGTGAATGGATTTTTTTATTATTTATGCAATGTTGCGGATTTCGTTTAACGCAAGTGCACGTTATCGTAGACAAGTAATAAAGAGATGTGTAAGATATCGTTCCCACGAGGACTGAATTACTAATTACCGATTTATATGTATTCTAATTTTATTTGAACTGTCGAAATTAGGGATGCAAGTAATAACTAAAGAAACCCAATAAAAGAATAAACAGTAAAAACGATCGCTAGAAGAAAGAAAATCAAATAAGAAATAAATCTAGGATTATGAATCCACCTCGGTTTATCCGAATTTACTCTCGATTATCTGTAGTTAATGATTTCCCAGTTTATTGAAGGCGAAGGTTGCTAAAGTACTCTACCGCCTCTCCCGAGGTCAGTAGATTTTTCCAAGGCGAATAATACACTCTATCCCTAGGTGAATTAATTCGACAATAGGCAAAAGGCACAGAATCTTCAAAAAGGCCACGTAGTTCCTATGAGTATATTCCTATCCCACAAGATAAAACGGTTCTCACCAATATTTCCTCACCAACTCTCCTCTCCCGATTCGAGTTGCGTAATTAAAACAATTCAATTAACCACACAATTGAAAGCATTAAAAACAATTGGGAAAACTCAACAGAAAAGGGAATTATATAGATAATCGAAAGCAAATCCGTCAAAACTTTGGTTTCATCAAAATCCTAGAACAGGGTTTTAGCCTGACACGTTAAAGAATAAAACTACAGAAATAATTAAAGAAAGCATTGATATCAAACGCAGATGAAGAACTTGGATTCCTCCGTTCTTCTGGCTTCCGCTCTCTGCTCCTTGGTGTCTTCTGCTTCTTCTCCTTGATGATGATCCCGCGATGATAATCCCATATTTTTATGACCTTCAATCCCTATTTATAACTTTTCTCAGCTTCCAAAACGCGTCCGAGAGTTAGGTTGGGAACAGGCTCCAAAAACGGCCCAGAACCGCGAAGAACACACCAAAACCGCCCCGTGGGCCGCGGCTCACTTAATCTGTGCCGCGGCCCCTAGCCTTCAGCGCCTACACCTGAGCGCTACATTTTCCCCCTGGGCCGCGGCTCAGCATACTTGTGCCGCGGCGCCCGGTACAGTCCACTCGGGGCTCGCTGGTTGTCTTCTTGTGCCGCAGCTCACTTGGTTTGTGCCGCGGCCCCAGGCCAAAAATTACCGTTTTTGCCCGCTTTTCATCATTTCGGCTTCCGGACTCCGATTTCCTGCAAAACATATAAGAATAGCGCATTAAAAGCTCATTTATGCAGATTTAATCATAAAAGGAATACCAAATAATGATAAATAAGTGTATAAAAATACGCCTAACATGCAACTATTGGTTTTGCCCGGTTTTGAGGCATGTAGTGGTTTTTCCCATGAGAAAATCCACAGGTAGATCTAGGATTTTATTTTTCATGTAATTCACTATAATATAATATAATATATTTTATTAGTATGAAATTGTAATATGAAAAGTCGAATCACGAAGAAATCACGGAAGAACCGACCTGTCGAAGCCGACAAAGAAATGCCGCGCCAAGATAAAGCCGAGCCGCCGAGCAAAAGGTCGCCGCCGCGCAGCCTCAACTCGCTGCACGCCAAAGTTGGGGCTCGCTTTGTCGTCCACTTCGGTTCGTTCGGTGCATGGTCCAGTCCATTTCACCTCCGTTCGTTGTGTCCGCCGGAGAGCCAGGATTTTAAAATTCATATTTTTTATGTAATTATTTCGCATAAAAGTAAAAATTTAATTTTTGAAATGCACGAACCTTTCGGGGAGGAGTGACGAGATACTTGATCTAGTGAGAGATATCAAGTCGAAGACTTTCTCGGATTGAATTCGGGGATGAAGATTGTAATATCCGACGGAAATTCTTACTTACTGTTGTATCATTCGGATAATTCAAATACTGTTGTAGTCTTATTGCATTTGTGTATTTTTATTGATGTTAGAATATATCATAAATAGACATAATAATAGCGATCACTCGCACTATAATTGGATTCTCAACGTCGCATAGATTAATACATTTTTGAGCTACTAAACCTGAGTCTAACGTACGCTAATCCTCAAGCATAACGTACGTTATTTTAAGTCCTTTACGTACGTAAAGGGGGTACTTGTTACGTACGTAACCAGTGTAATCGTATCCGATCTCAACTTTCGGCGTGTGGGGCCGGACATATTCGAATATCTGATCTTTTGGAGGCAATCTAGTTGACCCACATTACGTACGTAATGCTTCGATAGGTAACGTAACGATGTTCGTATTTGAGTCCAGTAGCCTCTGGATTTAACTTACGTACGTAACACTTTCCGTGTAGCGTACGTAAAGCTGTTAATGTACGTTATCCTCTTGTGATAACGTACGTAACGAACTGTGCTGTTATAAAAAGACAACTTGTGTCTTTCATTTTGCACGACCAAAACTCTGAGTTTTCACCAATATAATCATCCCCCTTCATCCCTAGATCAAAATTACCTTCTTCCAACTTGTGTTTGAGCTTTACATTTGGATTTTTGAGCTTGTTGATTGGGAGTTGGAGTCATTCTTGAAGCTTAGATTGTGTCCTCTTCAATTCTGAAGGTATGTCATACGTTTTAACCCTATAATCTCATAGTTATAATGATAGTGATTAAGTATACTTCACCTAGTGATGAATTAATCGAGCTAAACATGTTTATAGTTAAGCTTCCAACAAACTTAATGATGAATATGATGATTAAGGGTTTTTGTAATGATGTGTTCTTAGTATTTTAAAGGGTGATGATCATGATTAGGTAAACCAAACTCTTATTCCTGGACTTATAACACCAATGGAATACTAATAGTCTTTGTTTCATTATAATGTAAATAACTTATTGGAATAATTACCATAAAATGTTTTAAGAAACTCTTGTCGATCATTAAAAGAATGGAATCACCTTCTTGAACCTAAGGTAAGTGAATCCAGGAGAGTAATGTTTGAACCTCCAAGTTAACTAGAAGATTATAAGGAAGGTGTTGAACTTGAAGTAGTCTTCATGATCATAATATGGAATTATAACTACTTAACTCAACATAAGTAATTGATTGAAGTGCAGATTTTACTTTTAATCAATTGAGATGTTCTTGATAAGTTTAAAGAGTAGGAGATTATTGTTTAACACATCTTAATCCAGCAAACATTTGGTAAACATCTTGTAATCAATTGTAAGAATAGAATGGTATTGAATAAGGTTCTTGGAGTAACCCTCAACATCTTAAAGTTGAACTACTCAAATGAGAATTAGGATGTTGTCTCGTTGAAGTTTGGTATAGATGATCATATGAACGTATTATTGAGTAAAATATACTTCATTCAAGGTTGATTGTCCGAGTAACTGATTTTGAATCGAGGGCCGGCTATTCATTCGACAAAGAAGGACTTTACTCGCCTCCGTATTGAGGCAAGTTATCTTGCTTGGTTATAATGATGTGTGGATTCTTATGATGATTATGCATTTCGTGTATATGAAACACTTATAAACTTGTGACTTGTGACTTGAGGTTGTTCTTAATGATGTCCCGTTTTCATCGTGGGATTGTATTCCCAAGTTCGTTACTTTTGGACCCTTGATATTGTTGATCTTGTTGTCATTTCGGTGAGTCCTCGATCCTTAATCGGATTTGTGAATTATTGAATTCGTTGTCATGTTGCATCGTGACATATCCGGAGTCATATCTACGTTCCGATTGGATATTGTGTAGGATTTTTAGCCGGGCACATATATAGTCATGCGTGAATATTTTCCGTGAAGGGCTGTGCACACGAGACGTAGTTCGTTGAGGCTAATTAGGTACATTGTCCCACGTATATCCTGGATTCCGTATACGGGGTGGACATGTGCACTGACACATATTCGGATCGGGCGTACTGTGATGTCCCTCTTGAGCCGTACTATCTTAGTCGTTCACAGTCCATTTTTATACTTGGATGTGTTCGACGATTTATGACTGAACGTTCATACGCCCGAGGGGTATGTTCGTTAGTCGGGGCGTTATTCTTGAAATCTTATATACGTGAATTGTATAATATCTTGAGAATCATTTATCATGTATATCTGACCCTGTGTTGGGCGAAATACTTGTGTTGTATTTTAGGTCGAGGAAAAGGCAAGGCACGGGAAGATCAAGGTGATGATGAAGGGTTCGAAGGATACTAGTTCGGGGGCCCCAAGTCTTTCGTGTCCGGTCATGTTCGTACCGTGTAATGTTATCTTTCCGCTTTATTTTAAGTTTGAACAAATGTATTGTTATTTAAGGTATATTTCATCTCCATATGGATTATACTTATGTTTTTGGATCCTGTGTGTAATAAGGCCGTAGGCCATACTGCTGTAAACTCCAGATCGGAGTAAGTACTATGTTTTGTGGTTCGGTACCACATGTATTGTGTATTTAATCTGTACTTTGGGTATCACCTGGTGGATCCCAGTGTGGGGTCCACGGCACTGTAATAGCCGCCTTATTGGGGTGTTACAGAAGATGGTATCGGAGACGCTTGGTTGCTAGAGGTCGTTTTCTTTCTTTTGAGTCTTTATGTATTGAACTAGTATCGAGAGACCTTCGTATCACGTGTGACCCGTGCGAACGCCAGAGCCTACGAGCCAAATGCGGTACGTACTTTATGAACCATGAATAAATTACTGACATGATATTGATCTCTGAATAGATCTCCTTGTTGATCTTGGCATTTTAAGGGTTTGTGGCAGGAATTATCTGATTGATGATTCAAATAAAATTCTGGATTGATTATATGATTGAAATCATTCGACTCAAACGTCGATATGATATTCTGTATGACTCTCATAGTGACGATAATTCATTACGAACTGTTTTCTTGAATATGTAATTTCTTACTGCCATTAACTTAGCATGAATTCTGATTGGTATCATGAACTGTACTTATAATTATCATTACAAATTGATTCTTTCAGTATGGAAAGAAATTTGAGAGGCCGTGGCAGAGGGGGACGAGGCCGCAGAAGGGGCCGAATCCCGATACCGCGAGCCAACAGACGTGCGAACGCAGAGCATAGTTCCGCAGGCAGTGATTCGCCTTCTAGGGACCAATCGCACCACAATGGACGCGAGGATGCTCGTGTCGATCCTTACACTGTAATGCAAGGCATGATGGCTCAGATGACCCAAATGGGTCAGTTAATGGAAACTATGCAGAGAGCTGCTACCGACCAGCATCAGGGGCCACCTCCTGTACATGGCAGGCCGGTGAATCGGATCATCAGCGACATCTCGCGCCAACGACCCCCGATGTTTGAAGGTTCCTCTGAGCCGGCTGATATCGTGCATTGGATCGAACACTTCGAGAAATTGTTCGATATGGTAGGCTATCCAGTAGAGAATCGCGTCTCCGTAGCAGCTTACTACTTGGGCAAGGGCGCCCACACTTGGTTGCTTTCGGTGAGGCCAACTGATGGCGTATGTACTTGGGAAGAATTTAAAAATCTCATGCTAGATCGTTACTATCCAGGTCCTCTCCGCGAGGCCAAACTATCAGAATTGCTGAATCCGGAACCATCCGAATATGATGACGTACTATCTATCGCCGAGAAATTCCAGGCACTTCTCCCTTTTGCCGCGACGATTGTCCACACAGAAGCTGATAAGATCAAATACTTTCTCAAAAGGCTTAAACCCCGAATGAGGATGCAGCTGTTGAACCATCATCGTGTGACCCTACCGGAGTTCATCGAGAAAGCTCTGGAGTACGAATTGACCGTGAAGGAAATTTCCAAGAAGCAACCGCAGTCTAACAACAAGAAATTCAGGAACCGTAACTCCGACAAAGAATCGGGAACATTGAAGAGACCCCAACCAGTGCCAAATCTTTCTGAACGGCAACCTACGGCATCGAAGCCAACCGGATCGCAACCTCGAGCGGTCAGCCTATCTGTTGTGTGCTATAATTGTGGAGACCAGGGGCACATCAATTCGAAATGTCATAGGCCAGCCGTGTCATGCCATACTTGTGGGAAGAACGGACATCATGCTCGTTATTGTAGGAGTGGACCAGTACGTATTCCCGCAGCACCTCATGCTCCAGTACAGTCTTCGGTTCAGGACCGAGTACCTCCATCCGCTTCTTATCAGACTACCGGGGCAAACAAGGGGATGGGACGTGGAAATCAAGCTGGTACATCTGGTGCAGGGGCTGCAAAACCTAGAGTTTACGAGATGAAGAGGGCTGAAGATCCCGAAGCCAACACGATTGCAGGTACTCTCGAGATCCAATCTCAGCCTGTCTGTGTTCTTTTTGATACGGGTGCTTCACACTCCTTCTTATCTGCTTCTTGTTTGAGTCGTTTGCAATTAGAGCATGTTATCAATTGTGAACCTTATATAATTGGTCTACCCGATGGTAGAAGAATTGTTGGGAATCGTGAAGTTCAGGACTGCTCGATTCGAATGAACGACCGTGAGTGGTTGTCAAATTTAATTGTGGTCGATTTACCTAAAGATGATGTGATCTTGGGTATCGATTGGATGGACCGTCATGATGCCATAATTAGTGTCCGCAGTTTAACAAGGACCGTCACATCCGACGATGGTATTGAGTGTACCTTCCAGGTGATAATCCCACTGCCCGTTGGAAAATCATCGGCTATGAAAACGGTGAAACTGCTTAATCAAGGATGTATTGGCTATTGGTGTTACATGACCAAGACAATGGATCGACCAGTTGAATTGATCGATATTCCGGTAGTCCGAGACTACCCAGACGTATTTCCAGATGAGTTGCCAGGCTTACCTCCGCATCGTTATGTAGAGTTCAATATTGAGTTAGAGCCTGGTACGTCCCCGCTTTCAAAAGCACCGTATCGTATGGCTCCGACTGAGATGCAGGAGCTGAAGAGCCAACTTGAGGATTTGACCGAGAAGGGCTACATTAGACCTAGCGCGTCCCCTTGGGGAGCGCCAGTACTATTTGTACGGAAGAAGGACGGATCCCTACGTCTGTGTATTGATTATCGTGAGCTGAACAGGGTAACCATTAAGAACAAATACCCATTGCCGCGTATTGATGATTTATTGGATCAACTTCAAGGGGCTGCTGTGTTTTCTAAGATTGACCTGAGGTCTGGTTACCATCAGTTGAGGATTCGTGAGTCTGATATTTCAAAGACCGCTTTTCGTACTCGCTATGGGCATTATGAATTCGTAGTCATGCCTTTTGGACTGACGAATGCACCGAAAGTATTCATGGAGCTGATGAATCGAGTCTTTATTAATTATCTAGATCGCTTTGTAGTCATTTTTATTGACGACATTCTGATCTATTCTCGTGACCATGAAGAGCACGAGCGTCATCTCCATCTAGTTCTCGAGGCGTTGAGGCGAGAGCAGTTTTATGGAAAATTTTCTAAATGTGAGTTCTGGATGAATGAAGTTATCTTTCTCGGACATGTGATATCAGCTGATGGGGTGCGAGTAGACCTGGCTGCATATGTATAATCCGAGACTAGTTACCACCAAAGAACGTTAAGGAAGTACGTAGTTTCTTGGGACTAGCAGGTTATTACCGACGGTTCGTGGAGGGTTTTTCCAAAATTACCCAACCAATGACTAATTTGTTGAGGAAGGATAAGAAGTATTTATGGTCAGAGGCATGTCAGCAGAGCTTTGATGAACTTAAGAGTCGGTTTATTTCGGCACCTATTTTAGTCCTACCGAAAGGAACGGAAGGGTTTGTAGTGTATAGTGACGCATCTAAACAGGGCCTTGGGTGTGTACTAATGCAAAACGGGAAGGTGATATCCTATGCATCGAGACAGCTACGACCTTATGAGGTCAACTACCCCACCCATGATTTAGAACTCGCAGCCGTGGTGTTTGCTTTAAAATCAAGGCCATTATCTGTATGGAGTTACCTGCGATTTTTACGGATCACAAGAGCTTGAAATACATTTTTACTCAGAAGGAGTTAAACATGAGGCAGAGAAGGTGGCTAGAACTCATCAAAGACTATGATATCGAGATCCTTTATCATCCGGGCAAAGCAAATGTAGTTGCTGACGCTTTGAGTCGTAAAACAGTACAGGAGCAGATGCTTGCCCGCCTAACAACTCAGAGGGTATTGCAGTTAGAATTGGTGAGGCCGGAAATTGAAGTCTGGTTACAGCGTATTCAAGGGCAACTCTGTACACTTGAGATTTCATCATCCCTTGAGGATATAATTAGATCGAAGCAAGTTACAGACCCATTCTTATCTCGAGTTCGCGATGAAATAACTCAAGGGAAAGCTCCTGGATTTGTAATACACGAGGATGGATTGATATGCTTCAGAAACCGAGTTTGTGTACCCGCTGATGATAAGTTAAGGAATTCTATCCTGAAAGAAGCTCATGCTACCCCGTACTCTATCCACCCGGGGTCTAGCAAAATGTATATGGATTTGAAACAATATTATTGGTGGGGAAGTATGAAACATGAAATTGCAGAATTCGTTTCGAGGTGTTTAACCTGTCAACAAGTTAAGATTGAGCACGAGCGACCCGCAGGATTGCTGAAACTGCTTTCGATCCCTAAATGGAAATGGGAGGACATATGGATGGATTTTATTACCAGCCTGCCGACGAGTCGTCGAGGGATGAATACGATTTGGGTGATTGTGGATCGTTTGACCAAATCAGCCCACTTTCTGGAGATTAAAGATACTTGGGGACCCGAGAGATTGGACTAACTATTTATCAAATAAATTGTAAGGTTACATGGTACCCCTAAGAATATTGTATCAGATCGTGACGGGCGATTCGTGTCACATTTTTGGAAAGCAGTTCATCGTGCGATGGGTACGCATTTGAACTTCAGCACATCATTTCACCCGCAGACGGATGGTCAGACTGAGAGAACTATCCAAACTTTAGAAGATATGCTGAGGGCGTGCGTTCTCGACTGGAAGGATGATTGGGAGGCCCAACTACCCTTGGTGGAATTCACTTATAATAATAGCTGGCACACTTTGATTCAGATGGCACCTTATGAAGCATTGTATGGCCGTCATTGTAGATCCCCTCTGTGTTGGGACGATCCATCTGAAACCCTAGGTACGGAGCCCGATATGTTGTTAGCAGCTCGTGAGAAGATCGCCCTGATCAGGAGTTGTTTGTTGACAGCTCAAAGCCGACAGAAGTCCTACGCAGACAACCGCCGGCGACCGCTTGAATTCGAGGTCGGCGACCATGTACTAATGAAGGTGTCCCCTACTCGAGGAGTTTTTCGTTTTGGGAAGAGAGGCAAGCTGAGTCCGAGATATATCGGGCCGTTTGAGGTTTTGGACCGAGTAGGCGATTTAGCCTATCGCCTGGCTTTACCACCAGCCCTGAGCTGGATTCATAACGTGTTCCATGTCTCCCAGTTAAGGAAATACGTTGCTGATCCGAGTCATGTATTTCAGTTCGATGAGGTCGATTTAGCGGAGGATCATTCATATAAGGAGCGCCCCGTACGAATACTTGAGAGGAGGATCAAAGAACTACGTAATAAGACGATTCCCCTACTGAAGGTTCAGTGGTCACGACAAGGGGTCTAGGAAGCCACGTGGGAGACAGAGAGAAGCATTCTAGAGAGGTATCCTGAATTGTTTACCCCTTAGTTTCGAGGTCGAAACCCCTTTTAAGGAGGGGAGTATGTAATATCCGACGGAAATTCTTACTTACTGTTGTATCATTCGGATAATTCAAATACTGTTGTAGTCTTGTTGCATTTGTGTATTGTTATTGATGTTAGAATATATCATAAATAGACATAATAATAGCGATCACTCGCACTATAATTTGATTCTCAACTTCGCATAGATTAATACATTTTTGAGCTACTAAACCTGAGTCTAACGTACGCTAATCCTCAAGCATAACGTACGTTATTTTAAGTCCTTTACGTACGTAAAGGGGGTACTTGTTACGTACGTAACCAGTGTAATCGTATCCAATCTCAACTTTCGGCGTGTGGGCCGGACAGATTCGAATATCTGATCTTTTGGAGGCAATCTAGTTGACCCACATTACGTACGTAATGCTTCGATAGGTAACATACGTAACGATGTTCGTATTTCAGTCCAGTAGCCTCTGGATTTAGCTTACGTACGTAACACTTTCCGTGTAGCGTACGTAAAGCTGTTAACATACGTTATCCTCTTGTGATAACAAACGTAACGAACTGTGCTGTTATAAAAAAACAACTTGTGTCTTTCATTTTGCACGACCAAAACTCTGAGTTTTCACCAATATAATCATCCCCCTTCATCCCTAGATCAAAATTACCTTCTTCCAACTTGTGTTTGAGCTTTACATTTGGATTTTTGAGCTTGTTGATTGGGAGTTGGAGTCATTCTTGAAGCTTAGATTGTGTCCCTATGGTTTTGGTGTATTGTTCTTCAATTCTGAAGGTATGTCATACGTTTTAACCCTATAATCTCATAGTTATAATGATAGTGATTAAGTATACTTCACCTAGTGATGAATTAATCGAGCTAAACATGTTTATAGTTAAGCTTCCAACATACTTAATGATGAATATGATGATTAAGGGTTTTTGTAATGATGTGTTCTTAGTATTTTAAAGGGTGATGATCATGATTAGTTAAACCAAACTCTTATTCCTGGACTTATAACACCAATGGAATACTAATAGTCTTTGTTTCATTATAATGTAAATAACTTATTGGAATAATTACCATAAAATGTTTTAAGAAACTCTTGTTGATCATTAAAAGAATGGAATCACCTTCTTGAACCTAAGCTAAGTGAATCCAGGGGAGTAATGTTTGAACCTCCAAGTTAACTAGAAGATTATAAGGAAGATGTTGAACTTGAAGTAGTCTTCATGATCATAATATGGAATTATAACTACTTAACTCAACATAAGTAATTGATTGAAGTGCAGATTTTACTTTTAATCAATTGAGATGTTCTTGATAAGTTTAAAGAGTAGGAGATTATTGTTTAACACATCTTAATCCAGCAAACATTTGGTAAACATCTTGTAATCAATTGTAAGAATAGAATGGTATTGAATAAGGTTCTTGGAGTAACCCTCAACATCTTAAAGTTGAACTACTCAAATGAGAATTAGGATGTTGTCTCGTTGAAGTTTGGTATAGATGATCATATGAACGTATTATTGAGTAAAATATACTTCATTCAAGGTTGATTGTCCGAGTAACCGATTTTGAATCGAGGGCCGGCTGTTCGTTCGACAAAGAAGGACTTTACTCGCCTCCGTATTGAAGCAAGTTATCTTGCTTGGTTATAATGATGTGTGGATTCTTATGATGATTATGCATTTCGTGTATATGAAACACTTATAAACTTGTGACTTGTGACTTGAGGTTGTTCTTAATGATGTCCCGTTTTCATCGTGGGATTGTAATCCCAAGTTCGTTACTTTTGGACCCTTGATATTGTTGATCTTGTTGTCATTTCGGTGAGTCCTCGATCCTTAATCGGATTTGTGAATTATTGAATTCGTTGTCATGTTGCATCGTGACATATCCAGAGTCATATCTACGTTCCGATTGGATATTGTGTAGGATTTTTAGCTGGGCACATATATAGTCATGCGTGAATATTTTCCGTGAAGGGCTGTGCACACGAGACGTAGTTCGTTGAGGCTAATTAGGTACATTGTCCCACGTATATCCTGGATTCCGTATACGGGGTGGACATGTGCACTGACACATATTCGGATCGGGCGTACTGTGATGTCCCTCTTGACCCGTACTATCTTATTCGTTCACAGTCCATTTTTATACTTGGATGTGTTCGACGATTTGTGACTGAACGTTCATACGCCCGAGGGGTATGTTCGTTAGTCGGGGCGTTATTCTTGAAATCTTATATACGTGAATTGTATAATATCTTGAGAATCATTTATCATGTATATCTGACCCTGTGTTGGGCGAAATACTTGTGTTGTATTTTAGGTCGAGGAAAAGGCAAGGCACGGGAAGATCAAGGTGATGATGAAGGGTTCGAAGGATACTAGTTCGGGGGCCCCAAGTCTTTCGTGTCCGGTCATGTTCGTACCGTGTAATGTTATCTTTCCGCTTTATTTTAAGTTTGAACAAATGTATTGTTATTTAAGGTATATTTCATCTCCATATGGATTATACTTATGTTTTTGGATCCTGTGTGTAATAAGGCCGTAGGCCATACTGCTGTAAACTCCAGATCGGAGTAAGTACTATGTTTTGTGGTTCGGTACCACATGTATTGTGTATTTAATCTGTACTTTGGGTATCGCCTGGTGGATCCCAGTGTGGGTTCCACGGCACTGTAATAGCCGCCTTATCGGGGTGTTACAAAGATCATGATAATTAGTTATTTAATCATCCTTGTGTTTAATTTTATTTTTACTATTTGAGTGTATGACATGTATGAATGTATGCGTGATATGTTTCTTGCATGCTAGGACAAGAAAATCAAAAATCTTAAGGCTAAATGACTAAGTGATTAAACTGATTTATTTTTTAAATAAAATTAAATTGGACTCCATAATTGGTTTAAATTGTGAAATAATTAGCATGCGCATTGGAATTAGGGTCTTCATCCATATCAGTTGTGCTAATTATTGGTTCAATGGTTTCAAACTTCAAATGATAATAAAAAATAAATATTATTTTTATGATAGGACCTCTTCATCTGTAGGATTATTATTTAAAGATAATATTTTAAGGTTGTTAAATCATGCTGTTCAATTAGATGTATTAATTAATAAGCTCCCGATCGGAGTCTAATTAACTAATACATGGCCAAGAGGTATCAACTATTAATTTTACTTGTCATAATGTAAATTGACTAGAAAGTAACATTAAAGATGTAAAACTCTACTTGAAAAATATTGAGTTGGTACCACTACTAGAAGCGGGGTTGAATAGTACGTACAAGAGTAGTGATCTCTTTTTCTCTTAAGTGATAGATAAGTACGGAAAATAAATGACACAAAAATTTATTGAGGTTCGACAACTTGCCTACATTCTCTCTCCTTCGTTATCTTTTTCTATAGGGTCAAAATAAACCTTTACGCCTTATCTTCATCGGTCCTAGGTAAACTATTACAATCTTATCTTCAACTGGTCCAAGATAAAACCGTTAAATCTTGTCTTTTATCGGTCCAAGATAAACCATTTTTTCTTTTCTATCGGACAAGGAAACAACTTTCTAACTTTCTATTGGTTCTAGAGAAACCTCACTGGATTTGGATTATGATTATAACAATGCTGGATCCATGATCCTAATAACATCGAATCAAATATAAAACCCTTTCTTTTATCTCGTGAATGAATGAGTGAATCAAACACTCAAACTATTATCAATTAAGCTCAATTACAAGAACAATGATGTATATAAGTATCTCAGATGTATATGATTTATGCTTGAAGTTGTTGTGTGTTGAATACCAAATGAACTGGTATTTATAAGATTAAAACTTTGATAGCCGTTACTGCCTGGTCCATTTAGCATACGCTAATATGTCCCATTAGCATGTATTATCAGCTGTTGACTTTGAAAGAAACGGTCTTGTCACAAAAGTCTTTGTCCAATGGATACAATTTGAAATTACCGTACGTTAACTCATCTATGTAGCATACGCTAGTCAGTCAGCTTTCACTTTTCCAGATTTTGCATGATTTATATGTTGAAAAGGTTGCATAACGGTTATACGATGAATAGTAGGATTTCAAACATAGCGTGCGCTAATATCATCCTTAACGTTTGTTAGCTGTATCTGATGCAAATGTCATATTCTTCATTTAACGTGCGTTACTTCATTACATATCGTACGTTATATACTTCTTATGTAGGAATGACAGACCTTACTGACTTGCTTCCATAGAATGCCTTAGTTCATCTACTAACGTGCATTAACTGTTTTCATTTGATACTGGCAGACCTTACTGTCTTGATCCATAATGTGCGTTAGCTCAGTTGTTGATGTGCATTAACTCCTTTCATTTGATACTCATAGACCCTACTATCTTTGATTTTCTGGCCAGCTCTTTCATCTTTGACTCCTGTTATCTTAATTGTTATTTTGACTTGGATCATCAACTCATCATCAAAATCCTTTAATATACCTGTATGGAGTAAAATGTTCCAACAATCCCCCTCTTTGATGATGATAAAACAACAATTCTTGATGGAATTTATACCTGTAAAAATATAACTGAAATATATACATATCAAAGTTTTCGGCTTTGTCCGTTATTGTTAGTTTTCCCATAGGAAGATATTCTCTCCCTTCATTTCGAATCTTGATGTATAAATCTACATGTCTTCTCCCATCACTTCTCCCCATTTTTGTCATTTGGCAAAAGTATATGAGAACTTTTAAATATGAATAAAATCAATAAAACTCATTTAACAAAACAATAGGTATTCTCCCCTTGAATTTGTGCAAAATAATTTACTCCCCTTAAGAATAATAACTCCCATTGAGTTTAGTACGAATTTGTTAAAAGTATAAAAACACGCAAATAATAGGCAATTTAATTTAAATTTTTGGGGTTAAACCAACTCTAGATTATTTTTTATTTGGCAAATAGACGATATTTGGTACTATGGTTTCTTTCAGAATTTATATTTTCTTAATTTTAACGGTTCATCTTGGGTTTTTGCAATTTAAATATGATGCCCAATTTTCAAACATTTATCATAATGGGGAATTGTAAAATTTTAAAATTTATTAGATTCATTTTTATCAAATTGTTTGAATCTAATTTCTTGTTTATTTAACGAAATTTTTCAAATTGAAAGTAGTTTTTCAAATTTATTATTTCCAAATGAAAATTTATTCGTTAAATCATTAAGTTTGTTTTGAACTTTTAGCAAGTCATCCTTTAATTTATTTATTTATTTTAAGCAAAAGAATTAAAATGTTCAATTAATTTTTTTTTTTTTGCAATTTGGAGATTTCATGTTTCAATATTTTATTTTTGAATAAGGGATTTATTATCTTTAAGTAAATTTTGAAAATCCGTATGCAATAATTAAAGCATTAAAAAGTTCGTCTAGAGACGAGCTACTTACCTGGCTTTCATGGTTGCTATCGTCTTATGATCTCTTTGCCACGAGTGCGAGATTATTTTGGACTTTTTCATCATACTCGTCATCGTCACTCCATGAGGCTATGTAAACTTCATTTCTAGAAGTTCAACCGCGATCGTTTTTCGCAAAGTGACCGGGTTTTCTGCAATTTCGACAATTATTTTCGAATCTTTTTTACTTATTCTGGGATTGCGAGTTCATATCTTTTCTTCTCCGATTTAATAGATTTTGATATTTATTGATTTTTTAGCATAGAATGTCGATTCTTCATCATCATTTTCTATCGGGATTTTTTCTTCATTATCCGACATCTTCTTAGCTTTGAGAGATAAGGATTTCTCTTTGGACTTAGGTTTGGCATTTCGTTGATTTTAACATGATCTCGTAATTTATTAGCGAACCGACAAGGGCGCTAAAATCTAACCTGTTGAGATCTTTTGACTCCATAGTAGTCGTGACAGTCCCATCCCATTCATGAGGTAGTGATCGTAATATTTTCTTCACTTTTTCACTACTCGATAATAGTTTGCCAAAACATGCTAGTCTATTTGTGATGACCAAAAATCGATCGAGCATATTTGATATGGATTCATCATTTTCATCATAAATAACTCATAGCCGTGGAGAAGCATATTTATCTTCGTCTCCTTGGCTTGAGTTGTTCCTTGTAAGTTACCTCGAGAAAGTTCCAAATTTCTTTGGCACTTTCACATGAAGAAATTCTATTGCGTTCTTCCAGATTTAGAGCACAATATAACAATTATGTTGCTTTATAATTGTAATAGTCACTTTTCCAATCTTCATTGTTAAATTCTTCGAAGCTCTTGAGTGAACCATCAGACTTTGTAGGAATTTTTGGACCAAGAGAAAATATCTTCCAAATTTCGATGTCATATGCTCGGATAAAGATTGGCATCTTTTTCTTTCATGTAATGAAATTCATTCCGTCGAAAAATGATGGTTGGTTTATGGAAAAACCCTTTACCGGAGGAAAATTATATGCCATCGGATCTTTTTCTCCTTGGATGTTAAATAGGTTGAGTTGTACGGTTTAAGGAAAAACCTTCTACCGGAGCAAAATTATATGCTATCGGATCTTTTTCTCCTTCGATACTAATTGTTGAGTTGGTACCGCCACTAAAAATAGGTTGAATAGTACGGTGAAGAGTAATGAGCTCTTCTTGCACGGAAAAAGCGATAGATAAGTGCAGAAAATAAATGACACAAAGATTTATAGAGGTTCGGCAACTTGCCTACGTCCTCTCTCATTCGTTGTCATTTTTTATAGGTTCAAGATAAATCTTTCCGCCTTGTCTTCGATCGGTTCGAGGTAAACCATTACAATCTTGTCATCGGTCCAAGATAAACCGTTATAATCTTGTCTTCTATCGGTCCAAGATAAACCATTTTTGTTTTTAGACGGATAAGGAAACAACCTTTCTAGCTTTCTATCGGAACTATAAAACCTCACCGAATTTAGATTATGATTATAGCAATACTGGATCACAATCCTAGTAACGCCAAATCAAATCTACATTCCTTTCTTTTCTCTCGTGTATGAATGAGTGAATCAAACACTCAAACTATTATCAATTAAGCTCAATTACAACAACAATTATGTATATAAGTGTTGAACCAATTTGAAAACAATTACTTGAAAATAACAGAAAATAAATATATATTCGATATATGTATATATATAGTATAAGCCCTGCAGAAAATTGTTAGCAAAACGAAATCCGCCGATCCCGTACGTGAAACGAAAGTTTCGCTATTGAGTCCAGATACTCTGTCTCCTTAAAGCAAATTCGTCCTCACCACAGTGTATGACGTCTGCCTCCCAGGATAAAACAACAACTTGATGTAATGAATCTGTGATCCGCTGCACCCTCAACGAACTAGAACAAAATCTGTCTACTATCACCGACCGCAGAAGAAAGAAAAAACGCAAAAATTAAGTGCAAAATCGAGCCCCCTCAGCCGGGTATTTATAGGTGAAGACTGGAGGAGGTTGTGTGCTGGAGGAACTCTATACCGATCGAAATTGGTATCTGGAGGAACCCTAAACCGATCGAAATTGGTATCAAGGAGGAACTCTAAACCGATCGAAATACTTATCCAGATTTGATTTTATCCGGATCCGAAAAATTCGGAATTTATTAATTGAGGTATTTTCGGTAAAATAAAATTTTACCGAATAAAATTGCTTACCGAATAAAATTGCAGTAAAAAGATAACTTCGAGACGCCGAGACATTTCGCCCAAATCGCCCTTCGACCGAGACCGATCCGAACCGAACCGACCCGAGCCGAGCCGGCCGTCCGACCGGACGGACGGACGGCAGCGCGCGCGCGTGTGTGTGTGTGCGCGAGGGGCGCCTAGTCACACATCCACACATGTCTCATTTTGAACATGCCTTTGTCCATATCTCCTTATATACTCACAATTTCTCCCTTCTTTTTCCAATGTGGGATAGCATCCCAAATTCATTTTTAAAGGGTTCACTTTGGAACATTATATCTCATTCATATCTTAATCATTTTGAGTGTTCTTATATGTTTTGGAAACCTCGTCTGGAGTACTACGTATTTCGACTAAGTCCCGACTTTAACTCGTAGTCGAGCCCACTCAAAATTTCCTCTCAAATGGGCTGCTCAAAATAGCCCATTTCCTCCATTTTATCTTATATTTCCAACAATCCCCCACATGAATGAGATTGATGGTCCAGCAGCACACGTCAGACACGGAGTTGACTTGGTGATAGTTACTACGGTTAGGCATTGCATAGGATAGGTAGAGTATGCTCCTTGAACCTTCCCTCGAAAAGATATATTCTCCTTACTGGCTAGACAGTGTGACTAGATGCCTTTGAACTGTCCGACCGCTTGTGTAACTGATCGTATATCCTTCACAAGTGCCCTTCCTGATTTGTTCTGTTCTCATTATTGTGCCCATTTTGGCCATGGACACCGTCCTAGTTCTGCAAGAGTTTCTAAAGAATTGTGCCTTAGCAATTCTCCTTTGAAGCGGCCCCTCTTCTCTCTAACATAGGTGATTCTCTTTAAGTGTTTTGAGTAAACCCGTATTTTACTCCACCCGACTATACGTTGTCGACTTAAGAATCATTAAAAGCATAAGCTTAACCTCTCCCTACGGGTATCACTGTTTTCATCCTAAGAATGGTCGGTTCGGGGTAACCCCCACAGTGATCGTGCCCAGTTTTATGAATTGGTTGTCCTATTGAACCTAGATCTTGGGATCTCCAGTCAACTTAGGTTGGGTATCCTCCATAAAACCATTAGCTCAAGGCAATAGAACCATTTCTCTTGATGATTTATCAACAAGGTCTCTTGATAACCCTTTGGTTAGTGGATCCGCAATGTTATCCTTTGATGACACATAATCAATAGTGATAACTCATGTTGATATCAATTGTATAATGGTATTATGTCTCATTCTTATGTGACGAGACTTACCATTGTACATTAGGCTCTGTGCCCTGCCAATCGCAGATTGACTATCGCAATGAATACATATTGCGGTCACAAGCTTTGCCCATCTTGGAATATCTTCTAGAAAATGGTGTAGCCATTCTCCCTCTTCTACACATTTATCTAAGGCTATAAACTCGGATTCCATCGTTGACCGAGATATAAGTGTCTGTTTCGAAGATTTCCATGCCACTGATGCACCGGCTAGTGTGAATACATATCCACTTGTAGACTTGGAGTCTTTTATATCAGATATCCAATTTGCATCACTATATCCTTCAAGTACTGCTGGATATTTGGTATAGTGCAGCCCATACTCTCGAGTACCCCTTAAGTATCTTAGTACCCTTATGATCGCCTTCCAGTGATCCTTTCCGGGGTTGCTCGTGTATCTACTTAGTTTACTAACTGAGTAGGCTATGTCTGGTCTTGTACAGCTCATCAAGTACATCAGACTTCCTATTATGCGTGAGTATTCGAGTTGAGATACTCCTTAACCCTTATTCTTGGATAGTCTCAACGTCATATCTACCGGGGTTTTGGCTGTGCCCGAGTCATCTTTATTAAATCTTTCAAGGATTTTGTCCATATAGTGGGCTTGACTCAGCATGAGACCTTCCGACGTTCGTGTGATTTTAATCCCTAAAATTACATCTGCGAGTCCCATATCCTTCATATCAAATCTCGACCTTAGCATGTCTTTGGTCGATTTGATTATTCTTTCATCACTGCCGGTAATGAGTAAGTCATCTACATATAGACACAAAATGACGTAGCCATTTTCTGTGTCTTTCACATATACACATTTTTCGGATTCATTAATTTTGAAGCCACCGCTTATCGTGACATGATCAAATTTTTCATGCCACTGTTTTGGTGCCTGCTTCAATCCGTACAATGATTTTACCAGCTTGCAGACTTTCCTTTCTTGTCCAGGAGCAGAGAACCCCTCGGGTTGTTCCATGTAGATTTCCTCTTCTAAGTACCCATTGGGAAAGGCAGTTTTAACATCCATTTGATGAACTTCTAAGCCACGTAATGCTGCGATGGCAAGTATCATCCTAATGGAAGTTATTCTCGTCACAGGAGAGTAAGTATCAAAATAGTCTAGGCCTTCACGTTGGTTATATCCCTTCGCTACGAGCCTAGCCTTATACATATCAACTGCTCCATCTTTCAATTTCTTCTTGAAAATCCACTTATTTCTTAATGGTTTACACTTAGGAGGTAATTCCACTAGTTCCCAAGTATGATTCTGTAATATAGAATCAATCTCTTCTTTAATAGCCTCCTTCCATAGAGGTCCATCCGTTGAGCTTACAGCTTCTTTGTAAGTCTGAGGAGCCTTTTCGAGCAAGTAGGTGATGAAATCTGGTCCGTAAGATTTCTCCGTCCTTTGTCGCTTGCTTCTTCTAGGTTCGTCCTCATTATCTTCATCCATTAGTTCAGAAGTCTGTTTGGATGAGATAAGGGGTTCACTTGCAGTCTTGCAAGGAAATATATTCTCAAAGAATGACGCATTCCTTGATTCCATAATCGTATTCTTGTGAATCTCAGGCACTTTGGATTCATGCACAAGAAATCGGTAAGCATTGCTGTTGTGTGCATATCCAATGAAAATGCAGTCAACCATTTTTGGGCCTATTTTAACTTTCTTAGGAGTAGGTATCAGCACCTTTCCTAGACACCCCCACACTTTCATGTAATTGTAGGAAGGCTTGACTCCTTTCCACAATTCATAAGGGGTTTTGTCTCCGTTCTTACGGCATATCTTGTTTAAAAGATAATTCGCCGTTAAGATGGATTCTCCTCACATATTTTGCGGCAGCCCTGAATTTAGTAATATCGCATTCATCATCTCTTTCAGAGTGCGATTCTTACGTTCCGCCACGCCATTTGACTGTGGTGCATATGGGGCAGTGACTTCATGACTAATTCCATGTTGCGAGTAAAATTCGCCAAATGGTTCCACATATTCACCTCCGCGGTCACTTCTCAAGATTTTTATCTTAGCATTCAATTGATTCTCATCTTCCGTTTTATAGAGAACGAATTTCTCTATGGCTTCATCTTTGCTTTTAAGCAAGTATACATAGCAATATTTAGTACAATCATCCACGAAAGTAATAAAATATTTGTTTCCACCTCTAGTTTGAACAAACTTCAAATCACATAGGTCGCTATGTATTAATTCTAAAGGTTTGGTGTTTCTTTCCACTTGTCGGAATGGAGATCGAGTTAATTTTGCCTCTACAAAATTTCACACTTGTGGTTTAAATCAATTTTAAACTTTGGCATGTGTTCTAATGCAATTAGTCTACGCATTGCATTAAAATTAACATGTCCTAATGTAGCATGCCATAAATTAGGAGACTCAAGCAAGTAAGCAGAAGAATTCTTCATTTCATTATTTTTGATAGTCATTACATTGAGCTTTACTAGCCCATCACATTCATATCCCTTGCCTATAAACACACCATTTTTCGACAAAATAACTTTATCGGACTCGAAAACTGTTCCAAAGCCATGCTTCATCAACAAGGTACCCGAAATAAGGTTCCTTCGAATATCAGGCACATATAACACGCGTTTAAGAGTCACTTCCTTTCCAGACGTCATCTTTAAGATCACCGTGCCTTCGCCCAAGATAGTTGAGGTTGCAGAATTTCCCATATACAGTATATCACCGGCATCCGTTTCTTCCAAGGAGGAGAACATAGTCTTGTTGGCACATATATGCCTAGTTGCTCCAGTGTCAATCCACCACTCTTTGGTGTTTGAGCCAACTAGGTTCACTTCGGAGATCATAGCACATAAGTCTAGATGTTCCACTTGTTCGGTAATCAGATGTGCTGCATTACCCTCCTTTTTCTTTGGTTTCTTTGGAAGCCTGCAGTCGGCCGCCCTATGACCCATCTTTTCACAATTGTAGCATTTTCCAAGGAATTTTTCTTTCTTTTTTCCAATTCCTCCTTTAGGTCCCAGCTTGGTTCCCTTTCCATTATTGCCTTTCTTGGATGTCTGTCCAGTTTCCACAACATTGGCCTTTGCCACAGCAATATTTACTTTCTTCTCTGATCCTCGGTTGTCTTCATCTATGCGAAGTCTAACGATCAGATCTTCCATGCTCATTTCCTTGCGCTTGTGCTTTAGATAATTCTTGAAATCTTTCCAAGTCGGGGGCATTTTTTCGATCACAGCAGCCACTTGGAAGGATTCGCTAATGACCATTCCTTCAGCATGGATTTCGTGAATGATCACTTGCAGCTCTTGTACTTGACTCACTACCATCTTGGAGTCCATCATCTTGTAATCGAGAAACCGTCCAACAATCCACTTCTTGGCACCGACGTCCTCAATTTTGTATTTATGGTCTAGTGAGTCCCATAACGCCTTAGCTGATTTAGCACTGCTGTACACGTTGTACAGTGAATCGGCAAGGCCATTCATCACATAGTTCCGACATAGATAGTCGGAAGTTTTCCAAGCGTCAATGGACATCAGAGTTTGTTGGTCTCTGTCCTCGTCATATTTTGGCGCATCCTCCTTGAGGAATCGAGACAAACCTAGAGTGGTCAGATAGAACATCATCTTCTGCTGCCATCTCTTGAAATTCTGCACGTTGAATTTCTCTGGTTTTTCCGCATGGTTTACCGGAACCGAAACCGAAGTAGTTATCGGAATCGAAGCTGTACCCGATCCAGTTATTAGAGGCGCACCTCCAGTCGCTGAACCTGAGCCGATTTTCTGAGGCGCACCTCCAGAAACGTCCGTAGACAGTGTTGGGTTTTGAGAATCCATACTGATTAGCTTTACGAAAAGAGATCTATTTTAATCAAGTAAAAGGAATTTGCATTAAGATTGTTGAACCAATTTGAAAACAATTACTTGAAAATAATAGAATATATATATATATATATATATATATATATATATATTCGATATATGTATATATATAGTATAAGCCCTGCAGAAAATTGTTAGCAAAACGAAATCTGCCGATCCCGTACGTGAAACGAAAGTTTTGCTGTTGAGTCCAGATACTCTGTCTCCTTAAAGCAAATTCGTCCTCACCACGATGTATGATGTCTGCCTCCCAGGATAAAACAACAACTCGATGTAACGAATCTGTGATCCGCTGCACCCTCAACGAACTAGAACAAAATCTGTCTACTATCACCGACCGCAGAAGAAAGAAAAAACGAAGAAAAATATTTGGCTGTGTAGGCTTTGAAATTCATCTGCAAAAATTAAGTGCAAAATCGAGCCCCCTCAGCCGGGTATTTATAGGTGAAGACTGGAGGAGGTTGTGTGCTGGAGGAACTCTATACCGATCGAAATTGGTATCTGGAGGAACTTTAAACCGATCGAAATTGGTATCAAGGAGGAACTCTAAACCGATCGAAATACTTATCCAGATTCGATTTTATCCGGATCCAAAAAATTTGGAATTGATTAATTGAGGTATTTTCGGTAAAATAAAATTTTACCGAATAAAATTGCAGTAAAAATATAACTTCGAGACGCCGAGACATTTCGCCCAAATCGCCCTTCGACCGAGCCGAGCCGAGCCGAGCCGGCCGTCCGGACGGACGGACGGCGGCGGCGGCGGCGCGCGCGCGCGTGTGTGTGTGTGCGCGAGGGGCGCCTAGTCACACATCCACACATGTCTCATTTTGAACATGTAACACCCCCATGATTTACGGAGATATTACAGCGCCGTAGATCCTTTTTGGAGAACCTACCAGGCTTAGACCCAAATAAGACACATTATATACAATAAACATAAACGTTCATACAATTAAAACCAACTTCAAATTTCAACATGACATACATCACAATACCAAACAACATATCATTAACCATTAATAATGACATGACATACAACACCGGACAGTACCCGCGCGAGTACAAAACCAAAACACGACTTTGACCATGACCATATGACCATCAACTCAAAATAATGCACGATATCAATGCTGCCCACCAAGCTCGTGTCCGTCCTGTGCTAGTCCTCCCACTGGACCTGTACCTGAATACACAAAAGTATATCCACCCCAAAAGGGGTCAGTAAGAAGCCGGTGCAAGTACAATGATTCTAGAATATGTACAACAAGTGAATAATCAACAAAAATCACAGAAATCATAGTGCCATCACAGATATTCCGGAATACCACGTCACAGTCATCATCACAAAACAACCTCCCGAGCTATACTGGCCCTGTACCTCTCAAGCAAGATACACACCCCAGAGACACCTCGTCAGGCCCTCCACAGTGTATAGCCCAACCGAGTGATCCGTAGGGATACGCGGCCTACCGGACCCCAGGGGACCCTCACTGGTTTTACTCGGCTCACACACACTCGATCAACAATTTGGCACAAATTCCATTTTTACATATTCACACGTTGTACATTAAACACAATCAAAGTACTTGCCTCAATTTGAACGACACAAGAAACGGCGAACGGATGAATGTACGGTCCGAACTTCCTTCAACGATTCGATCCTAACACATCGAAATATGGAATCAAAACACAACACCACGGAAATGGAAGGGATTCCCTTCAAACTCTACTCTTAGGGACAAACTATCAAACACTACTAAGGTGGAGTTGTTCATACTCAAATCAATAGGTGGGAACTCAAACAAAATCCGTAGACTTCAAGAAAAACAAGGGATTATGGTTTCACAATCATAACCTGACCCAATTCAAGGTTTAAAATGGACTAGAATGACGAGATCTAAACAAAACCCTCAAAATTCCAAAAACTAGGGATTGAACAATCTTACCTTGATTTGGATGATACACTGGATGAAATATTGTTAGATTGAGTTTAGGAACACGAAAATGTCGTTGGATGGTGAAAATTGGTCGAAAACCACGTCTAACTACACTCCAAATCGCCCAGCCGCCGAAGGGAAGAGGAAGAGGTGAAAAATGACGTTTCTGGAACCTGCCCCCCCATATATATACTGGGAGGCATTGGCGCACGCTACGGCTACAGGCTTAGCGTGCGCTAACGAGCTGAGGGCGGTGCATCGTCAAGAAAAAGGCAATGTAACTTTCGCCAAACTCCGTAGCGTACGCCGAACTATCTCGTTAGCGTGCGCTATCGCTGCTACTAGCGCGCTAACTCCATACTGAGAGCGTGCGCTACTCGCAAGTACCGCAGCCCGTAAACGCTTCGTCCTCACCGACTGACATCCTAGCGCACGCTATCATACAAGTAACGTGTGCTAGTACATCGAAATAGCGTCGTTAGTCCGTCCATAGCGTACGCTAACGCCTCATTCGAGTCCGTAAAGCTTACCGTCCGGCGGGCCTAACGCACGCTATTGCACAAGAGTAGCGTGCGCTACTCGAACCTCGTTAGCGTGCGCTAGACATACGATCTTAGCGTGCGCTAACTGCTATTTTCCAAATTTAAATTCGCAAGAAGTCCGGCTAAAACGAGCTCAATCCAAGAATCACAGAACCCAACAATTATCAGCCATGAATATGCCAAGGTCAATCATCAATATATACGGTCCAAATAACCACAATACCACAAAATACATCCAAAATAACACTCATAAAATACACGGGTATTACACCCTTACCCCCTAGAAAGAAGTTTCGTCCCGAAACTTAAGATACAAAAAGTTCGGGGTATCGAGCACGCATACTATCCTCGGTCTCCCACGTGGCCTCCTCAATTCCATGCTTAGACCATTGGACCTTTACTAACGGGATCACTTTCCGTCGCAATTGTTTCACTCGTCGCTCTAGTATGGTTACCGGTTGTTCTTCATACGTAACATCATCACTAACCTCAATCTCTTGATAATCAATAACATGGCTGGGATTGGGAACATACTTACGCAGTTGTGAAACATGAAACACATTATGAACATGACTAAGCGTCGGAGGTAATGCTAGTCGATAAGCTACATCGCCTACCTTGTCCAGGATCTCGAAGGGGCTAATATAACGAGGACTAAGCTTCCCCTTCTTACCAAACCGAAGAACTCCACGAGTCGGCGATACTTTCAACAACACATGGTCTCCCGCCTGGAACTCTAACGGCCGATTTACTTAACGCCGGCATATGACTTTGTCGACTACGAAGCAACAACAACCTTTGCCGAATAATTGCGACTTTTTCCCGAGTATGAACCACCAAGTCCGGTTCTACCCCAAGTAACTCGTACGGTTCGTCCCAACAGATTGGCGATCTACACCGTCTTCCATATAATGCTTCAAACGGAGCCATCCCAATCGAATTATGCCAACTATTATTGTACGCAAATTCAATCAATGGTAAATGAGTCTCCCAATCTTCTTTCCAATCCAATGCGCAAGCCCTCAACATGTCTTCTAGCGTTTGGATCGTCCTCTCCGACTGTCCGTCCGTCTGGGGATGATAAGCGGTGCTGAAATTCAATTTGGTACTGAGTGCTCGATGTACTGCTTGCCAGAAATGTGACACAAAACGCCCATTGCGATCAGACACTATACTCTTTGGGGTACCATGGAGTCTCACAATCTCCGCAATGAATAACCGAGCTAACCTCTCCGGTCCCCAAGTATCTCTAATGCCTAGAAAGTGTGCGGATTTGGTTAGCCGATCAACGATTACCCAAATCATATTCACTCCAGTTCGCGTCTTTGGCATTCCCACAATAAAATCCATCGCTATATCTTCCCACTTCCATTCCGGAATTGGTAGCGGTTGCAATTTACCAGTGGGTCTCTGATGTTCCGCTTTAACCTGCTGACAAGTCAAGCATTTCAACACGAACTCTGTTACATCTTTCTTCATGTTCGGCCACCAAAAGTTTTTCTTCAAGTCCTTATACATTTTACTCATAGCCGGATGAATCGAGTACGGAGTAGAATGTGCTTCATTCAAAATTACCTGTTTGAGATCATCCCGATTAGGTACACAAGTTCTGCCTCGAAATCGAAGAATTCCATCTTCATCGATTAAGAATCCATGAGCTTTTCCTCTAACACTGTCTTCCCGAAGCTGCACAATTGAGAGATCATCTAACTGCTTGGACTTAATATCTTCCATTACGGAGGATGTAATCTCAAGGAAACGCAAATGTCCTTGAGTTCCGTGAGGCCAAACTTCAATTTCCATATCAATCAACTCTTGTCTAAGCTTCGGTTGAATGGTAAGCAGTTCTAACTTCTGCAACACGACTGACTTGCGGCTTAACGCATCGGCAACGACGTTCGCTTTACCTGGATGGTAAAGAATGTCAAGATCATAATCTTTAAGCGCCTAACCATCGCGCTGACGCATATTTAGCTCCTTCTGTGTAAATATGTACTTCAAGCTCTTATGATCCGTATACACTCTACAAGAAGAACCATACAAGTAATGCCTCCAAATTTTCAACGCAAACACCACAGCGGCTAACTCAAGATCATGAGTAGGATAATTCATCTCGTATGGCTTTAATTGTCGAGACGCATAAGCCACTACTCTCTCATTTTGCATCAATACACATCCCAATCCTTGTTTAGAAGCATCACTATAAATAACGAAACCTTCCGTTCCTTGTGGTAAGGCTAGGATCGGAGACGTAGTCAACCGCTTTTCAACTCATCAAAACTCTTCGACACTCATCACTCCATTCAAACTTCGTGTCTTCTCGCAATAATAGGTGAGCGGTCGAGCAACTTTCGAGAATCCTTCAACAAATCGACGATAATAGCCCGCTAATCCTAGAAAACTCCGAACTTCCTTAACATTCCGTGGAGGCTCCCAAGCTAAGACTGCTTCAACCTTTTGAGGGTCTACTCGAATACCATCATTTGAGATGATGTGTCCTTAAAAGAAACTTCTTTAAGCCAGAACTCGCACTTAGAAAATTTAGCATAAAGCTTATCAGCCCTCAAAATACTCAACGTGATTCTCAAGTGTTTGGCATGCTCCGTCTCACTTTTGGAATAGATTAATATATCGTCGATAAACACCACTACAAATTTATCGAGATATTCGATAAAAGTTTTGTTCATAAGTTGCATGAAGGCCGCGAGCATTTGTTAAACCGAATGGCATAACTACGAATTCGTAATGCCCATACCTCGCTCAAATGCTGACTGGGAATATCCGAATCTCGGATTCGCAGCTTGGTAATATCCTCGACCTCAAATCAATCTTGAGAAAACCGTAGCCCCTTGTAATTGATCAAATAGATCATCGATTCTTGGCAACGGATACTTGTTCTTAATAGTGAGTTTATTCAACTCACGATAGTCAATACATAGCCGTAAGGACCCATCTTTCTTTCGTACAAACAATACCGGTGCACCCCATGGAGACACACTAGGCCGAATATAACCTTTGTCCAACAATTCACCCAATTGTTTCTTCAATTCTAACATTTCCGATGGGGCCATTCTGTACGGTGCCTTGGATATTGGCGCCGCATTGGGCTCTAGTTCGATGACGAACTCTACTTCACGATGTGGTGGCAATCCCGGCAAATCATCCGGAAATACGTCTGGAAATTCATTCACAACTGGAACAGAGGATAACTGTACCCCGCCAACTTCCGACTTCAACGCGTAACACCAATAACTGGTACAACCTTGTCGCAAGAATTTCATCGCTTTCATGGCTCGAATAAACTTCCCAGAAGTACCAGGTTTTTGCCCTTCAAAAACGTGTTCAGTACCATCCGACGCGACTATCGAAATTATCTTCCGACGATAATCTACTATCGCTCCATGCCGATTTAACCAATCATCACCGAGGATTAAATCCTCTCCCATCATATCGATCACAATCAAATCGGATGACCAATCTTTACTGCCAATGGTTACAGGACAATTGGCGATCTCTTGATCCCCAACTATCCTTTCCCCACTTGGCAACCCAACAATAAAAGGTTCACATGTAGAGAGACCGTCTAGGCCCAAACGATTCACACAAGACAATGATATAAAAGAATGAGTAGCTCCAGAATCAAACAATACATCTACCGGGTGCATCGAAATATAAACAATACCTGACGTAGTGGCAGTCCCTACGTCATCAGTCCGCTTCATCTCATACAATCGGGGTGGGGCCGATCCAATGCTAGATGCATCCTTATGCTCGGTTTTACGTCTGCCGCTGCCACGTCCAACACTCGGAGTTGGCTGACCCGTAACTGTGCCAGCCGGAGTAGGGGACTGTTTAGAGAAGATTTTGCCCACAAACTCACAATATAATGCGCGATGACCCTGCTTCCCACACTTAAAACAATCAATGGGGCGAGAAGTGCAACGAGAACTGACATGACCCGGATTTCCACAATTAAAACAAATTCTCGGCACTCCTCCACTAGGTTGAGGGGAACCAACAGAAGATTGCACAGAAGATTGAGGCCTACGCGATCCACTGCCTCGGAAACTACCAGAAAATTTTGGTTTCTTCGAACTCGAAACTGCAGGAACCGGAACTGACACCATCTCATAAGCAAGTGCTCTATCCTGATATTCTCTCAAAGTAGTACACCCAAGGCCCGCCATATACTTTCGGACCTCCGGTTTCATCCTTGCATCGAAATGAAGTATCTTGTCTATCTCATCGTTAACCCGGTCTTGGACATACACTAACTGCTTGTTGTATGTCCTGATTGCCTCAGAAATAGGAACATCTTCAGGTTGAGCTCTGAAGAACTCACTGACTCTTGCTAGCTGAACTGGCGCTGGACAATACTGAGCTTCCATCAATTCTTTAAATTCTTCCCAAGTGACATCACGGTCCTTGGGCTTAACAGCTCGCCACCAGTCCGAAGCGTCATCAACTGTCAGATACTGAGCAATCGGAACTCTCTTGGCTTCAGGACAACCAATTCCGTCAAAGATCTTCTCCAGCTCAACTAACCAATGGTCCCAGTTGTTCGCATCACCGGAACCATCGAATCTGGGAGGGTTCATCTTCATAACTTCTTGAAGCCATCGGTCCTCAACCGTCCTGCCAGTATTAATATTCTGCACCACTTGTGCCAGTTGTTGCACTTGTGTTACAACTTGTTGAAGAACGTTAGGCACCTCGGCCTCCGAGCCTCCATTCGAACCTCCCGAAGGAATCGGGTCCGACCTAGTCGCAGAGCGAGATGCCGATTCTGAAACGGACCTCTCGGACTCAGACACTACCACTCTGCCACGGCCTCTACCACGACCACGTTGACGGATAGCTCTAACTCTCGGCATACTGAAGAGTAAGAATGATTCAACAAGGAAATGATTACAATAATAGATTGCACAATATTAAGGTAATTATTTCCGAAGGAAAGAAACAACCAACATCCGAAGAGTCTTCCAACACAGGCAACACGAGGTGGTAGCATGCCAATGATATCGTAGATAACAACTGACTCAATTTAATAGACCCAAAACACCGACAGCCTAGGTATCCATAAACCTAGGCTCTGATACCATATTCTGTAACACCCCCATGATTTACGGAGATATTACAGCGCCGTAGATCCTTTTTGGATAACCTACCAGGCTTAGACCCAAATAAGACACATTATATACAATAAACATAAACGTTCATACAATTAAAACCAACTTCAAATTTCAACATGACATACATCACAATACCAAACAACATATCATTAACCATTAATAATGACATGACATACAACACCGGACAGTACCCGCGCGAGTACAAAACCAACACACGACTTTGACCATGACCATATGACCATCAACTCAAAATAATGCATGATATCAATGCTGCCCACCAAGCTCGTGTCCGTCCTGTGCTAGTCCTCCCACTGGACCTGTACCTGAATACACAAAAGTATATCCACCCCAAAAGGGGTCAGCAAGAAGCCGGTGCAAGTACAATGATTCTAGAATATGTACAACAAGTGAATAATCAACAAAAATCACAGAAATCATAGTGCCATCACAGATATTCCGGAATACCACGTCACAGTCATCATCACAAAACAACCTCCCGAGCTATACTGGCCCTGTACCTCTCAAGCAAGATACACACCCCAGAGACACCTCGTCAGGCCCTCCCTGGTGTATAGCCCAACCGAGTGATCCGTAGGGATACGCGGCCTACCGGACCCCAGGGGACCCTCACTGGTTTTACTCGGCTCACACACACTCGATCAACAATTTGGCACAAATTCCATTTTTACATATTCACACGTTGTATATTAAACACAATCAAAGTACTTGCCTCAATTTGAACGACACAAGAAACGGCGAACGGATGAATGTACGGTCCGAACTTCCTTCAATGATTCGATCCTAACACATCGAAATATGGAATCAAAACACAACACCACGGAAATGGAAGGGATTCCCTTCAAACTCTACTCTTAGGGACAAACTATCAAACACTACTAAGGCGGAGTTGTTCATACTCAAATCAATAGGTGGGAACTCAAACAAAATCCGTAGACTTAAAGAAAAACAAGGGATTATGGTTTCACAATCATAACCTGACCCAATTCAAGGTTTAAAACGGACTAGAATGACGAGATCTAAACAAAACCCTCAAAATTCCAAAAACTAGGGATTGAACAATCTTACCTTGATTTGGATGATACACTGGATGAAATCTTGTTAGATTGAGTTTAGGAACACGAAAATGTTGTTGGATGGTGAAAACTGGTCAAAAACCACGTCTAACTACACTCCAAATCGCCCAGCCGCCGAAGGGAAGAGGAAGAGGTGAAAAATGACGTTTCTGGAACCTGCCCCCCCATATATATACTGGGAGGCATTAGCGCACGCTACGGCTACAGGCTTAGCGTGCGCTAACGAGCTGAGGGCGGTGCACTGCTGAAGAAAAGGCGCCCGTAACTTTCGCCGGACTCCGTAGCGTCGCCGAACTATCTGTTAGCGTGCGCTATCGATTGCTAGCGCGCTAACTCCATCTGATGGCGTGCGCTACTGCAAGTACTGCGCAGTAAACGCTTCGCCTCACTGACCTGACATCCTAGCGCACGCTATCATACAAGTAACGTGCGCTAGTACATCGAAATAGCGTACGTTAGTCCGTCCATACCGTACGCTAACGCCTCATTCCAGAGTCCAGAAAGCTTACTGTCCAGCGGGCCTAACGCACGCTATTGCACAAGAGTAGCGTGCGCTACTCGAACCTGGTTAGCGTGTCCTAGACATACAGTCTTAGCGTGCGCTAACTGCTCTTTTCCAAATTTAAATTCGCAAGAAGTCCGGCTAAAACGAGCTCAATCCAAGAATCACAGAATCCAACAATTATCAGCCATGAATATGCCAAGGTCAATCATCAATATATACGGTCCAAATAACCACAATACCACAAAATACATCCAAAATAACACTCATAAAATACACGGGTATTACAGAACATGCCTTTGTCCATATCTCCTTATATACTCACAATTTCTCCCTTCTTTTTCCAATGTGGGATAGCATCCCAAATTTATTTTTAAAGGGTTCACTTTGGAACATTATATCTCATTCATACCTCAATCATTTTGAGTGTTCTTACATGTTTTGGAAACCTCGTACGGAGTACTACGTATTCCAACTAAGTCCTAACTTTAACTCGTAGTCGAGACCACTCAAAATTTCCTCTCAAATGGGATGCTCAAAATAGCCCATTTCCTCCATTTTATCTTATATTTCCAACAACAAGTATCTCAGATGTATATGATTAATGCTTGAAGTTGTTGTGTGTTGAATACCAAATGAAGTGGTATTTATATGCTCAAACCTTTGATAGTTGTCACTGCCTGATCTATTTAGCATGCGCTAATATGTCCGATTAGCGTGTATAATCAGTTGTTGACTTTGAAAGAAACACTCTTGTCACAAAAGTCGTTGTCCAACTGATACAATTTGAAATTAGTGTACATTAAATCATCTATGTAGTGTGCGCAGTCAGTCAGTTTTCACTTTTCCGTATTTTGTGTGATTTATGTGTTGAAAATGTTGTCCAACGGTTGTATGATCAATGGTAGGATTTCAGACATTAATATTGTCTTTAGCATGCATTAGTTGTATCTAATGCAACGGTCATATTCTTCATTTAGCGTGCGTTACTTCATTACATAGCGTACATTATCCACTTCTTATGTAGGAATGACAGACCTTAATGACTTGCTTCCTTAGCGTGCGTTAGTTCATCTGCTAATGTGCGTTAACTAACTGTTTTCATTTGATATTGGCAGATACTTACTGTCTTGATCCATAGAGTGCGTTAGCTCATATGCTAACGTGCATTAACTGCTTTCATTTGATACTGGCAGACCTTTACTATCTTTGATTTTATGTCCAGTTCTTTTGTCTTTGACACTTGTTATCTTAATTGTTGTTTTGACTTAGATCATAAACTCATCATTAAAATTCTTTAATATATTTGTATGGAATAAAATGTTCCAACAAATGTTTTGTAAACTTCTACACGATCGTGGCTTACATGTGCAGTTTTTTTCGAGGTGTTGCTTGCTTGAGTATATATTGTATTTTGAGATTTTTAATATATTTTGCTATGCATTATGTGAAGAATGTTTTAATTTTATGTTAGATATCTTTCAATCCACTTGCTGTTATTCTCAAAGAAAACAAACTTGATGGCACTAACTTTGCTGCTTGGAAATGTAATCTTAATATTGTCATGACTGCTGAAGAACATAAGCTTGTTCTAACTTTGGAATGTCCATTGGAACCAGATGCGGATTGTGTGATTGATTATGATATTGTATTGTTGAGATGATAGTAGCAAATCCTTGTGTATGTTGTTGGTATGTTGAATTTGGCTAAGTGTTATAGCTGTTATGTACGTTAAGCTTAATCAATAACATATGTAACTTTATTGCATTAGCATAACATATGTAACTTTATTGCATTAGCATACGCTACGAGTCAGCATTGCATATGCTAAATATAGTTTGTGTCAAGGGAATTTTCAACCGCGTGATATATTATTGGTTGTGCCAAGAACATCCAGCGTGCTTGCAAACAAACAATTCAATAGGTAATGTGTCTGTTACGTGGACAACATTACACACACTAAGGTTGATGCATTGTGTAAGTTATGCATGGCTTGCATATGATAGTGAATTACCAAGAGAGATGGTAGCCTCTGGAACATGATACCCGTAAATAAAGCAGTATAATGTACGTTAAGAAGAAACGTACACTACCAAGGTCTATTAGCATACATTATGAATGATGTAGTCTATAAAATCAAGCCTCACTTGTTCATTTCTCATGAACCTATTATCCGTTTCTCTCCCGCAATCATCCCTTTCATCATTTTTATGTGGTTTTGAGCCTCTCCTGGCTCGTGTATTGTCGTAGTGTTGGATTGCTCAAGGTTTTTTGGGGATTCTTGAAGGATTCCAACACTGTTCTTCATCTTTCTTCATCCAAGTTCATCATTTGAGGTAAGTTATGTTAATATTCATTTTTCATACGGTTGTATGATAATTATATGATGTATATTTTAGAAATACGGATTGGGATAGCAATTATGAATTCTTGTGATAATTAAAACCATGGATTTGCTATTGGATGAATTGATATCATAATCGAACCTATAGTTTTGTTTAACTCAAAGACTTAATTATAGTTGTTGTTTTAATTTATTTCTATGAATCTGCAGTAGCGTCTACTGAACTCGAATTATTGATATGAATAGTCGGATTAATCATACTCGGAGAATTCTTGAACCTAGTAATCAGTTAATTGATATTGGTGATGTTAATCTTGTGAAAATTATTCTAACTAATTTGAAACATTGATTCTACTAATTGATTAAGATGTAAACTTGGTTGATAATCGGGCTATATTTAACTTATTTGTATGGATTTCATAGTTATACGTTTTAAGATTACACAGTATTTCAGATATTCGAAGAATTGGAACTCCGTAAACATTGAAGTAGTTGTTGATAAGTTGGTTAATCAATTGTAGTAATTCGGTAGAATGGTATTTGACCGAATGGGGAGAGTAAATCTCCAACTTGTCGATCAATCGTTGTAAAAGAGTTAGTGATTGGTAGTATTATGGCTATGTTTTGATTTGTGATCATCGAAACCGTTGTGTTCGTGGACTGTTTGATATCGATTTGGCACTCATCAGACTTAAGGCAAGTTTTTATCTTGGTTAGACTATTATGGTCGATTTTATGAAATTAGCTTGTTGTTATGTGATTTGTATTTTTGTAATTGTAATTTAGATGATTGACGGGAAATTGGTTGAGACTACAACCATTACCGACCCTCTTCGTGAAAACCTTAAGGTGTCGTGTTTTGAGATGATTGATTTCAGAATAGTTGAGAGCACAGCCATTTTCCGATACTCGGGCCAAAATCTGCAAAAATGGTTTTGATAAATAGGGGATTAGTGGTTGAGACCATAGCCAGCTCGACCCTCTTGATATATTTAATGTTGAGGTTGATTGGCTGTTATTCTTATTTGGCACATGTATTATATGCGATTTAAATGTCATAATGTGGTTACAAGTTTTCCGTATATGTGTTATAATTTTGTGATATTAGTTATCATTGTATAACATCAGGTTTAGCTGGCACGATTCATCGTGTCAGGTAAATCTATTACATATGTGCAACATATCTAGAGTGTTCCGATCAGGCTTGATCGATTACTGAGGCGTGGTTACACAAACACCAATTTCCTTATTTTTTAAAATAAGAAAGGACTCTTTTGAATTTTGATTTTTAATGCTCCTATAATCGGACGAATCTATCTGTTTGAATATTATGATTTTAATTATGGGATGCCTCATTCAAAACTTATGAAAAACATCAAATTTATATTTTAAAAACAAAATTAGGGTTCCACTTGAGATTTACAGTACTGATACCAGTAAATTTTAGGGGTATTACATGTAAGTTGTACAAATTACAAGGATGATGTTCATTTTAGTTCAGGTAGAAATAAAAAACAATTAAATTTAAATGCATATCTTCAAGAGGAATGATATTGTGCCAGTATGATTTCTTGATTAATTTTTTTTGGGTTATACGTAAATTATTCCATTAAGATCCAATTAATATTATTTTCTATGTTTTAAGGTATTGGGATTCAATTATTTCATTATTTAATGCGTCGGGGAGGTTATCACTGTAACAGCCCGAGATATTCAGGATTATTAAAGCGCCGTAAAACCTCGATATAAGGATTTACAAGGCTAAGAATTTAAAAACAACATTTATTAAATACCACTCATAGAAATAATTATTACATCACCATTCTAAAACATACAAATCAATCCACATCCAAATACAAACTTCAAAGATGACAAAACAACAGCGTACTCGAGTACTTTATTTAAAAACAAAACGCAACTGACAAACCATTCCGGCCATAACATCACTCCACACCCTCGTTGACATGCGGCTCAAGTGGTTGCTTCCCCGTCCTCCTGTATCCTGAACATAAAATAAATGTCCACCCCGAAGGGTTAGCACAACGATGCTAGTACAAGTACGATAATTATACCACAACAGATTATTCAATATCTCGCGAAGAATAATAACAACATCCTCAATGACAACAATAACAACGAGTCTCTACTACGAGAAGACTCACAATATCATATGCAACATGATAAACATAACATGAGACAACATACACATGGTAATTCCGATGATCCAGCCTTCACTGCATAGATCCCAAGACGATCCCGTCGGACAACACGAGGTGGAAAAACCAGTCCAATGATCCAGCTGTTAGGGTTGTATACATTCAAGCATACTTTATGCTTGTATTACCTAATTTTCCGGTCTTTATCTATGAGAATATTTAATTCATTTATCACATGTTTTTGCATATTTATTCACGTAATGGTTATGCAAATATTGTCTAAATTACTTTATATTGTAGATAATGTGGTGTGTCTAGTCACACAGAAGATCACATTATTGGTTCCTTATATAGTAATAATTAGTTCACAACCTATATAACATTAGACCGTTATGTGAGAGGTTGTAATACATGCTTGAGATTGGTTGGTCTTGACCATTAGCATATATTAGTGTATTCAGTATAAGTTGAAAAGGATCGAGGTGAGATGGATTCTTCTGTACTGACTATAAGAAGAACTCACATCTCGGACAATTATTATTTCTTAATTCTAGTGATTAATATTTAATTATATATACTTAATATTTATTGCTTTGATATATTTTTGGTTAGAGCCACAATGATTGACTCAAAATGCTTGATATTTTGGGCAATATTATTATTTATATAATAATTAATATTATAGCTAGAAATCGTGTCCCGACCAGTCGGGTTGATCATGTCCATTGAGGGACTCAAAAGGGTTATTATATTAAACCCTACAGGTGGAATTAATTTTTCGATATAATAATAAAAGTCGAGTGGTATACTCATGTATAACACATTAATTAATTAAAAGTTGTTAGTAGCTTAAACTAATTAATGGACATGGAATATCTTAAACACGTGAAATAATTAATTAAAAAAGGAGCCCAATTTCGTAATTTGGGATTTTGGTAGGGGTGCAATATCAACCTTTTAGTGGACTAAGTTGATATTAATAGAGTCTTCATATTAGGAAGAGTCCTAATATTGGGAAGATGATCTCTATTGAGAGTCCTTACCTTATCCTCCTTAAGGTCCCTAGAGTAGCCCACAACACCTATAAATAGGACAATGGGTTGGCCGATTTTTCACTTATATTGAACAAGAATTTTGATTTTTTTTTGTGTTTTAATTGTGGATCTTGACTTGTGTCTTTGATCCCACAATTTGGTAAACACAAAATTTTTCTAAAATATCATCAAGAAAAATAGAGAGGAAAATCGAGATAGTTTTGAGGAACAATAGTGGTTCGGCCGATCCCATACTGCAAGTCCAAGTTTGATCCGGTAGATTATTGTCCGCACGATATCTGGATCTTAGGCGGGATATACTCTAGAAGATCTTGATGTAGAAATACAAGAAGATCAAGGAGGAGTACGAAGGGGAGTTCAATCGACCCAGAAGGAATTTTCTACCACTTCGCTTCAAAGGTACGAATTGCCAATTCTACTGCGTAAATACGTATATTTAAATTGTTAATTAATCTGTTTAATTAATTAATTGACAAGCCTAAATAGATCCGCTATTTATGATGGTTAGTTTATAAAACCATATATATTCAAATTATTCCATCTCGCTTCCGCTGCATTTTATATTCCAACAATTGGTATCGGAGCCGGTCTTTAGGTCCTGTTCCATTTAATTAATTTGTGATTAATTTGCTAGCAATTTAAATATTCATATAGTATGATGTTTGGAATATTTTTGCTAGAAATTGTCTTGCAGGTGAATATGGTCCAATTATCATGGCTATGTGATTTTTTTTATTTATTTACCTGTTTCGGTAATTTGGCCCGATTTTTAGGCATGTATTAAGTTTTTCCCATGGGAAAATCCACGGGTAGAATAGGATTTATTTTTCCCTTGTAATTTTGTTGTAAATTCGATGTATTTTATTTCTGTAAATTTGTAATCGAGTTGGATACACAAAAGTGCGAAGGAAAAGAAGTCCAGCGCGAAAAGAAGTCCCGATCGGACGAACCGATCGAGACCAAGCAGCTGCCGATCGGGACTCGGCCAAAGCAGCTGTCTCGGCCGAGCACCTGGCCTGTCGCGGGACTGGGCAGCCGCGGGTCTGGTCTATCCCCGGCGCGGGTCGGGCAGCGAGTCGGGTTGGCTGGTCGGGTCGTCCAGAGTTTGATCCTATTCATTTATCCGCCGTTCGTTGCGTCCGTTGGAGCACAATAATTTTAATGTGGAAATTTCTTGTGCAATTAATTTTGCATAGAAGAAAGTTTCTAAATTTGGCAATTTGTGTGCCCCAACCGGGAGGAGGTGATGAGATGCTCGAAGCAGTGGGAGCAAAAGAGCCAAGGATTTTCTCGTTATTCAAAACGAGGAATAAAAGCCATGATAATTGGATTTAATTATCCAGTTTTAATTATTTGTTGGTTTTACTGTTTTGATGTATGCCATGTATGGATGTATGCGTGATATGTTTCTTGCATGTTAGGACGAGAAAATTAAAAACCTTACTTTTTCAAAATAACTAAGTGATTTTAATAATTGATATTTCAAAATCAAGTTGGCCTCCATAATTGGTTTAAATTGTGAAATAATTAGCATGCGCGTTGACATCAGAGTCTTTGTTGGGCTTTGGTCCAGCATCCTGCCTGCATGAGCTTAAAAATGTGCGAGGCACGGCTTGCGATTCGACCTGTGAGATCTACACTAGAAAGTGGTTAAATGAATTGATTTGGACTACTCATACCAACAAGAAGCATCTTCTTTTCTGGTATCCATCTCATAGAAACTCTAAAGTTAAGCGTGTCTGGCTTGGAGTAGTTATGGGATGGGTGACCCCCTGGGAAGTTTTTCAGCTACGCGTGAGTGAGGACAAAGCGCGCTAGAAAAAGACTCGTGTTGGTACAGTGGGGACAGTCTTCCTCCACATCGGATGTGCTGATTATTGGCTCACTAGTTTTAAACTTCAATTAGATAACGAAAAGGTCAATATTATTTTTTATGATAGGACCTCTCCATCTGTAGGACTATTATCATTAAATAATATTTTAAGGTTCGTTAAATTATAGTGTTCACTTAGGTGTATTAATTAATAAGCTCCCCATTAGAGTCTATGTTAATGTACATGGCCAAGAGGAACCAACTATTACTTGTCAAAACGCATCTTGGCTAGATAGTAAAATTAAATACATTAAAATCTACTTGAAAAATGTATATGTAAATGTCCACACTAACGTGGCTTGCATGTGCGGTTTTTCGAGGTGTTGGTTGGCTGCATATATTGTGTTTTAAGGTTTTTCAATATATTTTGCATCGAATTATGTGATGAATGGTGTTTTAATTTTATTCTCAGATGTCTTTCAATCCACTAGCTGTTATTCTCAAAGAAAATAAACTTGATGGCACTAACTTTGCCGACTGGAAAAAAAATCTTGACATTGTCCTGACTGCCGAGGGGCATAAATTTGTTTTAACTGAGGAAAGCCCTCTGGAACTAGAACCAGATGCCACTCCTGAAGAGTTGGCTGAATTCCGAAAATGGAAAAAGTCTGATGAGATGGCTCGCTGTTACATTTTGGCTTCACTGACAAATGTATTGCAGCATCAGCATCAGACGATGGCCTCAGCCGCGGAAATGATGAAAAATCTCACCGAGATGTTTGGTCATCAGAACCCGGCGGCTAGGCAAAATGCAATGAGGGTGTTGATGACAACCCAAATGTCTGAAGGGACTCCAGTAAGGGATCATGTTATGAAAATAATGTCTCATTTGAACGAACTGAGCATACTGGGGGCGACTATCGGTGCCGAGTCGCAGGTCGATATTATCTTGGGCAGCTTGCCAAGAAGCATTGAGCAGTTCCGCCTCAACTACAATATGAATCGTAAGACTTACACTTTGGCGGAACTTCTAACAGAGCTTCAATCTACCGAAGGTCTCTTCAAACAAGGTTATCATCAAATTCTTGCGGCAACCGGTGCTAGTTCTTCAAAATCCAAATGGGGATAGAAGAAAAAGTAGGTTGGCCAGAAGCAAGTGGCAACCTTCAAAGATAAGGGTAAGTATCCTCAGTCCAAGGCTGCTCAGTCCGAGGCAAACAAAAAGCCGAAGGGCAAATGCCCTAAGTGCGATCTGAAGGGGCATTTCAAGAGTGACTGCCCTAAGAAAGGTACATCTCATGCACTAGTAGTCAAAACATGTTTGGATTCCTGTTCTATCACTTCGTGGATAGTAGATTCGGGCTCCATTGATCATGTTTTTTATGACTCGCAGGGGTTCCAATTAACCAAGGTACTTAGTACGGATGAGATTACTATTAGCTGGGGCGACTATTCTAGGCTGAAGGCTGTTGCAGTGGGAGTCGTGCAGTTAAAAGTTAATGATAGGATTCTAGTCCTAAATAATGTGTTATTAGTACCTGATTTTTGAATGAATTTAGTTTCAGTTTCTAAATTGCGTTGTGATGGATATTCAGTTTCTTTTGAAGATAATGCAGTTATTAAAAGAAATGGTGAATATGTTTGCACGAGTACTTATAATGAGGACTTTATATCATTAATGCTGCACCAGCTCCCTTGCATAATTATAAATCACTTAATTCTTTGACTAATCCTAATAAAAGAAAAGAACCTTCAAGCATAAATCAAACATATTTGTGGCATTTACGATTGGGTCATATTAATCTTAGAAGGATTCAAAGATTGGTGAGCGATGGCCCATTGGATTCGCTCCAAGTTGAGTCATTTCCAATATGTGAATCCTGTCTAGAAGGGAAAATGACTAAAAGGGTTTTCCAAAGCAAAGGAAATCGTGCACAAAATATATTGGAATTAGTACCCACCGATGTATGTGGTCCAATGAACATACAGGCTAAGGGTGGTTTCGATTACTTCATCACGTTTATAGATGATTATTCGAGATATGGATACATCTATTTGATGCGACGTAAGTTTGAATCTTTTGAAAAGTTCAAAAAATTCAAGGCTGAAACGGAGAAGCGTCATGGACAGAGTATCAAGTCACTACAATCTGATCGTGGTGGCGAATATCTTAGTGGAGAGTTTTTTGATTTCTTAACACATGAGGGGATTACTTCCCAGCTCACTGCGCCTGGTACACCACAAAAAAATGGTGTTGCTGAACGAAGGAATCGTACTTTATTAGAGATGGTTAGGTCAATGATGAGTTATTCTGATTTGCCTATTTCGTTTTGGGGATACGCCTTGGAAATAGCAGCGTACATTCTAAACTTGGTGCCTTCGAAATCAGTTCCAAAAACACCCACAAAACTATGGAATGGGCGCAAGCCCAGTCTAGGACATGTTCGGATTTGGGGTTCACCAGCACACGTGCTGAATAAGGAAGCTGATAAGTTGGCATCTCGTACAGAAGTACGAGTGTTTGTAGGATATCCGAAGGGAACGAAGGTTGGCTTATTCTACAGTCCTAAAGATCAGAAGGTTATTGTTAGCACCAATGCCCGGTTCTTAGAGGAGGACTATGTAATAAGCCACAAGCCTAGGAGTGAGTTCATTCTATAGGAACTTAGGGTCGAGATTTCGATAATACCAATTGTACAAACACCTAGTGTACCACGTATCGACACTATTGTGGATATGCAAACCAAGGACACGCCTCGTCGTATTGGGGGTTGTTCGTCAACCTGAATGTTTCATCAGCGTGGGAGCGTCTTCGAACCACTCCCTGGACCAGGATGAAACGGATCCATATACGTATAAGCAGGCAGTTCAAGACAAGGATGCTGAATTCTGGCAAACAGCAATGGAATCCAAAATGGGATCTATGGATTCTAATCAAGTGTGGGAGATAATAGAGCTGCCCAATAGGATAAAACCCATTGGAAGTAAGTGGGTATACAATCGTAAGATAGGATCGAAAGGGAAGGTTGAAAACTTCAAAGCAAGGCTTGTTGCGAAATGTTACACTCAGAAGGAGGGCATCGACTACGATGAGACCTTTTCGCCAGTAGCCATGCTTAAAATGATCCGGATTCTCTTAGCTATAGCTGCGCATTTGGATATGGAGATTTGGCAGATGGATGTCAAGACCGCGTTCTTGAACGGGAGTCTTGATAAGGAAATCTATATGCACCAACCCGAGGGATTCATTGCTGAAGAACAGGAGCACTTAGTGTGCAAGCTTAAAAGAGCCATTTATGGTCTCAAGCAAGCATTAAGGTCTTGGAACATGCAATTTGATGAGGTCATTCAATCGTATGGATTTGAACAGTGTCCTAGTGAGGTTTGTGTATACAAAAAGTGCGTTGGAAACGTGCTAGTGTTTCTTGTACTGTACGTACATAATATACTTCTAATTGGAAACAATGTGAAGGTATTATCAGACGTAAGGGTATGGCTGTCTGAGCAATTCGTTATGAAGGATTAGAGAGAAGCTGGGCACATCCTTGGTATTAAGATCTTTCGAGATTGTAAGAAAAGGATGTTGTTCTTATCTCAGGTATCCTTTATCGATACGGTGCTAAAGCGGTTTAGTATGGAGAATTCCAAGAAAGGTTTCTTACCTTACAGACATAGAATTCAGCTATCTAAAGCTCTGTGTCATAGGACACAAAAGGAGATAGATGACATGAAGTTGGTCCCTTATGCTTCGGCAGTGGGAATCCTTATGTATGCTATGCTTTGCACTAGACCTGATATCTGCATGCTGTAGGCATGGTGGCAAGATATCAGTCGAACCCAGGACTGGGACATTAGATTGCTGTCAAGCATATACTCAAGTACCTCAGAAGGACTAGGGAGCATAAGCTTGTATATCAATCGGATATACTTTGTCCTTTGGTTTACACTGACTTAGAGTTCAATTCGGACAAAGAAAAGTCGAAATCAACTTCCGGATATGTTTTCACTTTGGGAGGTGGAGCCATCAGTTGGAGGAGTGTGAAGCAGAAATGCATAGCGGACTCTACCATGGAAGCCGAGTATATAGCAGCCTCAGCGGCAGCTAAAGAGGCGGTATGGATCAAGTACTTCCTAAAGGATTTGGGTGTGATTCCTAATTTGCCTAGGAGTATTACACTTTATTGTGAAAATACCGGTGCTGTTGCAAATTCGAAGGAACCACGGGCCCACAAAGCAAGCAAACATATCAAGCGCAAATATCATATCATTCGAGATTTTGTGAAGAGAAGGAAGATTATTGTCTCCAAGATAGCATCTGAAGACAACCTAGCTGATCCTTTCACGAAAGGGTTGCCCTCAAAGTCATTTGAAGGGCATGTGGAAGGAATGAGGTTGAGATGTATGGAAGTATTGCTTTGAGTATAAGTGGGAGATAGTTAGACATAGTCTAGATAGTATACTTCAAAAGCATGCTTTGAGTATAAGTGGGAGATTATTAGGGTTGTATACATCAAACCATACTTTATGCTTGCATTACCTAATTTCCCGGTCTTTATCTATGAGAATATTTAATTCATTTATCACATGTTTTGCATATTTATTCACGCTATGGTTATGCAAATGTTGTCTAAATTACTTTATATTGTAGATAATATGGTGTGTTGAGTCACACAGAAGATCACATTATCGGTTCCTTATATAGTAATAATTAGTTCACAACCTATATAACATTAGGCCGTTATGTGAGAGGTTGTAATACATGCTTGAGATTGGTTGGTTTTGACCATTAGAATATATTAGCGTATTTGGTATATGTTGAACATGATCGAGGTGAAATAGATTCTTCTGTACTGATTATAAGAAGAACGCACATCTCGGACAATTATTATTTCTTAATTCTAGCAATTAATATTTAATTATATATACTTAATATTTATTGCTTTGATTTATCATGGGTAAGAGCCACAATGATTGACTCAAAATGCTCGATATTTTGGGCAATATTATTATTTATATAATAATTAATATTATAGATAGAAATCGTGTCCCGACCAGTTGGGTTGATCATGTCCCTTGAGGCACTCGAAAGGATTATTATATTAAACCCTGCAGGTGGAATTAATTTTCTGATATAATAATAAAAGTCGAGTGGTATACTCATGTATAACATATTAATTAATTAAAAGTTGTCAGTAGCTTAAATTAATTAATGGACATGGAATATCTTAAACACGGGAAATAAGTAATTCAAAAAGGAGCCCAATTTCGTAATTTGGGATTTTGGTAGGAAGTGCAATATCAACCTTTTAGTGGACTAAGTTGATATTAATAGAGTCTTCATATTAGGAAGAGTACTAATATTGGAAAGATGATCTCTATTGGGAGTCCTTACCTTATCCTCCTTAAGGTCCCTAGAGTAGCCCAAAACACCTATAAATAGGACAATGGGTTGGCCGATTTTTCACTTATTATTGAACAAGAAATTCGATTTTTTGTGTGTGTTTTAATTGTGGATCTTGACTTGTGTCTTTGATCCCACAATTTGGTAGACACTAAATTTTTCTAAAATATCATCAAGAAAAATAGAGAGAAAAATCGAGATAGTCTTGAGGAACAATAGTGGTTCGGCCGATCCCATACTGCAAGTCCAAGTTTGATCCGGTAGATTATTGCCCACACGATATCTGGATCTTAGGCGGGATATACTCTAGAAGATCTTGAGGTAGAAATACAAGAAGATCAAGGAGGAGTACGAATGGGAGTTCAATCGGCCCAGAAGGAATTTTCTACCACTTCGCTTCAAAGGTACGAATTGCCAATTCTACTGTGTAAATACGTATATTTAAATTGTTAATTAATCTGTTTAATTAATTAATTGACAAGCCTTATGTTGGTTAGTTTATAAAACCATATATATTCAAATTATTCCATCTCGCTTCCGCTGCGTTTTATATTCCAACACCAGCGCACGCTAGCATAGATCCCAAGATGATCCCGTCGGACCAACACGAGGTGGACATATAACAACGGCACATATACACGACAACATGTATAATATCAATACATAAAACGTAATTAAAGTACTTGCCTTATAATGACTGTAATACCCCCGACCCACTCAGGGATATTACACGCCGTAGACCCCTTTCCGCAAGGATCTACCAGGCAGGAGACTACAAAACAAAACCCACACGCAGTTAACTCGACCAAAATATAAAACTGTAGACTGATTATTTCAAAACACAACGTAGCAGTACAAGTGATAAACCAAAATACAACTCGATCACATATTACACAACATGTCCATCCTCTTAAGGATGACGAAGAAGCTAGAAATAAATACTCAGCCCGACAAATCACTGATGGACAACCGACTACAACTATTACTAGTATCGCTGCTTTACATTATGCTGCAAGCCGATCATGTGGTTGCTCTCTCCAATCAGGACACCTGAAAAGAATATAAATAGTCCCCAACGAGGGGTTAATGATGGAAATCGCTAGCAAATAACCATGCTATAAAGTTATGCATCAAGAATACAACCGTTATGAAAGTAGCCTTTCGACAAGGTAGCAACACGATCCCCGAGTCTAAATTATTTTCGAAAACAATTTCCATTAGGAAGGGTCATAAGAATAACTTCAAAACACATTTAATAGGATAGTTGAAGACACCGGGGGTCTCAGTGTAAAATCATGAAAAGATTTATAATTCTTCTTTTTCAAAGGGTTTTCTTTCAAAATCGTATAAATGATTCAATTCTTAACCAAGCCTCAAAGACACAACCATATTCACCAATATAACTGGGATCCAAGATTCAAGCATTCACAATTCAGAGATATCAAATCAAACACTCAAATCGCCTCCGTGGCCTCAATGGGACCCACCCGGATTAGCCGTCGTAAACAAACTCAAACACACCCATAAGTTATCTTGACATCACACTCGCAAGTGACGATTTTTGGATCCCCCTCCAGATCTACCCGATTAGATAACCCTATGGTATATCGTATCGTCTGGCCGTACTCGCAAGTCCGCGCCGCCGGAGGCTACACGGGTCCCTACCTGGATAACATCATTCAAACACGCCCATAAGTTATCGTGACATCGCACTCGCAAGTGACGATTCTCGGAGCCCCCTCCAGACCTACCCGAATTGATAACCTTATGGTCAAATCGTATCGTCTGGCCGTACTCGCAAGTACATGCCGCCGGAGGCCACACGGGTCCCTACCCGGATAACATCATTCACTAAGATACACAACAATAGAGGTATAATATTCACCACAATCGCAAACACATAAGACATAAGTTAATGCATCATACACCTCCAAAAAGGCACAACATTCACATGACAACATCATTCAGGAAAGAAAAGGGTTAACAACGAATAATACCAATATTCCGTGATTCCACAATTCCTCGGATAACTACTCATTTCTAGTATCCGTATTAAGCAAAATACAACCTGAAATGGTTGTTATCATTCTTCATGAAACTCAAGTTTACGTTCGTATTGACCTTCATAGAAATCCCATATTCCTTTGAAAGTAAATTACGGTTCAATGTTCAATCACTATCAAGTCCATGTTAAATTCACGACAAACCACATGCTCAAAGTATAAAGAATATAGACGAGATACTCGCCTCAAGTCCAAAGCACGCGAAGCAACGGGAGAGATCGACCGAAAATCCTCGAACACTTATAATCCCTCGGCAAAAAACAATAAAGATACGATTACGAGGAGAATCAAGACCAAAAATAACGGAAATCCCACCAACTATCGAGGGAAAACTCATTGGGACATTTAATCGAACATTCAATGTTCAATAACTCCCAAGAACACTCGAATCGCCAATCGAGTTAAACAAACTCGAAATATGGATATACAACCCATAGAACACGATTGCTAATACTCGATAACATCAACTGATTCATCAAAATCGGACGAACAGCGAAAATCAAGAAAAAATCCCGAAAGTCAACCCTAGGAGATTTCAAGAATTTACCTCGATCCGAAGAAGAACAAGGATTGGATGATGATTGACACGAACTAAGCTTCCCAAAATGATGCACGACGATAACTCTGATCACCACCCAGGAGTACCGGCCGAGAATCGCGGAAGAAGGAGGATGAAAGGTGGAAAATGACCACAACCCATCGGCCAGGCCTATATATGGCCGAGCATGTTACGGTCGTAACATGCATCACCTTACGGTCGTAACATGCAGCACCTTACGGCCGTAACTCGGTCAACACCCCTTATGGCCGCAATCGGCCTACCCTTACGGCCGTAACCGAACCTCCCTGGCTACTGCCCAAATTGCTCGGGCACATTACGTCCGTTACCATCGGCAAGTTGCGGCCGTAACACATAGACTCTTGCGGCCGTAACTCGGTCTCTCTTACGGCGGTACCAGACCTCTCACTTACGGCCGTAACCGTCAAGGCATTGCGGCCGTAACCGGCCATGCATTGCGGCCGTAACCCGGCCAGGCCTTACGGTCGAAACTCGATCATTCCGACAGTCCGGTTAGACATTCGACAACGTCTCGGTCACACTAACGCACAGGCTATGATTCAAAACAATAATGATCAATTTACAAAACATAACATACCACAAGCACGCATTTAATCAAAGAAACATGCGACACAAGTCTCACTCGACGAACATTACAACAGAACACATCATGCCATACATCATGCCATACATCATAGAAAAACGTATCACACAAAATCATAACGAAACAAAATGACCGGCACCAAACGACAATTAATTCAGGGCAACTGGGAATAAAAATCTCGGGTATTACATTCTACCCCTCTAAAAAGAAGTTTCGTCCCGAAACTTTAAAAAAGAAAGGGTGAAGTCACAAATAACAAAGCACGGACGACAAAATCTCAGCGGTCCCGACGAATCGATCCTGATACCGATGCCGAAGCACGATTCTGGGAAATCATGGAATATTTAAGAATACTGAACCCTGTGGCCCTCGAGTCCACAATTATAACAAGTAATCGGTTGCGAAGGACAATTAGCTTGCACATGACCCACACCATTGCAATTGAAACACCTCCCGGTCCGACTGAGAGTCGGAGAAGATGGATTGGAACTCTTGGTTCCACCAAATGAAGAAAGGGAAGGTTTCTCCGTAGGACTATGTGAAACTCGATGAGAAGAAGTTTTGACTCCCACACTATCCAAAAAATATCAGGCATCCTCTGCCTCTTCGGCTCATGCAAAGGCCCAGTAGATAACGATGCCATCTCGTACGCCATGGCTCGATTCTGATACTCTCTCAAAGTAGCACAAGTGAATCCCGACATGTACTGTCAAATCTCTGGTCTCATCCGCATATCGAAATGACGGATTTTGTCTTCCTCGGTCCTCACCTGCCCTTTCACGTAAGCGAGCTGTCGACTATAATCGATAATAGCCTGCGACACGGGTATATCCTGTGACTCGGCTAGATAAAAATCTTGGATCCTCTGCTCTTGGATCGGCTCCGGACAGAACTCAGCTTCCATCAACTTCTTGAACTCTTCCCAAGTAACAACATGATCCTGAGGATCAACGGCCTCCCACCAATTAGCAGCATCACTATCGAGGAGGAACTGAGAGATAGGAATCTTCCATTCCTCTTGACAACCAACCGCTTTGAAAATCTTCTCCAATTGGAAAAGCAAACCGTCCCAGCCCAAAGTATCACCTACGCCCGCAAAACAGGGAGGACGCATACGAACCACCTCTCTAAGCCACTGAGTCACCCGACGTTCTCAGTCACTGCAGTGTTATGTTGGACCGCTTGGGTCAAATGAGTCATCTGATTTGCCACCTGCTGAAGTATAATAGCAAAACCAATACCAACGCCATGATCGGCAACATGATCCTGATCGCACAACTGATTACCACGGTCCCGACCTCTGGCTCTCGACATACCACACTGAACAACCGTTCGTTAAAACGAGACATAACAACACATAACATCAATCACAAAAGGAGATCCATACAAGACACTGTTGGGATTCAGTGCCTAAAACGAAGGCCCAGCGGAAGCGGTAAAATAAAAATTAATTCGATCCGAATCCCTACGAGGATCGATCGAGCTACGTATATACGAATATATAAACGAAAAACAAGAGTTGCAAGAAACTCACCCTTGAAGTCAGTTGATTAAATGGTATCCTTCTCTTGAGCTATTCCCCAAGCTTTGCTTGATCTCCACGAGTCCAATCCGCTCCAAGCTCTTGAACGATCCAACGCCGAAAGCACCACGTCTCTACTTGCCACGCACCGGAAAAATGACCGGAATGACAACACTCGATTAACCTCTAAGGTTACGGCTAGAATCAAGTGATGAAGCTTTTTATTATTGCACTCTAAGTGTATAATATATATCTCTCAATGTATCTTGAATTTTCTCCAAGAAAACTCAACAACAAGATGAAGACAATTGAGAAAACTATTTTCTCTCTCTATTCAAAGCTCACAGCTGATCTTGAGGTTGGAGAAGTGAGGAATAGTCTCCAATATATTCTTGTTCTAAATCCCACAAAATCAACTATACCTTATTATTATAAGAGATATGATATCTCTTAGGTGATTAGTCTTCACCCACCAAAGGAAGATAAAGACTAAAGGTAAGAGATCAAAAGTGGGGCCGACCTATAGAAGGAATCCGACGAGTTTGGTTCGTTTCGGACTCCGAGAGTCCAAACAGATAAACTCCGATTCTGTTCCGATGTATTTATATCGATTAATTAATCCAATTAATTAATCATATTAAATACATAATAACATAATTATTTTCTCCAAGAAATAATTATATTCATTAATTAAATTAATCACCCGGTAATTTATTTAATTAATCAGGCCGTAAATTAATTTATCCAATAAATCAATTTAGACATCCAATGTCCCAAATTAGATATCCAATATCTAATATTCATAATGAGAGATTAAGCTTGATACATTCCGTCGTCAATCCTATTGCGCGACTCGGTAGGTCCGTCTCAGTCAGCAATGGGAGGAACCAAAGAGAAGTAGGACCACCTAGCTAGCCTGGCGGCCTACACTGTACCCCAACTGAGAACAAATGATGGGATCATTCAAGAACCATTCTGTCGTGAATACCAGTAAACATATAAACACTTCTTTCAAATGTCCCGATCAAGTTATAGGGTCACGATCAGTCAAACCCTATCTGCACTTGACGCTATGCATGCATTAATGCAAATCGAGATCATTGAGCTCTCGTGTATCCAATACAACTAGCTTCAATGCTTTGGCCAAAGACTTATGATATCATCTGCCAATAACTGCATAGGACATATAACCCGCTCACTAACGGGAGAAAGAATTCTATCTTGGTATTCAGTAGGACCTGCTACTTACCCGTTAAGATGCACGTAGAGGTTGACCCCCACCTCCTGGTTTATAGGGTCGAACTACTATAATGAAAATCTTAACGTCACAAGCACATCCCTACTAAATCCTCAAGTCAAAGGTTCACGAATACCTATCACAACCTTACGATTCCGTCATTGACTGTCCCAGAGTGAAATCCGTGTGACGAATCGAGGGTGAGTCGGTTCGAGTATATTAATCCAATTAGCATACCTATAATGTGTGCTCCCACTAACCATTAGTGTTCGACAGGCAATCTCCATGTCAAAGAACACGTCATACAAGTCTTCACATAAACTTAACCCCCAGTCAAGTTTCATCGACTTGCGAACGATTAAGTATTTGAGCTATAAACTTTTCCAATGCCTACCCCCTTATCCAATAAGGAGTGGAATATTTTGCTCTCAAATACACAGATTAGTTTCTATATGTATATTTACGAGTTAGGAATGCCAGTAACTACCAGTAAATAAAGAAACATCCATTGCCTTATATTAATGATTTACATAATTACAAGTATAATGCCCTCACTCAACATCCTCTGAGTGGCATTCGAGGGCATACTCCTAAAAATCTCCCACTTGCACTCAATCCCACACAATATGGTATCGAATACCCATGTTCTCCAGATGACGCTCCAAGCTAGTCTGAGAAAGTGGCTTGGTCAGTGGATCGGCGATGTTGTCGGCCGAGTCTACTCTATGCAGCACAATATATCCCTTGCGAACAAATTCTCTTACGAGATGATACTTTCTCTCAATATGTTTGGCGCTGTTGTGAAACCTCGGCTCCTTGGCCTGTGCTATAGCTCCGTCGTTGTCGCAGTACAGCGGAACAGGCAGCTCAGCACATGGTATCACTTGAAGTTCTCCCAGAAACTTCTTAATCCAGAACCTTTCCTTGGAAGCCTCCGAGGCTGCTTGATACTTAGCCTGACAGGTGGAATCAGTAGTTGCGCTTTGCTTGGCGCTACGCCAAGATACTGCTCCTCCATTAAGAGTAAATATGTAGCCAGAAGTAGACATCGAGTCGTCCTTCAGTCCTTGGAAGTCCGAATTAGTGAATCCCACCACATCCAATTCTCCACCGCCATACATCAGAACCATATCTCTAGTTCTTCTTAAGTACTTCAGAACGTTCTTTACGGAAGTCCAATGTTCCCTACCTGGGCTTGCCTGAAACCTACTCACCACGCTTACAGCCTGCACGATGTCAGGTCTTGTACACAACATAGCATACATAAGGCTACCCACGGCCGAAGCATATGGTATATTACTCGTTTCCTTTCGTTGTTCCTCACTTTGAGGACACATCTTCAAGGAGAGTTTTATTCCATGTCGCATCGGTAGGAACCCTCTTTTAGAATCATCCATCTTAAATCGCTTTAAGATCTTATCTATATAGAGGGCTTGGGAAAGACCTATTGTTCTCTTCGCTTTATCCCGGTAGAGCCGAATACCAAGAATATAGGTAGCTTCTCCCAAGTCTTTCATGGAGAAATTACTCGAAAGCCAAGCTTTTACAGAACTGAGCATTCCCACATCATTTCCTATTAGTAGAATGTCATCTACATATAGTACTAAGAATGCGATCTTGCTCCCACTAACCCTCTTGTATAGACATGGTTCCTCTTCATTTTGCACGAAGTCAAACTCTTTGACCGCCTCGTCAAAACAAAGGTTCCAACTATGCGACGCTTGCTTCAGTCCATAAATGGAACGCTGAAGCTTGCACACTTTCTGAATATCGACTTCGAACACAAAGCCTTTAGGCTGCTCCATATAGATTTCCTCCTCGAGGAATCCATTAAGGAAAGCCGTCTTTACGTCCATTTGCCATATCTCATAATCATAGTAGGCAGCTATAGCAAGCATCATGCGAATAGACTTGATCATGGCTACGAGTGAGAAGGTATCGTGGTAATCGATCCCTTCTTTCTGGATATAACCCTTTGCCACAAGCCTGGCCTTATAGGCGTCAACCTTGCCATCACCATCAGTCTTTCTCTTGTAGATCCACTTGTTCCCAATAGGCACTATGCCCTTGGGGCGGTCTACTAGAGTCCAGACCTGATTGACATGCATCGAGTCTATCTCAGCTTCCATAGCTTCATGCCATTTCACGGAGTCTACATCTACCATCGCTTGGTCATAGGTCGTTGGGTCAGTCTCTTGGCTATCACTTGGAACCTCATGGAGACCCAGCTCCTCCAAGTGCACAAGCCCATACCTCTCAGGTAAATGAGACACCCTACTAGACCTTACGAGGTGGTTGTACTTGTGTTTCAGAAGGTTCGGTTCCAGTTTCTTGCACAGGTATCTCCCGAGGAGTTTCATTGTATTCTTCTAAAGAAATACTTCTACCTGCTCTGCCTTCCTGAATGAACTCATCTTCCAGGAAGTGTGCTTGTAAAGCAACAACAATCTTTCGATCTTCGAGCATGTAGAATAGATATCCCATCATCCTAGATGGGAATCCAATGAAACGTCCCTTCGCGGACCTAGCTTCCAACTTCTCCACCTTAGTCTTCTTGACATAGGCGGGACATCCCAAAATCCTAATATGATTAAGACTTGGTTTCCTGCCCTCCCATATCTCATGTGGAGTTTTAGGAACGGATTTGGAAGGACATCTGTTCAAGATGTAGGCGGCAGTCAGGAGTGCATACCCCCACAAGTAAATAGGTAAGTCAGTATAGCCCAGCATGGAACGGACCATGTTCAACAAGGTCCGGTTCCTTCTTTCTGACACACCATTTAACTGAGGAGTACCTGGAGGTGTTAGTTGTGAAACTATTCCATGTTCCTTAAGGAACTCGTCAAACTCCGTACTCATATAATTGCCACCTCGGTCCGACCGAAGTGCTTTGATATGATTACCAGTTTGTTTGTCGACTAGGGCCTTGAATTCCTGGAATTTCTCAAAGGCCTCGGATTTATGTTTCATTAAGTATACATAACCATACCTAGTATGATCATTCGTAAACGTAATGAAATATTGATATCCGTCACATGCTGCTTCCAAAGCACCACATACGTCGGTATGGATTAATCCCAGTTTATCAGCAGCTCTTTCAAAAGTCCCTGTGAAGGGGGACTTAGTCATTTTGCCTTTAAGGCAAGATTCACAAGTAGTAAAAGGGATCCGATCCCAATGGACCCATAAGTCCATCCTTTTCCATCTTGTAAACCTTGGTCTGACCAACATGACCAAGTCTAAGATGCCATTTCAAAACTTGACTGGTTTCATCCCTACCACGTTTTCTAGTCATAGTATTCACAACTACTTTGTTGCTGAGATTTAGATGATACAATCCATTTAACAATGTAGCAGTACCCACTAGTTTATTTCTGAAATAAATTTTGCACGAACCATCACCAATGAAAAATGAAAAGCCTTTCGGTCCATGACCGGAATGGATATAATGTTTTTGTGCCCCTTGGGCAAAACAAGTACATCTTCTAAAGTCAAAACAAAGCCGGATTCTAAACCCAAAACAAGTGATCCTATGTCGGTCGCCTCGACACTATGCCTGCTTCCGACTGTGACCATAACTTCTCCAGCTCCAAGCTTCCTACTTTGTTCCAAATCCTGATTCGCGGTACAAATATGAGAACTAGCACCAGAATCCAGTATCCAGGAAGTAGAAAATACAGTAGCAGAACAATTTGTTTCCAAAACTAAAAGTTTTGTACCTGAAGTGCCATGAAGAATTGTACAGTCTCTAGCCCAGTGGCCCAGCTCACCGCACTTGAGACAAGTATATTTCTTCTTCTTGCCTTTTGGAACCATCGGGGCCTTGCCCTTGCCCTTGAAGTCCTTAACATGTGGTCCAGTCTGCTTCTTGGTCTTTTTCTTCTTGTTCTTAGACCTCCGCGGTCCAGAAGAAATCACGAGAGCAGACTCCTTCATTCGCGGAGTCTTCATCTGAGACTGAGCGGTCACAAGTTTGTTCATTAGCCCATCTAAATTACATGCAATCTCATTGCAGTTGAAGTTCATAACAAATTGTGAGAAGGAATCAGGGAGAGACTGTAGGATGAGGTCGGTTTGGAGAGAAGTATCCATTTTAAAATCAAGAGCCTCCAATCTCTCGATCATGGATATCATTTTGAGGACGTGTTCCCCAACCTTCTCACCTTCCTTCATCCATGCACCGAGCTTGCTTGGATATCTCATATCTAGCGATTCTGGTGCTCACCATAAAGTTCGGTTAAGTGAGATAGAATCTGCCTAGCAGAAGTCATTTTCTCATGAGCTCTCTGAAGCTCATTAGACATGGAAGCCATCATATAAGCACGGACTTTCACATCATCCTTAACCCACTTTTCGTGGTTTTCAATCTCTTCCTGATTGGCTCGGGTCCGCACAGGAGGCGCTGGAATGTCCGTCTCCAAGACGTATCCCAATGCCTCTATACTGAGGACAATCATCAGATTGCGGAGCCAATCCACAAAGTTAGGTCCCATTAAGGTGTTCTTTTCGAGTAGAATTGCGAGTGGATTCATTGTCATATTGAGATTTGAGTCTGCATTAAGTACGATAGATTAATTAGTGACTCATTCAATTATGTTCTGAGTATAGAATTAAGGTCTTTTCTATTCTTGTTACCCAGCTCCCACTATTTTTATCGGAACAACACACTCCCATGTGAAATCCGGAAGTATTGTCGCACTACTTCATAGTGGTGATCGAGTTCTTTATAAATCTTAATAGAGGGCAACCGAACAGGTTTCTAGTCTATTAATTTTCATAAAGTGGTGTCCAACACCAACCCATCTAATAGATGATTCGATCTTCTTTTTCCCCTTGTTCACTCCCCTCAACCTATACGGTTTCTATGGGTTGTGAACAACCATTGACGCAAATCAGTTTCACAATTGAATATTATCCGGCAACCTATCAGGTTTCTAGGGATAAAATTTGCTCCAACCGAAGGCATCCAATGCGCTTCCGGTAATTTATTCGTCCTCCCCGAACGACTACCCCGATAACTCGGAAGCATAGTACATCCGGTTTGGATTTCAATTTCCCGAAAACTCGATGGAGGGAAGGAAAACCTTGAAACCTTATAAACTTAATAATTTGTAGTGGGAGAATTTTCGCGATTAATGTTACACTTTGCACATTAATCATTTTAGCGCATTTGTGGTATTCATACAATATGAAAAAACCATTCACAACATAGTTGCTACCAACATGTGGTTCATGGACCGTTCCTAGAAAACAAAAACTCCGTAATCTAATTACAAGTTTTCGTCTTAAATATTCGTCTTCTTGAAACGGATCTTCCTCCGGTCTTCGTCATTACATATAAATTTTACATTGAAAATTGCATCCTAGATACAAATATTTATAGTAAAATAAATAGGCTCAAAACGGCCTTTACAACCCAATCGAATAAAACAAACGATTCAAAACTAAGTCCACGAACCACATCCCCATTCAAAAGCATTCATCTAATAGATACTAAAAAAATGGAAAGCGTAGAGATACATTGATCCAATCAACAATACGAACCGATCCAATTGATTCACACAACCGGTAATATGAAAACGTTCAAAATAATTCGGTCGATCACAAGTATTCCAATAAATCAATTTTCCCTTATAAAATGAAATACCATAAATCATTTTAATCATATTAAATCCAATTTAACATGCGGGAGATTAATTTTCAAGAATACACGAAAAATCGAGTCGGGGCGAAAATGGTCTGCAATGGCCGAGTCACTGCCGGCCAGACACGGTCAGGTCGTGCCGGCGGTGTCCTAGACATTCCTGCCAGACACGGCCGTGTCGCCTGACACGGTCGAGTCACCTCCGGAAGCATGCCGGCCAGACACGGCCCGTGTCGCGTGACACGGTCGGGTCTGCCTGGCAGTGGCCTGGCCAGACTGCCGGACACGACCGAGTCACCTAGGACACCGTCGAGTCACTCTCGGCCAGAATTCACCTATTGACCAAAAAGTCGTCCGACGACGATTCGGGGCTAGATTTTCGACCGGATATCCATATCAATATTTTCCGACTTTCATATCTCAAATATAAATCATATTTCCCAGAAATTTAAGATTTATATTTAGACATAAACTTACAAAAAATACAATTATTACGAACGAAAAACATATATCACGATTATGACTAAAATGATTCCAAATCATTCACCATCTAATCGAGCATTCCAAATGCTAATATCGTATATACGATCGCAAGACCTATGCTCCGATACCACTGTTGGGATTCGGTGCCTAAACCTAAGGCCCAGCGGAAGCGGTAAAACGAAAATTAATTCGATCCGAATCCCTACGAGGATCGATCGAGCTACGTATATACGAATATATAAACGAAAAAACAAGAGTTGCAAGAAACTCACCCTTGAAGTCCGTTGATTAAATGGTATCCTTCTCTTGAGCTATCCCTCAAGCTTTGCTTGATCTCTACGAGTCCAATCCGCTCCAAGCTCTTGAACGATCCAACGCCGAAAGCACCGCGTCTTTATTTGCCTCGTGCCGGAAAAACGACCGGAATGACAACACTCGATTAACCTCTAAGGATACGGCTAGAATCAAGTGATGAAGCTTTTTATTATTGCACTCTAAGTGTATAATATATATCTCTCAATGTATCTTGAATTTTCTCCAAGAAAACTCAAGAACAAGATGAAGAACAAGATGAAGACAATTGAGAAAACTATTTTCTCTCTCTCTCTATTCAAAGCTCACGACTGATCTTGAGGTTGGAGAAGTGAGGAATAGTCTCCAATATATTCTTGTTCCAAATCCCACAAAATCAACTATACCTTATTATTATTATAAGAGATATGATATCTCTTAGGTGATTAGTCTTCACCCACCAAAGGAAGACAAAGACTAAAGGTAAGAGATCAAAAGTGGGGCCAGTCTCTAGAAGGAATCTGACGAGTTTGGTTTGTTTCGGACTCCGAGAGTCCAAACAGATAAACTCCGATTCCGTTCCGATGTATTTATATCGATTAATTAATCCAATTAATTAATCATATTAAATACATAATAACATAATTATTTTCTCCAAGAAACAATTATATTCATTAATTAAATTAATCACCCGGTAATTTATTTAATTAATTAGGCCGTAAATTAATTTATCCAATAAATCAATTTAGATATCCAATGTCCCAAATTAGATATCCAATATCTAATATTCATAATGAGAGATTAAGCTTGATACATTCCGTCGTCAATCCTATTGCGCGACTCGGTAGGTCCGTCTCAGTCAGCAATGGGAGGAATCAAAGAGTAGTAGCACCACCTAGCCAGCCTGGCGGCCTACACTGTACCCCAACTGAGAACGAATGATTGGATCATTCAAGAACCATTCTGTCGTGAATACCAGTAAATGTATAAACCCTTCTTTCAAATGTCCCGATCAAGTTATAGGGTCACGGTCAGTCAAACCCTATCTGTAATTGACGCTATGCATGCGTTAATGCAAATCGAGATCATTGAGATCTCGTATATCCAATACAACTAGCTCCAATGCTTTGGCCAAATACTTATGATCTCATATGCCAATAACCGCATAGGACATATAACCCGCTCACTAACGGGAGAAAGAATTCTATCTTGGTATTCAGTAGGACCTACTACTTGCCCGTTAAGATGCACGTCGAGGTTAACCCCCACCTCCCGGTTTATAGGGTCGAACTACTCTAATGAAAATCTTAACGTCACAAGCACATCCCTACTAAATCCTCAAGTCGAAGGTTCACGAATACCTATCACAACCTTTCGATTCTGCCATTGACTGTCCCAGAGTGAAATCCGTGTGACGAATCGAGGGTGAGTCAGTTCGAGTATACTAATCCAATTAGCATACCTATAACGTGTGCTCCCACTAACCATTAGTGTTCGACAGGCACTCTCCATATCAAAGAACACGTCATACAAGTCTTCACATAAACTTAACGCCCAGTCAAGTTTCATCGACTTGCGAACGATTAAGTATTTGAGCTATAAACTTTTCCAGTGCCTACCCCCTTATCCAATAAGGAGTGGAACGTTTTGCTCTCAAATACACGGACTAGTTTCTATATGTATATTTACGAGTTAGGAGTGCCAGTAACTACCAGTAAATAAAGAAACATCCATTGCCTTATATTAATGATTTACATAATTACAAGTATAATGCCCTCACTCAACATCCTCTGAGTAGCATTCGAGGGCATACTCCTAACAGACACAACGCGAAGCACAGAAATATTCTTGCTAACAAGAGTTACCATAAAGCGTTCACACCACAAACTCATATCTGATAGTTCTCATAGACTCGGAAATGAATATCTCCGACAACAACATTTATCAAGTCATCACACATTAGAACCAAGCAAATGGGTAAACCAATCAAAACATTCAACACATGCCCAAGGTATTAAGCGCAACTATCACTGTATATATGACAATATCAATGAGGTTTCGAACGATTCTCAACTGCTACCCCATTTTCGAATCAAGACTGAACTCTCATAAAATAGTCGCAAATTCCCATACTTAAATTGACAAAACTCATAGATTTTCCAATAACCAAGAACATCACAATTTAGTTGAACTCTTGAAGATCTCAAGTCAAAATTTTGAGTTAAAGAACTGAATTTTTCGAAAGTTTATCAAAGTTCAAACCTTTTTTTAACAAGAGTCACGAAAAAATAGTTTAATGACCACAAATTCGAGCATCATCAACACGAGTAATGATATTAGCCAGCACACACATCTTTCGAACATAATTGCCGAATGAACATATTTAAAAAAAATAGAATTTCATTCTGAAACGATAACAAAAAAAATGTTTGTAAATATCAATTCATCGCGAAACGAATCAAGGATTTCTTATTTTGAAAATTTTGAAAAAGTGTGAAAAATATTTTTAGAAGACTTTTCGTTCCTCATAAAGCATAAAGAACTCAGTCCTCAAAAAAAAGAAAAAAATTTAGATCATCAACATCCTGTTCTGTTTTGAAGCGAAACTTTCGAATCTTAGCAAAAAATTTCCAAAAATCCCTTCGATCAAAACCAAAATGACGGTAACGTTTTACAGTATCCGAAATACTTTAAAACGCCTCTTCCAGATACCGTCTGAAGGTGTCATTTGAAAATACATGACTAACTCATCAAAGTTCAACCGATTTCAAAATCCATACAAAACCGTTGTTTAACCGCACCATCGAAGTATTTTCAAAAATTGGTTCTTTTACAAACATACTCAAGCTCATAATTACAATTAAGAAAACCGTTTTCAAAACTACACGCAACGGACATTATTACAACTATCCAAAAGTAATCGAACCTGAAACTACAAACCAAATATAATTCGTGAATACCAAGTTCAAACATACGTCAAAACTATTCATCTGAGTTCCTCACGAACTTTACCGTCGATACATTCTCTGGAACACATCCAGGTTCACAGTTTTCACATCGTATTGCACCATTCGGTGTCCAACCATCAATACATTCGACAAATACACAAACAGTGTGCCACGAATATCAAACACGAATTCTATTACACAACACTATACAAACAAAATTACGCCCCACAATCATCGCACATAAAATCATGAAGTACCAATACCTCGTGTAAAATAGGAGACTTACATCCACAGGCCGCACGGAGATGATGGTCGCACCACGATACTAATAACAACTAATCACAATCTATCACAACGGATCACGATGATCACACTTGTTCATAATTGCTCACCCGGGTGACACGACAAGACACGACTCGACAAGACCCAACTGCCTAGGTTTTCGCAAACCTAAGCTTCTATACCATTTATGTAACACCCCCGATCCACTCAGGGATATTACACGCCGTAGACCCCGTTCCGCAAGGATCTACCAGGCAGGAGACTACAAAACAAAACCCACACGCGGTCAACTCGACCAAAACATAAAACCGTAGACCGATTAGGTCTCTCAAAACACAACGTAGGAGTACAAATGATAAACCAAAATACAACTCGATCACATATTACACAACATGTCCATCTTGTTAAGGATGACAAAGAAGCTAGAAATAAACACTCAGACCGACAGATCACTGACGGAGAACCGACTACAACTGTGACTAGTATCGCTGCTTTACATCATCCTCCAAACCGATCCTGTGGTTGCTCTCTCCAATCAGGACACCTGAAAAGAATATAAATAGTCCCCAACGAGGGGTTAGCGATTGAAATCGCTAGCAAGTAACCGAGCTATAAAGTTATACATCAAAAATACAACCGTTATGAAAATAACCTTTCGACAAGGTAGCAACACGATTCCCGAGTCTAAATTCTTTTTGAAAACAGTTTCCATTAGGAAGGGTCATAAGAATAACTTCAAAACACATTTAAAAGGATAGTTGAAGACGTCTGGGGTCTCAGTTTAAAATCATGAAAAGATTTATAATTCTTCTTTTTCAAATGGTTTTCGTTCAAAATCGTATAAATGATTCAATTCTCAATCAAGCCTCAAAGACACAACCATATTCACCAATATAACCGGGATCCAAGATTCAAGCATTCACAATTCAGAGATATCAAATCAAACACTCAAATTGCCTCTGTGGCCTCGATGGGACCTGTTGTGTCGAGAATTATACTCTCCGACCGGCGATCGCCTCGGAGATCGGGCGACCTAGTGTAACACCCCCAAATCCCATTGGGTCATTACAGTGCCGTGGAACCCACACCAGGAGATCCACCAGGCGAACATGACTACAATACAACAAACTGACCAAAAGGGGAATCACAATTCCTACACTGACATCCGACATAATATTCCGATATGGAATTTCAATGACAACAGTGGCCTACATGGCCAAAATAAGATACAACAACATCCACGAGCCTTGCTCGGATAATACAAAATGACAAAGACTGAACAAAACTGGAGTATTCCAACTGTCTGACTGACATGAACACCAAAACATCTCGGACTAGTATCACTCGAATGCCTCGTCGCCACGTCATGCCCCTGTGTCTCAACTCTCTCCTCGCAAACACCTAAAACATGAAAACATATTCCGCCCCCACGGGGTCAGTCATCCAGATAATGATTATCAAATACATGTACAACATGATATGCATCCAAATGGCAGAATGAATAGTATAGTAATGGTAATACAAGATGCTCACAAACCAAAGTAAGAATCGAGCATTCGTGGAATACTATGCCCACGGCATACGATCAATACCTGCTCAACAGGTTAGAACACAAGTGCCCAACGGCGAATCATCAATACAGAACACAACAATACATCACCCGAAGGTAAACCAAGCCAAACACTGAAATAGATACGAATCACAATGCCCGAAGGCTCAAACAGGAATACCGATACATCATAATGGCCTGACAGCCGAACAGCCTGAAGCTGTTTATCATCATAATACCCTGAATGTCACTCAGCCGAAGCTGTCAATCACCACAATGGCTCGAAGCCAAAATAGCCTGAAGCTGTATCAATGAGGGCCGAAGCCACGGCACGACGTCGTATCACAATGAGGGCCGAAGCCACGGCACGAAGCCGTATCACAATGAGGGCCGAAGCCACGGCACGAATCCGTATCACAATGAGGGCCGAAGCCACGGCACGAAGCCGTATCACAATGAGGTCATCCAATGACCGTGACCTGCTGAGTTGCAGGTGCTGGGAAACCAACCGCGAGGGTTCAAGCCCCAGACTTACCCATAATGAGATCATTAACATGACCGTGACCTACTGAACTGTAGGTGTTGGGAAACCAACCGCGAAGGTTCAAGCCCCAAGCATACCCATCGAGCACTAGCCGAGACTAGCCTCCAAAACATAATTAATCACAACAGTAACGATCCCAAGATTACCAAATTCACAAGAATAATAGCGTGCTGCCTTGAGTCGGCCAACCCGACAACAACTCATGGATGGACACCGTCCACGGCGGTCCCAATTCAAATACCTCGACTGCCTTGGAATGGCCAATCGATCACAACAACTCAACGGATGGAAACTATCCTTGACAGTCCCAATTCAATACATCGATTACCTTAGAATGGTCAATCGATAACGATGGCACAACAGATGAGAATTATCTTCGATATTAAATACGTTGATTGCCTTAGAACGGTCAACCGATAACCAATGATACAACGGATGGGAATTATCTTCGATAATCCCAATTAAGTACCTCGATTACCTTAGAACGGTCAATCGATAAACAATGCTACAACGGATGGGAATTATCTTCGATAATCCCAATTAAATACGTCGATTGCCTTAGAACGGTCAATCGATAACCAATGATACAACGGATGGGAATTATCTTCGATAATCCCAATTAAATACCTCGATTACCTTAGAACGGTCAATCGATAAACAAATGATACAGTAGAATAGATATCCCGGCATCTTAAACCGACCACCGAAACAGACATGATAAACGAATATATCAAACGCCTTCAATCGGCCAATGCAACATCATAGTAATAGTTCCAATTCGATAATAACGATTTAACGATGCCTCGTAATGACATTAACGTCAATAAAAATAATCAATACATCGATACCGCGAACCGGTTATCGACAACAAGAATCTCAATGCCTTAAACCGGCCGTTAACGAATAACAATCACAACTGGCATAATCACCGAAGGGTATTGTATCAAACAATCCCCAAATATCAAGAAATCACGAAGAGACTATGTCTCGAAATGATACAACACATTCATACACATACATGATAACACTAATCTCATTGACCAGTACAAGTATAAAACTTGCCTCAAACTGAAGGCGAGAAAGTCCTTCCACGATCAACGTCCTGGCACGAAACGACGAACGGCGCCTCCTGACGATCACAAACACTCGAACAACCTTGAATGAAAACGATTCATTCAAAAATACAAAATCAATAGAAAACAACGACAAGGACAAAGTCTGAGTCAAACACGAATCGATCACATCGCACAAACGAATATCATAGTTCTCCACTATGAATTCTAACATCCTCCAAAACCTCGATGATCAATTAACATGATCATTACGTTCTTAACACTTGTGAAATCCATTCAACAAGATTCACTTAAGAACAATCATCAAAACAAACATCTCAAAATGATAATATCACCAATATCATCAAATTGATCCTCCTACAATGATAATATTATCAATATTATCATTATCACCCGAAGAACGTCATCAACTCAATAATCATGATGTCTGAAACAGAAATCCTTCATCAATACATCATGAATTCGGATTAAACAACAAGATTCACTCAACCATTTCCAAATTATGATAATCACCTCCTAAATCATCATAAATCTTTACTAAATGGTTAAAATCTTTCAAGAACACCACCACCAACAATAATCATCTCAAGGCTATGTTAATCATATAACAATCTTAACATAATCCTTCCTAGACATGATTAAAAACCTCCAAACAATCTAAAACATCAAGAACATAATCCAACTCAATTGATACTATCATGTTCTTCATCAAAAGTTTATCAAAACCATGAAGAATCATGATATACTCCATTAATCAAACAATACCCGAAGAAAACAACAACAAAAACATAAAAATCACTTGAAGAACAAGATATTGAGGGAACTTACCAAAGAAGAACAAGAACAAGCCTCCAAACACCAAAGGAGCACCAACAAGCTTCCAACTTCAAGCTTCAATCCAAGCTAGGATCATCAAGATCGAGTTGGAAGGTGCTAAACATCAATAACAAGTCCAAACGGACAATTCTAGGGAGAGAAATTGTGTTTTGGTTCGTGAGGAAATGAAATACGAAGTCAACATAAATAGACTGACAAACTCATTACGTACGTTATAAACTACGGTTAATATACGTAAGAGACATTACGTGCGCTATGCCATGACATTAACGTACGTAATGAAAAACCAGAACTAACTGGACTAAAATACGAAGGTCTTAACGTACATAAACAAGAACTTATTACGTACGTTAACAAGACCTGCATTACGTACGTAGAGCTCACCTCTTAACGTACGTAAGGGTCCGTTGACTGCAATAGTGAGATCCGATCGGAAGATGCTCGGGACCCACCAGCCGAAAGTGACTACGAGGAAGGTTCCTGCCACCTACCAAGCATTACGTACGTAACCTTACAGGCATAACGTACGTAATACTCAGTCTATAACGTACGTAAGTCTACGCATGTAGCGTACGTTAAGGCTAGTGTACTTAGCCAAAAATCCAGACTCTCCAACCAACATTCAAACGACGAAACCAACCCGACGACAAGTATAATATTTCGATCCCGAAATATTCCAATACAATATACATTGTATCAGTCCAAAACAACAACACTTGTACAATTCCAAATGAATACGTACAACTCAACAGTAACACGAAAAAAAAAAAATTATCCCCCGATATTACACCTAGCCATTGCCGAGTAGCCAAGGCAGAACTGCCGACCAGCGACCAGGCGGCCTAGCCTTACCCCGGCAGTCAAGTTAAATCGGCCAACCGAAGGTCCCAGGACAAGTCCCGGTGCCGAGCGATCGACATCAAAGACGATCGTCTCTCGATACTTGGCGATCGACTCCTGGCGACCGACTAGCGGACGATCATCTCTCGGAACCTGGCGACCGACACTTGGTGATCGACTGATGCCGACCCTCAGTGACCAACTAGAGACGACCGCCTCATGCCGCTCAAAGCCGATGGTCATACAGTCAGCAAAGGCCGAGCCTTAGGACTGAGCCCACGTGCAGAGCCGAGACAAGATCCGCATATCACGGATCGTTGACCACAACCTGTCAGCATCTTCCCACCAGCCGACAGACCCGCCGAAAGGTGTCAGTAGGACCGCATGTGACAGTGACTCCGGACGCGTGCTGGCTCCTCATTGGACCACACAGTTGGCTGCCAGCAGCTGCCTTGGACTTCAGGCCGACAGCCCGTGTGACTTAAGGACAATCGCCCCATTATTATATTGGCCGGCAGACGATCGCCCCATTATTATATTGGCCGGAAGGCGATCGCCCGCCAGAAATCAAGGCTCCTCTGCCCCTATATATAGAAGGCAGCCTGCACTTGTCCAAATACGGAGATTCTGACTCTCTGAACTCTCTGATTCACGCAATACGGAAGCAACACACAGTACTTGGCTTTCTCCTACTCTTGGCAACAGCTATCTTTTGGTTCTTTCTTCTCTCGGCCTCTCTCATTCAGCAGACGATCGGCAGGGACGAAGAACACCGAGCTTCGCTCAAGAGCTGGATTAACAGAGTCTTTTTACACTCATTGTATTTAGATTCTCACATTAATACTTGTATCCACGAATATTTGTATTAATAACATCTCGCGAGAGCACTCAAGCCCGGGCCTAACAAACCCAGCAAATCTTGTGTTATTCTTATTCTCTCGGAAGTGCTCCCGCAATTTTGTTTGTTGTCCGTCCATTCCAGCAGTATTTAATCTTCGGATAAATATTTTGGGCAACAACAATTGGCGCTAGAGGAAGGGCATATAACCCTCAAATTTTTATTCCTACCGTCTCGAAGAACACTCACTGTTCTCGGGGCATATACTTGAAGTGACACTCACTGCGCTTCAAAGAAATCCTTCAGAAATCATGTCTTCCGCCTCCGCGTCGAAGAAAGCCGCTGGACAGCCCGCCAGACGCCTCTTTCCGTCTCAGTCCGAGCCACAGCCGATGGCGGAGGGTAGCCGCTGAGGTCCAAGACGCTCGATCCCGCCCCTGACGGGCGGCCCAAGCCTCTCGCTCGATCAGCTCCGAACCAAGGAACAGATCGACGAGGCCATGGCCGTCCTACAGGAGCGACGGAGTATTCTCGACGCGCCTCCCGCTATCACCCCCTCGGCCATCCGCCGGAAGTCCAAGCGGAAGCTCAAGGCGTTACTGGCCGAGCGATCGCCAGGAGACTCTCATCCGCAAGGAGAGGCACTCGCCAGCCGGGGCACCTCTATTTTCGATCGCCTGGGCAGTGACCCGTCCTGGCGACCGGGGCAATCCGGCCCCAGCTACGAGACGATGGAGTTTGAGTCCGTCACCAGGAGCTCACTGCCGACTCCCGAGTAGCCCGGCCCGTCGGCTCCCCTCGCCAAATAGCCGAAGTCGGCAGCAGCGGAGTCCGGAGATCGGTACACGATCGCCTCGGCTCCCGCTCCCAAAGCGGATCCGCAAGCGACCGAGCCACGGCGATGGCCGCGATGCAACGTCAACTCGACGACATGAAGGCGCTCTTGGAATCCGGGGCAGGCGCCAAGAAGACGATCGCCGAGCCGAGCGAGCCGCTCGCGGTCAACATCGAGCTCGCCCCCGTGCAGCACAAGATCGCTCCCCCGCAAACACCTTTGTACGAGGGGAGATCGGACCCCGAAGTGCACCTGAGAAAGTTCAACATCTACATGACCGGGTGTGGGGCATCTGACGCGACCAGGTGCCGAATGTTCCCTATGACGCTGGACGACCTCGCCTACAGGTGGTACACCTCATTGCCACCTCGGTCCATTGACTCCTTTAACGAACTGGCGAACGTCTTCACAGCGTACTTCGCCACCAGGGTCGCCCGGCCAGAAGGCCCCCTTCGCATGATGCAAATCAACCAGGGAGAAGAAGAGTCCGACTCGGACTACATCGATCGAGTAGATGTGATCATCCTCAACGGCGATCCCGTAAGCGATGAGATCGCCCTCTACGCGGTCCTAGGAGGATTTCATGGTCTTTCGCCTATGTTCAGGCATCTCACGAAGGACCAGCCCGTGACTTACGCGATCTTCCGAGCTAAGGCCGCAGACTTCCTGGCCAGGCAAAGGATTCTTCTCAACCTTTGAACAGCGCGATCGGCGCCCGAACGCCGATCTCCCGCCCGATCGCCGATATCAACTTATGAATAATGCGATCGGCAGCCGAGCGCCGATCACCAATCTTCCAGCTTGATCGCCGATCATCAAGCTACATCACCAAACCGGAGGACACGATCGCCATCGACAGTCCAGCATCTAACATGACGGGCTAAGGCATGAGATCGCCTCCACCGCACATCATAAAGACATGGTCCTGGTAGTCGATGGAACCAGATGCTTCGGCCATGCAAGGTCCCTTTGGGCCAAGATCGCCCGCCCTTCGTTTAAATACGAGGCCGGCGTAGTCTGAGGGCCCTCCAAAATTAATCAGTGGACACGATCGCCCGCCCTCAAAGGATCATTATCTAACATGGTGAACCCGGACAATGCGACGTGCCACAACCCCCATCTCAACGCACACCGTCGAGGTTCACCATCTTTATGGTGGGCCGAGGTGGAAGCAGAGCTAAACAAGCCGCGGGCGTGGAGTTGAATCATCCGACGCTGCCCCGCGCAAGGACTCCTCTAGACCAAGACCGCACGCCCTTCGTTTAAATATGAGGCGAGGCGCAGCCTAATAGAGGACCCTCACAATAAAATGAGTCACGAGACACTCAATGTCTTCGCGCACAATACATGGTCATGGAGTCGGTCCATCGAACTCCGCGACTGTGCACGATTCCTCAAACGACGAAACCATCAAGTTTCTGAGGGGGATCGGCCAATGTTGTTTTTTGGAGGTACAAGACCGAAAGATAGCTAGCCAATCGACCAGATAGCCCAAGTCTGAATCCAAAGTCAGCTCAACGGTTCGCCCGTCCTCATCTTATACGATCGCCAGCAAGAACCACCTCGCTCCATGTCTTCAACATCGGAGCAAGATGGGGGGCAATTGTTGTGTCGAGAATTATACTCTCCGACCGGCGATCGCCTCAGAGATCGGGCGACCTAGCCATTGCCGAGCAGCCAAGGCAGAACTGCCGACCAGCGACCAGGCGGCCTAGCCTAACCCCGACAGTCAAGTTAAATCGGCCAACCGAAGGTCCCAGGACAAGTCCCGGTGCCGAGCGATCGACATCAAAGATGATCGTCTCTCGGTACTTAGCGATCGACTCCTGGCGACCGACTAGCGGACGATCATCGCTCGGCACCTGGCGACCGACCCTTGGTGACCGACCGATGCCGACCCTCAGTGACCAGCTAGAGACGACCGCCTCATGCCGCTCAAAGTCGATGGTCATCCAGTCGGAAAAGGCCGAGCCTCCGGACTGAACCCACGTGCAGAGCCGAGACAAGATCCGCATATCACGGATCGTTGACCACAACCTGTCAGCATCTTCCCACCAGCCGACAGGCCCGCCGAAAGGTGTCAGTAGGACCGCATGTGACAGTGACTCCGGACGCGTGCTGGCTCCTCATTGGACCGCACAGTTGGCTGCCAGCAGCTGCCTTGGACTTTAGGCCGACAACCCGTGTGACTTAAGGACGATCGCCCCATTATTATATTGGCCGGCAGACGATCGCCCCATTATTATATTGGCCGGAAGGCGATCGCCCGCCAGAAATCAAGGCTCCTCTGCCCCTATATATAGAAGGCAGCCTGCACTTGTCCAAATACGGATATTCTGACTCTCTGAACTCTCTGATTCACGCAATACAGAAGCAACACACAACACTTGGCTTTCTTCTACTCTTGGCAACAGCTATCTTTTGGTTCTTTCTTCTCTCGGCCTCTCTCATTCAGCAGACGATCGGCAGGGACGAAGAACACCAAGCTTCGCTAAAGAGCTGGATTAACAGAGTCTTTTTACACTCATTGTATTTAGATTCTCACATTAATACTTGTATCCACGAATATTTGTATTAATAACATCTCGCGAGAGCATTCAAGCCCGGGCCTAACAAACCCGGCAAATCTTGTGTTATTCTTATTCTCTCGGAAGTGCTCCCGCAATTTTGTTTGTTGTCCGTCCATTCCAGCTGTATTTAATCTTCGGATAAATATTTTGGGCAACAACAGGACCCATCCGGATTAGCTATCGTAAACAAACTCAAACACAGCCATAAGTTATCTTGACATCGCACTCGCAAGTGACGATTCTCGGAGCCTCCTCCAGACCTACCCTATTAGATAACCCTATGGTCATATCGTATCGTCTGGCCGTACTCGCAAATACGCGCCACCGGAGGCCACACGGGTCCCTACTCAGATAACATCATTCAAACACGCCCATAAGTTATCGTGACATCGCACTCGCAAGTGATGATTCTCGGAGCCTCCTCCAGACCTACCCGAATTGATAACCTTATGGTCAAATCATATTGTCTGACCGTACTCGCAAGTACGCGCCGCCGGAGGCCACACGGTCCCTACCCGGATAACATCATTCACTAAGATACACAACAACATAGGTACAATATTCTCCACAATCGCAAACACGTAAGATATAAGTTAACGCATCATACACCTCCACAAAGGCACAACATTCACATGACAACATCATTCAGGAAAGAAAAGGGTTAACAACGAATAATACCAATATTCCGTGATTCCACAATTCCTCGGATAACTACTCATTTCTAGTATCCGTATTAAGCAAAGTACAACCTGAAATGGTTGTTATCATTCTTCATGAAACTCAAGTTTATGTTCGTATTGACCTTCATAGACATCACATATTCCTTTGAAAGTAAATTACGGTTCAATGTTCAATCACTATCAAGTCCACGTTAAATTCACGACAAATCACATTCTCAAAGTATAAAGAATATAGACGAGATACTCGCCTCAAGTCCAAAGCACGCGAAGCAACGGAAGAGATCGATCGGAAACCCTCGAACACCTATAATCCCCTGGATAAAAACAACGAAGATACGATTACAATGAGATTCAAGACCAAAACCAACGGAAATCCCGCCAACTATCGAGGGGAAACTCATTGGGACATTTAATCGAACATTCAATGTTCAATAACTCCCAAGAACACTCGAATCGCCAATCGAGTTAAACAAACTCGAAATATGGATATACAACCCATAGAACACGATTGCTAATACTCGATAACATCAACCGATTCATCAAAATCGAACGAGCAGCGGAAATCAAGAAGGAAATCCCAAAAGTCAACCCTAGGAGATTTCAAGAATTTACCTCGATCCGAAAAAGAACAAGGATAAGATTATGACTGAAACGAACTAAGATTCCCAAAATTATGCACGACGATACCTACGATCACCACCTAGGAGTACCAGCGGAGAATCGCGGAAGAAAGAGGATGAAAGGTGGAAAATGACCACAACCCGTCGGCTAGGCCTATATATGGCCGACCATGTCACAGCCATAACATGCAGCACCTTACGGCGCAACTCGGTCAACACCCCCTTACGGCCGTAATCGGCCTACCCTTACGGCCGTAACCGATCCTCCCGGGCTACTGCCTAAATTGCTCGGGCACATTACGGCTGTTACCATTGGCAAGTTGCGGCCGTAACACATAGACTCTTGGCCGTAACTCGGTCTCCCTTACGGCCGTACCAGGACTCTCACTTACGGCCGTGCTCGGCCTCACTCTTATGGCCGTAACCAGCAAGGCATTGTGGCCGTAACCGGCCATGCATTGCGGCCGTAACCCGGCCAGGCCTTACGATCGAAACTCGGTCATTCTGACAGTCCGGTTAGATGTTCGACAATGTCTCGGTCACACTAATGCACCAGCTATGATTCAAAACAATAATGAGCAATTTACGAAACATAACATACCACAAGCACGCATTTAATCAAAGAAACGCATGCGACACAAGTCTCACTCGACGAACATTACAACAGAACACATCATAACGTACATCATAAAAGAATGCATCCCACATAATCATAACGAAACAAAATAACCGGCACCAAACGACAATTAATTCAAGGCAACTGGAAATAAAAATCTCGGGTATTACAATGATGACAAGGTTAAATAATTCGACAATCACCAAAACACTCGAAGGTCGTCCCTTCGTCTAACCACTTGCAAGCCTCGAACCTTTACACAATAATGAAATACGAAGAGTTCAACATGCGTATACGTAACTAGCACACGATCATATACCGTTTCTAAGCTATGACCGAGTTAAACATCTCACGTAAGGCTGGTTCACGGTTCAACTACTCGACAAAAACTTGGTCGGACTATTAATGTACCTCATGCGAACCAAATGACCATAATAGGGATAAATTGTCGACGTTTACCAATTAAAGGTTATCCATGTCACTACAATTCCATACTCCTATCTCAATTATATAGTTCGCCTATTCTACGATTGATATCAAGGGTATGATTCGAGATGTACGAATTCTAAAACATCATTTCAAAGGAAAACGTATTCAACCGTGTTCTAGGTTAATTTGCCAGTAAAAATCTAGTTCTCCCACGAATTAGCTCTTCCTACCAAAGTTCTACTTTCTATACGTTTGTCATTTACATAATCATCTCATTTTAACCATCGATACAAGAAGGGATAATCAACCCGTCAATCTCTACAATGAAAAAGTTCTCACTATAGATGAAAGCTTCCATATTTCTCACTTATCAATCATCCATTATATGTAAAATCAACTCCAACTAATCTAAGTCCCAAGTATTCGAAATCATCAAGGAGAGGATGTGAATGTTTCTGAAAATTTCATCTGAATACTTAATCTAATCACAGGTAAACGTATCATCATATTCGACATGGAAAACCTAAGTTTAGTCATCATAATCTTTCAATATCATGATATCTAGTTCAAGCATGATTAATAATTCCTTATAACATCATCAACATGTCCAGAAGAATCTTCTTGAAACGAGATATGGGCTGAGATGATAGTAACATACCTTTCACGAGAAATAACGATGAAAACAATCGGTAGAACTTGACACCGTAGGCTTGGCACCAATCCGAGAGGTCTACGATCTTCCAAACCAGGTAGAGAGGCTAATATAAGGGGTATATTCATTGGAGTAGTTCTTGAGATGGCAGAGGTCGGATAAAAAGGAAATAAAGGAATGTAAGAAATGAAAGGGGTGCTGTCCTATTTATAAAACCCTGATCTTTACGTACGTTAGCCTCAAGCTATTACATATGCTATAGCCTTAACGTATGCTATATGCTACACTTTACGTACATTAACGTTTGCCAGTAGCTATTGTCTCATTTTCTGACCTCCTTAATGTACGTTAACCATCACCATTTACGTACGTAATTCGCTCTGTGTAGCGCATGCTATCTTTATCTTTTAACGTACGTTATGCCTCGTTGACTTGCTTTATCAAAAAGCTGTCCGGATCATGCGGGAATCTTATCTTATCTGGACCCCATCCCGAGCTGCCCATACACCGACCAACCTGATCTGCTTGACTTCCTGTTACATATGCTATGCTTCGTCCATAACGTACGCTATCTTCAGCTCATAACGTACGTTAAGCTCACATGCTAGCGTACGTTATGACGTAGATGCATGCATGAATTTGCAAACTCCTCTCCCGTATAACGCTTCAAAAGGTGCCATCTTAATGGAAGCATGCCAACTATTGTTGTAAGTGAATTCAATCAATGGTAGATGAACTTCCCACTCAGTCGACCAATCTAGGGCACAAGCTCTCAGCATGTCTTCTACTGTTTGAATAGTCCTCTCGGACTGTCCATCAGTTTGAGGATGATAAGCTGTGCTAAAGTTCAACTCGGTTCCCAAGGCTCTATGAACCGCTTTCCAAAAATGTGACACGTAGCGACCGTCTCGATCAGAAATATTCTTCGGTGTACCATGAAATCCAACTATCTCTGCAATAAACACTCGTGCCAACCTTTCTGGTCCCCAAGTGTCCTTAATGCCCAGAAAATGAGCCCACTTGGTTAGGCGATAACTATCACCCAAATCATATTCATCCGTGTTCTGGTATTCAGCATACTGGTGATAAAATCCATTAATATATCTTCCCACTTCCATTCAGGAATCAGAAGTGGATTCAAAATTACGGCGGGTCGCTGATGTTCGATCTTAACCTGTTGACAAGTTAAACACTTCGAGACATATTCCGCCACATCTTTTTTCATGTTGCCCCACCAGAAATTCTGCTTCAGATCCTTATACATTTTACTAGTACCTGGGTGAATAGAATAAGGCGTACTGTGAGATTCCTTCATGATTGTCTGTTTCAAAACATCAATATCGGGGACACATAGTCGACTTTGAAATCTCAAAACTCCATCTTCGTGAATTACAAATCCTGGGGCCTTTCCCTTGCTCACTTCATCACGTAACCGAATCATCAAAGGATCATCCAATTGCTTAGATTTGATTTTTTCGATTAACGATGAAGTTAATTCCATCCCATACAGTTGCCCTTGGACTCCGTTCAACCATACTTCAATTCCCTCATGAATAAACTCTCATTGAATGATGGACTGGGACGTGAGCGTTTCCAACATTCTAATAGAAACGGGTTTGCGGATCAGTGCATCGGCCACTACATTCGCTTTGCCTGGATGATAAAGAATTTCCAAATCATAGTCCTTAATCAATTCTAGCCATCTCCTCTGCCGCATGTTTAACTCTTTCCAACTAAAAATGTACTTGAGACTCTTATGATCTGTGAAGATCTGACAGTGAGTCCCGTACAAATAATGTCTCCATATCTTCAAGGCAAAAACCACAGCTACCAATTCCAAGTTGTGTGTTAGATAATTTACTTCATATAGCTTCAATTGCTGTGAAGCGTAGGCAATCACCTTCTTATTCTGCATCAGTACACAATCGAGACTTTGGTTTGAAGCGTCACTGTAAACTATGAATCCTTCAGTTCCTTGTGGTAGTGCTAAAATTGGTGCCGTCGTCAATCTTTTCTTCAATTCATCAAAACTGGCCTGGCACATATCGTTTCACTCAAACTTTTGGGTTTTCTGGAGCAATCGAGTATGTGGACGGGTAATTTTGGAAAACCCTTCCATGAACCGACGATAATACCTAGCAAGTCCTAAGAAACTTCTAACTTTCTTCATGTTCTTATGAGACTTCCAATCCAAAATTGCCTCGACTTTCTGGGGATCTACTCGGACTCCTTCTGCTGATACCACGTGATCGACGAACATCACTTCCTTTAGCCAGAATTCACACTTAGAAAGTTTGGCATATAATTGCTCGCGTCTCAAGAGGTCGAAAACGATCCGTAAGTGTTGCGCATGCTCTTTTGGGCTATTTCGAAGTTCTCCACAATTCTTTCCCCACTCGGTAAACCCACAACATATGGCTCACATTCATGGAAACAAGAAATGTTCCAAAGATTAACACAAGACAAAGATATAAACGAATATGTAGCTCCTATATCGAACAAAACACTAACTGATTGAGAAAGGATCTGAACGGTACCTGATGTGACAGCTGCATTCTGGTCGTCTGCCCTTCTCATATCATAAAGGCGTGCAGGAGCGGACCCTTAACTCGATGCTTCTTTTCGGTCATATTGTCCTCTGCCTCTACCTTGGCCGAAATTCTGGGGCTGCTGAACACTGTGTTGCGTCTGAGGGACGCTCGCCTCTTTCTGGACTGGCTGCGAATTAGGAGATCCAAAAGATTTTGCTGTCTCTTCACAAAACACCGCACGATGTCCTTCTCGTCCACAATAATAGCATGTCACGGTGGGGAGTGAGCAATCACGTCGGTAGTGTCTTGTCCGACAACAGTTAAAACACTTCCTGACTGCATCTGTCATGGCTGATACTGCTCTGGAGTTCTTCCCACCCTTGGATGGATGCGGAGGCCTCTTGAATGAATGAAAGGATGACTGGGTTTTGCTGGGACCACTACTCTTGTGCTCTGTGAAACTACCAAAGACTTTCTGCTTCTTGGACTCGGAAAACTTTTCCATAGCTGCTTCTTTTATTTCATACGCCAGAGCTTTGTCTTGATACTGGCGGATAGTGGTGCATTCGAAACCTGACATGTACCTCTGTATCTCCGGCATCATTCTCATATCAAAGTGAATCATCATTTCTGTATCAGTTCTAACCAGGTGTTGAACAAACACCAGTTGTTGATTAAATGTATTAATCGCCTGAGCTACCGGCACATCCGAAGGCTGTGCGGAGAAAAATTCTCGAACCTTAGCTTCTCTCACCGGATGAGGGCAGTACTGAGCTTCCATCATAAGTTTGAACTCTCCCCAATCGGCATCATGATCAATAGGTTGGATGGCTTCCCACCACTCGGACGCTTCTCCTGTTAGAAAATATTGGGCAATGGGGGCTCTCCGATCATCTGGGCAGTTAATCCCGGCAAATACTTTCTCCAGTTCTCTCAACCAGTTATCCCTTGTCGGTGTCTCAGAAAAACCATCGAATTTTGGTGGGTGCATCTTCGCCACCTCCTTAAGCCATCTGTCTCCTCGATTTCCCAAGTCTGGGATGCCTTGTTGTCCTTCCCCCAGCTGCAATCCTACCGCCACTTGCATTCTGTCCACTACTTGAGAAAATTGAGTCATCTGGTTGACCACTTGGCGTAGTATGTTGGGAACGGCAGGATTGGCATTTGTATCCACCGTCTGTTCTCGTTCATTGTTAACGGACTCTTGTTGTTCGCCAGAATTGGATTTAGCTTTATTTGACAGCGAATCAGGAACAGAGTGTGAAGCTTACCTTTCTGCATTTCTACGTCCGTATCCACCATCGCGACACGTCCACGTCCTCCTCTCATCATACTGTAAGTATAAATACTCATTATACAGGGAACAAAATCGTACAGACATTCAAAAAGTATAACATGTAAAGGACATGTTAGAGTTTAGGAAACTTACAACCACCGCTCACATTAAGACGTAGGCAGTACAGTGATGTTATTCGCAGTCGATTAACTCAAAATGACACATCTGAACCCTAATTTAACCCAACGGCTAAGATATCCATAATTATATCTCTGATACCATATTCTGTAACTCCCCGAGATATTCAAGATTATTACAGTGCCGTAATCCTCGATATAAGGATTTATAAGGCTAAGAATATAAAAACAACATTTATTAAATACCACTCATAGAAATAATTATTACATCACCATTCTAAAACATACAAATCAATCCACATCCGAATACAAACTTTAAAGATGACAAAACAATAGCGTACTCGAGTACTTTATTTAAAAACAAAACGCAACTGACAAACCATTCCGGCCATAACATCACTCCGCACCCTCGTCGTCATGCGGCTCAAGTGGTTGCTTCCGCGTCCTCCTGTATCCTGAAAACAAAACAAATGTCCACCCCCGAAGGGGTTAGCACAACGATGCTAGTACAAGTATGATAATCATACCACAATAGATTATTCAATATCTCGCGAAGAATAATAACAACATCCTCAATGACAACAATAACAACAAGTCTCTACCATGAGAAGACTCACAATACCATACGCAACATGATAAACATAACATGGTACAACATACACATGGTAATTCCGATGATCCAGCCTTCACTGCATAGATCCCAAGATGATCCCGTCGGACCAACACGAGGTGGAAAAACCCGTCCAATGATCCAACGCACGCTAGCACAGATCCCAAGATGATCCCGTCGGACCAACACGAGGTGGACATATGACAATGACACACATGCACGACAACATGTATAATATCAATACATAAAACGTAATTAAAATACTTGCCTTATAATGACGACAAGGTTTAAATACTTCGACAATCACCAAAACACTCGAAGGTCGTCCCTTCGTCTAACCACTTGCAAGCCTCGAACCTTTACACAATAATGAAATACGAAGAGCTCAACATGTGTATACGTAACTAGCACATCATCTAACGTTTATAATCTATGACCGAGTTAAACATCTTACGCAAGGCTGGTTCACGGTTCAACTACTCGACAAATACTTGGTTGGACTATTAACGTACCTCATGCGAATCAAATGACCATAATAGGGATAAATTGCTGAAGTTTACCAATTTGAGGATATTCATGTCACTACAATTCCATACTCCAATCTCAATTATATCATTCGGCTATTCTACGATCGATATCAAGGGTATGATTCGAGATGTACGAATTCTAAAACATCATTTCAAAGGAAAACGTATTCAACCGTGTGTTAGGTTAATTTGCCAGTAAAATCCCGTTCTCCCGTGAAGTAGCTCTTCCTACCGAAGTTTTACTTTCTATATGTTTCATTTACATAATCATCTCATTTTAACCATCGATACAAGAAGGGTTAATCAACCCGTCAATCTCTACAATGAAAAAGTTCTCACTATAGATGAAAGCTTCCATATTTCTCACTTATAAATCATCTATTATGAGTAAAATCAACTCCAACTAATCTAAGTCACAAGTATTTGAAATCATCAAGGAGAGGACGTGAATGTTTATGAACATTTCATCCTAATACTTAATGTAATCACGGGTAAACGTATCATCATCTTCGACATGGAAAACCTAAGTTTAGTCATCATGATCTTCCAATATCATGATATCTAGTTCAAGCATGATTAATAATTCCTTATAACATCATCAACATGTCCAGAACAATCTTCTTGAAATGAGATATGGGCTGAGATGATCGTAACATACCTTTCACGAAAAATAACGATGAAAATAATCGGTAGAACTCGACACCGTAGGCTTGACACCAATCCAAGATGTCTACGATCTTCCAAACTAGGTAGAGAGGCTAATATAAGGGGTATATTTGTTGGAGTAGTTCTTGAGATGGCAGAGGTCGGACAAAAAGGAAATGAAGGATTGTAAGAAATGAGGGGGTGCTTTCCTATTTATAAAACCCTGATCTTTACGTATGTTAGCCTCAAGCTATTACGTACGCTATAGCCTTAACATACGCTATATGCTACGCTTTACGTACGTTAACGTTCGCTAGTCGCTACTGTCTCATTTTCTGATCTACTTAACGTACGTTAACCATCACCATTTATGTACGTAATTCGCTCTGTGTAGCGCACGTTATCTTTATCCTTTAACGTACATTATGCCTCGTTGACTTGCTTTATCAAAAAGCTGTCCGGATCATGCGGGAATCTTATCTTATCTGGACCCCATCCCGAGATGGCCCATACGCCGACCAACTTGATCTGCGTGACGGCCTGTAACGTACGCTATGCTTCGTCCATAGCGTACGCTATCTTCAGCTCATAACGTACGTTAAGCTCACCTGCTAGCGTACATTATGACGTAGCTGCATGCATGAACTTGCAAACTCTTCCTAATATGACCATGACTATAGGAATACGAATACGGGAAAAGTCACACTTCAATTATAGATACCACAAAGTCGAATATTACAAGGTTCAAATACAGATGAAAATACTCAACAATTATCTGGATATTACAATCACTTTAGTCCAGTGGCAAAAAATTTACTTTCCGTCTTACTTGAAAAACCATATTTGCTAAATATATTTTTTATGGATTAAAGTACCTCTGGGGTGGAAAAAATTTACTTTCCGTCTTACTTGAAAAACCATATTCGTACCGTAAATAACATTAAGAAGACTATAGAAGAATAGACAAAAAGAGAAGTAGAGAAAACTTTTGCATTGTATTCACTGTTGTTTCTACAAGTTAGGATCGATGCTTTATATAGGCTTACAAGATATATGATAATCAAATAGTCAAAAGACATACATGAATCTACTCAAAGGTCATAGATGAATCTATACAAATGGACATCAATATATATATATATATATATATATGTGTATATATATATATATATATATAACACTCCCCTTTGGACGTCCATTTTCAATAATCATGCCTCATTAAACCCTTCCTAAGAAAAAACCCATTGGGAAAAAGATCCTAGAAAAGGAAAAGGAGTACATCCATTTTGAAAATTTATTTTAAGTCTTCGAGTCGACGCATCTCAATCTTATACACCAACTTTTCAAAAGTTGCTGGGGGCAATGAATTTGTAAACATATCTCAAGATTGTCACTTGAACGAATTTGTTGAACTTCAATCTCTCCATTCTCTTGAAGGTTGTGTGTGTAGAAGAATTTGGGAGAAATATGCTTAGTTTTGTCTCCTTTGATATAGCCTCCCTTTAATTGTTCAATACATGCTATGTTGTCTTCAAACATTACTGTAGGAGTAGTTTTGTCATAACGCATGCCACATGATTCTCGAATATGCTGACAGATTGACCTCAACCAAACACATTCTCGGCTGGATTCATAGATGGCAAGAATTTATGCTTGGTTAGGGGATGTAGCAGCCAAAGATTATTTCACGGAACGCCATGAGATGGTTGTGTCGCCATAAGTAGACAAATAACCTATTTGTGATCGAGCTTTATCTGGATCATATAAATATCCTGCATCTGTACAACTCGTTAGTACTATTTTGGATTTATTAGAATAAAATAATCACATATCAGTTGTGCTCGGAGATACCAAAAAATATGCTTAACTCCATACCAATGTCTCAGTGTTGAAGCACAACTATGTATTAGTAACATATTTACAGAAAATACTATATCGGGTTGTGTGTTATTAGCTAAATACGTCAATGCACCGATAGCACTAAGATATGGTACTTGGGGACCAAGTACTTCTTCATTTTCCTTCCTTGGCCGAAATCCATCCTTTCTCTTATCTAGTGACCAGACAACCATCAGAGAGCTAAATGGATGTGATTTATCCATGTAAAAGCATTTTTAATATCTTTCCTGTATATGCCGACTGGTGCACAAATATTCCATCAGACAGATGCTCAATTTGCAATCCAAGGCAAAGTTTTATTTTTCCAAGATCTTTCATTTCAAATTCTGCCTTTAAATAATCGACTATCTTCCGAAGCTCCTCAGGAATTCCAATAATATTTATATCATCAACATATACAAGAACTATAGCAAATGAAGATTTTGTTTCTTTATAAAGACACATGGGAAAGTGGGATCATTCTTATACTATTCCCTTAACAAATAATCACTTGATATCTTATACCATACTCGACCAGAATGTTTTAATCCATATATAGTGCTTTGTAACTTAATCGAATAAATATCGTGGAAATGTGATATAGATGCTTCAGACATTCAAAATCCTTCAGGAATTCTCATATAAATGTCTTTTTCGAGGGAACTATACAACTCTATAGTAACAACATCCATTAAGCGCATATCTAGCTTTTCAATAACGACCAGGCTAATAAGATAACGAAAAGTTGTAACATACATTACAGGAGAATATGTTTCCTCATAATCAATCCCTGGCCTTTGCGTCACTTATTGAGCAACTACACGTGCTTTATACCTCACAATTTCATTTATATCATTTCACTTCCGCACAAATACCCATTTATAACCAACTGGTTTTGTCCCTTTAGGGGTTTGGACTACAGGTCCAAATCATTATGATTATTAAGTGAGCTTAATTCTTTTTCAATGGCTTCTTTCCATTTTGGCCAATCATCTCTACTTCGACACTCATCGACGGACTTTGGTTCAAGATCCTCATTTTCTATCGTTATATCAAGCGCTACATTATATGCAAAAATTTTGTCGATGATATTATCATTTTAGTTCCATCTCTTTCTTGTGACAACATAATTTATTGAGATCTCTTCAGTTTCAACATTTTCAGGTACATATTCCTCTTCTGGGGTTTCAACTTTCATGTCACAAATCTCTTCTGGAGATTTTATTTCCTCTATTTGGGCATCTTCACTCCTTGCTCCTTTTCTTTTCCGAGGATTTTTATCTTTGGAGTCGATTGGTCTACCACGATTCATGTGAGGTTTCGACTCACTTGCTTTAATTATCTGTCCTTGTGGACTTCCAATTTTGCAGGAGCATTTTCAGCTGTTATGTGTGAATTAGTCACTCTATTTATATCAGTGAATGCATCAAGCAATTGGCGATTGATTTGCAATGCTTTATAGATGAATTATTTTCTGAAGTTCCAGTTCACATTTATTTGTATGAGGATCATAAGTATTCAGTGTTGATGCATTCCCTGGAATTTCCTATTCCAGCTGTTTATTTCTCCCCTGATTTTAGGATTATCTTGTTCTCTCCCCTTAACCTTGGAAAATATGTTTCATCAAAATGACAGTCAGCAAATCATGCTGTAAATATATCATCTGTCAATGGTTCAAGAAACTTTATTATAGAGGGAGATTCATAACCAGTATAATTCCCAATCCTCTTTAGGGACCCATCTTTGTTCGTTGTGGTGGACCAATTGGGATATATATCGCACATCCGAAGGTTGTCAGATGGGAAATATTAGGCTCTCTTCCAGAGGCCAATGGTAAAGGACAAAATTTATGATAGATTGTAGGTCTGATGCGTGCAAGTGCTGCTGCATGCAAAATAGCATGCCTACAAGATGACACGGGGAGATTCATTCTCATGATCAATGGTCTGGCAATCAATTGAAGTCATTTAATGAATGATTCTGCAAGACCATTCTTTGTAAGAACATGAGCAACAGGATGTCCAACATTAGTTCCAATTGACACACAATACTTATTGAAGGCTTGAGATGTGAATTCTCCTGCATTATCTAAATAGATCGTACCAATATTACAATCCGAAAATTGTGCTCTTAATCGAATAATTTGTGCAAGTAGTCACGCAAACGCCAGGTTGCGAGATGATAATAAGCACACATGTGACCATCGAGTTGATGCATCAATTAATATCTTAAAATATTTAAATGGTCCACATGAAGGGTGAACGGGCCCACACATATCACCCTGTATCCGTTCTAAAAATTTAGGATATTCTATTACAACTTTTGCCAAAGAAGGCCTGATAATTATTTTTCCTTGAGAACAAGCACCACATGAGAATTCATTCAATTAAAAAATCCTAGTTTTTCAATGGATGCCCATGTGAGTTTTCAATAATTCCCTGCATCATAATTGATCCCGTATGTCCCAACCGGTCATATCAAATAATGAAATTATTTGTATCAGTCAACTTCTGGTTTACTACAGCATTTGCCTCAATTTCTCATATATTTATATAATACAATCCGGAAGAAAAAGCGGATAGATATTCCTTCACATATTTCTAACCCGATTTGGTGCATGCTATATAAAGAAATTCTTTATTTTCTTTACTAATTGTTTCAATATGATATCTATTTCTGCGAATATCTTTGAAAATCAATAAGTTTCTTTGTGATTTTGGAGAGAACAATGCATTAGTTATAATAAATTTTGTTCCTCCGGGTAACAATAAATTAGCTCTTCCGGATCCTTCAATCAAATTAATACTTCCCGAAATAGTGTTAACATTGCCTTCGTATTTCAGTAAAGAAGTAAAATATTTTTTTATTTTTAAGGATAGTATGAGTAGTTTCACTATCGACGAGACAAATATCTTCATTCATTTGATGACCAACGTGACAATGAGAAACGTCCATATCTCTTCAAATAAAAGTACACATTATTAGTAATTTGATGATAATAATAATAAATCAGGCAGACTGTCTTACACACAATGATTATTATAAATAAAAGTCTTTCAACCAACTAGGTATTTATATAAAATTTGTATCATTTCTATTCCCGCTTCCTTTAGGGATTTCATAAAAATCGGACACTTCTAGCCGTGTCATGTCAGAGGGGCTGTACTCTTGTCCATCATTTTGAAAATCTAAATTTGCTTCTATAGTTTTTCTTTCTCCTTATGGGATGTTTGATACAGTTCAGCTTAAGTGTTTGGGTGTACGATAGGTACACAACCAATGACCCTTCATACCGCATCTATAGCAAATATTCTGAACATTCTTTTGTCTACTTTTCTCCAATTTCTCATCACTTTTCTCCAACTTCGGGTTAGATTTTGGTTTCTTATGTTGAGAAAATGGTTGTTTCTCACAAAGTTTCTTCGACCACGTCCGCAACCACATCCACGCCCAATATTATAAGATGCTGCATTCACTTCAAGTAAGGGGCTAGATCCAGTTGGGCGAGAATCGTGATTCTTCATCAAAAACTTTTTCATGGTATTGTTTCTTGAGGAGTGCATTTGAGGCATGAAAAGTTGAATAAGTTTTTTCTAACATATCCTCGTCAGTAATCTTTTCTCCGCATAATTTTAGTTGAGAAGTTATTTTAAAAAGAGCGGAGTTATATTCACTAATAGTTTTAAAATCTCGAAGCTTTAAATGCATCCATTCATAGCGGGCTTCTGGAAGAATCACAATCTTTTGACGCTCATATATTTCTTTCAAATATTTCCAAAGTTCAAGTGGATCTTTCACTATAAGATATTCTGTTTTAAGACCTTCGTAGAGGTGGCGGTGAAGAAAACTCATTGCCTTTGTGCAGTTTGATTCAGATTCTTTATTTCCCTCTTTGATTGTGTCTGTAACTACCCCGTACTAGGTCAGAACTGTTACAGCGCCGTGTTTCCATTTTGGGAATCCACAAGGCAAGACCTATTTAACACACATACACACCCACAACATCACTACCGGTAAGGTCGGATATACAACGTAATAAAACATATCGACTGACAAGGTCGAGCATAATGACAATCATAACCTTTCCAATATACAGATAACAAACTCCGAGATAGTTCCTGTAACACCCCGAGATATTCAGGATTATTACAGCGCCGTACATCCTTGATGTAAGGATTTACTAGGCTAAGAAATTTAAAACAACATTAATAAATGTCAACGGCAAAGTTTATTAATACATTACAGGTCTGAAAAATGTAAATCGGACAACTCTCGATAATAAGCATAAAATACAACCAACAACAACAACGTACTCGAGTACTTTATTAAAACAAAACACAACAAACGAGCTCTCCCGGACATAAAAATCACTCTGCATCCTCGTCATCATGCAGCTCTAGTGGTTGTTTCCCCGCCCCCTGGATCCTGAACATAAAAAAAATATTCACCCCCAAAGGGGTTAGCACAATGATGCTAGTACAAGTACGATAATTACACAACAGCGATTTATTCAGTGACCCCTGAACAACATTAATAATATCAACAATGATAAGAACAAGTTTCCCCAATGAGAAACAATAACAAGACAATCCACAACACAACATATCAATCTCAACATACTCGTGGTATTTCAACGATCCAGTGCACACATCATAGATTCCCATGATGATCCTGTCGGAACCAACACATGGTGGAAGTACCCGTCCAACGATCCTACGCACACAGCTATAGATTCCCATGATGATCCCGTCAAAACAATCACAATACACATGTACGACACATACAACATAACTGTCATCAACACGGATAAACATAATTAAAGTACTTCCCTTAGAAGATGGCAAGAAATAAATACTTCAATGACTTCCACAAACTCGAAGGCCGCTCCTTCGATCAACTGTTCGCAAACTTCGAACCTTACACAAAAGGAAATAACGACAAACTAAACTCTCGTAACAAGGCTATCGCACGAACATGTTAAACGTTCCGACAAGCGACCGAACTAGTTATATCATACGGCCGATTCCCTATTAATTACTTAAAGCACACAACGTCAAACGAATACCATGCTACTTGCGAAACGAAGGATCATAATGGGGATAACACGTTTATGTCTACGGGTTTTCCAGCACATTCAAATCATTACAATTTACTTCCAAATCTAGCCATCAATTCCTAATACATGTATCGGTTATCTAGACAAATTCATAACACTACAAGTATGTTTAACCGAATTCTAAGTTACTCCCACTTATGATTCTTCCGTAAGTAAATTCATCTAATCCAAGTTCTATGTTCATCACGATTGTTATAACATGATTATACCGTTCTAACTATTCATATGAAGATTATCAACCCGAACAATCTTTACAACCCTGGATTATACTCGAAGAACGATCCCTACGTTCATCATCTCGAATTCACCGAGTCTAGGTGATAACATACATAATTTTTTTATCATATAATAATCACGAAATCATCATCTCCATCATGTAATCATCACAAAATCATCATCAAGGTAGGTTAAAATATTTGAAAATCACATCCTTATGATAGACATAATCAAGGTTCAACTATTTCCAACGAAAAATCTAAGTTTAACCAATTCAATCCTCCTAAACTTGTTGTTCGATTCATAATGCTCAGACTAAGCCCAATAACCTCAGTAGCATGCTCATAATCATCACTAAGAACATGAATTCTAGGTTGGTAAAGCATCACATACCTTAATACGGAAGGAAACGACAAAACACTTGGTAGAACTCAACACCGTATGCTTGAACACTAATATCCAATGCTCCTTGTCTTCAACAATCACATTCAGAGGCTGATATGAGGGGTTAAAGTCATGAGAGTAACTCTCCAAGTCGTAGAAGTCGGAAATGGGACAAAGGGTAAAGTGAGAAATGAAATGGAGGTAATTCTGATCCCCTCTATATAATTCGCCTCGACAAAACAAACAAATAAAAAAGAGGACGGCCCGCTCGCCCTACAAGAGGTCGTCATCTAACCTGACGGACCTATGCAAGCGATCGCCCTTCCAAGCACAACGTATACCATCGAGGATCGTCATCTAACATGGCGGTCCGAGGTAGAAAAGTGCAGCCATGGTTCTGGGAGTCGATGGAACCGATAACCGTCCATGCAAGGTTCCTTTGGGCAAAGATCGCCCGCACTTTCGTTTAAATACGAGGCGGACGTAGCCGAAGGACCCTCCAAAACAAATCAGTGGACGCGCTCGCCTGTCCTCGGATCCATCATCTAATCTGATGGACCAAGGCAGGCGATCGCGTCCTACCCCCGTCACAACGTATGCCCTCTTAGGTAGAAAAGTGCTAACAAGCCACGGTAGCGAAGTCGATTTATCGCCCCGTGCAAGGACTCCTCCAGGCAAAGACCGACCGCCCCTTCGCTACATTGCGAGGTGGAACGTAGCCTATGGAGGACCCTCACAATTAAGTGAGTTGCGAGAAGTTAACCATCAGACGAAATGTCGCTCGCACATAAGACATAGTCGTAGAGGTCGATTCCATCGAACCCCACGACCGTGCGAAATCTTTCCAGGCCAGGACGTTCGGCCTCCCTCGAGGAATCAAAAAAATTAAAGATCGCAAGAACTGAACTACAGATAGCTCCCTAAACGAATTATTTTCGTTCCCTTGCTGTCACTAAGTAAACGAAAACAAGGGGTAAAGTGGAGCCATACATGCGATCAGGAGGACGGAACCACATACGATCGGCTTTGTTCAAACACACATATGACGGTCGGTTTTGTTCAAGAAATTTACAAGTAAGAATTTCAAGTATACCAATACATTTGGAGCTATTCATACAACGGCCGCTCTCCAAATAATTGTGCAAAAATGATGCGAAACATTCAGACAGACGATCATACAAGCAAGGCATCAGGTGCAATTGTGTAAACACTTGTGTAAATTCGTATGCGAAACATTCAGAGAGGCGATCGTACAATCAAACAATCAGATGCAGATACGTATTTTATTCCATTCAAGTCATTTGTACATACACGCCCGAAGGCAAAACAAGAAGAGACTAAAAAATCACAAGGAAAAAACAAAATGATAGCGATCTCACTCAGGCCGCCCCCGCCTGGCCTTCGTCACCAGTAGCTGGATCGGCGTGCGCTTCCTCACCGGCATCCGGATGAACAAGTTTGTCCGGCAACGGATACCAGCTCAGGTCGATCCCGAGGTCGGTGAGGTCAAGGATCGACAGAAAGAAGGCCGGCTGCAATGGATGCCCAAGCACGTAGGCTTTGAAGTTATCGATCAGAGGTCCGACCTCGAGCCCTCCCTTCTTGGCAGTGCGGATGGAGTCGGCGTAAGCCATGTAATAAGCAAACTGGCCGACGTACTCCACGTTGAGGTAGGGATTGGTCTCGATAGCCTCCAACTTCTCCTTCAGCCCCGCGACTGTTTTGTCCGCATCCTTGAGCTCGGCAACCTTGGCGTCCAGCTCCCCCTTCGACGACTCCAACTCGCCATTTAGCCGGTCCACCACCGCCTTCAGCCCGGTCACCTCCTCCTGCGAGGCCGCATGCAACCGACGGGCCCCCGCATCTGATCTCACATCCAATTGCTCGCCGCCCGGGACCGGTCGAGCTCCTGCCTCATCTGGTCAAGATCCTGTTTATCTCGCTTGGCCGTCTCAGCATACTCCTTCTCCATGGCCATGATCCTATCGGCAAACTCGGTGTTCTGGTTCCGAGAAGCCTCAAGGTCCGATTGGAGGCGAGCAGTAGAGGGCCGCCCCTCATAATCCTTTACAGCTTGAGCGGCCATCGTCGCCACTTGGAGGGTTAAGGCAAGAGTCGCCTGCATTGCATCTCCAGACCGCCGGCGCGCGATCGCATCCAGGTCGGTCGTCCAAGCCTTCGGAAGAGAGGAGATAGCCCTGGAGACATTGTAAGGGACGTCGCTTGGATCGCGGGGGGACTTGCTCGCCAGGAAGTCCAGCACCATCGGCGATGTGTTCGGGTCAGCAAGGCGGACCCTGCAACAAAAAAAACGGCCGCAACTTGGAATAGGGCTTGCCCCGCGGAGTCTGGGCGTCAGCGGTCGCCATGGCCTTTAGGAAGGCTGCTGAGGGCGTAGGCCCCTCCGCCATTGGAACAGCAGAAATAGGAGGCGCGGCGACCGGTGGCACCACAACGGACGCCTCAGCATCAACGGTCGGCAAGGGATCCTCCGGCCTCCGCCTCTTGCGGTTGCGCTGAAGCTTCTCCTCTTCCCGAGCCTCTGGCTCGACGACCGGTGCTATGAGAGGTCTCGCCTCGGGGATAGGACGGGTCATCGTTGTAGGGACACGGCCCGCCTTCTTCCCTTGGCAGAGACGATTGATAAGTCCAGGGTTCGACATAATAATCTCTCTCGGCAGCTCGAAGTAGCGGGGGAAGTGGATCTCTGTCAAAGAAGACATTCAACCAGGTTAGACATCTCTTTCAATCAAAGACGATCGTCAAGTAGAAAGGAGAATCGTAAACGTTTATACCTGGGACCTTCAAGTGGCGGGGGAAGCGAAACAATCGAGCGCCCAACCAATGAGCTTCGTTGTTGATCGTGCGAGCATTGATGTAGTTGTACGGTAGACCTCGGATTCGCTCCTAGACGATCAGAAAGTCAAATAGAAGGTCGCCGGCCGCTGGAACAACGGAGCCTGCAAAAAGAAAACCAAATTAGATCAGTTCAAGATGTATCCGAAGAAAGGGAGAGTTAAAACCCTTACTCGGATTCCTCTCCCGAAAGCCGGTGGGAATATCCAACTCATCATCTGGTTTATCGCTCGCCGCCGACCTCCATGCTCCGCCGACCCAAAACCATTTTTTCAGGTCACCCCGGACCTTGTTTGGCACCCCGAGGACCATCCTGCCCATGCGACCCTGAATGTGGTAGCGCCCAACTGAACCCTTCTGCGCCGTCAGCTTGAAGAGGTAGTTCATTTCCAGCGCAGAAGGGAGACGGAACAACCGGTGATCGCCAAAAAGAGTCAAAGTACTGACGATCTGCAACCAGGCGTTCAGCGTCAGTTGAAGCGGCGCCACATTCCAGGCGATCAACAGGTATGACACGGCGAACGGCAAAGGGAACCGCAATCCGGACCCCATGACCAATTCATTAACGAGGACCATACCCTCGGGAGGTTGGTCGGCACGCTCTTTCTCTGTGGGCACATACAATGAGACATCAGAGGGGATATGGAACTCCGCCCTCCAACGACTCAAGTCCTTCTTGGCCACCGAACTCCTGATCTGACCGAGGGTCTACGGGGAGCGGTCTGCGGCCCGAAATGATGTCCGCTTCACGGGCTCATAGGGGTGGGCGACCGAGTATGCGCCAAAATCAAACTGAGACATGGTCCGGCCAGCCTCTCCATGAGCTCAGCAAAATACAAAAAGATCCGGCCGAACACACTGTTCTGCTCCCAATACAGTCTCACCGCCTCATCCTCATCTACCGGCGAGTGCTTCTGCTCCGCCGCAGCCTACCTCGCCGCGTCAGCCTCATTGAAAAGCTCTTCAACCTCCGCGGGTGCAACCCCCACGCGAATGGCCTCGACGGCCGTCTTCACGTGAAATTCCGTGGAGGTTTCATCCCGGGCAGGCGAAGTCGCGGCGGCAGAAGTGCTACTGGCCTCATACACAGTGGATCCTCCTCCAGACATGTTCGAAGAGAAAAGGGGGAAGAAAATTTTTATTTCTTACCTAGAGAGAACGACGATCGGCGCACAGAGCTTCAAGAAATTTCGTCTAAAGGCAAGAGCGCATAAAGATCTAAACTCCAGTAGCCCTAGTCCTTTTATAGGCGAGAGCAGGGACTTTAGTGCAAATAGGCAGAATCTCAGGGGCTGAAGTGCAACCGTCGGGGGGGATCCGCATTTAATGCAGCCCTCGAAACCCACGTACGCATTGTTTCGAGGGCACACCAGACGACAAGTCTGACAAAAACCATCGGACTCACCTAACGGGAGTGCGACGCATGTCCCTGTGACATTTCGAAAGCCCGCCTCCACTTCCTGCTATTTCCAACGTCCAAGGAGATCGTCCGAATTCAAAACCAGTTCGTCCAGGCGACGATCGTCCGCTTCATAAGTAGATGAGTCGCTCGTCTTAAACAAGCGATCGCCAGCAATGCCACCTCACCCCACGTCTTCAACATCAGAGCGAGCTGGGGGGCAATTGTTGTGCGGTGATTTATACGCCTCGACGGCGATCGGCATAATGGTCAGGAGCTAGCTAAAGAAGACAGATGTTGGGCAAGCGCCTAGCGGTTGAAGTCCAAAGGCGATCGTCTTTTGGCGTCTAGCGATCGCCTCTAATATCTGACTGGAGACGATCGTCCCATGCCACGTGTGAATCTGACACCCATCAAATTCTGCGGAGACCGAATCTCGGGTGAAGACCCACGTGCAGATCCACAAAAGGCGCCGCAAGAACAGGCCCTACTCCAGCCCATCAGTAGCTGTCAGTGACAAGGACGGCCTCACCAACCGACAGACCTGCCGAAAGGACCTAGGGTGGGACCGCCCAGGATAGCGAGAAGAGGCACCTGTCGCCTCCTCATTGGTTCACGCATCTGGCTGCCAGCAGCAGCTGTGGGCTTTATGGAAATAGTCCCATGTGCTAGGACGATCGCCCGCCTTATTTAAATACAGGAAACGGCGATCGCCCGCAGTTTACAGGGACGTCCCAGCAGCCCTTTTTCCTATAAATAGGAGGCCTCCAACTTCGGCAAAGGGGGACAGTGGACAACGTGAACACATAACGCTAAAAGCAAACAATATAGAGAACTCTCCATCTTTGTAACAAGAACTCACAGAGCTTAAACTCTGGTTCTTCCGGAAATCTTCAGCACTCGATAGCTAAGATAACTAGGGTCTTTACACTCATTGTAATTGTACTCTAACATTAATATTTGTACTCACAAGTATTCATATTAATAACATCTTGCGAGAGCATTCAAGCCCAGGACTAACAACCCCGGCAAATCTTGTGTTATTTATTTCCCCACGGACGTGCTCTCGCATTTTGTTTGTTACTCGTCCATTCCAGCATATCATCTCCGGGTAATATTTTGGGTAACAACATCCTATTTATAGGAAATGACCCTTAGCGTGCGCTATCTCATATTAGCGTGCGCTAACGAGCTCACGGTTCACTGTCTCTTTCTGTCCTCGGCCTTATGTACGTTAAATAGTCTTTACGTACATTAAATACAACAATTAGCATATGTTAACACCCTTTCATAGCGTGCTCTAATGACTTTACGAAGCTAACTGACCTAACTGTACTCGACTTACGTGCGCTAGCATTTCTCTCATAGCGTGTGCTAAGCACCGTTGACTCAACTTTTCCAAAAACCATCCAGGTTTATCCCGACATCTCCCTATCCAGTATCCGTGATCTGATCTCACCTACCACCCTTGTCTCAATCATGTTGACCACACATAGCATACGTTAAGTTTCCACCTTTAGCGTGCGCTATTTACACATTTTAGCGTACGCTACACTCACTGTTTAGCGTCCGCTAATTATGTGTAAGTACATGCATGTATTAACATTAATAGAATTATACACTCGCTAATACCGGACTATGAAATACGAAGGATCATACATGGATTAATAATACGACATACACAATGTCACAAGGTTCAAATACAAATAAAATACATATCAAATATCCAGATATTACATACCTCCCTCTAAAAAGAAGTTTCGTCCCGAAACATAAGATGAAAATAATTTCGGGTATCTCTACTTCATACTATCTTCAGTCTCCCAACTTGCTTCTTCGACTCCATGCCGTAACCATTGAACTTTAACCAAGGAGATGGGTTTATTTCTCAATTGCTTGGCTCGACTCTCGAGTATCTTAATTGGCTTCTCCTCGAACGTGCCATCGTTAGCTACTTTGATCTCGCCGAAATTTATGACATTACTGGGATCCAGTATATACTTCCATAACTGAGATACATGAAAAACATTATGAACATGACTCAGCGATGGAGGCAAGGCCAACCTGTACGCCAACTCCCCAACTCTTTCAAGAATCTCAAATTGTCCGATCTATCCCGGACTCAGCTTTCCTTTCCTCGCAAAATGAAAAATTCCTCTAGTAGAAGAAACCTTCAGACGTACGTGATCTCCAATTCCAAACTCTAACGGGCGATGGCGTACGTCTGCATAAGATTTCTGCCGACTCTGGGCAGTCAATAGCCTTTCACGAATTAGAGCTACCTTCTCTTGAGTCTGCACTATCAATTCTGGTTCCGTCCCGATTAAGTCAGATGAATTGTCCCAACATAAGGGGGATCTACATCTTCTTCCGTACAATGCTTCGAAAGGTGCCATCTTAATAGAAGCATGCCAACTATTATTGTTGGTGAATTCAACCAACGGCAGATGAATTTCCCAATCAGTCGACCAGTCTAAGGCACAAGCTCTCAACATGTCTTCTACTATTTGAATAGTTCTATCGGACTGTCCATCGGTTTGGGGATGATAAGCTGTGTAAAGTTTAGCTCGGTTTCCAAGGCTCTATGAACCGCTTTCCAGAAATATGACACAAAGTGACCATCCCAATCTGAAATAATGGTCTTTGGTATACCATGCAATCGGACTATCTCCGCAATAAATAATCGTGCCAACCTCTCGGGTCCCCATGTATCCTTAATGCCCAAAAAATGAGCTGACTTGGTCAGACAATCAACTATCACCCAAATCATATTCATCCCAGTTTTGGTCTTTGGCATATTGGTGATAAAGTCCATCGATATATCTTCCCACTTCCATTCAGGAATCGGAAGTGGCTTCAGCATTCCGTCAGGTCGCTGATGTCCAATCTTAACACTTCGAAACGTAGTCTGCCACATCATTCTTTATGTTGCCCCACCAAAAATTCTGCTTCAGATCTTTATACTAGTGGTGCCTGGGTGAATAGAATAGGGCGTACTATGAGCTTCCTTCATGATTGTCTGCTTCAAAACATCATTACCGGGAACGCAAAGTCGACTTTGGAATCTCATAACTCCATCTTCATGAATTACAAATCCTGGGGTCTTTCCCTTGCCTACTTCATCACGTAACCGAATCACCAGAGGATCATCTAATTGTTTAGATTTGATTTCTTTGATTAACGATGAAGTTAATTCCATCACACACAGTTGTCCTTGGGCTCCTTGTAACCATACTTCAATTCTTTTGCGAATCAACTCTCGTTGAATGCTGGACTGGGATGTGAGCGTCTCTAGTATTCGAATAGAAATTGGTTTGTGGCTTAGTGCATCATTCACTATGTTCGATTTTCCTAGATGATATAATTTCCAAGTCATAGTCTTTAATCAATTCCAGCCATATCCTCTGTCACATGTTCAACTCTTTCTGACTGAAGATGTATTTAAGACTCTTATGATCTATGAAGACCTGACAGTGAGTTCCGTACAAATAGTGTCTCCATATCTTTAGGGCGAAAACAATAGCTGCCAGTTCCAAATCATGAGTTGGATAATTAACTTCATATGGCTTCAACAGCCATGAAGCATAGGCGATCACCTTCTCATTCTGCATCAATACGCAACTGAGACCTTGATTTTAAGCGTCATTATATACTATGAATCCTCCAGTTCCTTGTGGCAGAGTTAGAATTGGGGTCGTCATCAATCTCTTCTTAAGTTCGTTAAAATTGGCCTAACACTTCTCGTCCCATTCAAACTTTTGGGTTTTCTGCAGTAATCGAGTAAGTGGATGGGTAATTTTGGAAAACCCTTCCAAGAACTGGCGATAATACCCAGCAAGTCCAAAGAAACTTCTGACTTCCTTCACATTCTTAGGAGGCTTCGATTCCAAAATTTCCTCGATTTTCGGACCCCTTCTGCTGATACCACGTGACCAAGGAAAATCACTTCCTTCAGCCAGAATTTACATTTTGAAAGTTAGGCATATAACAGCTCACTCCTCAAGAGGTTCAAAACGATCTGTAAGTGCTGCTCATGCTCTACCGGACTCTTCGAGTAGACCAAAATATCATCGATAAACACAACTACAAATTTGTCCAAATACTCTATAAATACTCGATTCATTAACTGCATAAACACAGCAGGCGCATTAGTGAGACCAAACGGCATCACCACAAACTCATAGTGCCCGTAACAAGTTCTGAAGGCTAACTTCGGGAGATAAGATTCTTTAATCCTCAGCTGATGGTAACCCGATCTCAAATCGATCTTTGAAAACACTATCGCTTCTTGCAACTGGTCAAAAAAATCATCAATTCATGGCAACGGGTACTTATTCTTGATTATCATCCTGTTTAGCTCTCGGTAGTCGATGCCCAATAGAAGCGATCCATCTTTCTTTCAAACAAAAAAAACTGGAGGCCGAAACACTTGGCTAAATATAACCCTTGTACAGCAATTCTTCCAGTTGCTTCTTCAATTCATACATCTCGGTAGGTGCCATACGATACGGCGCCTTAGAAATCAGCATAGCTCCTGGTTCTAGCTCGATGGCAAACTCTACATCTCATTGTGGAGGTAGTCCAGGGAATTCGTCAGGGAACACGTCTGGAAATTCGCTCACAACAGGAATAGATGAAATATCTACTCTTCCTTCTTCTTTCTTCATCGCATAACACCAGTATCCGGTACATCCCTGTTTTAGTAGTTTGACGGATTTCATAGCTTTGATCACTTTTCCTGAACTTCCTGGTCTCTATCCTTCAAATAAGATTTCGGAACCATCTTCAGCTATCATTGAAATATTTCTCTTCTGGTAGTTCATAATAGCTCCATAATGGTGAAGCCAATCGTCTCCGAGAATCAGATCGTCTCCTTGTATTTCTACTACAATCATATTTGAAGTCCAATCTTTGCCTCCAATCGACACAGGAAAATTTATAGTTTCTAATTCCCCACAATTCTCTCTCCACTTGGTAAACCCACAATATAAGGCTCGCATTCATGAAAACAAGAAATGCTCAAACGATTAACACAAGACAAGGATATAAACAAGTGTGTAGCCCCTGTATCGAACAAAACACTAACTAGTTGCGAAAGGATCTGAACGGTACTTGATGCGACAGCTGCATTCTGATCATCTACCCTACACATCTCATAAAGGTGTGGAGGATCGGATCCTGTAGTCGATGCTCCCTTTCGGTTGAACTATCCTCTGCCTCTTCCTCGACTAAAACTCTGGTGTGGCTGCACACTCTGCTGCGTCTGCAGAACACTCGCCTCTTTCTGGGCTGGCTGCAAAGTACGAGTTCCAAATAGTTTAGTGGCATCCTTACATAACATCGCTCAATGCCCTTCCTGTCCGCATTCGTAACATGTCACCAGAGAATGAAAAAAAGTCACGCCACAAGTATCCTGGGCGGCCACAATTAAAACATTGTTTTGTCGTATCAGTAAAGGCTGGTACAGATCTGAGGTTCCTTCCACTTTTGGATGGTTGTGAAGGTTTCTTGAATGAGTGGAAATACGACTTAGCCTTGTAGGGCCTACTACTCTTATGTTCTGAAAAACCACCAGTGACCTTTTGCTTCTTGGATTTAGAAAATTTTCCCATAGCCGCTACTTTCATTTCGTATGCCAAAGCTTTGTCTTGATACTGGCGAAGAGTGGTGCATTCAAATCCTGACATGTACCTCTGTATCTCTGGCTTCATTCTCATGTCGAAATGAATCATCATTTCCACATCAGTTCTGACTAGGTGTCGAACAAACGCCAGTTGTTGATTAAATGTCTTAATTGTTTGGGCTACAGATCCGTCCGTTGGTTGTGCGGAGAAGAACTCTCGAACTTTAGCTTCTCTCATCGGGGGAGGACAGTACTGAGCTTCCATCAAAAGTTTGAAGTCTCCCCAATCGGCATCATGATCGATATGTCGGATAGCTTTCCACCATTCAGACGTTTCCCCCGTCAGGAAATATTAGGCATTGGGGGCTCTCCGGTCGTCCGGGCAGTTAATCCCTGCAAACACTTTCTCCATCTCTCTCTGCCAGTGATCCCATGATGGCGTCTCGGAAAAACTACCAAACTTTGGCGGGTGCATCTTCGCCACCTCCTGTAACCATCTGTCTCCTAGATTTCCCAAGTCTGGGACGCCTTGCTATCTCTCTCCCGGCTGCAATCCTACCGCCACTTGCATTCTGTCTACAACTTGAGGAAATTGGGTCATTTGGTTGACCACTTGACGAAGGATGTCGGGAACAGCAGGTTCGGCATTTGTTTCCATGGTTTGCTCTCGTTCATTGTTGACGGATTCTTGATGTTCTTCAGCACTCGAGTTAGCCTGATTTGATAGCGAATCAGGAACAGAGGGTGAAGCTTCACTCTCAGCATTTCTACATCCGCGTCCACGACCGAGACCGCATCCACGCCCTCCTCTCAACATACTGTAAGCATACATACTCAATATACAGAAAACAATATTGTTCTACATTTAATTATCAAAAAGGACATAACATGTAAAGGACAAGACTAGAGTTTAGGAAACTTACAACCACCCCTCACATGAAGACGTAGGCAGTACAGTGATGTTATTCGCAGCCGGATAACTCAAAATGACACATCTGAACCCTAATTTAACCCAACGGCCAAGATATCCATAATATTAGCTCCGATACCATATTCTGTAACACCCCGAGATATTCAGGATTATTACAGCGCCATAAATCCTTGATGTAAGGATTTACTAGGCTAAGAAATTTAAAACAACATTAATAAATGTCAATGGCAAAGTTTATTAATACATTACAGGTCTGAAAAATGTAAATCGGACAACTCCCGATAATAAGCATTGAAAACAACCAACAACAACAACGTACTTGAGTAATTTATTAAAACAAAACACAACAAACAAGCTCTCCCGGCCACAAACATCACTCTGCACCCTCGTGATCATGCAGCTCTAGTGGTTGTTTCCCCGCCCCTGGATCCTGAACATAAAACAAATGTTCACCTCCGAAGTGGTTAGCACAACAACGCTAGTACAAGTACGATAATTACACAACAGTGATTTATTCAGCGACCCCTGAACAATAGCATCAATAATATTAAGAATGATAAGAACAAGTTTCCCCAACGAGAAACAATAACAAGACAATGCACAACACAACATATCAATCTCAACATACTCGTGGTATTCCAACGATCCAGCGCACACAGCATAGATTCCCATGATGATCCCATCGGACCAACACATGGTGGAAGTACCCGTCCAACGATCCAGCACACACAGCTATAGATTCCCATGACGATCCCATCGGACCAATGCATAGTGGACAAAACAATCACAATACACATGCACGACACATAACAAAATAACCGTCATCAACACGGATAAACATAATTAAAGTACTTTCCTTAGAAAATGGCAAGAAATAAGTTCTTCAACGACTTTCACAAACTCGAAGGCCGCTCCTTCGATCAACCGTTCGCAAACCTCGAAACTTACACAAAAGGAAATAACGACAAACTCAACTTTCATAACAAGGCCATCGCACGAACATGTTAAACGTTTCGACAAGTGACCGAACTAGTTATTATCATACGGCCAATTCCTGGTTAATTACTTAAAGCACACAACGTCAAACGAATACCATGCTACTTGCGAAACGAAGGACCGTAACGGGGATAACACGTTGATGTCTATGGGTTTTCCAGCACATTCAAATCGTTACAATTTACTTCCAAATCTGCCCATCAATTCATAATACATGTATCGGTTATCTAGTCGAATTCATAAAATTGCAAGTACTTTCAACCGAATTCTAAGTAACTCCCACTTATGATTGTTCCACAAGTAAATTCATCTAATACAATTTCTACGTTCATCACGATTGTTACAACATGATTATACCATTCTAACTATTCATATGAAGATTATCCATCTGAACAATTTTTACAACCCTGGATTATACTCGAAGAACGATCCCTACGTTCATCATCTCGAATTCACCTAGTCTAGATGATAATATACATAATTCGTGCATCATATACTAATCACGAAATCATCATATCCATCATGTAATAATCACGAAATCATCATCAATGCAGGTTAAAATCTTTGAAAATCACATCCTTATGATAGACATAATCAAGGTTCAACTATTTCCGACAAAAAATCTAAGTTTAACCAATTCAATCCTCCTAAACTTGTTGTTCGATTCATAATGCTCATACTAAGCTCAATAACCTCAGTATCATGCTCATAATCATCACTAAGAACATGAATTCTATGTTGGTAATGCATCACATACCTTAATACGGAAGGAAACGACAAAACACTTGGTAGAACTCAACACTGGATGCTTGAACGCTAATATCCAACGCTCCTCGTCTTCAACAATCACATTCAGAGGCTGATATGAGGGGTTAAAGTCGTGAGAGTAACTCTCGAAGTTGTAGAAGTCGGAAATGGGATGAAGGGTAAAGTGAGAAATGAAATGGAGGTAATGTCCTACTTATATTAAATGACCCTTAGCGTGCGCTATCTCATATTAGCGTGCGCTAATGAGCTCACAGTTCACTGTCTTTTTCTGCCCTCGGCCTTACGTACATTAAATACAATAGTTAGCGTACGCTAACACCCTTTTGTAGCATGCGCTAACGACTTCACGAAGCTAACTGACCTCACTGTATCGACTTAGCGTGCACTAAGCACCTTTGACTCAACTTTTCCAAAAGCTATCCAGGTTCATCCGGACATGTCCCTATCCAATATCCATGATCTAATCTCACCTACCACCCTTGTCTCAATAATGTTGACCACACATAGCTTACGCTAAGTGTCAACCTTTAGCGCGCACTATTTACACATTTTAGCGTACGCTACACTCACTGTTTAGCATGCATTAATTACGTTTAAGTACATGCATGCATTAACATTAATGGAATCATACACTCGCCAAAGCGGACTATGAAATACGAAGGATCATACACGGATTAATAATATGATATACGTAATGTCTCAAGGTTCAAATACAGATAAAATATATATCAAATATCTGGATATTACAGTTCCTAAACCCACACACAAGCGTAACCTTAATAAAACAATACTCGCGAGTACCTACACAAAACAAGACCAAAATAGTAAAAACAACAACAGCAACTCGAGAGAATATCACTACTGCTCGTCGTCCTCGTTCCCTTCCTGTGGTGGCTCGAAATTAGGACCTATACCTGAACACACAAAAAGGTATCCACCCCCCGAAGGGGTCAGCAAACAGCTGGTGCAAGTACTTGATAACAGGAATATGTATAACGTGCAATAAAAGAATCATTATGATGACTAATTATATTAGTATAGCAAGAAGAAGGATATTCTCACCAAGTACCAGCGCCTCAACAGTATTATGACAACGACATCGTTGTGCAAAAATGCATCAACAACATCATAATCCAAAGCGTAAGCAGTACCATGTCACGTCATTATTCCGGAATAATACGTATATCATATTTGAATAACCACATGGGCTATACCGATATGAGGTTCGCACCCCATTGTATACGAGAGCCCTCGTCAGGGCAGTCCAGAGTTTTATAACCCGTCGAGCGGTACGTGGTTCACACTCCATCGTACCCCAGAGTCCTCGTCAGGACAGTCCCAGGCTTTACTCGATCACAAAATACAGTTTCACGATATTGGTACAGTTTCAAAAATATCATACTCCAATCATATCATTCCACATTTCAAAGTACGTTGTCACATAACTTTAACGACGCAAGCCTCAGATCATTATTCAAAACTTCCAGCAACTTTGCTTTTCAATCTCATTTGAAATAACTTTTCGAGGCATCCTCAATAAAACAGTAATCAAGATCATGTTAGGGTTGTATACTGAAAAGCATACTTTATGCTTATATTACCTTATTTCCCTGTAACTACCTACGAGAATATTAATCACATATAATCACATGTTTTGTATATTTATTCACGTTATGATTATGAAACTAATATGTCTAATTTTTTTATATTGTAGGTAATGTGGTGTGTTTGTGTCACACGGAAGATCACATTAGCGGTGCCTTATAACATAATATAATAGTTCACAACCTATATAATTATAAGACAAATTATGTGAAAGGTTGTAGTGTATGATTGAGATTAGTTGGTCTTGACTATTAGCATGCATTAGCGTATTTGCATATGTTGAACTGGATGGAAGTGAGATAGTGTCTTCTGTAGTGACTGTAAGAACAATGTAAATCTAGGATAATTATTATTTCTTAATTCTAAGTATATAATATTTAATTGTGTATTTATAATATTTATTGCTTTGATTTACCATGGGTGAGACTCAAAATGACTGACTCAAAATGACTGACTCAATAAGATTCGCATATTAGGCAATAATATTATTTATATGACAATTATTATTATACTTAGAAATTGTGTCCCGACTCATGTGGGTTGATGATGTCCCCTTGAGGAGCTCGATAACATTTATTATATTAAACACTGCAGGTGGATTTAATTCCGATATAATAATAAGGTTCTAATGGTACTACTCTTGGATAAGATATTAATTAATCAAAGCTGTGAGTAGCTTAAATTAATAAATGGACATTCGATACCTTAAACATGAAAAATAATATATTTGAATATGGAGCCCGATTTCATAAATTGGGATTTGGGTAGGAAGTGCAATATTAGCTCTTTAGTGGACTGAGTTGATATTAATAGACTCAATATATTAGGAAAGACCTAATATGGAAATTTTAGGTGTATTAGGAGTCATTTCCTAATCCTCCTTAAGATCCCTAGAGTGGCCCATAACACCTATAAATACAACAAGAGGGTTTGGCCGAAATGATACTTTTCAGTGCAAGAAATTCCAATTTTTGCTGCTTTGTGTTTAATTGTGGATCTTGACTTGTGTCGTCGATTCCATAATTGGATAACACAATATTTTTCAAATATACCAATATATTCAAGAAGAATAGAGAGAAAATCGTAAGGTAATTCTCTTGGAGGGGTTCGGCCGATCATTGCTGTTCAATGAAGTCCGGTAGATTGTTGCCCAAACGACATCCGAATATAGGCGGAATATACTCTAGAAGATCTAAAGGTATAAATACAAGAAGATCATGGAGAAATTCGACGACTTTGCTTCAAAGGTAAGGTATTCTCAGATCTCTTAGATCTAGGAAGAATACTACGGATTATTATGTTTAGACGCGTAGATAAATTTTGCTCGTTTAAATTGCTTATTAATCTATTTAATTAATTATTTTGACGAGCCTAAATAGATCCGATTTTGAGGGCAAATTTTAGTAAATCCAAACCCGACGCTTCCACTACATTTTATTTCCAATAATTGGTATCGGAGCTGGTCTTTATGTTCCGTTCAGTTTAATTAATTTTGTGATTAATTGCTAGGAATTTAAAAATATTCATATATTATGATCTTTGGAATATTTTTGCTAGAATTGTCTTGCAGGTGAATATGGTCCAATTATCATGGCTATATGATATTATTTTATTTTTATGCATTTTTGGTAATTTGGCCCGATTTTGAGGCATGTATAAGTTTTTCTCGTGAGAAAATCCACGGGTAGAATAGATTTTATTTTCCTTTGTAATTTTATTATAAATTCTACGTATTTTATTTTGTGTAAATTGTAATCGAGTTGGAGTACACAAAGTACGAAGGAAAAAGGAGTACTGCGCGAAAAGGAGTCCCAATCGGGCGAACCGATCGGGATCAGGAATCTGTCGAGCGATTCGGCCGTGAGATCACGGTCCAGACCGCCGTCCAGGATGCTATCCGGGTCGGGTCGGATCGTCCGGTATGGGGACCTGTTCGGCTTTATGCCGTTCGTTGGTGCACAATATTTAGTTTTGGAATTTTCTTGTGCAATTTTGCATGGAAAAGAAATTTCTAAATTTGGAAATTTTGTGGGCCAACCGGGAAGAGGTGACGAGATGCTTTAAGCAGTAGGAGATTTCGAGCCGAAGTTTTTCTCGTTATTCAAAACGAGGAATAAAAGCCATGATAATTGGATTTAATTATGCAATTTATTTTATTGTTGGTTTTTATTGTTTTGGATGTATGGCATGTATGAATGTATGCGTAATATGTTTCTTGCATGTTAGGACGAGAAAATTAAAAACCTTAAGGCTAAAATAACTAAGTGATTAAATTGATTTATTTTTTTAAAATAAAATCAAATTGGATAATTAATTTAAATTGTAATTAGCATGCGCGTTGACATTAGGGTCTTCCTCCATATCGGATGTGCTAATTATAAGTTCACTAATTTAAAATTTCGAATGATAACAAAAGGTAAATATTATTTTTTATGATAGGACCTCTCCATCTGTAGGGCTATTATTTAAAAGATAATATTTGAAGGTTGTTAGATTATGGTGTTCACTTAGGTGTATTAATTAATAAGCTCCCCATCGGAATCTATATTAATTAATACATGGCCAAGAGAAACCAACTATTAATTTTTTCTTGTCACGACGTAAATTGACTAGATAGTAAAATTAAAGACGTAAAACTCTACTTGAAACATGTTTGTTTAAACGTCCACACGATCGTGGCTTGCATATGCGGGTTTTTTTGAGGTGTTGGTTGCTAGCATATATATTGTATTTTTGAGGTTTTTCAATATATTTTGCTTTGCATTATGTGATGAATGTTTTTAATTTTATCTCAGATGTCTTTCAATCCACTTGTTGTAATTCTCAAAGAAAACAAACTAGATGGCACTAATTTTGCTAATTGGAAACGTAATCTTAATATTGTCCTGACTGCTAAGAAACACAAGTTGTTCTAACTGAGGAATGCCCATTGGATCCAGATGTGGATTCGACACCCGATGAGGTGAAAGAATTTCGCAAATGGAAGAAATCTGGTGAGACAGCTCGCTGTTACATCTTGGCTTCTTTAGCAAATGTATTGCAGCATAAGTATCAGAGTACTGGCACAACCGCGGAAATGATGAAAAAATCTCGGCGAGATGTTTGGTCATCATAAGCAGGTAGCTAGGCAAAATGCTATGAGGGTCTTGATGACGACCCAAATCCCTGAAGGAACCTCGGTAAGGGATCATGTTCTAAAGATGATTTCTCATCTAAACGAACTTGATATCTTAGGGGCAACTATCGATGCGGAAATGCAGGTCGATCATCCTAGGCAGCTTATCTAGGAGCTTTGAGCAGTTCCGCCTAAACTACAATATGAATTGTAGGGAGTATACTGTAATACCCGTAATTTCGATTCCCGGTAATTTCTTTTTTCGATGGAAGTCCATTTTGACGACTCTCTCATGACAATTTCGTCATTCCAAGAATGATTAATTCTGCACTTTTTGTCATCCGAGTTTGTTTCGGTGTCGTTTTGTTGAGTTCCGTGCTTTTTGGCGACTTTTCCGCACTTGGGTTCGATTCTTGCGAATCTCGTTCGAAACTGCTGTTTCGAGTTTCCCATAAGTCCGTTTAACTTTGTTAGACGTGTTGTGAACTTCGGTTTGGTTATTCGATCACGTATCGTGATTTTCGGGCGTTTTGGGCCATTTTGTAATTTACCCAAAGTCGTGGGTATCCTCATTCATATTTGTTGTTTTGACCCTTTTCATAGTCGCATGCGATAAATTGTTGCATGGTATTTATTTTCGGATCGATGTTGTTGTCCGAGAGCATTTCGTCGTGTTCGTTTCGTGCGTTTTCGGGTATTCGAGTCGTCGAGCCTTGGCGACTAGGCCAGGCACGCACGAGCGTGGCGCACGAGCTGCGCGCATGACCCGGTGCTCGTGCGGCCCTGGCTGCACACGCACGAGCAAGTGCTCGTGCCCGGTGCTCGTGTGTCTCGGCAGTTGGCTGGCACTGGGCGCACACGACCAGGCGCACGACCGGCCGCTCGTGCGTGCCTGCTCGTGCGTCGCTAGGCAGTATATCTGATCGAGCAGATGGGTTTTTCACCCATTTTCTCATTCTTTTCCTTCTCTTCCGCGGCTGGGGGTGTGGTTAACATGGAGCCATGTTGTTGAACAACAAATCCACGAAGTTCTTGAGTTTCTAACATCAATCAATCATCCTATATCATCCTTTGATCCAGCGAATCAAGGTAATCTTTCTTAGAACCCTAGTTTCTTGAATTTTGGGGTTTTTGGGTTTTTGTCCGATTCGTTCCGTATTGTTGATTAATCCATGATGGGTATGATTAATCTTATTATTATTCATATGTTTAACATCCAATCCTTGTTTTTCGTCGAATCAAAGTATTTTGACTCGAACCCTTGTTTTTGAAGATTTTGGGGATTTTCCTTTTGATTTCAATTATATTCCGTTTTTGTTCAATTGATTGTTGTATAAACGTTGTTTTGAACATGCTCTATGGATTGGATACTCGTATCTTCGATTCATTCGACCCGAGGGGTGATTTCCTTGTTCTTGGAGGGTCTCGAACATTTAATGTTCGATTAAATGCTCGAATGAGTTCCCTTCGAAAGTTTGTTGGGATTTCCGTTGTTTCGGCCTTGATTCTCGTCGTAACCATGTGTTATTGTTCCTTCCGGAGGTTTATAGGTGCTCGAGGATTCCGATGTTGAATCTCGTGGGTGATTGATGATTCGTGTGGTGTTTACCCGTAATAATTTCGGTGCTATCGCGTTCTTGATAGTGTTCGGGAGTTCGGGGCCTTTCGACCATATTTCATCCATCGTATTGTTGCGATTTTGGTTTCGAGGCAAGTACCTTGTTCATACACTTCTCTTTTGTGGACATTATGATCGGTAATCGTCTTGGTGTGTTTGTTTGATTATTTGAAATGAATTTTCAAAAGATTTGTTTTGACCTCGTTAAAGGCTCTCTTTCAAAATGCGTGTGTGTTTTGTGAACGGCGTGTTTTGGGAATTGATTATGATTTGATTATTTTGAACGTTGAAGGCTTTGATGATACCCCTGTTGTTAAAGTTATGGAATCGTGTATTCCGTGTTTAATCTTGTTATTGTGTTTTGAAGAGTTTGATAATGGTGTCGGATTAGTGGCCATCCCTAGTGAGTATTCTTGATGAGCTTACATTCTTAGCATATTAGTATTGCATGAGTAACGTGTGTGTGTGTATGCTCACTACGGGTTAGATCCGACGGGGTCTCGGTAGGGCTCCACAAAGTTGCGGAACCGCGAGCTTGCTTTTAACCACTACGGATTAGATCCGACGGGGTCTCGGTAGGGGTCCACGAAGCTGTGGGTCCGCAGTTAATTGTGGTGCATTTTACAAATGTGATTTGATTATGGCATTTCCGGAAATGAGTGCTTTTGATGGTTTTCATGATTGCATGCATCGACTAAGTGTGTAAGAGGTAAGTTGTTCGTTTGGCTTACTTGGCTAGGATGGAACTAGAGTATTTGTCGTCTGTGTTTAAACCTTGGGTGGTGGATTTTGATGATGGAAAACGAACCTTGTTGTCGTTCTCGTGTACTGTGAGTTGATGAGATTTGGGGCTAAAATCCCAACAGTTTTGTAGAGGTTTATTGTGAGTTGATTAAATTTGGGGCTAAAATCCCAACGATTTTATAAAGGTCATTTTACGGAAAGTAAACCTTTGGGGCGGTGACCCCTTTCGTCTTTTGGGTTTTGAAAAGTAGGATTTGATAAATCCTAAATTGTTTTCTATTAAAACTCTCGATGGCATTTTAAACCGTTTTATAAATTGTTTCCCTTGATTTGTGATCTTTCGGTTTTGGAATGTTTTACCCAAACACTTGCCTCGGGAAGTACTTTTCGTTTCGTTTGGATCTTTGAGGATTCTTGGTTATTGTTATTCGTGGAATGTGAATTGTATGACTCGTATTTTTGTACTTGTACTTGCACTAGCAAAATAGTGGAGTTTTGCTAACCCCCGAGTATTCGGGGAGTGGATGTTTGTATTGCATTCAGGTTTTGGAGCATAGCACAGGGTCGGCATGAAGGATGATGAAAGATGAACGATACTAATCACAGGAGGACCCGTTGATGTCATATTGGTTTAGTTGTATTTTATTTTCCACTGCAGTATTCTTTTCCCGTTGTACGGGAGTGTGTTGTATTCGACCCCTGCGTGGGCTTGTATTGTAATCGAGTTGTATGTTTTTATTGAAAGACCAAATCGGTCTACTGAGTCATTTTAGCCTTAAAGGTATTGTTGAGTTGTTCGGTTTTGTTACCAGCCTGGTAGAACCTTGAGGAAAGGTTCTACGACGTGTGATATCCCTGAGCAGATTGGGGGTGCTACATAAATGGTATCGGAGCTTAGGTTGTGGAAACCTAGGCTGTCGGGTCAAGTCGTGTTGTTTGAGTCTTGTTTCGTCGGATTTTGTCTGACTGAGTCGTGTCGCGTTACGTCATCTGAGTTTGTTGGTCGTGATTAGTATCGTGGGGCGATCATCATCTTCGTGCGACCTATGGATATAAGTCTCCCTTCTTTGTGTTGTGCCTCGTGTGACGCGCTATTTTTATGATTTTTTTGTTAAGTGACGGAATCCTCTTATGGATTTTGATTTCTTGATATGTGGTTATTTGACCCTCATATTTTGTTCATATGAGGAGTAGTGTTGCTGGATTGTGCATGTTTGACTTTATTCCTTTTATCCGTTGCGTGAGTTCTTTTGTAATGGCTTTCGGTATTTTACTGACTGAGTTTTATTTCGAAAACCGATTCCCTTAACCGAGTTTGTGGCAATATGGCCTTGATCGTTTTGGCAAAATTCTTATGATGGTATTTAGTATTTTGTAAATGGATTTTGTAAGTTTTTGAAATATTACCGTCATCGGCCTTTTTGACGTTGTAAATGGTTTTTAGCCTGGTGAGTTCCGGCGTGGGACCCACGGCGCTATAATGTTTCGTGTAATTACCTGAAATTTTTGGGCATTCTAGCCCATTGAATTATCTTTGAAAACCTTGAGTATCTTAGAAAATAAATTTCGAGACGTACTTTTAAAATGAATTATTTTCTCATGGTACATCCACGGTGCCACAATATGTTTCAAAATTCTTCTACCTCGAGGACCAAAATGTTTTGAGATATTTTCAATATTTTAGAAACACTTTTACTTAGACCCGAGGGTCGAATATTCTGAAAGTTTTCAGTAAGAGAAAGTGTCCTCATTTTTATCAAATGTGAAATGGTTCTCCAAAGTCTCGATAACGATGTTTCATGTTTGTACTTTTTTGAAAGATGGTACTCAAGATCAACCGGTGTTCTTCTAAATTATTTTCAAAATTAGGTTTTCGTTTTTAAAACCTATCCATTCCCGTTTGAGGGCTGGGTATGTATGTATGATGTTCACGTTGTCATTATGATGTTTTCTCCCGAGTATGATTGAATTGGCGGTGTGAGCGTTGAGTCGTTTTCCACACATTTGTTGTGTTAGCCCTCTGTGAGAGGTGGGATGTTGGTGTTGAATGTTGCCGCCTCATAGTGATTTCTGCATTGTCGCGCATGTGCGAGGTGTTAGAGCTTGGTTTGGTATGACCGTGTGCATCGGTGATTGTTCCGTTATGTGTCGGTTGTTTAATATCTTGTTACCTTGCTCCCGTTTTTGTGAATTTCGTGGACGAGGTCGAAGGTAATACCCGTACTATTTTGACTTCTGTATTTTCTCTTTCTCTAGTCTATCGATTCGCTCATGTTCGTTGATACTTTATGAACTTGTTCTGTATTTTGGTTTCATCGTCCGAACGAGCTGTGATCTTGTTGTGGGTCGATCTGGTTATCGCTGTAACTTTTCGAGTTCGGTTCGATTCTTGTGAATCTTGTTCGGAAGTGACATCATTTGGTTCTATTAGTTCATTTATTCGAATTAGATCGGATTTGGAATTCTTGTGTTTTCGACTCTGTCGACTCGTTTATGCTCGTTAACATTTTCTGAGCTTGCCCTGTCCCTTGCTTTTGTTGATCGAACGAGGGTGGTATTGTTTCGGAATAACTCGTTTGTTGTTGTGACTTTTCAATTGCTATTCCCTTCCCTGTGGATCTTATGTGAATGCACATCCTGTGGTTTTCACCGGATCATATATTGTCTCAAGTCGAGATGTGAACCTTGGAGTTGTTGTTTAAATTTTATTGTTCTTCGTGATTCGAACATGATTGTTCGATTTTTGTTGTCTCGATCGTTGTGGTTCGATCGTTTGATTGTTCGGTTTTTGTTGATCTCGTCTCGTGATTGTTGAACGTTCAGACTCCTTCGGGAAATTAGTCTCGTTTCGATCTTCCAACCATTGGGCGGTGGAATTCCGTATTTATTCCGCGTTTGGCTCGCGTTTTGATTGATGAACCGTTGGGTTGGTCAATCATATTGATTTTTGTTCGTTGTGTTTTGTGATTGTTCGGATAATCGAATCGATTGTATTATCTGTTTGATGACGCTTGTCACTTGTTGATTTTATTATGTCTCTACCGGTGGCGTTGTGTTAGCCGTCGTGGAGCGTGTTTTCACGCCATATACACCTTTGCGTTGCTTGTAACATTTCAACGGTGGGCGTAAGTTACGCGTTTCTTGTGTATCTCGTTGAGTTTTCCTGGCGGTATATTGCTTCTCCCTACTTGTTTTAAGTTTCGGGACAAAACTTCTTTTAAGGAGGGTAGAATGTAATACCCGTAATTTCGATTTTCGGTAATTTCTTTTTTTAGGCGGAAGTCCGTTTTGACGACTCACTCATGACCGTTTCGTCATTCCGAGAATGATTAATTCTGCACTTTTTGTCATCCGAGTTCGTTTTGGTGTCGTTTTGTTGAGTTCCGTGCTTTTTGGCGACTTTTCCGCACTTGGGTTCGATTCTTGCGAATCTCGTTCGAAACTGCTTTTTTGAGTTTCCCATAAGTCCGTTTAACTTTGTTAGACGTGTTGTAAACTTCGGTTTAGTTATTCGATCACGTATCGTGATTTTTGGGCGTTTTGGGCCATTTTGTAATTTACCCAAAGTCGTGGGTATCCTCATTCGTATTTGTTGTTTTGACCCTTTTCATAGTCGCATGCGATAAATTGTTGCATGGTATTTCTTTTCGGATCGATGTTGTTGTCCGAGAGCATTTCGTCGTGTTCGTTTCGTGCGTTTTCGGGTATTCGAGTCGTCGAGCCTTCGTCGTCGAGCCGTGCGTTCGTTCCAGGCACGCACGAGCGTGGCGCACAAGCTGCGCGCACGACCCGGTGCTCGTGCGGCCCTGGCTGCACACGCACGAGCAAGTGCTCGTGCCCGGTGCTCGTGTGTCCTGGCAGTTGGCTGGCAGTGGGCGCGCACGACCAGGCGCACGACCGGCCGCTCGTGCGTGCCTGCTCGTGCGTTGCTGGGCAGTATATATGATCGAGCAGACGGGTTTTTCACCCATTTTCTCATTCTTTTCCTTCTCTTCCGCGGCTGGGGGTGTGGTTAACATGGAGCCATGTTGTTGAACAACAAATCCACGAATTTCTTGAGTTTCTAGCATCAATCAATCATCCTATATCATCCTTTGATCCAGCGAATCAAGGTAATCTTTCTTAGAACCATAGTTTCTTGAATTTTGGGATTTTTGGGTTTTTGTCCGATTCTTTCCGTATTGTTGATTAATCCATGATGGGTATGATTAATCTTAGTATTATTCATATGTTTAACAACATCCAATCCTTGTTTTTCGTCGAATCAAAGTATTTTGACTCGAACCCTTATTTTTGAAGATTTTGGGGATTTTCCTTTTGATTTTAATTCCAATCCGTTTTTGTTCAATTGATTGTTGTATAAACGTTGTTTTGAACATGTTCTACGGATTGGATACTCGTATCTTCAAAATGCGTGTGTGTTTTGTGAACGGTGTGTTTTGGGAATTGGTTATGATTTGATTATTTTGAACGTTGAAGGCTTTGATGATACCCCTATTGTTAAAGTTATGGAATCGTGTATTCCGTATTTAATCTTGTTATTGTGTTTTGAAGAGTTTGATAATGGTGTCGGATTAGTGGCCATCCCTATTGAGTATTCTTGATGAGCTTACATTCTTAGCATATTAGTATTGCATGAGTAACGTGTGTGTGTGTATGCTCACTACGGGTTAGATCCGACGGGGTCTTGGTAGGGCTCCACGAAGCTGTGGAACCGCGAGCTTGCTTTTAACCACTACGGGTTAGATCCGACGGGGTCTCGGTAGGGGTCCACGAAGCTGTGGGTCCGCGGTTAATTGTGGTGCATTTTACAAATGTTATTTGATTATGGCATTTCCGGAAATGAGTGCTTTTGATGGTTTTCATGATTGCATGCATCGACTAAGTGTGTAAGAGGTAAGTTGTTCATTTGGCTTACTTGGCTAGGATGGCACTAGAGTATTTGTCGTCTGTGTTTAAACCTTGAGTGGTGAATTTTGATGTTTGAAAACGAACCTTGTTGTCGTTCTCGTGTACTGTGAGTTGATGAGATTTGGGGCTAAAATCCCAACAGTTTTGTAGAGGTTTATTGTGAGTTGATTAAATTTGGGGCTAAAATCCCAACGGTTTTATAAAGGTCATTTTACGGAAAGTAAACCTTTGGTGCGGTGACCCCTTTCGTCTTTTGGGTTTTGAAAAGTAGGATTTGATAAATCCTAAATTGTTTTCTATTAAAACTCTCGATGGCATTTTAAACCGTTTTATAAAGTGTTTCCCTTGATTTGTGATCTTTCGGTTTTGGAATGTTTTACCCAAACACTTGCCTCGGGAAGTACTTTTAGTTTCGTTTGGATCTTTGAGGATTCCTGGTTATTGTTATTCGTGGAATGTGAATTGTATGACTCATATTTTTGCACTTGTACTTGCACTAGCAAAATAGTGGAGTTTTGCTAACCCCCGAGTATTCGGGGGGTGGATGTTTGTATTGCATTCAGGTTTTTGAGCATAGCACAGGGTCGGCATGAAGGATGATGAAAGATGAACGATACTAATCACACAAGGACCCGTTGATGTCGTATTGGTTTAGTTGTATTTTATTTTCCGCTGCAGTATTCTTTTCCCGTTGTACGGGAGTGTGTTGTATTCGACCCCTACATGGGCTTGTATTGTAATCGAGTTGTATGTTTTTATTGAAAGACCAAATCGGTCTACTGAGTCATTTTAGCCTTAAAGGTGTTGTTGAGTTGTTCGGTTTTGTTACCAGCCTGGTAGAACCTTGAGGAAAGGTTCTACGGCGTGTGATATCCCTAAGCAGATTGGGGGTGTTACATATACCTTTTCAGAGCTTCAAGCTGCGGAAGGTCTTTTTAGGCAAGGGTATCAAGTTCTTGCAGCTACTAGTGTTTCGACTTCTAAACCCAAGTGGGGGAAGAAGAAGAAACAAGTGGGCAGAAGCAAGTGTCAACTCTCAAGGTAAAAAGAAAGGCTCCTCAGCCTGAGGCAAAGAAAAAGACAAAGGAATAGTGCTACAAGTGCAGTGAGAAAGGAGATTTTAAAGCGGACTACCCCGCTCTTAAGAAAGGTATGTCTCGTGCACTAGTAGTCAAAACATGTTTGGAAGCTTGTTCTTCCACTTTGTGGATAGTTTATTCAGGCTCCACTGATCATGTTTGCTTTGACTCGCATGGTTTTTAGGTAACCAAGCAACTTATTGCAGGCGAGACCACCATCAACTGGGGCGATTATTTCAGGCTTATCGCTGTTGAGGTGGGAATCGTGCAGTGGAAGATTAATGATAAAATATTAGTCCTTAATAATATATTATTAATACCAGATTTTAGAATGAATTTAATTTTGGATTCTAAATTAAAATGTGATGGTTATTCAGTTTCTTTTGATGAAGATGATATTATTAGAAGAAGAAAAGGTGAATATATTTGCAAAGGTATTTTTACTGATGGAATGTATGTCATTAATACTGCACAAACTCCCATGTATAAATATAAATCGCTTAACTCTTTGTCTAAACCTAAAAATAGAAAAGAACCTTCGAGCATAAACCAAACATATGTGTGGTATTTACGGCTATGTCATGTAAACCTTAGTAGGATTCAACGATTGGTAGATGATGGCCCGTTGGATGACCTCCAAGTTGAGTCATTTCTAATTTGTGAATCATGTGTGGATTTAGATGACCAAGAGGGTTTCTAAGACCAAGGGGAACCGTGTTCAGAATGTGTTAGAACTGGTTCACACGGGATGTATGTGGTCCAATAAATATCCAGGCTAGGGGTGGTTTCGAATACTTCATCACGTTTATAGGTGATTACTCGAGATATGGATACATTTATTTGATGCGACGTAAGTCTGAAGCCTAGGACAAGTTCAGAGATTACAAGGCTGAAACGGAGAAGCGTCATGGGAAGAGTATCAAGTCACTACGATCTGATCATAGTGGCGAATACCTTAGTGGAGAGTTTTTAGATTTCTTGGCAAATGAGGGGATTTTGTCCGAGCTCACTGCGCCAGGAACTCCACAAAAAAATGGTGTTGCTAAGAGAAGGAACAGAATTATTTTAAAAATGGTTAGATCAATGATGAGTTATTCAAATTTACCTATTTCGTTCTGGGGATATGCCTTGGAAACAGCAGCATATATTCTAACCCTGGTGCCTTTGAAATCAGATACAAAAACACCCACATAACTGTGGAGTGGGCAAAAGCCCAGTCTATGACACATTCAGATTTGGGGTACTCCAGCATATGTGCTGAAAAAGGAAGCTGATAAGTTGGCATCTCGTACAGAAGTACGAGTTTTTGTAGGATATCCGAAGGGAATGAAGGGTGCTTGTTCTATAGTCCCCAGGATCAGAAGGTCATTGTTAGCACCAATGCCCGATTCCTGAAAGAGGATTATATGATTAGTCACAAGTCCATGAGCGAAATAATTCTGGAAGAGTTGAGGGGCGAGACTCGGTTTATACCAATTATACAAGCGCCAACTAACACTTCACCATGTATCGATTTTGAGACTTTTACACCAACTCAGTATTTGCCTCATTGTAGTGGGAGGGTTGTTCGTTAACTAGAATAATTCATAGGCATGGGAAAGTCTTCGGACTCAATACCGGGTGAAGATTAATCAGATCCCTAGACTTACAAGGAGGCAATCCAAGATAAATATGTTGACTCTTGGCAAGTAGCAATGGAATCAGAAATGGGACCTATGGATTCCAATCAAGTGTGGGAGCTAGTAGAACTACCTAATGGGGTACAAGATATTGGGAGTAAGTGGGTCTACAAGCAAAAGGAAGGAGGTGACGGGAAGGTTAAACCTTCAAAGCGAGGCTTGTAGCGAAAGGTTACACTCAGAAAGAGGGTATCGATTATGATGAAACCTTTTCGCCGGTAGCCATGCTTAAGTCAATCTGGATTCTTTTAGCGATAGTTGTGCATTTGGATCTAGAGATTTGGCAAATAGATGTCAAGACTGCATTCTTTAATGGGAGTCTAGACAAAGAAATCTACATGCGCCAACCAAAGGGATTCATTGTTGAAGGAGAAGAGCACTTAGTGTGCAAATTTAAGAGATCCATTTACGGACTTAAGCAAGCATCTAGATCTTGGAACACTCGATTTGACGAGGTAGTCCAGTCATATGGATTCGTCCAATGTCCGAGTGAGAGTTGTGTGTATAAGAAATACGATGAAAAGGTGTTAGTGTTTCTTGCACTATATGTAGATGATATCCTATTGAAAACAATGTGAAGGAGTTGTCAGACGTACGAGTATGGATATCAGAGCAGTTCGATATGAAGGATTTGGGAGAAGCAAGACACATCCTTGGGATCAGGATCTCTCATGATCGGAAGAAAATGATGTTGTTCTTATCTCAGGCATCCTATATCCATACAGTGCTAAAGCGGTTTAGCATGGAGAATTCCAAGAAAGGTTATCTACCTTACATACATGGAATTCAACTATCTAAGGATATGTGTCCCAAGACACAAAAGGATATAGATGACATGAAGTTGATCCCTTATGCATCAGCTGTGGGAAGCCTCATGTATGCTATGCTTTGCACTAGACCAGATATTTGTCATGCCGTAGGCATGGCTGCTAGATATCAGTCGAACCCAGGACCAGGACACTGGATGGCTGTCATGCACATACTCAAGTACCTCAGAAGAACTACGGAGTATATGCTAGTATATCAATCAGACAACCTATGTCCGTTGGGTTATACTGACTCAAAATTTTCATCTGACAAAGAAAAGTGTAAGTCTACTTCAGTTTATGTGTTTATCCTGGGAGGTGGATCCATTAGTTGGAGGAGTGTGAAGTAGAAATGCATCTCGGACTACCATGGAAGCCGAGTACGTGGCATCCTCAGAGGCAACCAAAGAGGCGGTATGGCTGAAGTAATTACTGCAGGACTTAGATGTGAATCTCGATTTTCCAAAGGGTATTACACTTTATTGTGATAATATCAGTGCAGTCGCAAATTCTAGGGAACCACGAGCCCACAAGGAAAGTAAACATATCAACCGCAAGTACCACATCATATGACACTTCGTAAAGGAAGGAGACGTAGTTGTAGCCAGGGTTGCATCAGAAGATAATCTTGCTGGTCCTTTCACGAAAGGCCTACCCTCAAAAGTTTTTGAAAGGCATGTGGAAGGAATGGGATTACGGTGTATGGAAGCATTGCTTTGAGTATAAGTGGGAGATATGAGAGACTATGTATTAGAGTAGTATACTTAAAAGCATGCTTTGAGTATAAGTGGGAAATTGTTAGGATTGTAACTACCTTGTATTACCTTATTTCCCTGTAACTACCTATGAGAATATTAATCACATATAAGCACATGTTTTGCATATTTATTCACGTCATGGTTATGTAAATGATATATCTAATTATTTTATATTGTAGATAATGTGGTGTGTTGGTGTCACACGGAATATCACATTAGCGGTGCCTCATAAAATAATATAATAATTCACAACCTATATAATTATTAGACAAATTATGTGAAAGGTTGTAGTGTATGCTTGAGATTAGTTGGTCTTGATTATTAGCATGCATTAATATATTTTCATACATTGAACTGGATCGAAGTGAGATAATGTCTTCTGTAGTGATTGTAAGAAGAACGTAAATCTCGGATAATTATTATTTCTTAATTCTAAGTATATAATATTTAATTGTGTATTTATGATATTTATTGCTTTGAGGTGATTCAGTATAGGTTAATGGTCGACGTTACGAGTCATGTGTGGAAAAGGAGTTTTTGTCGGAGTCTATACATTAAGATTTTGGAACTCTATTGTGTGGTTTTCCGATGGAATGTCAGTGGAATTAGTGACGAACCGAATTGGTATACAAGAGTATGGATGTAGTCGAGCATTTGCATAATTTCATATTATTTAATCGTGTGTATTCGAAAAGAATTGTCATCGAGAAACTTGACACCAGCTAGCCAATTTAATTTTTTGAAAATTGATTTTGTGGTCTTACCAAAAATTATGTTTTGGAATTTTGAAATTTTTGAAAGAACTTTCAAAAATTTGTCTTCTTGACAATATTACATGATTTCAAACTGGTTTTGAAAATGTGACTGATATACATATGCATTTAGTGCATAGTGCATATCATGGTGAAGTTATGAGTGTGACTCACGAACTGGATAAGACATCAGTATGGAACGATGAATAGAGATTCAAACTTCAGTATGGTAGTTTGGTTATCCAGGGATGATCAGTTGATTGATCCGATAAGAAGAATATGCTGCGTATTGTAGATCCGGGTACAAAATATGATTTTGGAACTTTGGATTTTGTGAAACCGGGACATATGTGCTATGTGATTCCATTGGCATGGTAGTAGTATGATTTTACCATAGTGATTTTTGAATGATTCCTTAGTAAGTGTAGAATTAAGGATGGTGACCCCAGGATGGTTGTTTTGAATATTGATTGGTCATTCCCACTCCATGTATGATTTGGTATGTTAGACGATTTGCGATTGGTTGTTTGTATACCGAGGGGTATGTTCACCAGTCGGTTGTGTTTCGTGAAGATCCACTGATTTGTTTAATGTTTTGAGAATGTTATTCTTTCGTATATCTGTTTCTGTGATTCTGTGTTGGAGCTTACCGTGTGAGGGTATTCCCGATTATTATTGATTGTTCGTTGGTAATATTGGAGTTTATCATGTGGATGATATTCTCGGTTGTGTTTTGACCCTTGGTTGGTCGTATTAGAGTTTATCATGTTGATGATATTCTCGGTTAATTTATTGGTTGATCATTGTTGGTGATCATCTGAGCGTTCGGATTTTGTGTCGATGTTTTGGGATTTGTTGCCATTGTGTTGGGCAGCTGCTTCACAGATGTATCGTGTATTACTCGTTTTAGCAGGATTGGGACTTGATTGTGTAATCAGGCAAACAGGATTTGACACGGATAAATTATTTCATCCAAAGTTGATATATTTTGTTAAGACTCATGGAATTGTGATTGTAAGCGTGTTGAGGCTTTACAGTGAAGTCACTTGCTAGTATCTCACGAGATCATCGACTTGGCGCATATGTAAGTGTACTATTTTGGTTATTTGTTAATGATGATGATTGATTGTTGTCGTGATGGTTTCGGAATATTTTCATTGAACGGTTTGCTGGTTTTTCCTATGACGAATTGCAAGTTTTGAGGATGAAACTTATTTTAAGTGGTGTAGTATGTAATCTCCGAAATTTCTTCTACTGTTGTTTAATATTATTTTATCCGAGTTATGTTGTACAGCGTGGAATCTGTACAGTATGGATAAAATAAATGAAGAACTGAGATGTCAGTATTCGTATAATTGTCGTATTTGGTCGACAATTGCATTTGAGGATATAATGTGTTGAGTATACGTATCCTGTATGTTGAGACGTTGGACAAGGATAGCTGAAAATGGCTAAGTATAGCCTTATTAGTGCACGCTAATATTCAAGCATAGCGCACGCTATCGTGCATGTTTAGCGTACACTAAAGGCAAAGGATAGCGCACGCTAGTGCAGAACAGATCAGAGGAAATCTACGTGTGGACCCGGCTACTTTCGGCGCATTTCCGATAAGGTCAACGGATGTTTTCTATGAAGGATTAGCGCACTCTAATTCATATTGTTAGCGCACGCTAATATCAGATCAGTCCAAAAGAAATCTTATCCTTGTCAGATGCTTTCGGCGTGTGGACCCGTCTTCGGGGCATACAGACAAACGATTCAACTATAAGTAGCACACGCTATGTTCGGACACTTGCGTACGCTAAATAGAGGCATTTATTGCATGGGCATTGCGTACGTAAATCATTGTACGAAGCAAGGCAGTAGCCTCTAGACTTCGATAGCGCACGCTATTTTGTGAAGGTAGCGCACGCTAATAACAGTCAGTATATATATTATTGCCGATGTGAATTATGTTCATTCGGCCATTCCTTCCCTTATTCCGATAGAGAGAGTTCTTAGAGAGAGGTTTGAGGTTCCAAACACTGAGAGATGATCATTCTTAACAATAATAAGATGGAGAGAATGGATTAAAGCCTTGTTCTTGAAGATTATTGATGATTCTTGGAATGGAGTTTGATTGTTCTTCTTCATGGTTCGTCTACAAGGTAATTTCCGTATCCCTTTGTTAGTGTTTTGTTTTAAAGGATGATTACCTGGGAGGGAGTATGTTGGATTATCATATGATGAGGTTATATGAGGTTTAATGGATGTATATGACTTGGATTATGAATCGGGTGATTATTAACATGTTAAAGGATGTTAGATTATGTTGCTTTGATGATTATGAACATGGTTTCGAATCACTTGGAGTTCTTGAAGAACTTATTGATGACTATACCATAGCAAGACAATCATATGTTGAATTTGCGGTGTTTTAGATACGAAGATGAAATGTTCATATCTAGGATTAAGTCATGTTTATTGATGATTGATTAATGATATATATCATGTGAGTATGGTACCGAGATTTAATCTGGAAAGATTGTTATTGATCTTGGAGTATGATTTCCTTTACACTCGTATTCGTAATCGCCATATGTTGATCGGTACCTGAAATGCATGCAACTGCATGTCATAGCGCATGCTAGTGTTACTGGCTAGCGCACGCTAATGAAAGCGACTTAGCACATGCTATGTTAAGTGATTAACGTGCGCTATGTCAACAGACAGTGTACGTAATTGTATTACGGTTGCGAGTTCGTAATGGATTGAGTTAGATTGTTCGGACTAGTGGTTAATCGAGATATTGTTGAGCCATTGGGTTTGTGAATTGGTTATATCGATTGTTGATTTTTATCGAACTTGTTGTTTATCGATTATTGTAATAGGTTGAGATTATTGATCGGTGATTAGAACCATGCTTTGCGGTCTATTCAAGAATGTTCGTAGATTGCTTTGGTCGGGGCTGAGGAGTTCGTAGACGACGGCAAGGAATTGGTAACGGCTTCATCGGTATTGAGGCAAGTTATTAATTGCACACTTTATAATATTTAATTAATGGTTTCAGTTTCATTCGTTTATAATTCGTATGCAATTATTATAATTGTGAACACTGTAGTTTTGGGATTGTACGCTGTTTTCAGATTTTGGGAATTTAAATCATAATGTATATGATTTACTTTTGTTATTGGTATACTTGGGTATCGAGGATACCTTGTGTTAAAGATGAAGATATGAATCATCCACAGTCTGTGATATTTTGGACCGTCGAGTATTGAAGATAATGGTTGGTGATAGTTTAGACATTGAGATCGCTCTAGAAGGACTCGGGGCAAGTACTCTAATCATTTTATCATTTGTGTCGATCATGTTGTGATACATTCGGGTATTGTCATTTCATGCATTTATGCATTGCTGTTGTCATGCATTGTGTACTGTTGTTTTGTGCAGTTGTGCATTGTTGTCATATATCCACCATGCGTTGGTCCAACGGGATCAACATGGGATATCTATAGCTGTGTGCACTGGATCGTTGGACAGGTATTTTCACCATGCGTTGGTCCGACGGGATCATCATGGGAATCTATAGTTGTGTGCGCTGGATCGTTGGATTACCATGTGTTGTTGTTGTGCATATGTATATTATGGGTTTGCCATAAGTATACATTATTTTTATTGATGTGAGCATATTGACGTTGTCATATGAGTATGCATTTGTAGGTCTTGTGTTAGGACTGTGTCCGTATGTTGTGTTGATCTGATCTTGGATTAGACTGATGTGATTTTGTCGTGGCATTTCATATCTTGAGGTATGTTCCGTATTTCCTTTGGTATTTGTCTTTTGATGGACAATAGATTATCGTGTTGGGATTTGATGATGTTATTCTGATGGATCGTATTGGTCAGAGTTGGTATATTTCCGTATTTCGAGTTATGATGATGTTTTGAGAATTTTGGGTATTGCTTGAGGTACCGTATGGATGTTTTGTTTGAGTTTATTGATTAATCGAGATTACGAGATGTGCATTGTGATAATGGTTATTCTGATGAGAATTATTCGAGTAAGTAAAGTTATGATGGTAAGATTATATCGGTTGTATTCTTACTTAGTATCTCATTGGTATGTAATTATTGACGTGATATGATGGTTATCATTGTTGGATATTATGGCTGACCCCGTCGTGGGCTTTCTTTTTAGGTTCTTGGAATATCAATCTTGTAGCGGTCGTGGAGAGATGAGCTTCCCGGAGGATACTGGCTAGGGCATGTATTTGTGTATTGAGTTTCCTGATCAGTTCTTGTTTTCCGCTGCTACAGTATCTTAATTGTTTGTCTTTTTCCGATGCGTGAGTATTTTTAAATGGCCTTTTGGTATCTGGTAACTTAGGTTACTTTGGCAATCATTTTATAAACTATTTTGTTGGCACGTGTAAGCGATAGCTTAATGTATGTTTTTAAACTGTTGAGTTTTGGCATTTCGGGCCTTGTGGTTTCAAATGAGATTTTTACGACGGTTTTGATAAACGGATTTTATTAAGTCTTCGAATGTTTTTAAAAGATAGTACCGTCGTTCGCCTCTTAGGTGTTTGTAAATGTTTGTAAATCTTTCTTTCAGCCTTATGGGTCTGTCTCGGGGCCCACGACGCTGTAATATTCCTGGTCGGATCTGGGGGTGTTACAGTAAGTATGCACACTTTATGGCTTTATCACACCCCTTCACAGCTCAAACAGTGGCTAAATTGTTCCTAGATAATGTGTACAAGCTACATCGTCCCCCTGTGAGCATTGTTTCAGATAGAGATAAGGTTTTTACAAGTAAATTTTGGAGGGAGCTCTTCAAGGCTATGGGAACTAGTTTGGACATGACAACTGCATACCACCCCCAGTCTGATGGTCAATCCGAGCGAGTGAACCAGTGTTTGGAAGGGTACTCAAGGTGTATGGCTGGAGCTACACCTAAAAATTGGCTTAAGTGTCTGTCTTTGGCCGAGTATTAGTACAATACTAGCTATCACAGTAGCTTAAAATGTTCATCCTATCAAGCCCAATATGGTTTGGCTCCCCCACACACAGGTTTAGGGGCATACATTAATTCTCCTAATCAAGAAGTGAAGGAATGGTTGTCACAGAGGCAAGATATGGTGAATTTACTTAAGAAAAATCTAGTCTTGGCACAGGAGAGGATGAGTTGGTGTGCAAATAAATAGAGGAGTGAAAGAAGTTTCGAGGTTGGTGATTTTGTCTACCTCAAATTGCAGCCATACCGGCAGAACTCCGTCATGCTGAGGAAAAATCTGAAATTAGCGACGAAGTACTATGGCCCCTACAAAATCGAAGAAAAAATTGGGTCATTGGCGTATAAACTTCAATTGCCTGAATCCTCCAAAATCCATCCTGTTTTCCATGTGTCCCTATTGAAGAAATGTCTGGGAAAACAAATCATACCTTCTATTGAGCTTCCGGAGGTCGACGTCGATGGGCACTTCAAAGTGATGCCTTTCTCTGTCCTTGAGTATCGCATCATCACCAGATACGGCAAGGAGTTGCAGCAGGGTCTCGTGCAGTGGACGAAGGAGGGTGCTGAGGCCACTGAATGGATGGATCTAAAAACTCTCTCGCGAAAATTTGATATTCTCGATCCTTGCGGTCAAGGATCTGAAAAATGGGGGAGTATTGTCATGAACCTCACAAATCTAGGTGGGGACCAGTCTGGATTTCATGAGGAAGAAGGCAAGAATGGATCTAGATCGTAGAAGATGGTGGCGTCGGCGGAGAAGGTGAAGGAAAAAGAAGGGAAAGTGTTTGTGTCTGATGAAAGAGAGAGGTGGAAGAAATGAGAGTGAGTCAAAGGAGGAGCAGATTACTACACGTGGCTAAGGGATCGACGGTGGAGAAGAAGTAATGGGAGGGACACGTGTCATGCGCTGGACCACCAATACATTATCTTTACTTTATCTGTTAGAAATCGTTTTGTTTTATGTAATTTACGTTTTAGCAACTTTAGTCCAAGGTCCCTACTATCTCTAGACCTTGGTATAAAAGTGCACAGGCATGAAATGAAACCCTAAGCAATCAGATATTTCTTTCTTCATTATCGCCTCTTTCATTGTTGTTTTTCATTCTGCAAATTTACATTTCAGATCTACTTGTTTTTTTATTAAAAATACAAAAAAATACAAAATATTTAGCTAACAGTTAACAACTGTACATATCACTCAGATTCTTTCCCATCCAGTTTTAGTGTTTTTAGTTTCGGGTGCTACCCATTCTTTATCGCATTGGATTGTATTCATCATCTTGCTATTGATTGCTTATTTGAGTGCGAGCTGTTTATTATGGGTATGCCTAGTGGGTACCGCATGGTCGGTAATTGAGAGATTAGAGATCGTCCAATAAGGATTTGAAATCGATATTGGCCTTTAAATCTTATTGTAGTGTATTTGAAGGGTGAGAATTTAAATCGCGGGGACGATTGGCTAGATCCTCACGGTGCTATCATGAAGTATTGGACACGTACTATTTCGATAGTTGTTGAGATGGCTGTGAGTATACATTTGTGGGCCATAAGCCGGGTAGATCAGGGAGTGTGATTAGCACCATGAAGGCGGTGAAACTCTTGAACCGAGGTTGTGTCAGGTACTGGTGTTATGCCATGAAGGCGGAGGATAGGGGGTTCGAGTTGTCGGCAGTTCCAATCGTCAATAAGTACCCCAATGTGTTTTCGGATGATTTACCGGAATTACTGCCACATTGAGAGGTCGAGTTCTCTATCGATTTGGAGCCGAGCGCGACTCCTATTTCTTAGGCACCGTATCATATGGCGCCGTCAAAAAAGTTAGAGTTGAAGAAACAGTTGGGAGAAATTTTAGAGAAATGGTATATCTAGCCAAGCGCTTCGCCTTGGGACGCACCGATCTTGTTTGTTAAGAAGAAGAATTGATCACTTTGTTTATGTATCGACTACCGAGAATTAAACAAGTTGACCATAAAAAAATAAGTACCCTTTACCGCGTATTGATGATTTATTCGATCAACTTCAAAGAACGACACTCTTCGAAAATTGATTCGCGATCCGGATACTACCAATTGAGGATTCGGGATTCAGATATTCTGAAGTCTACCTTTCGAACGAGGTATGGTCATTATGAGTTTGTGGTTATGCCATTCGGGCTAACCAACGCCCCGTCTGTGTTCATGTAGTTGACGAATAAGGTGCTTATTGAGTACCTCGATAAGTTTGTGGTTGTCTTCAACGATGACATTCTTATTTATTCCCGGAGTAAGGAGGAGCATGCCGAGTACCTCCATATTATGTTAGACATTTGAGAGCCGAGCAATTATATGTGAAATTTTCAAAATGTGAGTTCTGGCTTAAGGAAGTGACATTCCTTGGGCACGTGATTTCGGCGGAGAGAGTTCATGTTGATCATCAGAAGATAAAGGAGGTGCTAGAATGGGAACTGCCTAAGAATGCGAAGGAAGTGAGGAGTTTCTTAGGAATTGGTAGGTACTAACGTAGGTTTGTCGAGGGATTCTCTAAGATTCCTTGACCATTACACAATTGCTTCAGAAAATCCAGAAGTTCGAATGGAACTTAGTAAGGCCGGACAGTTTTGATGAGTTGAAGAGGCGCCTGACTATACAGTGCCAATTTTAGATTTGCCTCAGGGGAATGATGATTTTTATGGTTTACATTGATGCTTCAGGGATCGGACTCAGTTGTGTTATGATGTAAATGGATAGGGTTGTTGGGAAAACAAATACCCTGTATCGAAATAGCCGGGATACCCGATCCCTGTATCGAATGATATTTGATAAAGAGGTTTTGACATATATGCCAATCCGAATACAGTAAAGGAAACTGTATCGAGGCTTTAAGGCTTTATCCTGTATCGAAGACCTGCCTCGAATCAGTATAAAGTGAAGCTCTTCAGTACAGCAAGAAGACTTGTAAAAAGACCAAAGTATGGAAACTGTCTCGATACTCAAAATACAGTTATCTTCCATACAGCTCACAATAGGACAAAGAAGGAACAGAAGTCAAGTCCCGTTGAATAAAGAAGTATTTAAATACTCAAGGATAAAGTATTTAAATACTGCCAGTCTTCAGATCTTCAGAATCCCGCGAAATCCGGATCATGTCATAATCCCGTTGGAACGAAATCTTATTCAAACGGATACATCTCAACGGATACTTTCTTCAGAGACTATATATATCTTATGAAGGCATTGAAGATCAGTTACCAAGTAACCTAACACTCAAGCTATCAAAAGTTATCATCAGAGCAAACATATCTCCAAAGCTTACTGCAATTAAGAACGAAAGAGATATACAAAGGCTCAACATCAAGAATGCCATCATCACTCAAGAACTTCATATTCAAAGTCACTGTTCTTACCGGTTACCTACCTTTTACCTCTGTGTAAAACCGAGCTCTGGTGAACTCAACAAGTTATTCGACTGTGTGGGACGAATAAGGAATAAGCTTTGGAAATATGTGTGAAGAAGCTAGTCAAGAAGGAAGTCAGAACTAACTCAGGTGAACGGTTGAAAGCGACATTCTTTGTATCAATCTGTGTGAACGATACAAGGATAGGTTTGATTATAATTACGTAGTTGTGTACGCAGTAATTATAATAAACTTTTTACTCCTGTGTGGAGGACCAGTGGACGTAGAGGGGTTTACCTCGAACCACTTTAATTACTGTGTTATTTGCCTTCAGCTTTTACTGTTTTAAATTACTGTGATATATTAAGTATACACTATATACTTAGTTGCTGTATCCACAGCAACCTACTGTATCCAAGACTTCCGCTACGCACTCAGATTTAGAATCCGTACAGTTTGTTGTTTAAACTATTTTCCAAACTGTATCCAGTATACTTAGTGGCCAACAAGGGTGATAGCATATGTGTCTTGACAGTTGAAATCGTATGAGTCGAATTACCCCATCCATGATTTAGAGTTAGCAGTAGTGATTTTTGCTCTGAAGATTTGGACACTATCTTTACGGCTCCTTGTGTAAGATTTACACCAATCACAAGAGCCTAAAGTATATCTTCATCCAGAAAGAGTTGAATATGAGGTAACATAGATGGTTCGAGTGGGTCAAATATTATGACCTTGAAATTCTTTACCATCCAGGTAAGGCGAATGTGGTAGCTGGCGCGTTGAGTCATAAGCCGATATCGCTTTAGATGCTAGCGGTACTTACTGTAACACTCCCAAGATATTCAGGGTATGTCACAGCACCGTAAATTCCATCAGAGTCTCACAAGGCTAAATTCATATAAAATCCACTTCAAAAACATCAATAATTTTCTAACAATATCAAAAATCAACAATCATTAATCGGATCAACTGATGAAACTCCAACGACAATACTCAGACCCACAACGAACAACAAGTCCAACATAATTGACAAGAAGAAAACAACCCCTATAGTACTCGAGTACCAACTAACAATTCATGACAAAACAAAAATCTCACAAGACCAGACTCGAAGAAAAGCAACATTTATTCTTTATAGCATCACGCCTGGCCGTCACCCTCGTACTGCCCCAGTACTCATCCTGTCGCATTCTTCGTACCTGAAATACATAAAATGTATTTCCCCCAAATAGGGTTACCCGTGGAATAGCTAGTACAAGTAATACAAACGAACTCTTACACATTACAATTTCAAAACACATGCATAAATAGTTTCAAGTATAAAGATACTGATTTCCGGAAATGCAATATCCCAAAATGTACCACATTAATATAAATCCTCCCGATAACCGTGGACCCAACCATGTGCGGACCCCTCTGAGGCCCCGTCAGACCCTCCTGGAGTGGTTAACCCTAATGTTCGTGGACCCAACCAAACGTGGATCCCTCCGAGGCCCCGTCGGACCCTCCTGGAGTGAATGTATATGCTCTAATACTCATATACATCACATTGCACATTTAAGAATGTAAGTTCGTAAGAATTACTTGCCTTTGAGACATGTTGGGATGTTTCGAGACGGTAAACAACTACCGTTGAAAGAACTCAGAGATTCCGAACCTAGACGATTCATAAAACGACAACAATAATACGACTGGAATAGAAATTGAAATATGCCCGAAAACCCCGCCTACGATTCATGTAATCCGACAACATAACACATAGAGGGAGGATTACAACCAAAACCTCTCTATTTCACAAAAACACATAAACTAAACCATGATTTCATAAGGGAAATATTAATCTGGGGTAGTTAAATTATACACATCATGATTTCATGAGTAATTCGGAAAGGAACGAAAGAAAAAGCAAAAAAACCCCAAAATCCCAAAATTTAGGGTTCTGAGAAGGATTACCTCGATTTGAGGGAGAAGGATGGTTGAATGTTGATTAAATCATGTTAGGAACTCACTGATAATGTTGGATGATGATATCCTGACCAACTCTTATCAGTCGAATCGCCCAAATCGTCGTTCGTAGGAAGGAGATGAGAAAATGAGAAGAAAAACGCAACTGTCAGGTTTTTATACTGGTAGAGACGCACGACCAATCTGCTCGTGTGTCTGCCCGTACGTTAGGTCATGCGTAACCTATTATCCAACTTCTGTCGGGACTCACGAGCAGCAACTCGTGCGTCTGCTCGTGTGTCAGCTCGTGCGTCCCTGCTAGGTGCAAGACATGCAGCAATTAGCTGCAAAAACACACCGTGACTCGCCGCCTCGAATGTCCCCACATTCGGAGAAGTTAAAATATGATAGAGCAAGAAGAGTCTCCCAACACGAAGTCGAGCGTAAAACAAATACACGATTCCGTCCGCCCGAAGGTTTAGAAAACGACAATGAAGTAATTACCCTAAATTTTTAGAAAATTACAAAACCACCCAAAATGGTCGAAAAGACATGATACAAGGTCTAAAAGCCAAAGAAAAGCTCACAACACGACTCCCAATGTTAAACGAACTTATAGGAGCCACAAAACAGCAATTTGGAACCATGAACATGCCAAACGAACCAAAAAGCCGAAAAATTGCTAATGAACACGAAATTGAGTAAAACGTCTCCGAAACACGCTCAGATGGAAAAACATGCAGGAATAAACATTCTCAAAATGGCAAAACGGTTACCATCGAGTTGCTGAAAATGGAAAATTCACCAAATAGAATTAACTAAAAATAGAATAATATGGATATAACATTCTCCTCCTCTAAAAATAAATTTCATCCCGAAACTTAAGAGATGAATAATTCAGGGTATTTAACATGCATGCAATCCTCGGTTTCCCAAGTTGCTTTTTCAACTCCATGTCTCGACCACTACACTTTAACCAACGGAATAGTTTTGTGCCGGAGTTGTTTTCACGACGTTCGAGGATCTTTATCGGTCTTTCTTCGAATGTGACATCATCCGACACCTCAATATCCCCATAATTAATGGTGTGGCTCAGATACGGGACATATTTCCTCAGTTGAGAAATGTGAAACACGTTATGAACGTGACTCAGAGCTTGAGGTAGTGCCAAGTGATAAGCCAACTCACTGACTCTGTCTAGAATCTCAAACGCCCTAATATACCCCAGACTAAGCTTTCCCTTCTTTCCGAAGAGGAAAACTCCATTCGTCGGTGATACTTTGAGCAAAACATGATCTCCCACCTCAAACTCCAAGGGTCAACGACGAATATCGGCATAGGATTTTGTCGACTCTGAGCAGTCAACAATCTATCCCGAATGATAGAGATTTTCTCCTTAGTTTCCATTAACATGTATGGTTTTGTCCCAACTAACTCCGATGCTTCATCCCAACAAAGTGGGAATCTACACTGCCAACCATATAGTGCTTTGAAAGGTGCCATCTTGATCGACGCATGCCAACTATTATCATAGGTAAACTCAATCAACGGTAGATGCAATTCCCAATCACTACTCCAGTCCAGGGCACACGCCGAAACATATCCTCTAATGTCTGGATCGTCCATTCGGTCTGACCGTCTGAATGCGGATGGAAATATGTACTTAACCTCAACTCGGTACCCAAAGCCTGATGGACCGATTGCCAAAAATGTGATACAAAACGGCCATCCCGATCCAAAATAATAGTCTTAGGCATACCATGCAACCTTACTATCTCCACTATAAATGTCCGGCCCAACCTATCCAATCCCTAAGTATCCTTAATACCAAGAAAATGCACTGACTTGATTAGTTGATCGACAATCACCCAAATCATATTCATTCCTGTTTTCGTTCTCGGCATCTTAGTGATAATGAAATATCTTCCCACTTACACTCGGGAATAGGAAGCGGTTTCAACATCCCGGGTGGTCGATGATGCTCGATCTTGACTTGTTGGAACGTCAAAACCCGTGCAACAAACTCAGTGACATCATTCTTTATATTATTCCACCAAAAATTTTTCTTAAGATCTTTATACATTTTACTTGTTCCGGGATGGATTGAGTACGGAGTAGCGCGGGCTTCTCGGAGTATTCTCTGCCTCAATTCCAAATCATTCGGGACACATAGTCTTCCCTGAAATCTCAAAATACTGTCCTCATGGATTATAAAACTGGGGGCCTTCCCTTTTTCGACATCCGCCTTCACTTGACTAATCATCGGGACATTCGTCTGTTTCCTTTTGATGTCATCAATTAAGGACGAAGTAATCTCGAGGGTACACAACTGACCCTGTACTTGCTGAATCCATACCTCAATCTCCTGCTCAATCAACTCCCGTCGAATATTCACTTGAGGTGTGAGAACCTCAAGCATCTGAAGTGTTACCGGCTTCCATCTCAATACATCCGCCACAACATTAGCTTTTCCCGGATGTTAAAGGATCTCCAAGTCGTAATCCTTTATCAACTCTAACCAACGATGCCGTCTCATATTCAGTTCCTTCTAGCTGAAAATTTAATTTAAACTCTTATGGTCGGTAAGTACGACATGAAGAACTGTACAAATAGTGGAACCAAATATTCAGTGCAAACACAACTGTAGCCAACTGCAAGTCGTGAGTAGGATAATTCATTTCGTACAGTTTCAACTGCTGCGACACAAAATCCATAGTCCTTACGTGTTGCATGAGGACGCACCCGAGTCCCTGGCCTGAAGCATCACTATAAACCGAAAACCCATCATTCCCTTGAGGCAAGGCTAAAGCTGGCACCATAGTCAAACGCCTTTTCAACTCTCTCATTGTTCCATTCGAACTTTTTGGACTTCTGGAGTAATTATGTAAGTGGTAGAGCAACTTTGGATAACCATTCGACGAACCGTCAATAGTACCCAGCAAGACCCAAAAAATCAACAAACTTTCTTCATGTTCTTAGACGGTGCCCAATCTAACACTGCCTCTATGTTCTAGGGATCTACATGGACCCCTTCAGCTAAAATCACATGTCCAGGAAACATAACTTCCTTCAACCAAAACTCACATTTCGAGAACTTTTCATAGAGATGTTGGGCTCTCAAAATCTCCAACACTAATCGCAAATGTTGAGCCTGTTCCTCGTCAGCACGCAAATATACCAAGATGTCATCAATAAAGACGACTACACATTTATCAAGATGTTCGATGAATATCTTATTCATCAGCTGCATAAATACTGCTGGGGCATTGGTTAGCTCGAATGGCATAACCACAAACTCATAATGTCCATACCTCGTCCAAAAAGCGGTGTTAGGAATATCAGACTCCCTCACCTGGAGCTGGTAGTATCCAGATCTCAAGTAGATCTTCGAGAACACCGTATCTACCTGCAACTGGTCAAACAAATCATCTATGCGAGGTAAGGGATATTTATTCTTAATGGTCACTTTGTTCAGTTCCCGATAATCGATATATAAATGTAGTGAACCATCTTTCTTCCTCACAAACAAGACTGGCACACCCCAATATGAGGCGCTAGGTCTGATATAACCTTTCTCTAACAATTCCCCGAACGAACTCTTTAGATCCTGTATTTCTGAAAGTGACATGTGGTACGGTGCCGTAGCAATTAGGGCTGCCCTTGGTTCTAAATCAACTGTGAACTCGATCTCACGCTCCGGTGGTAGCCCTGTCAAATCATCTGGAAAAACATCCGGAAACTTGTTCATCACTGGAATCGAAGAAAGTTCGACTCTCCCATTCTTTGTTCTCGCAGCATAACACCAGTACCCCACACAACCTTCCCTAATGAGTTTCGCCGCCTTCATAGTGCTGATTATAAGTTTCTGGCCTCTCTTCACGTGTCCCGTAAATGAATGCTCGGTGCCATCCTTAGCCAACATCGATATAACCCACGTGCGATAATTCATTATCGATCCGTGTCTATCAAGCTAGTCATCACCAAGGATCAAATCCTCATCAACGATATCCACGATGATCAGATTCGAAGGCCACACCCTTTCTGCAATTATTACTGGATAGGCCACAATTCTATCCCCACTAGGCAATTTAACCACAAAAGGTTCACAAACAGTCAAGCAATCAATGCTCAATCGACGCACGTAATCCAAAGAGATGAACGAATAAGAAGTACCGGAATCAAAAAGCACTCTAACTGGATGAGAGAGAACATAAACGGTACATATAGCCACTGTAGCCTCTGGATCATCAGCTTTCCTCATCTCGTAAATGCGCGGTTGCGCTGAACCAGCACTGGAGAGCTCCCCCTCTAAGGGACTGACCCCGCCCTCTGCCCCGACCAAAACTCTGAGGCGGCTGACCAGCTAATGGCTTCTGATTAACATTTGGCTCTCCAGGCGTATGAGCAGATGCCTGAGCCCCAAGTGTCTTTTCCCCCTCGGTACAAAATGTGGCTTTGTGGCCCTCTTGGCCGCAACTATGACATTTTAAGGGAGGTAGACTGCAATCACAACTGATATGGCCCTGCTGGCCGCAGTTAAAACATGCCATGACTCGATTGGCAACACTAGGACCTGCTCTGAAGTTCCGATTTCCTCCTGATGTACGGAAAGACTTTTCGGGTGAGTATTTTGCCAACTGGGACCTCTGTTGGTTGTTGCTCTTACCGCCAGAAAAGTTACCGGAGGTCTTCTGCTTCTTACCCATGTTTGCTGTCTCTGTAGGGGCGAAAGACATATCATAGGCCAAAGCTTTGCCCTGATACTCCTTCAGCATGGTGCAAGTAAAACCTACCATGTAGTGTTGAATCTTCGGCTTCAGACGCATGTCAAAATGTCGGATTTTATCTCTCTCTTCTCTCACTTGATCGTTCACATGGTTGAGTTGCTGATTATACTCGATTATTGCTTGAGATATAGGGATATCCTAGGGTTTGGCCTCGAAGAAGGCTCGGATTCTGGCCTCTTGAACAGGCCACGTGCAATATTTGGCTTCCATAAATTCGTTAAATTTGTCCCAAGTAACTGCATGGTCTTGGGGTTCGACTGCTTGCCACTAGCTAGCAGCCTCTCTCGTCAGAAAGTATTGAGCAATCAACACTTTACGTGCCTCATGATAGTTCACCGCCAGAAAAACCTTATTCATTTCGTTAATCCAGTTTTCCCAACCAGCTGGGTCTGTAGCACCAATGCACTGAGGAGGGCGCATTCAGATCACATCCTGTAACCATTTCGCTGCCCCAATGTCCTCCACAGGAGGTGGGTTGTTGAGTTGAACCGCTTGGGTCAAAAGAGACATCTGGTTAGCTACTTGCTGTAATATAGTGGTCACACCCATACCCACATTCGCTGCGGAATTCCCCTGACTGGCGGACTGGTCCTGTTGACTATCGGTACTGGGATGAACTGAGTTCGACAAAGTAGGTGTAGTCAAACACACATCCAAACTGAGAGACATGGCTGCCCCACCGGCTGCGCCACGCCCTCGACCGCGTCCGCGTCCTCTACCAGCTGACATTCTAAAAGATGGAAAAAGAGGAAAATAGATAAGTACGGTTCAGAATATAACCATCATGGTGACTGGTTCCCCACATTACGAAGTCGAAAGATAAGACAGTAAGGACGATAAGAAGGATAAGAGAACTTACGAGTACCGGTCGTAACAAGATGATGGCAGCGCGATGATACTGTGTTTACAAAACAACGTGACTAGACCCAAAAGACCAACAACCTAGGTATCCATTGTTAGGGTTGTATACTGCAAAGTATACTTTATGCTTGTATTACCTTATTTCTCTGTAACTACCTATGAGAATATTAATTACATTTAATCACATATTTTGCATATTTATTCACGTTATGGTTATGCAAATGAAATGTCTAATTATATTATATTGTTGATAATATGGTGTGTTGGTGTTACATGGAAGATCACATTATGAGTGCCTTATAAAATAATATAATAGTTCATAACCTATATTATTATTAGACAAATTATGTGAAAGGTTGTAGTGTATGCTTGAGATTAGTTGGTCTTGACTATTAGCATGCATTAGCGTATTTGCATACATTGGACTGGATCGAAGTGAGATAGTATCTTCTGTACTGATTTAAGAAGAACGTAAATCTCGGATAATTATTATTTCTTAATTCTAAGTATATAATATTTAATTGTGTATTTATAATATTTATTGCGTTGATTTACCATGGGTGAGAGTCAAAATTATTGACTCAATAAGCTTCGTATCTTGGGCAATAATATTATTTATATGACAATTATTATTACTAGAAATCGTGTCCCGACTCATGCGATGTCCCCTTGAGGAGCTCGATAATGATTATTATATTAAACTCTGTAGGTGGATTTAATTCTGATATAATAATAAGGTTCGAGTGGTACTACTCTTGGATAAGATATTAATTAATTAAAGTTGTCAGTAGCTTAAATTAATAATGGGCATCCAATATCTTTAACACGGTAAATAATATATTTAAAGAAGGAGTACGATTTTGTAAATTGGAATTTTGGTAGGAAGTGCAATATTAACTCTTTAGTGGACTGAGTTGATATTTTATAGACTTAATATATTAGGAAAGATCCTAATATGAAAATTTGAAGTCTATTAGGAGTCCTTACCTAATCATCCTTAAGATTCCTAGAATAATCCATAACACATATAAATAGGACATATTGGTTCGGCCGAAATCATCACATTACAGTCCAAGAAATTTCTATTTTTCTGCTTTGTGTTTGATTGTGGATCTTGACTTATGTCTTCGATTCCATAATTGGATAAACACAATATTTTTCTAAAAGACCAATATATCCAAGAAAAATAGAGAGAAAATCGTGAGGTAACTTTCTTGGAAGGGGTTCGGCCGATCCAAATTTGCTGTTCAAGGAAGTACGATAGATTGTTGCTCACACGACATCCGGATATAGGCGGGATTATACTCTATAAGGTAGTCGGCACATATATGTGTATTTCGAGTAGAAATTTGAAAACTTTGCTTCAAAGGTAATGTATTCTTAGATCTCTTGGATCTAACTATAATACTATGAATTATCATGTTTAGATGCGTAGATAAATATTGCTTGTTTAAATTACTTATTAATCTATTTAATTAATTATTTGACGAGCCTAAATAGATCCGATTCTTGAGGGCCGACTTTAATAAATCCAAACCCGCCGCTTCTACTGCATTTTATTTCCAATAATTGGTATCATAGACGGTCTTTAGGTTTCGTTCAATTTAATTAATTTTGTAATTAATTGCTAGCAATTTAAATATATTCATAAATGGTGATCTTTGGATTGTCTTGCAGGTGAATATGGTCCAATTATCATGGCTATATGATTTTATTTTATACGCTTTTTGGTAATTTGGCCCGATTTTGAGGCATGTATAAGTTTTTCCCGTGAGAAAATCCACAGGTAGAATAGGATTTTATTTTTTCCTTGTAATTTTTGTTGTAAATTTGATATACTTTATTTCGTGTAAAATTATAATCGAGTTGGAGTACACAAAGTAGAGGGAAAAAGGAGTCTCGTGCAAAAAGGAGTCCCAATCGGACGAACCAACCGGGACCAAAAAATTGTCGGTCCAGGCTGCTTTTTGGGTCGGGTCGGGTCGTCCGGTGTAAGGTCCTGTTTCGTTATTCCCCCGTTCCTTGCGTCCGCTGGTGCACAATATTTAAATTTGGAAGTTTCTTGTGCAATTAATTTTGCATGGAAAAGAAAGTTTCAAAATTTGGAAATTTTGTGGGCCAACCGGAAACAAGTGATGAGATGGTTGAAGTCGTGGGAGATTTCGAGCCGAAGTTTCTCTCGTTATTCAAAATGAGGAATAAAAGCCATGATAATTGGATTTAATTGTCCAATTTATTTTATTGTTGGTTTTTATTGTTTTGGATGTATGGCATGTATGAATGTATGCGTGATATGTTTCTTGCATGTTAGGACGAGAAAATTAAAAACCTTAAGGCTAAAATAACTAAGTGATTAAATTGATTTTTTTTTAAAATAAAAACAAATTGGCCTCCATAATTAATTTAACTTGTGAAGTAATTAGCATGCACGTTGACATTAGGGTCTTTCTCCACATCGTATGTGCTAATTATAAGTTCACTAGTTTTAAATTTCAAATTATAACAAAAGGTAAATATTTTTTTGTAGAACATCTCCATCTGTCGGACTATTATTTAAAAGATAATATTTTAAGGTTATTAAATTATGATGTTCACTTAGGTGTATTAATTAATAAACTCCCCATCGGAATCTATGTTAATTAATACATGGCTAAGAGGAACCAACTATTAATTTTACTTGTCATAACGTAAATTGACTAGATAGTAAAATTAAAAACACAAAACTCTACTTGAAAAATATGTGTGTAAACGTCCACACGATCGTGGCATGCATATGCGGTTTTTTCGAGGTGTAACTTGCTAGCATATATATTGTGTTTTGAGATTTTTTTTTAATATATTTTGCTATGCATTGTGATGAATGTTTTAATTTTATCTCAGATGTCTTTCAATCCACTTGCTGTAATTCTCAAAGAAAACAAACTAGATGGCAATGGCTTTGCTGATTGGAAACGTAATCTTAATATTGTCCCGAATGCTGAAAAACACAAGTTTATTCTAACTAAGGAATGCCCATTGAAACCAGATGCGGATTCAACACCCGACGAGGTGAAAGGATTCCGCATATGGAATAAATCTGATGAGATGGCTCGCTGTTACATCTTGACTTATTTAGCAAATGTTTTGCAGCATCAGCATCAGAGTATGGGCACGGCCGCGGAAATGATGAAAAATCTCGGCGAGATATTTGGTCATCAAAACCGAGCGTCTAGGCAAAATGCTATGAGGGTCTTGATGACGCCCCAAATGCCTGAAGGGACCCCGGTAAGGGATCATGTTCTAAAGATGATTTCTCATCTAAAGGAACATGATGTCTTAGGAGCTACTATCGATGAGGAAATGCAGGTCGATAGCATCCTCGACAGGTTACCTAGGAGCTTTGAGAAGTTCCGTCTAAACTACAATATGAATCGTACGGAGTAATACCTTAGCGGAATTGCTGATAGAGCTTCAAGCTGTGGAAGGTCTCTTTTGGCAAGGGTATCAAGTTCATGCAGCTACTGGTGTTTCGACTTCTAAACCCAAGTGGGGGAAGAAGAAGAAACAAGTGGGCCAGAAGCAAGTGGCAACTCTCAAGGAGCAAGGCTCCTCATCCTGAGGGGAACAAAAAGCCAAAGGGAAAATGCTACAAGTTCGGTTAGAAAGGACATTTTAAAGTGGACTATCCTGCTCTTAAGAAAGGTATGTCTCATGCACTAGTAGTCAAAACATGTTTGGCAGCTTGTTCTTCCACTTCGTGGATAGTTGATTCAGGCTCCACTGATCATATTTGCTTTGACTCACATGGTTTTCAGGTAACCAAGCAACTTAGTGCGGGCGAGATCACCATCAACTGGGGCGATTATTCCAGGCTTATGGCTATTGCAGTGGGCGTCGTGCAGTTGAAGATTAATGATAAAATATTAGTCTTTAATAATATATTATTAGTACCAGATTTTAGAATAAATTTAATTTCAGTTTCTGAATTAAAATGTGATAGTTATTCAGTTTCATTTGATGATGATGCTATTATTAGAAGAAGAAACGGTTAATATATTTGCAAAGGTATTTTTACTGATGGATTGTATGTCATTAATACTGCAAAAACTCCCATGTATAAACATAAACCGCTTAACTCTTTGTCTAAACTTAAATAGAGAAAAGAACCTTCGAGCATAAACCAAACATATTTGTGGCATTTACGGTTAGGTCATGTAAACCTTAGGAGGATTCAAAGATTGGTAGATGATGTCCAATTGGATGACCTCCAAGTTGAGTCATTTGCAATTTGTGAATCTTGTCTGGAAGGTAATATGACAAAAAGGGGTTTTAAGACCAATGGAAACCGTGCTCAGAATATGTTGGAATTGGTTCATACGGATGTAGGTGGTCCAATGAAGTCCAGGCTAGGGGTGGTTTCGAATACCTCATCACGTTTATAGATGATTATTCGAGACATGGATACATCTATTTGATGCGACTTCAAGGCTGAAACGGAGAAGCGTCATAGGAAGAGTATAAGTCACTACGATCTGACCGTGGTGGCGAATACCTTAGTGGAGAGTTTTTGGATTTCTTGGCAAATGAGGGGATTTCGTCCCAGCTCACTGCGTCGGGAACTCCACAACAAAATGATGCTACTGAGAGAAGGAACATAACTCTTTTAGAAATGATTAGATCAATGATGAGTTATTCAGATTTACCTATTTTATTTTGGGAATACGCCCTAGAAACAGCGGCGTACATTCTAAACCTGGTGCCTTTGAAATCAGTTCCAAAAACACCCACAAAACTATGGAGTGGGTGAAAGCCGAGTCTAGGACATATTCGTATTTGGGGTACTCCGGCACATGTGCTGAATAAGGAAGCTGATAAGTTGGCATCTCTTACAGAAGTACGAGTGTTTATAGGATATCCTAAGGAAACGAAGGATGGCTTGTTCTATAGTCCCCAGGATAAGAAGGTCATTATTAGCACCACTGCCGGATTCCTGGAAAAGGATTATATGAATAGTCACAAGCCCATGAGCGAAATAATTCTAGAAGAGTTGAGGGGAGAGACCCCGTCTATACCAATCGTACAAGCACCAACTAACACTGCACCACATATCGATTTTTAGACTTTTACACCAACTCAGGATTTGCCTCATCGTAGTGGGAGGGTTGTTCATCAACCGGAACGATTCATAGGTATGGGATATCTTTGGACTCAATCCCATGAGAAGATGAATCAGATCCCTGGACATAAAAGGCGGTAATCCAAGATAAAGATGCTGACTCCTGGCAAGTAGCAATGGAATCAGAAATGGGATCTATGGATTCCAATCAAGTGTGGGGGCTAGAAAAACTGCCTGATGGGGTACAAGCCACTGGAAGTAAGTGGGTCTACAATTGAAAGAAAAGAGGTGATGGAAGGTTGAAACCTTAAAAGCGAGGCTTGTTGCGAAAGGTTATATTCAGAAAGAGGGTATCAATTATGATGAAACCTTTTCGCCGGTAGCCACGCTTAAGTCAATCCGGATTCTTTTAGCTATAGATGTGTATTTGGATCTGGAGATTTGGAAAATAGATGTCAAGACTGCATTCTTGATTGGAAGTAAGGAAATCTACCTGCGCCAACCAGAGATATTCGTTGCTGAAGGAGAAGATCACTTAGTATGCAAGCTTAAGAAATCCATTTATGGACTTAAGCAGGCACCTAGATCTTGGACACTCGATTTGACAAGGTAGTCCAGTCATATGGATTCGTCCAATGTCCGAGTGAGAGTTGTGTGTATAAGAAATTTGATGGAAATGTGTTGGTGTTTCTTGTACTGTATGTAGATTATATCCTTCTGATTGGAAACAACGTGAAGGAATTATCTCATGTATGGGTATGGCTTTCTGAGTAGTTCGGTATGAAGGGTTTTGGGGAAGCAGGACACATCCTTGGAATCAGGATCTTTCATGATCAGAATGAAAGAATGTTGTGGTTATCTCAGGTATCCTATATCGATACAGTGCTAAAGCGGTTTATCATGGAGAATTCCAAGAAAGGTTTTCTACCTTACAGATATGGAATTCAACTATCTAATGATGTGTGTCCCAAGACACAAAAGGAGATAGATGTCATGAAGTTGATCCCTTATGCATCAGCTGTGGGAAGCCCATGTATGCTATGCTTTGCACTAGACCAGATATCTGTCTTGCCGTAGGCATGGCTGTTAGATACCAGTCGAACCTAGGACCAGGACACTGGATTGCTGTCAAGCACATACTCATGTACCTGAGAAAGACTAGGGAGTATGTGCTAGTATACCAATCAGACAACCTGTGTCCTGGGATGTGGAGCTATTAGTTGGAGGAGTGTGAAGCAGAAAATGCATCTCAGACTCTACCATGGAAGCTCAGACTCTACCATGGAAGCCGAATACGTGGCAGCCTCTGAGGCAGCTAAGGAGGCAGTATGGCTCAAGTACTTCCTGCAGGATTTAGATGTGTCCCGATTTGCCAATGGGTATTACACTTTATTGTGATAATACCGATGCAGTTGCAAATTTTAGGGAACCACGAGCCCACAAGGCAAGTAAACATATCAACCGCAAGTACCACATCATATGACACTTCGTAAAGCAAGGAGACGTAGTTGTAGCCAGGGTTGCATCAGAAGATAATCGTGATGATCCTTTCACGAAAGGCCTACCCTCAAAATTTTTTGAAAGGCATGTGGAATGAATGGGATTACGGTGTATGGCAGCATTGCTTTGAGTATAAGTGGGAGAAATGAGAGACTATGTAATAGAGTACTATACTTAGAGCATACTTTGAGTACAAGCGGGAGATTGTTAGAGTTGTATACTGCAAAGCATACTTTATGCTTGTATTACCTTATTTCCCTATAACTACCTATGAGAATATTAATTATATTTAATCACATATTTTGCATATTTATTCATGTTATGGTTACGCAAATGAAATGTCTAATTATTTTATATTGTAGATAATATGGTGTTTTGGTATCACATGAAAGATCACATTATCAGTGCCTTATAAAATAATATAATAGTTCACAACCTATATAATTATTAGACAAATTATGTGAAAAGTTGTAGTGTATGCTTGAGATTAGTTGGTCTTGACTATTAGCATGCATTAGCGTATTTGCATACGTTGAACCGGATCGAATTGAAATAGTGTCTTCTGTATGGACTGAAAGAAGAACGTAAATCTCGGATAATTATTATTTCTTAATTCTAAGAATATAATATTTAATTGTGTATTTATAATATTTATTGCTTTGATTTACCATGGGTGAGAGTCAAAATGATTGACTCAATAAGCTTTGTATCTTGGGCAATAATATTTATATGACAATTATTATTATTACTAAAAATCATGTCTAGACTCGTGCGGGTTGATGACGTCCCCTTGAGGAGCTCGATAATAATTATTATATTAAACCCTGCAGGTGGATTTAATTTTTATATAATAATAAGGTTCGAGTGGTACTACTCTTGGATAAGATATTAACTAATTAAAACTATCACTAGTTTAAAATAATTAATGAAATTCGATATCTTTAATGCGGGAAATAATATATTTAAATAAGGGGCCCGATTTTGTCGGAAGTGCAATAGTAACTATTTAGTGGACTGAGTTGATATTTAATAGACTTTAATATATTAGGAAAGGTCCTAATATGGAAATTTGAGGTCTATTAGGAGTCCTTCCCTAATCCTCCTTAAGATCCCTAGAGTAGTACATAACACCTATAAATAGGACATATTGGTTCCTGCCGAAATCATCACATTACAGTGCAAGAAATTTCGATTTTCTCCTTTGTGTTTGATTGTGGATTTGACTTGTGTCTTCGATTCCATAATTGGATAAACACAATATTTTTCTAAAATACCAATATATTCAAGAAAAATAGAGAGAAAATCGTGAGGTGATTTTCTTAGAAGGGGTTCGGCCGATCCAAATTTGCTGTTCAAGGAAGTCCGGTAGATTATTGTCCACACGACATCCGGATATAAGTGGGATTATACTCTAGAAGATCTAAAGGTAGAAGTACAAGAAGATCGAGTAGAAATTCGAAGACTTTGCTTCAAAGATAATGTATTTTTGAATCTCTTAGATCTAAATAGAATACTACGAATTATCATGTTGAGATGCGTAGATAAATATTGCTTGTTTAAATTGCTTATTAATCCGTTTACTTAATTATTTGACGAGCCTAAATAGATCCGATTCTTGAAGGCCGATTTTAATACATCCAAACCCACCGCTTCCGCTGCGTTTTATTTCCAACATCCATAAACCTAGGGCTCTGATACCATAATCTGTAACACCCCGAAGATATTCAGAGTATGTCACAGTGCCCGTGAATTCCATCTGGGACTCACAAGACTAAATTCATACAAAATCCATTTCAAAAACGTCAATAATTTTATAACAATATCAAAAATCAACAATCATTCATCGGATCAACCGATGAAGCTCCAACGACAATACTCAGACCCACAACGGACAACAAGTCCAACATAATTGACCAGACGAAAACAATCCCTATAGTACTCGAGTACCAACAAACAATTCACGACAAAACAAAAATCTCAAAAGACCAGACTTAAAGAAAAGCAACATGAATGCTTCACAGTATCACGCCTGGTCATCACCCTCGAACTGCCCCGGTACTCGTCCTGTCGTATTCTTCGTACCTGAAATATATAAAACGTATTTACCCCAAATGGGGTTAGCCATGGAATAGCTAGTACAAGTAATACAAACGAACTCTTACATCTTGCAATTTCAAAGCACATGCATCAATATTTTCAGGTATTAAGATAATGATTTCCGGAAATGCAATATCCTAAAATGTACCACATTAATATAAATCCTCCCGATTAACCATGGACCCAACCATGCGCGGATCCCTCCGAGGCCCCGTCGGACCCTCCCGGAGTTGTTAACCCTAATGTTCGTGGATCCAACCAAACATGGATCCAGCTGAGACCCCGTCGGACCCTCCCGGAGTGAACGTATACGGTCTAACACTCATATACATCATTTTGCACATTTAAGAGTGTAAATTCGCAAGAATACTTGCCTTTGAGACATGTTGGGATGTTTCTGGATGGTAAACAACCACCATTGAAAGAACTCGGAGATTCCGAATCTAGACGATTCATAAAACGACTATCAACAACAATACGACTGGAATAAAAATTGAAATACGCCCGAAAACTCTGCCTACGATTCATGTAATCCGACAACATAACACATAGAGGGAGGATTACAACCAAACCCTTTTGATTTCAAAAAACTCATAACTAAACCATGATTTCGTAGGGAAAATATTAATCTCGGGTAGTTAAATCATACACATCATGATTTCATGTGTAATTCAGAAAGGAACGAAGGAAAAAGCAAAACCCCCCAAAATCCGAAATTTAGGGTTCTTAGAAGGATTACCTCGATTCGACGGATAAGGAAGGTCGAATGTTGATTAAATCATATTAGGAACTCAGTGATGATTTTGGATGATGATATTCTGACCAGCACTCGTCAGTGGAATTGCCCAAATCATCGTTCGTAGGAAGGAGATGAGAAAATGAGAAGAAAAATGCAAGTGTCAGGTTTTTATATTGGTAGAGACGTACGACCAATCTGCTCATGCGTCTGCCCGTGCGTTAGGTCGTGCGTAACCTACTGTCCAACTTCTGCCGGGATGCACGAGCAGCAGCTCGTGCATCTGCTTGTGTTTCAACTCGTGCGTCCCTTCTAGGTGCAAGACATGCAACAATTAGCTGCAAAACCACGCCGTGACTCGTCACCTCCAATGTCCCCACACTCGGCGAAGTTAAAATGTCACAGAGCACAAAGAGTCTCCCAACACAAAGTCGATCGTAAAACAAATACACGATTCCGTCCGCCCAAAGGTTTGGAAAACGACAACGAGGTAATTATCTCAAATTTGTAGGAAATTACAAAACGGCCCAAAACATTCGAAAAGACACGATACGAGGTCAGACAGCCAAAGTAAAGCTCACAACATGACTCCCAATGTTAAACGAACTTATAGGATCCACAAAACAACAATTTCGTACCAGGAACATGCCAAAGAAACGAAAAAGCGGGAAAATTGCTAATGAACACGAAATTGAGTAAAACATCTCCGAAACACGCTTGGATAGCAAAACATGCAGAAATAAACATTCTCAAATTGTCAAAACGGTTACAAATGAGTCGCTGAAATGGAAAATACACCAAAATAGAATTTACGAAAAATAGAAAAATGTGGATATTACACTTATTCGCCAGTCGAATATTCATCACTACTTGGTCGGACAGGGTATTGAGGTTTGGCTTCAGAAGATTCAGGGCCAGTTATGTGCATTAGAGATCACTTCATCCTTGGTCGATTATATCAACGCAAAGCAGTGTGAGGATCCATTTTGGTTCAGTTAGGGGAAGATGTGTATAAAGATATAGCCCCTAGATTTGTGGTCCAGGACGATAGAGTCTTGAGATTCAGAGGTGGACTGTGTATGCCAGGCGATGTTGGGTTGATAAAGACGATTTTGAGAGAAGATTTAAAGAGTAACTTCTGGTGGGCAATTTAAATAAGAATGTTAGCGAATTCATGTCGAAATGCTTAACCTATTAATAGGTTAAGATCGAGCATCAGTGACCGATAGGATTGTTGAAATTACTTCCTACCCTAAGTGGAAGTGGGATGATATCTCGATCGATTTTATAACAAGTATGTCGAGGACCCAGACTGAAATGAACATGATTTGGGTTGTTGTCGATTAACCAAATCAACTCATTTTTAGGCATTAAGAATACTTGGGGACCGAGAGATTGGCTCATGTGTTTATTGCAGATATCGTGCAGTTACATGGGACTTCTAAGAGTATTATTTCGGATCAGGATGGTCGATTCGTATCGTATTTCAGGTAGTTTGTTCATTGGGAGTTGGGTACCAAGTTGAGACTCAGTACATCGTATCACCCTCAGACAGACGGACAGTTAGAACGGATGATTCAAACTCTCGAAGATATGCTGAGAGCATGTGCACTAGACTGGAGGGATGATTGGGAGTCGCACTAGCCATTATCGAGTTTATGTACAACAGTAGTTGGCATGCCTCGATGTAAATGGCACCATTTGAGGATTTGTAGGGAGGCAGTGTAGATCGCCATTGGGATGATTTGTCCGAGTTGATCAAAATTGAGCCGGATCTATTAGTTGATTCGTGATAGATTTTTCACCGCTCAGAGCCGACAGAAATCATCTATGGACGTTTGTCATCGACCGTTGGAATTCGAAGTTGGAGATCACATCTTGTTGAAGGTGTTTCCGACCCGTGGGGTTTATCATTTCAGGAGAAAGGGTAAACTTATCCCGAGGTATATCGGACCATTCAAAACTCTAGAGCGAATTGTGGATCTGGCCTATCGTTTGGGTCTTCCACTGTCATTGAGTCATGTGCATAACGTATTTCATGTTTCTCAATTGAGAAAATATATTCCAGATCCGAGTTATATTATTGATTACGGGGAGATTGAAGTGGCCCGATATTATAATTGACGAGAGACCCGTTCAGATTTTAGAGCGTTGAGTCAAACAACTTAGGCACAAAACCTATTCCTTTGGTTAAAGTTCAATGGTCGAGACATGGAGTGGAAGAGACCACATGGGATACGGAAGAGAGCTTGAAGTCGAGATACCCCGAATGGTTCACTTCATAAATTTTGAGACGAAACTCCTTTTTAGAGCGGGGGAATGTAATATCCATACTTTTTACTTCTGTATTTTCAAATTTTTTATGATTTATTTGTTCTCGGTGTGACATTTACATATTGTATTTCGTTATATTTTCGCCAGAATCATTAGTATTTGAGGCAATTATTTGATTTTCGTGTTGGACATGCTGTTGTGACTGAATGGTTGTATACCTCAACGTGTAGTTATCTTATGCACCGACATGTTAGAGCAGTGCAGCTATTTCATGAAGGTTACGTATGTTATCATCCGCTCTTACGTATGTAAAGATAGACATTAAAGTACGCTAATCCTAGATTATAGAGTACATGAACTTACATGAACGTTTGAGGCAGAAGCCTCTGATGGCACCCTTGCGTACGTCACATGTTCGTCGTAGCGTACGTAACAGTCTTTTCGCATGTTATTCAAGCCTCACAACGTACGTGAAGATACCTGATGTATTGGGATAGTAGGATCTGGACAGGCGTTTGTACGTTAATTTGGGTTGTGGCATACGTTAAGGATTACTACATATGTTAAGCGTCCCATGCAGCGTACATAACATTACATGTGCATTGAGGGAGTAGCCTTTATAAAGTTCGTTGCGCATGCAACGTCAGTAGTTTAGCGTACACTAGTGTCTAAACGTACGTAACATAAGGAGTTGTAGAGTACGTAACAAGACTCCAGGCTATATAAACGGGCTGCAACCCTTATTTAGCTATCTTCCTTTTCTCCTCCTCGGCGGCCAGCGGCAATTTTAAGTATTCTAGGGCAAAACTCTGACAAAACATCATTTAACATAATTTTTTAGTTCTAGCACGAATTAAACATCTATTGATCTTCTCCTATCAAGGTAAAACTCTTAAAGCCTTAGTTTTGGGTATTTGGGGTTTTCGGGATGACTTTGTCCTTTTCATCCAATTTAGCTTAGATTAGTGATGGATTATCGATGATATAGTTGCATTCTATTAGTTTTCTTGTTTTTCTACCGTTTAATTATTGGTGTTCCTCCGATTAGTTGAGTTGGACCAAATTAATGCCTTTATGATGTCCGTTAAAATGTCGTAGTGGGGGGATTCGGGTGTTCTATGATTATCTTGTACCATTGTTGATTGAGTATTGATATGATATTAGGAGCGAATTCCTTGCGAAAGACTTGAGTCGAAACCCTTCAGTTTGTCATTTTTCACGTGTTCTAACAACAACATAATTATTTAATTATATGTAATGTATTTTGTGCATTTATAATGGATGAATTGTGTACTTGAGTGGGAAAGGTTATATTGTTCACCCAAGGATGCCTGACGTGGCGTATAGGAATTCGTACCTTGAGGGACCTATCGCGAACTTGAGGTTATCCAATGAGGCATGTCTGACGGGGCGTATAGGGTTTCGTACCTTGAGAGGCGGAACACGGATAATCATTATGTGATTTGGAATTGCTTTTCGGTTGATGAACCCTGATGAACTATGTGATAACTTGAACGATATTCCGGAATATTGAAATGCTTTGTGAAAGTGATTTTTGGTAAATGACTTGATATATTTCATACGATTATGTAATCGCACTAGTGATTCCAGCACTAACCCCTTAAATAGGGAAAATGCCTTTCATGCATTCTAAGTTTCTCCCAGCTCGAGAAGCCGGCACGAGAAATGCATGGGACTGATGGACAACATGGGTGTTAGGCTCTCAAAAAAAAGTAGATGGTTTTATCGGTCTAGTCTCGAATTGGTGATTTTATTCATTATGTGTCGTTTTAATTTATTGCAGAAGTCCCGTGTATGGGCATGCGAGATATTACAAATTCATAAATATTTTGTACTTAAAAATGTTCTGGCTGAGTCCATAGCCCCACTAGTTATTTTATATGTCGTTTGAAATAATATTACGTCATTTTGGTTTGATTGATGATAGCCTGGTAGACCTTTGTGGAAGGTTATACGGCGTGTAATAGCCCTAGCGAATTCGGAGTGTTACAATCATGAACTATTGACTCGAAAGATTTCGATAGTAGCCGAGGATGGCACCGAGCATGCTTTTATGGTTCGTAAACCTAGTAGATACAGTAGTATTATCAATGCCATAAAGGCGATGAAACTGTTGAACCAGGGTTGTGTTGGCTACTAGTGTTATGCGATAAAGTCGGAGGATAGAGGAGTTGATTTGTCATTGATTCTAGTCATAAATAAGAATCCTAATGTGTATATAGAATAATTTGAGGGACTACAAGTGCATATGGATGTCGAGTTCACTATTAAACTAGATCCATGAGAAGCTCCTTTGCCCATAGTGCCATATCGTACGATACCGTCTGAGATGTTAGAGTTGAAGCAGTTGGCTGAGCTTTTAGACAAAGAGTATATTCAGCCGAGTTCTTCTCCACAGGGCATGCTGATTTTGTTTGTGCGGAAGAAGGACATGTCACTGCATTTATGTATCGATTATCAAGAACTAAACAAGCTACCCATCAAGAATAAATACCCTCTGCCTTATATCGATGATTTATTTGATCAGCTTCAAGGGGCGTAAGTATTTTTGGAGATTGATTTTTGATCAGGGTATTATCAGTTGAAGATTCGAGATTCGAACATTTCTATAGCTACCTTTTGTATGATATATGGTCACCGCGGATTCGTGGTTATGCCATTCAGGCTAACAATGCTTTAGTTTTGTTCATGTCATTGATGATCAATGTGCTTGTCCACTATCTTGATAAGTTCCTATTCTTTATAATCGTCATTTATTACCAAGATCGGGAAGTGCACGTTGTGCACCTCGTTATTGTGTTTGACATTTTGAGAGAGAGGCAGTTGCATGCAAAGTTTTTTAAATGTAAGTATGGCTTAAGAAAGTGATGTTTCGAGTATGTGAATTCAGCTGAGGGTTCGTGTCGATCATTAAAAGATAGAGATGATACTAGACTCGGAACTGCCCAAGAATGTCAAAGAGGTGCGTAGTTTCCTGGGACTTGGTGGGCACAATTATAGGTTTATTGCGGGATTTTCAAATATCACTCGACTGGTTACCCTGTTACCTTATAAAACCATGAAGTTAGAGTAGAATAAGGAGAGGTAGAATAGTTTTGATGAGTTGAAGAAGCGGTTGACTTCAGCACCAGTTTTGGGTTCGCCTTAGGGGACTGATGGTTTGTGGTTTGCAGCAACATGTCGAGTCATAGGCTCAATTTTGTGTTGGTGTGGAGTGATAAAGTAATTGCTTGTATGTCTCATTAGTTAAAGCTGTATGAACAATTTTTCCTACTCACGACCTAGAGTTAGAGGTGGTTGTATTTGAGCTAAAAAATTAGAGACATTATTTTTATGACTCTTCGTGCAAGATATATACTAATCATAAGATCATATAGTACATTTTTATCTAGAAGGAGTTGAATATGAGACAATGGAAATGGTTGGAACTGATCAGGGGTATGATCTTGAGATTCTTTACCATCCTAATAAAGCTAACGTCGTGGCCGACCCCTTGAGTCGTAATCTTATGATGCCTAAGATGATGGAAGTTCTTACGCCTCAGCCGAGGATCAGATTGGAGTTGATTTAACAGGATATAGAGGTCTATTCCCAATAACATAATTCTACAATACCGACTTCGAACTCATGGAATTTGATATCCTAAATTCAACATGAATAGTTAAAACTATTCCAATGAATACAAAAGCCCTAAATGAATTCCAATATCCTCAATTCATCACTATGATCAAAACAATATGGTCATAATGCCTTTCAACACTTATGAGAATCCATAACATCAAATTAATCATCCTAGTATAACCATATTATCATATGTTATCATAATCTTTTCAAGAACATTTCTAATAATTAAACATAGTGTTCTAGACAATTATAAATGACAAATTCATAAATAATGACGCATTTAACATCAAGATTAACTTAACCATATCAAAACTGTGATAGTTATGTCATAATTCATCATCATCTTCCATTAAAATAGTTAAACCTCTCAAGAACACCCAAGTTATCAATAATCAACCCCAACTATATTAATCATCAAGTAAGATAAACATAATCGTTCCAAAACATGATTATAACATCTAAGTCCTAAACATAAGAACATACTAAATCTTTTAAGTTATAATCATCATGTTCTTCATCATGTGTTCGTAAAACCAACAATAATCATGTTATACTACATCAATTCAACACCACAAGAAGTAATCATCAACAATATCATCATCATCTCGGATTTAACACAAGATTAGATGACTTACCTCTTGAAGATGAAGAACAACCCCCAAAACTTCAAAAACACACTCCAATCTTCAAGCCTCCAAGCTCCAATACAAAATATGTAGCTCCAAAGTAAGATGGAAGGGGATTATAATCATGTAGGAGGGCAGGATGATGATTTTTAGAGAGAAACTCAGAGTTGGTTCGTGCAAAAATAATAGACAAGACACGTCTTTATAATATGCACTTTCCCTAACGTACGTACCTGCAAAGGTTAACGTATGCTGACATCCTTTATGTATGCTAACACCTCAGTATTACGTAGGTAAACCTCCTCCAGAGGCTACTGCCACACTTCGTACATTGCCTTATGTTCGTTGACAAAAATAATGAACTTTAGCTCACAACCATTACGTACGCTAATACCACAATGTTGCATATGTAATGTCCGTTGACTTGGCTATCCTAATCAAGCCAAAAGTTCTAGCCATGCGCGGCCCCGAACACTGAAAGTTGAGATGCAATCTAATACCCTTGGTTACGTATGTAATCTGCAAAGCTTAACGTACATAGCACTCAAACGTTAGCATATGCTAGGTACTGACCATAGCATATACTTAGCGAAAAACACAACTTACCATCCAACGTCCAACATTCAGAACAATACGAACGTCAATAGTTTGATTACGAAATAACTCAATACAATAAGCATTGTATAAATCCAAATACAATATAATGATACTTGTACAATATGTACAATTCAACTGTATAAAAATGAAAAATAACAGCCGTATTTTACATACTCCCCCTTAAAAAGAGTTCCGTCCTCGAAACTAAGGGGTAAATAACTCGGAATATCTCTCCAGCATGCTATCCTCGTTCTGCCATGTAGCCTCCTCGACTCCCTGTCTCAAACACTGAATCTTCAACATGGGAATCATCTTATTTCTCAACTGTTTGATTCTCCTCTCTAGTATTCGCATAGGAAGCTCTTCATACGAATGGTCATCAGCTATCTCAATCTCTTCAAAATGAAGTATGCGGCTCGGATCTGAAACATACTTCCTCAACCGGGAAACATGAAGCATATTGTGAACCCGACTCAAAGTTGGTGGCAACACTAAACGATAAGCCAGATCGCCTGCTCATTCCAAAATCTCAAACGGTCCAATATAACTGGTATTCATCTTGACACTCTCCTAAAATGAAGAACGCCTAAAGTTAATCAGTACATGGTCACCAACCTCGAATGCAAGCGGTTGTCGACAGTTATCTGCATACGACTTCTGCCGACTCTGAGCAGTTAACAAACAACTCCTGATTAAAGTGATCTTCTCACGAGCCGCTAACGACATATCAGGTTTTGTTCCCAGAGATTCAGACAAGTCGTCCCAACATAATGGTGATCTACAACGACGACCATACAATGCCTCGTAAGGTGCCATCTTAATCAAAGCATGCCAACTATTATTGTAGGTGAACTCCAACAAAGGTAGTTGGGCTTCCCAATCATCTTTCCAATCGAGAGCACAAGCGCCCAACATATCCTCTAGAGTCTGGATAATCCTCTCGGACTGGCCATCAGTCTATGGATGAAATGCAATACTGAAGTTTAATTGCGTATCCATCGCAATATGGATCACCTTTTACAAATGTGACATGAACCGTTTGTTACGATCCAATACAATACTATTGGGAGTACCATGCAACCTTACAATCTCTCAAATGAACAACTAGTCCAATCTATCGGTACCCTGCGTGTCTTTAATCTCCAAGAAGTGAGCTGATATGGTTATATGATCCACAATCACCCAAAGCGTATTCATACCTCGACGACTAGTCGACAAGTTTGTGATAAAATCCATTGATATGTAATCCCATTTACATTCTGGAATAGGGAGTGGTTTTAGCATACGCGTCGGTCGCTGATGCTCAATATTAACCTGTTGAGAGGTTAAACACCTTGAAATCATTCTGCAACTTCTCGTTTCATATTACCCTACCAGTAATATTTTTTCAAGCCCGTATACATATTGCTAGACCCTGGATAAACATAGTATGGGGTAGCATGAGTCTCTCTCAAAATAGAGTTTTCAATTCTTCATCTACCGGTACACATAATCGATTCTTAAAACGCACAAGTTCATCCTCGTGGACCATAAATCCAGGGGCTTTCCCATGAGTTACTTCATCCCGGATCCGCGATAAGAATGGGTTCGTAATCTATTTTGATCTGACATTATCGTCAATGGACGATGAAATCTCAAGTGTACAAAGTTGCCCTTGTACACGTTGTAACCAGAACTCAATGCCAGGTCTCACAAACTATAGCTATAGTTCCCTTTGAACTGTCAAATGAGCAAGCATTTGCTCCTGTACTGTCCTAAAGGCATCGGCAACCACGTTCACCTTTCTCGGATGGTATAGGATCTTGTATCATAATCTTTGATCAATTCTAACCACCTCCTCTGTCTCAAGTTCAATTCTTTCTGAGTAAATATATACTTCAGACTCTTATGATCTGTTAAAATATGACAGGTGACTCCATACAAGTAATGGCGCCAGATTTTTCAAACAAGACCTTGTAAGGTCGTAATTTCCGATTCATAGGCAATCACCTTCCCATTCTGCATCAACACACATCCAAGACCTAGCCTCGACGCATCATTATATACCACGAATCCCTTTGTTCCTTGTGGTAATACCAAAACTAGTGCCGATAACAGTCGACTCTTCTGCTCAACAAAGCTTTGTTGACACGCCTCTGATCGCATGTACTTCTTATCATTCCTCAACAGATTAGTCAAGGGCTGAGCAATTTTCAAAAAATCTTCCACAAACCGTCTGTAATATCCTCTTAGGCTAGGGAAACTATGAACTTCCTTCACATTCTTCAAAGGTAGCCAATCTCAGATAGACTCCGTCTTTTGTGGGTCCACACTAACCCCATCAACTGATATCACATACACGGGAAAAGTCACCTCAAACATCCAGAACTCACATTTGGAAAATTTTCCATAAAGTTGTTCTCATCTCAGCACATTGAGGACCTGATGGAGATGACACTCTTGCTCCTCACAGTTATAGGAATAAATCAAAATGTAGTCGATGAAAACGACTACGAAACGATCTAGATAATCAATGAAAACTCGGTTCATTAATTCCATGAATACTGTTAGTGCGTTGGTCAATCTAAATGGCATCATCACGAACTCGTAGTGCCCATAACGGGTACGGAAGCTCTGTCTTCAAATATCATACTCATGATCCTAAACTAATGATAACTAGATCTTCAATCGATCTTGGAAAACACAGCAGCACCCTCAAGTTGATCCAACAAATCATCGATACGAGGAAAATGATATTTGTTCTTGATTGTTACCCTGTTCAGCTCACGGTAATTAATACAGAGACACAAAAATCCGTCCTTCTTTCATACAAATAACAATGGTGCTCCCCAAGGGGATGCACCAGGTCGAATATAACGTCGGGGTAAACCCATGAATTCATCCAAAAAAATGTTGGTGTAGTCTCGGACCACCTGAATGGCAGCCAAATCAACTGGTCGATTCTTGATCTTGGTCATGTAGCACCAATAACCAACACATCCCTGATTAAGCAGTTTCACTGCTTTTATTGCGCTGATGATTCTACCGAAATGGCTAGGATTATCGCCCTAAAAAATACATTCAAAACCATCATCAGCAATGACGGTCACCATATGCTTACGAACGCCAAGTATGGCCTCATGAGGATCCATCCAGTCTCTTGGAAAAAATAATACCCTAAGTGTTTCGATAAATGTACCCTACAGCCTGTCCCTACAGCAGAGCTTCATATAGCGCCCAAGAAGGTTTATCTGATAGATAAATAGAAGTTCCAGCGGACAACAAGAAAGACAGTTGGCTACAACAAAGAAGTTGTAGGTGTTATACTTAGAAAAAGTGAAACACAATTCAACAGGATATAGACTTGGAACTTTAAAGCATTGTGAGATAACCAATTCACGAAATATTCACGGTTTTAAAGTATATATTTCCATATCTTAATCCAATAAACACTAATTTATCATTTCTCATTGCAGTACAATGAGTGGATTCAAAGATTAATTTTAATCATGTATCGCATAATTGGGAAACGCTAAGTAAATTATGAAATAGGTCATCGGCAAAAAGAACATTATCAATAGTTGGTAAAGGTTTCTTACCTACCTTATATGTACCTTTGATTTTACCCTTTTTATTATCACCAAAGGTGACAAATCCTTGTTCTTCCTTCTTGAGCTCCGTGAAGAGATGTTCATTTCCAAGTGCATAGAACATCCGCTATCAATATATCAATTATTTGATGGTATGGTTGTCCTTACTTGTACCTACAAAAACAATTTTCTTTCAAAAGGGGCCCAAGCTAGTTTGGGTCCTGTCGAGTTAGACATATATACTCTGTTTGGAACTATTATCCCTTGAGGTACCCATATCTGTTTAACTTTGATAGTTCGTCTTATACTTGTACAGAAAGTTTCGGTATGTCCTATTTTCAAACATTTGGGACATGATGAAATTCCCGTTTTTTTATCTGAGTCCGTTAAACTGGGTTCTCACCTATGATCTGAACCCAAAAGGCATCTACAGGGACGGAGGTAGAGATTTCTTAGTCAACTGGTGGAGAGGATACAAGCATGAACCCCCCAGGAAGTCTTCCAGACAACAGTTTAGAAGATAATTCCTGACAACTGTATCTTTCATTCTTGTATGCTCCCCGATGTAATATTTTAATTCCGAACAGTACTGTAATCCAGTTTATCAGTAAAATTTTAATTTACCTCGAAATATTACAGCTCATAATCTTCATTTACTGTTTGATTACGTTACATATTGAAATATTTAAGTATAAAATTGCTAAGTCTATAAGCTGTAAGAACCTCTCTGCGAATAATTCATAGATTAAGTCGTGACTGCTTGCTGTAAGATTGTATCTACAAGCCAATCATGAATTAAGTTATGATACACTTAGTCTTCTAGGATTTAAAATTTTAGAACTTGTCTTTGAGCAGTTCAAATTTTAGTCTAAGTCTAGAAGATCGAATCATCCGACAGAAGATTTGAAGAAATCCTTATGTTTTAAAAGGGTTTTGGCATTATCAAGAAGGGGAAATATGTTGGGAAAAATAGTACCCTAAGTGTTTTGATAAATACACCATACAACCTGTCTATATAGCAAAACTTCATACAGCACCCAAGAAGGTTTATCCGACAGCTAAATAGAAGTTTCAGCATACAACAAGAAAGATTGTTGTCTATAGTAAAGAAGTTATATGTTTTTTACTTAGGAAAAGTAAAACACAATCCAATAGGATATAGACTCAAAAATTTAAATCGTTGTGAGATAACCAATTCTTTATTTACAAAGTATTCACAGTTTTAAAGTAGCATTTAATGCTGATAGGACAACATTTAATGCGTCCAAAAAGACTACAGACAAAAGAGCATTTAATGTGGATAAAATAGAATTTCTGAAGCATTAAATGCGTAACATCTTTAATTAAAACATTCTGAAGCCGCCAATAAGATCTGTCTAAATCTCACCAACCAGTGGCTATATTTATAGCAGATCTATTTCCAAGGTTACAAATAGCCCAAGCAAGAGGACATTGCCCATGACTGCACATACACGAACTTACTGACAGATCAAGTACTCACTATCTAGGAGGAATCTATTCAAGCATATAGCGAATATCTTGAGTGAAGAAATATCAAATTCCTCAACTGAGAATAGCACAGCTACAGCGAAGCCTACATAGTCTATAGATGTTGTTCCCATTCGTGTTACTTCAAAACCTTATTGTTGAGACCCTTAGCCCTGTGTGGACTAAGCTTAACTATTCCGAACTGTGTGTGAGAAATAGAGTTCAAGTATAAAGCTTCAATATGTGTGAGAAGAAGCAAGTCGAAGAAGCCTACAGCCAATCTGTTGAACATCTCAAGCTACAGTCTGATGTATCAATCGGTGTGAACGATACAGTGACCAGTTTAGTTAAAAGCATACAGTTGTGTACACCTTAATAAACTTCTTACTCCTTGTGGAGGACCTGTGGATGTGGACGGGTTCACCTCGAACCACATTAAAACCATGTGTTCTCATTTCCTGCACTTACTGTTTTCATACTGTCTGTGAGTTATAGTATACTTACTCTGAAAAACCCTATAAGCACTAAGCTAGATGATACTGTCTAGTTGATGTACTTTTTTTTTTTTTAAAAAAAAAAACGAAATTTATTCGACGTATCAGAAATGTGGGGGGACGGGGCCCACTACACGCCCAAAGAGTTTGAGGGAGGACGAGCCCCTCTACACGCCCATTATAAATCCAGAACGACATGGAACTCGGCCCAACCAGCGACCTATTTGAATCTAACATGCGGAAACTCATTTTTGTCCATCCTAATCATACCACAAATCTGCCCGGACAGATCCAACGGGCTATAAAGATGAAAGTTTCTGGACATGTATCCTTCATTAGCCAAGTGGTCCGCAATGGCATTCCCTTCCCGATAAATATGGGAGAACGAAACGTCCATAGAACGACAAAGAGCCGAGATTTTGTGATGGATGCTTTGCACTTGCCAATTACCAATGTTAGGCGAAGTAATAAGAGAGAGAGCAAAAGCCGAGTCTATCTCCACCCAAACCTTAAGAATCTCCAATGCTCTCCAAATAGCAAACAGTTCAGCAAAATTATTCGTGTGGGTGCCAATAAATTCGTGAAATGCAAAAAGAGGGTCGCCCGCGTCGTTCCTAGCGATCCCCCCAACAGCCGATTCACCCGGGTTGCCTTTCGAGGCTCCATCCGTGTTGATTTTGGTAACCCCGGGGATAGGTTTGGCCCATTTGACCAACGTCAGTTTTTTTTTCCTTTTTTTTTTACCACAATTACAAACAAAATTATCAATAAAATTGCAAGGGCATACAAAGAGGCCCAAGATATCGATAAGCGCCGGAGTGCCGAGCCACGCCCGAGGTTTAAGGCTCCTATGGCCTTTGATCATGAACAAGAAAGACCAAATGCGATCACATACGTGTTGAGCCGTGAACGGAATCTTCTTAACCCGCATATCGTTCCTAGAACACCAAATAAACCATAAGATGAGAACCGGGATGATATGCAAAATGTGGACGTCACCGGACGCCTTATTAAACCAATTAGAAAGGACTAAATTAATAGAGTTGGTTTGTAAATAGGGGATTCCCACAACGGTGCAAAAATTGGCCCAGACCGACAAAGCAACCGGCCCACTGAGAAACAAGTGGGGGAGGTCCTCCACACCTCCACAACAAAAACAACCCATGTCGGTAACAATACCCCTGGATCTAAGGCCATCCGGGGTAGGGATCCATTTTTTGAGAAGCCTAACCATAAAGAAAGACATAGTCGGCGTAAGAATAGGATTCCAACAAAATTTTAAAATATTATGAGTATCGCTGCGTTGCCGAATCGCCTCCCACGCGCTTTTAAAAGAGAAACCCCCATGGGAGGTGAGTTTTCAATAAGCTTTACGGTTATTAGGGGCAGCCTCCCCATGGGTGGGAAAGGATATAATATAGTCTCCAAGTTCCGGAGAAACCGCGGAGAGTAATTTTGTTCGATTCCACCCGTGAGGAGTCCAAAATTGGGAGATGGAGGCCTTCGATCGGGGATTGGAGGCCCATTGGGATAACGGACTGAAATCGCACCAATTATCATGCCAAAATGAAATATCACCATTCCCGATTGTCCAAAAAATCCATTTATCAGCAACATGACGTATGTCACAAATATTTTTCCAAGTAGGAGAATCAAACGGGTTGGTTTTAACCACCATCGGGTGAAACCGTTTGCAATATTTATCCATCATAAATTGGGACCAGATATTATTGGAGGTACGAAACCGCCACCAAAGTTTAATCTCGGAAGCTTTAATAATATCCCTCAGGCCCCTACATCCGAGGCCACCTTCCTCCTTGGGGTAACAAAGCTTAAGCCAAGACCCCCAATGGAGTCTCTTTCTATTGTCATTAGTTCCCCACAAAAATTTATTGAAAAGACGCTCGAAAAAAGTGATAACATTTTTAGGGGGTTTAAGCACTTGGAGACAATATAACGGGATCGAGCTCAGGGTGGTTTTAATAAGCTCTAGCCTACCACCCGAGGTTAGTAAGAGGTGATTCCACGACTGGAATTTAGAACACGTTTTGGAAATAAGATCATTATACATGTCGAAAGTTTGATTCCCTTTCCACAAAGGAACCCCCAAGTAGCAAAATGGGAGGTTCGTTTCAGAGAATCCAGTCGTTTGTTTCACCATACCAACCAACGGGTTGTTAGGTTTGGCAAAAACAAAGGAACTATTGGAATTATTGATTTTTTGACCAGAGCTCGATGTATAGTGGTCCATACAGTTATTGAGCAAGAGGAGGTTGTTGTAGGAAGCATTAGCAAAGATCAAAACATCATCGGCGTAGGCCAGCTGTGAAATCCTTACATTCTTCCTAATTTTGAAAAACATATCGGGGTGGTCGTAAAAAGTTTTATCCAGGAGTCTAGATAAATAATCCGAGGCAACCACAAAAAGGAGGGGAGATAAGGGGTCACCTTGTCTGATGCCCCTATCAGAATTGAAAAAGCCCACTGAATTTCCATTAACAAGAACCGAAAACCAACAATTAGATATGCAACGAAAAATCATGTCGGTCCACCCCTCCGAAAAACCAAAAGATTTTAAAACATTAAAAAGAAAATTCCAATCGAGCCTATCATAAGCCTTCTCCATATCCAATTTTATCAAAATGTTCGAGTCGGATCTAGTGATATCATGGCAAACTTCGTGAGCCATTAAAATGTTGTCCGTTATAAGACGGCCCTTGACAAAGCCCGATTGAGCAGGGCTAAGAATTTTGGGGAGAAAACGGCCCAGTCTCGTGCTAAGAATTTTTGAGATAATTTTGAAAGTAGTATTGCAAAGGCTAATCGGCCTAAAATCTTTCCACGCGAGGGGTGGGGAGCATTTGGGGATAAGAGATAATGAAGTACACGTAAAAGATTTGGGCATGGGGTTTCCGGAGAAAAAATCCCACACTGCCTCACATACATCCTGCGCAATAATATCCCAACAATTCTGAAAAAATAAAGCATTAAAACCATCCGGGCCTGCCACGCTGCCCGGGTTGATATTAAACACAGCACATTTAATTTCATCAACATCCGGCATCGCACATAAAATATCGTTATCGTCAGAATTAATAATGCAAGGGATAATGTCCGGTCTAAAAGGGGCTGGATCACCATTATGACTTTTAAAAATATTAGAAAAATAATCAACGGCAGAATTATTAATACTAACAGGCTCGGTGATTAGACCGTGATCCATGATTTGAAATATGCGAATTTTGCTTCTTTTAGATTTGACCAGATCGTGAAAAAATTTGGTATTTCTCTCCCCTTCAAGACACCATTTTAAATTAGTTTTTTGTTTCCAAAACTCTTCTTCCATAGCCATCGTGAGATTAAGATTGGCTCTAGTTTTCTTTAAAAGAATATGATTGTTATCGGAAGGGTTGTTATCAAAATTGAGCTCGGCCTCTGAAACGAGCTCCCTGGCTTCGAAAACTTTAGAAAAAATGTCACCGAAATGAAATTTATTCCAGTCTTTGAGAGTGAGTTTAATCCTAGTGAGTTTATTAAGGAGTTTAAACATCCCAAACAAATGAACCGGGATCTCCCAGGATTCTTTGATAACTTTAAAGAAATCATTATGCTTGACCCACATATTTTGAAAACGGAAAGAGGGTCTAGGTTTAAAAATATTGTTACCAACACTACACAAAATCGCAATGTGATCCGAATGAAGGCGAGATAGATGTTTCACACTCGAATCCGGGAAGGTATCAAACCAATCTGGAGAGTGTAAAATTCTATCTAGCCTTTGCCAAATGAAGTTACTGTACCAAGTAAAAGGCGTCCCAACAAAGCCAAAATCAACAAGATTACAATCCAAAAGCGCATCGTGGAAGTCTTCCATCTCCGAAAGGATAGGGGACGCTCCACCTTTTTTTTCAGAAGGGTGTAAGACAATATTAAAATCGCCCCCCACCATCCAAGGGCCCTGATTATTACTAACCACAAGAAGGTCATCCCAAAGTGCTCTCCTTTCAACCCTAGTATTTCTCCCATAAACAATGGTTAAATAATAGGGGATAGGAGCAACGTTTGAAGTGACTTTAATGTGGAGTAAGTTATCAGTGTTTTTCAAAATTTGAAAATTATGCTGATTGTCGAAAAAAATCCAAATGTGGTTACTATGGTTGGCCGCAGCTGTCTCAAAGCCAAGGTATCTACAAAAATAGGCCGAATCAAGTGAAATTTTTGGCTCAATAAGGGCTAAAATATTCACTTGATAGTCTCGGCAAAGGTTTTTAACATTACGTTTAGAATCTTTCTTACCCATCCCCCTAACATTCCAAATAAGGGTGTTAATCATTAGAACGTTAGGAGGTTTTTGAATCCGAGCACTCCTCCGGAGCTCCGTGTTGGAGATATCAGCCGGGACAGGAACTCCCAACCGAGCTTGGGCCTCCCTTTCCAGCTGGCGCCCATATTCGATAGCTTGTTGACGACGACGTTCTTTCCTCGAGCTTCGAGGAGATGTGGGGTCTTGAGTCGGGACGTGAGGCGGGAGGGCCAGCACTAAAGGACGGGACCGTCTTTCCCTGTACCATCATCAGAACAAACAAAAGGGACAACTTCTGGGGTGTCCAAGTCAGACTCAGTGTCTCCACAAGACTCCGACGAAGCCGAGTCAGTGTCCCTGGAAAGGTCACCGTACTCGACTTCCTTTAGTTTCTTGTAAGAGCACTCAGGAATGTCCTTGTTCACTCCTTCAGTCTCGGGGAGGGGATTACAATTAATTTCTGGGGGGGCTTCCTCCGGCTGGACCAGGCCAAGATCAGGGGAGAGTAAATCTATCCCAGGCATGTCTGGTTTATCAGCCAGAGGTGTCAGAGGGCCATCATCTTTCAAAATAGAGGCAGTCACAGGTTCAACATTATCTAATAAAATGAGTTCTTCACCCTCAATCCGATTTAAGGCCTGAAAGGGGTTAATAGATATAACATCAGCATTATTAGCCTTCTTTTCCTGCACAGAATGAGAGGAATCAGTTTTGTGGGATGTCAAAATAGTAGTATCATAACCCTTTTGTTGGACGGAAGGATCATCAATCAATATTAAATTATTAGACAACTTATTATTCTTCGGGGGAGGGCTGTCACGGGGGGATGAAGTTCCCGTGGCTATTGAGAGATTATTAGTCGGTTGTTCACTAGTTTTATTGTCCTTGATAACATAATTTATTTTGGAATTTTTTTCCGGGAGTCGTTTATTTTTCTCCGCAAAGTTCGGACGAAGTTTATGGTTTTTAATGTAATCCGAATTAGCCCAAATGACCAATATGGTTACAAAAATGACAGATTTTGACCTCTCAAATTGAACGTTAACATTCACAGATTTCCCTTCACACGTAATATTGAATTTTTCAACTAGGGTAGTTTCAATATTCATATCAACACAAAAGCGTGCATAATTAAGACGGGATTTAGATAAAGTGGCTTCATCCGCCATAACAAATTCGCCAAAAATACTTGCAATAGTTTTCAGACTCCGAACATCAAACCACTGGATGGGGAGGGCGAAAGCTTTAAGCCAAACCGGAGCAACCGGTGGTTCGTTTTTAAAGTCAAAATCCGGAGTCCATTTTAGGACTCTCATCGGTAAACCAGCGACCGCAATTTCACGTTGAATACGAAGTTTAGCAAAGTGTTCTTCGTTGAAACAAGTAATTAAAACATGTCGTAGGTTTAAGTATTGGACTTTGCACGGTTTATATCCGAGATTATTAAGACTCGTTCGGATTACCTCGTTAAATCGGTTTCCGTAGGAAAACTTACCCACCACCGACCACTGAAAGCTTCGGAGGCCTTGTCACATTCGGTCTGAGAAGTGAACCGTTGGTATTTCTCGGATCGGTCAATGTAACCAAAACACCACGGAGAGGTCGAGCCACCGAAATTGCCGCGGATAGGATTTCGTCGCCGGATTCGGGACCGCATCCAACGGATGCCATTATTTCGGGATCCGACGCGATTTGTACTCGGTTGGGGCGGGTTTAAGTTTTAGGCGCACCAACAAGGGTTTCGCCCGGGTTCGGCCGCCACATCGAGATCGACGGGGATGGGAAGTCCTCAAGAGAGATCCTGTATTTTTGGACCCGGCCGCTGCGATTCCAAAGATCTCCACGATTTTGAGCCGGTTTTAGTGCATCCGAGATTTTGAGGGCCCGATTTACAGGTGGGGTTGGAGATAGGAATTTGAGATATGTTTTGGGGTATATTAAGATTATTACTCACGATTGTTCGGTGTACAAATTCCTGGATGGATGTTGGGGATGATGGGAGAGAGTTGGAAGAAGAATAGAGATTTTGCGGGGACCGACGTCTGGAAATGAAGAGGTGGGGAGATGAAAATTATTGATGTCACATGTGGATGTTGGGTGAGGCGGATGGGTAGATTTCACGTGAAGATGGGTTTGATGCAATATTAAAATTAAGATTCCCAGATCGATATTGGGGGAGAGAGTTGACGGGTAATGGGAAATCACATGGGACCGGTCCCAATGAGTTTATTTTTTTACGCCATAGGGCGTATTAAAATTAAAGAACCGCCGCCCTAGGCGGCGGAAAAAGGATGAAGGAAAGACGTTATCAGTTGAATACGCCCGGAAAACTCAAAAACTGAATGTAAATTGTATGAAGATTGTAGAGAGAAGGAGGAGAAAAATTCTAGAGAGAGAGAGAGCATACGTTGAGATTAAGAATTCTACCTATATTAAACTTGACTAGTGTCTGGTTGCGAAATCTTGAACAATGTTCGTTCCTTGTAAATGTCACAACAACTTAGCTTAAGACTTCCGCTATGCAAAACAAACTTTGGAAACGAGTACAACTTATTGTATCCCCCCTTTGTAAGCTGTTAGATGGTATACTACGACCAACACAGTCGATACCCAACATTACATCATCTTTAGGTAAATCAATCATAATCAAATTTGACAACCAGTTGTGGTTGTTCATTCGAACCGGACAGTTTTGAACTTCACAATTCCCAATAATTCTTCTGTCATTTGGCAGACTAATCACATAAGGCTCGCGCTCGATAACATTATCTAGTTGCAATAGGCTCAAGCAAGATGCAGATATAAAATAATGTGAAGCATCAATATCAAAAAGAGTACATACTGGCCGAGAAAGGATCTCGAGTCTACCGGCAATCATGCTGGCCTCGGTATCATTGGCCTTCTTCATCACATAAATTCTAGGCTTTGCATCCCCTGTACTAGATGTACCAGCTTGTCCTCCATGACTTACTCCTCTGTTCGCAACATAGTCTGGTGGGAAATAGAGAGAGGGGTACGGTCTTGAACCATAGACTGAATTGGAGCATGTGAGACCATTAGAGTATGTCCGGATCCACCTCTATAAAAACGAGCACGATGACCATCACCTCTATAGGTATGGCATGAAACAGCTGACCTTGGACATTTGGAGCTGATATGACCCCGCTTCCCACAGTTAAAACACACAATGGCCGAACTGGCCGCTTAGGAATGCAATCCCGCTGGTTTAGGTGCCAAAGGTGGCCGCTCATAAACAGTCGGTCCAGTCTGGGGCTTCTTGAAAGTTCCCCGACTACCATTAGGCTGGTTCTGGTTCCCGGATCTCTTAGTAGCAGACGACGGCTACATTTTATAAATCTTCTGTCGCAGTAAGTTCATACTGAAGGGCTTTCTGAATGAACTCGGGCAGAGTCATGCAGTGATGATTAAGTAATTGCATTCTCATATGAGGTTTCAACCTATTGAGGAAGTATTTAGTCTTATCAGCCTCAGTTCCAACAATCGACGAGGCAAACGGGAGAAGCCCTTCAACTTCATGGCAATAGATAACACGTCATCATCATCAGACATGTCCGAATTCAGCAGCTCTGATAGCTTAGTGTCACGGAGTGGAGCCGGATAATAACAATCCAACATGAAAATTTTGAATTCATCCTGGTTGCACAAGCCATTAGCGGGTTTCACAGAAAGACACCATGTATGAGAGTCCTTACAAAGGTAGTAAGCCGCCATAGGAACTCGATTCTCCTTAAGACAATCGACCATCTCGAACAACTTCTCAAAGTGCTCGATCCAGTGAACATTAACAGCAGGCTCAAATGAGCCCTCAAAAGTCGGAGGTCGTTAACTAGAGATGTCACTAACAATCTAACTCATGATTCCACCGTGCACATGAGGCGATGGCTAGAGTCCTCGCTGCTGGCCAGTAGAAGCAACATTTTGCAGGGTTTTCATTAGTCGACCCATTTGGGTCATCTGGGCCATCATGCCCTGCATAAGTATATAAAGGTCGACGTGCGCACCCTCGTGATGTTCGGTGTGGTGCGAACGGCTCTCAGTAGGCAAACCACTGCCTGCCGAACATTATTCCACATTCGAATGCATGTCGGCCCGTGGTCTTGGGATTCAGCCCCTTTCGCGGCCTTGGCTCCCTGTACCACGACCTCTCAAGATTCTTTCCATACTGAAATAATCAAATAATAATTATGAGCACAATTTATACACACTTTTACAGACAAGCACAAAGTTACGCTAAGTTAATAGCAACAATGAGCCTACATGCTCAGAAATAATTCGTCAAGAATTAATTGCACTACGAGGGCTATATGAAATATCATATCGACACAAGGTCGAAACAAGACCAATCAAATAATTAAATCCATATTTTCCTCTGAATATCAATAAGATAAAATTTCCCCATAAATTACTAGGAACATAAAGATCAACAAAAAGGATCAAATCCACAAACAAACATCTCGCCAGTAATTAAATCATGGCACAAACATGACATACCCTATTTGGCTCGCAGGGCTTGGCACTTGCACAGGTCACATGTGACGCGAAGGTTTCTTGATACTAGTTCGTTCAACAATGACTCATAAGGAGAAACAACTCTCTGATACCATCTTATGTAACACCCCAAAATGGCAACTATTATAGTGCCGTGGACCCCACACTGGGACCCACTAGGCGATACAAATACACAAATCAACCGTAATATAATTATAGTACCGAACAAAATATCAACCATCACTCTGACGAGGAGTTTATGTATCACACGACTATAATTGTCACAACACACAAGATGCAAATATAAGTATAAACCATATGAAGATGGAGTATACCCAAAATAATACAACTGAAAAGGGATACTGAAGCAGAAATAAAAATACACTGTTTAATAATAATCGAAGAAAAGAAGACTCATGCCCCCAAACTAGTATCTTTCAGACCTTTCATCGTCACAATGCTCTTCCCGTGCCTTGACCTTCCCTCGACCTAAAATACAAACAACAAATATTTCCCTCAAAACCACAGGGTCAGATATGCATAATAATAAATCTCGAGATGTATACAAGTCACATACAGTAGATCTCAAAAAAATAAACTCGACTGTCGAACAAACCCTTCGGGCATATGAAACAACCAATCACAAACCATCGGACATACCCAACCACACATGGTGTATGAACGTCCAATCAATACGGCTAAAGACAGACATCACCATGCGCCCCATCAGAAAATATGTTCGTGCACATGTCCGCCCTGTATACAGAATCCAGGATATACATGGGATAATGTACCTAATTAGTCTCACGAAGTAATCGTCTCATGTGCACAATCAATGTGGAAACATCAACACACGACACATGTGCCCGGCTGAAAGTCCTACATATGACCAATAGGCAAGCATATATGATTCCATAAATGTCACGATGTAACATGACAATGAAACTCAATTAATCACATATCCAACAAGGATCAAGGAACTCACTGAAGTGGCAACAACAATCAACAAGACCAACAATATCAAAGGTAGTGAACTTGGTAGTACAATCCCACAACGAAACGATCGACACGATCAACAACACCTCAATATGAATAATAGATTCACAAAGCATTATACATACACGATCTGTATAACATTCACAAGAATCATTTATCATTATAACCAAGCAAGATAACTTGACTCCATTCCGAAGGCGAAAATAATAGCCTTCCTTTGAATGAACGAACGGCGCCCTTCGATAGTCAACACTCACCCGATCAAGCAACCTTGAATGAAATAATACCGACTTTGAATTCATGGAATTCGGTATCCTAAATTCAACATGAATAGTTCGAACTATTCCAATTGATATCAAAGCCCAAAATGCATTCCAATATCCTCAATTCATCTCTATGATAAAACAATATGTTCCTAAGGTCTTTAAACTCTTATGATAATCCATAACATCAAATTAATCATCCTATTATAACCATATAATCATATGTTATCATAATCTTTTCAAGAACATTTCTAATAACTAAACATAGTGTCCTAGACAATCAAGAACACTTCTAATAACTAAACATAGTGTCCTCGACAATCTTAAATCATAAATTCATCAAGAATTTTGGATTTAACCTCAAGCTTAACTTAACCATATCAAAACTATGATAGTTATCTCATACTTCATCATCATCTTCCATTAAACTATAGAACACCCAAGTTATCAATAATCATCCCCAATTATATTAATCATCAAGCAAGCCAAACATAATCCTTCAAAACATGATTATAACAACTAAGTACCCTAAACATTAAGAACATACTTGTTTTTTTAAGTTCTAATCATCATGTTCTTCATCATGTGTTCATAAAACCAACAATAATCATGTTATACTCCATCAATTCAACACCACAAGAAGTAATAATCAACAATATCATCCTTTTCAATTTAACACAAGATTAGATAACATACCTCTTGAATATAAAGAACAACCCCCAAAACTTCAAGAACACACTCCAATCTTCGAGCCTCCATGCTCCAATCCAAGATATGAAGCTCCAAGTGAAGATGGAAGGGGATTATAATCACTTATGAGGGCAGGAGGATGATTTTTAGAGAGAAGCTCAGAGTTGGTTCGTTCAAAAATGAAAGACAAGACATGTCTTCATAATATGCACTCTATTTAACAAACGCACCTGCAAAGGTTAACGTATGCTAACATCCTTTATATATGTTAACACCGCAGTGTTACGTAGGTAAACTCCTCCAGAGGCTACTGCCTCAATTCGTACATTGCCTTACGTACGTTGACAAAAATAACGCATGTTATCTCACCACCATTACATACAGTAATACCATAATGTTGCGTACACTAATGTCCGTTTACTTTGTTGTCCTAATCAAGCCAAAAGTTCCAGTACGGCCCCGCATGCTGAAAGTTGAGATCGATCTAATACCCTTATTTACGTATGCAACCTGTAAAGCTTAACGTACGTAGCACTCGAACATTAGCGTACCCTAGGTACTAACCGTAGCATACGTTAAGGATAATGTACTTAGCCAAAAATACAACTTACCATGTAATGTCCAATAGTCAAAATAATACGAACGACAATAGTTTTATTCTGAAATAACTCAATACAATAAATGTTGTGTAAATCCAAATACAATACAATGATACTTGTACAATACGTACAATTCAACTATATAAAAATGAAAATTTACATCCGGATATTACACAGATGATGGATGATATGCAAGCTTATGGTGGTTTCCATTTATTTGAATTTTGAGAGCATACACGTCCCTTACACACTTTTAAGAGGGAGTGATACATTTAACCCAAGAGGCTCATAATTTGGGGATATTGTCTATGATAAGAAAACATCTTTGAGATTGGATAGTAGTTAGAACTTCACATTTTTCATTACTTGATGCATATTGAAAGATTTCGTAATTGTCCTTTGAGGTGTGTTGGGATTTGAGCTATCTTGGAAATTTTGATTTAGGTTCATTGCTCGGGATGACCAAAGTTAGAGTTGAGGGTAATTTGTTAACATGCTCTTTTACACATATTTTAGGTGCTTTTGTTAAGCTTAATGATACATAAATGTGTTAGAATTGCATTGTTGTTCATTAGTTCTTGATTTTGTTGGACTCTATTATGATTTGGTGTTTTTATGTGATTTTAGGGCTATATTGCGGCATTTTAAGGATTAGTCATAAAGTAAGATTTTCGGACCCCAAATATCAAAGAAACGAGATACGAGCATGAGGAACGAGTGAAAAAAAAAAGAAGAAATGAACTATGTCAGATACACACGGGCACTGACACTGCCGTGTCACGATCCAGAACAAAATGCACTTTCTAGAGAAGTAGGAAACGAACGTGTCCTATTTTGACATGATCGTATCTGTCGGTGGATCAGTTGTTGAAATTTTGGCTGCTTTTGGGTTTTGGACTTTGTTGTCCGCTTTTTCTTTATTATTAAAGGTCCCCTTGAGGTTATTTGCAGCAAATTTGGGGGGAGAGAGTTTTGAGAGTTTAAGATACAAGATTAAGAGAAACCAAGGGAGAAAATGTGGGAATTTTGATAAGGCATAAATAAGAACACACAAAGGAGGAAGAAGACACTTGAAGGCTTAAATCAAGATCGACCAAGAAATCATCCGAGTTTTATCTTCTGCATATCTTTTACTTTTTTGTTGTTTTATTTAGCTTGGTCATCTTGAACATCATAATGATTGATCTTTCTCTTTTCACCATGTCCGACTAAGCTTGTTAGATTTCGGGCATAGGAGTACGTTGAATTGCTATGGTTTTGAAGGATTGATGATTATATATTTCTACTGTGACTCCCTTTTCAATACTTGGTTATAATTCATATTGGAACACTTGATCAATATTTTTTCATGTTTAACTTAATTGCTCATAATTCGAGAGAATGGAGGTTAATAAGTCTCGAGTATTTGACATAATTAATTGCAAGATGAAGAAATTGGTGATGAACTATGATGATATTTGATCTTATTAATATTTTGGAGTTAGATAATCTATAATAGATGGAGACGTCATATAGGTTGTTTAATCTATGTTTTAATGCATCTCGGGAGGGACTTTAAGATATTGTTGTGATCATCATATTGAGAAGGCACGTAGAACTCTATTGAAATTAATTCTAATTAAACCTAGCAATCGAAAGAAACCGAGCCTTGAAATCTATCTTTTGAAACTCTTATAATTCTATTTGATTTGATTAATGCAACTTGTTTAATTTAATTTTACTATTTTTATAATTTAGATAACCATACTTCCAAATATCGACCGTCTAGATAAAATCGGAATCACTACAATCTAGTACTTAATGAAATAGAAGTAATTAGTCTCAGTGGAATACGACCTTTCTCGCCACTTTCTACAACTATTCCACACACTTGCGGAAGTTTAAAAATATAGCGAACATATGGTTCATTAAGATAGCACTTTTTGAAGCTTTGTGTGGGAGGTGACGTAGATCGCTGCTATATTGAGATGATTCATCTGAGTTAGTAGGAATTGAGCCAGACTTACTAGTCAATAGCTTTGATCCATGATAGGTTGTTGACTGGACAAAGTTGATAAAAATCATATGTTGATATTCATCATCGTCTATTAGAGGTTGATGTTGGTGATCATGTGCTGTTGAAGGTATCGTTTATGCGAGGTGTCTTTCGCCTGGGAAGAAAAGGAAGCTTAGTCCAAGGTATATAAGATTATTTGAGATTATGGAGCGAGTCAGAGATTTAGTTTATCACTTTTGATTGCCTCTGGCGTTGAGTAAACTTCATAATGTGTTTCAGATTTCTCAATTGAGGAAATACGTCTTGGACCCGATTCATGTTACAAATTTTGGGGAGATCGAGATGGTTAGTGATATTATATTTGAGGAGAGGCTGGTTCATATTTTAGAGTGTTGTATTGAGCGACTTCAATAAAAAACTATTTCCTTAGTTAAGGTGCAATGGTCGAGGCACAGACTTGAGGAAGCTACATTTTAGATGGATAAGAGTATGAGATTGAGATACCTCGAGTTGTTCGATTCTCAAGTTTAAATTCAAACTTCTTTTAGAGGGGCAAAATGTAAAATTTGTACTTTATTTTTGGTTTATTTATGTTTTTGCAACTCACCTTTACTCGAATAATGGTTATAATATTTTGTCGGAGTTCATATTTCGCATGTATTCATTTTTTTTATGATTTTTGGGACATTTGGTAACTCATCATTTTCCCGCTCTTCGTGGGTTTGTGCCATGGATAGCCTTATCCGGATTGTTTGGTTTGTCATTGACGTGTGGTGCGATAGCGCTTTCCATTATGTTTTGCATGTTTAGGAAGTGCTTAGTTGTTTTATTGGAATTGAGGTGTAGTCGAGGCTCTGAATGTTTCTCAAAGACATTTGGTTGTTTCTGACTTCAGTAGCAGCTCGTAAGTTGTATAATGTTATGGCCGTAAGTGTCTTGTTCTGTATGATTGTATGTTCATTCATGTACTACTATAAGTAAGGGTGTTCCAATTGTAAGATTCCAAATGTCGAGTTACAATCGTAAGCTTTCACAGTTCTCGCCATAATCAAGATGAGTTACGGCCTTAACATGTCTCAGATTTAATATATGGACTGCAACTTTATTTTTTTATTTGCATTCGTCATCTCCCTTCCCGTCGAGCATTGGCGGTTTTTGATTATATACTTTTGGTATCACACATCATCATCTAATTATAATACTACATCATCAAATCATCATTTTTTTATCATCAAATCAAGGTATTCTTCATCATAACCCTACTGTTTGTGTTCTTGATGGTTTTTGCATAGAATTGCTGGTATTATAAGATTCGATCGTGATTGTTGCGAATTATCAAGCATCATATCATGCTCATCCTATTCATTGAGTTTTGTGGATTGAATCACTTTACTAATCAAGTTTTTGTGATAATCATATTGGTTGGTGTTTTAGTGTTCGTTTAATGTCGCGGTGGATATTAGAGGAGTTTTAGGGTGTTTTCTTAAGTTTTTTTTTACTATTATGGTGGTAATTGGATGTTGCTTTGCAATGTAGGGTTGAGGATTTCGTGATTCTCCGGTTGTGCTATTCTTATCGTCATAACCTTTGCGCAATAGCATAGAAAGTAAAGTACTTAATTGCATTTAAATTCTGTTTCATGTTACTTTATTCATGATATATGAAATGTATAATTGTGATGTGAGTTCTGTGTGGTTGTCCAACTAGGGATTGAACCTATGAGGACCTTACTAAAGGGCCTCGTGATAAGTATCATTTTATAAACTTATTCATGTTTTTGTAATGATATAGACCTATAAGATAGAGCAACATTGTTGTTAATTTACTCACAAAATAACATTTTTCATGAAATTGTCTCTTTGAAGTTATTATGATTTTGTTGTAGAACTTTAAAACACAATTCAGACACTCTTTTCCGATTCAATGTCAGAGTTATATATCAAAAGTTATCTTCTGATACAGATTTTGGGTCGAAATGCAAGAGTTAAGAAATTCCGGGCTAGAAACAAGGACTATAACCATACGACTATAAGACATGCAGTTTCACCAACCCATAGTACGTAGACCTTTTACAGCCATAACTCATCATGCTTACAGCTGTAGTTCAGCAGGATACAGTCGTAACCTCTAAATTCTACGCTCGTAATTCATGACAAATTATAAAGGTGTTATCATATCTTTCCACTTTTGGAACAACATGGAGTGCTTATATTTCTTGATCAGATAAGATAGGTCTTGGCTGGTGTTTTTGGTGCCAGTAGGTGACTTTGTATATATAAGTTACCCCATTGATCCACTCACTCAATCATCTTCTAATTTGAGTGTAACATTTATCATATTTTCTGAAGAACACACTTGTGTTCTTGAGTATTTCAGTGACTTTGTGTGAAGTTGTTGTGGAAGAATGGATCTCTTGCTTTATCCTACATGTTCTAGGGGAGTTAGTATCAATTTCTTCTCTTCTTCTTCAATTATGTATTTCATTTCTTGTTTGTGTTAAATATAGCCTTTATGGGCCAAGTTCCTTCTAGTTGGGTTATGAACTAAATTTTAGAAGGTTATTGAAGTTTTGTATAATATCTATTTTAATTTGCTTAGTATTGTGTCTGTGATCTTCATTGAGTTTGTAAACTCTTTTTATTTGACCAATAATTTTTGTTATTCATGATCCTCATAGGTTTCGGAAGAACACGATATTTACTCTAAGTTCTTGTAGAGAATAGAAATATATCCCCAAACCTTAGATGATTCTTTGAGTTATTTACTTAAATATCGATGTTATATATTAATTTATAATCAATATATAAAAAAAAGTTGATTGAGTTAATGTAAGGGATGATTATTGCTCGAAAGAGGTAATTACCTTTATAAAAAATATTAGTCTGCAAATTTCATAATAAGTGTTTCATTAAGGATATTTACAATATCGATAACCTAATGACTAAACAAAATTTATAACCCCAACTATCTTACTTCTTTGTCTTTTACAATTGAGCATCTAAGTTACTTATGCAATTTTACTCTTTATTGCTACTCTTTAATGTTGTGAACATATCAAAACTTTTAGAATGTGTTAGTGATTAAATTTTATCACTATATTGTTTTTATCTTCATAAAACATATTTCCTCGTCGGTTAAAGGAACCGGACATAAAATATCCACTATTACTAATTGATACGATATCATGCACTTGCCATATATACAAAAAACATGTCAATTTTTTGGTGTCGTTGCTGTAAAAATTATTTTTATGTTGAGGTTTTAAATTATATACCATTACCATCATACTTATTTGGTTATCATTTTTATATAGATTTATCTCTCATTGATGCGATGAACTTACAATCTCGATTTAGTTTGCTAGATCCGGAGATTGAAGCTACTTTTCAAAGAAGGCATAGAGAAAATATCAAGGCTAAAGCGGTAACTCCATCACCACCACCAATGGCAGACAATCTAAATCCATGCCTCCTCGTAGAAGGCAGTAGTGAATAAAATCTTCAAATAGTGGGAAATCAAAATAATCAAAATAATCAAAATTCATCCCCCTTATTTTTTTGGATGAAGATGAATATAACATGCTATTCAGGGAGTTCATGAATCCCTCATCCTTGAGTGTTCAAACTAGTGTCATCTATCCACCTTTTAGAGTTGGCAACTTTCAAATCCGACCCGAGTTGGTCAGTCTATTTTCCCACAACAACTCATTTTATGGAATAACCGACGAGAATCCCTGCCTCCACATCAACTATTTGTAGAGATATATGGAAATATTAAATATCCACATGTTAATGAAGAAGCCATAAAGATGAGATTGTTCGTGCACACGTTAAAGGACCAAACTCGAGAATGGTTGGATATGTTTCCACATGAAGCATAACCACTTGGCCCGAATTCGTTCAAAAGTTCAGCACGAAGTATTTTCCACCTATCAAAGTGGCAAAGCTCAAATTCGAACTTTTTATATTTCGATAAAAAGAGTCAGAATCATTTCATGAAGATTGGAAAAGATACAAACGTATTCTAAGAGAATGCCCAAATCATTTTCTCAATTTGGTAGATCAAGCCAACTATTTTTATTCCGGTTTACTACCATCTAGCCGAGTGAATGTTGATTCTTCAACATATGGTTCGCTAGGAGACAAGACAATTAGCAAAGCTTACAATCTCTTTGAGGTCATAAGCGAACAAAGTGCAAGATGGTTGGGTAAGAATATTCGAAAGAAGCTAAATGGAGTACTTGAAGTGGATGTTCATTCACATGTGGTAGCCCTATAAAAGAAGGTCAAAGACATTGCATTATGGAGTTCTCAATAGGTAAAGGCAGTTCAAACTCCAGAAGTTTTATCTCTGTCATGTAAAATTTGTGGAGCCTCTCATCATTGTACAATGTGCCCGTTATTATAACAAGAACCATCTTCCTCTCAAGCACGGAACAAATTGCATACGCCCAAAATTTTCAAAGGCAAGTGTATAACCCATACGGTTCTATCTACAACCCGGGCCACAAAAATCAACCAAATTTCTCTTATGCCAATACTAAAAATGTGCTTAATCCGACACATCAATAGAAGAACCTGGGATGGAAATCAGCCATAGCGAAGCTGGCATAACAACAACTAAAGTATCAAGAATATAATGATGCTTCAATAAAAAACTTGGAAACACAAGTTGGTCAAATGCGAAAATTCTCTCAGAACACTCTCAAGGGAAGCTACCAAGCAACACCAAAATAATTATAGAGAGAATGTACAAGCCATTACAAAGAGAAACGGTGTTCAATTTGTAACACCCCCAAGTTATTCAGGGTATATTACAGCGCCGTGAACCCCACCGTGGGATCCACAAGGCTAATCATATGCGGAATTATAAAACTTGACCGAGGAGGTCCAAATACAATGAAATGAAAGATGATACAAAGAGTATTCAAATGATATCCAAGGTATCCAATTACATCACAGTACAAAATCAAAGCCTCGGCATCACAGACCGGAACATCAAGGAAGACTGAAAACAAGCAACACTCGAGTATTCAATAACCATTCCAGTACAACAACACTGAATGGAGAAACACAAAATATAACCGGAGATAAGACACAGTATCACGCTTGCCCATCATCTTCATGCCAACCCGATACCTGCCTGTCCGCTCTCCTGGAACCTGAAATATATGAAAAGTATTTCCCCCATAAAGGGGTTACCCGTCGAATAGATAGTACAAGTATATCAAGTATGAAATACAATACTCCTCGACAATAAAGTAAAGGTAACCGTCAATTCATCAATTCAAGACTAGTATTCCGGAATAACTAAATCTCATAGCATCACAACAATGCATACATGATCAACCATGGAACCGCACCAGAGGCTACGGAACCCTCAGGGGACCCGTCGGCCTGCCCCAGAGTGGTTAACCCAAATTATTCGTGGAATCTCACCAAAGGCTACGAAACCCTCAGGGAACCTGTCCGCCCGCCCCAGAGTGGATATAAACAATCATACCATTCATATATCTTACATCCAAAGTCGAGAACGTACAATCATAAATATATACTTGCCTTTGAGACATCGAGAAATTGAACGGAAAAGAGTATGAGTTCGGTAGGTCCAAGAACGCGTTTCCAGCACCTAAACGATTCGTAAGGTATATGATAATCAATAATCCATACTCATAATTCACGAAGAAACTCCCAAAACCCGTTTACGATTCACGAAAATACTGTTAGGAATACTTGTTAGATTTTGATGATGTCATTAATATAAAATCAAATGTTTATTACTTGGCAAAAATGTAAGGAAGAACCAAATGAGTATCTTCCATAGGCCAAAACATGTTAAGTATAAAACATGGCAAAATGTAAGGAAGAACCAAATGAGTATCTTCCATAGGCCAAAATATGTTAAGTATAAAACTTGGCAAAATGTAAAGAAGAACCAAATGAGTATTTTCTGTAGGCTAAAAAATTAGTTAGGCTAAAATCGGCTAAGTACTGAGTACAGCTAAGTTCATCAGAGAGGATCAGTCAAGTCGAGTCAGAGTAGTTCTGGTTAACATAATTATCAGAGAAGTTTGACCAGACTGCAGCCAAGGTACCTCAGGCAAGTCACCTGATCAGCTAAGTCACAAACAGTGAACATCAGAGAGGTCCTGACTGCAGAGAAGTTAACTGCTCACCAGCCTAGTCGAAGTCAGCCAAGTACTCCAAATTCCACGTCAGCATGCGTTGAAAAGTCAAGTATTACGGAAAGTCGCATGCAGCGTGAAGAGACAAATTGGAGTGATTCCCGCAAGAGATATGATTTAAATAAATCATCCAGACCCACCTTGAAGACTTTAATAGTTTTATATTCAAAAGATTCGGCGCCTCACATGCAGAGTCTTCACAACGGTCGGAAGATAGATTAAAATAATGGGAATCCAGCCTTGCAACGTTCAGAAAGAAAACAATGAAGTATCCCTCTCCAACAGACGGATTTGTTCAAAAGATTTGCAACGGCTACAAGGAAAAAGCTCAGAGATCGTGACCTATATATATATATATATCCGAAGATTTGAAACTGAGCAACTACCGGTGCGAACATACATTCAAGCGATCAAAGCAATCAAGCAATCTAACGCAATCAATAGCATTGTGAAAAGAGCAGTTCTAAAAGTTCATACTTAAAGAAGCTCTTAGTTGGAGAAGACAAAAACTCTTGTCTATAATCCTGAGTACGGGGTACTTCACTGGTTGAAGTAAGAGACTGTAAAGGCACCCAAGGATCGAGGATCAAGAGGTGCAAGGCAGTCAAGTGTGTACAACGGCACGGATTTCCACTGGTTGGAAGTTGTTGTAGTGTGGTTTGAATTACTGTAATATTTATCACTGGTTGAGAATTATAGTGAATTCATCTCCAACTGGTTTGGAGAAAAGTGGATTAGTAGAGGATTACCCCACCTCTGAGACCACTATAATCGCCTGCGTTCTTTACTGTTTTATTGCATCATACTTTAACTGCTGCATTCATTGTTAAGTGTTTCATTAGTTGCTCTCTATTCGTCATCAGTTGACTTCCGCATATATTAAAGAACAAACGACTCCAAGTCATTTGTTTACCTATCAGCTGAAGAAACTCACTCTTCACCCCCCTCTAGACTTGTACCTGGACGACTTGTGACCTACAAGTGGTATCAGAGAAGTTGGTTCATTTATTTCACGAACCAGATCTATATCAGATATATATATCTTTACTCTCACTTTATAATGGAACACATGCACTCTAGACTCCCTATGTTTTCAGTTGACGAGTATGATCTGTGGAAGATAAGGATGCAGGCACACTTATCTTCGATTCATGACGACATGTGGTGCATCATCGAGGACGGTCCATTCATCTTTGAGAAGGACAACACAGCAGAGGAGATCGCACCAGGGAAGCCAGATAAGATTCCTAAGAAGAGGACGGAGCTGACTCCCGAAGAAAGAAAACTGGCCAATCTTGATAACCGGGCCAGAGATGTATTATATCAGACTCTTGACAAATCCACCATGGTCAAGATCAAGAACTGCAAAAATGCCAAGGAAAACTGGGATACATTAGCTTTAATATGTGAAGGAACGGAGCTAATCAAAGAAAATAAATTGTCAATCGCTATTCAAAAGTTTGACAATTTTAAAATGAAGAACGGCGAATCCATAGATCAAGTGGACACAAGGTTCACTGAGATTATTAATGAGATCAACTCCCTCGGCAAAACCTATGGCAATAGGGAAATGGCACTGAAGGTTCTCAGATCTCTCAACCCTGAATGGAGCATGAAGGCCGTGGCCATGAGAGAGTCCAAGGACCTGAATAAGATAAAGATTCAAGAGCTGTTCTCTGATCTGAAGGCTTATGAGTTCGAGCTTCCAAGTTCATCCTCAACTAAGCCTGCAGATAAGGGAATCGCATTTGCAGCCGAGTCCCCTACCAAGAGCCTATCTGATGTAAAGCCTCCAAATCCATTAGATTTTGAGGAAGAAATGGCGTTTATAATGCAAAGGTTCAGCAATTTTAGAAAAAACTACTCCAAATACAAGAAAAATTATAAGGAGAATCCAAGAAGGAACCAGAAGGCTGGAAGCTGGAAAGTAGAATGCTCAATTGTCACAAAAAAGGACACATCCAAATGGACTGTCCTGAGCTCAAGAAGGACGAAACCAAGAAGGAGGTGGGCAGAAAAGAAGATAGAAGAAAGGCCCTCATCGGAGAAGACCAGGAGCATGTCGAATCAAGCAGCGGATTCTTTTCTGATGAAGATGAGGAGTATGACTGCCTGATGGCAAACCTAGCTGATGAAGAGGTAACTTCTAAACCCACCGGTTCAAATAATAGCTCAGCTATGTCCCAAGATATGGATCTGCACGAATCGGTAAATCAGTTATTTAAAGATTTCGAAACACTCAAATCTGCACACCAAATCAGACAATGAGAGAAGACTCAGCTGCAAGATGAGAATAGGCAGCTGAAAAATGATTTCGAAAAACTCAGCCTAGATTTAAATAAGGTTGAGATAACTGCAGCTGACTTTAAAAACCAGGCTGACGTTAATACAGTTGAGATAAACAGACTAACCATTTTACTTAAATAAAAATCAGCTGCACTTGCTCATGCCAAAAACGAGTTTACTAAGCTGACACAGGTGAATAAAACTCAGGCGCAGGAAATAACCTCCCTGAAGGCGTCTTCAACCCTGGAAGAATTGTGTACCAATAAAAGGCCACTATATTCTAAATCAGGCCTTGGATATGATCCTCACACTCCCTCTAGTTCTAAAAGAAAATTTATCAAGGGAGAAACAATTGTCTCGACTGTTGAGCCTACGTATAAACTAATATTCAAAAACAGGCAACAAAGAGTCAAATGTCTAGGCTGCAATCGGGTTACAGCACCACCTAGACAGTCGACTAGGCAATGGCCCAGCAAAAGCAGCGGCCAGACAACATGCCCACTATTACCAACAACTCCCCAAAAACAGATTTCATAATGGGAGGGGCAGATGGAAACCTCAAGGTTATCCTAATTACCAAAATGAACAAGTGTGGAGACCACAAAGATTTAATAAATGGTCTCAGCCTAGATTTAGAAATGGCCCACACTATCAACATTTTGAGGAATATCCAGTATACAATCCAAACAGGAGATTCAGACCTCGACCTTACACACCTTATGAGGGTTATAATAGTAATAACAATTTCTATAATCCAAGGAGAAATCAATTCTCCAAGAAACCAGCTAACCCCAAAGGACCCACACAGATTTGGGTACCTAAATCTCTGCTTGTCTGATTGCAGAAAAGGTGGAAGGACTACAACCACATCTCCACAAACTCAAATTTTGGAGGTGAAGAATGGTTCGTAGATTCTGGATGCTCTAGGCATATGACCGGGAACAAGAAGATGCTGTCCAAATACACCAAAGAAAGAGGTCCCGATGTAACCTTTGGAGATAGCTCTAGAGGACAAACAAAAGGCTTTGGAGAGCTGCACCGAGGAAATATTGTGATATCCAAAGTTCATTATGTCAAAAGGCTCAAGTACAACCTCCTGAGCATAAACCAGTTCTGTGACGAGAAGAACCTAGTAGTATTCACCATCTTGAAGTGTATGGTAATATATATCTTATCTGTAGAAGTAAAGCTACAAGGTTTCAGAAGGAGAGATGTCTATATGATTGATTGGAACACATGAACACCTAACTCCTGTTTTCTATCCAAGACAGTAGCTGAGAATGGATGGCTGTGGCACAAAAGACTATGTCACCTGAACTTCAAAGCCATCAACAAGATTAGTTCTCAGAAGCTGGTCAGAGGACTTCCAAATGAAGCATTCAAGAAGGAAGCGCTTTGTGATGCATGTCAGAAAGGAAAGCAGACCAGAGCATCGTTCAAGCCAGTTCAACCTACAACTCTCACAACAAGGATCTTAGATCTACTCCATATGGATCTATTTGGTCCTATCAAGCCAAGGACTCTGAGCGGCAGAAAGCATGCACTTGTAATAGTAGATGATTATTCAAGGTACACTTGGATTATCTTTCTATATAAGAAAAGTGAAACCTTGACCAAGTTACCTGAGCTGCTGAGAAGGATCCAGAATGAGAAATCCCTATCCATCATCAAGATCAGATCAGATAGAGGAGGAGAGTTTCTCAACAAGGCGATAACTGATTACAGCGATCAGAATGGGATCCAGCATGAGCTCTCTGCAGCCAGGACGCCCCATCAGAATGGTGTTGCTGAAAGAAGAAACAGAACCCTGAAGGAAGCAGCAAGGTCCATGATTGCAGAAGCGGACCTGCCCAAAAGGTTCTGGGCTGAAGCTGTTAACACAGCCTGTCACACCCAGAACAGGAGTATGATAGTAGGGAGACATGGCAAAACTCCCTATGAGGTTTGGAATAATAGATCTCCTACAGTTGCTTACTTTCATGTTTTTGGTTGTAAGTGTTTCATCCACAACAATGGTAAAACACAACTAAATGCCTTTGATGCTAAAACTGATGACGGTCTCTTTATAGGATATTCACAAAGAAGCAAGGCATATAGAGTCTTTAATAAAAGAACCTTAGTTGCGGAGGAAACACCCCATGTTGTTTTTGATGAATCTACCGTTGAGTACAGGAAGCAAGTTGAGCTAATTGAGAACAAGCTCAAGTCAGCGACCCTTGAAGAAGTCATTATACATGACACTGGAATGGTGGACTCACATGCAGACCAGCCTGATGACCCAACTGCAGCTGCTGAAGACCCAACTGTAGATCAGACAGGATCATCAAACCTATCTGATCCAGTTGCCGCTGATGAAGACCCAGCCGTAGCTGATAAAGACTCATCTGCAGATCAGAACCAACCTACAGATGACAAGACGATAGCTGATTCAGTTGCAGACCAGAACCCAGCTGATGCAGAAATCCACCAGAGCAATCCAACAGGGGGAACAAACCCAGAAGACGATGACATCCCCAAGTGGCTCAAAGATCACCTAATTCAGCAAATCATTGGAAAGTTGACTGATGGAGTTAAGACAAGACAGTCAACCCTACCAGCAGGAATGGCGATGTTCTCATGCTTTATGTGACAAATTGAACCCAAGACAACAGAACAAGCCTTGGAAGATTATTCGTGGATCAATGCCATGCAAGAGGAATTGGAGCAGATGGAAAGAAACAAAGTTTGGGAACTAACAGACAGACCTGATCACAAGAAAGTTATTGGCACCAAATGGGTGTATAAAAATAAGAGTGATGAAGACGGAGCTGTTCTTAGGAATAAGGCCAGACTTGTAGCAAAAGGTTATGCACAGTGTGAAAGAATAGATTTTGATGAAACCTATGCACCTGTTGCAAGATTAGAGGTCATCAGACTATTCCTCGCATATGCTGCATTCAAGGATTTTGAAGTCTATCAGATGGATGTAAAAAGTGCTTTTCTAAATGGAATTCTAGAAGAAGAAGTCTATGTAGAGCAACCCCCAGGTTTTGTCAAAGGAGACAAAGTCTATAAGCTGTTGAGGGCTCTTTATGGACTTAAGCAAGCACCAAGAGCGTGGTATGAAACAATGTCTGTGTTTCTTGAGAAAAATGGATTTTGCAAAGGAAAGGTGGACAAAACCCTATTCAGAGTAGAGCACGAAGGCCACATATTAATAGTTCAAATATATGTGGATGACATCATATTCAGATCAACCAATCCAGAGCTATGCGAAAAATTCTCCAACCTCATGCAAGGAGAATTTGAGATTAGTATAATGGGAAAGCTTAACTTCTTTCTCGGACTACAAGTTAAGCAGATGGAAAAAGGAATTTTCATCAACCAAGCAAAGTATACCAGAGATCTTATCAAGAGATATGGAATGGAATCAGCCAAGCCAGCAAGAATTCCTATGAGCACAAGTACTCACCGGATGCACGAGGCGAGGCATATCGGTGGACTCAACCCACTACAGAGGACTCATTGGATCTCTTACGCCTCACCGCAAGCAGCCGGACATATCCTATGCCGTAGGAGTTTGTGCACGATTCAGTCAATGAAGCAATCACACCTAGATGCAACAAGAGGATAATAAAATACCTTAAGTCTACAATCAATGTTGGACTATGGTATCCCAAGGATGATAATTTCAGTGTCAGGATACTCAGTTGATTTCGCGAGGATGCAAAATCAACGGGAAGAGCACTAGTGGAGCGTGTCAATTCCTAGGAACGGTGATATCTGGTTTAGCAAGAAGCGGAGTTTCTAACTCTATCTCCACTACAGTCGAATACCTAGGCTGCGGTATTGTTGTGCCTGAATACTATGGATCGGACAACGGCTAAGGGATTATAATATCATTGCCAACGAAGTTCCAATGCAGTGTGACAATAATAGTTCTATTGCAATAACCAACAATCGGTTTTGCATTCAGAATGAGCGCATTGATGTTAAGCACCATTTCATTAGAGACCATGTGCTTAACAAAAGGGTTAGAGTTGAAAGAGTCGGCCACAGACTACGGATAGGCGATATCTTTACCAAACCCTTGCCGAAGAAAGATTTTGGAGCTGAGCAGAGATCTTGGATTACTAGATTGGGAATCTAGTGCTGAAGCAAGTGAAGCATTTCGGAGGAAGGAGGACCCAGTGAAGAATCGGACCCTAGCGATGCAGGCAAGAAGACGAAGGACGGACAAAGCAACCTAGGCGATCGAATATCGGGCGAAGTCAACTCACCTGATACAGAGCGGTCAACAGTCAACAAATCAGACCAGCTAAGTTTTCTAAACTGACCTCTGAAAAATTAATTATTATCTGCCATATTTATAATATTATTATTAAACAAAAGGCATTTAAATATATATGTTCCTAAACCAAGTGGCAATTTTAATACACGCGGCAATCACTTATTAAATCGACCTCCAAGGTGGCCAATCAAAATCAACCGTCAAATTTTAAAATGGGCCACCGATTCAAATTTGAAATTCAAAAGAATATCAAAAGGCGTACCACCGTTTCAAATATAGATTAAATTAATCCATACGTCTTTTCATCTTCTTTATAAGGAAAAAAGACCCCTCACTTTACCATTTACGCTTTCAAACCCTAGATTTTTCAGAGCAAAAATTTCCTGAACACCGAAATACACTAAAATCTTTTGATTACAGAAATGGCAACCTACTTCGAAGGTGTAAACCTAAAGGCGGTCAAGGACCAGATCATTTTCTCGCTGGTCGTCGACTTTGAAGGTTTATTGGAAGCTAATCTGGAGGATTACGACATGTTTAATCTGATTCGCGCAATGAAGCTCAATGGGATCTACCCATTTCTAGACATCAATCCTCAACACCTGTACAAGGAGGATGTTATCTCGTTCTACCGCGAAGCTTGTTTGATTCAAGACGGAATTCCGAGCATAGTTGGCGGAATACTAGTCGACATATCTCGAGAGACGATCCGTACTGTCTTCGGTATGAAGCACCGCGGTCTAGTGATCGAAGCTCTCAAGCAATCCGCCGCCGAAACCTGGAAGAAGATTAAGGTGGAGAATATCCCCGAAAAACTGAAATTCACTGCCAAGAGGAGTGAACTCAAAAAGATTTACCGTTTTGCGTTAGACATAACCAACAAAATAATCAAAGGGATGGCCGGCAGTTATGATCAACTGTCCTCGTCGAAGTTTATGGTGCTGGGAGCACTGATTCAGGAAGAAGAAGTTGACTGGGCAGACTACATATTCAGGCAACTCGTGCGAGAGGTCAACAAAGCCGAATGGCTTGTTGATGAGAAGAGATTAAAAACAAAGCTGGCATTTGGAATGCAGCTAAGTTGGTTTTTGGAAAAGACTGGTGTGGCGAAGGGGAGCACTGATCCCTTCCACCCCAACAAAAGACTTGGTCATTTGGACCAAGAGACGCTGAGGAAATTAGGAGGCACTGGGAGAGCAGCTCAGATGTTGAAGGAGCTGCCGGACACAAGGACATATCCGAGATATTATTCATCAGGAGAGTCGGACCGACCTGCAGCCGACATACCAACTGCAGTCGAGTCAGACACCGAGTCCGACGACACTCCCATTGCAGTCAGATTTTAGTGAAGGGGACCAGCCCCTGAAGGACCTTCTATCTTGCAGTCGTCCCCAGAACCCTCTCCCAAGAGGCCAAGGAAACTGCAATTTAGTGAGGAAGAGCAGTCTAAACATCTTGCCAGCCCCTCAGCCAGATCACCAATTCATCTGGAAGACCTGCCTGCCCCAGGCACCCTCGAGACTCGGATTGTAGCTGTACTCACCCCCCCAGCCTACATCTCCGAGGAAGAAGAAGCAGGTCTGATAATATCTATCCCTGAAGCTAACTATACCTTTAACCTGCTAGAAAACAATACTTTCAACCTATCAATTGAACAACTATAGCTTGTTAAGTCACAAGCATTAAAACACTCTTTTGTCAATATTTTTGAAGAGTGGAAGTTTTTCAAAACTCTGACATTTACAAACCTTCAAACTTACATTGAAAACAGTGGTTGGGAATATCCCCAAGCCACAGAGGAGGTACTGATTCACTTTTGCAAAGAATCAGACCTAGTGTTGATCCTCCAGGATAATTGGTTCATGTCTCATTTTAAAACCAACATGGACCAATTCATCCACTCCATAATGCTTAGCATTTTTGATGGTTCTTTTGGAGAAGAGGAGGAGGAGGAAGTTGAAAAGGAAATTAGAATTGAGGAGGTAGATGGAGAGGCAAATAAAGAAGTTGTTGATTTGAATGATGAAGAAGAAGAAGAAGAGCAGGAAGAGAGAAGAACAGAAGAAAACACTCTAGTTGAAAAACAATTAGAAGAAATTGAGAAAACAGAAGAGTTGGCTGATGAAGATGAAGAAGAAGAAGGAGAAGAGGTAGAACAAGAAAAAGATGGAGAAAAAGAGGATGATGATGAAAAGGAGAATGATGATGAAGGAGAAAAAGAGGAGAAGGATGATGACAACAACAATGACGATGATAATGATGATGATGATGGAGGAGATGAAGGAGATGAAAAAGAAAATGAAAAAGAAAAGGATAAGGAAGAAAAGGAAAATATTGAAGAAAAGGAAGAAGAAGAGAAGGAGGAGGATCAGGAGAAAGAAGAAGAGAAAGAAGAAGAAAATGAGCCAGAACCGGAGCCAGAGCCAACTCAAGAGGCTGCGAGACGGGGCATGGTACACCGCCGTACACCGGCTAGACGCGAGTTAGGCAAGACTCGGATCAGGGACCCCAGAGAAGACCCCCTCTGGAGTACCTGCTGCAGACAGAAGCTTGCAGTCTAGTGGTTCTTTTGCAGAAGGCTCAGGAGAGCACTCTCCATCAGCTCAGATATCTCCTGCCATGACTGAGCTGATCAGGCAGATAGTCAAAGATACAATTGGAGAGCTGTTGGCGTCTCAGGTCACTCCTGACCTTCAATCAATCAATGCAAAGATCGACACTCTGTTGCAGAGAGAAGTTGCTCAGCCCCCTCCCCCTACCAACAACAGAATGCCATTTGGCATGTCTGATTGGATGAGCAGAATGGAGCAGCAATTAACTACCCTTGTTGATGCTGGAAAAAAGGGGGAAGAGAAAATACAGGGGAAGGAAGTAATCAAGGAGAGATAAGGGAAGAGATAAGAACCAAAAAGAAGCAAGATATCCTTCAAATTGAAGGACCTTCAAGTCTGAAGAGGAAGGGAGGAGCAGACCCAGATGAACAGGCTGACCAGCCTGAAGGCAACAAAAGGAGAACTAGAGGAGGTTTTGGGCCTACTCTAGAATGGGAAGGAAAGGAGCTGTGGTATGTTGAGGATTTTATACCATATGAAGCTCTGCCCATGTGGGGAACTGCAAAGAAGAAATTCATCAGAGATTACTACATCTGGGAAATACTCCAGGATGATAATCTCTCCCCACAGCAGATCTTCATCAATTTCATAGAAGCAGCTCACCCAAAACTCTGGGCTATTCTGAAGAAGCATGCTAAGGATCAAAATGCTTATCCTATGATTACCTCATTCAGAGCAGAGGAAGCGCCGACCCGTCTGGACAATGAGCTTAATGAGCTAGAGCTTCAAAGAGAAATCAAGCAGTTATGTCTTGAGAATAGATTTTCATCCCAAAAAGAACAAGACTTTGCAGCTCTTGTTGTGAAGAGGAAGTATGGTCTTGCTCCAGTCAAGATAAGACCAATTGGAGCTAAACCCTTGGACACAAACAGCTGTCGAAGGCGGAGGAAGAGGCGAGATGACTTTATTTCTTTGTACTTGTAATTTTTTATTTACGTACTGTAAAAACTTTCTTGTAAATTTCAATCATAATCAAGTCGAAAGTTTTATAACGATCTGTTGAATGACAATTTCAGTTGTCTCAATATTAGATCGATTTGATTTGTGTCTTGCACTTAAATGCAGACTTGGTCATTTGATTACTTGTTTAAAGTTTTGCCATCATCAAAATAGGGGGAATTTGTTAGGAATACTTGTTAGATTTTGATGATGTCATTAATATAAAATCAAATGTTTATTACTTGGCAAAAATGTAAGGAAGAACCAAATGAGTATCTTCCATAGGCCAAAATATGTTAAGTATAAAACTTGGCAAAATGTAAGGAAGAACCAAATGAGTATCTTCCATAGGCCAAAATATGTTAAGTATAAAACTTGGCAAAATGTAAAGAAGAACCAAATGAATATTTTCTGTAGGCCAAAAAATTAGTTAGGCTAAAATCGGCTAAGTACTGAGTACAGCTAAGTTCATCAGAGAGGATCAGTCAAGTTGAGTCAGAGTAGTTCTGGTCAACATAATTATCAGAGAAGTTTGACCAGACTGCACCCAAGGTACCTCAGGCAAGTCACCTGATCAGCCAAGTCACAAACAGTGAACATCAGAGAGGTCCTGACTGCAGAGAAGTTAACTGCTCACCAGCCTAGTCGAAGTCAGCCAAGTACTCCAAAGTCCACGCCAGCATGCGTTGAAAAGTCAAGTATTACGGAAAGTCGCATGCAGCGTGAAGAGACAAATTGGAGTGATTCCCGCAAGAGATATGATTTAAATAAATCATCCAGACCCACCTTGAAGACTTTAATAGTTTTATATTCAAAAGATTCGGCGCCTCACATGCAGAGTCTTCACACCGGTCGGAAGATAGATTAAAATAATGGGAATCCAGCCTTGCAACGTTCAGAAAGAAAACAATGAAGTCTCCCTATCCAATGGACGGATTTGTTCAAAAGATTTGCAATGGCTACAAGGAAAAAGCGCAGAGATCGTGACCTATATATATATCCGAAGATTTGAAACTGAGCAACTACCGGTGCGAACATACATTCAAGCGATCAAAGCAATCAAGCAATCTAAAGCAATCAATAGCATCGTGAAAAGAGCAGTTCTAAAAGTTCATACTTAAAGAAACTCTTAGTTGGAGAAGACAAAAACTCTTGTTTATAATCCTGAGTACGAGGTACTTCACTGGTTGAAGTAAGAGACTGTAAAGGCATCCAAGGATCGAGGATAAAGAGGTGCAAGGCAGTCAAGTGTGTACAACGGCACGGATTTCCACTGGTTGGAAGCTGTTGTAGTGTGGTTTGAATTACTGTAATATTTATCACTGGTTGAGAATTATAGTGAATTCATCTCCAACTGGTTTGGAGAAAAGTGGATTAGTAGAGGATTACCCCACCTCTGAGACCACTATAATCGCCTGCGTTCTTTACTGTTTTATTGCATCATACTTTAACTGCTGCATTCATTGTTAAGTGTTTCATTAGTTGCTCTCTATTCGTCATCAGCTGACTTCCGCATATATTAAAGAACAAACGACTCCAAGTCATTTGTTTACCTATCAGCTGAAGAAACTCACTCTTCGTGAAAAAGAGTTTAAGAGTTTCTACAAGTCTATTCACCCCCCCTCTAGACTTGTACCTGGACGACTTGTAACCTACAAATACAAGGGTAAACAACTAGAGTTTGGAAAATCACCCAAACCCTCACAAGTCCGAACACAGCACAAACCAATTCGTAAAATCGTAGGAAAAGCATGTATACGGGATAGATACATCATAATCTCAAGGTTCTCAAGCTTCAAAACGGATAAATCGGACGAATTTAGGAAAAACCCCAAAATTCCCAAAAATAGGGTTCTAAGGATTTTTACCTTGATTTGGACGTTAGAATGGATTAGTTATGTTGTGGAATCTTTGTTCTCCAACCAAAGATGTTGATGTTTAAATAGGGATCGCCTCCAACCATTCGAAATCGCCTCTCCCGAGCTTCTTCCGTCGAAATTTGAGTGAGAGGATGAAAAATTACGAAATGGAAGTCAACTGTCCAATATATACTCGCCTAGTCTAGCGCACTCTATGCCTCCATTATTAACGTGCGCTAGCGAGGTCACCGGGTAGTCCAGTGGCTTATGCCGGCCCTGTTAGCGTGCGCTAATCGCCTATCTTTAGCGTGCGCTAGCCAAAAGTGGTGTCCAGAACCTACTGTCCTCTGCCCTGCTCGGGTCTTAGCGTGCGCTACCGCGATAGATTAGCGCAGCTCTTATAGCGTGCGCTAGCCGAAGCCTAGCGTACGTTACCTGATAGTCTAGACAGCCTGACAACTCCACTGCCTCTACTGACCCAGCCCGTTAGCGTGCGCTACGGACGGATGTTAGCGCGCGCTACTGACCATGAAGGGCGTGCGCTAACGAACTCCTAGCGTGCGTTAGCGCGATCAGCGAGAATGAGTTCTGGTTACGACTTTGGGGTCCCTTAGCGAGCGCTACGGCTTAAAGCTAGCGTGCACTACTCAAGGATAATTAGCGTGTGTTATCCTAGGCCTAGCGTGCGCTATTTCTCTGACCCAGAACACTTCTGCAAGGTAGGCCTAGCGTGCGCTATTTCTCTGACCCAGAACACTTCTGCAAGGTCTAAACAACACGATTGTGATCCAAACAAGATATGAAACTCTATGACAATATCGACAACATCACCAAGAGTTTACAGAGCGACGAAATAAGAAAAATGGCAAGGTCAAATAGTCAATAAAAGTACGGGTATTACATTCTCCCCCTCTAAAAAGAAGTTTCATCCCGAAACTTAAGAAATAAAAATCTCGGGGTACTCCGACCGCATCTTCTCTTCCGTTTCCAAAGTTGCCTCCTCGACTCCATGTCTCGACCATTGCACTTTAACTAGTGGAATGGTCTTATGGTGAAGTTGTTTCTCGCGATGCTCAAGGATCTTCACTGGTCTCTCCGGAAAGGTAATATCCTCGGCTACGTCAATCTCACTATAGTCGATAACGTGGCTCGTTTCCAGCACGTACTTTCTCAACTGAGACACATGAAAAGCACTATGGATGTGACTCACAGTTGGAGGCAACGCCAAGCGATAAGCTAAATCTCCAACCCTATCCAAGATCTCGAAAGGTCCGATATACCTCGGACTAAGGTTCCCCTTTTCCCGAAGCGGAAAACCCCTCTGGTCGGAGACACCTTGAGTAAGACATGATCCCCTACTTCGAACTCTAAGGGTCGACGACGAGTATCAGCATAATATTTCTGACGGCTCTAGGCAGTCAACAATTGGTCCTGGATAATAGAAATCTTTTCCTTAGTATCCATCAACATATCTGGTTCCGTTCCAATTAGTACCGAAGCCTCGTCCCAACATAATGGCGACCTACATCACCTACCATAAAGTGCCTCGAATGGTGCCATTTTGATCGACGCATGCCAACTATTATTATAGGCAAACTCGATCAACGTCAAGTGAAGTTCCCAATCATTACTCCAGTCTAAGGCACAAGCTCGCAACATATCTTCCAACGTCTGAATCGTCCTCTATGTCTGACCGTCCGACTGAGAATGAAAGGAAGTGCTCAATCTCAACTTAGTACCCAAAGCCTGATGAACGGCCTGCCAAAAATGCGATACGAACGACCGTCTCGATCATAAACAATGGTCTTGGGGGCACCGTGGAATTTTACGATCTCAGCTATAAAAGTTTGAGCCAATCTATCTAGTCCCCAAGTATCCTTAATACCCAAGAAGTGTGCAGACTTGGTCAACCGATCGACGATTACCCAAATCATATTCATTTTGGCCCTAGTTCTCGGCATGCCAGTGATAAAATCTATAGAGATGTCTTCCCACTTCCACTCGGGAATGGGAAGCGGTTTCAACAACCCCACTAGTCGTTGATGTTCGATCTTGACTTGTTGACACGTTAAGCACCATAGTACAAATTCCGTGACATCCTTTTTCATGTTGTTCCACCAAAAATTTCGTTTCAAGTCCTTATACATCTTACTCGTTCCGGGGTAGATTGAGTAAGGCGTAGCATGGGCTTCTCAGAGAATTCTTTGCCTCAACTCTAGATCATTCGGAACACAAAGCCTGCCCTGAAATCTCAGAATACTATCCTCGTGAACCATAAAGCCAGGAGCTTTTCCTTTAATTACATCTTCCTTCAGTTGAGAGATCATCGGGTCACTCCACTGTTTCCCTTTGATGTCGTCAACCAAGGACGAAGTAATTTCGAGAGTACACAACTGTCCTTGTACTCGTTGAAGCCAAACTTCTATCCCTTGCTCTATTAAATCCTGACGAATCTTCGTTTGAGATGTAAGAACTTAGAGCATTTGAAGAGATGCCGATTTGCGGCTCAAAGCATCCACGACGACATTGGCTTTTCCGGGTCGTAAAGAATTTCCAAATCGTAATCCTTTATCAACTCTAACTAACGTCTCTGTCTCATATTCAGCTCTTTCTGACTGAAAATATACTTCAGGCTCTTGTGATATGTATAAATCCGACACGGAGAACCATACAAGTAATGCCGCCAAATCTTGAGTGCGAGGACAATTGCGGCCAACTCCAAATCGTGAGTAGGATAATTCATCTCATACGGCTTTAATTGTCGTGACGCAAAAGCTATCGTCTTATCATGCTGCATAAGCACACATCCAAGACCTTGACCCGAAGCGTCACTATAAACCGCAAAGCCCTCACTACCACGTGGTAAAGCTAAAATCGGCGCTGAAGTCAAACATCTCTTCAGCTCATCGAAGCTCTGTTGTCTCTCCGTCGTCCAAACAAACTTTTCCATTTTCTGGAGTAATTTCGTAAGCGGCCGAGCGAGTTTCGAGAACCCCTCGACAAACCGATGGTAATACCCAGCAAGGCCCAAAAAGCTACGAACTTCTTTAACATTTTTAGGCGGTGCCCAAACTAGCACTGCCTCAATCTTCTGCGGGTCTACACGAACCCCTTCGGCCGAAATCACATGGCCGACAAACATAACTTCTTCCAACCAGAACTCACATTTTGAGAATTTTGCATAGAGGTGCTCGGTTCTCAAAATATCTAGTACCAAACGCAAGTGTCAGGCATGTTCCTCTTTATCTCGAGAATAGATCAAAATGTCGTCAATAAAGACGACTACACACCTGTCGAGATACTCGATGAAAATCTTATTCATTAACTGCATGAATACTGCCGGTGCATTAGTCAACCCAAAAGGCATAACAAGAAATTCATAATGCCCATATTTCGTCCGAAATGCCATCTTCGGAACGTCGGACTCTCTCACCCTGAGCTGATAATACCCTGATCTTAAATCAATTTTCGAAAAGCTGCGGCCCACTGGCCCATCAAATAAATCGTCTATACGAGGCAAAAGATACTTTTTCTTGATGGTTACTTTGTTCAGCTCATGGTAGTCGATGCACAAACGTAGTGAACCATCCTTCTTTCTCACAAAAAGAACAGGTGCGCCCCAAGGCAAAGCGCTCGATCTGTTGTACCCTCTTTCCAGAAGTTCTCCCAACTAATTATTTAATTCTTGCATTTCGGAAGGTGCCATTCGATAAGGTGCCTTAGAAATCGGAGCCGCATCTGGCTCTAAGTCCACAGAAAATTCTATCTCCCGATCTGGCGGTAATCCCGGGAGATCGTCCGGAAAAACATCGGGATACTCATTAACAACCGGAATCGAAGAGAAATCGACTTCGTTCCCTTCCGTTTTCAAGGCATAACACCAATAGACCGTACAACCTTTATTCAAAAGTTTTACGGCCTTCATGGTGCTAATAAGTAACTTGGATTGCCCGACTTGTAATATCCGGAATTTCCACTACTGTTGTTTAAGATTATTTTATCCGAGTTATGTTGTACAGCGTGGAATCTGTACAGTATGGGTAAAATAATTGAAGGACCAAGACATCTGTATTGGTATAATTGTCATACTTGGTCGACAATTGGATGTAAGAAGTATATGTATTCAGTATGCCGTATGTTCGTATTCTGTATGTTGAGACGATTGGACAAGAATAGCTGAAAATGGCTAAGTGTAACATTATTAGCGCACGCTAATAATCGGGAAGTAGCGCACGCTATCGTGCGAGTTTAGCGCCGCGCTACGGATATAAGATAACGCACGCTAATGCGGTCGGATCGGAAGGAATCTGCGTGTGGACCGAGCCACTTTCGGCGCACGTTATGATAAGTCAGCGGATGTTGTAATGTAGTGTTAGCGCATGCTAATGCATGTTGATTAGCGCCTTCTTGTATATCGGACAAAAAGGAATCTTATCCTCGTCAGCACTTTCGGCGTGTGGACCAGTCTTCGGAGCATACAGACAAACGAGTCAACTATGAGTAGCGCACGCTAAGGTAAGACACTTGCATACGCTAAATAGAGGCATTTACGTACGCTATTGCATGGGCATTGCGTACGTAAATCACTTCATGCAGTAAGAAAGTTGCCTCTGGACTGGGATAGCGTACGCTAACAAAGGTCAGTTAGCGCACGCTAAGGCCGTAGCGCACGCTAAACATAAGGTTTAGCGCACGCTAGCAATGTATTCTATATAAGGGACAAACGGGTATTATGAAGCATTTCGTCCTTTCTTTCACCTTCAGTCGATAGAGAGAGTTTTGTGAGGTTCTTGAGGTTCCCAAACACAGTGAGGTGGTGATCTTTAACAAGATTAAGATAGAAATCATGAATTAAAGTTTTGTTCTTGAAATCATTGGTGATTCTTGGAAATGGATTCAACCTGGGAAATCAATCCATTCCTTCATAAAGGTAATCACTCTTCATCTTTGGATTTCATTTTGGATTGAATGTTGATGTTCTTGAGTTGATGATTATTACATAAACGAGTTGATAAGCATGATTATGAGATGGATTACCGGATTATGATGATGTTATTGTTGATATGAAGATATTGATATGATTCTTGTGGTTTAAATTGTGTTGTTTGTTTTCTTGAGATAAGTGGATTAATCCTTCTCCTCAGACTTATGGTTAACCGAGATATTGTTGAGCCGTGGAGATTGTGAATTGGTTTTATCGATTGTTGATTGTTGTCGAACTTGTTGTTTATCGATTATTGTAATAGGTTGAGATTATTGATCGGTGTTTATAACCGTATGTTGCGGTCGTATTCGAGTATGTTCGTGAATGGCGTTGGTCAGGGCCAAGGAGCTGGTAGACGAAGACAATGAAATTGGTAGCGGCTTCATCATCGTCGTATCGGTATCGAGTAAGTTATTACTTACTCAGTTTATAGTATTTAATGAATTGTTTCCGTTTCATTCGTTTATAATTCGTATAGCAATGTTTATAATCGTAATCACATGAGACTTGGGATTATAAATCATATTCGAGTTTTGGGAATCTAAATCATAATGTATATGATTTACTTTTGTTATTGGTATACTTGTATATCGAGGATATATCGTGATAAAAACGGAGATATGAACTATCTGCAATTCGTGATACTTTGGACCGTCGAGTATTGAGGATAATGGTTCGGGATGGTTTAGACATTGAGATCATTCTCGAAGGACTCGGGGCAAGTACTCTAATCATTTTTATCATTTGAGTCGATCATGTTGTGATACATTAGTGTATCGTTGTTGTCATGAATTTGTGCATTGTTGTTGTCGTGTATTGTGCACTGTTGTTTTGTGCAGTTGTGCATTGTTGTCATATGTCCACCATGCGTTGGTCCGACGGGATCATCATGGGAATCTATAGCTGTGTGCGCTGGATCGCTGGACAGGTAATGCCACCATGCGTTGGTCCGATGGGATCATCATGGGAATCTATAGCTGTGTGCGTTGGATCGTTGGATTACCATATGTTGTTGTTATTGTGCATATGTATATTATGGGTGGCCATAAGTATACACTGTCGTTATTGTTGTGATCATATTGACGTTGTCATATGAGTATGCATTTGTAGGTCTTGTGTTAGGACCATGTTCGTATGTTGTGTTGATCGGATCTCGGATTAGACTGACGTGATGGTGATGGTATTTCGTATCTTGAGGTATGTTCCGTATTTCCTTGGTACTTGTCTTTGATGGACAATTGATTATCGTATTGGAATTGTCGATGTTATCCGATGGATTGAATTGGCCAGAGTTGGTATAATTTCCGTATCGCGAGTTATGATAATGTTTTGAGAACCTTGAGTATTGTTGAGATACCGTACAGATATTTCGGTATTATTTTAATGTGTTGTTAAGGATACGAATCGTGGATTCTCGTAAAGTTACGACGGTAAGATTACATTGGTCGTATTCTTACTTAGTATTTCCATTGATATGTAATTATTGATGAGATGTTATGGTTATCATTGTTGGATATTATGGCTGACCCCGTCGTGTGCTTTATTTTTAGGTTATTGGATTATAAAGCTTGTAGCTGTCGTGGAGAGATGAACTTCCAGGAGGATACTGACAAGGGCATTTATTTGTTTTTTGATTTTATGATCAGTTGTTGTATTCATATGCTAGATAATTTTAATTGTTTGTCTTTATCCGCTGCTTGAGTATTTTTAAATGACCTTTTTGGTATCTGGTAACTTAGGTTACTTTGGCAATCATTTTCTAAATCTATTGCAGCCGATGCGTGTAGCGATAGCTTAACGTATGTGTTTTTAAACTGTTGAGTTTTGGCATTTTGGGCCTTGTGGTTTCAAATGAGTTTTTACGACGGTTTGATAAACGAGTTTTATAAATCTTCGAATGTTTTTAATAGATAATACCGTCGTTAGCCTCTTGGGCGTTTGTAAATGTTTGCGAAAATTTCCTTCTGCCTTGTGGGTTTCATCTCGGGGCCCACGACGCTGTAATATTCCCGTTCGGATCTGGGGGTGTTACAGAATATGGTATCGGAACTTAGGTTGAGAAAACCTAGGCAGTCGGGTCGAGTTGGGTCGTGTTTCTGTCGCGTCATTTGAGTTGTTGATTGAAAAATATTGGAGCCGTGAGTTTTTATTGTTCACTCGGGCTTGTGCTTATGTGATTTACCAGTGTGGTACTGGGATTGTTGTAACTTTTTCAAATGGTGTTAACGTGTTTCTTCAGATAGAGTTGTGTTGTTTTCTCGAGTTGAACTGAGTTTGCAAAATGTGTGTTTTGAAAATATACGTCGAGTATTTTCTTGAGTCGAGACATGTGCCGGTATCACGGGAATCGTCGGCTTCACGATCTGTAAGTATTTGGATTTTTAAATTTCATCGAGATTTATTGCCGTTCTAAGTTGATATGCTTTGAGATTATGAGAATATTATTCATTACGGTATAAGGTAGCGAGTTGGGACATGATTGATGATCTTGAGAAGTTATGATTTTGGAAATCAATATGTCGATTAAGTTTTGGAACGGAGTTTTGCATTTGGGAGAAATATTGTGGATTGTTCGGAGAACATGTAGTCATGTTAGTTCATTTTGAGATATATGAAGCTGTTTTGAGCATTTGAAAATGATACTTTTCAAAATGAATGTTTTAGATGTTTTACAGTAAGCGATTTTTGGGCGAGACCCAATAGATTTTTGAAATTGTTTTATAACTCGGGGCTTGGGGTCAGAAAAGAGTTTCCTATTTTTTGTAAACCTCTTCTAATGAGGAACGAGAAACGGGCTGAGACACTAAAATTACAAAAGACTTTTCTGTTTTCTTAAAAAACTCCCGAGACTTGTAGAACACTTTATCAATCATTTACCTATTTCGTTTCTGCCTGTCGCAGTTTTGATCTACTTGTTCAAATGAAACTTCTCGGGAAGTCTTTCGCTCTGTTGATTTGTTTCAAGGCATTGTCGTAGCATAATTGAGGTGATCCAGGATGAAAAATGGTTGACGTTGTGAGTCATATGTGGAAAAAAGGAGTTTTTGTCGGAGTCTATACATTGAGATTTTGGATTCTATCGTGTAGTTTTGTGATGGCATATCAGTGGGATTTGTGATGAGACGGATTGGTATATAGGAGTACGGATGTGGTCAATCATTTGCATAGTTTTCATTTTAAAACTTCGAAATCGTGTGGATTCGAAGAAAAGCATTATCAAATACTTGGCACCGATGAGCGATTTATTTTTTGAGAATTGATTTGGTGGTCTTACCAAAATTTATGTTTTGAGTTTTGAAATTTTTGAAAGAACTTTCGAAAATTTGTCTCCTTGACAAGATTATATGATTTCAAATTGGTTTTGAAAATGTGATTGATGTACATACGCATTTAATGCATAATGCATATCGTGGTGAAGTTCTGAATGAGATTCACGAACTGGATAAGACATCAGTATGGTATGAGGAAAAGAGATTCGAACTTTAGTATGGTAGTTTGATTATCCAATGATGATCGGTTGATTTATCGGATAAGAGAAATATCTGCGTGTTGCATGTTCGGGTACTTAATGTAATTTTTGAACTATGTGTTTTATGAAACCAGGACATATTTGCTATGTTATGGTAGTAGCGCGATTTTACCAGTGATTTTGAATTATTTCTTTTATAAGTGTAGATTTAGGGATGTTGACCCCATCTTTGGTTGTTTTGGATATTAAGTGGTCGTTCCTACTCCATGTATGATTGGATATGTTTGTGGGTTTGTGATTGGTTGTTCGTATGCCGAGTATGTTCGGCGATCAGTGTGGTTATTGAGATCCACTGAATGTGATTGGTTTGTCGTTTGAGAATGCTATTCTTTCGTGGTTCTGTGTTGACCGTGTTGGAGTTTATCATGGTGATGACATTCTCGATTGCGTTTCGACCTTTGGATTGGTCATATTAGAGTTCATCATGTCAATGATATTCTCGATTAATTTATGGGTTGATCATTCTTTGGTGATCATCGGCGTTCAGATTTTGTGTTGATATTTCGGGATTCGTTGCCATTGTGTTGGGCAGTTGTTTCACAGATGTATCGTGTATTATTGATTTGTATCAGGACTTGGACTTGATTGTGTAATCAAGCAGACAGGATTTGAAACGGATAGAGTATTTCTTCCGAAGATGTTATATTTTTGTTGAGATCTATGGAATTGTGATCGTAAGCATGTTGAAGCTTTACAGTGAAGTCACTTGCTAGCATCTCAGGAGAGCGTCGACTTGGCGCATATGTAAGTATGCTATTTTGGTTATTCGGTAATAATGATGATTGATCGTTGTCGTGATGGTTTCGGGATATTTTGGTTGAACGATTTGTTTGTTTTTATGACGGATTGCAAGTTTCGAGGACGAAACTTATTTTAAGTGGTGTAGTATGTATTATCCGGAATTTCCACTACTGTTGTTTAAGATTATTTTATCCGAGTTATGTTGTACAGCGTGGATCTGTACAGTATGGGTAAAATAATTGAAGGACCAAGACATCTGTATTGGTATAATTGTCATACTTGGTCGACAATTGGATGTAAGAAGTATATGTATTCAGTATGCCGTATGTTCGTATTCTGTATGTTGAGACGATTGGACAAGAATAGCTGAAAATGGCTAAGTGTAACATTATTAGCGCACGCTAATAATTAGGAGTAGCGCACGCTATCGTGCAGGTTTAGCGCACGCTACGGATATAAGATAACGCACGCTAATGCAGTCAGATCGGAAGGAATCTGCGTGTGGACCAGGCCACTTTCGGCGCACGTTATGATAAGTCAACGGATGTTGTAATGTAGTGTTAGTGCACGCTAATGCATGTTGATTAGCGCACGCTAACTGTATATCGGACAAAAAGGAATCTTATCCTCGTCAGCACTTTCGGCGTGTGGACCAGTCTTTGGAGCATACAGACAAACGAGTCAACTATGAGTAGCGCACGCTAAGGTAAGACACTTGCGTACGCTAAATAGAGGCATTTACGTACGCTATTGCATGGGCATTGCGTACGTAAATCACTTCATGCAGTAAGGCAGATTGCCTGCGCTGCGATAGCGCACGCTAACAAAGGTCAGTTAGCGCACGCTAAGGCCGTAGCGCACGCTAAACATAAGGTTTAGCGCACGCTAGTAATGTATTCTATATAAGGGACAAACGGGTATTATGAAGCATTTCGTACTTTCTTTCACCTTCAGTCGATAGAGAGAGTTTTGTGAGGTTCCTGAGGTTCCCAAACACGGTGAGGTGGTGATCTTTAACAAGATTAAGATAGAAATCATGGATTAAAGTTTTGTTCTTGAAATCATTGGTGATTCTTGGAAATGGATTCAACCTTGGAAATCAATCCATTCCTTCATAAAGGTAATCACTCTTCATCTTTGGATTTCATTTTGGATTGAATGTTGATGTTCTTGAGTTGATGATTATTACATAAACGAGTTGATAAGCATGATTATGAGATGGATTACCGGATTATGATGATGTTATTGTTGATATGAAGATATTGATATGATTCTTGTGGTTTAAATTGTGTTGTTTGTTTTCTTGAGATAAGTGGATTAATCCTTCTCCTCAGTTTCGGATGTTGATGTTATTGTCGATGATTACTCTCTGTAATGGAAGATTAAGGTAGTGTTTTTACGTTCTTGATGTTTCATGATATTGATATTGAGGAAGATGATATATGGATATAGGACTTGGATTATAAGTTGAATGATTGTTTGTATGTTAAAGGATATCGAATTTCGTTGTTTGATAACTATGAACATGGTTTAGAATCACTTAGTGTTCTTGATAATCGCCATGTGTTGATCGGTATATGAAATGCATGCAATCGCATGTCATTAGCGCACGCTAGTATTCTTGTCTAGCGCACGCTAACAGGAACGTCTTAGCGCACGCCTACGTTAAGTAATTAACGTGCGCTAAGTCAACAGGCGAGTAGTATATTGTTTCGATTAAGAATTCGTGATCTTTAAACTTGTCATGATCAGACTTATGGTTAACCGAGATATTGTTGAGCCGTGGAGATTGTGAATTGGTTTTATCGATTTTTGATTGTTGTCGAACTTGTTGTTTATCGATTATTGTAATAGGTTGAGATTATTGATCGGTGTTTATAACCGTATGTTGCGGTCGTGTTCGAGTATGTTCGTGAATGGCGTTGGTCAGGGCCAAGGAGGCAGTAGACGAAGACAATGAAATTGGTAGCGGCTTCATCATCGTCGTATCGGTATCGAGTAAGTTATTACTTACTCAGTTTATAGTATTTAATGAATGGTTTCCGTTTCATTCGTTTATAATTCGTATAGCAATGTTTATAATCGTAATCACATGAGACTTGGGATTATAAATCATATTCGAGTTTTGGGAATCTAAATCATAATGTATATGATTTACTTTTGTTATTGGTATACTTGTATATCGAGGATATATCGTGATAAAAACGGAGATATGAACTATCTGCAATTCGTGATACTTTGGACCGTCGAGTATTGAAGATAATGGTTCGGGATGGTTTAGACATTGAGATCATTCTCGAAGGACTCGGGGCAAGTACTGTAATCATTTTTATCATTTGAGTCGATCATGTTGTGATACATTCGTGTATCGTTGTTGTCATGAATTTGTGCATTGTTGTTGTCGTGTATTGTGCACTGTTGTTTTGTGCAGTTGTGCATTGTTGTCATATGTCCACCATGCGTTGGTCCGACGGGATCATCATGGGAATCTATAGGCTGTGTCTTGTTGGATCAGACGAGTAATGCCACCATGCGTTGGTCCGATGGGATCATCATGGGAATCTATATTTGTGTCTTGTTGGATTGTTGGATTACCATATGTTGTTGTTATTGTGCATATGTATATTATGGGTGGCCATAAGTATACACTGTCGTTATTGTTGTGATCATATTGACGTTGTCATATGAGTATGCATTTGTAGGTCTTGTGTTAGGACCATGTTCGTATGTTGTGTTGATCGATCTCGGATTAGACTGACGTGATGGTGATGGTATTTCGTATCTTGAGGTATGTTCCGTATTTCCTTGGTACTTGTCTTTGATGGACAATTGATTATCGTATTGGAATTGTCGATGTTATCCGATGGATTGAATTGGCCAGAGTTGGTATAATTTCCGTATCGCGAGTTATGATAATGTTTTGAGAACCTTGAGTATTGTTGAGATACCGTACAGATATTTCGGTATTATTTTAATGTGTTGTTAAGGATACGAATCGTGGATTCTCGTAAAGTTACGACGGTAAGATTACATTGGTCGTATTCTTACTTAGTATTTCCATTGATATGTAATTATTGATGAGATGTGATGGTTATCATTGTTGGATATTATGGCTGACCCCGTCGTGGGCTTTCTTTTTAGGTTCTTGGATTATCAAGCTTGTAGCGGTCGTGGAGAGATGAACTTCCCGGAGGATACTGGCAAGGGCATGTATTTGTGTTTTGAGTTTCTGATCAGTTGTTGTATTCACTGCTAGAGTATTTTAAGTTGTTTGTCTTTTCCATTGCGTGAGTATTTTTAAATGACCTTTTTGGTATCAGTAACTTAGGTTACTTTGGCAATCATTTTCTAAATCTATTAAGCCGGTGCGTGTAGCGATAGCTTAACGTATGTGTTTTTAAAGCTGTTGAGTTTTGGCATTTTGGGCCTTGTGGTTTCAAATGAGTTTTTACGACGGTTTGATAAGCGAGTATTATAAAACTTCGAATGTTTTTAATAGATAATACCGTCGTTAGCCTCTTGGCGTTTGTAAATGTTTGCGAAAATTTCCTTCGCCTTGTGGGTTTCATCTCGGGGCCCACGGCGCTGTAATATTCCCGTTCGGATCGGGGTGTTACGAATATGGTATCGGAGCTTAGGTTGAGAAAACCTAGGCAATCGGGTCGAGTTGGGTCGTGTTTACGCCGCGTCATTTGAGTTGTTGATTGAAAAATATTGGAGCCGTGAGTTTTTATTGTTCACTCGGGCTTGTGCTTATGTGATTTACCGGTGTGGTAATGGGATTGTTGTAACTTTTTCAAATGGTGTTAACGTGTTTCTTCAGATAGAGCCGTGTTGTTTTCTCGAGTTGAACCGAGTTTGCAAAATGTATGTTTTGAAAATATACGTGTCGAGTATTTTCTTGAGTCGAGACATGTGCCAGTATCACGGGAATCGTCGGCTTCACGATCTGTAAGTATTTGGATTTTTAAATTTCATCGAGATTTATTGCCGTTCTAAGTTGATATGCTTTGAGATTCAAAGAATATTATTCATTACAGTATAAGGTGAGCGAGTTGGGACATGATTGATGATCTTGAGAAGTTATGATTTTGGAAATCAATATGTCGATTAAGTTTTGGAACGGAGTTTTGCATTTGGGAGAAATATTGTGGATTGTTCGGAGAACATGTAGTCATGTTAGTTCATTTTGAGATATATGAAGCTGTTTTGAGCATTTGAAAATGATACTTTTCAAAATGAATGTTTCTGAGATGTTTTACAGTAAGCGATTTTTGGGCGAGACCCAATAGATTTTTTGAAATTGTTTTATAACTCGGGGCTTGGGTCCAAAAAGAGTTTCCTATTTTTTTAAACCTCTTGTAATGCGGAACGAGATACGGCCGAGACCCTAATATTTCAAAAGACTTTTGTTTTCTTAAAAACTCCGAGACTTGTAAAACACTTTATCAATCATTTACCTATTTCGTTTACGCACTGTCATGATTTTGATCTACTTGTTCAAATGAAACTTCTCGGGAAGTCTTTCGCTCTGTTGATTTGTTTCAAGGCATTGTCATAGCATAATTGAGGTGATCCGGGATGAAAAATGGTTGACGTTGTGAGTCATATGTGGAAAAAGGAGTTTTTGTCGAGTCTATACATTGAGATTTTGGATTCTATCGTGTAGTTTTACGATGGCATATCGGTGGGATTTGTGATGAGACGGTTGGTATATAGAGTACGGATGTGGTCAATCATTTGCATAGTTTTCATTTTAAAACTTCAAATCGTGTGGATTCGAAGAAAAGCATTATCAAATACTTGGCACCCATGAGCGATTTATTTTCGAGAATTGATTTGGTGGTCTTACCAAAATTTATGTTTTGAGTTTTGAAATTTTTGAAAGAACTTTGAAAATTTGTCTCCTTGACAAGATTATATGATTTCAAATTGGTTTTGAAAATGTGATTGATGTACATACGCATTTAATGCATAATGCATATCGTGGTGAAGTTCGAATGAGATTCACGAACCGGATAAGACATCGGTATGGTATGAGGAAAAGAGATTCGAACTTTAGTATGGTAGTTTGATTATCCAATGATGATCGGTTGATTTATCGGATAAGAGAAATATCTGCGTGTTGCGAGTTCGGGTACATCATGTAATTTTGGAACTATGGGTTTTATGAAACCGGGACATATGTGCTATGTGATGGTAGTAGTAGCGCGATTTTACCAAGTGATTTTGAATGATTTCTTTTATAAGTGTAGATTTAGGGATGGTGACCCCATCTTTGGTTGTTTTGGATATTGAGTGGTCGTTCCCACTCCATGTATGATTGGATATATTTGTGGGTTTGTGATTGGTTGTTCGTATGCAGTATGTTCGACGATCGGTGTGTTTATTGAGATCCACTGTATTTTATTGGTTTTTCGTTTTGATAATGCTATTCTTTCGTGGTTATGTGTTTACCTTGTTAGAGTTTATCATTTTGATGACATTCTAGATTGCGTTTCGACCTTTGTATTGGTAATATTATAATTCATCATGTAAATGATATTCTCGATTAATTTATGGGTTGATCATTCTTGGTGATCATCGAGCGTTGATTTTGTGTTGATATTTCGGGATTCGTTGCCATTGTGTTGGGCGGTTGTTTCACGGATGTATCGTGTATTATTGATTTGTATCAGATTTGGACTTGATTGTGTAATCAAGCGGACGATTTGAAACGGATAGATTATTTCTTAGAAGATGTTATATTTTTTGAGATCCATGGAATTGTGATCGTAAGCATGTTGAAGCTTTACGGTGAAGTCACTTGCTAGCATCTCAGAGAGCGTCGACTTGGCGCATATGTAAGTATGCTATTTGGGTTATTCGGTAATAATGATGATTGATCGTTGTCGTGATGGTTTCGGGATATTTTGGTTGAACGATTTGTTTGTTTTTATGACGGATTGCAAGTTTCGAGACGAAACTTATTTTAAGTGGTGTAGTATGTAATATCCGAATTTCCCTCATTGTTTAAGATTATTTTATCGAGTTATGTTGTATGCAGCGTGAAATCATGCAGTATGGGTAAAATAATTGAAGGACCAAGACATCTGTATTGGTATAATTGTCATACTTGGTCGACAATTGGATGTAAGAAGTATATGTATTCAGTATGCCGTATGTTCGTATTCTGTATGTTGAGACGATTGGACAAGAATAGCTGAAAATGGCTAAGTGTAACATTATTAGCGCACGCTAATAATTAGGAGTAGCGCACGCTATCGTGCAGGTTTAGCGCACGCTACGGATATAAGATAACGCACGCTAATGCGATCGGATCGGAAGGAATCTGCGTGTGGACCGAGCCACTTTCGGCGCACGTTATGATAAGTCAACGGATGTTGTAATGTAGTGTTAGCGCACGCTAATGCATGTTGATTAGCGCACGCTAATCGTATATCGGACAAAAGAATCTTATCCTCGTCAGCACTTTGGCGTGTGGACCGGTCTTGAGCATACGAGACAAACGAGTCAACTATGAGTAGCGCACGCTAAGGTAAGACACTTGCGTCGCTAAATAGAGGCATTTACGTACGCTATTGCATGGGCATTGCGTCGTAAATCACTTCATGCAATAAGACGATTGCCTCTCGCTGCGATAGCGCACGCTAACAAAGGTCAGTTAGCGCACGCTAAGGCCGTAGCGCACGCTAAACATAAGGTTTAGCGCACGCTAGTAATGTATTCTATATAAGGGACAAACGGGTATTATGAAGCATTTCGTCCTTTCTTTCACCTTCAGTCGATAGAGAGAGTTTTGTGAGGTTCTTGAGGTTCCCAAACACGGTGAGGTGGTGATCTTTAACAAGATTAAGATAGAAATCATGGATTAAAGTTTTGTTCTTGAAATCATTGGTGATTCTTGGAAATGGATTCAACCTTGGAAATCAATCAATTCCTTCATAAAGGTAATCACTCTTCATCTTTGGATTTCATTTTGGATCGAATGTTGATGTTCTTGAGTTGATGATTATTACATAAACGAGTTGATAAGCATGATTATGAGATGGATAACCGGATTATGATGATGTTATTGTTGATATGAAGATATTGATATGATTCTTGTGGTTTAAATTGTGTTGTTCGTTTTCTTGAGATAAGTGGATTAATCCTTCTCCTCAGTTTCGGATGTTGATGTTATTGTTGATGATTACTCTCTGTAATGGAAGATTAAGGGAGTGTTGTTACGTTCTTGATGTTTCATGATATTGATATTGAGGAAGATGATATATGGATATAGGACTTGGATTATAAGTTCAATGATTGTTTGTATGTTAAAGGATATCGAATTTCGTTGTTTGATAACTATGAACATGGTTTAGAATCACTTAGTGTTCTTGATAATCGCCATGTGTTGATCGGTATATGAAATGCATGCAACTGCATGTCATTAGCGCACGCTAGTGTTCTTGTCTAGCGTACGCTAACGGAACGTCTTAGCGCACGCTACGTTAAGTAATTAACGTGCGCTAAGTCAACAGCGAGGGTAGTATATTACATTTTGATTATGAATTCGTGATCGTTTAAGTTGGCTTGATCAGACTTATGGTTAACCGAGATATTGTTGAGCCGTGGAGATTGTGAATTGGTTTTATCGATTGTTGATTGTTGTCGAACTTGTTGTTTATCGATTATTGTAATAGGTTGAGATTATTGATCGGTGTTTATAACCGTATGTTGCGGTCGTGTTCGAGTATGTTCGTGAATGGCGTTGGTCAGGGCCAAGGAGCTGGTAGACGAAGACAATGAAATTGGTAGCGGCTTCATCGTCGTCGTATCGGTATCGAGTAAGTTATTACTTACTCAGTTTATAGTATTTAATGAATGGTTTCCGTTTCATTCGTTTATAATTCGTATAGCAATGTTTATAATCGTAATCACATGAGACTTGGGATTATAAATCATATTCGAGTTTTGGGAATCTAAATCATAATGTATATGATTTACTTTTGTTATTGGTATACTTGTATATCGAGGATATATCGTGATAAAAACGGAGATATGAACTATCTGCAATTCGTGATACTTTGGACCGTCGAGTATTGAGGATAATGGTTCGGGATGGTTTAGACATTGAGATCATTCTCGAAGGACTCGGGGCAAGTACTGTAATCATTTTTATCATTTGAGTCGATCATGTTGTGATACATTCGTGTATCGTTGTTGTCATGAATTTGTGCATTGTTATTGTCGTGTATTGTGCACTGTTGTTTTGTGCAGTTGTGCATTGTTGTCATATGTCCACCATGCGTTCGTCCGACGGGATCATCATGGGAATCTATAGCTGTGTGCGCTGGATCATTTGGACGAGTAATGCCACCATGCGTTGGTCGATGGGATCATCATGGGAATCTATAGGTGTGTCTTGTTGGATCGTTGGATTACCATATGTTGTTGTTATTGTGCATATGTATATTATGGGTGGCCATAAGTATACACTTTATCGTTATTGTTGTGATCATATTGGCGTTGTCATATGAGTATGCATTTGTAGGTCTTGTGTTAGGACCATGTTCGTATGTTGTGTTGATCGATCTCGGATTAGGTGACGTGATGGTGATGGTATTTCGTATCTTGAGGTATGTTCCGTATTTCCTTGGTACTTGTCTTTGATGGACAATTGATTATCGTATTGGAATTGTCGATGTTATCCGATGGATTGAATTGGCGAGTTGGTATAATTTCCGTATCGCGAGTTATGATAATGTTTTGAGAACCTTGAGTATTGTTGAGATACGTCGAGATATTTCGGTATTATTTTAATGTGTTGTTAAGGATACGAATCGTGGATTCTCGTAAAGTTATGACGGTAAGATTACATTGGTCGTATTCTTACTTAGTATTTCCATTGATATGTAATTATTGATGAGATGTGATGGTTATCATTGTTGGATATTATGGTGACCCGTCGTGGGCTTTCTTTTTAGGTTCTTGGATTATCAAGCTTGTAGCGGTCGTGGAGAGATGAACTTCCTGAGGATCTTGGCAAGGGCATGTATTTGTGTTTTGAGTTTACGATCGGTTGTTGTATTCATTGCTAGAGTATTTTAATTGTTTGTCTTTATCCATTGCGTGAGTATTTTTAAATGACCTTTTTGGTATCGGTAACTTAGGTTACTTTGGCAATCATTTTCTAAATCTATTGCAGCCGATGCGTGTAGCGATAGCTTAACGTATGTGTTTTTAAACTGTTGAGTTTTGGCATTTTGGGCCTTGTGGTTTCAAATGAGTTTTTACGACGGTTTGATAAACGAGTATTATAAATCTTCGAATATTTTTAATAGATAATACCGTCGTTAGCCTAATCGGCGTTTGCAAATGTTATCGAAAATTTCCTTATGCCTTGTGGGTTTCATCTCGGGGCCCACGGTGATGTAATATTCCGTTCGGATGCTGGGGTGTTACAGAATATGGTATCGGAGCTTAGGTTGAGAAAACCTAGGCAGTCGGGTCGAGTTGGGTCGTGTTTCTGTCGCGTCATTTGAGTTGTTGATTGAAAAATATTGGAGCCGTGAGTTTTTATTGTTCACTCGGGCTTGTGCTTATGTGATTTACCAGTGTGGTACTGGGATTGTTGTAACTTTTTCAAATGGTGTTAACGTGTTTCTTCAGATAGAGTTGTGCTGTTTTCTCGAGTTGAACTGAGTTTGCAAAATGTGTGTTTTGAAAATATCTGTGTCGAGTATTTTCTTGAGTCGAGACATGTGCCAGTTTCACGGGGAATCGTCGGCTTCACGATCTGTAAGTATTTGGATTTTTAAATTTCATCGAGATTTATTGCCGTTCTAAGTTGATATGCTTTGAGATTCAGCAGAATATTATTCATTACAGTATAAGGTGATAGAGTTGGGACATGATTGATGATCTTGAGAAGTTATGATTTTGGAAATCAATATGTCGATTAAGTTTTGGAACGGAGTTTTGCATTTGGGAGAAATATTGTAGATTGTTCAGGAGAACATGTAGTCATGTTAGTTCATTTTGAGATATATGAACTGTTTTTGAGCATTTGAAAATGATACTTTTCAAAATGAATGTTTTACAGATGTTTTACCGTAAACGATTTTTGGGCCGAGACCCAATAGATTTTTTTGAAATTGTTTTATAACTCAGGGCTTGGGGTCCGAAAAAGAGTTTCCTATTTTTTTTTTAAACCTCTTGTAATGCGGAACGAGATACGGGCTGAGACCCTAATATTTCAAAAGACTTTTCTGTTTTCTTAAAAAACTCCCGAGACTTGTAAAACACTTTATCAATCATTTACCTATTTCGTTTCTGCCTGTCGCACTTTTGATCTACTTGTTCAAATGAAACTTCTCGGGAAGTCTTTCGCTCTGTTGATTTGTTTCAAGGCATTGTCATAGCATAATTGAGGTGATCCAGGATGAAAAATGGTTGACGTTGTGAGTCATATGTGGAAAAAGGAGTTTTTGTCGGAGTCTATACATTGAGATTTTGGATTCTATCGTGTAGTTTTATGATGGCATATCAGTGGGATTTGTGATTAGACGGATTGGTATATAGAGTACGGATGTGGTCAATCATTTGCATAGTTTTCATTTTAAAACTTCAAATCGTGTGGATTCGAAGAAAACTGTTATCAAATACTTGGCACCAATGAGCCGATTTATTTTCGAGAATTGATTTGGTGGTCTTACCAAAATTTATGTTTTGAGTTTTGAAATTTTTGAAAGAACTTTGAAAATTTGTCTCCTTGACAAGATTATATGATTTCAAATTGGTTTTGAAAATGTGATTGATGTACATACGCATTTAATGCATAATGCATATCGTGGTGAAGTTCTGAATGAGATTCACGAACTGGATAAGACATCAGTATGGTATGAGGAAAAGAGATTCGAACTTTAGTATGGTAGTTTGATTATCCAATGATGATCGGTTGATTTATCGGATAAGAGAAATATACTGCGTGTTGCAGGTTCGGGTACATCATGTAATTTTGGAACTATGGGTTTTATGAAACCAGGACATATGTGCTATGTGATGGTAGTAGCGCGATTTTACCAGTGATTTTGAATGATTTCTTTTATAAGTGTAGATTTAGGGATGGTGACCCCATGCTGGTTGTTTTGGATATTAAGTGGTCGTTCCTACTCCATGTATGATTGGATATGTTTGTGGGTTTGTGATTGGTTGTTCGTATGCCGAGTATGTTCGACAGTCAGGTGTGTTTATTGAGATCCACTGTATGTGATTGGTTTGTCGTTTGAGAATGCTATTCTTTCGTGGTTCTGTGTTGACCGTGTTGGAGTTTATCATGGTGATGACATTCTCGATTGCGTTTCGACCTTTGGATTGGTCATATTAGAGTTCATCATGTCAATGATATTCTCGATTAATTTATGGGTTGATCATTGCTGGTGATCATCTGAGCGTTCAGATTTTGTGTTGATATTTCGGGATTCGTTGCCATTGTGTTGGGCAGTTGTTTCACAGATGTATCGTGTATTATTGATTTGTATCAGGATTTGGACTTGATTGTGTAATCAAGGAGACAGGATTTGAAACGGATAGAGTATTTCTTCCGAAGATGTTATATTTTTGTTGAGATCCATGGAATTGTGATCGTAAGCATGTTGAAGCTTTACAGTGAAGTCACTTGCTAGCATCTCAGGAGAGCGTCGACTTGGCGCATATGTAAGTATGCTATTTTGGTTATTCGGTAATAATGATGATTGATCGTTGTCGTGATGGTTTCGGGATATTTTGGTTGAACGATTTGTTTGTTTTTATGACGGATTGCAAGTTTCGAGGACGAAACTTATTTTAAGTGGTGTAGTATGTAATATCCGAATTTCCCTCTTTGTTGTTTAAGATTATTTTATCCGAGTTATGTTGTACAGCGTGGAATGCATGCAGTATGGGTAAAATAATTGAAGGACCAAGACATCTGTATTGGTATAATTGTCATACTTGGTCGACAATTGGATGTAAGAAGTATATGTATTCAGTATGCCGTATGTTCGTATTCTGTATGTTGAGACGATTGGACAAGAATAGCTGAAAATGGCTAAGTGTAACATTATTAGCGCACGCTAATAATTAGGAGTAGCGCACGCTATCGTGCAGGTTTAGCGCACGCTACGGATATAAGATAACGCACGCTAATGCAGTCAGATCGGAAGGAATCTGCGTGTGGACCAGGCCACTTTCGGCGCACGTTATGATAAGTCAACGGATGTTGTAATGTAGTGTTAGCGCACGCTAATGCATGTTGATTAGCGCACGCTAACTGTATATCGTACAAAAAGGAATCTTATCCTCGTCAGCACTTTCGGCGTGTGGACCGATCTTGAGCATACAGACAAACGAGTCAACTATGAGTAGCGCACGCTAAGGTAAGACACTTGCGTACGCTAAATAGCGGCATTTACGTACGCTATTGCATGGGCATTGCGTACGTAAATCACTTCATGCGATAAGACAGTTGCCTGCAGGCTGCGATAGCGCACGCTAACAAAGGTCAGTTAGCGCACGCTAAGGCCGTAGTGCACGCTAAACATAAGGTTTAGCGCACGCTAGTAATGTATTCTATATAAGGGACAAACGGGTATTATGAAGCATATCGTCCTTTCTTTCACCTTCAGTCGATAGAGAGAGTTTTGTGAGGTTCTTGAGGTTCCCAAACACGGTGAGGTGGTGATCTTTAACAAGATTAAGATAGAAATCATGGATTAAAGTTTTGTTCTTGAAATCATTGGTGATTCTTGGAAATGGATTCAACCTTGGAAATCAATCCATTCCTTCATAAAGGTAATCACTCTTCATCTTTGGATTTCATTTTGGATTGAATGTTGATGTTCTTGAGTTGATGATTATTACATAAACGAGTTGATAAGCATGATTATGAGATGGATTACCGGATTATGATGATGTTATTGTTGATATGAAGATATTGATATGATTCTTGTGGTTTAAATTGTGTTGTTTGTTTTCTTGAGATAAGTGGATTAATCCTTCTACTCAGTTTCGGATGTTGATGTTATCGTCGATGATTACTCTCTGTAATGGAAGATTAAGGGAGTGTTGTTACGTTCTTGATGTTTCATGATATTGATATTGAGGAAGATGATATATGGATATAGGACTTGGATTATAAGTTGAATGATTGTTTGTATGTTAAAGGATATCGAATTTCGTTGTTTGATAACTATGAACATGGTTTAGAATCACTTAGTGTTCTTGATAATCGCCATGTGTTGATCGGTATATGAAATGCATGCAACTGCATGTCATTAGCGCACGCTAGTGTTACTGTCTAGCGCACGCTAACGGGAACGTCTTAGCGCACGCTACGTTAAGTAATTAACGTGCGCTAAGTCAACAGGCAGGGTAGTATATTTTGTTTCGATTATGAATTCGTGATCGTTTAAGTTGGCTTGATCAGACTTATGGTTAACCGAGATATTGTTGAGCCGTGGAGATTGTGAATTGGTTTTATCGATTGTTGATTGTTGTCGAACTTGTTGTTTATCGATTATTGTAATAGGTTGAGATTATTGATCGGTGTTTATAACCGTATGTTGCGGTCGTGTTCGAGTATGTTCGTGAATGGCGTTGGTCAGGGCCAAGGAGCTGGTAGACGAAGACAATGAAATTGGTAGCGGCTTCATCATCGTCGTATCGGTATCGAGTAAGTTATTACTTACTCAGTTTATAGTATTTAATGAATGGTTTCCGTTTAATTAGTTTATAATTAAATATAGCAATGTTTATAATCGTAATCACATGAGACTTGGGATTATAAATCATATTCGAGTTTTGGGAATCTAAATCATAATGTATATGATTTACTTTTGTTATTGGTGTACTTGTATATCGAGGATATATCGTGATAAAAACGGAGATATGAACTATCTGCAATTCGTGATACTTTGGACCGTCGAGTATTGAGGATAATGGTTCGGGATGGTTTAGACATTGAGATCATTCTCGAAGGACTCGGGGCAAGTACTGTAATCATTTTTATCATTTGAGTCGATCATGTTGTGATACATTCGTGTATCGTTGTTGTCATGAATTTGTGCATTGTTGTTGTCGTGTATTGTGCACTGTTGTTTTGTGCAGTTGTGCATTGTTGTCATATGTCCACCATGCGTTGGTCCGACGGGATCATCATGGGAATCTATAGCTGTGTCTTGTTGGATCGGCTGACGAGTAATGCCACCATGCGTTGGTCGATGGGATCATCATGGGAATCTATAGCCGTGTGTGTCTTGGATCGTTGGATTACCATATGTTGTTGTTATTGTGCATATGTATATTATGGGTGGCCATAAGTATACCTTTATCGTTATTGTTGTGATCATATTGACGTTGTCGTATGAGTATGCATTTGTAGGTCTTGTGTTAGGACCATGTTCGTATGTTGTGTTGATCGATCTCGGATTAGGCGACGTGATGGTGATGGTATTTCGTATCTTGAGGTATGTTCCGTATTTCCTTGGTACTTGTCTTTGATGGACAATTGATTATCGTATTGGAATTGTCGATGTTATCCGATGGATTGAATTGGCGAGTTGGTATAATTTCCGTATCGCGAGTTATGATAATGTTTTGAGAACCTTGAGTATTGTTGAGATACCGTACGAGATATTTCGGTATTATTTTAATGTGTTGTTAAGGATACGAATCGTGGATTCTCGTAAATTCTGACGGTAAGATTACATTGGTCGTATTCTTACTTAGTATTTCCATTGATATGTAATTATTGATGAGATGTGATGGTTATCATTGTTGGATATTATGGTGACCCGTCGTGGGCTTTCTTTTTAGGTTCTTGGATTATCAAGCTTGTAGCGGTCGTGGAGAGATGAACTTCGGAGGATCTTGGCAAGGGCATGTATTTGTGTTTTGAGTTTCGATCGGTTGTTGTATTCATTTGCTAGAGTATTTTAATTGTTTGTCTTTATCCATTGCGTGAGTATTTTTAAATGACCTTTTTGGTATCCGTAACTTAGGTTACTTTGGCAATCATTTTCTAAATCTATTAAGCCGATGCGTCTAGCGATAGCTTAACGTATGTGTTTTTAAAGCTGTTGAGTTTTGGCATTTTGGGCCTTGTGGTTTCAAATGAGTTTTACGACGGTTTGATAAACGAGTTTTATAAATCTTCGAATGTTTTTAATAGATAATACCGTCGTTAGCCTCTTGGGCATTTGTAAATGTTTGCGAAAATTTCCTTACGCCTTGTGGGTTTCATCTCGGGGCCACGGCTGTAATATTCCGTTCGGATGCGGGGTGTTACGAATATGGTATCGGAGCTTAGGTTGAGAAAACCTGGCGGTCGGGTCGAGTTAGGTCGTGTTTACGTCGCGTCATTTGAGTTGTTGATTGAAAAATATTGGGAGCCGTGAGTTTTTATTGTTCACTCGGGCTTGTGCTTATGTGATTTACCGGTGTGTCTTTGGGATTGTTGTAACTTTTTCAAATGGTGTTAACGTGTTTCTTCAGATAGAGTTGTGTTGTTTTCTCGAGTTGAACTGAGTTTGCAAAATGTGTGTTTTGAAAATATCTGTGTCGAGTATTTTCTTGAGTCGAGACATGTGCCAGTATCACGGGGAATCGTCGGCTTCACGATCTGTAAGTATTTGGATTTTTAAATTTCATCGAGATTTATTGCCGTTCTAAGTTGATATGCTTTGAGATTCAGCAGAATATTATTCATTACAGTATAAGGTGACAGAGTTGGGACATGATTGATGATCTTGAGAAGTTATGATTTTGGAAATCAATATGTCGATTAAGTTTTGGAACGGAGTTTTGCATTTGGGAGAAATATTGTGGATTGTTCAGGAGAACATGTAGTCATGTTAGTTCATTTTGAGATATATGAACCGTTTTTGAGCATTTGAAAATGATACTTTTCAAAATGAATGTTTTCTGAGATGTTTTTCACAGTAAGCGATTTTTGGTAGAGACCCAATAGATTTTTGAAATTGTTTTATAACTCGGGGCTTGGGTCCGAAAAAGAGTTTCCTATTTTTTTTAAACCTCTTGTAATGCGGAGCGAGATACGGGTGAGACCTAATATTTCAAAAGACTTTTGTTTTCTTAAAAACTCCGAGACTTGTAAAACACTTTATCAATCATTTACCTATTTCGTTACGCTTTGTCATGATTTTGATCTACTTGTTCAAATGAAACTTCTCGGGAAGTCTTTCGCTCTGTTGATTTGTTTCAAGGCATTGTCATAGCATAATTGAGGTGATCCGGGATGAAAAATGGTTGACGTTGTGAGTCATATGTGGAAAAAGGAGTTTTTGTCGGAGTCTATACATTGAGATTTTGGATTCTATCGTGTAGTTTTCGATGGCATATCGGTGGGATTTGTGATGAGACGGATTGGTATATAGGAGTACGGATGTGGTCAATCATTTGCATAGTTTTCATTTTAAAACTTGAAATCGTGTGGATTCGAAGAAAGCGTATCAAATACTTGGCACCAATGAGCGATTTATTTTCGAGAATTGATTTGGTGGTCTTACCAAAATTTATGTTTTGAGTTTTGAAATTTTGAAAGAACTTTCAAAATTTGTCTCCTTGACAAGATTATATGATTTCAAATTGGTTTTGAAAATGTGATTGATGTACATACGCATTTAATGCATAATGCATATCGTGGTGAAGTTACGAATGAGATTCACGAATGGATAAGACATCGGTATGGTATGAGGAAAAGAGATTCGAACTTTAGTATGGTAGTTTGATTATCCAATGATGATCGGTTGATTTATCGGATAAGAGAAATATCTTTGCGTGTTGCGAGTTCGGGTACATCATGTAAATTTGGAACTATGGGTTTTATGAAACCAGGACATATGTGCTATGAGATGGTAGTAGCGAGATTTTACAAGTGATTTTGAAAGATTTCATTTATAAGAGTAGAAATAGGGATGGTGACCACATGCTGGTTGTATTGGATATTGAGTGGTCGTTCCCACTCCATGTATGATTGGATATGTTTGTGGGTTTGTGATTGGTTGTTCGTATGCAGTATGTTCGACGATCAGTGTGTTTATTGAGATCCACTGTATGTGATTGGTTTGTCGTTTTGAGAATGCTATTCTTTCGTGGTTCTGTGTTGACCGTGTTGGTGTTTATCATGGTGATGACATTCTCGATTGTGTTTCGACCTTTGGATTGGTCATATTAGAGTTCATCATGTCAATGATATTCTCGATTAATTTATGGGTTGATCATTCTTTGGTGATCATCGGCGTTGATTTTGTGTTGATATTTCGGGATTCGTTGCCATTGTGTTGGGCGGTTGTTTCACGGATGTATCGTGTATTATTGATTTGTATCGGGATTTGAACTTGATTGTGTAATCAAGCGACAGGATTTGAAACGGATAGATTATTTCTTAGAAGATGTTATATTTTTTGAGATCCATGGAATTGTGATCGTAAGCATGTTGAAGCTTTACAGTGAAGTCACTTGCTAGCATCTCAGGAGAGCGTCGACTTGGCGCATATGTAAGTATGCTATTTGGGTTATTCGGTAATAATGATGATTGATCGTTGTCGTGATGGTTTCGGGATATTTTGGTTGAACGATTTGTTTGTTTTTATGACGGATTGCAAGTTTCGAGGACGAAACTTATTTTAAGTGGTGTAGTATGTAATATCAAGATTTCCCTCTTTGTTGTTTAAGATTATTTTATCCGAGTTATGTTGTACAACGTGGAATGCATGCAGTATGGGTAAAATAATTGAAGGACCAAGACATCTGTATTGGTATAATTGTCATACTTGGTCGACAATTGGATGTAAGAAGTATATGTATTCAGTATGCCGTATGTTCGTATTCTGTATGTTGAGACGATTGGACAAGAATAGCTGAAAATGGCTAAGTGTAACATTATTAGCGCACGCTAACAATTAGGAGTAGCGCACGCTATCGTGCAGGTTTAGCGCACGCTACGGATATAAGATAACGCACGCTAATGCAGTCAGATCGGAAGGAATCTGCGTGTGGACCAGGCCACTTTCGGCGCACGTTATGATAAGTCAACTGATGTTGTAATGTAGTGTTAGTGCACGCTAATGCATGTTGATTAGCGCACGCTAACTGTATATCGGACAAAAAGGAATCTTATCCTCGTCAGCACTTTCGGCGTGTGGACCAGTCTTCGGAGCATACAGACAAACGAGTCAACTATGAGTAGCGCACGCTAAGGTAAGACACTTGCGTACGCTAAATAGAGGCATTTACGTACGCTATTGCATGGGCATTGCGTACGTAAATCACTTCATGCAAGAAGGCAGTTGCCTGCAGGTGCGATAGCGCACGCTAACAAAGGTCGATTAAGCGCACGCTAAGGCCGTAGGGCACGCTAAACATAAGGTTTAGCGCACGCTAGTAATGTATTCTATATAAGGGACAAACGGGTATTATGAAGCATTTCGTCCTTTCTTTCACCTTCAGTCGATAGAGAGAGTTTTGTGAGGTTCTTGAGGTTCCCAAACACGGTGAGGTGGTGATCTTTAACAAGATTAAGATAGAAATCATGGATTAAAGTTTTGTTCTTGAAATCATTGGTGATTCTTGGAAATGGATTCAACCTTGGAAATCAATCCATTCCTTCATAAAGGTAATCACTCTTCATCTTTGGATTTCATTTTGGATTGAATGTTGATGTTCTTGAGTTGATGATTATTACATAAACGAGTTGATAAGCATGATTATGAGATGGATTACCGGATTATGATGATGTTATTGTTGATATGAAGATATTGATATGATTCTTGTGGTTTAAATTGTGTTGTTTGTTTTCTTGAGATAAGTGGATTAATCCTTCTCCTCAGTTTCGGATGTTGATGTTATTGTCGATGATTACTCTCTGTAATGGAAGATTAAGGGAGTGTTGTTACGTTCTTGATGTTTCATGATATTGATATTGAGGAAGATGATATATGGATATAGGACTTGGATTATAAGTTGAATGATTGTTTGTATGTTAAAGGATATCGAATTTCGTTGTTTGATAACTATGAACATGGTTTAGAATCACTTAGTGTTCTTGATAATCGCCATGTGTTGATCGGTATATGAAATGCATGCAATCGCATGTCATTAGCGCACGCTAGTGTTCTTGTCTAGCGCACGCTAAGGGAACGTCTTAGCGCACGCTACGTTAAGTAATTAACGTGCGCTAAGTCAACGAGCGGTAGTATATTTTGTTTCGATTATGAATTCGTGATCGTTTAAGTTGGCTTGATCGGACTTATGGTTACCGAGATATTGTTGAGCCGTGGAGATTGTGAATTGGTTTTATCGATTGTTGATTGTTGTCGAACTTGTTGTTTATCGATTATTGTAATAGGTTGAGATTATTGATCGGTGTTTATAACCGTATGTTGCGGTCGTGTTCGAGTATGTTCGTGAATGTCGTTGGTCGGGGCGGAGGCTGGTAGACGAAGACAATGAAATTGGTAGCGGCTTCATCATCGTCGTATCGGTATCGAGTAAGTTATTACTTACTCAGTTTATAGTATTTAATGAATGGTTTCCGTTTCATTCGTTTATAATTCGTATAGCAATGTTTATAATCGTAATCACATGAGACTTGGGATTATAAATCATATTCGAGTTTTGGGAATCTAAATCATAATGTATATGATTTACTTTTGTTATTGGTATACTTGTAGATCGAGGATATATCGTGATAAAAACGGAGATATGAACTATCTGCAATTCGTGATACTTTGGACCGTCGAGTATTGAGGATAATGGTTCGGGATGGTTTAGACATTGAGATCATTCTCGAAGGACTCGGGGCAAGTACTGTAATCATTTTTATCATTTGAGTCGATCATGTTGTGATACATTCGTGTATCGTTGTTGTCATGAATTTGTGCATTGTTGTTGTCGTGTATTGTGCACTGTTGTTTTGTGCAGTTGTGCATTGTTGTCATATGTCCACCATGCGTTGGTCCGACGGGATCATCATGGGAATCTATAGCTGTGTGTTGGATCATTTGACGAGTAATGCCACCATGCGTTGGTCGATGGGATCATCATGGGAATCTATAGGCGTGTCTTGCTGGATCGTTGGATTACCATATGTTGTTGTTATTGTGCATATGTATATTATGGGTGGCCATAAGTATACACTGTCGTTATTGTTGTGATCATATTGACGTTGTCATATGAGTATGCATTTGTAGGTCTTGTGTTCGGACCATGTTCGTATGTTGTGTTGATACGATCTCGAGATTAGGCGCGTGATGGTGATGGTATTTCGTATCTTGAGGTATGTTCCGTATTTCCTTGGTACTTGTCTTTGATGGACAATTGATTATCGTATTGGAATTGTCGATGTTATCGATGGATTGAATTGGCGAGTTGGTATAATTTCCGTATCGCGAGTTATGATAATGTTTTGAGAACCTTGAGTATTGTTGAGATACCGCAGATATTTCGGTATTATTTTAATGTGTTGTTAAGGATACGAATCGTGGATTCTCGTAAATTCTGACGGTAAGATTACATTGGTCGTATTCTTACTTAATATTTCCATTGATATGTAATTATTGATGAGATGTGATGGTTATCATTGTTGGATATTATGGCTGACCCCGTCGTGGGCTTTCTTTTTAGGTTCTTGGATTATCAAGCTTGTAGCGGTCGTGGAGAGATGAACTTCCCGGAGGATACGGCAAGGGCATGTATTTGTGTTTTGAGTTTACGATCGGTTGTTGTATTCATTTGCTAGAGTATTTTAATTGTTTGTCTTTATCCATTGCGTGAGTATTTTTAAATGACCTTTTTGGTATCAGTAACTTAGGTTACTTTGGCAATCATTTTCTAAATCTATTACAGCCGATGCGTGTAGCGATAGCTTAACGTATGTGTTTTTAAAGCTGTTGAGTTTTGGCATTTTGGGCCTTATGGTTTCAAATGAGTTTTCTGACGGTTTGATAAACGAGTTTTATAAATCTTGAATGTTTTAATAGATAATACCGTCGTTAGCCTCTTGGCGTTTGTAAATGTTTGCGAAAATTTCCTTACGCCTTGTGGGTTTCATCTCGGGGCCACGGCGCTGTAATATTCCGTTCGGATGCGGGGTGTTACGAGAATATGGTATCGGAGCTTAGGTTGAGAAAACCTAGGCGGTCGGGTCGAGTTAGGTCGTGTTTACGCCGCGTCATTTGAGTTGTTGATTGAAAAATATTGGAGCCGTGAGTTTTTATTGTTCACTCGGGCTTGTGCTTATGTGATTTACCAGTGTGGTACTGGGATTGTTGTAACTTTTTCAAATGGTGTTAACGTGTTTCTTCAGATAGAGCTGTGTTGTTTTCTCGAGTTGAACTAAGTTTGCAAAATGTATGTTTTGAAAATATCTGTGTCGAGTATTTTCTTGAGTCGAGTCATGTGCCGGTATCACGGGAATCGTCGGCTTCACGATCTGTAAGTATTTGGATTTTTAAATTTCATCGAGATTTATTGCCGTTCTAAGTTGATATGCTTTGAGATTCAGAGAATATTATTCATTACGGTATAAGGTGACGAGTTGGGACATGATTGATGATCTTGAGAAGTTATGATTTTGGAAATCAATATGTCGATTAAGTTTTGGACGGAGTTTTGCATTTGGGAGAAATATTGTGGATTGTTCGGAGAACATGTAGTCATGTTAGTTCATTTTGAGATATATGAATCTGTTTTTGAGCATTTGAAAATGATACTTTTCAAAATGAATGTTTCTGAGATGTTTTTCACGTAAGCGATTTTTGGGCGAGACCCAATAGATTTTTTTGAAATTGTTTTATAACTCGGGGCTTGGGGTCCAAAAAGAGTTTCCTATTTTTTTAAACCTCTTGTAATGCGGAGCGAGATACGGGCTGAGACCTAATATTTCAAAAGACTTTTCGTTTTCTTAAAAACTCCGAGACTTGTAAAACACTTTATCAATCATTTACCTATTTCGTTTACACTGTCAGCTTTGATCTACTTGTTCAAATGAAACTTCTCGGGAAGTCTTTCGCTCTGTTGATTTGTTTCAAGGCATTGTCATAGCATAATTGAGGTGATCCGGGATGAAAAATGGTTGACGTTGTGAGTCATATGTGGAAAAAGGAGTTTTTGTGAGTCTATACATTGAGATTTTGGATTCTATCGTGTAGTTTTACGATGGCATATCGGTGGGATTTGTGATGAGACGGATTGGTATATAGGAGTACGGATGTGGTCAATCATTTGCATAGTTTTCATTTTAAAACTTGAAATCGTGTGGATTCGAAGAAAGCATTATCAAATACTTGGCACCAATGAGCAGTTTATTTTCGAGAATTGATTTGGTGGTCTTACCAAAATTTATGTTTCGAGTTTTGAAATTTTGAAAGAACTTTGAAAATTTGTCTCCTTGACAAGATTATATGATTTCAAATTGGTTTTGAAAATGTGATTGATGTACATACGCATTTAATGCATAATGCATATCGTGGTGAAGTTCGAATGAGATTCACAGTGGATAAGACATCGGTATGGTATGAGGAAAAGAGATTCGAACTTTAGTATGGTAGTTTGATTATCCAATGATGATCGGTTGATTTATCGGATAAGAGAAATATCTGCGTGTTGCGAGTTCGGGTACATCATGTAATTTTGGAACTATGGGTTTTATGAAACCGGGACATATGTGCTATGTGATGGTAGTAGCGCGATTTTACGGTGATTTTGAATGATTTCTTTTATAAGTGTAGATTTAGGGATGGTGACCCCATCTTTGGTTGTTTTGGATATTGAGTGGTCGTTCCCACTCCATGTATGATTGGATATGTTTGTGGGTTTGTGATTGGTTGTTCGTATGCAGTATGTTCGACGATCAGTGTGTTTATTGAGATCCACTGTATGTGATTGGTTTGTCGTTTTGAGAATGCTATTCTTTCGTGGTTCTGTGTTGACCGTGTTGGAGTTTATCATGGTGATGACATTCTCGATTGTGTTTCGACCTTTGGATTGGTCATATTAGAGTTCATCATGTCAATGATATTCTCGATTAATTTATGGGTTGATCATTGCTGGTGATCATCTGAGCGTTCAGATTTTGTGTTGATATTTCGGGATTCGTTGCCATTGTGTTGGGCAGTTGTTTCACAGATGTATCGTGTATTATTGATTTGTATCAGGATTTGGACTTGATTGTGTAATCAAGCAGACAGGATTTGAAACGGATAGATTATTTCTTCCGAAGATGTTATATTTTTTTTGAGATCCATGGAATTGTGATCGTAAGCATGTTGAAGCTTTACAGTGAAGTCACTTGCTAGCATCTCAGGAGAGCGTCGACTTGGCGCATATGTAAGTATGCTATTTGGGTTATTCGGTAATAATGATGATTGATCGTTGTCGTGATGGTTTCGGGATATTTTGGTTGAACGATTTGTTTGTTTTTATGACGGATTGCAAGTTTCGAGGACGAAACTTATTTTAAGTGGTGTAGTATGTAATATCCGGAATTTCCCTCTTGTTGTTTAAGATTATTTTATCCGAGTTATGTTGTATGCAGCGTGGAATGCATGCAGTATGGGTACAATAATTGAAGGACCAAGACATCTGTATTGGTATAATTGTCATACTTGGTCGACAATTGGATGTAAGAAGTATATGTATTCAGTATGCCGTATGTTCGTATTCTGTATGTTGAGACGATTGGACAAGAATAGCTGAAAAGGGCTAAGTGTAACATTATTAGCGCACGCTAATAATTAGGAGTAGCGCACGCTATCGTGCAGGTTTAGCGCACGCTACGGATATAAGATAACGCACGCTAATGCGATCGGATCGGAAGGAATCTGCGTGTGGACCGAGCCACTTTCGGCGCACGTTATGATAAGTCAACGGATGTTGTAATGTAGTGTTAGCGCACGCTAATGCATGTTGATTAGCGCCACGCTAAGCGTATATCGGACAAAAAGGAATCTTATCCTCGTCGGCACTTTGGCGTGTGGACTAGTCTTGAGCATACGGACAAGCGAGTCAACTATGAGTAGCGCACGCTAAGGTAAGACACTTGCGTACGCTAAATAGAGGCATTTACGTACGCTATTGCATGGGCATTGCGTCGTAAATCACTTCATGCGATAAGACAGATTGCCTGCAGGCTGCGATAGCGCACGCTAACAAAGGTCGATTAGCGCACGCTAAGGCCGTAGCGCCACGCTAAACATAAGGTTTAGCGCCGCTAGTAATGTATTCTATATAAGGGACAAACGGGTATTATGAAGCATTTCGTCCTTTCTTTCACCTTCAGTCGATAGAGAGAGTTTTGTGAGGTTCTTGAGGTTCCCAAACACGGTGAGGTGGTGATCTTTAACAAGATTAAGATAGAAATCATGGATTAAAGTTTTGTTCTTGAAATCATTGGTGATTCTTGGAAATGGATTCAACCTTGGAAATCAATCCATTCCTTCATAAAGGTAATCACTCTTCATCTTTGGATTTCATTTTGGATTGAATGTTGATGTTCTTGAGTTGATTATTATTACATAAACGAGTTGATAAGCATGATTATGAGATGGATAACCGGATTATGATGATGTTATTGTTGATATGAAGATATTGATATGATTCTTGTGGTTTAAATTGTGTTGTTCGTTTTCTTGAGATAAGTGGATTAATCCTTCTCCTCAGTTTCGGATGTCGATGTTATTGTCGATGATTACTCTCTGTAATGGAAGATTAAGGGAGTGTTGTTACGTTCTTGATGTTTCATGATATTGATATTGAGGAAGATGATATATGGATATAGGACTTGGATTATAAGTTGAATGATTGTTTGTATGTTAAAGGATATCGAATTTCGTTGTTTGATAACTATGAACATGGTTTAGAATCACTTAGTGTTCTTGATAATCGCCATGTGTTGATCGGTATATGAAATGCATGCAATCGCATGTCATTAGCGCACGCTAGTGTTCTTGTCTAGCGTGCGCTAACAGGAACGTCTTAGCGCACGCTACGTTAAGTAATTAACGTGCGCTAAGTCAACAGCAGGGTAGTATATTCTGTTTCGATTATGAATTCGTGATCGTTTAAGTTGGCTTGATCAGACTTATGGTTAACCGAGATATTGTTGAGCCGTGGAGATTGTGAATTGGTTTTATCGATTGTTGATTGTTGTCGAACTTGTTGTTTATCGATTATTGTAATAGGTTGAGATTATTGATCGGTGTTTATAACCGTATGTTGCGGTCGTGTTCGAGTATGTTCGTGAATGGCGTTGGTCGGGGCCAAGGAGGTAGTGACGAAGACAATGAAATTGGTAGCGGCTTCATCATCGTCGTATCGGTATCGAGTAAGTTATTACTTACTCAGTTTATAGTATTTAATGAATGGTTTCCGTTTCATTCGTTTATAATTCGTATAACAATGTTTATAATCGTAATCACATGAGACTTGGGATTATAAATCATATTCGAGTTTTGGGAATCTAAATCATAATGTATATGATTTACTTTTGTTATTGGTATACTTGTATATCGAGGATATATCGTGATAAAAACGGAGGTATGAACTATCTGCAATTCGTGATACTTTGGACCGTCGAGTATTGAGGATAATGGTTCGGGATGGTTTAGACATTGAGATCATTCTCGAAGGACTCGGGGCAAGTACTGTAATCATTTTTATCATTTGAGTCGATCATGTTGTGATACATTCGTGTATCGTTGTTGTCATGAATTTGTGCATTGTTATTGTCGTGTATTGTGCACTGTTGTTTTGTGCAGTTGTGCATTGTTGTCATATGTCCACCATGCGTTGGTCCGACGGGATCATCATGGGAATCTATAGCTGTGTCTTATTTGGATCATTTGCCGATGTAATGCCACCATGCGTTGGTCCGATGGGATCATCATGGGAATCTATAGCTGTGTGCGCTGGATCGTTGGATTACCATATGTTGTTGTTATTGTGCATATGTATATTATGGGTGGCCATAAGTATACACTGTCGTTATTGTTGTGATCATATTGACGTTGTCATATGAGTATGCATTTGTAGGTCTTGTGTTAGGACCATGTTCGTATGTTGTGTTGATCGGATCTCGGATTAGGCGACGTGATGGTGATGGTATTTCGTATCTTGAGGTATGTTCCGTATTTCCTTGGTACTTGTCTTTGATGGACAATTGATTATCGTATTGGAATTGTCGATGTTATCCGATGGATTGAATTGGCCAGAGTTGGTATAATTTCCGTATCGCGAGTTATGATAATGTTTTGAGAACCTTGAGTATTGTTGAGATACCGTACAGATATTTCGGTATTATTTTAATGTGTTGTTAAGGATACGAATCGTGGATTCTCGTAAAGTTACGACGGTAAGATTACATTGGTCGTATTCTTACTTAGTATTTCCATTGATATGTAATTATTGATGAGATGTGATGGTTATCATTGTTGGATATTATGGCTGACCCCGTCGTGGGCTTTCTTTTTAGGTTCTTGGATTATCAAGCTTGTAGCGGTCGTGGAGAGATGAACTTCCCGGAGGATACTGGCAAGGGCATGTATTTGTGTTTTGAGTTTCTGATCAGTTGTTGTATTCATTGCTAGAGTATTTTAATTGTTTGTCTTTATCATTGCGTGAGTATTTTTAAATGACCTTTTTGGTATCCGTAACTTAGGTTACTTTGGCAATCATTTTCTAAATCTATTCGTGCCGATGCGTGTAGCGATAGCTTAACGTATGTGTTTTTAAACTGTTGAGTTTTGGCATTTTGGGCCTTGTGGTTTCAAATGAGTTTTTACGACGGTTTGATAAACGAGTTTTATAAATCTTCGAATGTTTTTAATAGATAATACCGTCGTTAGCCTCTTGGGCGTTTGTAAATGTTTGCGAAAATTTCCTTCTGCCTTGTGGGTTTCATCTCGGGGCCCACGGCGCTGTAATATTCCCGTTCGGATCTGGGGGTGTTACACGACTTACGTCCCAAAAATGAGTACTCGGATCCGCCTTTAGTCATCATGGTGATAACCTTAGTACGGTAATTCATAATCGCTTGGTGACTATCAAGCCAATCCTCTCCGAGTATCACGTCCTCGCCTACCATATCAACTACAATCACATTCGATAACCATTCCATACCAGATATAATCACCGAAAAATCTTTAATCTCCCGGTTTCCCACAATTCTATCCCCGCTAGGTAGTTTCACAATGAAGGGATCGCAAGCAGTCATACAAGTTATTTCAAACGGCGTACACACTCCAAGGAAATAAAAGAATGTGTAGAACCCGTATCAAAAAGCACACGGACTGGATGAGATAAAATATGAATGGTACCTGAAGCCACCGCCGCGTCGGGTTCGTCTGATCGACGCATCTCATAGACCTGTGGTTGTACCGAACCCGACGCTAGAGTTTCCCCCTCCAGCATTCTGACCCCGTCCTCGTCCCCTGCCGTAATTCTGCTGAGATTGACCAAAAGATTGCCACTTACTAGTGCCTTGGTCAAGTGGTGCTGGGGCAGAAGCCCGAGTGTCCAAAGTCTGATTTGGTTCGGAACAATAAGCCGCTCTATGTCCCATCTGTCCGCAAGTGTGACACTTTAACGGCGGAAAATTGCATTCCAAATTAATGTGGTCTGGATGACCACAATTATATCAAGTCACCGTGCGATTTGTAGTGCCCGGAGCAGAACGGAAACCCCTATTTCCGTTAGCAAAACGTGACGACTGTCCGGCAGAACGGTTAGTCGTCTGTGACCTCTGGAAGTTGCCACTCTTAGAGCCAGAAAAATTTCCCGCGATCTTCTGCTTATTCGATTCTTCAGTGGTATCGTTGTCGGGGCTTAACATATCATGGGCTAAAGCTCTATCCTGATATTCCTTCAGTGTGGTCCAAGAAAATCTGTCTATGTACCGCCGTAAGTCCATATTCATCCGCATATCAAAATAAAGGATCTTATCACGCTCGTTTCGCACTTGATCCTTCACGTGGATCAATTGTTGGTTGTACTCTACAATTGCTTGCGAAACAGGAATATTCTGCGGTTTAGCCTCGAAAAAGGCTCGAATTCAGTCCTCTCGCACCGATCAAGGACAAAACTCGGCCTCCAAAAGCTCTTTAAATTCATCCCACATGGCAACATGATCATGTGGCTTGATGACTTTCCACCATGTAGTGGCCTCCTTGATGAGGAAATACTGAGCAATCGGTACATTCCTCACTTCGGGGCAATCAACCGCTTCAAAAATTTTCTCCAACTCCGCTAGTCAATCTTCCCAACCTAACGGGTCTGTGGCACCGCCAAACTGTGGAGGGTGCATAAGGATTACATTCTTAAGCAAGGCATCCGCGTTCGGGTTCAGATTATTCAGCTGAACGGTTTGGGCTAAAATGGTCATCTGGTTAGCCAATTGTTGAAGTACATTTGCAACTCCAATGTCCGCGCTGTTCCCCTGGCCAGTCGACTGGTCGTGCTGACTTTCGGTGTCCGAAAGCACCGAGTTCGATAAACTGGGGTTAGTTGACCCTGCAACAGAACTGAGGGAAATGGACGCACCACGTCCTCGTCCACGACCACGGCCACGGACCCTACCAGTTGACATACTGAAGAACATACAAGGCACATAAGTACAATTAATCGCACGTCATCGAAGTGACCGATTCTCAAGAATACCAAAAATAGAAGCAAAACGAATAAGGAAACACCAGAAGAGTAAGAGGTCTTACAAGTATCGGTCGCATTGTGATGATGGCAGAGTAGTGATACTGTGGACAAATGACGACTCAATCGACCCAAAAGACCGACAGCCTAGGTATCCATAGACCTAAGCTCTGATACCATATTCTGTAACACCCCCAAGTTATTCAGGGTATATTACAGCGCCGTGAACCCCACCGTGGGATCCAAAAGGCTAATCATATGCGGAATTATAAAACTTGACCGAGGAGGTCCAAATACAATGAAGTGAAAGATGATACAAAGAGTATTCAAACGATATCCAAGGTATCCAATTACATCACAGTACAAAATCAAAACCTCGGCATCATAGACCGGAACATCAAGGAAGACTGAACACAAGCAACACTCGAGTATTCAATAACCATTCCAGTACAACAACACTGAATGGAGAAACACAAAACATAACCGGGGATAAGACACAGTATAACGCTTGCCCATCATCTTCATGCCGACCTGATACATGCCTGTCCGCTCTCCTGGAACCTGAAATACATGAAAAGTATTTCCCCCATAAAGGGGTTAGCCGTCGAATAGCTAGTACAAGTATATGAAGTATGAAATACAATACTCCTCGACAATAAAGTAAAGGTAACCGTCAATTCATCAATTCAAGACTAGTATTCCAGAAAAACTAAATCTCATAGCATCACAACAATGCATACATGATCAACCATGGAACCGCACCAGAGGCTACGGAACCCTCAGGGGACCCGTCGGCCCGCCCTAGAGTGGTAAACCCAAATTATCCGTGGAATCTCACCAAAGGCTACGAAACCCTCAGGGGACATGTCAGCCCACCCTAGAGTGGATATAAACAATCTTACCATTCATATATCTTACTTCCAAAGTCGAGAACGTATAATCATAAATATATACTTGCCTTTGAGACATCGAGAAATTGAACGGAAAAGAGTATGAGTTCGGCAGGTCCAAGAACGTGCTTCCAGCACCTAAACGATTCGTAAGGGATATGATAATCAATAATCCATACTCATAATTCATGAAGAAACTCCCGAAACCCATTTACGATTCACGAAAATACAAGGGTAAACAACTAGAGGTTGGAAAATCACCCAAACCCTCACAAGTCTGAACATGGCACAAACCAATCTGTAAAATCGTAGGAAAAGTATGTATACGGGATAGATACATCATAATCTCAAGGTTGTCAAGCTTCAAAATGGATAAATTGGACGAATATAGGAAAAACCCCAAAATTCCCAAAAATAGGGTTCTAAGGATTTTTACCTTGATTTGGACGTTAGAATGGATTAGATGTTGTGAAATCTTTGTTCTCCGACCAAATATGTTGATGTTTGAAGAAGGATCACCTCCAACCATTCGAAATCGCCTCTCCCGAGCTTCTCCCATCGAAATTTGAGTGAGAAGATGAAAAATGACGAAATGGAAGTCAACTGTCCAATATATACTCGCCCAGTCTAGCGCACGCTATGCCTCCATTATTAGCGTGCGTTAGCAAGGTCACTGAGTAGTCCAGTGGCTTCTGCCGGCCCCATTAGCGTGCGCTAATCGCCTATCTTTAGCGTGCGCTAGCCAAAAGTGGTGTCCAGAAACTGGAGTCCAGAACCTACTGTCCTCTGCCCTGCTCGGGTCTTAGCATATGCTACCGCTATAGCTTAGCTTGTGCTACACAGCTCTTATAGCATGTGCTAGCCGAAGCCTATCATACGTTACCTGATAGTCTAGACGACCTGGAAACTCCACTGCCTCTGCCGACCCAGCCCGTTAGCATGCGCTACGGACGGATGTTAACGCACGCTACTGACGACGAATGGCGTGCGCTAACGAACTCTTAGTGCGTGTTAACTGCCAGTCCAGAAAGCAGAATGAGTTACTGGTTCTGACCTGACTGGTCCCTTAGCACGCGCTACGGCACAAAGCTAGCGTGCGCTACTCAAGGATAATTAGCGTGCGTTAGCCTAGGCCTAGCGTGCGCTATTTCTCTGACCCAAAACACTTCCGCAAGGTCTAAACAATACGATTGTGATCCAAAAAAGATACGAAACTCTATGACAATATCGACAACATCACCAAGAGTTTACAGAGTGATGAAATAAGAAAAACAGCAAGGTCAAACAGTCAATAAAAGTACGGGTATTACACAATTACTGGGAATTACCATGGAGTCAATTGGAGAAAATGAAAAAGAAACCAGCCAAGAGTTGGAAAATAAAAAAGAAAAAGACTCAGACCCCTCATCTCAAACAGGTCCAAAAGTGGTCAAATCCAATGTTACTTCTACTCCATTCCCTCAAAAATGAAGAAACACAAGATCAATGCTCAACTCGGAATATCTTTAGAGGTCCTCAAAAGGTTACACATCAATTTACCATTTGTTGATGCATTGGCGTAAATGCCAAGCTATGAAAAATTTATGGAAGATATTCTTTCAAATCAAAGCAAGCTTAAAGAACATGAAACTATTACGCTAATGGAAGAGTGTAGTGCCATCCTACAAAATAAATTGCCACCAAAGTTCAAGGATCCACGAGATTTCACTATCCCATGTACCATTAGCGATCTAAACATTGGAAAAGCTTTATGTGATCTAGGAGCTAGCATTTAACTAGACGCCTCTATCAATTTTTAAGAAATTGAGTTTGATAGAGGTAAAATCAATGATAACATCGCTACAATGGCCAATGGATCGATCAAGCACCCAAGAGGACTAATTGAAGATGTCCTAATCAAAGTGGACAAATTCATATTTCCGCCGCACTTTATCATTCTTGACATGGAGGAAGACCGTGAAATAACCCTGATGGGTTGACCATTTTTTGCAACCAGAAGAGCCATCATTGATGTCCATAAAGGAAAACTTATCCTAAGAGTACAGTATGAGCAAGTAATGTTCAAGGTTTTTAGATAATTAAGCCATCCTCCAAAGTTGATTCTTGTTGGAAAATAGACGTCGTTGATAATTGGTTAGTGAATCTCTCACCAAGGACCTCTCAAAAGATCCCCTTGAAACATGCATTGCTCAATCATTGCATACAGAAAATGAAAACCATCTCTTGAATCAAACAGTTCGTCATCTTGAGGCCTGATCACCAACCTACCATAAAGATTGCGTCACTACTTTGAAGAATTGGGGACCAGGTCGGCTTTACTCCTAACTTCATTATGAGAAGTTCCTACATTAAAGCTTAAAACTATTCCTTCACACCTCAAATATGGTTACTTTGGAAATTGTTCAACACTTCTAGTTATATTCTCAAGTATATTAACCAGTCTTGAAGAAGAAAAAATACTTCTAGTATTGAAGGAACACAAAGAAGCAATTGGATGGACATCTCTGATATTAGGGGAACAAGCCCTTTTATTTACCCACACAAAATCCTTATGGATGACGAATTCAAGCCTTCAATCCAATACCAAAGGTGGCTCAATCCGAACATAAAGGAAGTGGTGAAAGTGGAAATATTAAAGTTATCCGACGGCGGTATAATTTGTCCCAATCTCGAATAGTCTATGGGTGAGTCCCGCTCAAGTAGTTTCAGGAAAGGGCAGAATCACCATCGTCGAAGATGAGAATAACGAGCTCATACCACTAAGGTCCATTATCGGATGAAGAGTATGCATCGACTATAGGAATCTACATAAGGACACAAGGAAAGATCATTTCCCATTACCTTTTTTATTGGCCAAATACTTAAGCGATTTGCTGGTCATTCCTACTATTGTTTTCTTGATGGATATTGAGGCAATAATCGAATCATAATAGCCACCAGAGATCAAGAGAAGACAACGTTCACTTGCCCTTATGGAACATTTGCTTGTAGAAGAATACCATTCTGACATTTCCATACACCCCCCACATTCCAAAGGTGCATGATGCCTATATTATATGATATGGTCGAACAAATTATTGAAGCCTTCAAGGCCGATTTCTCCATTTTGGGAGATTATTTTCATAAATTCTTAAATCATTTGGGCTTGGTTTTCATGAGATGTGAGGACAAAAATTTAGTCATAAATTAGGAAAAATGCCACTTCATGGTCCATGAAGGCATTGTTGGCCATATGATTTAACAAAATGGCGTCGAAGAGGACAATGTGCAAATTTAAGATATCAAGAAATTACATCCACCAATCTCGGTGAAAGGTACCCGGAGTTTGTTGGGACATGCCGGTTTTTACTGGAGATTTATAAAAGACTTCTCGAAATTTATAAAGCCTCTCTGTTCTTTACTTGAAAAGAATACTCCTTTTGATTTCTCATTCGAGTGTCACATAGCTTTCATCACTCTCAAAGAAAATCTAATCTCGGCTCCAATCATAGTGACACCAGACTGGACTTGGCCATTCGTGCTAATTTAATATGCTAGTGATCTTGTCGTGGGAGCTGTTTTGGGGTGAAAGAAGGATAAAGTGATGCAAGTTGTCCACTATGCTAGTTGTACATTAACGGGTGCACAGCTAAACTAGACCATAATCGAGAAAGAAATACTTGTGGTGGTCTTTGTTTTTGATAAGTCTCGATCCTACCTCATTGGATCGAAAATTATCTTCTATACGGATCATTTGCCGTTGAAGTACTTACTTGTTAAACAAGACCTGAAGCCGAGATTAATTAGATTTGTCTTGCTTTTGTAAGAATTTGATCTAGAAATCCTAGATAAAAAAAAAGAACCGAGAATCTTGTTGTCGATCACCTCGCACGCCTTGAACAAGGCAACAATGAAGAGAAAAGGGAAATAAATAAAGTTTTTTCAGACAAACAACTACTGTGAATCTCTATAATTCGGGAAGAGCAGAGTACCTCATGGTATGCGTACTTCGTAAATTTCATTACTAGTGGAATAATTCACCCTAACTTCGCCTACCAACTAAAAATGATATTTTTCTATTATTGGTAGGATCCACTTTTATTTTGAAGAGTGTCAAATCAGATTATTCGTAGATGTATAGTGGAAAGTGAAATGGAGGACATACTTGATCGATGCCATTCCTCCCCCCTAGGGAGGATATTTTGGACGTACAAAAACATCAGCTAAGGTACTTGAATTGGGTTTTTATTGGCCAATATTATTCAAAGATGCTCATACCTATATCTAAGTATAATTGCCAACAATGTGGAAACATGTAAAGAAGAAATGAGATGCCAATGAATTTCATCTTGGAAGTGGAAAATTTCGACGTTTGGGAATTGACTTCATGGACCCTTCTCATCATCTTTCTCAAACGAATAAATCATTATCGTTGTGAACTATGTGTTCAAATGGGTCGAAGGCTTAGCTCTAACAACCAACAAAGCAAGTGGTGATAAAATTTTTGAAGAAAAATATTTTTCTCATTTCAGGACTCCGAGGGTCATTGTAACACCCCAAAAGGCGGCTATTACAGTGCCGTGGGCCCCACACTGGGACCCACCTGGCGATACCAAAATACAGATTAAATAAGTATTATCTTGTGATACCGAACCACATTAAATAGTCACTACTCCGATTAGGGGTTTATGAATGGTATGGCCAACGGCCTTATGATACACAAGATCCGAAATACAAGTATAGACCATATGGAGATGGAATATACATTAAATATCAATACAACCAGTCAATAATTTAAATAAAGCGAAATTAAAGTAACATTACACGGTTTGAACAATAACCGGACACAAAAGACATGGGGTCCCCGAACTAGTATCCCTCGAACCTTTCGCCGTCACCGTGCTCTTCCCGTGCCTTGCCTTTACCTCGACCTAAAATACAACACAAGTATTTTACCCAAAACACAGGGTCAGATATACATGATAAATGATTCTCCTGACATTATACAATTCACATATATTAGATCTCAAGGAAAACATCCCGACTATTGAACATACCCCTCGGGCATATGAACAATCAGTCCCAAATCCGTCGAACATATCCAATCATACATGGACTATGAACGACTAAAAAATATGGCTCAAGATGGACATCACAGTACACCCGATCCAAAAATGTGTCCGTGTTCATGTCCACCCCGTATACGGAACCAGAATATACGTGTGACAATGTACCTAATTAGCCTCACGAACTACGTCTCGTGTGCACAACCCAATACGGAAAACATCCACGTATGACTATATAAGTGCCCGACTAAAAATCCTACACAATAACCAATCGGCACGCAGATATGATTCCATATATGTCACGATACAACATGACAACTAATTCAACAAATCTCATATCCGATTAAGGATCAAGAAAAACTGACCGAAGTGACAACGAGGACCAACGAGATCAACGATTCAAAGTGACGTACTTGGGAATGCAATCTCATGATGTAAAATAGAACAACGTCAAGGACAATATCAAATTACAAGTCACAAATTCATAAACATTTCATATACATGAAACGTATAATCATCACAAGAATCTAATCATCATTATAACCAAGCAAGATAACCTGCCTCAACTCTGTAGGCGAAAGATAGTCCTTCTCCAAATGATCAAACGCACGGTATCCTTGGTTAAACACTCAACCGAACAAGCAACCTTGAATGAAACATAATCCATTCAATAACATATTCACATAATATTAATATCAATGCATAGGAAACGACGCCCGCAACCTACCCGAATAATCCATTCCACCCTAATGAATATCCTACCGATTAATGAAGGGTTCCAATACATCTAGTTCGTCTTTCACAATCGGATTACTATACCAAAAATGTCCTTTAATACTCTTGTCATTTCTATGAACAAAACATCTTTAATTCACCAATAAAATCGATTTAATCAATTTCTTTATGTTCTACAACATCTACTACTATACAAGGTTAATCATAACAAATTCGATACTCAAACTATTATGACTTTATCATTCACAATCAACATCTCCTTCTTAAAAACACTATCCATTCTGGCATGATGATCAAAAACATTCTTAAGTTATCAACACATTAGATTAATAAAAAGTTATTGTTGTATTCATCAATATCCTTATCATTCCTTAAAGACTTGTGAAGAACCATAATGATGTTAAAACTTCTAAGATTACTGAACAAGAGAACATAATCCTATCTTTAACATTGTCAAGTTCTTCCCAAGGTAATTAAATCCCTAATATGGTGTTTAAACACTTTATGATATCAATTCTATTGATTAAATCTAACTATGATGAAGCTGACTGATTATCAATGTTCTACTGAGATTAATTCGTCCAGCAAGATGAGCATGATAACATAAACATGGTTACTATCACTATAACAACAAGAAGACATCCATTCCAAACCCTCATTTATCATATTCATCAAGATGTGTTAAAAGTTTAATTATAACCATGTTTTACTTGATTAATTTAACTCTAGGTGAAGTATTCTACATTACTAACATCAACATACGAAAAATACAGAAGATAATCGTATACATACCTCTAGAAACAAAGAACAACCCTCAAATCTACAAGAAACACACTTCCATCTCAAGAACACCTTCTAAACTTCAAATCAATGAGCTCCACTCTAAGTTACAAGGCTCAAAACCAAGTTAGAGAAGGTTAATATCGGTCTAGGGAGGCAGGAGAGGGGATATACGGAGAGAAAATCAAGTTGGAGTTGTGAAGAAATGAAAAATAGGCCATGTATTTAAATAGACTGTACAACCTTAACGTATGCTATCGAACGAATTTAGCATACGTTAACACCTGTTACATACGTTAACCAGTTGATGTTATGTACGTAATCGACTTACAGGGGCTACAGTCTCGATTTCACAGGCCATTTACGTACGTTAAAAAAAAGGTATTATGTATGCTAAATATGGTTGACTCTGACCGACATGACAGCCCAATCACCCTTCACGTGCATGGCAACAGATAACAGATTCATGTGCGGAAGTCAACTGATGTCTGATTCCCTCTTAGCGTACGCAACGGATAACGAATTACGTACGTTAAGTCACAAGCTTAACATACGTTAATCAAACTATGTAGCGTACGCTACACCACCAGAATAGGTCCAAAAATGCAACTCTCCAATTAATATTGAACCAACAAACATAAAGTGAATAACAACGATAATTAACTCAATTCCGTAACATCTCGACATTATAGTCATATATTAAATGCAACATGGTTCAACGATATTCAAATTATCCGAGTAATACAACGATAGATAAAAATTACAGTTGGATATTACATACTCCCCCCTTAAAAGGACTTTCATCCTTGAAACTAAGGGGTAAACAAGTCGGGATACCTCTCTCGCATGCTAACCTCAGTTTCCCACGTAGCCTCCTCGACTCCATGTCGTGACCACTGAACTTTCAGAAAGGGAATCGTCTTATTCCTCAACTGTTTAATCCTTCTCTCGAGTATCCGCACGCGGCGCTCCTCGTACGTGTGATCCTCCGCTATCTCGACCTCATCGAACTGAAGTATATGACTCGGATCAGTAACATATTTCCTCAACTGAGAAACATGAAACATGTTGTGAATCCGACTTAAAGCTGGCGGCAAAGCCAGTCGATAGGCAAGATCACCTACATGCTCCAAAATCTCAAACGGCCCAATGTACCTCGGGCTCAACTTGCCTCTCTTCCCAAATTGGAAAACACCTCGAGTTGGAGACACCTTCATTAGCACATGGTCACCAACCTCAAACTCAAGCGGTCGTCGATGGTGGTCTGCGTAGGACTTCTGTCGGCATTGAGCCATTAACAAACGACTCCTAATCAGAGCGATCTTCTCACGGGCTGCTAACAACATATCGGGTTCTGTACCCAAAGATTCTGACAGTTCGTCCCAACACAAAGGGGACCTACAACGATGGGCATACAATACCTCATACGTAGCCATCTGAATCAAAGCATGCCAACTATTATTATAAGTGAATTCCAGCAAAGGTAGCTGGGTTTCCCAATCGTCCTCCTAATCAAGAGCACATGCCCTCAACATGTCCTCTAGGGTTTGGATAGTTCTCTCAGATTGACCATCGGTCTGTGGATGAAAAGCCGTACTGAAAATTCAACTGCGTGCCCATCGCACAATGAACTGCCTTCCAGAAATGTGACACAAATCGCCCATCACGGTATGATACAATACTCTTGGGGGTACCATGTAACCTTAAAATCTCTTTAATAAATAGCTGGGCCAATCTCTCGGGACCCCACGTGTCTTTAATCTCCAAAAAGTGGGCTGATTTGGTTAGACGGTCCATAATCACCCAAATCGTATTCATTCCTCGATGACTCGTCAGCAAGCTAGTGATAAAATCCATCGATATGTCCTCCTATTCCACTCGGGAATCGGGAGCGATTTCAGCATTCCTGTGGGTCGCTGGTGCTCAATCTTAACCTGCTAACAGGTTAAACATCTCGAAACGAATTCGGCAACCTCACGTTTCATATTCCCCCACCAATAATATTATTTCTAATCCTTATACATCTTACTAGACCCAGGGTGAATAGAGTACAGGGTAGCATGGGCCTCTCTCATGATAGAGTTCCTCAACTCTTCGTCTGCGGGTACACACGCTCGATTCCTGAAGCGTATCAATCCATCCTCATGGATCACAAATCCAGGGGCTTTCCCTTGAGTTACTTCATCCTGAACTCGAGATAAGAATGGGTCCGTAACCTGCTTCGATCTGATTATATCATCAAGAGACGAAGAAATCTCAAGTGTGCAAAGTTGTCCCTGTACAGCTGGTGCATTAGTCAATCCAAATGGCATCACCACGAACTCATAATGCCCATAGCGAGTACGGAAGGCTGTCTTCGAAATGTCAGACTCTCGAATCCTCAACTGATGATAACCGGACCTCAAGTCGATCTTAGAAAACACAGCAGCTCCCTGGAGTTGATCCAATAAATCATCAATACGAGGCAAAGGATATTTGTTCTTGATGGTTACCCTGTTCAGCTCACGGTAATCAATACATAAACGTAGAGATCCGTCTTTCTTCCATACAAATAACACTGGTGCTCCCCAAGGGGACACACTAGGTCGAATATAGCCCTTTTCAGTCAACTCCTCAAGATGGTTCTTCAACTCCTGCATCTCAGTCGGAGCCATACGATACGGTGCTTTCGAAAGCGGGGACGTACCTGTCTCTAACTCAATAATAAACTCTACCTCACGATGTGGAGGTAAGCCTGACAACTGATCGCTGAAATTCGCGTAGTATGGTTTTCAAATCCGATCAATTTTAAAATTTGTAAAACCTCGAAGTATTTCCAAGGTGTCGAACCCAAGGGAATTGATATGTCGAAAATAAAGGAAGTAACTCTACTCAAAATTTGACTGCTATTTAGGAATCCGAAAATTTGGTTTGTTTCTAATTATCTAACTTCAAAAATCGAATAAAAATTAAATAACAATTAATCCTAAAAATAAAAAATCTAGAACAATAAGATAAGAATTCCAAGTATTATGCAAAGAGAGCAAAATAAAGTGAATTATCTAAATCAAGCAAATAAAGCAAATTAGCAAGATAAAATCACAAGTTGAAAGCTAATTGATCCTAGGGTAGTATCGTCTAATTGAGTTCACACAATCCATTCACTTGATTCCTTTTCCCCAAATTTTAATTCAATCCTAGAAATAATCACTCAGCCGATCTAGAATTCCGATCAAGGCAACCTAGAAAGATAGTTAATTTAAACCCTTTTCCCGCAAGGCTCAAAGAATTTAAATCACTTAAAAAGCGTCAACTTATTTATCTATGATTTATCTTACTCCACTCAAGTCTTAAGATCAAATCATATTGTGCATCAAGTATTTCCACTAATTAATTAATCCTTCCGGGCAAAATTAATTAGCTAACATGCATCGATTAAGGGCCCTTTAATCTAGCATGAGATTTAACACATCTTGATCACAAGCCTAGGATGAAAGGTAAAAAGGTAATCAAAGGGACATCATGTGAACATCAATTAAAATTACTAACCCTAGAATCAATCAATGGATTTAGCTAGACATAATTGAAATTAAACAAGAAATAGATGGAGAATACATATTATTAATATGAAAAGAGAGATTACAACCCTTCCGGATGAACTCTGAGTCTTCAATCTCCGAAAAAGTAGAAAAACAATAATAATTGCTGCTCTGCAGAAAGTTCTAGTATCAAAGGAATTAAAATTCAAAAAAAAAAACGTAAAAGTGTGCTAAAGATGATAAAAGCTCCTAAACTAGGTCTAGAAGGAGGTGTATATAGCCTATGGGAGTTAAACTCCCGATTGGCACTAATCTAGGAAACAAAATCTATCCAAAAGAGTCACAATCTGTCAAAACTCGAGAACCCGCAGAGCAGCCTATCGGACGCACCTATCGGCCGATAGGCTGGCCCGATAGGTGGTCTGACTTTTGCAAGAATCCGTTTCTTCCGTCCGTTTGACTCGACTCTCGGTCCTTTGTCTCGTTTTGGGTCCTTTTGGCTCTAAAAACCTGCAAACACACTAAAACCAACCCAAACGCGTAATACGGCTCGACTAATCATAAATAAGCCAAATACGAGCACATTAATCACGAAACGAGATAAAAACCTAGTATAAAATCCTAGAAAAATGTGGTAAAATTACCACTTATCAAACACCCCCAAACTTGAGCATTGTTCGTCCCGAACAACAAAAAGAAAAGAAAAAGAAAGAAAGAAAGAAAAGAACCAATAAAAAGAAAACAAGGACACGGCACATAGACACAAACGAGATCACGTCAAATTATTCGGCCTCAAAGTTTTTTTCGCAATCACAATGAACAATATTATACAAACGACTCTTAGTACAAATCAGACAAAGATAAATAAAATCAAGCAAGCTCTAGCAAACCGGGAAACCCTCACAAAACCTAAGGTAAGATGATCTTTAAGTGATCGATCATTCTCTCCAAAGAAATAGACAAGTATGTCTAGGCAAATTATGCCAAGGGGTCACTCAAATCCAATGCAAATGCAATGTCTTACCATAGGCTTGCCTCTTATCTATCGTCTCCACCACTAATTTGTATGCATAGACTAAAATCAAATAGGACTTTCAAAGGTTGTAACGTAGGTTTTTGGTTAAGGTAGGAAAATTTGGCTAAGTGACTCAAACGTGTATTCAAACCACCCAACTCTTTGCAATCATACACGGCTACCTAACTCAATCACCAATCCATCATGCAATCAAATCCCAACCTTTTTATTTTTCTCGACCCCAAGTACTTTTTAATGTATGCCCGAGCGACCCCCTTATACTCTATTAGGCCAAGTGACTCACTTTGCCATTTTATCATTTTCTTCTTCATATTATTTTTATTTTTTTTTTATTTTTTTATTTTTTTTTATTCAATCGACAACATGATTTGATAATGTTTCGCTTTTTCTACTATCGACTTCTCACACATCATAGAGTCTATAGGGATACTCGGTTCATAAAATGGGGTCTAAAACATCTCTATAAATATCAAACGACAAACCACCAATTTCACCTACACCAACTTCAACTAAGGATACCCATAAATACCCTCCATTTCCCCCTATCACCGGCTATGAATAAAAGGCTAATAGAAGCTCAAATGGGGTAGCAAAGGATAAATATGTAAAGGTTAGTGTTTGGGAAAATAGGCTAAAACAAGAGACGGCCTAAGATCATCTCCTAATCTACGCATACATGTGTGGCCTCAACTAAGAACCAAGGCAAGTTCTAGAAGTACAATGCACTACATGATCTCTCAACAATAAATAGGCATTAGCATGCACCAAAGGCTCAAAGATCCTCACGGCTAAACCAAATGATTTCCCGAATTACTAAAACTAGACTTAGAATTACCCACAATGCAAGACTCGGCCAAAGTCCCAAGCATAATACCGAAAAAAGTTTTCACGAAAAACAAGTTTTAATATCATCGGCCAATTTTTTCACGAACAAATTTATGTCTATGGCCTAGGGACATGCTCAGTCTAGACCAAAATCTAAAACTATTTACCCAAGCAAGGCATCAAAGCAAACAACGAAAAGCAAATAAAAGCAAACACGAAAGCAAAAAACTACTACGACCTAAAAAAATAGAAACTAGCAAACACACCAAACGAAAATGAACATAAAAATCTAAAAACTAAGCAACAAAAGCCAAATCCACGCAACACCAATATGAGAAGCACAAATAAAAACAACGGGCACCAACACAAGAAAATAGTGATACAAGGCATACAAGGTACTCACACGTGCCGAAATTAACAAAGCCGCACTTCCCCCAAACTTATTTCGCATCCCAAAGGAGGAATAAGTTTGAAAAGAGAAAGGAGTGGCTTTGTTAACGGAGTACCTGATCACTGTGGCGGAAATGGCGGGTTTGTCGGCAAGCTCGGATCATAGCGGGCATGTGAATCGGGGAAAGGAGCAAAGTGGTACATCTCGTGTACCATTCAGTTGTAATGGTCCTCCTGGGCCCACCTATCTTCCTACCTCTTCCTCTCTTGCTCCCTCCAAGCAATCTCCTCTTGTCGCCACACTCTGTCCTCTTCATCTCGTTTCTCCACGAGCTCGTACAACTGATTGACCCGAGTGGCAACAACACCCACCCGAGTCTCAACCTCGCCCAGCCGAGTTCCCAAAGAACCAAACTCGGTTGTCAAAGAACGCATACTCGCCAAATGATAATTGTCTTGCGCCTGCATACTCTCTTCGTGCATCTCTCTCTCTCTCTCAAAAAATCTCGACTCAAAAGCCTCAAAATCCGGAGCTCTCATCTGAAAACTACTACCTCCACCGGTGGGAATCTCGTCACGGCTACCCCCCTCGGGTATATCATCCAGCTCCTCATCGGCTCCCTCCAAGAACGGCTCATCAATGGTCACCTCCCGGCGTTGCCTCTTACGAGACGCATCCAACGGCCGGATAAGTGCCAAATGAGCCTCGGAGCTCATACTCCACCTCTCATATACATCGGACGCGTCGCCCATCACAGATGTCAAGGTCGGAGAGGGGAGTCGGAAGAGGGACACGGTTTTGTTCCGACCGTGCAATTTCGGTCGAACCCCGGTGAAGGCAAGCATCTCTTGCCTCTGCGGTGCTTATCCAAATAGATGTCTCGGGACACCGGCTCTCCTCTAATGCGCACCCCGAGATGCTCCGCGATAGGGGTCACGAACGCCCCAATCCCAATCCTCCGTCCTTGGCCACCGGCTTGTTTCTCCATGTGCTCAATCGAAAACATCCGGCATGCTTCCGCCACTGCTCAAGGCCGACCGTAAAAGGTGAAGATCAGTGGACAAGCACATCCCCGAGTCGGTACGGCTCAAAATCGTCGAGGTGAACAGACGGTGGACATAACGGAGAACTGGGTTCCTGATCGAGGAGGCCTTGGCATACGTCGGATTATAAATGAGAAGCGTCTCCTCCCTGGGGTAAATCATCGTGGACCACAGCTCTATGTTTTCTTTGGCATGATCGCCCTGATGGAATGACCCGTCCTCGGCCCCGTTGATAATGGCGTTAACTTCGTCGGCCGAGAGCTCCCTTTCTGTGTCTTCGAGGTTGAAGCGAATAGATGCCGGAGTCCCGTGCTCCCTAAAAACCTCAAGCGTGGACAGAAACTCCACGGTGAGCACGTGGTAAGCGAGATAGTTTGCCCGAAAAATGTGCTCAAACCCGCACTGTCTCGCTAGTAACATAATATCATCGTATATCCCCATACCCCGAGCCGTCTCCTCATGCAAAAATCGGCAATGCTTGTGTGGCATTCCGATAAGGTGCGACCACCTTCTTTTAGACTCGGATCCAGTCAATCTTAGCTTGAACTTCTTCGGGTCAAGCGCAATGGATCTGAATAGCCGGCACTACCTTCGTCGGAGCCCTTTCCTTCTCTGTGGTTGCCTTAGACTTTCCGGCCTTACACGGCTTCGACTTCTTGCTTTGATTTCCAGCCATTTCAAAGTTCCTACAAAACAACCATCCAATCAATATCCAATAAGCAACTCATAATGCAAACATTCAACGAGTGTCGACATAATCCAATAATCCCACAATATCAACTAAGAGCCCTATAATGTCCAATAAACATCAAAATCATAGACCCGACAGCCATATACTACGATCAACAAATCACACAACCTCCCCCAAACTTCGACTCCCCCATTTCATATTCAAAGGATCGAAATCACAACCCACAATAACAAAACTACACACTACGATCATATTAGGACAAATTCTATCCAATCCAATCTAATTCATTCAAAATTCGAATCATCATCAACAATTCAACTCATATCAATCCCAATTTCAACAAATTCGAAATTAGGGTTCTTCCAATTTTGGGTTTTTTTTTCAAAATTCGTTCAATTTCATCAATTAATCCCCCAATTCGAAGTACCCATGAACAATCAAGCATAGATAACATGTTTCCATCAAGATTCTATCAACAATCGGGCATAAAATTCACAGAACATCAAAGTCTAACAAAAGCCCCCAAAAAGTGGATCCCCAATTCGAATTTCATCAAAACTCCAAAAAGAATCCGTCAAAGTGCTTCAAAACATGTATAGAATTGAAAAACAAGAGGATTAAGTGTCGAAATTAAGTACCTTGATCGAATTTTTAAGGAAGAATAAGAGAGAAAATCGCCCTTGTGTTCTTATCGGCCGATAGGTGTGTGTGTGTGTGAGAAAACAGTGGTTAAGGTGTTTAAAAGGGGTTATTAATCAACCGGTCAAGCAGAATCTTGGACCGGGTATGTCCTATCGGCCTGGCCTATCGGCCGATAGGCTGGGCCGATAGGACATACAGAAAATTACGTACCTGACTATTGGGCGGGACCTATCGGTCGATAGGGTCTGCCTATCGACCACTGCTTGTAACATTTAATTTTTTCAATTTTCCTCAGCCTATCGGCCGGGCCTATCGGCCGATAGGCTCGCCCGATAGGCACCCGGAAATAAAAATTTTTCAACTTTTTCTATTTCGCATACTTGGTCCCGTTTTCGCTTGGATATGGCGATTAAAGACCTGCAAGTATCCAAAACTCGGCGTGCATGGATTAGAACTTAACAAAACTAACAAAGCTACTACGAAACTAGAAACTACAAAAATCACGCAAACGAACAATCGAAAACAAACGAATAAAATAAACTAATATACATACGTTGGGTTACCTCCCAACAAGTGCTACGTTTAACGTCTTTAGCTAGACGATACCTCATTCATTCCGGGTCTTCGAGGTAAGTAACATACTTCTCTTCATGGTGCAACGGCTTGAAATAGTGCTTCATCCGATGTCCGTTCACAATAAACTTGTTCCCATCTTCTTTCATCACGACACATGATCCGTTTTGATTTACTTGAAAGACGGTGTATGGACCAGTCCACTTCGACATCAACTTCCCCGGAAATAGACGAAGCCGAGAATTGAAAACGAGCACTTCATCTCCCGGGACGAAGTCCTTCTTCCGAATGCGATCATCGTGAAACTTTTTCGCTCTTTCCTTGTAAATCCTCTCATTTTCAAAAGCCTCGTTTCTCCACTCGTCGATTTCCAGCAGCTTCTCTCTTCTCGATCCACTAGCCTCAAGAAATTCGAAATTAATCCGTCTAGTGGCCCAATACGCTTTAATTTCCAGCTCCACCAGTAAATGGCAGGATTTCCCAAAGACGAGCTGGTATGGAGACATTCCAATTGGAGTCTTATACGCGGTCCGATAAGCCCAAAGTGCATCATCTAGATATTTTGCCCAGTCCTTCTTGTTCGTGACCGTCTTCTCTAAAATTTGTTTGATCTCCCGATTGGCGAGCTCGGCTTGTCCATTAGCTTGCGGATGATAGGCGGACGTAATCTTATGTTTAACTCCATATTTTGCAAGAAGGGTTCCTAACCACCTATTATTAAAGTGGCTCCCCCCGTCACTCAACAAAGCTCGTGGAGTCCCGAAACGAGTCAAAATGTTCTTATTAAGAAATTTAATCACCACTTTCGAATCGTTCGTAATCGTCGGCATCGCCTCAACCCATCTCGACACGTAGTCGACCGCAAGTAAAATATACGAATAGCCTCGTGATTTTGCAAACGGACCCATAAAATCGATACCCCATACGTCAAACAACTCTACTTCCATAATAGCGTGCTGCGGCATCTCGTCTCTTTTTGCTATGTTCCCCAATCGTTGGCATCTATCGCAATGTTTCACAAAAGCTTGGCAATCTTTATGAATAGAAGGCCAATAGAAGCCACATTGGTACACCTTCATGGCCGTTCGATTCGCTGCGAAATGACCCCCACTCGGTGCACTATGGCATTCTTCAATTATCCTTTGCCATTCGCTCTGTCGAACACACATGCGAATAATCCCGTCCGCGCACCTCCGATAAAGAATAGGGTCTTCCCAATAGTAGAATTTAACGTCATGGAAGAATTTCTTTCTTTGATGAGAAGAAAGACCCGTTGGAACATGCTTGATAGCAAGGAAATTAACATAGTCCGCGTACCATGGTGTATCGTCGGCCAAGGCTAGGATATGCTCGTCCGGAAAGTTCTCCTTTATTTCGACCCTCGAATCTTCTCCCTCAACCGGCTTCTCGAGACGGGAAAGGTGATCGGCAACAACATTCTCGCACCCCTTCCTATCCCGGATCTCCATGTCGAACTCTTGTAGAAGGAGTATCCATCTCACTAATCTCGGCTTCGAATCCTTCTTGGCAAATAGATAGCGAATCGCTGCGTGATCGGTATGAACAATAGTGTGAGTGCCCACTAGGTAAGGTCGGAATTTGTCGAATGCATAGACCACAGCGAGCAACTCTTTTTCCGTCGTGGTGTAGTTAATTTGGGCCGAATCCATCATCTTACTCGCATAATAAATTACCCGGAAAAGCTTATCCCGTTTTTGAACCAAAACGGCCCCAACGGCCCAATCGCTCGCGTCGCACATCAACTCGAATGGTGCACCCCAATCCGGAGTGATCAAGACCGGCATCGAAATTAAGGCTCGTTTCAATGTCTCAAACGCCCTCAAGCAATCATCATCAAACTCAAATTTCACGTCTTTCTCGAGCAAGGAACATAACGGCTTCGTGATTTTTGAGAAATCCTTAATGAACCGTCTATAGAACCCCGCATGGCCTAGGAAGCTTCAGATCGATTTAACATTGGTTGGAGGCGGTAATTTCTCGATAGCAACCACCTTCGCTCGATCAACCTCCAATCCTTCCGAAGATACTTTATGCCCCAAAGACTACTCCCTCTTGCACCATGAAGTGACATTTCTCCCAATTTAGAACAAGGTTCGTCTCCTCACACCGGGCAAGTACCAAAGATAAATTTTTCAAGCAATGGTCGAAAGATGAACCAAAAACTGAAAAATCATCCATAAATACCTCCATTATGTTCTCGACTAATCCGTGAAAGATGGCCATCATGCACCTTTGAAAAGTTGCGGGTGCGTTGCACAAGCCAAACGGCATCCTCCGGTAAGCAAATACCCCATAAGGGCACGTGAAAGCGGTCTTGTGTTGGTCTTCCGGAGCGATAGCAATTTGATTGTACCCCGAATACCCGTCCAAAAAGCAATAATACTCGTGTCCGGCCAAACGATCTAGCATTTGATCAATAAATGGAAGTGGAAAATGATCATTCCTCGTCGCCGCATTAAGTAGCCGGTAGTCGATACAAACTCTCCATCCCGTGACTAGCCTTGTCGCGATTAATTCATCTTTCTCATCCTTGATCACGGTCATACCCCCTTTCTTAGAGACGACTTGAGTAGGACTCACCCACTCACTATCGGAAATCGCATATATCATCCCGGCATCTAACAATTTGAGCACCTCTTTTCTCACAACCTCTTGCATTGCCGGATTTAATCTTCGTTGCGGTTGCACCCTCGGCTTATGATCGTCTTCTAGCAAAATCCGGTGCATACAAATAGAAGGGCTTATTCCCTTAATGTCCGAAATCGTCCATCCAATCGCCCCTTTGTGTTTTCAAAGACCGTAATAGCTTCTCCAAGTTAGTAGGTCCGAGAGAAGAAGAAACTATCAAGGGATAGGACTCGTTCTCGCCCAAGAAGTAATATTGTAAGTGATCCGGCAACGGCTTAAGTTCTAACTTCGGCAACTCGATCGATCGGTCCTCAGCGACAACTCCCCCTTGAACGGGTTTGTTGACATCAAGATAGCATACGTCCCTCTCATTAGATCGAAACTCGTTCGCCTCCAACATTCGAACATACTTTGGCAAATCCTCGGAAATTTCTTCAACATTGGAATGTGAGTAAATGGATTGTGAAATGCAATGCTCCAACAAGTCGGTCGGGGGCGGCATAATAGACTCAATTGCATAACATTCCTCGGGCGCATCCTCGGGCTTCTTCATCGCGTCATAGATGGAAATTTTCAGATTTTGATCATTAACCCGGAAGGTAAGATCACCCTCTTGGACGTCGATAAGTGCTCTCCCCGTCGCTAGAAACGGTCTCCTAAAGATCAATGGTTGATTCTCGTCCTCGGGCATATCAAGAACTACGAAATCGGCCGAGAAGACTAAGTGTTGGACTCTAACGAACACATCCTCCACAACTCCCCTCAGATAAGAGATTGACCGGTCCGCCATGAGTAGAGAAATGGTAGTCGGCTTCATCTCCCCAATCTTCAACCTCTTAAAGATGGATAAAGGCATAAGATTGATGCTTGCCCCGAGATCACACAACACATTACGGAACGTTTGGTCGCCAATCATGCATGTCAAAGTAAAACGTCCCGGATCCTTCTGCTTGAGCGGGAGCTTGTTTTGAATGATAGCGCTACACTCCTCTGTCAAATTTATTGTTTCAAACTTCGCCAACTTCCTCTTGCTTGCCACAGCGTCTTTCAAGAATTTAACGTACCCCGACATGTCTCTCAAAGCGTCTAGAAGTGGAATGTTGATATTCACCTTTTGAAACATGTCGATAAACCGTTGAAGCTTTTCATCATATCTCGACTTGGCCAATCGCTGTGGAAATGGAGCTTTTACCTCAAAATCCTTCACATTCGAACCTAAAGGAGCCTTTCGACCGATAGGGGGGTCGATCGGCTCAATTTCTGGAATTCTGTCTGGGTATCGGGTGGGCCTATCGGCCGATAGTCTTAGCCGATAGGCCTACTGCGTTTCATCTGCCTTCTCGTTCTCGGCTCTCGTTTCTAGTACATCCTCGTTTCCAGAATCCTCAACTTCAGCCCCATGATTACTGTACCTTGTCCCACTCCGAAGCTCGATTGCGTTGCATTGTTGCGTCTTCGGGTTGGTCTCGGTACTGCTCGGAAAATGGCCCGGCTTATGAATTCCGGCTTGGGCGTTCGCCATTTGACCCATTTGGGTCTCCACCATCGACATCTGCTTTGTCAAGGCTATCACTGAGTTTCCAATAGATGTCACACTATGCTCGAGAGCCCCGAACCTCTTGTCTGCTTTATAAATAAAATCTTTTTGACTCGCCTCTAACCGTTCCAACATCTCTTCCATCGGTGTCTTAGCAATCGGCTCTTGAATAACCCCGTTTTTCACGTTAAATCCCGGTGGTAGCTGAAGAGCATTGTTCGGGTTGGCATAGGAGAAATTAGGGTGGTTTCGATTGTTCGGATAATAGTTCCCCCTATTTCCCCCTTGCCGGAAGTTTCCTCCTTGCACGTAATTTACATCCTCCTCAATTGCAATAGGCTCGTTTAGCTCTTCAAAAACTGCATTGACTCCCAAAGTCTTCTTTCTTAGCATCTCAAGCTCTTTTTGTTGTCTTTCAAATTTCGCCTTCAAATCACCGTAGGCGTCCTCGTCACCAGATGGGACCTTTCTTCTTGTCATCTTCCTATCGGTCACCTCCTCGTAATCATTGTTGACCGCTAGCTCGATGAGATTCTTGGCCTCTTCATAATCGTTAGCAAGAAATCCCCCTTTCGAGGAATAGTCCAACTCTCTTCTAGCCTTCCTAGTCAAACCCCGATAAAACCGAATGTAGATTTCCTCCCTGTCAATTCCATGCTGTGGGCATTTGCGAAGTAGCTTCTTAAATTGGATCCATGCCTCGTATAAGTGTTCATCCTCGTATTGCTCGAATTGCAAGATATCGTTGATTTGTTTTTGCACCTTCGAGGGAGGATAGAACTGTGCTAAGAACAACCGAGTCATCTCTCTCCAAGTACCAATTTCCTTCCGATCTAGGCTCTTGTACCAATCTAGCGCATCGTCTTCTAAGGAGAACCGGAATAGGCGGAGCTTAATGACATCCAGAGGCACTCCGTTTTGCTTGATGGTGGCACATATGTCCAAAAACGACTCAAGATGAGCGTTTGGATCTTCATTAACTCCTCCTCCGTATGTTTGAGACTTCACCGTAGCGATGAGGGACGGCTTAAGCTCGAAGTTGTTGGCATCAATCTTCCCCCAACCTCCTTCTTGATAATCGTCCAGCTTCGGTCGAAAGCGGGCATTCAAAGGGATCTTCTCGGGACGAGCGAGTTCTAGTGGTGGGTCAACAATGCCGGCCATGGTATCAACGATAGGTATAGAAATAGTCTCGGTTCTCGCTTCTTGCATCTTCCTCCTCAAAGACTTCTCGATTTCCGGATCCAAAGGAAATAAGTCCTTTCCTTGGGATCTTGTGATCATGCACCGCCTACAAGGAAGAGAAAACAAGATGTGAGGAAACGAGATCGAATATTAATGATAATAGTATAAAACCTAAAGTAACAATCTCTTCTTTTTCGAATTATCCCTTTAAGTTTTCTCTCAATTCCCCGGCAACGGCGCCAAAAATTGATCGCTGAAATTCGCGTAGTATGGTTTTCAAATCCGATCAATTTTAAAATTTGTAAAACCTCGAAGTATTTCCAAGGTGTCGAACCCAAGGGAATTGATATGTCGAAAATAAAGGAAGTAACTCTACTCAAAATTTGACTGCTATTTAGGAATCCGAAAATTTGGTTTGTTTCTAATTATCTAACTTCAAAAATCGAATAAAAATTAAATAACAATTAATCCTAAAAATAAAAAATCTAGAACAATAAGATAAGAATTCCAAGTATTATGCAAAGAGAGCAAAATAAAGTGAATTATCTAAATCAAGCAAATAAAGCAAATTAGCAAGATAAAATCACAAGTTGAAAGCTAATTGATCCTAGGGTAGTATCGTCTAATTGAGTTCACACAATCCATTCACTTGATTCCTTTTCCCCAAATTTTAATTCAATCCTAGAAACAATCACTCAGCTGATCTAGAATTCCGATCAAGGCAACCTAGAAAGATAGTTAATTTAAACCCTTTTCCCGCAAGGCTCAAAGAATTTAAATCACTTAAAAAGCGTCAACTTATTTATCTATGATTTATCTTACTCCACTCAAGTCTTAAGATCAAATCATATTGTGCATCAAGTATTTCCACTAATTAATTAATCCTTCCGGGCAAAATTAATTAGCTAACATGCATCGATTAAGGGCCCTTTAATCTAGCATGAGATTTAACACATCTTGATCACAAGCCTAGGATGAAAGGTAAAAAGGTAATCAAAGGGACATCATGTGAACATCAATTAAAATTACTAACACTAGAATCAATCAATGGATTTAGCTAGACATAATTGAAATTAAACAAGAAATAGATGGAGAATACATATTATTAATATGAAAAGAGAGATTACAACCCTTCCGGATGAACTCTGAGTCTACAATCTCCGAAAAAGTAGAAAAACAATAATAATTGCTGCTCTGCAAAAAGTTCTAGTATCAAAGGAATTAAAATTCAAAAAAAAACCTAAAAGTGTGCTAAAGATGATAAAAGCTCCTAAACTAGGTCTAGAAGGAGGTGTATATAACCTATGGGAGTTAAACTCCCGATTGGCACTAATCTAGGAAACAAAATCTATCCAAAAGAGTCACAATCTGTCAAAACTCGAGAACCCGCGGAGCAGCCTATCGGACGCACCTATCGGCCGACAGTCGCCCGACAGTGGTCTGACTTTTGCAAGAATCCGTTTCTTCCGTCCGTTTGACTCGACTCTCGGTCCTTTGTCTCGTTTTGGGTCCTTTTGGCTCTAAAAACCTGCAAACACACTAAAACCAACCCAAACGCGTAATACGGCTCGACTAATCATAAATAAGCCAAATACGAGCACATTAATCACGAAACGAGATAAAAACCTAGTATAAAATCCTAGAAAAATGTGGTAAAATTACCACTTATCAACAACTCGTCTGGAAATACGTCTGGGTAGTCTCGGACTACCGGAATGTCGGCCAATTCAACTGGTCGATCTGCTGTTTTGGTCATGTAGCACCAATAACCAATACACCCTTGATTAAATAGTTTCACTACTTTCATAGCGCTGATGACTCCCGGAACGATTGGGATTATCACCTCGAAAAATACACTCGAAACCATCATCAGAAGTGATGATTATCATCCGCTTGCGGACACTAAGTATGGCATCATGACGATCCATCAAATCTATACCCAAGATTATATCATCCTTAGGTAAATCGACTACAATCAGATTTGACAACCACTCACGGTCATTCATACGAATCGGACATTCCTGGACTTCACAATTTCCAATAATTCTTCTACCATCAGGTCGGCCAATCACATAAGGCTCACAATTGATAACATGGTCTAGAGGCAAACAACTTAAACAAGAAATAGATATAAATGAGTGTGAATCACCGGTATTAAAAAGAACACACACAGGCTGAGAGTGGATCTCGAGTATACCTGCAATCATGTTGGCCTTGGGATCGTCAGCTTTCTTCATCTCGTAAATCCTGGGTTTCGCAGCTCCGTCACCAGGCGTACCACTTTGATTCTCACGGTCCATTCCCCTCAGTAGTCTGATAAGAAGCGGACGGAGGCACACGGTCCTGGACAGAAGACTGAACTAGAGCATGAGACGCTACTGGTTCACATCCGGGTCCATTCCTGAAAAAATGAGCACGATGCCCATTATTCCCACAAGTATGGCATGCGACGGTTGGCTTCGGGCATTTGGAGCTGGCGTGCCCCTGGTCTCCACAGTCATAGCACACAACAGATGAGGGGACCGCTCGAGAGTGCGATCCGACTGGCTTTGATGCCATGGGTGGTCGATCAGAAGGGTTTGGAAATGACTGGGGCTTCCTGAATGTCCCCCGGTTACTCTCAGTATGTTTCGGGTTCCTGGATCTTTTGTTGTTGGACTGTGGTTGCTTCTTGGAAATCTCCTTCGCGGTGAGTTCGTATTCCAGAGCTTTCTTGATGAACTCCGGTAGGGTCGTACAGTGGTGATTTAACAGCTACATTCTCATTTGGTGTTTAAGCCTCTTGAGAAAATATTTGATCTTATCAGCCTCTGTTCGGACAATCGACGAGGCAAAAGGAAGAAGTGCTTGAAATTTCTCGGCAACAGATAGTACATCATCGTTTTAGGATGGGTCCGGGTTCAGCAGCTCTGACAGCTTTGCCTCACGGAGTGGCCCTGGGTAGTAACGGTCTAGCATGAGATTTTTAAATTCCTCCCAAGTATATACGCCATTAGCTGGCCTCACAGAAAGCCACCAGGTGTGGGTGCCCTTGCTAAGATAGTACGCTGCTACAGAGACGTGATTCTCTTCGAGACAGTCCACCATCTCGAATAGTTTCTCAAAGTATTCAATCCAATGCACAATGTCAGCAGGCTCAGAGGAGCCTTCAGAGGTCGGAGGTCGCTGGCGAGAGATGTCGATGATGATCTGACTCACGGGTCCGCCAAGCACAGGAGGTGGAGGATGAGGCCCCTGTTGCTGGCCAGTAGTAGCCCTCTGCATAGCTTCCATTAATTGACCCATCTGGGTCATCTGAGTCATCATGCCCTGCATCACAATTTAAGGATCGACACGCGCATCCTCATGCCCAGTGTGGTGCGATTGGTCCCTAGAAGGCGAATCACTGCCTGTGGAACTATGCTCCGCATTCACGCCCCTTTTGGCTCGTGGTATCGGGATTCGGCCCCTTCCGCGGAATCGTCCCCCTCTGCCAAGGCCTCTCAGATTTCTTTCCATACTGAAAGAATCAAGTCATAATTATAATCATAAGCATAGTTCATGATACCAATCAAAATTCATGCTAAGTTAACAGCAACAAGGAATTACATATTCAAGAAAACAGTTCACCATGAATTATCGATACTACGAGTGTCACACAGAATATCATATCGACATTGAGTCGAACAATTTCAATCATATAATCAATCCAGAATTTACCTCGAATTACAAATCAGATAAATCCTATCACAGATCCTCGAAATAATAAGACCAATAAGGAGATCCATTTCGATATTAATATCATAACAGTAATAAAATCATGGCTCGTAAAGTACATACCGTATTTAGCTCGTAGGGTCAGGCGCTTGCACAGGTCACACGTGACACGAAGGTCTCTTGATACTAGTTCATTCCACAACGACTCTTAAAGAGAAAATGATGCTCTGATATCATCTCCTGTAACACCCCAAAAGGCGGCTATTACAGTGCCGTGGACCCATATTGGGACCCACCAGGCGATACCAAAATACAGATTAAATAAGTATTATCTTGTGATACCGAACCACATTAAATAGTCACTACTCCAATTAGGAGTTTATTAATGGTATGGCCAACGGCCTTATGATACACAGGATCCGAAATACAAGTATAGACCATATGGAGATGGAATATACTTCAAATATCAATACAACCGGTCAATAATTTAAATAAAGTGGAATTAAAGTAACATTACACGGTTTGAACAATAACCGGACAAAAAAGACATGGGCCCCCCGAACTAATATCCCTCGAACCCTTCGCCGTCACCGTACTCTTCCCGTGCCTTGCCTTTGCCTCGACCTAAAATATAACACAAGTATTTCGCCCAAAACACAGGGTCAGATATACATGATAAATTATTCTCCCGACATTATACAATTCACATATATTAGATCTCAAGGAAAACATCCCGACTATTGAACATACCCCTCGGGCATATGAACAATCAGTCCCAAAACTGTCGAACATATCCAATCATACATGGACTATGAACGACTAAACAATATGGCTCAAGATGGACATCACAGTACGCCCGATCTGGAAATGTGTCCGTGTACATGTCCACCCCGTATACGGAATCCAGAATATACGTGTGACAATGTACCTAATTAGCCTCATGAACTACGTCTCGTGTGCACATCCCAATATGGAAAACATCCACGTATGACTATATAAGTGCCCGGCTAAAAATCCTACACAATGACCAATCGACACGCAGATCTGATTCCAGATATGTCACGATACATCATGACAACGAATTCAACAAATCTCATATCCGATTAAGGATCAAGGAAAACTCACTGAAGTGACAACAAGGACCAATGAGATCAACGATTCAAAGTGACGTACTTGGGAATGCAATCCCATGATGAAAACTGGAACAACGTCAAGGACAATATCAAATTACGAGTCACAAATTCATAAACATTTAATATACATGAAACGTATAATCATCACAAGAATCTAATCATCATTATAACTGTAATACCACCGGTATTTCATGCTTAATTACCTTGTACTGTGTGATTTCTTGTAATGTGATGTCGTTTTTATTTATGTATTTCATTAAATACTATATAATTGTGCGATGTGGATGAAACGGAGGTGACACGCCTTGACGCCGTTGGATGATTGTCGGTGCGAATATGATGGTGGCCAACGTCTTGTTCCCTGATAATTGTTGACGAGTGGAAAGGATGGTCACTCTGAGATGGTTAAAATGTGATATGTGGCTAAAGGATTGAATGTCTAACACACGCTATAGTATATGCATAACGTACGCTAAAATTTTAGTATTACGTACGTTAACGTAACTATCTTATGTACGTAACGGTTGAGTTGGTGTACCGACTAGAATCTTCCTTTTTACGCAGATTGAGCTACTTTCAGCGGGCTAGAAGACAAATGAGTCAACTGCTCACAGCGTACACTATCCATCAAGCTTAGCGTACACTACAGACTGGAGCCTTACTTACGTAAAGACGACTTACGTACATAAAAGATGGGCACATTTCAGTCGGTGACCTCTGGACGGGCTTTACGCACGTTAGCATCAGAACATTACGTACGTAATGACTTTTACGTACGTAAGATTTAAAGCATTAACCTACGTTATCAAAACCGAGTGTTACAAAATGACACTTCCCCTCTTCATTTGCTCGACCTCAACCCTGCAAAAAACACTCTTGGAGCATTTCCCAGCATTATACTCAGTTCTTGGCCTCTCATACACTTGAATTAACATAGAGGAGGTGATTTCTCGAGCTCCGGTGAAGATTATCCAAGTCATTCAAGCCACTTTTCGTTCCTCCTCGTAGTTCTTGTTGATTCGTCATCTATCTTCATTGTTCTTCATCTACTAAGGTAAGCCTATCAATCCCTGAAGTAATCTCCTCGATGTTGTTGATTATACTTGTTAGATTATGGGTGTTTGGATAGATTTTGCCAACCCTCGTAGACAATCTAATCGGACGGATTTGTAGTAACCAGAGTTATCATTGCTCGTACGTTTCGTTTCTTACAACTCATATCAATCACATGCGAAAATTTCATTTCAATCGGCATTAGGAATATAAAATTTGACGAATCAATTGTAGGAGAATTCGTAGGATATAATAAATTTCACCATATGTTCAATTATTCGTAGCCACTCTTACCTTACGATTATTGATGCTAAGTGAACCAAGGAAAACAATTCGATAATATTATCGTCATTAAAGATCAAACCACCGAAATCATTCTGTAAGATGGTAATCCACCGATTTAAGTGCTCGGAATATAGAATTGAATTAGAAGTTATGGGATTCGATTATGATATAGTCGTTTGTTGCTAACCGAATAATGATTGGGGTAATCTTGTTGAACAAATTGATGTAGCTAACGTTAACCGTAGAATTGAACGGTATAATGGTACATATTGCTTGTGAATTTAGAAAAATGATACTAATATTGGCAATTAAAACTACGCTAGGAATCTGGTTAGGGAAGGGGGACTAGTTTTATTCATCATGATCCGTACGAGGTGTTAATCGGATATTACGTGACTAGGTTAAGCTCGATCGGGCGTGGAGATATCGGTTATCATAAAGCCCCTACCGTCGGATCAAAGGCAAGTAAAATCTTGCTCGAGAAATGCTAATATTATTGTAATGTTCGTATTAATGAATTTGCCAATATTGATGAATGCCGACAGTTGTCTTTCTCTAAAATGTGTTATAAATGGGCCGATGGTGTTGGGGATAAAACCTGTATGATACCCGTATGGAAATGTGTTAGGGGATAAGACCCGAACTGGGCACCTATGTTCCGGGGTATTCCCGTGTGGATACTTTCGTGACCCTTGGTTGCGACCTTGGGGTTTATGTGATAAAAAGAGAAAGACAACGTCGGTCGTGTGGTGAAATATTTTCTGTTGGTTATGTGGCACTGTGTTTGGTAAAATTTTGTATATCGTTGCTAATAATCATTATTGATATTCATTCTCTGACCCTGGTTACCTGGCATGAATTGTCGTGCCAGGTAAATTTGTTGATCATGTGCAGGACATTCACGGCACCCTGCTTAAATTAAATTTGATCTTTAAAACCTCGGTTATGTAATAACCGAACTTTGAATTATGTTTTTATTAAAACCTTTCGGCTCACGATATGTAACCGTGAACTTATTGTTTTATTGCAATTTCTTTAAAATGTCTATTTCCTAAACTAGCCTTGTGGGTCCCACACGGGATTCACGGCACTGTAATACCTCGGGAGATTTTGGGGGTGTTACAGAAAATGGTATCGGAGCGATGGCTCCTGGTTTAAATAAAATTCTCATAATTTTCAAATTTATTCCAATCCAACACCCCAAGCGACCGTAACTCCTCGTGAAAATGCAAAGTAAGTGATATGTGTGTTTTCTGTCTGGAAAATACATTTAATTGTAAATTGTGTGTAAAACTGTCTTTAGATTAATACTATTAGTAATGGCACGCCGAGGAGCTAGGAGGGTGGTGAATAATGCTCAGGGTTCCGCCGCAAACCACGATGGTGACAGGAATACTGTCGATACCCATCCTGCCGGGGATCAGCCACCACCAATTAATCAGAACGATTAGGAGGTGGAACGCCAGAATAACAACCCGGGAGGCATGGACCCGGCTTTCGTTCAGGCCCTTGCCCAAGCTATCTCCATGGGAATTGCTCAAGTCAACCAGGTGGAACAGATACCGGTCATCAATGTGGAGGAAAACGCAGGGAGAGATCGATGGTTGGGAGAGATGCTGAAGGCTAGGCCTCCATTGTTTGAAGGGGCAGGGTAGAAACACGTAGATGACTAGATTTCTGAAATGGAGACTGCTTTCGAGGTGATCGGATGCCTAGAGAACCAAAAGGTGCCGCTCGGGGTTAATCAACTCCGTGACACCGCTGCCCGCTAGTGGAGGACTTACAGGCCAGAGGACCGAGTGGTCGGATGGACCAAATTTGCCCGACTACTGCGGAGCGAGTACTGTCCCAGATCGGCCCAAACCGATCGTGCGCGAGACTTTTTCAATGCCGAACCACAGAATATGCCAGTACCAGAGATCATTCGGGCCTACCGAACCGAGCTAAGTTACATCTCGCAGATGGTTCCATCAGAAGATCAACGAATATGACACCTTGCACAGAGGTTGCCGGAGGATGTACAACGATATGCCTCCGGATTCCACTGCACGACTCTGAGGGCGTACGAGGACGTGGTCACAACTTATGCGGGTACTGTTGTTAATACTGACACCGGACATAACTCGAAGAAGCAAAAGACATCGGCTGAGTTAGGGAGCAACAACAAAAGGAACTCGGGGCCCGCATCTTCTTTTAAGTCAGCAGTTTCGTACCAACAGAAGGGTGCATCTGATCGGCCTTACGGTAGGGACTGCTTCAATTGTGGCGTGTCCGGACATACTAAGGATCGGTGCCAGAAGTCGGCTACCAAATGTTTCACTTGCGTAAAGAGTGGACACATGTCTCGTTACTGCTGGCGGTCCAATCCCACTAAGAATTCAGCTTCCCAACCAAGTCAACAAGGCTCTGTGCAATCCCCCAGGACGCCCGCCGTTTCCAACTACCAAGCTCAATCCCACCAGACTCAACCACCGCCACAGGGTGCTGGACGAGGCCGTGGGCACGTCGGTGGTACTTCATCCTTTTCGGAGTCAGTGTTGTCCCATGTATTTGAGCTGAGGGCTACGGATGGTCAGTCGCGCCAACTATCTCAGGTACTCTTCTTGTTAAGTCTCAGCCAGTGCATGTACTATTTGATACCGGAGCCACACATTCGTTTATATCTCTGGAATGTGTTGAACGTTTAAATCTTGCTCGTGTGCCTTGTGAATCCTTCACTGTTAAACTACACGAGGGTAGTAGAATAGGCGGCGATCTAAAGGTTCGAGACTATCAGATCTGCATCAATGATCATCGTTGGACCGCTAATCTTATGGTCTTCCCGCTTCAGAATGAAGATATCATATTAGGTATGGACTGGATGCCATTGCATAGGACGGTCTTGGATACCTACCACTTGACTATTTCCATTACGGCTCATGACGGTACCACACATGTTATCAGAGGATGAGAACACTTCAGTACAAAATGGTCTCTCAGCCTCCTCGCATCGGAAGTCTCCTGCGACTCTCGAAGGAAGTACTATTGGTGTTATGTTCTTCAGGAGGATACTCCACAACTTACGATCGCAAACATTCCAGTGGTGAATGAATTTCCAGATGTCTTTCCCGATGAACTACCAGGGCTGCCACCGCACCGAGAAGTTGACCTCTCCATTGAACTCGATCCGGGGACGAGACCTATTTCCAAAGCTCCTTATAGGATGGTGCCGGGCGAGAGGAAGGAATTAAAGATACAGCTCGAAGATCTGGTGTAGAAAGGATTGATTTACCTGAGCACCTCACTATGGGGCGTGCCGGTACTTTTTGTTAAGAAGAAAGACAACTCTCTGCGCTTGTGCATTGACTACAGGGAGCTAAATAAGGTTACTATCAAGAATCGTTATTCACTACCAAGAATTGATGACCTCTTAGATCAATTACAGGGGGCAGTTTTGTTTTCAAAGATCGATCTACGGTCTGGATATCATCAGTTGAGGATTTGGGAGGAAGATATACCCAAGACTGCATTTCAATCGAGGTATGGACATTAGGAGTATATCGTGGTATCATTCGGGTTGACTAATAACAGAGTTTTGATTGATTTTCTCGATAAGTGCGTGGTGGTTTTTATTGACGACATCCTGATTTATTCTTGAAGCCGACAGGAACATGAGGAACATTTGAGGAAAGTGCTGAGTGTGCTCATGCAACACCAACTTTATGCGAAACTTTCCAAGTGCGAATTCTAGATGCCGGAGGTAATTTTTCTCGGACATGTTGTCTCGGCAGAAGGCGTCAAGGTCGATCCACAAAAGATCGATACAATAATGAGTTGGGAACCGCCGAAGAACGTTAAGGAGGTAAGGAGTTTCCTAGGATTGGCGGGTTACTATCGAAGATTCGTCGAGGCCTTTTCCTGTATCGCTCGACCATTAACGTACCTACTGAGAAAGAGCACCAAATTTGTATGGACTACAGACTGTCAGAAGATCTTTGATGAGCTCAAGAGTAGGCTGACTACTGCTCCAGTGCTAGTGCTACCATAGGGAACGGAAGGATTCATTATATACACGGATGCATCTAAGCATGGACTGGGGTGTGTCTTTGTGCAGAATGACAGAGTCATTGCGTACGCATCTCGACAACTGAGGCCGTACGAAGTGAATTACCCTACGCGCGACTTGGAGCTAGCCGCAGTGCTGCATGCCCTCAAGATTTGGAGGCACTATCATTACGGAGTTACTTGCAAGATTTTCACGGATCATAAGAGTTTGAAGTATATCTTCACTCAGAGGGAATTAAACATGAGACAGAGGCGCTGGTTGGAGCTAATCAAGGACTACGATGTGGAAATCTTCTATCACCCTGGGAAATCCAATGTGGTAGTTGATGCTCTTAGTCGGAAAACTACACAAGAAGTGATGGTATCCAGCATAACAGTTCAGCCTGAACTACAGCAAGACATCAGGAGAAGCAGTACCAAAATATGGATACAACGTAGGCAAGGACAATTGTGCTCAATCAATAGACATTTGTCCTTTCTAGACAAGATACGTCTAGCACAGATGGAGGATCCCAAATTAGGTGCGATTGGTGAAAGAATCAAGGGGGGGAGATGTTTCCGACTATAAGATCCAGGGTGATTTGGGGAGGTTCAAGAACAGGATTTGTATTCCGCCGAATGCGGGCTGAAGCAAACTATACTGAAGAAGGCGCACTCCACTCCCTATTCTATTCACCCAGGAGCAAGCAATATGTACAAAGATCTGCGATAGAGTTTTTGGTGGAAAACTATGAAATGGGAAGTTGCTAGGTTCGTCGCCCGATGTATGGCGTGCCAACAAGTGAAGATTGAACACCGCAGACCAGCCGGAATCATGCAACCCCTACCCATCCCGGAGTGGAAATGGGAGACCATATCGATGGACTTTGTCACTAAGCTACCAACGGAGGTGGGAGGAAAGGGTATAATTTGGGTCATTGTTAATCGATTAATGATATCGGCACATTTCATTCCTGTTCAAGAAACTACCGGGACAGAGCAATTGGCCGCTATTTTCATCAGGGAGATCGTGAGGCTGCAGGGCGTTCCCTCGTCCATCATTTTAGATAGGGACACCAGATACGTGTCTCGTTTTTGGAAAGCCGTTCATAAAGCTATGGGGGCCCAAATACATTTTAGAATGGCTTATCACCCTCAGACGGATGGACAGACCGAACATACGATTCAAACCTTGGAAGATATGTTTAGGGCAGGTGTGCTCGATTGGGGTAAGGATTGGGCTAGGCATCTGGGATTGGTGGAGTTTTCGTACAACAACAGCTGACATGCAAGCATAGGCATGGCACCATTTGAGGCCCTGTATGGGTGAAGATGCAAAGTCTCCGTTATGCTGGGATGATGCTTCTGACACCACGGTTATCGAGTTAGATCTCATCTGGGAGTCTATTAAGAAGATCTCAATCGTTTGAAAGCACATGCTAGCCGCACAGAGCCGGTAGAAATCTTATGCCGAAAACCGACAGCGATTGTTAGAATTTGCAGTCGGGGATCATGTTTGGGTCAAAGTATCACTTATGCGGGGTATCCAGCATTTCGGTCAAAAGGGCAAGTTAAGCCCAATGTTTATAGGCCCGTTTGAGATATTGGACCGGGTAGGAAAGCTTGCGTATCGATTAGCTCTGCCTCCGCATCTGGATGGAGTGCATAATGCATTTCACATCTCCCAATTAAGGAAGTATGTCTATGATCCGAGTCACGAGCTCAATTTTTAAGAAGTGGAAATTTCCGACGACGCTACCTTTAGAGAGGTACCGATCGCCATCTTGGATCGACATATGAAGATATTACGAAATAAAGCCATACCCCTTGTGAAGGTTCAATGGTCGCACCACAGCATGGAAGAAGCGACTTGGAAAATCGAGTCGAGCATGAAAGAGAGTCATCCCGAGTTATTTTCTTAGTTTCGAGATGAAACTAGTTTTAAGGGGGTGATATGTAATACCACCGGTATTTCATGCTTAATTACCTTGTACTGTGTGATTTATTGCAATATGATGTCATTTTTATTTATGTATTCCATTAAATGTTATACAATTGTGCGATGTGGATGAAACGGAGGTGACACGCCTTGACGCCGTTGGACGACCTTCGGTGCGAATATGGCAGTGGCCAACGTCTTGATCCCCGATAATTGTTGACGAGTGGAAAGGATGGTCACCCCGAGATGGTTAAAATGTGATATGTGGCTAAAGGATTTAATGTCTAATGCACGCTATAGTATATGCATAACGTATGCTAAAATTTGAGTATTACGTACGTTAACGTAACTATCTTACGTACGTAACGGTTGAGTTTGTCTCCCGACCAAAATATTCCTTTTTACACGGATTGAGCTACTTTCGGCGGGCTAGAAGACAAACGAGTCAACTCCTCATAGCGTATGCTATCCATCAAGCTTAGCGTACGATACAGACTGGAGCCTTACGTATGTAAAGACGACTTATGTACGTAAAAGATGGGCACATTTCAGTCAGTGACCTCTGGACGGGCTTTACGCACGCTAGCATCAGAACATTACGTATGTAATGCCCTTTACGTACGTAAGATCTAAAGCATTAACGTACTTTATCAAAACCGATTGTTATAAAATGACACTTCCCCTCGTCATTTGCTCGACCTCAACCCTGCAAGAAAACACTCTTGGAGCATTTCCCAGCCTTATACTCGGTTCTTGGCCTCTCATACACTTGAATTAACATAGAGGAGGTGATTTCTCGAGCTCCGGTGAAGATTATCCAAGTCATTCGAGCCACTTTTCGTTCCTCCTCGTAGTTATTGTTGATTCGTCATCTATCTTCATTATTCTTCATCTACTAAGGTAAGCCTATCAATCCCTGAAGTAATCTCCTCGATGTTGTTGATTATACTTGTTAGATTACTGGTATTTGGATAGATTTTGCCAACTCTCGTAGACAATCTAATCGGACGGATTTGTAGTAACCGGAGTTATCATTGCTCGTATGTTTCGTTTTTTACAACTCATATCAATCACATGCGAAAATTTCATTTCAATTGACATTAGGAATAAAAAATTTGTCGAATCAATTGTAGGAGAATTCGTAGGACTCCATCACCGTATGTTTAATTATTCGTAGCCACTCTTACCTTACGATTATTGATGCTAAGTGAACTAGGGAAAATAATTTGATAGTATTATCGTCATTAAAGATCAAACCACCGAAATCATTGTATAAAATGGTAATCCACCGATTTAAGTACTCGGAATATAGAATTGAATTAGAAGTTATGGGATTCGATTATGCTATAGTCGTTTGTTGCTAACTGAATGATGATTGGGGTAATCTTGTTGAACAAATCGATGTAGCTAACGTTAACCATAGAATTGAACGGTATAATGGTACGTATTGCTTGTGAATTTAGAAAAACGATACTAATGTTGGCAATTAAGACTATGCTAGGAATCCGGTTAGGGAAGAGAAGGGAGACTAGTTTTATTCATCATGATCCGTACGAGGTGTTAATCGGATATTTCGTGACTAGGTTAAGCTCGATCGAGCATGGAGATCCCGGTTATCATAAAGCACCTACCTTCGGATCAAAGGCAAGTGAAATCTTGGTCGAGAAATGCTAATATTATTGAAATGTTCGTATTAATGAATATGCCAATTTTGATGAATGCTGACGGTTGTCTTTCTCTAAAATGTGTTATAAATGGGTCGATGTATTGGGGATAAAACCTGTATGGTACCCGTATGGAAATGTGTTAGGGGATAAGACCCGAACTGGGCACCGATGTTCCTGGGTATTTGATAAGTGTCATTTTTGTACACTTATCCATGGTTTGTATCGATAAAATTCACCCATAATTGAGCTAGTCTACTCGTTTTTTGCTTTTAATTTATTAGTTTTAATAATTTTATTTTTATCGATGATGATCGGATTAAATAATCGAATTACTCAAGAAACAACATGTTTAATAAATATTCTCTTTATTGAATTTTGATATATTCATGTTGTAGGGCTTTTCGAGACGAATTCGGCGGTCTTTCCGATTCAAAATCGAGTTATATATCAAAAGTTATCATCCGAAGAAGATCCGAGCAAAAACGCAAAGTCCGAGGAATTCTCGCTGAAAACGTAACTATCAAAGCTTCAAATGAGCAAATTTACGTTACGTTACGGCCGTAACATTCGGGAGTTACGGCCGTAAGTCACTCGATTACGGCCGTAACTCCCGAATGTTACGGCCGTAACTCTTGACAGATTGCTATGATTTGTCTAATTTTTTATACTTTTGTGTATTATTGAGGGGATGGCATTGATCCGATATAATGTAATAATGCTGTAGTTTTGGAGCTATTAGATGACTTTAGGTGTATAAATAGACCCCTTAGATCCTTCATCATTCACCATTCATCATATAATTTTCCATTTTCTTGTAAACTTTTCTTTTTGTGTGAAGAACACACTTGTGTTCTTGAGTGATCTTTGTAAGTGTGGTGTAGTATATGTTGTTCGAGAGTTTATTGCTTCTATCTCCTTTATCTACTAAGGGAGTTAGGATCAATTCTTTCTCTTGATTCAACTAAGAATGACCACCAAAGCTTGTAATATGTGTAATAAACCCTTTATGGGCTAAGTTTCTTAAGTTGGGATTATAAACAAGGTTAGTCATGTTATTTATGTTTGTATAAAGATATATTATGAATTACTTATTATTGTGTGTGATTTTCATTGTTTTAACAATCTTTATTTATTTGGCCAATTAATGAAGATATTTATGATCTTCATATGTTTCGAAAGAAAATATGTTTGATTAGATCAAATGATCTTCACTCTAAGTTGTTCTAGGGGATAGAAATATACCCCTAGTCCTTAGATGATTCATTGAGTTATTTTCACAAATCCTAATGCTATGTATTGAAGCCAATCAACATAGAAATATAGTGGATTGATTCAATATGTAAGGGGCGTTTTATAGTTCGAAAGAGAAACCGTCTTTTTAAGGAAAATCGAATCTACACAACATAATAAGTAAATTCATCTTATGATCTCCAATACATCTTTTATAACTAATGACGAACTAAATTTGTAATCCCAACTATTTCATTTTATCGATAATCAATCGATTATTATTGCTATCTTTTTATTTCCTTATAATATTAGAACTATTATTGCAATTTCTTTGCAATTATTAAACCAAACTTTTTAATTGTGTGTTTCACTCATCTTAAGTATCTATAAAAATAGACTAATAGTGTATAATTCAAATTATAACATAACTTCCTTGTGGGATCGATAAACCGGACTCAAAAAGTCCACTTTACTACTTGATACGATATCGTGCACTTGCGATAGTTACACAAAAAGCGTGTCAAGTTTTTGGCGCCGTTGCCGGGGAAGTATAAGTTATATTTGAAATCTTACATTATAAACTATTTTTGTAGGTACAAATATCCCGACGTTGTAACTTAGTACTAAATTGTGTTTGTCCGGTCAAGTGGCGGATAACGGTACTCCGTGACTATTAAAGTCGGATTTTTCAGTTTCCCACAACAACTGATATTTGTATATATATATATATATTTTTTTTATTTTCATTGTCTTTTTATTTTTTTTTGTTTTTTTTTTTTATCATGGATGAAACATTGTTTAAAATTGAAAAAAGATTTTCCTTTCTAAGCAAAAATGCAATTTTAAAAATTTACAAGACAAGGCTTGAAAGGATGAGGTTGCTTACGAATAAAAGCATACCTTTTGACATAAGATTCATTATCGAAGCCAAAGTAAGAATAGAAGGTGAATTCACGTAAACACCAACTAGATTTTTACCGTGGCTTGGAAAAAGTTCATATGCAAAGAAACGACGAGCAAAGATTCTAGCCGTTTGCTATAAATGTGCTAGATGGAACTGTAATGCAAAATGTCGATCTTTAGGAATTCCATCTACAAACAGAGAAGATAAAATTCAGTTCATTAATGATGGTCTGAATAAGGAGAATTTAGATAATATCGAAATTTCTCTTGACACGCATCCTAGTGGACTTGTGTATTACGGAATTCAATGTTTGTGGAATAAATTCAAACCAGAATATGAACAACGTCTTGGGAATCTGATGTTAAAAGACCCTGTTTGCCAATTTGTAAGAAAATTGGATGGGAAGCTTCTCCCCGACTCATAGAAGGCGTTTAGGCCGTTTCTGAACGTAAAATCAGAGGAAGATGTGAGCCACAATCACAACTACTGTACATACGCGTAAGTATCTTTTATTTTTGTCGTGTGGTGAGATTTTCTGAATAAAAAATGTGATATGCGATAAAAGCTTTCATTATTCTATTGAGTAGTTGAAGCACAATCAAACGCAATCACAAACTTGTTAAACAATTTTTACCTTCTTTTTCTTCTATAAATAAACTTTCTACTGGTTTCTTTCATTCATCCCTCAAACTTGCACTTTTCTCTCTGCTTTCTCTCTAATTTTTTTTTTTTTTTAAAAAATGGGGTCATCATCTTGAACAAAAAAATTTTACAGTCTGCATTTTTGGTGGATCTAGTTCGAAAAGAGGCATGCTTCACCAAGCGACCCACAACTTGGGTCGTACCTTAGAGAAAAATGCATTCATGTAGTTTACGGAGGAGGAAGTCTAGGATTAATGGGGCGAGTCAAGCTTCGCCTATATGGAAGGAGTAAGAGTGTTGGGAGTAATCCCAAAACCTCCGCCGAAAGTAAAATTACCGGTCAACTATTGGAGATGAGTTTAGATCTCGTGAATATGCAAGATCGCATAACTCACATGATAAATAATTCTCGCGCCTTTATCGCCCTTCCCGTGGTTTTGGCACACTTGAGGAACTTTTTCATGTGGTTACCAGAGTCTAAATGTTCATCAAAACCAATAGAGTGCTTAATGTCAATGGTTTTTTTGATGGTTTACCTGTCTTTCATCGACTACTCACTGAAAAGGGATTTATTTCCGAGCTGCAAAACGAATCATAGTCGTTGCAACAACACCAAGAACTAATCGAAAAACTCAATGAATTTGTTCCTCAACCAGATCCAAATTTCTAGCTAAAATTGTCCAGGTAGAAGATTTTACCGTGAGAAAACGAAAAGTAGATTCATTCCTCTCCCTTTGATAACCCATGTCGGACCCCTTGTATTTTTACTTTTTGTCGTGTGTAATAATCGTGCTAAATGATGGCACTTAAGGAGTTTCTTCTTGATCTCTTGACGCATCTATTCACGATTTATGTATTTTTATTTCATTACTATAATGTTTATTTCGTGTTTTGCTTTTATAAAAACTTTGATGGCGCGTAAGGCGACTCTTCTGACTTTCTTGATGCGCATCTAAAAATTATGTTATACTTACGAGTATATTTTATTTTCTTTTGTGTGCCTCGTATATTTATTCTCTTGCAGATTCTAAAAGGCGTTAGGCTCGGACATCAACTTTCTTAACATGGAGTATTCTCGCTTTCGCATTGATTTTTATTTTTATTTTTATTTTATTTTTAAACCGAGGACAGCTTTTATTTTCAAGTTTGGGGGTGGTTTGTTTTAGTATTTGTGTTTGTTTAATAATTTTGGTGTGTTTTGATTGATTTGGTTATTTGCCTTAATTTTTTTATATATATATTTATATATATATTTATAGTATTTTGATTTTTGAGATTTTTAAATCCGCCATAACACCAATAAATTAGCTTTATACAAACTTCTAAAATCGTTTTAACCGGTAAAAATTGTATATTCCAAAATTTTTGAGCCTTAATCTCTCTTCCAAGCCTTGTAATTATCATATAAAATCGAGTCATTCGTTACCTTGAGAAAAGAAGAATCAATTGGTTAATGAAAAATAAAACCGAAATTTACTTAATTTGTGGAGTTTTTGATTTTTCATTCTAAACTAAAAAAATGATTTTCTGCAAAAAATTCTATTCCCTAAAAAAAAGGAGTCATTGGTGAAAAGAGCTACACGTTAGCAAATAACGGTGTGAAAGCTATCACCTAAAAAAATAAATGACGAAAAGGAGAAGTGTTGAGCAGCAACAGCTGCCTAATTTTGGAAGTCTTTAATTTTGCGAAAAATAAAGGACTAACCATTGTTGGTGCGTAGCTGCCGTCTCAGGAAAAATTGGTGAAAAGAGCTATACGTTAGCAAATAACGGTGTGAAAGCTATCACCTTTTTACGAAAAAAAAAATGAGATAGAAATTGTGTGAGTGAAAAGAGCTACACGTTAGCAAATAACGGTGTGAAAGCTATCACTAAAAGGGATGTAGTTTATGAGCAGATTTGAATTAATTAGCAGCTGAATTTCAATACACTCAATTTTGTAAAAATCACAATATTTGATGACGCCAATGAAATTCTTCTTCATATTGAGTCGAAAAATAAACGAGTGATCGAGAGCAACCATTAAAGGGAGTCGTGTGTATCACGAGTGGGAAAGAAATAATCAACCTTTTGGGGGGAAAACCTTACATTTTGGAATTACAAAATAAAAACCGTGTTTTAACTTCAAAAATATTACTAGATTTATTTTGAATCTTGATTCATTTCTATCTACTGTATAAAGTCAAGTTGTTGTTTATTAATGGCATTTTGATCTCCTTTTTCTTTTTATATTTTAATTTATGTGTGTATTAATTTTCTTATATTTTTATTTTTATTATTATTATTGGAGTGTGAATAATAAAGAGTCTTGCTCGGGACTAGCAAGAATTCAAGTTTGGGGTGTGATAAGTGTCATTTTTGTACACTTATCCATGGTTTGTATCGATAAAATTCACCCATAATTGAGCTAGTCTACTCGTTTTTGCTTTTAATTTATTAGTTTTAATTTTTTTATTTTTATCGATGATGATCGGATTAAATAACTGAATTACTCAAGAAACAACATGTTTAATAAATATTCTCTTTATTGAATTTTGATATATTCATGTTGTAGGGCTTTTCGAGACGAATTCGGCAAGATTCGGATTCAAAATCGAGTTATATATCAAAAGTTATCATCCGAAGAAGATCCGGGGCAAAAACGCAAAGTCCGAGGGAATTCGGGCTGAAAACGTAACTATCAAAGCTTCAAATGAGCAAATTTATTTAAGTTACGTTACGGCCGTAACATTCAGAGTTACGGCCAGAAGTCACTTCACGGCCGTAACTCCGAATGTTACTACCGTAACTCTTGACAGATTGCTATGATTTGTCTAATTTTTATACTTTTGTGTATTATTGAGGGATGACCGGCATTGATCCGATATAATGTAATAATGCTGTAGTTTTGGAGCTATTAGATGACTTTAGGTGTATAAATAGACCCCTTAGATCCTTCATCATTCACCATTCATCATATAATTTTCCATTTTCTTGTAAACTTTTCTTTTTGTGTGAAGAACACACTTGTGTTCTTGAGTGATCTTTGTAAGTGTGGTGTAGTATATGTTGTTCGAGAGTTTATTGCTTCTATCTCCTTTATCTACTAAGGAGTTAGGATCAATTCTTTCTCTTGATTCAACTAAGAATGACCACCAAAGCTTGTAATATGTGTAATAAACCCTTTATGGGCTAAGTTTCTTAAGTTGGGATTATAAACAAGGTTAGTCATGTTATTTATGTTTGTATAAAGATATATTATGAATTACTTATTATTGTGTGTGATTTTCATTGTTTTAACAATCTTTATTTATTTGGCCAATTAATGAAGATATTTATGATCTTCATATGTTTCAAAGAAAATATGTTTGATTAGATCAAATGATCTTCACTCTAAGTTGTTCTAGGGATAGAAATATACCCCTAGTCCTTAGATGATTCATTGAGTTATTTTCACAAATCCTAATGCTATGTATTGAAGCCAATCAACATAGAAATATAGTGGATTGATTCAATATGTAAGGGCGTTTTATAGTTCGAAAGAGAAACCGTCTTTTTAAGGAAAATCGAATCTACACAACATAATAAGTAAATTCATCTTATGATCTCCAATACATCTTTTATAACTAATGACGAACTAAGTTTGTAATCCCAACTATTTCATTTTATCGATAATCAATCTATTATTATTGCTATCTTTTTATTTCCTTATAATATTAGAACTATTATTGCAATTTCTTTGCAATTATTAAACCAAACTTTTTAATTGTGTGTTTCACTCATCTTAAGTATCTATAAAAATAGACTAATAGTGTATAATTCAAATTATAACATAACTTCCTTGTGGGATCGATAAACCGGACTCAAAAAGTCCACTTTACTACTTGATACGATATCGTGCACTTGCGATAGTTACACAAAAAGCGTGTCAGTATTCCCGTGTGGATACTTTCGTGACCCTTGGTTGCGACCTTGGGGTTTATGTGATAAAAAGCGAAAGACAACGTCGGTCGTGTGGTGAAATATTTTCTGTTGGTTATGTGGCACTGTGCTTGGTAAAATTTTGTATATCGTTGCTAATAATCGTTATTGGTATGCATTCTCTGACCCTGGTTACCTGGCATGAATTGTCGTGCCAGGTAAATTTTTTGATCATGTGCAGGACATTCCTGAGGGGTCCGGTCAGACTTGAATGGTGTTGGAATAAACTCTTGCCGCTGCTTAAATTAAATTTGATCTTTAAAACCTCCGTTATGTAATAATCGAACTTTGAATTAAGTTTTTCCTTAAAACCTTTCGGCTCATGATATGTAACCGTGAATTTATTGTTTTATTGCAATTTATTTAAAATGTCTATTTCCTAAACTAGCCTTGTGGGTCCCACACAGGATTCAGGGCACTGTAATACCTCGGGAGATTTTGGGGGTGTTACAACAACCAAGCAAGATAACTTGCCTCAACTCCATAGGCGAAAGATAGTCCTTCTACAAATGATCAAACAGACGGTATCCTTGATTAAACACTCAATCGAACAAGCAACCTTGAATGAAACGTAATCCATTCAATAACATATTCACATAATATTAATATCAATTCGTAGGAAACGACGTCCGCAGCCTACCCGAATAATCCATTCCACCCTAATGAATACACTACGATTAATGAAGGGTTTCAATACATCTAGTTCGTCTTCCACAATCAGATTACTATACCAAAAATGTCCTTTAATACTCTTGTCATTTCTATGAACAAAACATCTTTAATTCACCAAACCAGAATATCATAAATAAACACAACTATGAATTTGTCCAAATACTCAATGAACACTCGATTCATTAATTACATAAACACAGCAGCCACATTAGTGAGACCAAACGGCATCACCACAAATTCATAATGTCCGTAGCGAGTTCTGAATGCTGATTTCGGAACATCGGATTCCTTAATCCTCAACTGATGATATCCCGATCTCAAATCGATCTTGGAAAATACTGTCGCTCCTTGAAACTGGTCAAACAAATCATCAATCCGTGGCAACGGCTTCTTGTTCTTGATCGTCATCTTGTTCAGCTCCCGGTAGTCGATACACAATCGAAGCGATCCATCTTTCTTTCGAACAAAAAGAACTAGTGCACCCCAAGGCGAAACACTTGGCTGAATATAACCTTTGTCCAGTAACTCTTCCAGTTGTTTCTTCAATTCATACATCTCAGTAGGTGCCATACGATACGGCGTCTTAGTAGCTCCTGGTTCTAGCTCGATGGTAGACTCTACATCTCACCGTGGGGGTAGTCCAGGTAATTCATCGGGGAACACATCCGGAAATTCATTCACAACAAGAATGGATGAAATCTCTACTTTTCTTTCTTCTTTCTTCATTGCATAACACCAGTATCCAGTACAGCCCTGTTTTAGCAGTTTTACGACTTTCATAGCTTTGATCATTTTTCCTGAGCTTCCTGGCCTCCATCCCCCGAATAATAATTCAGAACCGTCTTCGGCTATCATCGAGATATTCCTCTTTCGGTAGTTCACAATATCTCCATATCGGTTAAGCCAATCATCTCCGAGAATCAGATCGTCTCCTTGTATCTCTATCACAATCAGATTTGAGGGCCACTCTTTCCCTCCAATTGATACAGGAAAATCTTATTAATAAAAAGTTATTATTGTATTCATCAATATCCTTATCATTCCATAAAGACTTGTGAAGCTGAACCATAATGATGTTAAAACTTCTAAAATTTCTGAACAAGAGAACATAATCCTATCTTTAACATTGTCAAGTTCTTCCCAAGGTAATTAAATCTCTAATATGGTGTTTAAACACTTTATGATATCAATTCTATTGATTAAATCTAACTATGATGAAGCTGACTGATTATCAATGTTCTACTGAGATTAATTCGTCCAGCAAGATGAGTATGATAATATAAACATGGTTACTATCACTATAACATCAAGAACACATCCATTCCAAACCCTCATTTATCATATTCATCAAGAAGTGTTAAAAGTTTAATTATAACCATGTTTTACTTGATTAATTTAACTCTAGGTGAAGTATTCTACATTACTAACATCAACATACAAAAAGTACAGAGGATAATCGTATACATACCTCCAGAAACGAAGAACAACCCTCAAATCTACAAGAAACACACTTCCATCTCAAGAACACCTTCTAAACTTCAAATCAATGAGCTCCACTCCAAGTTACAAGACTCAAAACCAAGTTGGAGAAGGTTAATATCGGTCTAGGGAGGCAGGAGAGGGGATATACGGAGAGAAAATCGGGTTGGAGTTGTGAAGAAATGAAAAACAGGTTGTGTCTTTAAATAGACTGTACAGTCTTAACGTACGCTATCGAACGAATTTAGCGTACGTTAACACCTGTTACGTACGCTGACCAGCTGATGTTACATACGTAATCGACTTACAGGGGCTACGGTCTCGATTTTACAGGCCATTTACGTACGCTAAAAAAAGGTATTACGTACGCTAAATATGGTTGACTCTGACCGATATGACAGCCCAATCACCCTTCATGTGCATGGCAACGGATAATAGATTCATATGCGGAAGTCAACTGATGTCTGATTCCCTCTTAACGTACGCAACAGATAACGAATTACGTACGTTAAGGCACAAGCTTAACATACGTTAAACAAACTATGTAGCGTACGCTACACCACCAGAATAGGTCCAAAAATGCAACTCTCCAATTAACATTGAACCAACAAACATAAACAGAATAACAACGATAACTAACTCAATTCCGTAACATCTCGACATTATAGTCATATATTAAATGCAACATGGTTCAACGATATTCAAATTATCCGAGTAATACAACGATAGATAAAAATAACAGTTGGATATTACAGTCATAGTCAATGATAGCGAATCACACTTTTGAGATGGCAAAGGTAAGTCATTTTTTTTGAAAAATATGGAGTAAAACGTCGTGTTGGGACTTCTTATCATCCACAAAACAATGGACAAGTGGAGGTCTCAAATAGAGAGTTAAAAATAATTCTGGAGATGACGGCAAGCTCATCCCGAAAAGATTGGTCTAGAAAGCTCGATGACGTGTATGGACCTACAGAACTTCTCTTAAAACTTCGGCTGGGATGTATGATTTTCAATTGGTATTTGGAAAAGAGTGCCATATCCGATCGAACTTGATCACCGACTTGGCCTATCAAGGTGCTAAATTCTGAAGAACAAATGGTCGTGAGGAAAAGGTTATTCCAATTAAACAAGTTGGATGGAATTCGACTCGATTCATATGAGAATGCCAAGATCTATACAGAAAAAATAAAATGGCATGACAATCGTATATTAAGGAGAAACTTGGGAATATGAGATGAGGTGCTCCAACTCAATTCCCGACTGCTTCTATTTCTGGAAAAATTGAGATCAAGATGGTCGGGTCCGTACACATTCCCATGGAGTTGTGGAAATCTATCATCGAACAAATGGGAAATTAAATGTCAAAGGGCAGAGATCGAGGTCGTACTTAGGCGATGAAATTTCAACTGCGAAGTCGATTATTTCACTTGAGGAACCAAGTCGATCGAACAAGAAGTCAAGTTAAAGACTTAAAATAAGCACTTGTTGGGAGACGACTCAAATTTTAGTTATTATTTTTATGGAAAATAAATAAGTTTGGGGAGAGATTTCTTCACCCTTATTGTGTGTTTTTGTCCCTTATTTTTTATTTTAAGGTGAGGTAAATCAAACAAATGTTGGATTAAATGAACCTCGTAACCGCACATTTTCAGAAGTTTTGAATAATTTTTCCTCACATTTATTTCCATATACATTGGTATTATAATTTTGTGTTTTTTATTCAAAAAATTTATTTTTCCATAAACCTAAACTTACTGCTGCAGTAGGTTCCAAATGACAAGGCCGTGAACATCACCATATGGCCGTGGCCGTGCCTACAATTCCATCAATTGATCTACAAATTTCTAAACTCCCAGTAGCACAAATACGGTCATATCTTTCTGACTTATGATCGTATCTTATTCATTCTCATGGCCATGTCCACTTTTGCACGGCCGTATCATTCATTCTCACAATGGTATTCGATTTATGTGCTTCCCATTCAAAAACTCCAAATAGCCCAAATACGGCCATACTTTTCTGTCATACGACTGTAACTTACTCATTGTACGACAGTATATTCTACTCTTACGACCATCTCCGCATCAGCAGATAAAAGATTTTGGCCTCGAAAATTTCATTCTCACAATAAACACAACAAGCGCGGCCTAGAGAAAAAAAGGGGGTGACCGAAACCTACTCCAAATTCTACAAAAATCCTTCATAAAACTTCAAATTTTATGTAGAATCTTTTATTTATCATCCAAATTTTCAGGTATTTTCTTATCTTTTCTTTTTTATCTCGAAACTTTGGGCTAAGTTTTGTTGAATCGTATTCCTGTATTTATTACTTTTAATTTTGGATTTGGAGCTTGGGTTATGTTAGAGTATGTTGTCTTTGGTAGAATAGAGTGATTTTTGTTGTTTTTAATTGTTGTTTGAGGTAAATTTGGATGATTGAAGTGAATTTGTTTGAGGTTACCATTGTTCTTGAGGTGTTCGACAAAATGCCTCAGTAAAATTTATCTTCAAAAATTTTGTGTGGGTAATGAATATACACATTTATCTACTTTGGAGAAAATTTTGCGCTTTTATGATAGTTCGTATTGGTAATTGTGTGTTTCGAAGATTCATTTGGAATTCGTTTGTTTTTCATGATATGTTTTGTTGGAAAATGGTTACCAAGGAAAGCAAAGGCAAAGAAAAGACCGGGTCATCCTCACAAGTAATGTCCCGGCTCCGAAGCAACAAAATTCGGCCTGCATCAAGGAACGATTGCTCATTCGATGATTTTTGTGGCCATCCTGACAGGTTTACACACATGGACATTCATGGCAATGTTCATTAGTCTCGGTTAGGAGAAGTTCTTTTCTGCTCTACCCAATGGTAACCTGATGCTAGTACATAAATTTTACAAAAACTTCAAGAAAGCATGCATCTATAAGACTTCTCTGAGCCATCATACGACGACCGTCAATAGAAAAAGATCAAGTTCTCTCCGGCCATCATTTAATCATATTTGGGCATTAATTGCACAAATCCAGTTACAATTTCGACTATGCAAAGCGCAAAACCCCCGGATGATAAAGTCCTCGAATGGGCATTACAACCGGAGGAACACGGCCGAATCGAAATAAATAAGCCCCGGTAAAACCAAGCCGCATTAACTACCGATGTTTCGTATATGTGGATGTGGGCGGGCGGAAGTCTATATCCCACCTCAACTCTCAAAATCGCCTTGGTCAGTAATTTCTGTGCACTCTATGCAATCTTTCACGGGAAGAAAAATGGATTTGGGGGAGCACATCTACAACATTATATGTCACTATGCAGGCTTGATGTCAGTGCAGAAAAAGATGCCCTAGCCAAGTATAATTAAAGGCATGTGTCAATCCCAAAAAGCAAATATCTTGATTGGTGGTGCTACGTTGACACAATGATTTATTGACTAAAAAAAGTTCGGAATTTCGGTCAACCCAACTAAAGAGTAAGAGGGCAATAGTTGGCCATGGTGTGGCCGATAGCAATGATGAGGAGTGCGTGTGAGAAGCGCCGATGACTACATGCCCTTCCCAAATTCTTCTCGTCTCCCCACCGCCATTGCCCTTCTTCTCTCTTCTCAAGTCCCATTCACTGTCGATTGTTGCGATTATTTCTTTAACGCAAGTGTACGTTATCGTATACAAGTAATAAAGTGAGTGAGTATCGTTCCCATGAGGACTGAATCACTAACTACCGATTTTTATGTATTCCAGTTTTATTTGAACAATCGAACTTTGGTTTTGCAATTAATTACTAAAAAAATTAATAAAAGACTAAATAGTAAAAAACGATCGCTTGAGGAAAGAAAATCAAATGATGAATAAGTCTAGGATTCTGAATCCACCTCGGTTTATCCGAATTTACTCTCGATTATCTGAAGTTAATGATTTTCCCAATTTATTGAAGGCGAAGATTGCTAATATATTCTACCGCCTCTCCCGAGGTCAATAGATTTTTCTAAAGGCGAATAACGCACTCTATCCCTAGGTGAATTAATTCGTCAATAGGCAAAAAGCATAAAATCTCCAAAAGGCCACGTAGTTCCTATGAGTATATTCCTATCTCACAGAATAAAACGGTCCTCACCAATAGTTCCTCACCAATTCTCCTCTCCCGATTCGAATTGAATGATTAAATCAATACAAATATTGGCCAGATAATTGAAAGCATTAAACACGATTGGGAAAACTCAACAAAAAGGTAATTAATTAGATAATCTTAAGCAAATCCGTCAAAACGTAGGTTTCATCAAAATCCTAGATTAGGGTTTTAGTCTGACATGCTAATAAATGAAAATACAGAATAAATGAATAGAAGCATGAAAATCAAACGCAGATGAAGCTCGGATTCCTCCGTTCTTCGGCTTCCGCCCTCTGCTCTTGAAGTCTTCTGCTTCTCTTCCTCTTCTGCCGTCTCACCAAGATTCTCTAATTCCAAGGTTTTCCCAGATCAAAAGATCTAAAAGATGATTAATTAGGGTCTTAAACCCTTATTTATTGCTCTGCACAGTCTCCAAATCGCGTCTGCGTGAGTAGGTCGAGAACTGGATTCAAAACGGCCCAAATCCGCGCGGAGCATACAAAAACTGCCTAGTGTGCCGCGGCTCACTAAATCTGTGCCGCGGCTCATGGCCTTCAGCTGGATGCCTGGGAGCCATTTAATTCATCTGTGCTGCGGCTCACCTGGACTGTGCCGCGGCACAGAGTACAGTCTACTTTGTGCTCGCTGGTTGTCTTCCTGTGCCGCGGCCCACTTGCCTTGTGCCGTGGCCCACAGCCAAAATTCGCCGTTTTCGCCCGTTTCGCCTCGTTTTAGCTTCCAGGCTCCAATCTCATGACAAACATACAAGATTAAGGCATTAAGAGCTTATTTAAGCAATTTTACTCTCCAAAATAATACAATATAATGATGACTAAGCGTATAAAAATACGCCTAACATCGATACACCTATAAAGCCGGCGATTGCAGAGGTCAGCGGCAATATGAATCAGTGAATCGAGTGCCTTGCCGTTTGAACTCGAGGCCGCCGATCTGGAGCTTGGTGAAGAGGTCTCTGACGAAGAAGGCGAGGTCCTTCTTCGCTGAGTCGGCGTCGGGGCGGGAGAGGACGATGTGTGACATATGCGTGCTTTATTAATAATGTATTTTATTTTTGGTCATATTTTGTTGGGAGTTGGTTTGGGAAAGTTCCATATCATGCTGTTTGGTGCCTGGTACTGTGTGTATATTGGAGTTGGAACTGGTATCTTGGTTGTTAATGATTGTCGAGTTATGGGCTTGTCAGGAGGTGTTCGTTCTGACCAACTCCATAGGTGATATTGAGAAATAGCAGTTAGCGCACGTTAGATTGTGTTGCTAGCGCGCGCTAATTATATACTGGTAGCGCACATTAGTTGGCCATGGTAGCGCACACTATTATGGCCGGTCCGTGCATGCAGAGGGTTCTAGAATCTGGACAAACTAACAGGTAGCGCACGCTAACCCTTACCCGTAGCGCGCGCTAATCGCGTCCAAAATAAATAGGACAGCGTAGTCCAGTTCTTGTCATTTTTCTCCTTTCTTTCCTCCTCCCGCGGCTGAGCGTCCTGGACGTACGGAACGACAGGTTTTGTAACACCCCCAATCCCATTGGGTTATTACAGTGTCGTGGACCCTACATCTGGAGATCCACCAGGCGAACATGACTAAAATACATTAAAATTAACCAACAAGGGAGATCACAGTTCCTACCATGATATCCGACACAATATTCCGCTAAGAAATTTTAACGACAATGATGGGCCTACATGGCCAAAATGAAAATACAACCACACCCACGAGCCTTGCTCGGGTAATATATAATGACAATGACTGACAAACTGGAGAACACTCCAACTGACTGACAAATAGGACTGGCAATTTTCGACACGACACGAAAACACGACACGGACCGACACGAAATTAATGGGTTAGTGTCAAGCCTTATTGGGTTCGGGTTCTTATCAGGTTGACCCAATAAGGACACGATAATTTCGGGTCGGGTTCGGGTTGGGTTCGGATCGGGTTCAGGTAACCCGTTATAATTTATTTTTTAATAAACATTTATTAAAAAAAATAAATATTTAATAAATAATTTTTTAATAATTTATTTCTTTTAGACTTTTAGTTGAGGTTTATAATTCTTATTGTTTTTATCATTTTTTTTGTTAGTATTTATAGGTTATCAGGTTGTTATCGTGTTGAAACAGGTTTTTAACGTGTCGTGTCGTTATCGTGTTGCTATCGTGTCGGGTCAACACGAATCCAATCGTGTTTTTATCGTGTTCGGGTCGTGTTCGAGTTTGACCTTATCAGGTCGGGTTCGTGTTCGGATTTAAGAAATCCTTATCAGGTCGTGTTCGGGTTTGACCTTAACAGGTCGGGTTGTTATCAGGTCAACCCGATAACGACCCGACCCGCACGATTTGCCACCCCTACTGACAAACATGAACAACTCGGACTAGTATCGCTCGAATGTCTCGTTGCCATCATCATGCCCCTGTGTCTCAACTCTCTCCTCGCAAGCACCTAAAACATGAAAACACGTTCCGCCCCCACGGGGTCAGTCATCCAGATAATGAACATCAAATACATGTATAACATGATATGCATCCAAAGGCAGAATGAAACGGTACAATGATAATAATAATACGAGATGCTCACAAACCAAGGTAAGAACCGAGCATTCGTGAAAAATTATGCCCACGACATACTATTAAAACATGTTCGACAAGTTAGAACGTAAATGCCCAACGACGAATCATAATTATAGAGTACCACAATGAATTACACGACATGAACCAAACCAGAACTGAATTAATTATGAATCACAATGCCCGAAGACTCCAATGAAATTACCAAGACAATCACAAAGGCCTGAAAGCCACTCACCAAATCACAAATATCACAATCACATGAAGCCAAACACTCAAGTCAGACGATTAGGGGTGCCACCAGACGGAGTCAGATCACAATTAGGGCCGAAGCCGTATCACAATTAGGGCCAAAGCCACGGCACGAAGCCGTATCATAATTAGGGCCGAAGCCACTGCACGAAGCCGTATCACAATTAGGACCGAAGCCACGGCACGAAGCCGTATCACAATTAGGGCCGAAGCCACGGCACGAAGCCGTGTCACAATTAGACCATCCAATGGCCGTGACCTACTGAATTGTAGGTGTTGGGAAACCAACCGCGAAGGTTCAAGCCCCAAACTTACCCATAATGAGATCATAAGCATGACCGTGACCTACTGAGTTGTAGGTGTTGGGAAACCAACAGCGAAGGTTCAAGCCCCAAGCTTACCCATAATGAGATCACCCAGTGACCGTGACCTGCTGAATTGCAGGTGCTGGGAAACCAACCGCGAAGGTTCAAGCCCCAGACTTACCCATAATGAGATCATAAACATGACCGTGACCTACTGAGTTGTAGGTGTTGGGAAACCAACCGCGAAGGTTCAAGCCCCGAGCTTACCCATAATGAGCACTAGCCGAGACTAGCCTCCCAAAACATAATTAATCACAAACGGCAACGATCCGAAGATTACCTAATTCACAAGAAAGATAGTGTGTTGCCTTGAGTCGGCCAACACGACGATAGTAACTCACGGATGGGCACCGTCCTCGGCGGTCCCAATTCAATACCTCGATTACCTTAGAATGGTCAATCGATAACAACGACACAACGGATGGGAACTATCCTCGACAGCTCCAATTCAATACCTCGATTGCCTTAGAATGGCCAACCGATAACAATGATGCAGCGGATGATTCAATACCTCGATTGCCTTAAAACGGCCAATCGATAACAATGATACAACGAATGATTGAGCACCTCGATTGCCTCAGAACGGCCAGTCGATAACAATGATACAATGAGTAATTGGTCACCTCGATTGCCTTAGAACGGCTAATCAATGACAATGATACAATGAATGATTGAACTCCTCGATTGCCTTAGAACGGCCAATCGATAATAATGATACAATGAATGATTGAACTCCTCGATTGCCTTAGAACGACCAATCGATAACAATGATACAATGAATGCCTCGGCACCTTTAATCGGCTACCGACGACGAAGATGAGAACGAATACGACAATGCCTTCAATCGGCCAATACAACATGAATGACAGGACGCCAACATTAATAACAATGATTACAACAACGTCTTAGATCGACATCAATATTAACAACAACAACCGATACATCGATACCGCGAACCGGTGATCGATAATAACATTAACAACGAATATCTCAATGCCTTACCGGCCATTAATCAATGATAATAAACATTTGGCATAATTGCCGAAGAGTATCGTATCGAACGATCCCCTAATATCAATGAACTTATGAAGAGACTAAGTCTCGGAATGATACAACACATTCATACACATATATGATAACATTAATCTCGTTGACTAGTACAAGTATAAAACTTGCCTCAACCGAAGGCGATAAAATCCTTCCACGAGCAACGAACGGCGTCCTCCGATAAACACAAGTACTCGAACAACCTTGAATGAAATACAATTCATTCAATAACACAATATCAATCGAAAGCAACACAACGATCGAAAGAAACTCTTTGAGACATTTAATCGAACACTAAATGTTCAAAGTTCCTCAAGAACCTAAGAATCATCAATCGGGTTGAACGAATCGAAGATATGGATATACAATCCATAGAACACGATTAATAATATTTACTAACATCAACCGATTCATCAAATTCGGACGAACAACAAAAATCAAGAAGAAATCTCGAAAATCAAATTCTAGGAGATTTCAAGAAATTACCTCGATCCGACGAAGAACAATGATTTGATGTTGATATAATCGATAAGAATCCTCAAAAACGCTTAGAAATCGAGTGGAATCGACCAAAAGCTCCACTCCCCGATTTTCCCGTCGCCAGCCGCACCCGGGTGAAGAAATGATGAAAAAAATGATGATGCCGGCCACGCTATATATGGCCGATGTGGTTACGGTCAGTAACGCATTCGTCAAAATCCGCCCGGCGTCTGCCGATCGCTTACGGCCAGAATCGACGGCCTTACGGCCGCATTCCGGCAGTCCTTACGGCCAGAATCGCATTCGTCCGAACATCAGCTCTGCACCAGACGGCCAGAATCGACACTTCTTACGGCCAGAATCGAATTGGCCAGACCATGTTCTGCCGAGTACGTCGGCCAGAATCGCACCTTACGGCCAGAATCTCGCTGTGCCAGGCCCTGCTCCAAGAAGTGCGGCCGTGACTCGGCCGTGGCCACTCCGACGGCCCGGACGACGCCGAAACCCGAACCTGAATATGAATCGAAGATACGGTTACGAAGTACTCGCAAAGACGATTCCAAGCGCTAAGAGAACACACGATTCCGACCACCCGAATGCTCAAAATTCGACAACGGAAAGTAATTACCCCAAACTTTGGGAAATTACGAAAATGGCCCAAAACGTCCAAAATACACGATACACGATCGAAACACCAAGACAAAGCTCACAACATGAATAATAACATTAAATGAACTTACGAGAAACTCGAAACAACAGTTTCGGACGAGATTCGCAAGAATCGAACTCAAGTGCGGAAAAGTCGTTTAAGAACACGGAACTCAACAAAATAATACCGAAACGAACTCGGATGACAAAAAGTACAGAATTAAATATTCTCGAAATGACGAAACGGTCACAACAGAGTCGCTAAGATGGACTTCCGCCAAAAAAGAAAATTAACGGAAAATCGAAATTGCGGATATTACAGGTTTTGGCCAGTTTTCACTACCCAACAACGTTTGAGTTCCTGGAACAAAGTTAACAAGATCTTAACAGCTTTTATCGTCCGGATCAAGGTAAATCCTTTGAAACCCGAGTTCTTCATACCTTAGGGTTTTTTTGAGGTTTTAACCTCTAAAGTCCAGATCTAGCCGTGGTTGTGTTGGATTGTGATGCTGTAATTATAATCCTTTGCTTTTCGTTGAAGTTTACGGATTAAGTTTCGAGTTTTCTTCCGTAAACATGTATGATCATGAGGTACAAGGCCAGTACAGCTCGGGAGATTGTTTTGAGATGATGATTATGGTATGGTATTCTGGAATACATGATGGCACCGTGATTTGGTTATTTATTCATTAGTTGTACATATTCATAAATCGTTGTACTTGTACCGGCTGTTTGCTGACCTCTTTCGGGGTGGATATACTTGTTGTGTATTCAGGTACAGATCTTAGTGGCAAGCTGGCGCAGGAAGGGCACGAGGATGACGAGCAACACTGATATCACGTGTTATTGAGGATTGGTGATTGTTTTGGCATGGTCAGAGTCGTGTTTTGGTTTTGTACTCGCGCGGATACTGTCATATGTGCTTTTGTGGTAGTGTCCGAAGTCGATGAGGGCAGGAGTGTTGTCGGGCCGTGTTACGCTGCAATGTGCGGCTTCTGTCGGGAAGTGCACGTCCGGTGCCGCCATTCAGGCGCGGGTGCGCGGTGGGCATGTTCAAGGGACGGCTTCTGGCAGGGAGTGAACGCTGGTTTCAGGGTGACCAAGAGAGCTGCTTCGGCTAGCCTCTCGACTGAGGATACTTGTGGTTTAATGTATTGATGTTGGTTATGGTTGATGTGTTGGATCAGTTATGAGCTGTTGTTTTTGCTGTGATCCAACAGAATCTTGTGTTGGTATCTTTTGGTGATGTATGTCATCGTGAAAGTTGACGTTGGTTTTAAGTGTGTGAATGTCTCATTTCTATTGATGGTTATTGTCTTTTATGTTGGTCCAGCCTGGTAGGTTCTCCAAAAAGAAACTACGGCGCTGTAATACCTCTGTAAAACACGGGGATGTTACACGATGGAGGTGCACTTGTGGAGGACACTGGAGCAGAGGGGGAGCTGGAGGTCGGCGGGTGGGGGGGGGGAATGGAATTACGGTTGAGAGTTTCAGGAAAGAAATGGAGAGAGAGGAAGAACGGACAATTTGGAATTTGAGGTTATTGTTCAATAATTATAACTTAATTCACCAATTTGGTCCTATGTTGTAACAGTGAATAGGGACGGGCTAGGGCTTAAAGCCGGGCCGATGAGTTAACTAAACAACGCTACCAAACGCATGTTTCGGCAGGTTAATTTATCCTAACCTGTCGAAACATGGCTACCAAATGGGCCATTAATGTTTAGGAATACTTAGAAGATATAATCATGTTTTGGAGGAATTATACTTAGCTTGATAGATTGATTAATAAAATTGGGGATGATTACTTATAGCTTGAGTGTTCTTGAGATGTTGAGGTATTATAAAGGAGGCTAATGATGAATTAGGACATAGCTATCATAATTTATATATAGTTAAGTTAAACTTGGGGTTAAATCCGAAATTCTTGATGAATTAGTGATTGATGATTGTTTAAGGCGTCATGTTTAAGTATTGGTAATATCCTTGAGAATATTATAATAATGAATATATTGCCATAATAGGATGATTATTTGAACTTGCTCTTGACAACCCTTGTCAGATAGATGATCATGAATGTTGAAGAACACGATGAACATGTTAATCTGATTATAAAGAAGAATTGAGAGTATTGAAGTTCATAAATTAGGATGTTGATATTCATTAGAATAATTTGAACTATTCGTGTTGAATTATGGGTGTCGATTTCCATGAATTTGATATCGATTATGTGGGATTGTGTTATTGAATGAATTGCATTTCATTAAAGGTTGCTTGCTCGAGTGAGTGTTGTTTGTCGAAGGACGATGTACGTTCGTTCGAGGAGAGACTATTTTTCGTCTCCAGAATTGAGGCAAGTTATCTTGCTTGATTATAATGATAAGTGATTCTTGTGAATGTTATACATTTCATGTATGTGTAAAGCTTTATGAATCTATGATTCATATTGAGGTGTTGTTGTTGATCGTGTCGATGGTTTCATTGTGGGGTTGTACTCCCAAGTTCATTACCTTTGATATCGTTGGTCTCAATGGTCTTTGTTGTCACTTCGGTGAGTTCCTTGTTGGATATGTGATTATTCGTTGTCATGTTGATCATGACATTTATGGAATTATATCTGTGTGCCGATTGGTTATGTGTAGGATTTTTAGTCGGACATATAAGATCGTGTGTTGATGTTTCCACATTGAACTGTGCACACGAGACGATTATTTTGTGAGACTAGTTAGGTACATTGTCCCACGTATATTCTGAATTTCGTATATGGGGTGGACATATGTATGGACATATTTTCGGATTGGGCATACTGTAATGTCTGTCTTGAGCCGTTATGATGAGTCGTTCGTATACCATGTGTGATTGGGTACGCCCGACAATTTGCGATTGGTTGTTTCATACATCGAGGGGTATGTTCGACAGTCGGGTTTGTTTCATTGAGATATATTGTATGTGATTTGTATAACATCTTGAGATTTATTATTACGTATATCTGACCTTGTGGTTTTGGGCGAAATATTTGTTGTTCTATTTTAGGTCAAGGGAAGGACAAGGCACGGGAAGAGCATTGGGACGACGAAGTGTTTGAAGGATACTAGTTTGGGGGGCCCAAGTCTTCTTTTCGCTGGTTATGAGTAAACCGTGTAGTTTCATTTCTGCTTTGTAGTATTTCTTTTCTGTTGTATTATTATCTTGGGGTATACTCCATCTTTATATGGTTAATATTTGTATTTGAATCTTGTGTGTCGTGGCGATTATAGCCGTATGAAGTATAAACTTCTCGTCAGAGTGATGGTTAATATTTTATGGTTCGGTACTACAATTTTATATGACGGTTGATTTTGTGTATTTGTATCGCTTGGTGGGTCCTAGTGCGGGATCCATGACACTGTACTAGCCGCCATTTTTGGGGTGTTACAGAAGATGGTATTAGAGAGAATTGTTTCTCCTTATGAGTCATTGTTGATTGAACTAGTATCAAGAAACATCTGTATCACATGTGACGTGCAAGTGCCACGCCCTGCGAGTTAAATACGGTATGTGATTTTTGTGCAATGGTTTAATTACTGGCAAGATGTTTATTTGAGGAATTGATCCTTTTTGTTGATCTTGATATTCCGAGTGATTTGTGGCGGAAGTTTATCTTATTGATATTCCGAGGAAAATACGAATATGATTATTTGATTGATCTTGTTTCGACCTTGTGTCTATATGATATTTGTATAGCACTCCTAGTGCAATTAATTCCTGACGAATTACTTCTGACTATGTAGTCTCATTGTTGCTATTAACTTGGCGTAATTTTGTGCTTGGCCGTAAAAGTGTGTATAATTTTTGCTCATAATTATTGTTTGATTTTTTCAGTATGGAAAGAAACTTGAGAGGTCGTGGTAGAAGGGGCCGAGGTCGTGGAAGGGGCCAAATCCCGAGGCCACGATCCAACACGCATCAAATGTGGAACAATGTTCGGCGGGCAGTGATTCGCCTATTGAAAATCGTTCGCACCACATCGAACAGCATGAGGGTGCGCACGTCGACCCTTATGTACTTATGCTGGGGATGAAGGACCAGATGACCCAAATGGGTCAACTGGTGGAAACTATGCATAACGCTGCTACTAGTGGCCAACAGCGAGGACCCCAGCCACTGCCATCTGTGCACAGTGGGATCATGAGTCGTATTGTTAGTGACATCTCTCGTCAACGAACTCCGACTTTTGAGGGTTCCTCTGAGCCTGTTGATATTGTTCACTGGATCGAGCAATTTGAGAAGTTGTTCGAAATGGTCGATTGTCCTGAGGAGAATCGGGTTTTGTGGCGGCTTACTACCTTAGTAAGAGTACCCATACATGATGGCTTCTGTTAAACCGGCTGACGGCTTGTGCAACTAGGACGAATTAAAAAACCTCATATTGGATCCTTATTATCTGGCTCCACTCCGTGAGGCTAAGCTATCAGAGTTGCTGAATCCGGACATGTCTTATGATGATGATGTGTTATCGACTGCCAAGAAGTTTCAAGGGCTTCTTCCTTTTGCCTCGTCGATTGTTTGAATAGAAGCTGATAAGACCAAATACTTTCTTAAGAGGTTGAAACCTCAGATGATAATGCAGTTACTTAATCATCACACACGAATCTACTGGAGTTCATTGAGAAAACCCTTGAGTATGAACTAACTGCTAAGGAGATTTCTAAGAAGCAGTCGCCGTATGCTAATAAGAGATCATGGGACCATAACCAAGTTGATGGTAATCGGGGAACATTCAAGAAACCCCAAACTGGACCAACTTTTTCTGAGCGGCTACCGGTGGCGCCTAAAACCAGCAGGATCGCATTCCCGAATGGCTAGTTCGGCCATTATGTGCTTTAAATGTAGGGAGCAGAGTCACATCAACTCCAAATGTCCAAGGCCGACTATTTCATGCCATAATTGTGAAGGTGCCGGTCATCGTGCTCGTTTCTGTAGAGGTGGATAGGGATGGACTCCGATGGCCTCACACGCTCCAGTTCAGTCCACGGTTCAGGACTGCACCCCTCCATCCGCTTCCCACAGACTACAGGGGCGAACAGAGGAGTAGGTCGTGGAGGTCAAGCTGGTACTGGTCCCGGGGATGCAAAGCCCAGAATCTGTGAAATGAAGAAGGCTGATGATTCCAAGGCCAGCATGATTGCAGGTACATTCGAGATCCATTCTCAATGTGTATTCTTTTTGATACTGGTGCTTCACATTCTTTTATATCTGCGTCTTGCTTGAGCCGATTGTAATTAGATAATGTTATTTAGTGCGAGCCTTATGTGATTGGTCTACCTGATGGTAGAAGAATTGTTGAGAATCGTGAAGTTCATAAATGTCTGATTCTAATGGACAGCCGTGAGTGGTTGTCAAATTTGATAATAGTTGATTTACCTACAGATGATGTAATCTTGGGTATCGACTGAATAGATCGTCATAATGCCATACTTGGTATCCGTAAGTGGATGATGACTGTCACTACTGATGATGACTTTGAGTGTGTTTTTCGGGGTGATAATCCTAGCCGTTCTGGGAGAATCATCAATGCAATGAAAGCAGTGAAACTGCTTAATCAGGGATGTGTTGTGCTACATGACCAAGACAGAGAATCGACGAGTTGAATTAGCTGGTATTCACGTGGTTCGAGACTACCTAGATATTTTTCCAGATGAATTGTCGGGTTTACCTCCACAGAGAGAGGTAGAGTTTATCATTGAGTTAGAGCCAGGTATGTCCCTGCTTTCAAAAGCCCCGTATCTTATGACCCCGACCGAGATGCAGGAGCTGAAGAATTAGCTTGAGGATTTGACCAAGAAGGGCTATATTCGATCTACTGCGTCCACTTGGGGAGCACCAGTGTTATTCGACGGAAGAAGGACGGATCTATGTGTCTATATATTGATTACCGTGAGTCGAACAAGGTAAGAATCAAGAAAAAATATCCCTTACCTCGTATCGGTGATTTTTATTGGATCAACTTTAGGGTGCAGCTGTGTTCTCCAAGATCGACTTGAGATCTGGTTATCATCAGTTGAGGATCCGAGAGTCTGATATTTCTTAGACGACCTTTCGTACTCGTTATGGGCATTGTGAGTTCGTGATGATGCCATTTGAACTGACCAACGCACCGACGGTATTCATGGAATTAATAAACCGAGTGTTCATTGAGATCGCTTTGTGGTCCTTTTCATCGACGAAATTTTGATTTACCCCCTTGACCGTGAGGAGCATGAATGTCATCTTCGTCAGGTTCTCGATGTCCTGAGGTGGGAATAACTTTATGGAAAAATTTCCACATGTGAGTTCTGGATGTTTGAGGTGACTTTTCTCGGGCATGTGATATCGGGTTATGGGGTTTGTGTGGACCCACAAAAGACAGAGGATATACGAGAATGGTTACCTCCGAAGAACGTGAAGAAAATCTGTTGTTTCCTTGGCCTAGCAGGTTATTACAGACGATTTATGGAAGGATTCTCCAAGTGTTGATAACTTAAGAATGTGTTTGATCATCATGCTAGAATGGATAGTGTTTTTAAGAAGGAGATGCTGATTGTGAATGATAAAGTCATAATAGTTTGAGTATCGAATTCGTTATGATTAACCTTGTATAGTAGTAGATGTTGTAGAACATAAAGAAATCGCAAAACGCAACAAGATATCCAGAAAGGAACAGAACAGAACAGAACAACATAATGAGTAAAGTTAGGAAAACAAAACTTACGAGCATCCGCGTACTGAGATGATGGCATCGCAGTGATACTGTTCAAAAACGACACTCAACTAGATCCAAATAACCGACGGCCTAGGTATCCATAAACCTAATCTCTGATACCATATTATGTAACACCCCCAAGATGATCAGGGCATATTACAGCGCCGTGGACCCCACACTGTGGAATCCACCAGGATAACGTACCAAGATGACATTCGACAAAGACATACAATCATCAACAAAACGACAATTTCACCATCCACGACATCCACACCAAAGACAGAAATTTGATAATTCAATCTGACATCAAATTCATTCCCCAAAACGGGTACACGCTGACTAATTTGTTGAGAAAGGATGAGAAATACACCTGGTCCGAGGCATGTCAACAGAGCTTTGATGAGATCAAGAGATTGATATCGATACTAATTCTGGTATTACCACAATGAATCAAGCGATTTGTGGTGGTTGGTGACGCATCAAGACAGGATCTTGGATGTCTGTTGATGCGGAATGGGAAAATGATTGTCTATGTATTGAGGCAATTGCGACCTTATGAGGTCAACTACCCGACCCACGATCTGGAGTTAGCAGCTGTGATGTTTGCTTTGAAAATCTAGTACCATTGCTTGTATGGAGTCATTTATCAGATTTTTACAGATCACAAGAATTTGGAATACATTTTTACTCAAAAGGATTTGAACTTGAGACAAAGGAGGTGGTTGGAATTGATCTAACATTGTGATATCGAGATGCTATACCACCCAGCAAAGGCAAATGTGGTTGTCGATGCCTTGAGCCGTAAGACCGTACAGGAGAAAATGCTTGCCAGTTTGACAGTTCATAAGGGACTACAACTGGAATTTATGAGATCGGGGATTGAGGTGTGGCTACAACGTGTACAAGGGAAACTTTGTACACTTGATTTCTTCGTCCCTTAACGATACTATCAGATCAAAGCAGATTACGGACTCGTTCTTATCGCGGATCCAGAATGAAGTAACTCAGGAGAAAGCCCCTGGATTTGTGGTCACGAGGATGGACTTATGCATTTCCAGAATCGATTATGTGTACCGACCGATGAAGAGTTGAAAAACTCTATTCTGAGAGAGGCTCATGCTACCCCGTACTCTGTTCAACCGGGGTCTAACAAGATGTATAAGGACTTGAAACAATATTACTGGTGGAGTAAAATGAAGCGAGAAGTTGTAGAATTTGTTGCAAGATGTTTAACCTTTCAACAGGTTAAGATTGAACATCAGCGACTGGCGGGTATGCTGAAACCACTCCCTATCCCATAATGGAGTGAGAGGACATATCTATAGATTTTATCACATACTTGTCTACGAGTCATCGAGGTATGAATACGATTTGGGTGATCGTGGATCGTCTGACCAAATCAGCTCACTTCTTGGAAATCAAAGACATGTGGGTCCCGAGAGATTGGTCCAACTGTTCATTCTAGAGATCGTAAGGTTGCACTGAAATCCCACGAGTATCGCATCGGATCGTGACAGACGGTTCGTGTCACATTTCTGAAAGATGGTTCATCATGCGCTAGGTACGCAGTTGAACTTCAGTACGACATTTCATCCACCGATGGCCAGTCTGAGAGGCCTATCCAGACAATAGAGGATATGTTGAGAGCTTGTGCTTTCGATTGGAAAGATGATTGGGAAGCCCAACTACCTTTGGTGGAGTTCACGTATAATAATAGTTGGTATGCTTCGATTAGGATAACACCTTATGGGGCATTATATGGCCGTCATTGCAGGTCCCCATTATGTTAGGACGACTTGTCTGAGTCTCTGGGTACGGAACCTAATATATATGTTGTTAGCGTCTCGTGAAAAGATCGCTCTGATTAGGAGTCGTTTGTTAATGGCTCAGAGCATGCAGAAGTCGTATGCAGTTAACCGCCAACGACTGCTGGAGTTCAAGATTGGTGACTATTAGAGACATTTTATGTATTGCTAGTTAGTGACTGTACTTAGGCCCATTTGTATTTCTTTAGGCCCAACTCATATTTAGTATCTAGAATTATCCTTTGTAATCTTTATATACAGATGATGACAGAAATGTAAAGCAAGAAAATCAAACATTTAATATGATAAGAAAATCAAACGTTCTTGTACCAAGGCTCTCAAATGTTAATTTGATTCGCTGTATATGGTTATTCAAGCATAAGTTTCATGATGACGGGACTTTGAGCCGATATAAGGCTCGGTTGGTTGCTAATGGCAGTAGTCAGCAACTTGGTATCGATTGTGACGAGACATTTAGTCCGGTTTGTTGTTACCCAAAATATTATCCGGAGATAGTATTGCTGGAATGATCGAGTAACAAACAAATGCGAGAACACTTCCGTGAGAAAATAGATAACACAAGATTTGCCGGGGTTGTTAATCCCGGGATTGAATGCTCTCGCGAGATGTTATTAATAAATATACTGTCGAGTACAAATATTAATGTTAGAATCTAATACAAGGAGTGTAAAAGCTTCTAGTTATCTAGGCTTTAGAGCGCGTAGATTGCCGGAAGAACCAGATGGATGAATCTGTGAGTTCTTGCTTGGGATATATGATGAATGTGTATGAATGTCACTATGAATGTGTTAGTGGTTGCCAAAAGAGCTTTTTATTCTCTCTTTGGTGTGTATTTTGCACTTAATTCGTAGTGGATTTGCTTCTCTCTTGGCCGCAACAGTGAGTCCTCTATTTATAGGGGACAAGGTAGTTGGGATCCCTCAGGCGATCGCACCTCACCCCGTGTTTTCAACATCGAGGCGAGCTGGGGGGAAATTATTGTGCGGCGATTTATTCGCCACGATAGGCGATCGGCGACCTCCCAGAAAAGTCAACCATGGAAGACAAACTCCGGACAAACGCCTAGAGTTCGGCGCAATGCGTCGATCGTCTTTTTGGTACCCAACGACCGTCTTTTGTTATCTGACGATCGTCTTTCGTGTACGGACCAGAGGCGATCGTCTCATGCCACGTGGGGATCCAGCATCCGTCAAAGTCGTCGAAGACCGAATCTTGAACGATGGCCCACCCACGGATCTTCATAGGATACCGACAGATAGGATCATTGACCCCAGCCTTGAACGATGGCCCACCCACGGATCTTCATAGGATACCGACAGATAGGATCATTGACCCCAGCCTGTCACCTACCGCACCTACCGACAAGGCCGCCGAAAGGTACGAAGTGGGCCCTCCTCAGACAGCGACTCGCAACACGTGCTGGCTTCCCATTGGTTCACCTAGCTGGCCTCCAACTGCAACCTCGGACCTCAAGGGAACAGGCCCACGTGACGGGACGATCGGCCGTTTATTTTAATATAGAAAACGGCGATCGCCCGAGATCGCCTGAGGGATCCCAACTACCTTGTCCTCTATAAATAGAGGACTCACTGTTGCGGCCAAGAGAGAAGCAAATCCACTACGAATTAAGTGCAAAATACACACCAAAGAGAGAATAAAAAGCTCTTTTGGCAACCACTAACACATTCATAGTGACATTCATACACATTCATCATATATCCCAAGCAAGAACTCACAGATTCATCCATCTGGTTCTTCCGGCAATCTACGCGCTCTAAAGCCTAGATAACTAGAAGCTTTTACACTCCTTGTATTAGATTCTAACATTAATATTTGTACTGACAAGATATTTATTAATAACATCTCGCGAGAGCATTCAAGCCCTGGATTAACAACCCCGACAAATCTTGTGTTATCTATTTTCTCACTAAGTGTTCTCGCATTTGTTTGTTACTCGATCATTCCAAAGAATACTATCTCCTGATAATATTTTGGGTAACAACAATTGGCGCTAGAAGGAGGGGTTCTAAACCTTCATTTTTATTCCTACCGTCTCGAAGAACACTCACCGTTCTCCGGACATATACTTGAAGAAACACTCACTGTTCTTCAATAGAAAAACCTTCGAAAATGACATCAAGAACAACCTCCAAGAGGGCCACCCCGAGATCTCGGAAATCTTATTCCGGCGAGGACCGAATCCCACCACGGCGGAAGGCGACCGTGGCGACGCTAGGCTCTCACTCCCGCCCCGAGGGACGGTTCTAACCTCTCACTCGATCGCCCAGACATCGAACATATTGAGGAGGCTATAGCCATCCTCGTGGAACGGCAGAGGGCCCGCGATACGCCCACCATCACCCCGTCGCCTAACCGCCGGCAAGCAAACTAAGCTCAAGGGGATCTATGTTGAGAAATCGACAGAAAGTCCCGAGCCGCAGGGGAAGGCTCTCGTAAGGCGGGATGATTCCGTCTTCACCGCCTAGGAGCGATCCTCATGGCGACTGGCACTCGAGCCCCCAAATGTGAGACATCGATATCTGAATCCTTTACCAGGAGTTCGGCATATCCGACTCCCAAGAGACAGATCGGTCAACGAGCCCCTGCTCGCCCAAGAAAGGAACCCACTGGCAGGGAGCTCGTCATTCACCACGGAGCTAGGGGATCGATACACGATCTCCGTGGTTCACGCCCGAGAGCCAAGCGGCCAGCGACGGCGATCGCGCCATGCAACGCCACCGGACGAAGTGAAGGCGCCTCGAAAATGGGGCAGCGCCAGAGACCGATCGCCGAGCTAAATGAACCACTCGCGTCCGATCGAGATCGCACTACCCAATCAACGATCAATCCCCACAAACACCTCTATACGAGGAGAACGGATCCGGAACCCACTTAAGCAAATTCGGATCTACATGACTGGATGCGGAGCTTCGATGCGACGAAATGTCGTATGTTCCCGTTAACTCGCGATCTCGCCCACAGTGGTACATCTCGCTACCATCTCGCTCAATCAATTGCTTTGAGAAGCCGGCGAACGACTTCACGTCGTACTTCGCCGCCAAAGTCGCCGCCCGGAAGGTCCCCACCGCATGATGAAGATCAGCAGGGAAGGACGAATCGGATGAGGATTATATCGACCGGGTGGACGAGATAGTCCTCACCGGTGAGCCCGTCAGCGACGAGATCGCTCACCACGCAGTCCTGAACGGATTCCACGGACGCTCGCCCATGTTCAGGCACCTCACAAAAGATTTTCCACCGACCTATACAAATGCCCCGCCGTGAGCCGCCGATTTTCTGGCCAGGCAGAAGATGCTCTCACTCCGCTTAGACGAGGGACGGTCCGAAGAAGGAAAAGCACCTTCCCATGTCCAGAAGAAGGCGGTCGCCAAGCCCAGAAAGGCGGTCGCCAAGCCGCCTGGCGAGTTCAAAGCCTTCGAGGATGTAGAGGTCCACCTTCTTCACAACCTCACCTTATCTCCGGCCCACATCTTCAACGCGATCAAAGGTCGCGAGTGGCTTTCCAAGCCAAAGCCAATAAGGGACCACGGTCACCTAGACCGTAGCAAATTCTGTGCCTATCATAAGAGTCCCGGCCACAACACTAGCCAATGCCGCGACCTCCTCAGACAGCTCTGGCGACTGTTTGAGGAAGGCAAACTGGACAATTTAATCACCAAGCCAGAACCCAGGACGGATAGAGCCGAAGGGCGCGAGCGCCGACCTAGCGAAAGAATTCCTCCCAATCCGATCGCCAGGATCGAGCATGAGCCGGAGTACTCTGATGAGTCGATCCCTCCGATCAACCCTGGCGGTCGGATCAACATGCTCCAAGCAGAGGTGGGAGCCTCGGGGCCTTTCCCCGGTTTCCACCTGTCGAATGCGAAAAGCCGAGCCGAGGGCTTTCGCCAAGTCCATGTTGTAGTACCTCCGAGCCGACCATCTCTAGAGACGCGCTCATCACCTTTTCCAACAAGGACAGGAGGGAGTGCAATGTCCCAAAGAGGATGCACTAGTGATCTCCGCTTGCATCCTTGGGAAGACGGCCGATCGCGCGTCTTTGGTCGACAATGGGAGTTTCGCAACATAATATTCAAATCCGCCCTAGACCAACTCGGCAACCTAATCAAATTCATCAAGCCTTCGACACCGTGCTCCAAGGGTTCGGCGACAACACAGTCCGAGCCTACGGAGGATCAAGCTCTCCGCTGAGCTAATATGCTTCTATGATCACAAGGTTAGGATTACTAGGAACATAAGCTTTGTAATCATAGATAGGCCCAAAGATCTATAATGGGTTCCTAGGTCGCCCCTTTTTAGAAACCTTTGAGGCGGTCGCCTCATCTTTCTTTTACTGTATCAAATTCCCCACTGCCGATGGGACGGTCGGTACTGTAAAAGGAGATCAGCTAATGGCAAAGAGATGTTTGAGTTACTCCTGTGTTGTTACTTATTTCACTACTTCCCATACTATATGTAACATTGAAGCAACTGACGATCAACCCATGGAGATCGACGAGCCTAACACTTCGTACCAACCCGACTCAGGGGACGCCATCTCTCATCAATTGACGGACGACATCGAGCCAAGGATCGGTTTCGAGCCAAGCCTCGACATCGATCCTAGGACCGAGTCTGGAGATCGTACCAAACGAGAGACGACCGTTCCTGTCGAAGAGTTGGAAAGTGTTACGATGGATCCAGATCATCCAGAACGGGAAGTATAGATCGGCGCAAGCATCGACCACGAATTAAAAGGGGATCTGATCAACTTGCTACGTAGGAACATAGGAGTCTTTGCCTGGTCGCATCAAGATATGGTTGGCATAAGTGCCGAACACGCTTGCCATTATCTGAAGATCGACCGGGCGATGAAGCCTGTTCACCAGAAGCGTAGGAAGTTCGGTCCCGAGAAATACGCGGCGCTCGACATAGAAGTCCAGAAGTTACTCAACAACAAATTGATCGGAGTGGCCACAGACGAACCCCAGTGGGTCGCCAACGCGGTGCTCGTCAAAAAGCCAACTGGCTCCTGGAGATTATGCATTGACTTCACTGACCTCAACGCGGCATGTCCAAAAGATCACTTCCCGATGCCTCATATCGATCACCTGGTCGATAGCACGGCAGGTTGCGAAATGATGTCGTTTATGGATGCCTTCGCCGGATATCATCAAATCCCAATGGCGGAGGAAGACATAAAACACACATCTTTCCACACGTAAAAGACATATACTTTTGGGTCGAATGCCGTTCGGCTTGAAAAATGCAGGGGCGACCTACCAGCGATTAGTCAACAGGATGTTCGCCGATCAGATCGGCAAGACCATGGAGGTCTACATTGACGATATCGTAGTCAAAAGTCTCAAGAAGGAAGATCACCTCAACGATCTCGCCGAGACGTTCGCCATCCTTGAGAAGTTTAACATGAAGCTGAACCCCAAGAAATGCAACTTCGGGGTGGGCTCCGAGAAGTTCCTGGGGCACATAGTGAGCCGACGGGGGATCGAGGCGAACCCCACCAAGATACAGGCGATCCTTGACATGCAGGAACCGCGAAACATCAAGCAGGTGCAACGCCTCACAGGTTGTCTAGCCGCCCTCAACCGTTTCATATCACGGCTCGGCGATAAAAGCAAGCCTTTCTTCGCGACCATCAAGAACAAGAAGTTTGCATGGACGAAAGAAAGCTGATAAAGATTCGCCAAGATAAAGGAATATCTATCTAACCCCGAGATCTCCGGCAAAGCCGATCCTATGAAAAATTATTCCTTTACTTAGCGGCCTCGAGGTCGCACCGAGTTCCGCTCGTGCGAGCAGAGGGGCAAGCCCACTTGCCGATCTACTATGTTAGCCAGCGCTCCACGACGCCGAGACACGTTATACACCATTGGAGAAGATCGCGACGCCTTGTCATGAGTGTACGTAAGCCGAGGGCTTATTTCTTCGATCACCAAGTGGAGGTCCTAACAACTCTACCTCTAAGACAAGTCCCGCACCGACCGACACCAACGGTGACTCCTCAAGTGGTCGCCGGAGACCGCCAATACGGTATCACTTACGCCGCACGGCGATCAAAGGCCGAGCTCAAGCGACTTCGTGGTGGAATTAACATTCCATCACAACCACCAGTCGGCCGACTCCGCCAGAAATTATATGTGGATGGCTCGGCGACCAATGCGAGAGCAAAGGTGGATTGTCCTCATTAGCCCCGACGGTCGAGTTTCACAAATCTTTGTGCGTTTGGTTTCGTGCGACCAACAATGAAGTCGAATACGAAGCTCGTAGGCGGGCTTGATCTAGCCTCGCCCGGATGTTCGACGCCTCCATATCTTCATGGACTCCCTTTTGGTCGTAAACCAAGTCAAGGGAGAATATGAGGCACGCGGCGAACAGATGGTCAAATACCAAGAGCTGGTCGCCGAAATGTGCACAAATTTTGAAGAAGTACTAATCGAACAAGTCCCGAGAGAACACAACTCCCAGGCCGATGCTCTTTCCAAGCTAGCATCATCGGATGGGGCAGCCGACTTCTCCAATATCCAAATCACAAAATCAGCAAGGCCGGCGATCGACAGGAATTTGGTTACCACTGTCGCCATCGCCGAAGAGAATTGGATGACTCCGTTCATCAAATATTTAAAGGACGGAACGGTCCCTGACGACCGTGTTAAAGCTCGCCAACTCCAGCTACGTGCGGCCAGGTATACCCTATTGGACGATCGGCTTTACAAGCGAGCCTTCAGCCTTTCCCTCCTCAAGTGTATTACACCGGAGGAAGGTCGGCTCGTTTTAGCTGAGATCCATGATGGGATTTGTGGAAACCACGCGGGCGGGCGAGCCCTCATCCATAAGACAACCAGACAAGGATTTTTCTGGCCATCACTACGGAAAGATGCGATCGCTTATGCCAGATCGTGTCATAGATGTAAGATAATGGGCCCCAACATTAAACTATCACCCGAACAGCTCACCTCCATGTATAGCCCTTGGCCATTTGCGCAATGGGGCATCGACCTTATAGGTCCCTTGCCGACGGCCTGTGGGGTCAGAAATTCACCATCGTTGGGGTCGATTATTTCACCAAATGGGCCGAGGCCGAACCGCTCAACAAGATCGGCCAAGAGCAAGTGATCAAGTTTATATGGAAAACGTCGTATGCCGATTCGGTCTGCCCTGTGCCATCATCTCCGACAACGGAAACAGTTTGACGGCTTAGAGGTCATGCAATTCAGTGAAAAGTGGGGAATCAAAAGGTTATTCTCGGCGCCCTATCACCCTCGGACGAACGGGCGGTAGAGGCGGTGAATAAGATCCTCAAACACACGATCAAAGCACGACTCGAATCCAGGCAAGGACGATGGGCGAGCGAGCTCCCAGACGCTTTGTGGTCCTACCAACAACAACCCGCAATTCAACCGGCGAAACCCCGTCGCCTTACCTTCGAATGAGCGGTGATTCCTTCGGAGATCGCCGTCCTCAGCCATCGAACCGAACAGGAGATGACGACCGACAACGATATAGCCCGACGAATCGACCTAGACATGCTTGAAGAAAGACGGCTGACCTCAGAAATGAAGAACACAATCCACAAAAGGAGAGCCGAGAAGTTCTTCAATTCAAAGGTCAGAGAAAGAAGATTTCAAGTGGGCGATCTCGTCCTTAAGAAGATCCAAACCCACACAGGCGTTTTTGGTCCGAACTGGGAGGGACCTTTCAGAGTATCCAGATGGCTAACTAAAGGAGCCTACGAACTGGAACATCCTGACGGTACTCCGGACCAATACCCCTGGAACGCCGTGCATCTAAAAAAATACTATCAGTGATAAATTTGTATTCAATTTCAATGATGTACAAGGAATATAATGAGGTTTTTTCCTATCCCATCTATTATGGCAATCGCCCCACCAGGCATATCGCATACGATCGCTGATCATGACGATCCTAGGTAAAATTAATGCAGCCATGGTCCTGGAGGTCGATGGAACCGACAGCTTCGCCCATGCAAGGTTCCTTTGGGCTGAGATCGCCCGCCCTTCGTTTAAATACGAGTCCGGCGTAGCCGAAGGACCCTCCAAAATAATCAGTAGGCACGATCGCACGTCCTCAAGGTACATCATCTAACATGGTGAACCCGAACAATGCGACGTGCCGTTACCCCCGTCTCAACGTACACCGTCGAGGATCGCCATCTTCATGGCGGGCCGAGGTGGAAGCAGAGCTGACAAGCCGCGGACGTAGTGTCGGATAAGCCGACAACACTCCGCGCAAGGACTCCTCCAGACCGAGATCGCCCGCCTTTCGTTTTAACACAAGGCGTAGCTTCAACGAGGACCCTCACAAAAAGGGAGTCGCGGGATACACAATATCCCTCGCACACGAAGACACGATTGGGGAGATCGGTCCATCGAACACCCCAACCACACATGACTCTTCAGAATCGGCAAAATGAAGATATCTCGCCAGACAAACTAGTCTTTGTTCCCTTACTTACAATAAGTGAACAAAAACAAGGGGGCATGGATAGGTCGAGCTAATCTCAAATACGATCGAACAAAGAGGAACCACACTCGATCGACTTCGCTCAAAAACATGCAGGACGATCGGGGTCGTCCGACGAAAATTACAAGTAAGAATTCCGATTCAAAACATGTCAATGCTTTCAACACTCAGACAATTGGCCGGACGAACAAAAAGTCGAAAGCAAATATACACGTACTCGTGAGAATTGCACGCAAACAATCAAAGGCGATCGCATGTAATACATTACGAAGTATAAAAAAAAGGAGTATTTTATTCATAACACAAGCTTCATACATTTCGAGGCCCGAAGGCATTACAACAAAAAGTACAAGTTATGGAGAAAGAACAAAAATGCCTCTCATGGCCCCGCCTGCTGGTCTTCGCCCTCGGGTTGCGGATCGGCTTCGGCCTCGGGATAAATGAGTTTTCCCGTATACCAACTCAGATCGATCCCGAAGTCGGCTAAGTCGAGGATCGGCAAGGAGAACTCCGGGTGCAGAGGATTCGCGAGGGCGTAGGACTTGAAGCTCTCCATCAAGGGACCGATCTCGATCCCTGCCTTCTTTGCGGCTCGAACAACACAAGAAAGGCCAAGTAGTAGGCGAACTCGCCGGCGAGCGCCACACTTTGGTTGGGATCGGTCTCGATCGCCTTCAGTTGGCCCTTCAACTCCACGGCCGTTTTCTCAGCCTCCGCCAGCTCGGCAACCTTGGCGGCATTCTCACAGCGGGCCTTCTCCAGCTCTTTCCTCGCCACGTCCAGCTCACCGCTGAGCCGATCGACCATCGCCTTCAGTCCGGCCGCTTCCTCCTGCGACGCCGCAAGCTTCTGACGAGTTTCTTTCTCCTCATCACGGGACCGATCGGCAGCCTCCTTGGAGCGGCTCAGCTCCTGCATCAATCGATCCACGTCCTGCTTAGCCCTTTTGGCCGTCTCCTCATATTCTTTCTCCATAGACCGGATCCGGTTAGCATCCTCGATATTTTTGTTCCGGGCGGCCTCGAGGTCGCGATGGAGATGAGCAGTGGAGGGTCGCCCCTCAAAATCCCTAGCGGCTTGGACGGCCATCGTCGCCGTCAAGAGCTGTGGCAACGGCCGCCCGCATGGCGTCTCCAGATCGCCGACGAGCGATCGCATCGAGATCGGCCGCCCAAGCCTTGGGCAGAGTTGATAGCCCGCGAACGTAAGCAGGGACTTCGAGAGAATTTTGCGGAGCCTTGCTCGACAGAAAGTCCAGCACCATGGGGACAACGTCCGGGTCGGCGAGACGAACCCTGCAGCGCAAACCAAGGAAACCAAAGGAGTTAGCATAAACCTTACTCAGAACGCCTAGCTCGGAAGGTTCAAACCATTCTCACCTGTTGACCAGCTCTGGATCACGGCCGAAAAAGGGCTTTCCCCAAGGAGTCTCGGCGTCAGCAATCGCCGTCCTTTTCAAAAAGCCGGCAGATTTCCTGGAGCTTGATACCGATGGCCTGGGACCAGACCCCTCCATCATCGGAACGGAAGAAACAGGGGGAGCGGCGATCGGAGGCTCCAGAATAGCTAAATCCGCCTCAGCCGACGGAAGGGACTCTTCCGGCCTCCACCTCTTGCGGCGCCGGAGCTGTTCCTCTTCCTGGACCACCGGCTCGGCGACCGGCACCGCAGCGGGCTTCACCACAGGGGCAGGGCGAGACGACGTCGCGGCAACGCGACCCGTTTTCTTTCCCAGATGAAGGCGACCGATAAAACCGGGATTAGACATGGCAATCTCCTGAGGTAGCTCGGCGATACGGGGAAAATAAATTTCTGCCAAAGAAGAAATTCAAAACAAGTTAGACACTTACTTAGTCATGGAGACCTCTTGGAGACGATCGCCTCGCAGAAGAGAGTAGATGAAAAGTCATACCAGGGGCCTTCAAGTGGCGAGGGAAGCGAAACAGTCGAGCTCCCAATCGGTGAGATTCGTGGGCCGATCGATCAACGTCTTTATAGGAAACCGGCAATGCGCGGATCCGCTCCCAGACGATCGAGAAATCAAAGGGGAGATCGTCGATCGATGGAACAAGGGATCCTGCAAAAAGGGAAATAAATTAGATCAGTCCAAGGAGTATCCAAATAAAGGGAGAATGGAAACCCTTACTTGGATTCCTCTCCCGAAAATTGGTAGGGATATCCAACTCCTCCTCCGGCGATTCGCTCGATGCCGACCTCCATGCACCACCAACCCAGCACCACTTTTTCAGGTCGCCCCGAGTCTTGCTCGGCACCCCAATAACCACGCTACCCTGGCGACCTTGGATATGGTAACCGCCGATCGATCCCTTCTGCACAGTCAGCTTAAAGAGATAATTCATCTCCAACGCAGAAGGCAAGCGAAACAACCTGTGACCGCCGAACAAAGTCAATGTGCTGATAATCTGCCAAAGCGCTCGGCCAATCAAGAGGCGCCAAATTCCAGCGATCGCAGATACGAAACGGCGAACGGAAAGGGAAACCGCATCCGGCAATGTGGTCATTTCATTGATGGCGACCATACCTCGGGAGGCCGGGTCGGCACGCTCGTTCCTGAGGGCACGTGCAATGACACATCGAGGGGATATGATATTTGGCCCTCCAAATGGTCATGTCCTTCCGTGTCGCCGAACTCCGAATCGACCAAGAGTCCATTCTCGATGGCTCAAGAAATTTCAAACTCCGTCCGCTTCACATGTACGTAGGGATGAGCGGCGGAGTAAGCTTCAAATCAAACTCCTGACAGGCCCGGCTATCCTCCATAAGTCTAGCAAAGGCCGTATAGACGGGGCCGGGACGCTATCTTTTCCCAAGACAAACGCATCGATGCCTCCCTCCAACGGCGAGCCCGCCCGCCCGCGCCGTCCTCGCCACCTCGGCCTCGTTGAAAAGTTCTTCGAGTTCTTGGTGCAATCCCCGCTCGAATAGCTTCAGCCGCCGTCTCCATATCCACTCTAACGGGAACCTCATCCCGTTCAGACGACGCGGCGGCAGCGGAAGAACTTCCGGTCTCGAAGGTTTTTGATCCTCCCGACATATTAGAAAATAAAGAGAGGAAGAAGGTTAATTTTTTCTTACATAGAAAAAAGAAGTAGATCGGCACACAAAAGCTCCAGAAATTTCTGCAGAAATTCGCCATGGATACTAAGGGCGCGTAAAAGTGAAGGAGAAGAAGCCCTCCCTTTTATAGATGGAGACGAGGGCCTAAATGCAAATAGGAGAAACCTCGGGGCTGAATCGCAACCGTCACGTGGGGACGCATTAAATGCGGCCTCGAATCCCGCATACGCATCTTTTCGAGGGCATGCCCGGACAGTGTCGACAAACCGTCGGATTCCCCAACAATGGCACGACGCGTGTCCCGATGCACTTTTGGAAGGCCCGCCTTCTTTTCCCGCCGCTCCCGACGCAAAAGAAGGTCGTCCATTTTGAATTCAGATCGGCCGGTCGCTTAAACATCGGCGATCGCTAATAAGCCACCTCACCCCGTGTTTTCAACATCGAGGCGATGGGGGCAATTGTTGTGCGGCGATTTATTCGCCACGATAGGCGATCGGAGACCTCCTTAAAAGTCAACCATGGAATACAAACTCCTGACAAACGCCTAGAGTTCGGGCAATGCGCCGATCGCCTTTGGTACCCATGACCGTCTTTTGTTATCTCGACGATCGCCTTTCGTGTAATGGACCGCAGGCGATCGTCTCATGCCACGTGGGGATCCAAAGATCCGTCAAAGTCGCCAAGACCGACCTTGAACGATGGCCCACCCACGGATCTTCATAGGATACCGACAGATAGGATCATCGACCTACTGTCACCTACCGCACCTACCGACAAGGCCGCCGAAAGGTACGAAGTGGGCCCTCCTCAGACAGCGACTCGCAACACGTGCTGGCTTCCTATTGGTTCACCCAGCTGGCCTCCAACTGCAACCTCGGACCTCAAGGGAACAGGCCCACGTGACGGGACGATCGGCCATTTATTTTAATATAGAAAACGGCGATCGCCCGCGATCGCCTGAGGGATCCCAACTACCTTGTCCCCTATAAATAGAGGACTCACTGTTGCGGCCAAGAGAGAAGCAAATCCACTACGAATTAAGTGCAAAATACACACCAAAGAGAGAATAAAAAGCTCTTTTGGCAACCACTAACACATTCATAGTGACATTCATACACATTCATCATATATCCCAAGCAAGAATCACAGATTCATCCATCTGGTTCTTCCGGCAATCTACGCGCTCTAAAGCCTAGATAACTAGAAGCTTTTACACTCCTTGTATTAGATTCTAACATTAATATTTGTACTCGACAGTATATTTATTAATAACATCTCGCGAGAGCATTCAAGCCCGGGATTAACAACCCCGGCAAATCTTGTGTTATCTATGTTCTCACGGAAGTGTTCTCGCATTTGTTTGTTACTCGATCATTCCAGCAATACTATCTCTGGATAATATTTTGGGTAACAACACGGTTGTCAAACTGGCAACCATTTGCACTGTTCTTAGCCTTGCTGTCTCTCGCAACTGGCCTATTCATCAGCTCGACGTTAAGAATGCTTTTCTTAACGGTGATTTGACTGAGACTGTATACATGCATCAGCCACCGGGATTTGTTGACCCTAGATATCCTCACCATGTTTGTCTTTTGCAGAGGTCTCTATATGGACTCAAACAAGCACCCCGTGCTTGGTTTCAGCGTTTTGCAGGTTATGCCACCAGGGTTGGGTTTTACCATAGCCGGTGTGATTCTTCACTATTTATCTTTCGACAGGGATCCGAGGTTGCTTATTTACTTATCTATGTGGATGCCATCATTCTTACTGCCTCCTCTACAGCTCTTCTTCAGCAGATTATTGGTTCCTTAAATAGTGAGTTTGATATGACCGATCTTTGGGCACTTAATTATTTCCTTGGTATCTATGCTACTCGTCACTCTACAGGATTATTGTTATCTCAGAAGAAGTACGCACTCCAACTTCTTGAGCGTGCTCGCATGGCTAATTGTAACCCCTCACGGACTCCTGTTGATACTGAGTCCAAACTGGGTCCATAAGGGGTACCAGTACAGGATCCTACATTGTATCGAAGTCTTGCAGGTGGACTTCAGTATCTCACGTTTACACGTCCAGACATCTCTTATGTGGTACAGCAGATTTGCCTCTATATGCACGATCCACGGGAGCCTTATTTTGCTGCACTTAAACGTATCATGCGATACGTTCAGGGGACTTTGGATCATGGTCTTTATTTATACTCCTCATCTACTACTTCTCTCATTGGTTATACAGATGCTAATTGGGCAGGTTGCACCTCCACACGTTGGTCTACCTCCGGTTATTGTGTTTTCCTGGGTGATAATCTACTGTCTTGGTTATCTAAACGTCAGCACACCCTCTCCCGTTCAAGTGCCGAAGCCGAGTATAGGGGTGTTGCTAACGTTGTGGATGAGACCGCATGGCATCGTAACTTGCTCCGTGAGCTACATTCTCCACTGTCGTCTGCTACTCTGGTCTACTGTGATAACGTTAGTGCCATATATCTATCAGCTAGCCCGTTTCAACATCAGCGCACTAAACACATTGAGATAGACATACACTTTGTTCGAGACATGGTTACCGCCGGACAATTTCGCGTTCTACATGTCCCTTCTCGCTATCAGTATGCAGATATTTTTACCAAGGGACTTCCTGTAACACCCCCAAGTTATTCAGGGTATATTACAGCGCCGTGAGCCCCGCCGTGGGACCCACAAGGCTAAACATACGCGGAACTATAAACTTGACCGATAAGGTCTACATACAAAAGAAAGGAAGACGATACAACTGATGTTCAAAACCATAACCAACGAAAACATATACATCACTTCACAAATCAATACCTCGGCAACACAGCCTAACATCAAGGAAATCAAATACAATACTCGAGTATTTAAAAATCCATTCCAAGATAACAACACCGAATGGAGGAATCCAAGAAAATAACCGAGACAAGACAAGATCACACTTGCCCATCATCTTCATGTCGACTGCACTCCGCCTATCCGCTCTCTCGAACTCAAATACATGAAACGTATTTCCCCATAAAGGGGTTAGCCGTCGAATAGCTAGTGCAAGCATAACAATATGAAACATAATACTCCTCGACAATAAAGTAAATGTAATCCGTCAATTCATCAATATCCGTCAATTCATCAATATCCGTCAATTCATCAATGTAAGACTAGTATTCCTAATAACTAAAATCTCATAAGACGTATGTGAATGCCGTAGAAACGGTTCGTTCACCTCATACGCCGTTACGTATGTGAATGCCGTAAAACGGTTCGCTCACCTCATACGCCGATACATGTAGGAATGCCGTCAAAACGCATCGTTCATTACATGCCAACATTATTTCATATGAATGCCGTAGAAACGGTTCGCTCATATCAACCATGGAATCGCACTGCAGGCTACGAAACCCTCGAGAGGACCATAGGCCCGTCCGGAGTGGCTAGAAATAATCATACCATCAATATTTCATACTTTCAAAGTCGAGAACGTATAATCATAAATGTATACTTGCCTTAATAAACGTTCAAGATCCCAAGAACACGGTTCGACCGTGAAGCTTGAACCACGAAGAAGACAACGAACGGAAGGGTTTCACTCGAGTTCTTCACAAGAATTCGACCCTAACAACATAAATTCAATAAATCATTGATCATACGAGGAAGAATAATCGCAGACGCCCGAAAACCCATCTATGACATTTACCGACACCTTCAAGGCGTCGGTCAAGAACTCGACCAAAACAACGAATCGATACGATCCAACCATGGGATAACAAGGAAATGATACAATACATCTAAATAATCATCAATCCATCACAATCCTAAGTTAAATCGGATTAAACGGACGAAATCGAACAAAATACCCAAAATCCCCAAAATTAGATTTCCGGAAAATCGCTGATTCGCTCGATCAAAGGATGTTATAGGATGGATGATTGATGATATGAGCTCCAAGACTCCATGGATATGTTGTTAAACAACATGGCTTCAAGCTTAGAACACGCCCATTGCGGAAGAGGAGAAGAAGAAGGTGAAAATGGCAAGAAAAACGTCTGCGTGGCCTTTTATAGGGGTTGGTTCTGCCGGACACGGCCCGTGCCGATCGGGCACGGTCGTGTCGCAGCTGGCCGACAGGACTCGACCGTGTCCTCGCTTGACACGGTCGCGGCGGAGGGCCTTCCGATGACCCGTCAAGCGGCGACTTCGGCATGACTCGACCGTGCCGGGCGACACGGTGGGCGTCTTTGGCGAGCAGTCGGCTTATCCGGAAGGGTTCGGCACGGGCGTGTCGGACGGCTGCGGTCGGGTCTGAGGCGAGACTCCGGCATTTCCGGACGAGTACGGCACGGCCGTGTCGGACGACACGGCCGGTTCGGCCGTGATGATCGCCAATAACGAAGGGTGAGCTAAAACGACCATAACTCTCTCGTCCGACTCCGATTAACTCACCGTTTGAACCATTGGAAAGATAACTCGATGCTCTATAATATTGCAAAGATTTAGAATTTTTGGAGCTTCCAAGAATTTATGGTGATTTAACAAAGTCGAACTCATACGTGGAAAAGTCGCTAAAGAACACGGAATTCAATGTAACGATACCGAAACGAACTCGGATGACAAAAAGTGTAGAATTAATCATTCTCGGGATGACGAAACGGTCCCAAGAAAGTCGTCAAAATAGACTTCCGCCAAAAATAGAAAATTTCGGGAACAAAAATTACGGTATTACATTCTACCCTCCTTAAAAGAAGTTTCGTCCGAAACTTAAAACAGTAGGGGAAGAAATATTTCGCCAGAAAAACTCAACGAGATGCACAAGAATCAAACATACGCCCAACGGCGAATCATCAATATAGAACATAACAATACATTACCCGAAGGTAAACCAAACCAATGCCGAAAAGATACGAATTCACAATGCCCGAAGGCTCCAACGGAAATACCGATACATCACAATGGCCTGAAAGCCGAACAGCCCAAAGTCAGATCATCACAATACAGATCTAAAAAGCAAACTGGATCGGACATACCTCGGCGTATGAACAACTGATGCAAATAGTCGGCCATATCCAATACAACATGGACTACGAACGATCAATCAATAAAGCTCAAGAGGGACATCACAGTACGCCCGATCCGTAAATCTGTTCGTGCACATGTCCAACCCGTAGACGTAAACCATAATATACGTGTGACAATCTACCTAATTAGCCTCAAGAACAACGTCTCGTGTGCACACCCAATGCGGAAATATCCACGCATGACCATCGGGTGCCTGGCTAAAAATCTTACACATAACCAATCGGCACGCAGACATGATTCCAGATATGCCACGATACAACATGACAACGAAACTCAAGGGATAAAACATCCAATACGGATCATACGACTCACCAAGTGAACGATGACACACGAATAATGAAAGATCGACACGACCAACGATATTCAAAACAACCATCCCGGGATCTATTCCCTAAGGACCGATTAACACGAACAACGATCACAACACAACAATTCGGAAAATCCTCAACCCTCAACGATCACAAAATTACCGAGTTCACAAGAATAATAATGTGCTGCCTTGAATCGGTCAACACGACAATAATAATTCAACGGATGGGAATTATCATTGATAATCCCAATTCAATACTTCGATTACCGTAGAATGGCCAATCGATAACAATGATACAACGGATGAGAGTATCTTCGACAACGGATGGGAATTATCTTCGATAATCCCAATTCAATACCTCGATTACCCTAGAACGGTCAATCGATAATCAATGATACGATAGAATAGATGTCCCGGTGTCTTAAACCGACCACCGAAACGGAGATGACAAAAGGATATATCAAATGTCCCCAATCGGTTAACGCAACATCATAGCAATATATCCAATTCGATGACAAAGATTAAACGATGTCTCAGAATGACATTAATCGCGAATAATAATAATCGATACATCGATACCGCGAACCGGCTATCGATAGCAACTTTACCAACAAGTATCGTAATGCCTTGAACCGGCCATTTACAAACAACAGTAACATTTGGCATAATTTGCCGACGGCGTCGTGTCAACCAATCTCTTGACATCAATACAATCATAAAGAGGCCAAGTCCCAAAATGATACACACAATCGTACGCCTACACGATAACATTAGTCTCATTGATTAGTACGAGTATAAAACTTGTCTCGACCAAGTTAATCGACGAACCCTTCAATCTTAACCGCAACACAATCATAATTCACGATCAAACATCATACCTTATTGTAAAACGAAGGATTGATAATCAACCGGTTCGATGACGACCAATATCAATACCACCAAACCACGAACTCAATCGCTTTACCATATCTCGACTAATCACAACCGAACAATCCAACTCAGACACTTACAAATCCTGTCCACAATACGAGTCGAAATATGACGATCATATCAGCAACCAATTCGGACCAATAATAAGGGTCTAAATGTTCCAAACTCAATTCTTAAATACGAATTGACAAGGTTCCCTTCTCGTAAATCCATCGTTAAAATTTACTTATAACCGTCGTCAATTCGAATCATCCGACTGGTTCAAAACAATAGATAATCATATTAAAAAGGTTATCAAACAATCCATTCATTCGATTTGAATATTTGCTCCATACGTATGGGCTTCCAAATTCAGAGATGAATAATAGTCTCATCAAACTCATAATCACATTCGTATTCCTATACGAATATTATTTCCAACACATAATTTAGCTCTAGATATGAATATTCCATATTCATTTTCAAAACATCAACACTTCTAAAAAAATTTTCATCACCTCGTATAATTCAAGAGTTCTTCAAGAACATGAAATATCCGAAATCACGTTCGAACAACATCTCCGAGGTATATATCTCCATGTTACCATTTTCTTCATCATGTCATTCATACAATCTCAAGAATCGCAACAAAACCCTTATCACCATATGAAGAAGATCTCAATGATCATATCAACATCCGAAATCTCTTATTACAATTCCAACAAATCTCGTATAACATTATCACATGATACCATAATTGTAACACCCTGCATCTTCCTGAATATTACACGCCGTAAACCCTTCTCACAAGGATTTACTGTGCTAAGCACAATTTCCACGTCATTCCAAAAATGCTAAAAAGACCGATGACGGTAATATTTTTCAAATACTAAAAAAATCATTTTCCAAATACCGTCAAAATGATCAAGGTTAAAATGCCAAAACTCGATTTAGGGAATCGGTTTTACAAAATAAAATTTCATTGGCAAAATATCAAAAATCCATTTCAAAAATACTCACGCAATGATAAAAGTACACCCAATTTATGCATTTTCATTGAAATAAGACGAACATCAAAATACACGATTCCCAATGTACTCCTCCCAAGTAGTAGCCCAAAAAGAAAAAAATGAGCCACTATCAAAGGGATACGAGGATTACCTTGCATGGACGAACCACGAAGAAAGAATAATTTGAACTCCATTCCAAGAATCATTAAATCATCATAGTCATCATATGGCCTCAAGAACATCAAGATCTCTATGATTCCATAATCATAATCAACATATTCAAAGCATATCATTATCTTCCTTCAACATAAACCTCATAGAATATGGATAACACAAGGAATCACTTCAAGAATCAACAAAAGTTCCATAACCAAGCTCTAATTCCATGATTCCAAGCTCACAATCATGTTAAAAGTGTTTAGAACACTCTTAAAAGTGAAGAGGGACGAGTTTTGGAGAGAAATATCTCAAAGGATCGTGAGAGAAATGAAAGGCAACACTTCAATATATAAATTGCACTCTCATTACGTACGTAGGTGTCCTTTCTTAACGTATGTAACAACTTTAACGTGCGTAATCCAAAATCCATAACGTACGTAACCATCTCACTGTCTCATTCCGTGCAGTCCATTACGTACGTAACCCATACCATATAACGTACGTAATATACCATTGACTTGCTACAAGATAATGGTTGTGTTACGTCGTAACACGTCCGTATAACGTCGTAACACGTCGTTGACTCACTGTCAACATCCTCCGCCGAAAGTTGCGAAACAGATCCCACCGCCTCACGGGACTCGGTTACGTCCGATGCCTTCGTTACGTCGTAATACCTTAGCCTTGACGTACGTAACCATGCCAATCTTACGTCGTAATCTCACCTTATTAACGTACGTAATAATTCCATACTTAGCCAATTTCAACAATTCTGTCCAAAGTCAAGAAATACTAAAAACGAGCATACTGCAAAATCAGTACATATAAACAATACAATAACAAATTCAAACGATCACAACGTCCTCGAGCATAATTAACCATCCACGATATCCAATATATAAACGAAAAATTATATCCGAAAAATCGGGGTATTACACTCTACCCCCCTTAAAAATAAGTTTCGTCCTCGAAACTTGCAATCACTCGCACAAACATTTCAACGGAAAATCCAAAATCACCAAGATAGCCAAGAATTTTCGAATAATCCGAACAACATACTTACAGGTCTGTGAAGACGAAGATCTCCCGTGATACTAGCATGCGACTCCTAAACAAAGTCTCAACATAATACCGTTACACACCAATATCGCAATTAGCAATTTAACAAAATCTCAAGGAAGGGTTCACGTCCGTGATCACAGCCACGCTTCTTCCTACTTTCAGCCAACATTCTGAAGGGCACACACGTGCGTAAGTATAATCCGAATCGCACATTCTCGAAGTGACCAATTCCCAAGAATACCAAACTATAAACGAAACGATTAAGAAAAAATAAGAGAAGAGTGAGAGGACTTACAAGTACCGGTCGCACGGTGATGATGGCAGAGTAGTGATACTGTGGGCAAATGCCGACTCAATCGACCCAAAAGACCGACAGCCTAGGTATCCATAAACCTAAGCTCCGATACCATATTCTGTAACACCCCCAAGTTATTCAGGGTATATTACAGCGCCGTGAGCCCCGCCTTGGGACCCACAAGGCTAAACATACGCGGAACTATAAACTTGACCGATAAGGTCTACATACAAAAGAAAGGAAGACGATACAACTGATGTTCAAAACCATAACCAACGAAAACATATACATCACTTCACAAATCAATACCTCGGCAACACAGGCCGGAACATCAAGGAAACTGAAATACAATACTCGAGTATTTAAAAATCCATTCCAGTACAACAACACTGAATGGAGGAATCCAAGAAAATAACCGGAGACAAGACACAGTATCACACTTGCCCATCATCTTCATGTCGACCCGGTACCCGTCTGTCCGCTCTCCTAGAACCTGAAATACATGAAACGTATTTCCCCCATAAAGGGGTTAGCCGTCGAATAGCTAGTGCAAGCATAACAATATGAAACATAATACTCCTCGACAATAAAGTAAATGTAATCCGTCAATTCATCAATATCCGTCAATTCATCAATATCCGTCAATTCATCAATGTAAGACTAGTATTCCGGAATAACTAAAATATCATAAGACGTATGTGAATGCCGTAGAAACGGTTCGTTCACCTCATACGCCGTTACGTATGTGAATGCCGTAAAAACGGTTCGTTCACCTCATACGCCGATACATGTAGGAATGCCGTCAAAACGGTTCGTTCATTACATGCCAACATTATTTCATATGAATGCCGTAGAAACGGTTCGTTCATATCAACCATGGAATCGCACTGAGGCTACGAAACCCTCGAGAGGACCATAGGCCCGTCCCGGAGTGGCTAGAAATAATCATACCATCAATATTTCATACTTTCAAAGTCGAGAACGTATAATCATAAATGTATACTTGCCTTAATAAACGTTATCAAGATCCAGAAGAACACGGTTCGACCGAAGCTTGAACCAATAAGAAGACAACGAACGGAAGGGTTTCACTCGAGTTCTTCACAAGAATTCGACCCTAACAACATAAATTCAATAAATCATCGATCATACGAGGAAGAATAATCGCGAACGCCCGAAAACCCCTCTATGACATTTTACCGGACACCTTCAAGGCGTCGGTCAAGAACTCGACCAAAACAACGAATCGATACGATCCAACCATGGGATAACAAGGGAAATGATACAATACATCTAAATAATCATCAATCCATCACAATCCTAAGTTAAATCGGATTAAACGGACGAAATCGAACAAAATACCCAAAATCCCCAAAATTAGATTTGGAAAATCGGCACGATTCGCTCGATCAAAGGATGTTATAGGATGGATGATAGATGATATGAGCTCCAAGACTCCATGGATATGTTGTTAAACAACATGGCTTCAAGCTTAGAACACGCCCGGTGCGGAAGAGGAGAAGAAGAAGGTGAAAATGGCAAGAAAAAGCGTCTGCGGGGCCTTTTATAGGGGTTGGTCTCTGCCGGACACGGCCCGTGCCGATCGGCACGGTCGTGTCGCATACCTGGCCGACAGGACTCGACCGTGTCCTCGCTTGACACGGTCGCGGCGCGGAGGGCCTTCCGACAGTGACCCGTCCGACAGCGACTCGGCATGACTCGATCGTGCGGGCGGCCACGGCCGGGCGTCTTTATCTCGGCTTATCCGGAAGGGTTCGGCAGGTCGTGTCGGGACGACACGGCCGGGTCCTGAGGCGAGACTCCGGCATTTCCGGACGAAATGCAGCGCAGGCCGTGTCGGACGACACGGCCGGGTTCGGCCGCGTGATGATCGCCAATAACGAGCGGGTGAGCTAAAACGACCATAACTCTCTCGTCCGGACTCCGATTAACTCACCGTTTGAACCATTGGAAAGCTAACTCGATGCTCTATAACATTGCAAAGATTTAGAATTTTTGGAGCTTCCAAGAATTTATGGTGATTTAACAAAGTCGAACTCATACGTGGAAAAATCGCTAAAGAACACGGAATTCAACAGAACGATACCGAAACGAACTCGGATGACAAAAAGTGTAGAATTAATCATTCTCAGGATGACGAAACTGTCCCAAGAAAGTCGTCAAAATAGACTTCCGCCAAAAATAGAAAATTTCCGGGGAACAAAAATTACGGGTATTACATTCTACCCTCCTTAAAAGAAGTTTCGTCCCGAAACTTAAAACAGGTAGGGGGAAGAAATATTTCGCCAGGAAAAACTCAACGAGATGCACAAGAACCGAAACATATGCCCAAACGGCGAATCATCAATATAGAACATAACAATACATTACCCGAAGGTAAACCAAACCAATGCCGAAAAAGATACGAATTCACAATGCCCGAAGGCTCCAACGGAAATACCGATACATCACAATGGCCTGAAAGCCGAACAGCCCAAAGCTGTAGATCATCACAATACAGATCTCAAAAAAAAGCAAACCTGACTGTCGGACATACCCCTCGGCGTATGAACAACCAGTCGCAAATCATCGGCCATATCCAATACAACATGGACTACGAACGATCAATCAATAAAGCTCAAGAGGGACATCACAGTACGCCCGATCCGGAAATGTGTTCGTGCACATGTCCACCCCGTATACGGAATCCAGAATATACGTGTGACAATGTACCTAATTAGCCTCAAGAACTACGTCTCGTGTGCACAGTCCAATGCGGAAATATCCACGCATGACCATCGGGTGCCTGGCTAAAAATCTTACACATAACCAATCGGCACGCAGACATGATTCCAGATATGCCACGATACAACATGACAACGAAACTCAAGGGATAAAACATCCAATACGGATCATACGACTCACCAAGTGAACGATGACACACGAATAATGAAAGATCGACACGACCAACGATATTCAAAACAACCATCCTGGGATCAGAATTCCCTAAGGACCGATTAACACGAACAACGATCACAACACAACAATTCGGAAAATCCTCAACCCTCAACGATCACAAAATTACCGAGTTCACAAGAATAATAATGTGCTGCCTTGAATCGGTCAACACGACAATAATAATTCAACGGATGGGAATTATCATTGATAATCCCAATTCAATACTTCGATTACCGTAGAATGGCCAATCGATAACAATGATACAACGGATGAGAGTATCTTCGACAACAGATGGGAATTATCTTCGATAATCCCAATTCAATACCTCGATTACCCTAGAACGGTCAATCGATAATCAATGATATGATAGAATAGATGTCCCGGTGTCTTAAACCGACCACCGAAACGGAGATGACAAAAGGATATATCAAATGTCCCCAATCGGTTAACGCAACATCATAGCAACAGATCCAATTCGATGACAAAGATTCAACGATGTCTCAGAATGACATTAATCGCGAATAATAATAATCGATACATCGATACCGCGAACCGGCTATCGATAGCAACTTTACCAACAAGTATCGTAATGCCTTGAACCGGCCATTTACAAACAACAGTAACATTTGGCATAATTTGCCGACGGCGTCGTGTCAACCAATCTCTTGACATCAATACAATCATAAAGAGGCCAAGTCCCAAAATGATACACACAATCGTACGCCTACACGATAACATTAGTCTCATTGATTAGTACGAGTATAAAACTTGTCTCGACCAAGTTAATCGACGTACCCTTCAATCTTAACCGCAACACAACAGTCATAATTCACGATCAAACATCATACCTTATTGTAAAACGAAGGATTGATAATCAACCGGTTCGATGACGACCAATATCAATACCACCAAACCACGAACTCAATCGTTTTACCATATCTCGACTAATCACAGTCTGAACAATCCAACTCAGACACTTACAAATCCTGTCCACAATACGAGTCGAAATATGACGATCATATCAGCAACCAATTCGGACCAATAATAAGGGTCTAAATGTTCCAAACTCAATTCTTAAATACGAATTGACAAGGTTCCCTTCTCGTAAATCCATCGTTAAAATTTACTTATAACCGTCGTCAATTCGAATCATCCGACTGGTTCAAAACAATAGATAATCATATTAAAAAGGTTATCAAACAATCCATTCATTCGATTTGAATATTTGCTCCATACGTATGGGCTTCCAAATTCAGAGATGAATAATAGTCTCATCAAACTCATAATCATATTCGTATTCCTATACGAATATTATTTCCAACACATAATTTAGCTCTAGATATGAATATTCCATATTCATTTTCAAAACATCAACACTTCTAAAAATTTTTTTCATCACCTCGTATAATTCAAGAGTTCTTCAAGAACATGAAATGTCCGAAATCACGTTCCGAACAACATCTCCGAGGTATATATCTCCATGTTACCATTTTCTTCATCATGTCATTCATACAATCTCAAGAATCGCAACAAAACCCTTATCACCATATGAAGAATATCTCAATGATCATATCAACATCCGAAATCTCTTATTACAATTCCAACAAATCTCGTATAACATTATCACATGATACCATAATTGTAACACCCCAGATCTTCCTGGGAATATTACACGCCGTAAACCCTTCTCACAAGGATTTACCAGGCTAAGCACAATTTCCACGTCATTCCAAAAATGCTAAAAAGACCGATGATGGTAATATTTTTCAAATACTAAAAAAAATCATTTTCCAAATACCGTCAAAATGATCAAGGTTAAAATGCCAAAAACTCAGTTTAGGGAATCGGTTTTACAAAATAAAATTTCAGTTGGCAAAATACCAAAAATCCATTTCAAAAATACTCACGCAGCGGATAAAAGTACAGACCAATTTATGCATTTTCATTGAAATAAGACGAACATCAAAATAAAAGATACCCAATGTACTCCCACACAACTAGTAGCCCAAAAAGACAAAAAAAGAGCCACTATCAAAGGGATACGAGGATTACCTTGCATGGACGAACCACGAAGAAAGAATAATTTGAACTCCATTCCAAGAATCATTAAATCATCATAGTCATCATATGGCCTCAAGAACATCAAGATCTCTATGATTCCATAATCATAATCAACATATTCAAAGCATATCATTATCTTCCTTCAACATAAACCTCATAGAATATGGATAACACAAGGAATCACTTCAAGAATCAACAAAAGTTCCATAACCAAGCTCTAATTCCATGATTCCAAGCTCACAATCATGTTAAAAGTGTTTAGAACACTCTTAAAAGTGAAGAGGGACGAGTTTTGGAGAGAAATATCTCAAAGGATCGTGAGAGAAATGAAAGGCAACACTTCAATATATAAATTGCACTCTCATTACGTGCGTAGGTGTCCTTTCTTAACGTCGTAACAACTTTAACGTCGTAATCCAAAATCCATAACGTCGTAACCATCTCACTGCCTCATTCCGTGCGATCCATTACGTCGTAACCCATACCATATAACGTCGTAATATACCGGTTGACTTGCTACAAGATAATGGTTGTGTTACGACGTAACACGTCTGTATAACGTCGTAACACGACGTTGACTCACCTGTCAACATCCTCCGCGAAAGTTGCCGAAACAGATCCCACCGCCTCACAGACTCGGTTGCGTCCGATGCCTTTGTTACGTCGTAATACCTTAGCCTTGACGTACGTAACCATGCCAATCTTACGTACGTAATCTCACCTTATTAACGTACGTAATAATTCCATACTTAGCCAATTTCAACAATTCCTGTCCAAAGTCATGACATACCAAATACGAGCATACGGCAAAATCAATACATATACTCAATTCAATAACATTTTCAAACGTTCACAACGTCCTCGAGCATAATTAACCATCCACGATATCCAATATATAAACGAAAAAAAAAATATATCCGAAAAAATCGGGGTATTACACTCTACCCCCCTTAAAAATAAGTTTCGTCCTCGAAACTTGCAATCACTCGCACAAACATTTCAACGGAAAATCCAAAATCACCAAGATAACCAAGAATTTTCGAATAATCCGAACAACATACTTACAGGTCTGTGAAGACGAAGATCTCCCGTGATACTAGCATGCGACTCCTAAACAAAGTCTCAACATAATACCGTTACACACCAATATCGCAATTAGCAATTTAACAAAATCTCAAGGAAGGGTTCACGTCCGTGATCACAGCCACGCTTCTTCCTACTTTCAGCCAACATTCTGAAGGGCACACACGTGCGTAAGTATAATCCGAATCGCACATTCTCGAAGTGACCAATTCCCAAGAATACTAAACTATAAACGAAACGATTAAGAAAAAATACGAGAAGAGTGAGAGGACTTACAAGTACCGGTCGCACGGTGATGATGGCAGAGTAGTGATATCAGGCAAATGCCGACTCAATCGACCCAAAAGACCGACACCTAGGTATCCATAAACCTAAGCTCCGATACCATATTCTGTAACACCCCCAAGTTATTCAGGGTATATTACAGCGCCGTGAGCCCCGCCTTGGGACCCACAAGGCTAAACATACGCGGAACTATAAACTTGACCGATAAGGTCTACATACAAAAGAAAGGAAGACGATACAACTGATGTTCAAAACCATAACCAACGAAAACATATACATCACTTCACAAATCAATACCTCGGCAACACAGCCGAACATCAAGAAAGCAAATACAATACTCGAGTATTTAAAAATCCATTCCAGTACAACAACACTAAATGGAGGAATCCAAGAAAATAACCGGAGACAAGACACAGTATCACACTTGCCCATCATCTTCATGTCGACCCGGTACCCGTCTGTCCGCTCTCCTGGAACCTGAAATACATGAAACGTATTTCCCCCATAAAGGGGTTAGCCGTCGAATAGCTAGTGCAAGCATAACAATATGAAACATAATACTCCTCGACAATAAAGTAAATGTAATCCGTCAATTCATCAATATCCGTCAATTCATCAATATCCGTCAATTCATCAATGTAAGACTAGTATTCCGGAATAACTAAAATCTCATAAGACGTATGTGAATGCCGTAGAAACGGTTCGTTCACCTCATACGCCGTTACGTATGTGAATGCCGTAAAAACGGTTCGTTCACCTCATACGCCGATACATGTAGGAATGCCGTCAAAATGGTTCGTTCATTACATGCCAACATTATTTCATATGAATGCCGTAGAAACGGTTCGTTCATATCAACCATGGAATCGCACCAGAGGCTACGAAACCCTCAGAGGACCATAGGCCCGTCCCGGAGTGGCTAGAAATAATCATACCATCAATATTTCATACTTTCAAAGTCGAGCATAATCATAAATGTATACTTGCCTTAATAAACGTTAGAAGATCCCAAGAACACGGCCAAGAAGCTTGAACCAATAAGAAGACAACGAACGGAAGGGTTTCGACTCGAGTTCTTCACAAGAATTCGACCCTAACAACATAAATTCAATAAATCATCGATCATACGAGGAAGAATAATCGCAGAACGCCCAAAAACCCCTCTATGACATTTTACCGGACACCTTCAAGGCGTCGGTCAAGAACTCGACCAAAACAACGAATCGATACGATCCAACCATGGGATAACAAGGGGAATTATACAATACATCTAAATAATCATCAATCCATCACAATCCTAAGTTAAATCGGATTAAACAGACGAAATCGAACAAAATACCCAAAATCCCCAAAATTAGATTTCTGGAAAATCTGACCTGATTCGCTCGATCAAAGGATGTTATAGGATGGATGATTGATGATATGAGCTCCAAGACTCCATGGATATGTTGTTAAACAACATGGATTCAAGCTTAGAACACGCCCAGCTGCGGAAGAGGAGAAGAAAAAGGTGAAAAATGGCAAGAAAAACGTCTGCAGGGCCTTTTATAGGGGTTGGATCGTTCTAGGACACGGCCGTGCCGATTGGCACGGTCGTGTCGCATACCTGGCCGACAGGACTCGACCGTGTCCCGCTTGACACGGTCGCGCGCGAGGGCCTTCCGACATGACCCGTCCGACAATGACTTCGGCATGACTCGACCGCGCTGCACACGGCCGGGCGTGCTCGGCAGTATCTCGGCTTATCCTAAGGGTTCGGCACGGCCGTGTCGGACGACACGGCCGGGTCCTGAGGCAAAGACTCCGGCATTTCCGGACGAGTGCACGGGCCGTGTCGGACGACACGGCCGGGTTCGGCCGCATTGATCGCCAATAACGAGCGGGTGAGCTAAAATGACCATAACTCTCTCGTCCGGACTCCGATTGACTCACCGTTTGAACCATTGGAAAGCTAACTCGATGCTCTATAATATTGCAAAGATTTAGAATTTTTGGAGCTTCCAAGAATTTATGGTGATTTAACAAAGTCGAACTCATACGTGGAAAAGTCGCTAAAGAACACGGAATTCAACAGAACGATACCGAAACGAACTCGGATGACAAAAAGTGTAGAATTAATCATTCTCAGGATGACGAAGCGGTCCCAAGCAAGTCGTCAAAATAGACTTCCGCCAAAAATAGAAAATTTCCGGGGAACAAAAATTACGGGTATTACACTTCCTTCCAACTTGTTTGAAAAATTTCGATCCAGTTTGAGCGTCCGGCCTCCTCCCGCTCCAACTGCGGGGGCGTATTAAAGACATTTTATGTATTGCAAGTTAGTGACTGTACTTAGGCCCATTTGTATTTCTTTAGGCCCAACTCATATTTAGTATCTAGAATTATCCTTTGTAATCTTTATATACGGATGATGACAGAAATGTAAAGCAAGAAAATCAAACATTCAATAGTGACCATATACTAGTTAAGGTGTCTCCGACCGTTGTGTTGTACGAGTATCGTTGCATTGTGCTTGAATTTATACAATATTTATTATATCGAGATAATTTGGAATCAAATTGTTTATGTTTAACGTTTGTATTGTTTTGACTGTTAGATGTTGCCTGGTAAGTTGTGTTTTTGGTTAAGTACATTAGATCTAGCGTACGCTACAATCAGTGTCTAGCGTATGCTATCACGACGACTGTTACGTATGTTAAGCTTGATAGATTACGTACGTAACCGAGGGTATTAAATCGCATCTCAACTTTAGGCGTATGGGACCGCGCATGGCCGCGAATGGTTGGAGATTTTGGCTTGATTTGGACAGCTAAGTCAATGGGCATTACGTATGCAATGTCGTTGTGTTAGCGTACATAATGATGGTGATCTAACGTACGCCATTTTTATCAACATACGCAAGGCAATATACGAAGTGAGGCAGTAGCCTCTGGATGAGGTATACGTACGTAACACCAAGGTGTTAGCGTACGTAAAGGTTGTTAACGTACGTTAATTTTTGCAGGTAGCGTACGTTAGAGTAAGTGTATGTTATAAAGACATATCTTGTCTTTCACTTTTGCACGAACCAACTCTGAATTTTCTCTCTAGAAATCACCCTTCTCTCCTCCTAAGTGATTATAATCCCATTCCATATTATATTCATTGTAATAGTTTGAACTATTCGTGTTGAATTATGGATGTCGATTTCCATGAATTCAATATCGATATTGTGGTATTATGTTATTGAATGAATTGCATTTCGTTAAAGGTTGCTTGCTCAAGTGAGTGTTGTTTGTCGAAGGACGATGTTCGTTCATTCGAGGAGAGACTATTTTTCGTCTCCGAGATTGAGGCAAGTTATCTTGATTTGGTATAATGAAAAGTGATTCTTGTGAATGTTATACATTTCATGTATGTGTAAAGATTTATGAATCAATGATTCATATAGAGGTGTCGTTGTTGATCGTATCGATCGTTTCATTGTGGGATTGTACTATCAAGTTCACTACCTTTGATATTGTTGGTCTCGTTGATCGTTATTGTCACTTCGGTGAATTCCTTGATCCTTGTTGGATATGTGATTAATTGGTTCTCGTTCTCATGTTGCATCGCGATATTTCTGGAATCATATCTGCTTGCCCATTGGTTATGTGTAAGATTTAGTCGGGCACACAAGTTCGTGTCTTGAGTTTCCACATTAGACTGTGCACACGAGATGATTACTTCGTGAGACTAATTAGGTATATTTTCCCACGTATATCCTGGATTTTGTGTACGGGGTGAACATGTGTACAGACACATTTCTGGATCGGGCGTACTGTGGTGTTCGTCTTGAGTAATAATGATTGGTCATTCATATAACCTGTGTGATTCGGTACGTTAGATGGTTTGCGATCGGTTGTTTCATAAGTCGAGGGGTATGTTCGATAGTCAGGTTTGTTTCATTCAGATCTATTATATGTGATTTGTATAACATTTTGAGATTTATTATCATGTATATCTAACGTTGTGGTTTTGGGCGAAATAGTTGTTGTTGTATTTTAGGTGGAGGGAAGGCCAAGGCATGGGAGCATTGTGACATCGAAGGGTTTGAAGGATACTAGTTTGGGGGGGCAAGTCTTCTTTTCTCTGGTTCTGAGTAAACCCGTGTGTTTTAATTTTCGCTTTTTAGTATCCCTTTTCAGTTGTATTAATTATTTTGGGGTATACTCAATCTTTATATGGTTTATACATGTATTTGAATCCTTTGTCTCGTGGCGATTATAGTTGTATGATGTAAAAACTCCTCATCAGACTGATGGTTAATATTTTATGGTTCGGTACTACAAATATATTACAGGTTCATTTTGTGTATTTATATCGCCTGGTGGATCCCAGTGTTGGATCCACATCACTGTAATAGCCGCCATTTCCGGGTGTTACTGATAACTTTTTTAATTTTGGAAAATTTACATATGAAATCGGGTTTAAAGTACAAAATTAGAGTTAGGTCTATTTTAAATCTTCATTCATTTCTACCTACAACATAAATCTAGTTGTTCTATAATAATGGCAGTTTAAGATCTTTATATATATAAAATATGTATGTATTCGATTTTTATGGTTTGTGTGTATATTACTTATTTTTAATAGTGTTGCTCGGGATTAGCAAGAATTTAAGTTTGGGGAGTGATACGTGTCATTTTTTATGCTTATCCATGTTTTATCATTATATATTTAGCCCATAAGATAGAGCAACATTACTGTTTTTGGTTGTTATTCATTTATTTTTTATGGTCATTACTTTTATTTGAGGAAAGATTGATTTTAAAAACTTAATCGGATAGAATTGTTAAATTGCTCATGAAATAACACTTTTCGTGAAAATTGTCTCTACGAAGTTTTTATGCATTTATGTAGTAGATCTTAAAAAGATGAGTCTGACACTCTTTCTGGATTCAAAATCAGGGTTATATATCAGAAGTTATCTTCAGATAAAGATTTGAGGCCGAATCCCAAGAGTCGAGAAATTTCGTGCCAGAAATGAAGACCGAAGAAATATATACGACCGTACCAAGCTACCATACTGTCGTAAGACAGCAGTCTCACCAACCAAAATTATGTAGATCTCTAACGGCTGTAAAATATCATGCTTATGGTCGTAGTTCACCAGTTTCCGACTGTAATCCCTAATGTTATGGCCATAATTCTTGACAGATTGTAAGATCTTATCATATATTTCTATTTTTGGAACGATGCGGAGTTGTTATCTTGTTTGAGATAGGTCTTGGATGGTGTTTTGGTGCCATTAGGTAACTTTGTATACATAAATATCCTCATTGTTTCATTCATTTAATCATCTTCCAATTTGAGTGTAACCATTTATTATTTTGAAGAACACACTTGTGTTCTTGAATATTTTTGTGAGTTTATGTAAAGTTGATGTTGAAGAGTATAACTCTTACTTTCTCCTACATGTTATAAAGGAGCTAGTATCATGTTCTCCTTTTTTCTTCAATTGTGTATTTTATTTCTTTATTTTGTGTTACTCAGCCTTTATGGGCTAAGTTCCTCCTAATTAGGATTATGAAGTAAATTTTAGCATGTTATTGAAGTTTGCATAGTATCTAATTTGATTTACTTAATAGTGTGGGTTGTAATCATCGTTATGTTTATAACCTTTTTTATTTGGCTAATAAATTCTATTTTTATGATCAGCATAGTTTTTTAAAGAAAATATGAAAGATTAGATCAAATGATTTTCACTCTAAGTTCTTGTATAAAATATAAATAAATATCTAAACCTTAGATGATTTTTTGAGTTATTTCCACAAATATTCATACTATATATTCATTCTCAATCCACAAAAAGGTATAATTGATTGAATTGATGTAAGAGGGATGAATATTGCTTGAAAGAGGTTTTGTCTTTATAAGGAAAATCGAACCTACATACTTTTATAATAAGTATTTCATCTTAAGGATATTCAAAACCTTGAAAACGTAATGACTAAATAAATTTATTGTAATACCCGAGATTTCTGATATGTAATTGAACCTTGTGATATTGTAATTGTTGCATTTTGATCTGAGTATTATTCTCCGTATTTCATGATCAGGTGTTGTTGAGCGCATGATTTCATAAATGTGATCTAAATTGTGATTCTGCGCATGTAGCGCACGCTATCGACTATATGTAGCGTACGCTAATTTGGATCCGTAGCGCACGCTATGTATGTACCTTAGCGCGCGCTACACGTAGTCAGCATGATTGAGACAGGGCGGTAGGTGAGATCGGCTGCGGATCTCGGTCGGATTATGTCGGGATGAACTTGGACGGCTTTCGGGAAAAAGCCAAGTCAACGTGGTAGCGCGCGCTACTAATATGAGGATAGCGCACGCTAAATGCTGAGTACAGTGAAGTCAGTAAGCCGTTAGCGCACGCTATGAATATGGACTAGCGCGCACTAATAACCACTTTCTATAAATAGGACAACATCCTTTTTCGTATTTTCAGTCTTTTCACTTCCCACATCCGAATCCTTGGACTTAGAGAATTACTCTCTTCATCCTAAACCTTTCATATCAGCATCCTAGCTCGAGTCGAAGATTGTAGATCATTGGAGATTGTTGTTCAAGCTCTCGGTGTTGGATTTCTTCTAGTTCCTTCGTGTTCTTCACTACTTTGAGGTAGGTGATTCTTCACCAATATTAGTAATATTTTGAAGGACGCTTTGATCATGATTTTGGATTATCCAGTCAGTTAAATTCGTTAGTAGTCGAACATCATGTGTTAGAAGGATATTTTTGACGTTTCCGCACTTATTCATCGTATAATCCATTGAACCTTTTTAGTATATGGACTCCTAAGCATATTCATGTATCTTCAAAACCGATTATGACCAGTATATGGAGATTACCAAGTTCTTATGTCTTTATATAAAGGAATCATACGTTTTGGGACATGAAATGGATTGAACTTAAGATATTTTCTTGAAGATCAAAGATGAATTATGGTGTTGTAATGATGATATGTATCCTTGTGTCTCGTAGTCATTTAATACGTAAAGATCTTTCACAAACCGTATGAGCATGATATGCACGGAGATGACATGTATTAACACTAAAGATTTCATGAGTTTCATCACCTTTAGCTCAAGTTTTCTGCCCAGTAGTAAACTGCCATGCACAGTTAGCGCACGCTAAGATAGGTCTATTAACGTGCGCTATCGGGAATGAGTAACGTACGCTACGTTGGTACGTAACGTACGTTATGTCATCAGGCAGGACAGTCGGCTGATCAGAGAGGACTATCAGTACACAGCTAGCGTACGCTAGACTTGGTCATTTGCGTACGTTAACAGGCAGGCTTAGCGCACGTTACGTAGAGTACGTAGCGCGCGCTAAGTAGTGCAGGCAGAATTCATTTTTAGAGCTTGCGGCCATAAACCGGATTGTTAGACATTCGTACGACTTGAGAGGAATTCTTTATTATTTTTTAGGTTCGAGCCTTGCATAAGGGATGATCGAGTGCGGTGGCATACGAACGCTTGTCATTTGTTGGAGTATTTCATTCTTGCCATTTTCGAGGCAAGTATCATATGTTGAGTTTGATTTATATTGGAACTTTGATCGTGCGCATGGTTTTGTTCATGTTGTCGAATATGAGACTTATTTCTTTAATTTCTCGTGGGATTCGTTGTTAATTGTTCGTATTGTTGAACATATTGAAATGCATATATGTATGCATAACTGATTGGTTTATGGTATAAATGATCCGAGGGGATCATGAGGATCTATGCTGAGGGCGCTGGATCGAATGTCCACCATGCGTTGCTCCGACGGGATCATCATGGGGATCTATGCTGAGGGCGCTGGATCGCTGGACGGGTTTTCCACCATGCGTTGGTCCGACGGGATCATCATGGGGATCTATACCAAGGGCGCTGGATCGCTGGATTACCCTGTATTGTGTTGATGGAATTGTGAGGATTCACATCGTTGGATTCCGATGACGGAAGTCCGTTTTGCATGATTTATGATGCACTGATGATTTATGTATTATGATACTTGTACTAGCATTGTTTTGCTAACCCCTTCGGGGGTGGACATTGTTTTGATGTTCAGGTAGCCGAGGAGCGGGGAAGCAACCACAGTACCGACAGGACGATGAAATGGCTCAGTGATGTGGTTGATGTTTATTGTTATTATGATTTGTCTTCTTGATTCACTTTAGTACTCGAGTACGCGTGTTTTTAATAATGTCATTTTCGATATGGTTGTATAAGTTAACTCTTTGGATCAGTTGAACCAGTTATGTATTTTGAACTTCAGTTGTAAGGTTGAATTATAATTGCATTTCTTTTATTTAGCCTTGTAAATCCTTAAAGGATTTACGGCGCTGTAATTATTCCGAATATCTCAGGATGTTACAGAATATGGTATCGGAGCTAAGATTCATGGATATCTTGGCAGTCGGGTTAGTTGGGTCTGGTTACGTTATTTGATTATTGGTCGTTTGTAACATCACTGCTGAGCCAGCATCGTCGTGTGGACCGTGGTTGTAAGTTTCCTAATCTCAAATACTACCGTTTTATTTAATTCATGTTTTTTGAACATTGATGGACTTTCTTTTAGAAAGTTTGCCCTGGATATTGAGTATTTGTGTTTACAGTATGTTGAGAAGAGGTCGTGGCCGCGGACGTGGTCGTGGACGCGGACGTGGAGATATGAGACAGGAGGATTCGGCGTATACCCCGGAGTTATCTGCTAGTCGAACCGATTCCCATTCTGGAGGACAGCAGGGATCATCAAATAATAATGCAAATCCTAATGTGCCGGGAGTGCTTCAGCAGGTGGTTGCTCAGATAAACCAGTTTGCTCAAGTTTTTGATCGCATGCAGACGGCGATGGGACAGCAGCATAACATGGATAATCGGGGAGACAAATGGCTTACTGAGGTGGTCAAATTGCACCGTCCGAAATTTGACGGTTCTGCTGAGACGCTTTCTTGGGATCACTGGCTGAAGGAGTTAGAGAAGATTTTTGCGGGGATTAACTGTCCCAACGACAGAAAGGTTCCAGTCGCCCAGTATCTTCTGACGGGGGAGGCTTTCGACTGGTGGGAGGCCATTCGACCTGAGGAGCATAATGTCGACTGGACGGAGTTCAAATTAATGATGGAAGCACAGTATTGTCCTCGCCCAGTTAGAGAGGCCCGAGTCCGGGAGTTTTTCTCACCACAAAATTCAGAAGCATCTGTGACAGACGTGATTAAGACTTTTAATCACCAGTTGACTTATGTGCGCCACTTGGTCAGGACTGAGGTAGAGAGGATTTTTCATTTTGACATGCGAATGAAGCCGGAAATTCAGCAGTATATGTCCGGATTTGAATATACCACCTTGCGACAGTATCAGGACAAAACACTGGCCTATGATATGAAAGAGGCGGCAATATAAAAGTCAACGGAAGCAACGAAACAGAAGGTGTCTGGCAACTTCACGGAGAATAAGAGTAGTGGGCCTCGCAGGGGCCAGTCCTCTTTTCATTCATCCAGGAGGCCTCCGCATCCTTCTCGAGGTGGAAAGAAGTTCCGGGCAGCACCAACCGTTTCAGACGCAGGGAAGAAATGTTATAATCAGAGCAAAGCGGGCATGTTCGACGTGATCAAGCTGCCGTGACTGCTTCGAGTGTGGACAGGAAGGGCATCGCGCAACATTTTGTGGAAATGGGACTCGACCTTTTGGTACTCACACTCGTGTACCGGTTCCGAAGGACACTAGTGTAAACCAGACGCAGCAAAGCGGTTTCCAGCAGCAGAATGTTGGGAAAAGAGAGGCATCCAGCGCTGGGTCCGTCCCTCCACGTATTTACGAGATGAACAAGTCAGACGATCAGAACAAAGCTGTTGCATCAGGTACGATTCAGATCCTTTTGCAACCAGTTAGTGTCTTATTCGATTCAGGAGCTACGCATTCTTTTATATCTTTGAACTATGTTAATCGTTTGAAAATCTCGTACTTGTATGATTGTGAACCTTATGTTGTGGGATTACCGAGCAGAGAGAAAATTGTGGGAACCCTAGAAGTTAAAGATTTTCCAGTGTCTATAGGAGGGAGAGATTGGCCATCAAATCTTATTGTAGTCGACATACATGGTGACGACTTAATTCTCGGAGATGATTGGCTCAACCGTTATGGAGCTATTCTGAATTACCGAAAGAGAGTCATTTCTATCATTGCTGATGATGGATCTGAACACTTATTCTGAGGATGGAGATCGGGAAGCTCGGGAAAATTGATCAAAGCAATGAAAGCCGTGAAATTATGAAGCAGGGATGTCATGGACTTTGGTGCTATGCCATGAGGAAAGAGGAAGGAGTAGAGCTCTCATCTATTCCAGTTGTGAATGAATTCTCAGATGTATTTCCTGATGAACTACCTCGGTTACCTCCACAGAGAGAAGTGGAGTTCACTATCGAATTAGAGCATGGAGCCGCTCCTATTTCCAGAGCACCATACCGCATGGCGCCAACCGAGATGTATGAACTAAAGAAGCAACTGGAGGAATTATTACAGACGGGTTATATTCAACCTAGCGTTTCTCCTTGGGGAGCGCCCATTCTCTTTGTCCGGAAGAAAGACGGATCCCTCCGATTATGTATTGATTACAGGGATCTCAACAAAGTGACAATCAAGAATAAGTATCCTATACCTCGGATCGACGACTTGTTTGAGCAACTGCAAGGGGCAAGGGTATTCTAGAAGATTGACTTGTGATCAGGATACCATCAGTTGAGAATTAAGGAATCGGATATACCAAAGTCTGCTTTCAGATCCCGGTACGGGCATTATGAATTTGTAGTGATGCCATTTGGACTTACCAATGCTCCTGCGGTATTCATGCAATTGATGAATCGGGTATTCTTAGAATACTTGGATAAATTTGTGGTCGTCTTCATCGATGAAATCTTGATATATTCGAAAGACACAGAGGAGCACGCTGAGCATTTGCGTATGGTTTTGAGCATCTTGAGGAAGGAACATCTGTATGCAAAGCTTTCCAAATGCGAGTTCTGGCTTAAGGAAGTAACTTTCCTTGGGCATGTAATATCAGCTGACAGAGTTCAGGTGGACCCGAAGAAAGTCGAAGCAATCTTGGAATGGGAAGCTCCTAATAACGTGAAAGAAGTCCGGAATTTCTTGGGACTTGCTGGATATTATCGCCGTTTTGTAGAGGGATTTTCCAAAATTGCTCGTCCGCTCACTCAGCTATTACAGAAAACTCAAAAGTTCACGTGGGATGAGAAATGCCAGGCTGGTTTTGACGAACTTAAGAGGAGACTGACGACAGCACCTATATTAGCATTACCAGATGGAACTGATGGATTCATGATATACAGCGACGCTTCAAATCAGGGTCTGGGATGTGTGTTGATGCAAAAGGATAAGGTGATTGCCTATGCTTCTCGGCAGTTGAAACCGTACAGGGTTAATTACCCGACTCATGATCTGGAGCTAGCAGCTGTGGTCTTTGCCTTGAAAATTTGGCGACATTATTTGTACGACACTCATTGCCAGATCTTTACAGATCATAAGAGCCTCAAGTACATTTTCAGTCAGAAAGAATTAAACATGAGGCAGAGAAGGTGGCTGGAATTGATCAAGGATTACAACTTGGAAATTCTCTATCATCCGGGTAAAGCAAACATAGTAGCCGATGCATTGAGCCGCAAACCTGTTTCTCTTCGAGTGTTGGAAGCACTTACATCCCAAACCAGCCTTCAACGGGAACTGATCCGCGAAGGGATTGAAGTATGGGCACCAGGAATCCAAGGGCAACTATATTTGATGGAACTGACTTCATCACTAGTCGAGGAGATCAAATCTAAGCAGTTGAACGATTCTCTGATCCTTCGGTTATGTGACGAAGTAAAGAAAGGAAAGGCCCCAGAATTCGTGATACAAGATGATGGAGTTCTGAGATTTCAAAGTCGACTTTGCGTTCCCGATGCTGATGATTTGAGACGGACAATTCTGAAGGAAGCTCATAGCGCGCCTTATTCTATTCACCCGTGCAGCAGTAAGATGTATAAGGATCTAAAACAAAACTTCTGGTGGGGGAATATGAAGAAGGACATAGCAGAATACGTTTCAAAGTGTTTGACTTGTCAGCAGGTTAAGATTGAACATCAGCGACCTGCCGGAATGTTAAAGCCGCTTCCGATCCCTGAGTGGAAGTGGGAGGATATCTCGATGGATTTCATCACCAGTATGCCAAGGACCAAGACGGGAATGAACATGATTTGGGTTGTAGTTGATCGACTAACCAAGTCGGCTCATTTCCTAGGAATTAAAGATACTTTGGGACCCGAGAGATTGGCGCGAGTATTTATTGCAGAGATAGTCAAATTACATGGGACACCGAAGACCATTATTTCAGATCGAGATGGTCGTTTCGTGTCGCACTTCTGGAAGGCAATTCACAGGGCTTTGGGGACAGAACTAAACTTTTGCACGACTTATCATCCTCAGACGGACGGTCAGTCCGAAAGGACTATACAAACAGTAGAAGACATGCTTAGAGCTTGTGCTTTGGATTGGTCAACTGATTGGGAAGTTCATTTGCCGTTGATTGAATTCACCTACAATAATAGTTGGAATGCTTCTATTAAGATGGCACCATTTGAAGCTTTGTACGGGATAAGATGTCGATCACCCCTGTGCTGGGATGATTCTTTGGATTTGATCGGGACGGAACCGGAATTGATAGTTAAGACTCACGAGAAGATAGCTTTGATTCGAGAAAGACTGTTGACAGCCTAGAGTCGACAGAAGTCTTATGCATACGTACGTCGTCGCCCTCTAGAGTTTAACATTGGGGACCACATACTATTGAAGGTGTCTCCTACACGAGGAATTTTCCGTTTTGGGAGGAAAGGCAAGCTAAGTCCGAGATATATCGGACCATTCGAGATCCTCGAGAGAGTTGGAGATTTAGCATACAGGTTGGCCTTACCGCCATCGCTGAGTCACGTTCACAATGTGTTTCACGTATCCCAACTGCGGAAGTATGTACCGGATCCCAGTCATATCATTGAGTTCGATGAGATCGAGATAGCGAATGACGGCACCTTCGAAGAGAGACCAATAAAGATACTTGAGAGTCGGATCAAACAATTGAGGAATAAAAAATTACTATCTGGTTGTATTGGCATTTGAAGTATTTTCCATCTCCATATGGTTTATACTTGTTTTTCGGATCCTGTGTATTATAAGGCCGTTGGCCATATTTTTAATAAACTCCAAATCGGAGTAATGACTATTTATTGTGGTTCGGTATCACAAATAATACTTATTTAATCTATTTATGGATATCGCCTGGTGGGTCCCAGTATGGGTCCATGGCACTGTAATAGCTGCCTTTTTGGGGTGTTACAGAAGATGATATCGGAGAGTTGTTTCCTTTTTATGAGTCATTGTGAAATGAACTAGTATCAAGATACCTTCGTGTCACGTGTGACCTATGCAAGCGCCTGACCCTACGAGCCAAATACGGTATGTACTTTATGAGCCATCGTTTAATTACTGGCATGATATTGATATCATAATGGGTCTTTTTGTTGATCTTGTTATTTCGAGGATTTGTGACAGGATTTATCTGATTAATAATCCAAGATAAATGCTGAAATGATTATATGATTGAAATTGTTCGACTTGACATCGATATAATATTCGGTGCGACATTCGTGGTGTCGATAACTAATTGTGAACCGTTTCCTTGAATATGTGATTCCTTGTTGCTATTAACTTAGCGTGAATTTTAGTATCTTGAACTGTACTTATGGTTATCATTATGATTGATTCTTTCAGTATGGAAAGAAAACTGAGAGGTCGTGGCAGAGGGGGACGAGGCCGCGGAAGGGGCCGAATCCCGATACCTCGAGCCAATATATGCGCAAATGTGGATCATAGTTCTGCAGACAGTGGTTCACCTTCTAGGGATCAATCGCACCACAGTTGGCGAGGGGATGCGCGTGTCGATACTTACGTTGTGATGCAGGGCATGATGACGCAGATGACCCAGATGGGTCAACTAATGGAAGCTATGCAGAGGGCCACTACTGGCCAGCAACAGGGGCCTCATCCTCCTCCTTTGCTTGGGGGACCAGTGATTCGGATCATCAGCGACATCTCTCGCCAGCGACCTCCGACCTTTGAAGGATCCTCTGAGCCTGCTGACATTGTGCATTGGATTGAGCATTTTGAGAAACTTTTCCAGATGGTGGACTGCCCGGAAGAGAACCGCGTCTCGGTAGCCGCGTACTATCTTAGCAAATGCGCTCATACCTGGTGGCTTTCAATAAGGCCAGCTGATGGTGTTTATACTTGGGAGTAATTTAAAAACCTCATGCTAGACCGTTACTATCCAAGGCCACTCCGTGAGGCCAAACTGTCGGAACTGCTGAACCCCGACCCATCTGAAGACAATGATGTATTATCTGTTGCTGAGAAATTTCAGGCATTCCTTTCTTTCGCCATGACAATTATCCGAACATAGACTGATAAGATCAAATACTTTCTCTAGAGGCTAAAACCCCGAATGAGAATGCAACTGTTGAATCACCACTGTACTACCTTACCAGAGTTCATCGAGAAGGCTCTGGAGTATGAACTCACCGCGAAGGAGATTTCCAAGAAGCAACCACAGTCCAACAACAAAAGGTCCAGGAACCAGAACCAGACTGAGAGTAACCGGGGGACATTTAGGAAGCCCCAGTCATTGCCAAACCCTTCTGATCGACCACCCTTGGCGTCGAAGCCAGCTGGATCGCACTCTCGAGCGGTCCCCTCATCTGTTGTGTGCTATAACTGCGGAGACCAGGGGCACTTCAGCTCCAAATGCCCGAAGCCTGCCGTCACATGCCATAATTGTGGCAAGAATGGTCACCATGCTCGTTTTTACAGGAGTGGGCCCGGACCTAAACCAGTAGCGTCTCATGTTCCAGTTCAGTCCTTTATCCAGAATCGGGCGCCTCCGTCCGCTTCCTATCAGACCACCGGGGCGAATAGGGGAATGGGCCGTGGGAATCAAAGTGGTACACTGTGCCGAATCGAAACCTGTGATTTACGAGATGAAGAAAGCTGACGATCCCGAGGCCAGCATGATTTCAAGTATACTCGAGATCCACTCCCAGCCTGTGTGTGTTCTTTTTGATACCGGTGCTTCACACTCCTTTATATATTCTTCTTGTTTAAGTCGTTTGCCTCTAGACCATGTTATCAATTGGGAGCCCTACATGATTGGTATACCTAAAGGTAGAAGAATTATTGGAAATCGTGAAGTCCAGGACTGTCCGATTCGTTTGAAAGACCGTGAGTGGTTGTCAAATCTGATTGTAGTCGATTTACCTAAGGATGATATAATCTTGGGTATCGATTGGATGGATTGTCATGATGGAATACTTAGTGTTCACAAGCGGATGGTAACCGTCACTTCTGATTATGGTTTCGAGTGTATTTTTCGAGGTGATAATCCCAGTCGTTCGGGGAGAGTCATCAGCGCTATGAAAGCAGTGAAACTGCTTAATCAAGGGTGTATTGGTTATTGGTGCTACATGACCAAAACAACAGATCGACCAGTTGAATTGGCCGACATTCTGGTAGTCCGAGCCTACCCAGATGTATTTCCAAACGAGTTGCCAGGCTTACCTCCTCATCGTGACATGGAGTTTATTATTGAGTTAGAACCAGGTACATCCCCGCTTTCAAAAGCACCATATCATATGGCTCCGACTGAGATGCAAAATTTGAAGAACCAGCTTGAGGAGTTGACTAAAAAAGGCTATGTTCGACCTAGTGCGTCCCCTTGGGGAGCACCAGTGTTATTTGCACGAAAAAAGGACGGATCTCTGCGTTTATGTATTTATTACCGTGAGCTGAACAGAGTAACCATCAAGAACAAATATCCTTTGTCTCGTATTGATGATTTATTGGATCAACTTCAGGGAGCTGCCATGTTTTCTAAGATCGACTTGAGGTATGGCTATCATCAGTTGAGAATTCGAGAGTCTGACATTTCAAAGACAGCCTTTCGTACTCGCTATGGGCATTATGAGTTATTGGTGATGCCATTTGGATTGACTAATGCACCGGCGGTATTCATGGAGTTGATGAATCGAATTTTTATTAACTATCTGGATCGCTTTGTAGTCGTTTTTATTGACGACATTTTGATTTACTCTCATGACCACGAGGAGCACGAGCGTCATCTCAAACAAGTTCTCGATACATTGAGGCAGGAACAGCTTTATGGGAAATTTTCTAAATGTGAATTCTGGATGCCTGAGGTTATCTTTCTCGGGCATGTGATATCAGCTGAAGGGGTGAGAGTGGACCCACAAAATATGGAAGCCATTCGAGATTGGCTACCACCGAAGAACGTGAAGGAAGTTCGTAGTTTCCTCGGCCTAGCAGGTTACTACCGACAGTTCGTAGAAGGATTTTCTAAAATTACGCAACCGATGACTAACTTACTGCTGAAGGATAAGAAGTATTTGTGGTCAGAAGCATGTCAGCAAAGTTTTGATGAGCTCAAGAGTCGATTGATTTCGGCACCTGTTTTGGTCTTACCAAAAGGAACGGAAGTATTTGTGGTGTATAGTGACGCATCGAGCCAGGGCCTTGGATGTGTACTAATGCAGGAAGGGAAAGTGATTTCCTATGCATCTAGACAATTGTGACCCTATGAAGTTAACTATCCGACCCATGACTTGGAGTTAGAAGCCGTGGTGATTGCTTTGAAAATCTGGCGTCACTATCTGTATGGAGTTACCTGCCAGATCTTTACAGACCACAAGAGCCTAAAGTACATTTTTACTCAGAAGGAGTTGAACATGAGGCAGAGAAGGTGGCTAGAATTAATCAAGGACTATGATATCGAGATCCTTTATCATCCGAGTAAAGCAAATGTGGTTGCCGATGCTTTGAGCCGTAAGACAGTGCAGGAGCAGATGCTGAGCCATTTGACAGCACAGAGAGAGTGTTGGGATTCCACAGAAAATAAACGCAACGGAAGAATAAATGGAATCCCTAAGAGGATCGATCAAGTAACGTATATACAAAAAGAAAAATACGAAGATCAAGGAATCAAAGTCCCATACCTATGATGTCTCTGAAAAAACCTTCGTATGATGATGATGATGAAGAGCCCTTCATTCCAAGCACCTAAAGCAAGATGCCTCTACTTCACATGCCGGAACTTGATGGAAAAATCGACAAGCTTCCTTTCTTCAAGAATGCGGCTAGGGAAGCTTGTAGGAATTTTCTCTCTCAATGTATTCTTCTTATATCTTGTCTCTAAGATCAAGATGAAGTTTTCAACCTTACTCTCTCTCTCAAATTCGTGATTATGAGTTAAAGCAAGAAGAAGTTGTCCTCACTCCTTTTTAAAGACTTTTATTTATAAAAAAAATGAAAGTCTACCTTTAACACATGATTGAGGGTATCAAATACACCTCACATATGTCACCTAGTGACATAAAATAAGTACATAAGAGACAAGAGATGGAGGAGGGGCGGCCTTAAGGGAAATTTCCAGGAAGACGGGTCGAATTTACTCGCTGTAATCGATGTTCACAAAACGAATCCTCGTGTACCGGATGTTCGTCAAACGAATCCGTTTTATTTCCAATGTGTTTGGACTAATTAATTAATCCAATTAATTAATTATATCAAACACAAATATATATTTCTCTAAGAAATATAATTTATGAATTAAAGTAATCACCCAATAACCTACTTACAATTCATAAGACCGCTATTTGATTTATCCGATAAATCAAAATTAGATATCTAATATCTAATATTATAAGAGAGATTATTAATTCACATTTATCCATAAATGATCCTATTGCGCGACTCCGTAGGTTCGTCTCAGCCGGCATTGGGAGGAACCAATGAGTGCGGGCGGACTTAGCCACTTAGCCGGCCGCACCGTAAACCCCGATCGAGAACGAATGAACGAATCATTCCGGAACCATTATGTCGTGAATACTATATACGTATAGACCCTTCATCAGATGTCCCGGTCAAGTCTTCGGTCACGGTAAAGTCAAACCCTCATTGACTAAACTCTATACATGTGTTAATGCAAATCAAGACCGACCGATTAATAGTGTATCTAATACGACTATATCGTAATGCTTTGGCCAAAGACTTATGATCTTATTTGCCATTAACCGTATAGGACATTCGCCGCTCACTAACAGAGATAGAATCCTTTCTTGGCGTACGGAAAGACTACTACCTCCCCGTATAGTCCGCACTTCTAGGTAGACTCAGCAATTAAGCAAATGAGTCTAACTACTCTAATGACAAACTAAACGTCACAGACACATCTTCTACTGAACCCTCAAGTCAAAGGTCCACGTATACTATCACAACCTTTCGATTCGTCATCGACTCTCCGAGAGTGAATACCGTGTGATCAATCGAGTATGAGTCGTGTTCGAGTATACCGTCCCACCAATATACTTATAACTATGCTATCAAGACGTGCACACGTCCTAGCATCAGTTATACAAGTCTTATTAAAACTTAATGTCCTGTTAAGTTTTATCGACTTGCGAACTAGTTAAGCATTCGAGCTCTAAACACTTCTAGTGCCTATCTCCTTATCTCTATAAGGAGTAGAATGTTCACTCTCAAATGCAAGGACTACTATTCTATATACCAAATCACAATGCCAGTGATATACAATAATATAGAAATAATAATTGCCTTATTAAATATAATATTCATAATTACAATACAATTGCTCTCACTCTCTCATCCTCTGAGTGGCATTCGAGGGCATATTCCTAACAATATCCCACTTGAACTCAATGCCACAAACTATGGTATCTAATACTCATACTCTCCAGATGTCTCTCTAAGACCTTCTGAGATAGTGGCTTGGTAAGCGGATCAGCAACGTTATTTGCTGTGTCTACTCTCTGCAGTGTAACATTCCCATCCCGAACCATTTCTCTAACAAAATGATATTTTCTCGCAATATGTTTGGTGTTGTGGTGAGCCCTAGGCTCCTTAACATGTGCAACATCTCCGTCGTTGTCACAAAACAGTGTCACGGGCTTTTCTGCGTTAGGAACCACTTGAAGTTCCTCAGTGAACTTCTTTATCCAAAAAGCTTCTTTAGCAGCCTCCTTGGCTGCCTGATATTCGGCTTGACATGTGGAGATAGCAGTCGAACTTTGCTTGGCACTTCTCCAAGAAACTGCCCCACCATTCAGAGTAAAGATATACCCTGATGTGGACATCTGAGCATCCATGTCCCCTGAAAAATCTGAGTCTGTATAACCCATCACTCTTAGTTCTCCACCGCCGTATGTAAGAACCAAGTCTTTAGTCCTCCTTAGGTACTTAAGAATGTTCTTTATAGCGATCAATGTTCCTGCCCTAGATTTGACTGAAACCGACTTACTACGCTCACGGATAGGCAATGTCCGGTCTAGTGCAAATCATTGCATACATAAGGCTACCTACTGCTGAAGCATAAGGTACCTTGCTCATTTCCTTTCTATCTTCCTCACTTTGAGGACACATCTCTAAGGAAAGTTTTGCACCATGTTGCATAGGTAGAAACCCTCTTTTAGAATCTTCCATCCTAAATCGCTTCAGAATCTTTTCTATGTAGAGGGCTTGGGAAAGACCTAACATTCTTTTCGCTCTATCCCGGTAGAGACGAATACCCAGAATATAGGTAGCTTCTCCCAAGTCTTTCATTGAGAACTCTTTAGAAAGCCAAGCTTTCACGTAATCGAGCATTCCTACGTCATTTCCTATAAGTAGAATGTCATCTACATATAGTATTAAGAACGCAATTTTGCTCCCACTAACCTTCTTGTAAATACAGGGCTCTTCTTCGTTTTGGACAAAATCAAACTCTTTGACTGTCTCGTTAAAACGAAGATTCCAACTCCGTGAAGCTTGCTTCAGTCCATAAATGGCACGCTGAAGTTTGCATACTTTATGAATATTGGTTTGAGATATGAATCCCTTAGGCTGTTCCATATAAATCTCCTCCTCGAGGAATCCATTTAGAAATGTTGTTTTCACATCCATTTGCCATATTTCATAATCTAAGTGGGGTGCTATAGCAAGCATCATGCGAATAGACTTAATCATAGCTACAGGCTAGAAGGTCTCGAAGTAATCGATTCCTTCTCTTTGGGAATAACCCTTTGCCACAAGCCTGGCCTTATAGGTATCAACCTTGCCATCTCCATCAGTCTTTCTCTTATAGATCCATTTGTTTCCAATAGGCACTATGCCTTTAGGACGATCTACTAAAGTCCGCACTGATTAGCATGCATTGAGTCTATCTCGGCTTCCATAGCTTCTTGCCACTTGGTGGAGTCAACGTCTACCATCGCTTGGTCGTATGTAGAAGGATCATTCTCTTGACTACTTTCGTCATCTCATGGACACCCGGGCCTCTTGATGCAGATAGCCATACCTCTCGTAATTGAGAAATTCTACTAGACTTGCGAGGTTGTATTTGTATTTCAGAAGGTTCGGTTCTTGTATCTTGCATAGGTGTCTCATTTGGTGTTTCTTTTATTTCTTCCAAAGAAATATTTCTACCTGCCCCTCCTTCCTGAATAAACTGATCTTCCAGGAAGTGTGCTTGTATAGCAACGATGATCCTATGATCTTCGTGCATGTAGAATAGATATCCAATGGAATCCCCTGGATATCCTATGAAACGACCTTTCACAGACCTAGTTTCCAATTTCTCTACTTTAGTCTTCTTGACATAAGCAGGGCATCCCCAAATCCTAATGTGATTAAGACTTGGTTTCCTACCTCTCCACATCTCATGGGGAGTCTTAGGAACGGATTTGTAAGGACATTTGTTCAAGATATGCACATCAGTAAGGAGCGCGTAACCCCAGAGATAAATCGGTAGATCAGTATAGTTAAGCATGGAGCGAACCATGTCCAACAAGGTTCGGTTCCTTCTTTCTGATACACCATTTAATTGTGGAGTAGCTGGAGGAGTGAATTGTGACACTATTCCTAGTTCTTTTAAGAACTCATCAAATTCGGTACTCATGTACTCACCACCCCGATCGACCAAGAGTCTTAACATAGTTACTGTTTGATTTTCAACTAGGGCTTTAAATTCCTTGAATTTATCAAAAGCTTCAGACTTATGTTTCATTAAGTAAACGAATCCATACAGTATGGTCATCGCTGAATGTAATGAAATCAAAGCCGCCTCGTGCCACTTCAAAAGGGCCACAGACGTCGGTATGGATCAATCCAAGTTTTTCAGCAGCTCTTTCAAAAGTCCTGCGAAGGGTAACTTAGTCATTTTGCCTTGAAGGCAAGATTCACAAGTTGGATAGGGATCGATCCCAATGGACCCGTAAGCCCATCTTTCTCCATTTTATGAACCTTGGTCCGACCGATATAACCAAGTCTAAGATGCCACTTAAGTGCTTGGTTCGTTTCATCCCTACCACGCTTCCTAGTTATAGTGTTCACATTGTCTTATTCTTTAAATTTAAATGGTCTAAACCATTTAATAATGTAGCAAGACAACCAATTTATTTCGAAATAAATACGACAAGACCCATCTCCAATAAAGAAGTGAAATCCCTTTCGGTCCATGACCGAATTGATACAATATTCTTGTGCCCCTTGGGCAAAACAAGTACATCATCTAAAGTGAGAATAAAACCAGATTCTAAATCCAACATAAGGGATCCGATATCGAAGCCTCGACACTATGCCCACTTCCGACGGTGACCATCACCTCCCCGAATCCAGACTTCCTACTTGCTCCGCATCCCGATTCATTGTACAAATGTGATAACTCGCACCGAATCAAGTATCCAAGAAGTAGAATATACGATTCTGAACAATTTGTTTCTAAAACCAATAGTTCCGTACCTGAAGGCGCATTACGGTCAAGCTTTGGACAATACCTCTTCCAGTGGCCTTGCTCACCGCAGTTGAGGCATACATCCGTTTTCTTGGCCCCTTTGCTCTTTTGAACCATTGGGGCCTTGCCCCTTCCCTTGTCGATCTTGACTATCGGACCTAACTGCTTCTTGTTCTTTTTCTTCTTATTCTTGGACTTCCAAGTCTTAGAAGAAATCACAAGTGCAGCTTCCTTTCCCTTTGTCTTCATCTGAGACTGGGCAGTCGTCAGTTTGTTCATTAGCCTAGCTAAGTTATATGCAATCTCATTGCAGTTGAAGTTCATGACAAATTGGGAAAAGGAGTCAGGAAGTGACTGCAGGATAAGGTCAGTTTGGAGAGATGCATGCATCTGAAAATCAAGAGCTTCCAATCTCTCAATCATCGAGATCATCATGAGGACATGGTCCCCAACCTTCTCTCCTTCCTTCATCCTGGCGCCGAATAATTGCTTTGATATCTCATATCTAGCGGTTGTGTGCTCTCCATAGAGCTCACCAGTGCGCTAAGATGGCTCGTGAAGACGTCATCTTTTCATGGGCACGTTGAAGCTCATTGGTCATTGAGCCTAACATGTACCCTCGCACTCTTATGTCGCCTTTACCCATTTCTCATGGGCATCGACATCTTCCCGATTGGCTCGGGTTCTTGCAGGAGCCGGGATGTCCGCCTCAAGACGTATCCCAAAGATTTCCATAGTTAGGACAATCTTCAAGTTCCGAAGCCAGTCCATATAGTTCGGACCAGTCAGGACGTTCTTTTCAAGTAGTATAGCGAGTGGGTTCATTGTTATATTGAGAGTTTTGTTAACTGCAGAGAATAATTTGAGATTCGTTAGTGATTGTTTAATTATGATCCGAGTAAAGAATTTAAGGACTTTCTTTATTCATAACTCGGCTCCCACTATTTTATCGGCATTTACACACTCCCATGTTAAATCCGGAAGTCTTGGGTGACTTCATAGTGGTGATCGATTTCTTTACAAAGTTTAATAGAGGGCAACCCATACGGTTTATATTCTATTATTCTTTATAAAGTGATGTCTAATACCAACCCATCTAATGGATGATTCGATCTTCTTTTACCCCTAGTTCACTTGCCCTCAACCCATTCGGTTTCTATGGCTCGCTGAACTATCTAAGTTTAAACCGTCAACTCCTATTAGTCTGACAATTGAATCTTACCCGGCAACCCATACGGTTTATAGGGGTTTGATTTGTCACAACCAAAGGCATATAATGCACTCTAGGAATTTATCAACTTTCCCCAAAAATATTACCCCGACATACTCGGAAGAATAATATTCCGGTTTAGATTTCAATTTTCCGTGAGTTTGATGGAGGGTAGGAAACCTCGTAACCTTTATAACTTAGTGTTTGTAAGTGGGAGTATTAATGCGATTATATGTTACACTTTGCACATTAATCCGTTTATAAGCGCGGTTTGTGGTTTGTCAATCATTCAAAATGAAAAACAATAAATAGCAACCTAGTTACTACCAACATATAGCTCATGGACTTTTTCCTAAGTATTGGGCCAAGCCAAATAACGAAAAGAAAAATACAAGATTGATTCTTCGTCTTCCAAATGGTCGTCTTCGGTCTTCGTCATAGCCATATGAATAATTACATCATTGAACAATACGTCCTTTTATACATATTTTCTAGTAAAAATAAATAGGCTCAAAATGGCCTTTACAACCATATCGAATCGAACAAATCAACAACTAAGTCCACGAGCTATATCACCATCACATAAGGCATTCCATACAACATGTAACAAGAAATGAAATTAAATAATCAATTAATATATTAATCCAATTAATATAAAAATTAATTTATTTAATTTCTACAATATTCATCAAATTAATATTTATAATCGTCATTTTAATCCGTTCAAAGTAATCCGCCAAAACAATATTCTCGTCTAATAATTTCCCTTAAAAATATTCCAAATATTTTATTAAATCTAATTAAATCCAATTTAAATTTCGGAAATTATTACAACGAAATATAAACACAAAAATGGACTCCGGAAAATCCAGATCGCCCACCACGGCCCGATTCAAAATCGGGCCGAAAACCCGAAACCGCCGGACCGAGTCACTCGCCATCGCCAGCCGGGCCGAGCAGCTACAAGAGCCTACCGAGTCACTCTCGGCCGCCAGCAAAGATCCCAAGATCACTGCCGGCAGCGTCTTCGCGGTATTCGTGTTTAACCCCCGTTTTTCTCATTTTTTCGACTCGCTTCCAAAACGAAAAAGTTTCTTAACTTCATGAAGAACTTATAAATCAACAAAAATCAATTTTTTCAGATTTATAATTCACATAAAATAGTCGAAACTTGACTTACTACGAACGATTAAATTTCTTCGATTATATCTATTATGATTCTAAATCATAAACATCATCAAATAACATTCCAAATGCAAAGATGATCGTATATACGATATATTTGACCTCGCTCACCACTGTTGGGATTCCACAGAAAATAAACGCAACGGAAGAATAAACGGAATCCCTAAGAGGATCGATCAAGTAACGTATATACGAAAAGAAAAATACGAAGATCAAGGAATCAAAGTCCCATACCTATGATGTCTCTGAAAAAACCTTCGTATGATGATGATGATGAAGAGCCCTTCGTTCCAAGCACCTAAAGCAAGATGCCTCTACTTCACACACCGGAACTTGATGGAAAAATCGACAAGCTTCCTTTCTTCAAGAATGCGGCTAGGGAAGCTTGTAGGAATTTTCTCTCTCAATGTATTCTTCTTATATCTTGTCTCTAAGATCAAGATGAAGTTTTCAACCTTACTCTCTCTCTCTCAAATTCGTGATTATGAGTTAAAGCAAGAAGAAGTTGAAGATGTGTCTGTGACGTTTGATATTATACGTGGACCTTTGACTTGAGGGTTCAGTAGAAGATGTGTCTGTGACGTTTAGTTTGTCATTAGAGTAGTTAGACTCATTTGCTTAATTGCTGAGTCGACCTCGAAGTGCGGACTATACGGGCAGGTAGCAGTCTTTGCTGTACGCCAAGAAAGGATTCTATCTCCTGTTAGTGAGCAGGCGAATGTCCTATACGGTTAATGGCAAATAAGATCATAAGTCTTTGGCCAAAGCATTCTGATATAGTCATATTAGATACACTATTAATCAGTCGGTCTTGATTTGCATTAACACATGTATAGAGTTTAGTCAACAGTAGGGTTTGACTTTACCGTGACCCGAAGACTTGACCGGGACATCTGATGAAGGGTCTATACGTATATAGTATTCACGACATAATGGTTCTGGAATGATTCGTTCATTCATTCTCAGTCGGGGTTTACAGTGCGGCCCGCTAGGCTGGCTAAGTGCTGCCCGCACTCATTGGTTCCTCCCAATGCCGGCTGAGACGAACCTACAAAGTCACGCAATAGGATCATTGATGGATAAATGTGAATTAATAATCTCTCTTATAATATTAGATATTACATATTTAATTTTGAGTTATCGGATAAATCAAATAGCGGTCTTATGAATTGTAAGTAGGTTACTGGGTGATTACTTTAATTCATAAATTATATTTCTTAGAGAAATATATATTTGTGTTTGATATAATTAATTAATTGGATTAATTAATTAGTCCAAACACATTGGAAATAAAATGGATTCGTTTGACGAACATACGGTACACGAGGGATTCGTTTTGACGAACATCCAGTACACGAGCCGAGTAAATTCGACCCGTCTTCTTGGAAATTTCCCTTAAGGCCTCCCCCCCTCCATCTCTTGTCTCTTATATACTTATTTTATGTCACTAGGTGACATATGTGAGGTGTATTTGATACCCTCAATCATGGGTTAAAGGTAGACTTTCATTTTTTTTATAAATAAAAGTCTTTAAAAAGGAGTGAGGACAACTTCTTCTTGATTTAACTCATAATCACGAATTTGAGAGAGAGAGTAACGTTGAAAACTTCATCTTGATCTTAGAGACAAGATATAAGAAGAATACATTGAGAGAGAAAATTCCTACAAGCTTCCCTAGCCGCATTCTTGAAGAAAGGAAGCTTGTCGATTTTTCCATCAAGTTCCGGCGTGTGAAGTAGAGGCATCTTGCTTTAGGTGCTTGGAACGAAGGGCTCTTCATCATCATCATCATACGAAGGTTTTTTCAGAGACATCATAGGTATGGGACTTTGATTCCTTGATCTTCGTATTTTTCTTTTCGTATATACGTTAGTTGATCGATCCTCTTAGGGATTCCGTTTATTCTTCCGTTGCGTTTATTTTCTGTGGAATCCCAACAGTGGTATCAGAGCATATTCCTAACAGAGAGTTGCAGTTAGACCTTATGAGGCCAGAAATTGAAGTTTGGTGATAGCGTGTTCAGGGACAACTTTGCACCCTTGAGATTTCTTCGTCTCTTGATGATATGATCAAATCGAAGCAAATTACGGACCCATTCTTATCTCGAGTTAGGGATGAGGTAACCCAAGGGAAATCCCCTGGATTCGTGATCCACGAGGATGGATTGATACGCTTTAGAAATCGAGTGTGTGTACCCGCAGACGAAGAGTTGAGGAACTCTATCATGAGAGAAGCCCATGCTACCCCGTACTCTATTCACCCGGGATCTAGCAAGATGTATAAGGATTTGAAGCAGAATTATTGGTGGGGGAATATGAAATGTGAGGTTGCCGAATTCGTTTCGAGATGTTTAACCTGTCAGCAGGTTAAGATTGAGCACCAGCGACCCGCAGAAATGCTGAAACCGCTCCCAATTCCCGAGTGGAAATGGGAGGATATATCTGTGGATTTTATCACTAGCTTGCCGACGATTCGTCGAGGAATGAATACGATTTGGGTGATTGTGGACCGTCTGACCAAATCAGCCCACTTCTTGGAGATTAAGGACATGTGGGGTCCTGAGAGATTGGCCCAGCTATTTATTAAGGAAATTGTGAGATTACATGGTACCCCCAAGAGTATTGTATCGTATCCCATTTCTGGAAGGCAGTTCATCGTGCGATGGGCACACAGTTGAATTTCAGTACGGCTTTTCATCCGCAGACCGATGGCCAATCCGAAAGAACCATCCAAACCTTAGAAGACATGTTGAGGGCATGTGCTCTTGATTGGAAAGACGATTGGGAAGCCCAGCTACCTTTGGTGGAATTCACTTATAATAATAGTTGACATGCTTCGATTCAGATGGCTTCGTATGAGGCATTGTATGGCCGTAACTGTAGGTCCCCTTTGTGTTGGGACGAACTGTCAGAATCTCTAGGTACAGAACCCGATATGTTATTAGCAGCCCGTGAGAAGATCACTTTGATTAGGAGTCGGTTGTTAACGGCTCAAAGTCGACAGAAGTCTTATGCTGACCACCGTCGACGACCGCTTGAGTTCGAGGTTGGTGACCATGTGTTAATGAAGGTGTCTCCTACCCGAGGTGTTTTTCGTTTCGGGAAGAGGGGCAAGCTGAGCCCGAGGTACATTGGGCCGTTTGAGGTTTTGGAGTGTGTAGGTGATCTGGCCTATCGAATAGCTTTGCCACCAACTTTGAGTAAGATTCACAACGTGCTTCATGTATCCTAGTTGAGGAAATATGTTGCTGATCCGAGCCATGTACTTCAGTTCGAAGAGATTGAATTAGCGGAAGATCATTCATACGAGGAGCGTCCTTTGCGGATACTCGAGAGGAGGATCAAGCATTTGCGGAACAAGACGATTCCCCTACTGAAGGTTTAGTGGTCACGACACGGAGTCGAGGAGGCTACGTGGGAAACTGAGGATAGTATGCGAGCGAGATACCCCGAGTTATTTACCCCTTAGTTTCGAGGACGAAACTCTTTTTAAGGGGGGAGTATGTAATATCCGACTATAGTTTTTCGTTTTTACCTGTCATTGTATTATTCGGATAATATGATTATCATGAATCGTTGGATTTAGTATTATGTTGAGGTATTATAGATTTGAACTTCATATCGTTGGTATTTCATTTCATACTCGATGATTCAATGTTAATTAGAGAGATGCATTTTTTGAACTTTTCTGTTGATGTAGCGTACGCTACGTAGCATGATTAACGTACGTTAATCTTGTGCCTTAGCGTGCGTAATGTTTCCTCTATTGCGTATGCTAAGAGAGAATCTGGCATCAGTTGACTTCAGCACGTGAACTTCTTAGCCGTTAGCATGCATGTGAGTAATGTCTGAGCTGTCGTGTCGGCCAGAGTCAACTTTTATTAGCATGCGTAACCCCTTTTCATTAGCGTGCGCTAACGGCCTGCGGATTCAAGACAGTAGCCACTGTAAGCTACTTACGTATGTAATATTAACCAGTTAGCGTACGTAAGTGTGTTAGCGTACGCTAAAGCTTCCCAATAGCATGCGCTAAGTCTACACAGTCTATTTATAGGACTAGCCTATTTTTCATTTCTTCACAACTCTAAACCGATTCTCTCCCCTCATATCGTCCCTCTGCACTCTCAAACCGATATCAACCTCCTCCAACTTACTTTTAAGCCTTAAATCTTGGAGTGGAGCTCATTTCCTTGAATATTAGGATGTGTTCTTGAGCTTGGAGTGTACTTTCTCGTAGCATTGAGGTTGTTCTTCGTTACTGGAGGTAGGTGTACCTTTTTCTCTGTATTGTTTTCATATGTTGATGTTAGTAACGAATTATACTTCACCTAGAGTTAGATTAATCAAGTAAAACATGGTTTTAATTAAACTTTTTCACATTTCTTGATGAATATGATAAATGAGGGTTTGAGGTGGATGTATTCTTGATGATATAGTGATATTAACCATGTTGTAACCATCATACTCATCTTACTGGACGAATTTAGCTCAGTAGAACATCTTTGAATCAGTTAACTTCACCATAGTTGAATTTAACCAATAGAATTGTTATCATAAAATGATTAAACACCATTTTAAGTTTTCACTTACCTTGGGAAGAACTTGGTAATGTTAGAAGTAGAAGGATGTCCTCTTGCTCAGATTTCTTAAGAATTATAATCTCCTTATGTTTTAGCTCAGCAAGACTTTGAAATGGATAAGGATATTTGTGAAAACAACAATAACTTTTCATTAATCTAATGTGTTGAGGACTTAGAATGTTTTGATCATCATACTAGATAGATGGTGAATTCATCATGATGTTAATGGATCTTTCCAGCCTTGTAAAGAAAGATTTTGATAATCTTCATGAATATGGTGAAATCTCATAGCTAATAACCTTGTTGTAAACTTAATATTCAACTTAGATGAGAGGAGGATTATCATAAATGTGCAGATTTTGTTCTTTCAACATTTTAATGTTTTGGAAAGTTTAATCAACATAAGGTGATCTTAACATCATAAATGGTTATTTAACATGTTCTTGATAGAATTCTTATTTATGAAGAATCATGTGAACATTCGGTAAAAGTATTGTGAACCGATTTTATGGTTGTAATGATGTAAAAATAACTCTTGACATAAGGCTTCGATAATTGGAGATAGCAAACTATTCTAAAGGATTGTAGGATGTCGTCTTACTAATCCTATATTGATAATTATACGAATATGTTATTGAGTAAAATGTATTTCGTTTAAGGTTGATTGTTCGAGTAAACGATATTAGTCGAGGACCGTTCATTCGTTTCGACAAGAAGAGGACTATTCTCGTCTCCATATTGAGGCAAGTTATCTTGGTTGGTTATAATGATGATTAGATTCTTGTGATGGTTATACATTTCATGTGTATGAACTGTTCATGAAATGTCTGTCGTGATTTGACATTGTCCTTGACGTTATTCCGTTTTCATCATGGGGTTGCATTCCCAAGTACGTCGCTTTGAATCGTTGATATCGTTGGTCTTTATTTTCACTTAGGTGAGTTTTCTTGATCCTTAATCGGATATGTTATTTATTGAATTCGTTGTCATGTTGTATCGTGACATATCCGGAATCATATCTGCGTTCCAATTAGTTGTTGTGTAGGATTTTTATCCAGGCACATATATAGTCATGCGTGGATATTATTCCGCATTGGACTGTGCGCACGAGACGTAGTTCGTGAGGCTAATTAGGTACATCGTCACACGTATATTCTGGATTCCGTATACGGGGTGGATATGTACACGGACACATTTCCGGATCGGGCGTACTGTGATGTCCATCTTGAGCCATATTGTTAATCGTACATAGTCCATGTATGATTGGATGTGTTCGATGGTTTGTGACTGATTGTTTCATACGCACGAGGGGTATGATTAATAGTCGGGATGTTTTTCCTTGAATTCTATATATGTGAATTGTATAATGTCGGAAGAATTAATTATCATGTATATCTGACCCTGTGTTATGGGCGAAATACTTGTATTGTATTTTAGGTCGAGGGAAAGGCAAGGCACGGGAAGAGCATGTTGACGGCGAAGGGTTCGAAGGATACTAGTTCGGGGGCCCCAAATCATTTGTTGTCCGGTTATGTTAAACCGTGTTATGTTATTTTATTTTCCGCTTCATTTAAATTACTATCTGGTTGTATTGGCATTTGAAGTATTTTCCATCTCCATATGGTTTATACTTGTTTTTCGGATCCTTTGTATTATAAGGCCATTGGCCATATTTTTAATAAACTCCTAATCGGAGTAATGACTATTTATTGTGGTTTGTTATCACAAATAATACTTATTTAATCTATTTTTGGATATCTCCTTGTGGGTCCCAGTATGGGTCCACGGCACTGTAATAGCCGCCTTTTTGGGGTGTTACAGAAGATGGTATCGGAGAGTTGTTTCCTTTTTATGAGTCATTGTGAAATGAACTAGTATCAAGAGACCTTCGTGTCACATGTGACCTGTGCAAGCGCCTGACCCAACGAGCCAAATACGGTATGTACTTTATGAGCCATAGTTTAATTACTGCCATGATATTGGTATCAGAATGGGTCTCTTTGTTGATATTGTTATTTCGAGGATTTGTGACCAGATTTATCTGATTAATAATCCGAGATAAATGCTGAATTGATTATATGATTGAAATTGTTCGACTTGACGTCGATACAATATTCAGTGCGACATTCGTGGTGTCGATAACTAATTGTGAACCGTTTCCTTGAATATGTGATTCCTTGTTGCTATTAACTTAGTGTGAATTTTAGTATCTTGAACTGTACTTATGGTTATCATTATGATTGATTCTTTCAGTATGGAAAGAAACCTGAGAGGTCGTGGCAGAGGGGGACGAGGCCGCCGAAGGGGCCGAATCCCAATACCTCGAGCCAACATATGTGCGAATGTGGATCATAGTTCCGCAGACAGTGGTTTACCTTCTATGGATCAATTGCACCACAGTGGGTGTGGGGATGCGCGTGTCGATCCTTACGTTGTGATGCAGGGCATGATGACGCAGATGACCCAGATGGGTCAACTAATGGAAGCTATGCAGAGGGCCACTACTGGCCAGCAACAGGGGCCTCATCCTCCTCCTGTGCTTGGCGGACCCGTGAGTCGGATCATCAGCGACATCTCTCGCCAGTGACCTCCGACCTTAGAAGGATCCTCTGAGCCTGCTGACATTGTGCATTAGATCGAGCATTTTGAGAAACTTTTCCAGATGGTAGACTGCCCGGAAGAGAACCGCGTCTCGGTAGCCGCGTACTATCTTAGCAAAGGCGCTCATACCTAGTGGCTTTCAGTATGGCCAGCTGATGGTGTTTATACTTGGGAGGAATTTAAAAACCTCATGCTAGACCGTTACTATCTAGGGACACTCTGTGAGGCCAAACTGTCGGAACTGCTGAACCCCAACCCATCTGAAGACGATGACGTATTATCTGTTGCTGAGAAATTTCAGGCACTCCTTCCTTTCGCCACGACAATTATCCGAACAGAGGCTGATAAGATCAAATACTTTCTCAAGAGGCTAAAACCCCGAATGAGAATGCAACTGTTGAATCACCACTGTACTACCTTACCAGAGTTCATCGAGAAGGCTCTGGAGTATGAACTCACCGCGAAGGAGATTTCCAAGAAGCAACCACAGCCCAACAACAAAAGGTCCAGGAACCAGAACCAGACTGAGAGTAACCGGGGGACATTCAGGAAGCCCCAGTCATTGCCAAACCCTTTTGATCGACCACCCTTGGCGTCGAAGCCAGCCGGATCGTACTCTCGAGCGGTCCCCTCATCTGTTGTGTGCTATAACTTGAGAGACCACGGCCACTTCAGCTCTAAATGCCCGAAGCCTGCCGTCACATGCCATACTTGTGGCAAGAATGATCACCGTGCTCGTTTTTGCAGGAGTGGGCCCGGACCTGAACCAGTAGCATCTCATGCTCCAGTTCAGTCCTCTGTCCAGAACCGGGCGCCTCCGTCCGCTTCCTATCAGACCACCTGGGCGAATAGGGAAATGGGCCGTGGGAATCAAAGTGGTACACCTGGTGCCGGAACTGCGAAACCCAGGATTTACGAGATGAAGAAAGATGACGATCCCGAGGCCAGCATGATTTCAGGTATACTCGAGATCCACTCCCAGCCTGTGTGTGTTCTTTTTTATACCAGTTCTTCACACTCCTTTATATCATCTTTTTGTCTAAGTCGTTTGCCTCTAGACCATGTTATCAATTGTGAGCCCTACGTGATTGGTCTACCTGATGGTAGAAGAATTATTGGAAATCGTGAAGTCCAGGACTGTCCGATTCATTTGAACGACCGTGAGTGGTTGTCAAATCTGATTGTAGTCGATTTACCTAAGGATGATATAATCTTGGGTATCGATTGGATGGATCGTCATGATGCAATAATTAGTGTCCGCAAGCGGATGGTAACCGTCACTTCTGATTATGGTTTCGAGTGTATTTTTCGAGGTGATAATCCCAGTCGTTCTGGGAGAGTCATCAGCGCTATGAAAGCAGTGAAACTGCTTAATCAAGGGTGCATTGGTTATTGGTGCTACATGACCAAAACAGCAGATCGACCAGTTGAATTAGCCGACATTCCGGTAGTCCGAGACTACCCAGATATATTTTTAGATGAGTTGCCAGGCTTACCTCCTCATCGTGATGTGGAGTTTATTATTGAGTTAGAACCAGGGACATCCCCGCTTTCAAAAGCACCGTATCATATGGCTCCGACTGAGATGCAAGAGTTGAAGAACCAGCTTGAGGAGTTGGCTGAAAAAGGTTATGTTCGACCTAGTGCGTCCCCTTGGGGAGCACCAGTGTTATTTGTATGAAAAAAGGATGGATCTCTGTGTTTATGTATTGATTACCGTGAGCTGAACAGAGTAACCATCAAGAACAAATATGCTTTGCCTCGTATTGATGATTTATTGGATCAACTTTAGGGAGCTGCCGTGTTTTCTAAGATCGACTTGAGGTCTGGTTATCATTAATTGAGAATTCGAGAGTCTGACATTTCAAAGACAGCCTTTCGTACTCGGTATGGGCATTATGAGTTCGTGGTGATGCCATTTGGATTGACTAATGCACCAGCGGTATTTATGGAGTTGATTAATCGAGTTTTTATTAACTATCTGGATCGCTTTGTAGTCATTTTTATTGATGAAATTCCGATTTACTCTCGTGACCACGAGGAGCACGAGCGTCATCTCGAACAGCTTTATGGGAATTTTCTAAATGTGAATTCTGGATGCCTGAGGTTATCTTTATCGGGCATGTGATATCAGCTGAAGGGGTGAGAGTGGACCCACAAAAGACGGAAGCCATTCGAGATTGGCTACCACCGAAGAACGTGAAGGAAGTTCATAGTTTCCTCGGCCTAGCAGGTTACTACCGACGGTTCGTAGAAGGATTTTCTAAAATTACGCAACCAATGACTAACTTACTGCGGAAGGATAAGAAGTATTTGTGGTCAGAAGCATGTCAGCAAAGTTTTGATGAGCTCAAGAGTCGATTGATTTCGGCACCTGTTTTGGTCTTACCAAAAGGAACGGAAGGATTTGTGGTGTATAGTGACGCGTCGAGCTAGGGCCTTGGATGTGTACTAATGCAGGAAGGGAAAGTGATTGCCTATGCATCGAGACAATTGCGACCCTATAAAGTACATTTTTACTCAGGAGTTGAACATGAGGCAGAGAAGGTGGATATAATTAATCAAGGACTATGATATCGAGATCCTTTATCATCTGGGTAAAGCAAATGTGGTTTCCGACACTTTGAGCCGTAAGACAGTGCAGGAACAGATGCTGAGCCATTTGACAGCACAGAGAGAGTTGTAGTTAGACCTTATGAGGCCAGAAATTGAAGTTTGGTTACAGCGTGTTCAGGGACAACTTTGCACCCTTGAGATTTCTTCGTCTCTTGATGATATGATCAAATCGAAGCAAATTACGGACCCATTCTTATCTCAAGTTCGAGATGAGGTAACCCAAGGGAAAGCCCCTGGATTCGTGATCCACGAGGATGGATTGATACGCTTTAGAAATCGAGTTTGTGTACCCGCAGACGAAGAGTTGAGGAACTCTATCATGAGAGAAGCCCATGCTAACCCGTACTCTATTCACCCGAGATCTAGCAAGATGTATAAGGATTTGAAGCAGAATTATTGGTGGGGGAATATGAAACGTGAGGTTGCCGAATTCGTTTCGAGATGTTTAACCTGTCAGCAGGTTAAGATTGAGCACCAGCAACCCGCAGGAATGCTGAAACCGCTCCCAATTCCCGAGTGGAAATGGGAGGATATATCTATGGATTTTATCACTAGCTTGCCGACGAGTCGTCGAGGAATGAATACGATTTGGGTGATTGTGGACCGTCTGACCAAATCAGCCCACTTCTTGGAGATTAAGGACACGTGGGGTCCCGAGAGATTGGCTCAGCTATTTATTAAGGAAATTGTGAGATTACATGGTACCCCCAAGAGTATTGTATCGGAATGTGACGGGCGATTCGTATCCCATTTCTGGAAGGTAGTTCATCGTGCGATGGGCACACAGTTGAATTTCAGTACGGTTTTTCATCCGCAGACCGATGGCCAATCCGAAAGAACCATCGAAACTCTAGAAGACATGTTAAGGGCATGTGCTCTTGATTGGAAAGACGATTGGGAATCCCAGCTACCTTTGGTGGAATTCACTTATAATAATAGTTGGCAAGAATTCAATTCAGATGGCTCCGTATGAGGCATTGTATGGCCGTTGCTGTAGGTCCCCTTTGTGTTGGGACGAACTGTCAGAATATCTGGGTATGGAACCCGATATGTTATTAGCAGCCCGTGAGAAGATCACTTTGATTAGGAGTCGGTTGTTAACGGCTCAAAGTCGACAGAAGTCTTATGCTGACCACCGTCGACGACCGCTTGAGTTCGAGGTTGGTGACCATGTGTTAATGAAGGTGTCTCCTACCCGAGGTGTTTTTCGTTTCGGGAAGAGGGGCAAGCTGAGCCCGAGGTACATTGGGCCGTTTGAGGTTTTGGAGCATGTAAGTGATCTGGCTTATCGACTAGCTTTGCCACCGACTTTGAGTAAGATTCACAACGTGTTTCATGTCTCCCAGTTGAGGAAATATGTTTCTGATCCGAGCCATGTACTTCAGTTCAAAGAGATTGAATTAGCGGAAGATCATTCGTACGAGGAGCGTCCTGTGTGGATACTCGAGAGGAGGATCAAGCAGTTGCGGAACAAGAAGATTCCCCTACTGAAGGTTCAGTGATCACGACACGGAGTCGAGGAGGCTACGTGGGAAACCGAGGATAGTATGCGAGCGAGATACCCCGAGTTATTTACCCCTTAGTTTCGAGGACAAAACTCTTTTTAAGGGGGGAGTATGTAATATCCGACTGTAATTTTTTGTTTTTACCTGTCATTGTATTATTCGGATAATCTGATTATCATGAATCGTTGCATTTAGTATTATGTTGAGGTATTATAGATTTGAACTTCATATCGTTGTTATTTCATTTCATACTCGATGATTCAATGTTAATTAGAGAGATGCATTTTTTGAACTTTTCTGTTAATGTAGGGTACGCTACGTAGAATGATTAACATACGTTAATCTTGTGCCTTAGCGTGCGTAATGTTTCCTCTGTTGCGTACGCTAAGACATAATCTGGCATTAGTTGACTTCAGCATGTGAACTTCTTAGCCGTTGGCATGCATGTGAGTAATGTCTGAGCTGTCGTGTCGGCCAGAGTCAACTTTTATTAGCGTGCATAACCCCTTTTCATTAGCGTGCGCTAACGGCCTGCGGATTCAAGACAGTAGCAACTGTCTAAATAGTTCACGTACGTAATATTAACCAGTTAGTGTACGTAAGTGTGTTAGCGTACGCTAAAGCTTCCCGACAGCGTGCGCTAAGTCTAAATAGTCTACTTATAGGACTAGCCTGTTTTTCATTTCTTCACAACTCTAAACCGATTCTCTCCCCTCATATCGTCCCTCTGCAATCCCAAACCGATATCAACCTCCTCTAACTTACTTTTAAGCCTTAAATCTTGGAGTGGAGCTCATTTCCTTGAAGATTAGGAGGTGTTCTTGAGCTTGGAGTGTACTTTCTCGTAGCATTGAGGTTGTTCTTCGTTTCTGGAGGTAGGTGTACCTTTTTCTCTGTATTGTTTTCATATGTTGATGTTAGTAACGAAGTATACTTCACCTAGAGTTAGATTAATCAAGTAAAACATGGTTTTAATTAAACTTTTTCACATTTCTTGATGAATATGATAAATGAGGGTTTGAGGTGGATGTATTCTTGATGATATAGTGATATTAACCATGTTGTAACTATCATACTCATCTTAATGGACGAATTTAGCTCAGTAGAACATCTTTGAATCAGTTAACTTCACCATAGTTGGATTTAACCAATAGAATTGTTATCATAAAATGATTAAACACCATTTTAAGTTTTCACTTACCTTGGGAAGAACTCGGCAATGTTAGAAGTAGAAGGATGTCCTCTTGCTCAGATTTCTTATAAATTATAATCTCCTTATGTTTTAGCTCAGCAAGACATTGAAATGGATAAGGATATTTGTGAAAACAACAATAACTTTTCATTAATCTAATGTGTTGAGGACTTAGAATGTTTTGATCATCATACTAGATAAATGGTGAATTCATCATGATGTTAATGGATCTTTCCAGCCTTGTAAAGAAAGATTTTGATAATCTTCATGAATATGGTGAAATCTCATAGCTAATAACCTTGTTGTAAACTTAATATTCAACTTAGATGAGAGGAGGATTATCATAAATGTGCAAATTTTGTTCTTTCAACATTTTAATGTTTTGGAAAGTTTAATCAACATAAGGTGATCTTAACATCATAAATGGTTATTTAACATGTTCTTGATAGAATTCTTATTTATGAAGAATCATGTGAACATTCGGTAAAAGTATTGTGAACCGATTTTATGGTTGTAATGATGTAAAAAGAACTCTTGACATAAGGCTTCGATAATTGGAGATAGCAAACTATTCTAAAGGATTGTAGGATGTCGTCTTACTAATCCTATATTGATAATTATACGAATATGTTATTGAGTAAAATGTATTTCGTTTAAGGTTGATTGTTCAAGTAAACGATATTAGTCGAGGACCGTTCGTTCGTTTCAACAAGAAGAGGACTATTCTCGTCTCCGTATTGAGGCAAGTTATCTTGGTTGGTTATAATGATGATTAAATTCTTGTGATGGTTATACATTTCATGTGTATGAACTGTTCATGAAATGTTTGTCGTGATTTGACATTGTCCTTGACGTTATTCCGTTTTCATCATGGGGTTGCATTCCCAAGTATGTCGCTTTGAATCATTGATCTCATTGGTATTTATTTTCACTTCGGTGAGTTTTCTTGATCCTTAATCGGATATGTGATTTATTGAATTCGTTGTCATGTTGTATCGTGACATATCCGGACTCATATCTGCGTTCCGATTGGTTGTTGTGTAGTATTTTTAGCCAGGCACATATATAGTCATGCGTGGATATTATTCCGCATTTGTGCACACGAGACGTAGTTCGTGAGGCTAATTAGGTACATCATCACACGTATATTCTGGATTCCGTATACGGGGTGGACATGTACACGGACACATTTCCGGATCGGGCGTACTGTGATGTCCATCTTGAGCCATATTGTTAATCGTTCATAGTCCATGTATGATTGGATGTGTTCGACAGTTTGTGACTGATTGTTTCATACGCCCGAGGGGTATGCTTAATAGTCGGGATGTTTTTCCTTGAATTCTATATATGTGAATTGTATAATGTCGGAAGAATTAATTATCATGTATATGTGACCCTGTGTTATGGGCGAGATACTTGTACTGTATTTTAGGTCGAGGCAAAGGCAAGGCACGAGAAGAGCATGTTGACTGCGAAGGGTTCGAAGGATACTAGTTCGGGGGGCCCAAATCATTTGTTGTCCGGTTATGTTAAACCGTGTTATGTTATTTTATTTTCCGCTTCATTTAAATTACTATCCGGTTGTATTGGCATTTGAAGTATTTTCCATCTCCATATGGTTTATACTTGTTTTTTGGATCCTGTGTATTATAAGGCTGTTGGCCATATTTTTAATAAACTCCTAATCGGAGTAATGATTATTTATTGTGGTTCGGTATCACAAATAATAATTATTTAATCTAGTTTTGGATATCGCCTGGTGGGTCCCAGTATAGGTCCACGGCAATGTAATAGCCGCCTTTTTGGGGTGTTACAATAGTCTAGTCTAATATCAAGAGAATCCAGCTAATAATATAAAATAAAAATAAATAAGTAAAAATTATATCGTCAAAATTCGGATTTTAAAATCCCCGGATATTACACCCGATCCTCCTTAAAATAGGTTTTGTCCCCGAAACTTGCCAGTCATCGACTATTTCATGATATCGTTACTCCAAATATTTAATACGAATTGATTCAGTAGTATCGACAATTTCTTTTTGTGTAGAATATGAAGATTTTATGGTGTGAAAGATTTTAAAATCATTTACTCGAGTTATTTGAAAATAGAATCAATCGACAAAAATCAGTTTCAAAAATCCTTTTCAACCATGACAAATGGTTAACGACGGTGAAATTTTATAAATATCCAAAGTACTTCAAAACATATCCTACGTATTCCGTCGCAGGGTTTCTATGAAAGTGCACGATCACTTTGTCAAAACTCAAAACATTTTTAATTAAAAATAATATATACGCTAAGTCACTACTTATGCATATCGATAAAATATCTTTAGAATTCAATTTCTCCACAAGCATATCTAAGTTTATAAAAGTCTTAAGAAAGTCATTAGCAAGTATGTCAAAGGGCAAAATCAGTAATATTTTTTAATAATTTAAATACTCTCCAAATATCCATTTTCTGAGTGCCGCCATAAAAATCTCATTCGAAAATGCAAAGCCCAAATTGCAAAAGTCAACAATTTCAAAACATACATTAAGTCACCGCTTACATGTACCAATAAAATAGTTACTACAATTTTCTAATTTAACTCAGATTGCAAAATACTTGTAAGTCATTTAAAAATACACGTGCAGCGGATATAGCTAACGATGAGAGAACATTGAGGTAACAAGAAACAATCAATCAACACTCTCATTTGAAAATATACAGCCGGCTTGTCCAAAAATTTCAGATTTTTTTTAAAAATTCACACTAACCGCCGTCTAACTGTATTAGTAAAATATTTGGGAGATCAGATTTTTCACAACATACTCGAGTCTATGAAATTTTTAGAAATATTTTGAAATACACGCCCAGCCAACACAGTTATCAATATGAACATATTTCTAGCAATTAGCAACAATTAGTCAAACATATCCGGTTCCCAAACACTTGTCCATCTAGTATTAAAATTATCATACTAACCGATACCACTCATGAATATAATCTTAAGTTCAAACATACATCGAAACTGCCGTCAATACGCCTCCTGTGACATATTAATGTCCAGAAACTTCCACAACACATTGTACCAATCAAAATTCAATATACCAGTATATCCCAATTGCAACACACATAATATACTACAAGTATCAAATACAGTTTCTATCTTACCTCTTACTTGCAAATAAAATTATGCAACACAAAATATAAAATATAATATATAAAAGGGGAGACTTACATCCACAGGTCGCACGAAGATGACGGTCGCCCATGATACCAATCTCAACGGACAACTCGAACTACATGATATGACAACGCACAAGTCGACTTGTTAACCGACAATTGGATGACGCAACAGAACACGACTTCACAAATCTCGACTCGACTCGACCCAATAGTGTAGGTTTCGACAACCTAAGCTCTGATACCATAAATGTAACACCCGAGAGTCCACCGGAAATATTACATGCCGTAGACCCTTTTTCCACACGGATCTGCCAGGCTAACCACCACAACGCGACTAACATTTGACTGGCCGAGGTCAAACAACATACCAACACGGACCGATAAGGTCAAATAATCAATTACATTGACCGATGAGGTCTCATGACTAAATCAATCCAAAAATAAACTCATTAATGTAGATACCCACGCAGGGTCAAAATACAATACAACGAGTGACAGAATTTAACTCGATAATTCACCGACGTTAGCTGACTCTGAACTCTTGATTAGTATCGCGGCTTCGTCCTCTTCCATGCCATCCCTGTGATTGCTCCAACGTACTATGCATACCTGAAATGCATGAGACACATTTCCCCATTTTAGGGGTTAGCATTTGAATGGCTAGTGCAAGTATTCAGGCCATACAATATATATCACGTAAATATCAGTTATATTAAAATAACGACAGCCATGAAAGAAGTTCCCGAGAGGTTTTCAATGTTTAAAGTACAACTCAAGTCTTTGAAAGTAATATAATATCAACTCGGGGGTTTTAGAAAACGACAAAAAGTCTTTTGGGACTTCAACTCCAAGATTATAAAACCTTTTTCGAAAACAATAGGGCCTCAGCCCAAATCTCGTTCATGTAACAAGCATTTTTATAATTAGAAAATCTTTACCTTAATTGTAAAACCATCTCAAGACAAATGGGTATCATCCCAAAGTCATTTTCCGCAAAACAACCTTTACACAACCATTGGGATCTCAACCCAAAATCTCTTCAAACCACAGTACACGAAAACAATAACAAGGTCCATTTTCCAGCACCAAAACCTCACAACCAAGGAACTAAACACATATTCTAGTGCCATTCTAGCCAAGTACCAAGACCCTATATATAATATATCTCAACATCGAGGATAAAAGTTGTGATATTCCGGACATATCACAATTACTGAAAACATCAACATCAACATCACGAAACCCACACTTGGTAACCCGTGGCCGTACCCATTAGTATAGACCCCCAGAGGCCCCGTCGGACCGTCCCTGGGTGGAAACCAATTTTGCGGCCGTACCCATTAGTATCGGCCCCTAGAGGCCCCGTCGGACCGTTCCTGGGTGGAAGAACAACTCACGCACACTAGGGTCCACATTTTTCTTAATTTCCCACATTGAATATAATATATATATATATATATATATATAGTCATGGCACTTGCTAGAATGACCACTCGCCGACACATAACCACGACCAAAGACTGACGCAACTATCAACCATTCCTAAAATACGTCAATACCACAAGGTATCCATGAGCAACACCTTCAACACTTAATATATTCAAGATTAACTACACGACTTCCCAACAACTTAACCATCCTAGACGCACCTCTACCCATCAACAAGTATATGAACCAATCAACTAATCTCAACAAACTCAATCCCATAATACACCATTAATAAATATGAGTAAACCATCATTCACAATTTACATAATATCACTTCACAAGATATAAGTCGTATAAGCAAGAATACTTGCCTCGATAATTGATGTCGAAAGCTCCGTCGACCACGTCTCACCCGATCGATACATTAAAATCCTAACCTTTATTATAAATACATAATAGACAATTTATATAAGGGTAAAATTTAATAACTTATAATTTCAAGGTAATTAGTCGGCTAATATATTACCTCAATTGCGTCCCTTAATTAATTGATCGTATCATATGACCAACGATAATCAACCCGGATCCATATCTCGATTTAATTAATGATGAAAATCATAATTCAAATCCCTGAACGATTGTCCCCTATACAACTCCGAATTCGGGCTTGTTCCGTTAGTGCAGTATACGACATCAAGGTTTTTCCTCTTCTCGCCTCCATCTTCTCCGTCGCATATATATATATCACATACACACATATATATCACATATATACACACCTTAACATACACACTATATATATACTGCACACACGCACACATACAACACACAACACCCTCACACCAGCGCGCACACACACACACACATTATATATATATATATATATATCACACATATATATCACATATATACACACCTTAACATACACACTATATATATACTGCACACACGCACACATACAACACACAACACCCTCACACCAGCGCACACACACACACTAGCAAGCATATATAATATATACAGTTCACACAATACACACAACACATATATATCTATATTTCTGCACACACACACACATGTATATGTGTATACACACACACACACACATATATATATATATATATATATTTCACACAACACACAACACACAAATATATATATATATATATATATATATTTATATATATATATATATATGTGTTGTGTGTATTGTGTGAACTGTATATATTATATATGCTTGCTAGTGTGTGTGTGTGCGCTGGTGTGAGGGTGTTGTGTGTTGTATGTGTGCGTGTGTGCAGTATATATATAGTGTGTATGTTAAGGTGTGTATATATGTATATATATATATATATTTCTGCACACACGCACGTATATATAAATATATATATACACACATACAGTTCACACAACACACACACAACACATACAACCACTGGCTTCCGATCACTCCGGCTGTGCCGATCTGAATCCATTCGGTCGCTGGAAAACTCATGGTCCGAACATCCCGATCGAACTTCCACAGCTCCGACCCGTCGAACCTCGTCGAACTCTAACTCAGCTCTGGCCATGATTGGACATCTAAGTCAATGCCGGAAACATAATCGGTTATTTCAAATTCTAGAGCCACCATCGTTAATCTTCCAAAAACCGACTGGATCTAGAACCATACGCTGCGGTTCTCTTCTCCCGTGAGCCACTGGTCGAACTCCATAGCCATCGGTTCCTTGACCTGCACCTTGCCAGAAGAAGACCCAGTTAGACGAACACTACGCGATGAACCATAACCACCAACCCCAGCTCAGAACTCCGCCCTCCTCGAGCTTAAATCGCGACACTACCGGCACCATCAAACTCGCCATCGCACGATAATTTGTATGGTCAGATTCAAGGTCGATCGCCGTCGATGGTCCAACCATCATGAGTTCGCCCTAAAGCCCAGTTTGTCGCCTTCATCGCCGCTGCGTCCTATCCTTTCTCCGTTCGTCATCGTTGAAAAAGAAGAAGAAAAAGAGGGGCGATGATGGTGGGTTTTATCCATGGGAATAGCGGCGGTGTAGGTATAGGGTAGAAAATGAATTAAAGGGAGATAGATGAAGTCGCGAGGAATCTTCCCTTCATATATATATATATATATATATGGATAGTTGGGTGTATTCGACCCAACAAGGTTTGATTATAAATTAACCGAGTAAAAAACCAATCAATCTGAGATCCATCAATCAGTCCCCTGGTTCGATTATCCGATTAATTGATACTGCATTTGATCACATCGATGGATCTCTAATATTCTAGTCTAATATCAAGAGAATCCGCCTGATTTTTAAATAATCAACTAATAATATAAAATAAAAATAAAAAAGTAAAAATTATATCGTTAAAATTCATATTTTAAAACTGGATATTACAATTTTGCCTTTAAGGCAAGATTCACAAGTTGGAAAGGGATCCAGTCCTAATGGGCCCGTAAGTCCATCCTTTTCCATTTTGTAAACCATGGTCTGACCAACATGACCAAATCTAAGATGCCATTTCAAAGCATGATTAGTTTTATCCCTACCACCCTTCATAGTCATAGTGTTCACAACGACTTTGTTACATAGGTTTAGATGATACAGTCCATTTAACAATGTAGCAGTGCCTACTAATTTAGTTCTAAAATAAATTTTGCAAGAACTATTACCAATAAAAAATGAAAATCCTTTCCGGTCCAAGACCGGAATGGATATAATATTTTTATGCCCCTTGGGCAAAACAAGTACATCATTTAATGTTAATACAAAGCCGGATTCCAAATGCAAATAAAGTGATCCTATATCAGTTGATGCTACACTATGCCCGTTTCAGACAGTAATCATCACTTCCCCAGCTCTAAGCTTCCTATTTTGTTCCAGATCCCAATTCATGGTACAAATGTGAGAACTAGCACATGAATCCTGTATCCAAGAAGTAGAAAAAAAGTAGCAGAATAATTCGTTTCCAAAACTAAAAGTTCTGTACCTGAATCGCCATGAAGAATCGGATAGTCTCTAGCCCAGTGGCCCAGCTCACCGCATTTGAGACATGTGTCCTTCTTCTTCTTGCTCTTGGGAACCATTTGGGCCTTGCCCTTACCCTTAAAAGCCTTACCTTGTGAGCCCATCTGTTTCTTGGTCTTTTTCTTCTTATTCTTGGACTTCTGAGATCTAGAAGAAATCACAAGGACAGATTCCTTCACCCGCGGAGTCTTCATCTGAGACTGAGCAGTTACAAGTTTGTTCATCAACCCTGCAAATTGCAATCAATTTCATTGCAGTTGAAGTTCATAACAAACTGAGAGAAGGAGTCAAGAAGAGATTGTAGGATAAGGTCAGTTTGGAGAGAAACCTGCATCTTAAATCAAGAGCCTCCAATCTCTCGATCATAGAGATCATTTTGAGGACGTGGTCCCTGAATTTCTCACCTTCCTTCATCCTGGCACCGAAGATTTTCTTAGATATCTCATATCTTACAGTTCAACTCTGCTCACCATAAAGCTTGGTTAAGTGGGATAAGACCTGCCTAGTATAAGTCATTTTCTCATGAGCTCTTTGAAGCTCATTAGACATAAAGCCCATCATAATCCATTGATTCTAATGTCATCCTTAACCCACTGGTCTGATCCGCACTGGTGCTGCCGGAATGTTTGTAATAACCGTGTATTTTACGTGTGTCTTTTTGGATTTATCTTGTTGTATTGTGACGAGTTGAATTTGAGGGACATGAGGACTAATATTGGTATATTCATGGTTGATAATCATTGAATTTGTTGATTTTCGGATTGTGTTCGTTTTGGCCAATCTTCGTGAATTTTATGCTGGAAGCAACAATAGCGCGCACTAGACTGTATTTGTAGCGTACGCTAGGCCTGCTGGGCAGTGAGGCCTGGAGAGTTTTCTAGACTCTGCAATGGGGCGTTAGCGCACGCTATAGCCTAACATACGCTACTCACCCACTATAATAACCAGCTAATCCTAAGAAACTCCGAACTTCCTTAACATTCCTCGGGGGTTCCCAAGCTAAAACCGCTTCAACCTTCTGAGGATCTACTCAAATACCATCAGCTGATATGATGTGTCCCAGAAAAGGAACTTCTCTAAGCCAGAACTTGCACTTAGAAAATTTAGCATAAAGCTTATCAGCCCTCAAAATACTCAACGCAATCCTCAAGTGTTCGGCATGCTCCGTCTCACTTTTGGAATAGATTAAGATATCGTCAATAAACACCACCACAAATTTATCGACATATTCGATAAAGGTTTTGTTCATAAGCTGCATAAATGCCGCCGGAGCATTTGTTAAGCCGAATGGCATAACTACGAATTCGTAATGTCCATACCTTGTTCGAAACGCCGATCTGGGGATATCCGAATCTCGAATTCGCAGTTGGTAATATCCTGACCTCAAGTCAATCTTAGAGAAAACTGCAACCCCTTGTAATTGGTCAAATAGATCATCGATTCTTGGCAACGGATACTTGTTCTTGATAGTGAGTTTATTCAACGCACGATAGTCAATACATAGCCGTAAGGATCCATCTTTCTTCCGTACGAACAATACCGGTGCACCCCATGATGACACACTAGGCCGAATATAACCTTTGTCCAGTAATTCACCCAATTGTTTCTTCAATTCTAACATTTCCGATGGGGCCATTCTGTATGGTGCCTTGGATATTGGCGCCGCATTGGGCTCTAGTTCGATGACGAACTCCACTGCACGATGTGGTGGCAATCCCGGCAAATCATCCGGAAATACATCTGGAAATTCGTTCACAACTGGAATAGAAGCTAATTGAACTCCGTTAGCTTCTGTCTTCATTGCGTAACACCAATAACCGGTACAACCTTGGTTCAACAATTTCACACCTTTCATGGCTCGAATAATCTTCCCAGTACTACCGGTTTCTGTCCTTCAAAAACGTATTCCGCGCCATCCAGATCAATGATCGAAATTATCTTTAGACGATAATCCACTACTACTCCATGATGATCTAACCAGTTATCACCTAGAATTAAATCTTCTCCCTTCATATCAATAAGTCAGATGGCCAATCTCTACCACCGATGGTTGACAAATGACAATCTCTCGATCCCCAACTATCCTTTCCCCACTCGGTAGTCCAACGATAAAAGGTTCACATGCCGAGAGACCAATAAGACCCAGACGATTCACACAAGACAATGATATAAAGGAATGAGTAGCTCCAGAATAAAATAATATATCTACCGGGTGCGTGCGAATGTAAACAATACCTGACGTAGTTGCAGCCCCCACGTCGTCAGTTCGCCTCATCTCATACAATCGGGTGGGGCTGATCCAATGCTAGATGCATCTTTATGCTCGGTCTTGCCTCTACCGCGTCCAACACTCGCAGTGGGCTGACTTGAGACAGTGCCGGCACGAAACAGGGGACGGATTGGCAAGGACTCTACTCGCTCTCTCACAATAGGACGCCCGGTGTCCCTACTTTCCACACGTGAAACAAGTGACAGGGCGCGATGAACAATGGGAATTGATATGACCAGGAATTCCACAATTAAAACAAACTTTCGGTGCTCCTCCACTGGGTTGCGAAGGACCAACAGAAGATTGCACAGAGGGTTGAGGTTTACGCGATACGCTGCCTCAAAAACTACCAGAAAATTTCGGTTTCTTCGAACTCTAAACTGTAGGAGCCGGAACTGATACCATCTCATAAGCAAGCACTCTGTCCTGATATTCCCTCAAAGTAGTACACCCAAGGCCCGCCATATACTTTCGGACCTCCGGTTTCATCCTTGCGTCGAAATGAAGTATCTTGTCTATCTCATCCTTAACCCGATCTTGAACATACACCAATTATTTGTTGTATATCTTGATTGCCTCGAAAATAGGAACGTCCTCGGGTTGAGCTCTAAAAAATTCACTGACTCTTTCTAATTGTACCGGCGCTAGACAATACTGAGCTTCCATTAGTTCCTTAAATTCTTCCCAAGTGACGTCACGGTATCTGGGCTTAACAGCTCTCCACCAATCTAATGCGTCATCAACCGTCAGATATTGAGCAATCGGGACTCTTTTAGCTTTAGGGAAGCCAATACCGTCAAAGATCTTTTCCAGCTCGACTAACCAATGATCCCAGTTGTTCTCATCACCGGAACCATCGAATCTGGGAGGGTTCATCTTCATAACTTCCTGAAGCCACCGATCCTCAACCATCCTTCCAGTATTTACATTCTGCACCACTTGGGCCAGTTGGTGCACCTGTGTGACAACTTGTTGTAGAACGTTAGGCACTTCGGCCTCCGAACCTCCGTCTGAACCTCCTGAAGGCATCGGGTCTTATCTAGTCGCAGAACGAGATGCCGATTCTGAGACGGACCTCACAGATTCAGACACTACTACTCTGCCACGGCCTCGGCCATGACCGCGTTGGCGGATAGCTCTACCTCTCCGCATACTGAGGAATAAGAATGGTTCAACAAGGAAACGATTACAAAAATAGATTGCATAATGACAATATAAGTACTTCCGAAGGAAATAAGCAACCAACATCCGAAGAGTCTTCCAGCACAGGCAACACTAGGTGGTAGCATGCCAATGATATCATAGACAACAACTGACTCAATTTAACAGACCCAAAAACACCGACAGCCTAGGTATCCATAAACCTAAGGCTCTAACATACGGTGACATTACAGCGCCGTAGATTTTCTTTTGAAGAACCTACCAGGCTACTATACATAAAACCCATTAAAATCAACAAACCACTGTTGGGAAAACAAAGACCCTGTATCGAAACAGCCGGGATACTCGAATCCCTGTATCGAATGTTATTTAGAGGTTTTGACATATATGCCAAATACAGTAAAGGAAACTGTATCGAAGGTTTGAGGCTTTATCCTGTATCGAAGACCTGCCTCGAATCAGCATAAGTGAAGCTCTTCAGTACAGCAAGAAGACCTGTAAAAGACCAAGTATGGAAACTGTCTCGACACCCTAAACACAGTCATCTTCCATACAGTTCACAAAAGGACAAGAAAGAACACAAGTCAAGTCCCGTTGAACAAAGAAGTATTTAAATACTCAAGGATAAAGTATTTAAATACTGCCAGTCTTCAGATCTTCAGAATCCCGCGAAATCCGGATCATGTCATATTCCCGTTGAAGGAAATCTTATTCAAACGGATACATCTCAACGGATACTTTCTTCAGAGACTATATATATATCCTTGAAGACATTGAAGATCAGTTACCAACAAAAGTAACCTAACATTCAAGCTATCAAAGTTATCATCTGAGCAAACATATCTCCAAAGCATACTGCAATTAAGAACGAAAGAGATATACAAAGGCTCAACATCAAGAATGACCATCATCACCAAGAACTTCAAAGTCACTTCTTACCGGTTACCTACCTTTTACCTCTGTGTAAAAACCGAGCTCTGTGTGAACTCAACAAGTTATTCGACTGTGTGGGACGAATAAGGACGAAGCTTTGGAACCGTGTGTGAAGAAGCTAGTCAAGAAGAAATCTTTAACCAATCTGTGAACGGTTGAAAGTGACATTCTTTGTATCAATGCGGTGAACGATACAAGGATAGGTTTGTTTATAATTACGTAGTTGTGTACGCAGTAATTATAATAAACTTTTTACTCCTGTGTGGAGGACCAGTGGACGTAGAGGGGTTTACCTCGAACCACTTAAATTACTGTGTCATTTACCTTCAGCTTTTACTGTTTTAAATTACTGTGATATATTAAGTATACACCAAATACTTCGTTGTTGTATCCACGGCAACTAACTGTATCCAAGACTTCCGCTACGCACTCAGATTTAGATTCCGTACAGTTTGTTGTTTAAACTATTTTCCAAACTGTATCCACTATACTTAAGTGGCCAACAAGTGGTATCGGAGCGGTTGATTCTAAAAAGAATCAGTCGTATTTCTTTTTAACCGAATCAGATTCAAATCACATATTTTCAAAACAGTTTCTTTCATTCCTATATTATCAGTATGGATACTTCTATGATTAACAAAGTCCCTATGTTCTCTATTAACGAATTTGACGACTGGAGAATTAGAATGGAAGCTCATCTTGTAGCAATGCACGAAGAGATGATTTTTGTTATACAGGATGGTCCGATCAAGATCATGAAGGTCAATCCACCAAGAAGGATTGAGGGCCAAGCCCATGCCGAAATGCTCGAGAAAGAACGCGAGCAATGGACAACAGATGAAAGGAAGCGAGCCAATCTCGACAACGTGGCTAAGAACGCGTTATTTGTCACTCTTGACAAAGGCACGTTCTCAAAGGTAAAGAGCCGCAAAACACCCAAAGAAATCAGGATAAACTCAAGTTAATTTGTGAGGGAACCGAGCTCTCAAAAGAAAACAAGATTTCAAAACTTACTCAAGAATTTGAATCTTTTGAAATGAAACCAACGGAAACACTTGAGGAACTTGACCTCATTTACCGGGTATTGTTGGTGAACTTGAAGCGTTGGGCAAGATTTACACCCAAAAGGAGAAGAACTTAAAATTTTCAGATCTCTCCCACTGATGGGACATTAAGACCACAAACTATGCGTGTATCCTGTAATCTTAATGAAATATCCACTTTTGATCTCTTCTCCGACCTTAAAGCCTTTGAGTATGACATTGACAAGAGAGAAAGTCAAGAATCTCCTTCAAAGGTCACAGCTCTCGCCGCAGACGAACCGTCGACATAGCATGCCTAGCTCGTCGAAGCCCGGTCACAAGAATGCCGACAAGGATTTACGACATCCCGTCACAAGATGAAATGGCGCTTCTAATGCATAAATTCAAAAAGTTCATCAAACAAATGAAAGACTCCTACGTGCCCAAACCTCACAACAAGGTAAGTACCGAAACATCATCCGGTGATGCTAACTCGTGTTATAATCATAGAAACCGTGCCATTATGCAAACAAATGTCCTCATCCCAAAGTCCAAATATTGCCCGAGGCCGAGCAACAAGAGAGAGATGAAAGAAGACGTGCTTGGAAAGACAAGCTCAAGGCCCCGATTGGAGAATCGAAGCCTCCCCACACCATCCAAATCAGAATGTCTTCAGTGGTCATCGAAAGTGATTCATCCGACGATGAATTCGATGATAAAGCATACATGTGCTTTATGGCCAAAGATGTTCCGTAAGATGAAGACTGACGATGAGGTAAGTTCAACCTCGGTTATTCCACCTAATGCATCTCATACTTTCAAAATATGATGAATGAGTTTAAAAACATTCAAAATGCCCATGAGACACTAAAAAATGAGAATATACAACTTCAATTAACAAATCTAGAGCTGAAAGATGAAAATTAAAATCTGAAAATAAATTATGAAAATATTTCTCTTTATTGTGAAACCAAAGAAGGTCGATTTTGAAAAACTCATGGAGAGAAAACATCAACTTTCTCATGAACTAAATGAGGTTAAAACCCACATTGAGAGCAACACAAATCATTTGGTTATACTACAAACCAAAATCACAACTATCGAGAATCGAGAAACTGAACTTGAGACCATTCTCAAGTCTTTGAAAAATCGTCCAAAAGAATGGAAGAAATTCTAAGCACGGGCAACATGCTCATGATAAAAGTGGCTTAGGATACGGCTCATGTTCGAATAAAGGTAAAACTAGTACCGTGTTCGTCAAGAGTGTGGAACACATTCCAGACCTAAGATACTCCTAGTCCCATAAAGGAACTCTTTGCACCGAGAAAACCGAAGGCCGCAATTCCGCCTCAACTCTAGTATTCGAGACAGTGGAACCAACAACCACTCGTAAGGCGTAATCTACAAAGATGCTCCACAAGCATATCATCAAAGCCGACAGTCATTCGTAAAGAAAGCGGTATCCAACCACCAAAGGCCCGCACGGCAAGCACTCAAGATAAAGGCGCCTAGGTATTGGATACAGGAGCCCCGTTATCCCTCAAGACAGCAGATGCCAGTGCAGTATCAACAACAGCATTGGGAATCCAACTGGAGACCCAGAAGACAAGTTGTTAAGCCTAGGAAAATGGCTCCACCTCCTAGACGGCACTCGTATTGGAATAATAATAATAACCCTGAATTTTACATGCATAGTAATTACCATGATTATAACAACTACGGATATGCCCCCCGTAGATATCGCAATACTGTACCGAGTACATCCTACAGTAAACCAATTGCTGTAAGGAAAATCTGGGTACCTAAAGGAACTAACATATATGGACCCAAAAATCAAAGGGGACCTAAATCTACCTAATTTCCTTGTTACAGGACATCCTAGAGGAGGATACCTGGTACTTCGATAGTGGATGCTCTCGTCACATGACTGGAGATAGGAGCAAGCTATCTGATTTTGTAGAAGGTCGCGGTCCAAAAGTTCGCTTCGGTGATAAGTCTAAAGGAAGAACAAGAGGGAAAGGAAACCTACTTGTCGGAAAATTCAAGGTCACCGATGTTGCATATGTTGAAGGCTTACAGTATAATCTACTTAGTATTAGCGCCCGTGATAAACAGCTTCTCGGTGAAGTTCTATATAGATCGTTGTAGAGTCAAGAACACCCAAACCAAGGAAGTTGTGCTTACAGAAGCAGATCGTAATATGTACATTGCCGATCGAAGCCTATGAGCTCCTCAATTCCATGTTTTGTTGCCAAAAGCACCGCAGATCTTAGCCGGATATGGCACAAGAGGATGTCTCACGTCAACTTCAAGACGATCAACAAGCTTTCAAGACAGGTATGGTTAGAGGTTTGCCGATGTGTCATTCAAGAAGGACAAATGCGTCATGACCATGCCGTAAAGGCAAGCAAATCAAGTCAACCCCGAAAAGCAAATCCTACCTTTCAACCCAAAGAGTGTTGGAAATGCTACACATGGATCTCTACGGTCCTGTAGACCCGGAAGTTTGGGAGGTAAGAAATATTGCATGGTTGTTGTTGATGATTATTCCGTGTATGCTTGGACGATCTTTCTTAGCAAGAAGAAGGAAACAACATCAAGGCCGCCCGAGCTCCCGAGGAAGTTGCAAAATGAAAAAGCGTCGAGTATCGTGTGCATTCGTTCCGACAGAGGTACCGAATTTACTAACCGCTTTATAGAGCAATACTGTCGGAGAATGGAATACAAAGACGAATACTCACCGCCCGTACACCTCAACAAAATGGTGTTGCCGAGCGAAAGAATAGGATGTTGAAAGAAGCAACAAGGACAATGATTGCCGCAAGCAAATTGCCACACAAGCTTCGGGAGAAGCAACCAATACACGTGCTACACTCAAAGCCAGATCGTCAACAAGCACCACAACAAAACGACTTATGAGGTATGGAATAACAAAACTCCATTAGTTTCGTATTTTCACATTTTGGATGCAGTGTTATGTATTGAACAATGGGAAGGACCAACTTAGAACCTTTGATGAAAAATCGATGAAGGAATATTCGTAGGATACTCCTCCGTCACAAAGAAGCTTTAATCTTCAATAAAAGGAAGTCGACGATCGAGGAATCGGTTCATGTAGTGTTCGACGAACCACACCATGACCCTACAGAGTAGATGATATCACTCAAGACATTCACCATCTATCTATCTTGGATCCACCTACACCCATAGAACCCGCCGTTGATTTAGAAATCAACCCCGCACTGTAAGAATTGATGTGGATGAAGCCGACGCTGCATGTCAAGCCGCACTACGTAAACTTTTGATACAAGACGGGATCCCGAACTAGAACCCGACCGAAGATGGTTGAGAGATCACCCGCAAGAGCCGATCATTGGAAACATTAATGCGGGTGTTTCTACTCGTAGGAGAATACAGAGTACACAAGTAAATGTACTTTGTGCACAAGAAGAATCTAATGTCAAGTTTCACAGTTTCCTGAATGGAAATCTCAATCCGAACTTAGGAGACTCAATATGTGCACTATCGCCGTATTCTTAGCCCACCAACTGTTTCGACCATAGATGCTCTTAACAATTCTCATTGGATAACATCTATGGAAGAAGAGCTTAACGGTTTCAAAGAAACAATGTATGGTATCTTGTACCTGCATCGACACACCAATCGGTTATAGGAACCAAATGGGTATTTCAAACAAAAAGGATCGAAATGGACTTATCATAAGGAACAAATCCAGACTAGTAGCACAAGGCTATTGTCAGGAAGAAGGAATCGACTATGATGAAACCTTCGCCCGTAGCGAGACTAGAAGCCATTAGGATATTTTTAGCCTTTGCCGCCCATAAGAGTTTTATCGTATACCAAATGGACGTCAAGAGTGCTTTCCGAATGGAGAGCTTGCGTAAGAAGTTTATGTTGAACAACCACCGTGGTTTGCCAACACAGACGGTATCGATCTAGTTTACGGTGCTAAGGAAAGCGCCTGACGGACTTAAACAAGCCCCTAGAGCACGGTACGAAACCCGTCCCAAAGATCTAACCAACAACGGATTTGAGAAAGGTGTCGCCGACAAAACCTTGTTCAAGATACAGAAGGTGATGACCTTCTAATGGTACAAACTATGTCGATGATATTATTTTTGGTTCAACTAACCTTGCTCTATGTCAAAGGTTCTCACATCTCATGCAAAGCAAATTTGAAATGAGTATGATGGGGAACTTAGTTATTTCCTAGGATTGCAGTAAAGCAATTGCTATAGGTATATTCATCAACCAGAGAAATACAAGAAGGAGCTTCTCAACAAATTTGGAATGAACACTTCCAAATCCTCGCCAACCCCATGAGCACTTCCGTGCAAATTAGTGCCGATGAAGCCGGAAAGCCGTTTGACCAATCACTCTACAGAAGCTCATTGGTTCGCTCCGTACCTAACGGCTAGCGTGCCCGATATCCACTTTGTTGGAGTATGTGCGAGATACCAAGTTGCACCTAAGGAATCACACTTCAATACAGCTAAACGAATCCTGAAGTACATTAAAGGAACAGTCGATGCAGGACTGTGGTATCCTAAGGAAGGCGGATTCGATTTAGTTGGATACAACGACTCGGATCTCGGAGGCTGCAAGCTAAATAGGAAGAGTACAAGTGGAACTTGTCACTTTCTCGGACCTAGACTCGTATCTTGGTTCAGTAAGAAGCAATTGGCTAACTCACTTTCCACGGCTGAATCAGAGTACTATGCTGCTGGTAGCTGCTGTATGCAGATCCTTTGGATGCAGCAACAACTGTCACATTATGGAATCGATGCTAGAGAGACTCCAATCATGTGTGATAGCACGAGTGCAATTGCAATCACGCACAATCCTGTGCTGCACTCGCGCACTAAGCATATCAACATGAAGCATCATTTTATCAGGAATCATGTCGAGAACAAGGATGTTCGCCTGGAAAAAGTTCATACAGACATCCAGCTGGCCGACATTTTCACCAAGCCTCTCGACACAGCAAGATTCAACATGCTCGTAATGCAATGGGAATACTACACCGGACTCCTGTAAGTAATTTATCGCTTTACTCAACAATTGAGGGGGAATGTCAGAAGACCCGTGAATACAGATTCAACATTAATTATCTCGTACACTCGTAATCATCAATACAAGATCAGTAGCGAGCGAAGGCATATGAATCCTACAAGTGGTGTGTGCATTTATTATGGGGGAATACCGTAGGACCCATGAATACAAAGATTAATCCAAATATTGTTGTATGGAATTTAAAACCTATTAGTACCTTTTTAAGGGGGAACGTCAGACGACGCGGAGAACAAAGACATGCTATAGATTTCGATTCAAGATATAATATAATATTATTTCCTTTTAAAATAATTTTTGTCCACGTGCCTGCTTTTATGTCAAACGCCATGTTCATTCAATGCCTTACACGACATCCGACAATCAATCTCAAAAGCCGTGATGTTTTTAAATTGTTTATTATTTTTAAACCGCCGCTTTAGGCATTTAGGGTATCAACCTATGTCGAAAGTGGGACCCAGTATTTTAAAACCTTTTAATGGATTATCGTACAGCTTACACTCACCATCCTAACCGTTGATTTCAAAATCGCTTTCCCATCCCTTAAAATCGACCATTCGTACTCGCAAACCCTATTTCGCCGCCCATGTATAAAAGGATCAGATTCCGCCATTAGAGACTCTTTACGCTTTCGCAATTACAAGAGTTCTCAAGCAAACAAATTACATATTTTTCTCGCATATTCACCGCAAATTTCGACTGTTTTCTTCCACCTTTGTTTTAAGAAAACATCAATGGCTAGTCAATCTTCTTCCCCTGTTCTGAAGAAAACCTCCAACATCATTGATGGCCGGATCTTCTCCAAACCTGTCATCATCGAGCGTATTATCTCGGAAATCAACGACACCGAACCAATGGAGTATATCATTACTCGTCTTGAACAACAAGGTCTCTATCGCTTCGGGAGCAAGACCGCCGACAAATACGACGCCCATCTGGTTGAGGAATTCTACCTCAACGCCGCCGTCCGTTTTCTGTCACTAGCCCAGGGAGGACATGTTGCTGACATCACTGCAACAGTCCAGGGAGTGGAAATCTGCATCAATCGCGATCTACTCCAGAGAATCTACAGGCTGCCCGCCGATGGCCTGGCCATGGACCAACTTGAGACGTTCGGGTCTCAAGAGCTTATTACCAAGTTTTATGGACTATTTACAGTGTCCAAAGTGGTTGATATGGTGACAACCACTTGTCACAAGAAAAATTTTCTTCTTCATTTTGTTTATCTTCATGACTTTTGCTCCAGGATCATTGAAAACCGAACCGGTGCGTTCGAGATGTGCACGAATTTAAGGTTCAAGATGATGGTAGCTATTTTGACCTGTGAAAAGGTCAATTGGTGCCAAATCATTCTGAAACGTCTTCAAGAAGAGGTGTGCAAACCTGCCACCCAAAAGAAATCCTTTGGTTTAATGCTGAACTACATTCTGACGAAGTGCGGACTGACGCAATCCGCCGATGCAAAGAAAAATAGCTCCAGGATATACTTAGGAGGTGTCAAACCCACTGCGTATAACCAGAGCACCATGCATGCCAACCACCCGAGAACCAGGCACATGCCTATTTCTGCCAACCCAAGAGATGAAACCGTGAAGGTCCCAGAAATGGAATCTTCAAAGAAGCGAAAGCGATCTCACAGCAAGAAACACTCTGCTAGTGAGAAGTCCAAGAAGAGACTCAGGAGGCTCTCAAAAATCAAAGCCAAGCACTCCGAGGATGTCTCGCCGGTGGCGCAACCCACTAATGAAGAACCCCAGGGCCCAACCCCTGTGGAAGAGGTGTCTCCTAATGCATCGACAGTAGATCCCGAGCCTTTGGCGGCTACGACGGATATAGAGACATCTGCCAACGCTCAAGACTTTAGCGAGTCGGCTGCCCATTCGGAGCCAAAAGCTACTTCTCCTCTGCGGGATCCCACACCCGTGCAGATCCAATTTCCTTCGGGCACCATCCCCGCAAGGAGTCCATCTTCCGTACAGATCCCATACCCGCACAGAATCCTCAAACAGCCTCCGCACGTTATTCAAGTCCCTCCCCGACTCGATCATAAATCAAACACTTCTTTCGGTTCAAATTGAACATGCGTACGAAAGATTTACGCAATGGAAAGGCTATAGGCTAGCTCCATACGATACACTGCATAACCGGAGCGAATGGAGCCACGAAGAGCGATTCGTCTCCGAAGTAATGCACTCAATCAAATTGAGGCCCCGCTCGATGGGACAACTCCTCGTGCAAGGATCTAATTGAAAGCCACCGCCGCACAATCGACGCCGTAAGAAAAGGAAAGAAGAAGTCGAGGATTCTCCCATTAATCCAAAAGATGACGACGATCATGACTCGAGACGACGACGATGCTCTACAAGGTGTCCGAGAATGAGCCGTGAAGAGGTCAAGCCCGAGACGCCTCTCCACCTGCAAAAGACGAAGGGCCTTCTACCCAAGCCAATCCCCTTCACATAAATGAGAACATTCCCGACCAAGAGGAATCAGTCCCTCCAGTCGAGGAAGTTCAAGAAATTTTGGAACAGGCACCCGAGCCTGTTGCGACCGAAGAAGCTATTCCTGCAAGCCAACAGGAGGATTCAGTCCCTCCTGCATCCATATCTGCCGAAGAACCTTCGCCACAGGACGCTTCTGAACCAACTGTCGCCGTACCACAGGAAGCTGCTCCCGGCCCTTCAACAATGGAATCCGAGGACGGTACCGAACCTAAGGATGTCCAACTTACTTCACGTCCATCCGTGAATGTAAGAAGATTGAACGACGCTGCAGACTTCGCCCAACCAGACTCTCCGACCTCTGCTGCACGAAAAGAGCGCCTGCGAGCTCTTGGCCTTCAGACTGTATTTATCCAAGATGCAGTAAACGCTCTATCTTCCGTTGAAAAGTCACTGAATTGGATGCACACCTCTGCCGTCGAAGAAATGACCACTCTTCAACACGAAGTATCTCGAGTTGTCGACGCATTCATCCTTTTGCCAGAAGTTTTCAAGCAAGCCTTGAAGATCATGGAAGATAAGCAGGAGCAACTGCTGAAGGAGGAAGCTACAAAGACAAGAATTGCTGAAGCCAAGACCGCCTGTGCAATGATTGAGAACAGCTCTCAACTATGTGCTCACGACAAATGCATTCAAGAAATGTCGCAGACTCTTTCCTCCCTTATTGAAAGAATAACCAGCATCGAGACCAAACAGGACGACGCTCTTGAAATCCTGCAAAGTCTTGATGAAGCCAAAAAGGGGGAAGAGGCACGAGAAGCTGCAAGGAGAATAAGGCTGCAACAAGAAAGGGAATTTGAGGCTACTCGTAAAGATTACCGCCGAATTGAACAAGTCGGCACCTCCATCCCAAAGTTTTAAAATTTCGTGCTCCGCACCGAATTCCATGACCCAAATGTCCCTTGGCAAACTCTTATTCAGAGACCTTCTAAATACGTCACGACCAACCGCAACCCAACCGCCGACGAAGTGAAGCAATCGGAGGAAGAATGAATCGATGAGATATTTTGTCGACTCATCGTGGAATCCGCCATCTTCAAAAATTATAAAACGTTAGCTAAGCGCGTATAAGTTTACGAAGATGCTAGAAGAAGGTAAACTCCCTCTCCAAATCGAAATGAAATCAAAACATAGAAGAGGAGATCGGGTCACCCATCCAGAAGATTGGATACTTGCCTTTGATCGTTCATATGAAGGAAGAGCGATATACCAGGATCGAGGCAATGATTCACTTCAAAACTGGTGGCGCGGCACCGAGAACGAACCCGGAAAAAGACCATGGAGGCATGCGGATTATCGATAAAAAGCTGAAATTTATGTATATTGTTTTTGTTTTTGTAATTTCTATTCGAAACAGCAAACTTTGTACTCAATCATTTTTTAATATCAATAAAATAGTTTGTTTGTCTTGAAAGATTACAACTCGTAATCTACTGTGTTTATGTATGATTATTTAAATTGTTTGATAGGAATCTCAAGTTAGATAAACTTTATTGAAAAATAAGCTGTACGAACTAGTCTACGAATAGTTCATAATTTCAGTTGTAAACTTAGAATACATTGCAAGATTGTGCCTGCGCGCCAATCATAGGCTTAAGTTGTAATAAATCTCAAATCAGATTTAACGTGCTGCGAAAGCGCTTCATTATTGTAGACTAAGTCACTAAGTCAGACCTTTTGACAAAAGACCAAGAAATCTGACAGAAGTCATCAAAGAAGTGCTTCATGAAGAAGGTTTTGGCATCATCAAGAAGACTCGAAGAGTTAAGTAAGTTAGTCTTGGCAAATTGTCAAAAAGGGGGAAATTGTTGGGAAAACAAAGACCCTGTATCGAAACAGCCGGGATACTCGAATCCCTGTATCGAATGTTATTTAGAGGTTTTGACATATATGCCAAATACAGTAAAGGAAACTGTATCGAAGGTTTGAGGCTTTATCCTCAGATCGAAGACTCGCCGAATCAGCATAAGTGAAGCTCTTCAGTACAGCAAGAAGACTTGTAAAAGACCAAGTATGGAAACTGTCTCGACACCCTAAACACAGTCATCTTCCATACAGTTCACAAAAGGACAAGAAAGAACACAAGTCAAGTCCCGTTGAACAAAGAAGTATTTAAATACTCAAGGATAAAGTATTTAAATACTGCCAGTCTTCAGATCTTCAGAATCCCGCAAAATCCGGATCATGTCATATTCCCGTTGAAGGAAATCTTATTCAAACGGATACATCTCAACGGATACTTTCTTCAGAGACTATATATATATCCTTGAAGACATTGAAGATCAGTTACCAACAAAAGTAACCTAACATTCAAGCTATCAAAGTTATCATCTGAGCAAACATATCTCCAAAGCATACTGCAATTAAGAACGAAAGAGATATACAGTGCTCAACATCAAGAATGTACCATCATCACCAAGAACTTCAAAGTCATTGTTCTTACCTGATTACCTACCTTTTACCTCTGTGTAAAAACCGAGCTCTGTGTGAACTCAACAAGTTATTCTGACCTGTGTGGGACAAATAAGGACGAAGCTTTGGAACTGTGTGTGAAGAAGCTAGTCAAGAAGAAAGCTTTAACCAATCTGTGTGAACGGTTGAAAGTGACATTCTTTGTATCAATGCGGTGAACGATACAAGGATAGGTTTGTTTATAATTACGTAGTTGTGTACGCAGTAATTATAATAAACTTTTTACTCCTGTGTGGAGGACCAGTGGACGTAGAGGGGTTTACCTCGAACCACTTAAATTACTGTGTCATTTACCTTCAGCTTTTACTGTTTTAAATTACTGTGATATATTAAGTATACATCAAATACTTAGTTGCTGTATCCACGGCAACTAACTGTATCCAAGACTTCCGCTACGCACTCAGATTTAGATTCCGTACAGTTTGTTGTTTAAACTATTTTCCAAACTGTATCCAATATACTTAAGTGGCCAACAACCACAATATTCACTTAGTTAAAAGGACAAACTGTCTTCAACACGACAAAAATTACAAAAACAAATAACACCTTGTCCTATAGGATCACAAATGATACAACAATCCACAGCGGATATAACTGCACCGTCCACAATAAAAACAACTAAATGACAACACATGACAGTACCCGCGAGAGTACAAAAGCAAAACATAAATATGACTTTAACAATACGACCATCAACTCAGAATAATACACGATATCAAGGTTGCCCACCAAGCTCGTATCCACCCTGTACTGGCTCTCTTACTGGACCTGAACCTGAATACACAACAAGTATATCCACCCCCTAAGGGGTCAGCAAAAATGCCGGTGCAAGTACAAAGATTACAGAAAATGTACAACAAATGAATATTCATCAGAAATCACAATGCCATCACAAATATTCCGGAATATAATGCCATAATCATCATCACAAGATAACCTCCTGAGTTGTACTGGCCATGTACTCATACGGAGTACACACCCCGGAGAGTCCTCGTCAGGCCCTCCCCAGTGTACAATCCAACCGAGTGATCCGTAGAACTCGACGTCTAACAGGATCCCAGGGGACCCTCGCTGGTTTTACTCGGCTCACACAAGCTCAATAAATACATGGCACGAATCAAATATTTTCTCAAAATCACATTTTACATATTCACATGAAGTACAATAAACGCAATCAAAGTACTTGCCTTGGTTGGAAACGATACGAGAATAATGAACGGAAAGATGTACGGTCGAAACCCCTTCAACAATTCGATCCTAGTTCAACAAAATACTGAATCAAATACCATACTATGAAACGGAAGGATTCACCCTATGTTTTGCCCTTAAGGACCTTTATTCAAACACTACGAAGACAACATAGCTCGAATCCAAACTACGGAGGATAACTAAGGATTTAATTCGTGAATCTTGGAGAAAAATGAAGGATTATGATCACAACATCATAATCTAGCACAAATCTGAGTTAAAATAGATTAAAATCAAAGATCTCAACAAAAACCCCAAAATATGAAGAACTGGGGTTCTAGCTAAGTTTACCTTGATTTGGACGGTGAAAGCTGATGAGGTGTTGATAACTTGGTGTTAGGATCTCAAAAATATTGTTGGATGAAGAAATCCGACCAAAATCTGCACTCTTGTATGCTCAAGAATACTCAGCCGCCGGAGGGGGAGAAGGAAGGGAAGAAATGACGAATCTGAGCCTGCCCAGCATATATATATACTGGGGAGAAACTAGCGCGCGCTAAGGCTAAAAATTAGCGTGCACTAACGGGCTAGACAGGCAGTACAGAACCCACTGTCTGACTTCGGTGGCGCACGCTACCCAGAAATATTAGCGCGCGTTATCGAACATGACTAGCGCGCGCTAAACCCGAAACATAGCATGCGCTACCTGCTATCGCCCGCAGTCCAGAACAATCTGTCCTCACTGCCCTGCCGACTCAGCGCGCGCTAACCCACTAATAGCGTGCGCTAATGCAATGAAATAGCGTATGTTAGTCTGACAATAGCGTGCGCTAATGCCCCATTCCAGAGTCCATAAAACTATCCAGGCCTCACTGCCCAGCAGGCCTAACTAAGTGAATGTTGTGGTTTGTTGATTTGGATGGGTTTTATGTACATTAGCCTGGTAGGTTCTTCAAAAGAGAATCTACGGCGCTGTAATGTCACCATATGTCATGGGGGTGTTACAATGTCCGCCTCCAAGACGTATCCCAGTGCCTCCATATTGAGGACAATCATCATATTTCAGAGCCCGTCCATAAAGTTTGGTCCGTTAAGTTGTTCTTCTCGAGTAGAATTGCGAGTGGGTCCATTGTCATTATGAGAGTTGTTATTTTGGTTGTCTGCATTAAGTAAGACAGATTGATTAGTAACTCGTTCTGATTATGATTTGAGTTTAGAATTAAGGACTTTTCTGTAATACCCGCTTGTAAATTCATTCATTTTTCTTTCAGTAATTGTCACTCAGTGGATTTTCATTCATTAATAATCATTCACCATTCATGTTAATTCATTCGTGTTCACCGTTCGGACTAATGTTGAGTCGTGTATTGATATCGTTCATTGTTTCAACCTTGCTTGAGAATCGAGATGAGAATATTATCTTGATCGTTATAATTACTTCATTAATCGATGTTGATATTGGAGTTCATGCCATTTCAAATTTCCTTCTTGTTCGAATCATGCTATTGTTGGGTACATTTGCGGTTCTTGTGTATCTCGTTGAGTTTTTCTAGCTGGATATTGCTTCTCCCTACTTGTTTTAAGTTTCGGGACGAAACTTCTTTTAAGGAGGGTAGTATGTAATATCCGCAATTTGGATTTTTGGTAATTTTATTTTTTGGCGGAAGTCCATATTAATGACTCTATTGTTACCATTTCGTCATTCCGAGGATGATTAATTCTACACTTCTTGTCATCCGAGTTCGTCTCGGTGTCGTTCTGTTGAGTTCCGTGTTCTTAAGCAACTTTTCCACGTATGAGTTCGATTTTGTAAAATCACCATTAATTTTTGGAAACTCCAAAAATTCTGAATCTTTACAATATTATAGATCATCAAGTTATCTTTCCAATGGTTCAAACGGTGAGTCAATCGAAGTCGGGACGAGGGAGTTATGGTCGAAATAGATAAGACACTCACATTTTTCAATTTTCGGCGAACCCGTCTGTACCGGGGGCCGCGGCTCATGCCGACAGGGCCGCGGCACACTTCTGAGTCACTGCCGCGGCACATTTGTCTGGGCCGCGGCACACTGCTGATCACTGGGGGCAGTTTTGGCCCTGTGCCGCGGCACACTTCGGCCGGGCCGCGGCACACAGTGCAGTCTGCACTATAATTGCATTTTTTTTGTGAGAAACAACTCATTTTTCAACACTTCTTCACCTTGGTCCGAGAGAGAGGGATTGTGGGAGAGAATCTTCATCATCTATCACTTGAGTGTTTGATTTTCTTCATCTCCTTTCGATCGTGAAGCCCGGATAGTCGATCTAACGCGTATTCTTCGGATCAAAGTGCTTAAATCTTCAAGAGGTAATTTGTTCAACATCTTGGATTTCGATTTTGTATTGAGATATGATGTTTTGGATGTTAAGATCATGTTATTTGAAGTTATATACGCATGATTATGGATATGTTTGATTATTCATTGGATTATTGAAGGATTATTCAAGAACACTTTGCATATTGAGTTGGATTTGGGGGTTTTCTATTAATCGTTGTTGTAATCACGAATTGGAATATTCATATTGTATTATTGATCGTATTGAAGATGTTTTGTTGGTTTGAAACACTTCTTGGGGATTTGATGTTGGTATTATTGAAGTTTGATTGTAGACAATCGAAGTTTGGCCACAAAGTGTTCGATATAATGCCCCAATGAACTTGGTTTAGTCGTATCGACGTTTTGAGTTCGTTATATTCGTGTTTGATTCGTATGTTGAACGGATTGTTGGTAATTGTGTTATTCAAGGTTGTTCGAGCGACCGATATCTCAATTAGGACGTTGTTCGTGGAAGGATAATTGTCACCGGTGTTGTGTAAGTTAATTATTACTCTGTTAAAAGGATATTCATTCCTTTTGTTGTTGTTCATTCATAATCATAACTCATTCATCATTGTATTAACCGTATCAATACTTGTCATTGTATTAACCGTATCAATACTTGTCATTGTCATAATCACGACGGTTCCAATCATTTCACTGAGCTGTCATTCATTTCACTATCATTTCATCTCGGCGAGTCATTATTGATTTTGATGTCACTTTGTTATCTCGTGGCATTCCGGGTCATACTGGCATGCCGGTTGGTATGTGTAGGATTTTCATGTCGGGCATATTTAAGTTGTGTGTTGGTTGTTGGCCTCACATTGGACTGTGCACACGAGTCGATTGCTTCGTGAGACTAATTAAGTACAAGACCACACGTGTATTCAATCGATACTCGTTGGTGGCTTGTGCACGGACACATTTCCATCCCGGGCGTAGTGTGGCGCCACCCTTTGAGCCGTACTGTTAGTTGATTCATACAGGATGTTTGATTGCGTATGTTTTCAACAATATTGGGTTATAATCTAACCGATTCATTTTTGATCGAACTTGTGGTTTATACAGCATATATATGATTGTGTTTATTCAACTCTTGAGGATTGTTGTTCTGTGTAACTGACCCCGTTTGGGGATTTTGTTTTCAGGTCATGGCAAGGCAAAAGCACAGGAATAGCATGTTGACGGCGAGGAGTCCCAGTGATACTAGTAGGGGGCCCCAGTCCTTTCATTCACCGTGTTTCCTTATTTCATTTCTGCTGCAGATTTCCGTTTGGATTTTGAGTTCATTCAGTGTTGTATATTTTATCTCCATATAAAATATACTTGTATTCGGTCATTTCCTTGGGTGTGTTGTAATAAAACTCCTCATCGGAGTAATTAATGATGTAATGTAGTTCGGTACTACATTTACCCTGTGTATTTCATTCATTTTCACTCGCTTGGTGGTCCCAATCGGGGGTCCACGGCACTGTAATATCCGCCTAGTTTGGGGTGTTACAGAGTTGGTATCGGAGCGTGGTTTTGAATACTACCTTCCGAGTTATGTCTCATTTGAAATCATCGTCATCGGACTAGTATCATTGGACTTTCATGTCACGGGTGACCTATGCAGATGCCGAGCCCATCAGACCGAAAGAACTGTAAGACTTCTAACGCCATGGTACAATTTCTGGCAATAATCATTCATTCATAATTCATCGGTTAACAATCCTCAAACATAATTTTTCATTTTGATCATGTTGATCATGTTAACTCATTAATCACTCAGTTCATTTCATTACTCAATTGTTAATCTTGAAGATCATATCATTAATCTTGTTAACTTGTTCAAGATAATCATTTCAAGAATATCATCAGATAATCAGGTCACCTCAGTAAATCATTCATGAAATCACTGTGTTAGAGCGCGTATGCTCATTTTCATCATTTCATGACGTAAATCATAATGCGGTACTCATACGAGATCTATGATTATCATGCGACCTTCCTAATTCAGTATGGAGAGAGCTGTCAAGGGATGCACGGGGAGAGGCCGCGGTGCGGTCCAAAATCCAGGAAATAATCACTCACTGCCAGGAAATCGTACCCAGGACTCAACTCGATCAAAAGATGTTCGGGTTGACCCACTCACTTTTATGCAGGTCATGATGACCCATATGCAATTGCTTAATCATCATTGCGCCACTCTGGCCGAATTAATTGAGAGGATTCTCACGTATAAGCCTGCTGCTAAGGAAATTGCTGAGCAATAACCTTCATCTGGCAGCAAGAAATCAACGAAGCGTAATCAGTCCGAAGGCGGTTAGTCAACCTTCAAGAAGCCTCGTACGAGCCCTAACATTTTTGAGCGACCTCCTACGGCGCCTAATCCTACGGGATCTCAGTCCCGAGCAACCAGCTCAGCCATCACCTGTTTCAATTGTGGAGAACCGGGTCATGTCAGCACCAAGTGCCCGAGGCAGACTATCACGTGCCATAAATGCGGAATTGCTGGGCATAAGGCCCGTTTTTGCCGAAGGGACCCCAAGCCGACTCCGGTAACATCTCAGGCCCCGAAGCAATCAGCGATTCAGAATCAGACTGCTCTGTCAGGATCTTTTAAGACGACAGAAGCGAATAAAGGCGGAACTCAGATTTATCAGAGGGGCGCGTCCGGTTCGGGGGCCGGCAAGTCCCTGATTCATGCGATGAAGTGGACCGACAATCTGGAGGCCTGAATGATATCAGGTATACTCGTAATTTTATTTCAACTTGTGTGTACCTTTTTGATACTGGTGCACCGCATTCATTCATTTTCGAATCGTGTTTGAATAGACTTAACTTGGATAGTCTTATTAATTGTGGGCCTTATATCATTGGTCTACCTGGCGGTAGAAGAGTTTTTTTCGAAAATCATGGGGTTAAGAACTGACCGAATTAAACTTAATGACCGCGAGTGTTTGGTGGACCTAATCGTGGTGGATTTACCTAAGGACGATGTAATATTGGGTATTAGTGGGATGGATCGTCATGATACCATTCTCAATGTTCGTAAGTGTATGGTCACCATCATTTCCGTCGTTGGAGTCAAGTGCGTATTTCAGGGAGGTGATCCCCGTTGTTCCGGAAGAAACATTATTATGATGAAAGCAGTAAAATTACTCAATCAGAGTTGTCCAATCATTCATTATATCATTGTCACCGATTAGCCGTTCTTAGGTAATCGAGGTATGCAATCATTCCTTATATCATTGTCATCGATTGGCCGTTCTAAGGCAATCGAGGTGTTCATCCATTCATCGTATCGTTGTCGTCCATTGGCCATTCTCAGGCAATCGAGGTGTTCAACCATTTTGGTATCATTATTATCATTTGACGATGTACTCCCAGACGAGCTACCTGTTTTACCTCCACCGAGGGATATGGAATTCACGATAGAGTTGGAGCCTGGTACGTCCCCATTATCGAAGGCACCGTACTGGATGGCCCCGACCGAAATACAGGAATTGAAGGATCAATTAGAGGATTTGACCGAGAAGGGTTATATCCGACCGGGTGCGTCCCCGTGGGGAGCACCAGTGTTGTTTGTCAAGAAGAAGGATGGTTCGTTTCGTGTGTGTATTAATTATTGGGAGTTGAATAGGGTGACGATCAAGAATAAATATCCCCTACCCCGTTCTGATGATCTTTTAGATCAACTTCAGGGAGCTTCAGTATTTTCCAAGATCGACCTAAGATCTGGATATCATCAGTTGCGAATGCGAGAGTCGGATATCGCAAGGACAGCGTTTCGTACACGCTATGGTCATTATGAGTTCGTAGTTATGCCGTTCGGGATAACTAATGCATCTGTGGTATTCATAGAATCAATGACTCGGGATTTCATCGATTGTTTGGATCAGTTCGTGGTTTTCTTTATTGATGACATTTTAATTTATTCTCATGACCGGGAGGAGTACGAGTTTCACCTTCATCAGGTACTCGATGTGTTGAGACGAGAGCAACTTTTTGGGAAGTTTCCCAAATGTGAGTTCTGGATGTCCGAACTGATGTTTCTCGGGCTTGTAATTTCATCAGATGGAGTGCGTGTTGATCCTCAGAAGACGGAGGCTATCCAAGATTAGTTATCTCCGAAGAATGTTAAGGAAATCCGAAGCTTTCTCGGATTAGCCGGTTATTATCGGCGGTTTGTGGAAGGATTTTCTAAAATTGCTCAACCCATGATGAACCTTTTAAGGAAGGATAAGAAATACATGTGGTCCAATGCGTGTCAGCAGAGTTTTGAGGGACTTAAGAGCCGGTTAATTTCAGCACCTGTCCTTTCTCTACCGCAAGGGACGGAAGAATTTGTGGTTTATAGTGATGCGTCCGGACAGGGTCTCGGATGTGTACTCATGCAGAACGGGAAAATTATTTATTTTGCTTCACGGCAATTGAGACCTTACGAGGTTAATTATCTGACCCACGACCTGGAGCTAGCAGCCGTGGTGTTCGCATTGAAGATTTGGCGTCATTATCTTTATGGCGTTACCTGTCACATATTCACCGATCATAAGAGTTTAAAATATATATTTACTCAGAAGGAGTTAAATATGCGACAGAGATAGTGGTTGGAACTAATCAAAGATTATGATATTGAGATACTTTACCACCCGGGCAAGGCGAACGTTGTCGCCGACGCCTTGAGTCGTAAGTCCGTTCAGGAGCAGATACTTGCTCGATTAACAGTTCAGAAGGAACTTCAACAGGAATTATGAGACCCGAGATCGAGGTCTGGCTTCAGCGAGTTCAAGGACAACTTTGCATGTTAGAGATTTCATCGCCGCTTGAGGAGGCAATCAGAGAGAATCAGGGTTCAGACCCATCATTGTTGCGCATCCGTGAGGATGTGGCTCAGGGGAAAGCCCCTGGATTCGTGGTCCACGAGGATGGACTTTTGAGATTTAAGAATCGGTTGTGCGTACCGGCGAATGACGAGTTGAAAAACTCGATTTTGAGAGAAGCTCATGCTACCCCTTATTCTGTTCATACGGGGTCTAGCAAGATGTACAAGGACTTGAAACAAAATTACTGGTGGAGTAATATGAAGTGAGAAGTCGCAGAATTTGTTTCGATATGCTTAACCTATCAATAAGTCAAGATTGAATATCAGCGACCGGCGGGTATGCTGAAACCTCTCCCTATTCCAGAATGGAAGTGGGAAGACATTTCTATGGATTTCATCACGAGTTTGCCGACAAGTCATCGTGGCATGAATACGATCTGGGTGATTGTGGACCGTTTAACTAAATCAACTCATTTCCTTGAGATTAAGGATACGTGGGGTCCTGAGAGACTTGCCCAGCTGTTCATCAAAGAGATAGTGAGACTGAACGGTACTCCTAAAAGTATCGTTTCCGATCGTGATGGACGATTCGTGTCTCATTTTTGGAAATCGGTGCATCGTGCCATGGGAATTCAGCTTAATTCCAGCACAGCTTTTCATCCTCAGTCCGACGGACAATCAGAGAGGACTATTCAGACATTGGAGGACATGTTGAGGGCATGCGTCCTCGATTACAAAGACGATTGGGAAGCCGGGGATAGTATGCGGGAGAGTTATCCCGAGTTGTTTGACCCTTAGTTTCGGGGACGAAACTCTTTTAAGGGGGGGTGTATGTAATACCCGTTGTAAATTCATTCATTTTTCATTCAGTAATTGTCACTCAGTGGATTTTCATTCATTAATAATCATTCACCATTCATGTTAATTCATTCGTGTTCACCGTTCGGACTAATGTTGAGTCGTGTATTGATATCGTTCATTGTTTCAACCTTGCTTGAGAATCGATATGAGAATATTATCTTGATCGTTATAATTACTTCATTAATCGATGTTGATATTGGAGTTCATGCCATTTAAAATTTCCTTCTTGTTCGAATCATGCTATTGTTGGGTACATTTACGGTTCTTGTGTATCTCGTTGAGTTTTTCTAGCGGGATATTGCTTCTCCCTACTTGTTTTAAGTTTCGGGACGAAACTTCTTTTAAGGAGGGTAGTATGTAATATCCGCAATTTGGATTTCCGGTAATTTTATTTTTTGGCGGAAGTCCATCTTAGCGACTCTATTGTTACCGTTTCGTCATTCCGAGGATGATTAATTCTACACTTTTTGTCATCCGAGTTCGTCTCGGTGTCGCTCTGTTGAGTTCCGTGTTCTTAAGTGACTTTTCCACGTATGAGTTCGACTTTGTAAAATCACCATTAATTTTTGGACCTCCAAAAATTCTGAATCTTTACAATATTATAGAGCATCAAGTTATCTTACCAATGGTTCAAACGGTGAGTCAATCGGAGTCCGGACAAGGGAGTTATGGTCGAAATAGCTAAGACATTCACATTTTTCAATTTTCGGCCAACCCGTCTGTACCGGGGGCTGCGGCTCATGCCGATAGGGCCGCGGCACACTGCCGAGTTACTACCGCGGCACATTCATCCGGGCCGCGGCACACTGCCGATCACTGGGGGCAGTTTTGGCCCTGTGCCGCGGCACACTTCGGCCGGGCCGCGGCACACAGTGCAGTCTGCACTATAATTGCGTTTTTTTGTGAGAAACAACTCATTTTTCAACACTTCTTCACCTTGGTCCGAGAGAGAGGGTTTGTGGGAGAGAATCTTCATCATCTATCACTTGAGTGTTTGATTTTCTTCATCTCCTTTCGATCGTGAAGCCCGGATAGGCGATCTAACGCCTATTCTTCGGATCAAAGTGCTTGGATCTTCAAGAGGTAATTTCTTCAACATCTTGGATTTCGATTTTGTATTGAGATGTGATGTTTTGGATGTTAAGATCATGTTGTATGAAGTGATATATGCATGATTATGGATATGTTTGATTATTCATTGGATTATTGAAGGATTATTCAAGAACACTTTGAATATTGAGTTGGATTTGGGGGTTTTCGATTAATCGTTGTTGTAATCACGAATTGGAATATTCATATTGGATTATTGATCGTATTGAAGATGTTTTGTTGGTTTGAAACACTTCTTGGGGATTTGATGTTGGTATTATTGAAGTTTGATTGTAAACAATCGAAGTTTGGCCATAAAGTGTTCAATATAATGCCCCAATGAACTTGGTTTAGTCGTATCGACATTTTAAGTTCGTTATATTTGTGTTTGATTCGTATGTTGAATGGATTGTTGGTAATTGTGTTATTCAAGGTTGTTCGAGAGACCGATATATCAATTAGGACGTTGTTCGTGGAAGGATAATTGTCAGCGGTGTTGTGTAAGTTAATTCTTACTCGGTTAAAAGGATATTCATTCCTTTTGTTGTTGTTCATTCATAATCATAACTCATTCATCATTGTATTAACCGTATCAATACTTGTCATTGTCAATTAATCACTTCAGTCACAAGGAACGACGGTTCCAATCATTTCATTGAGATGTCATTCATTTCACTATAATTTCATCTCGGTGAGTCATTATTGATTTCGATGTCACTTTGTTATCTCGTGGCATTCCGGGTCATACTGGCGTGCCGGTTGGTATGTGTAGGATTTTCATGTCGGGCACATTTAAGTCGTGTGTTGGTTGTTGGCCTCACATTGGACTATGCACACGAGTCGATTGCTTCGTGAGACTGATTAGGTACAAGACCACACGTGTATTCGATTGATACTCGTTGGTGGCTTGTGCACAGACACATTTCCATCCCGGGCGTAGTGTGGCGCCACCCTTTGAGCCGTACTGTTAGTTGATTCATACAGCATGTTTGATTGCGTATATTTTCAACAAGATTGGGTTATAATCTAACCGATTCATTTTTGATTGAACTTGTGGTTTATACAGCATATATATGATTATGTTTATTCAGCTCTTGAGGATTGTTGTTCTGTGTAACTGACCCCGTTTGGGAATTTTGTTTTCAGGTCATGGCAAGGCAAAATCACGGGAATAGCATGTTGACGGCGAGGAGTCCCAGTGATACTAGTAGGGGGCCCCAGTCCTTTCATTCACCGTGTTTCCTTATTTCATTTCCGCTGCAGATTTTCGTTTGGATTTTGAGTTCATTCAGTGTTGTATATTTTATCTCCATAAAAAATATACTTGTATTCGGTCATTTCCTTGGGTGTGTTGTAATAAAACTCCTCATCAGAGTAATTAATGATGTAATGTGGTTCGGTACTACATTTACCCTGTGTATTCCATTCATTTTCACTCGCCTGGTGGGTCCCAGTCGGGGGTCCACGACACTGTAATATCCGCCTAGTTTGGGGTGTTACATTTTCTATTCATTTAACCCAGCTCCCACTACTTTTATCAGAATAACACACTCCCTTGTGAAATCTAGAAGTATTTGTTCGCTTTACTTTATAGTTGTGATCGAGTTCTTTATAAATTTTAATAGAGGGCAACCGAATAGGTTTCTGGTCTATTAATCTTCATAAAGTGGTGTCCAACACCAACCCATCTAATGGATGCTTCGACCTTCTTTTTCCCCTTGTTCACTCCCCTCAACCTATACGGTTTCCATAGTTCGTGAACGAGTTATGTTTATACCATCAGCGCTGATCAGTTTCACAATTGAATCTTATCCAGCAACCGAACAAGTTTCTAAGGATAAATTTTGTTCCTACCGAAGGCATCCAATGCATTCTCAGAATTTATCGATCCTCCCCGAACGACTACCCCGATAACTCTGAAGCATAACACATCCGGTTTGGATTTCAATTTTCCGAGAGCTCGATGGAGGGAAAGAAAACCTTGAAACCTTTTAAACTTAATATTTTTTCGTGGGAAAATTTTCGCGATTAATGTTACACTTTGCACATTAGTTTATTTAAGCGCATTTGTCGACATTCATACTATATGAATAAACATACACAACCTAGTTGTTACCAAGATGTAGTTCATGGACCGTTCGTAGAACCAAAAACATCGTAATCTAATTATATGTATTGAGTGTTGAATCTTCGCCCTCTCGAATGGATCTTCCTCTGGTCTTCGTCATTACATATAAATTTTACATTGAAAAATTGCATCATATATAAAAAATTTTCTAGTAAAATAAATAGGCTCAAAACGGCCTTTACAACCCAATCGAACAAATGATTCAAAAACTAGGTCCATGAACTACATCACCATTCAAATAATAATGCAACAATCACATTAAAATTAATGGTATAAATAATTAATCTAAATATTGATCCAATCAATATAAATTAATCAATCCATAAGAATTAATCCAATTAATTCACACAACCGTTAATTTTAACTTGTTCCGGACGAGAAAATATTTCATTAAATTAATTCCCCTTACGAATGAAATTACCATAATAATATCTTAGTCAAATTAAATCCAATTTAATTTGCGGGAAATTAATTACCCAACGAAATATAAAAAACAGAGTCGAAAACACACGGCCCGGGCTAAGCCCGCGGCTACTGCCACGCGGTTCGAAAGTCGGACCGTGGTCCTTCACTAAATTGGACCACACGGCAGCGGCCTGCTTACTCCCGGCAGCTCCGAGCTACTGGGTCCGGCCAAATTTTGCGGCTCGTCTTTTCATCCCGAATCCAAAAATAATATTTTTCTAATCTTTATATTACACATTTAAATCAGTTTTTCAAAAGAAAAATAGATTTATATTGTAACATAAAATCATGAAAAATGATTTTTAGATGAATAATTAAAAATTAATGATTAAAACAATTATGATTATAAATCATAAAAATATCCAATCAAGCATTCCAAATAATAAATATCGTATATACGATTGCAAGACCTCACTCTGATACCACTATTGGGATTCAGTGCCTAAAATGAAGGCGCAGCGGAAGCGAAAATGAATTTTACCGAACCCCTAAAGAGGATCGATCATGCAACGTATATACGAATATAAAAGGACAAGAGTTAAGATATGAAAACATACCCTTGATGTCCTTTGATTGAATGTTGAAGTTGATGCCGGTGACCGCAAATCTGATTTGATAAGCCCTCAATGATCCAAACACCGAAACCACCGCGTCTCTACTAGCCACACGATGTGAGATGATTGGAACAACAACTACTCAATTATCCTCTAAGGATACGGCTAGGAAAGAGTAGTAGAAAATGATCTCTCAAGTTTGTGATCACTCTAAGTGATATAAGTTTTTGTTCTTGATTTTCTTTCTCTCTATAAGAGTGTAGGAACATGAAAAAAAAAAAGAACTCTCTCCTTCCTCTATATGTGATGGCCGATTTTCTTAGTTGTAAGTGCAGGAGGATGAACTTTGTTTTATAACAAAGTCCACGCAAACCTCCAACCATCACACCTAAGCGTTGATTATGATAAGATCACATCTTTTCACCCTTTTTGTCCTCAAGTGTTAGGAAACCCCCTCAACACATGCAAGTATGAGGACAAGGTCACCAACAAGGGACCTACAAGGAGGTGGGGCGGCCTACACTATAATTGAGAAGGATTCGGTCCGTTTCAGTTCGAGAAACGGACCGTCGTGTATCAAGTCTGACTGATACACCTTGATTCGTCTCAAATATAATTAATTAATCTAATTAATTATATTAAGATATTATTTTTCCAAGAAATAATTATTAATGAATTAAATTAATTACCCAGTAATTTATTTAATTCACCATACCGATTTAATTTATCCAATAAATTAAATAAGATATCCAATGTCTAAAATTCACAATAAGAGATCCAGTCCATATTATTCTGTCGTCTCCCTAATGCGCGACTCGGTAGGTCTGTCTCAGTAAGTAATTGGAGGAACCAAAGAGTTATAGCACCACCTAGGCAGTCCCGCGGCCTATACTGTAACTTTACTAAGAACGAACGATAGGGATCATTCAAGAACCAATGTGTCGTGAATACCAGTAAACATATAAACCCTTCTTTCAAATGTCCAGATCAAGTTAGGATGGGTAGGTGCTTTTTAGTTCCATTGGATAGCTGAGTCGGAAGCACCAAGTCTTCGCATTATATTAAAAAAACCTCCACAACCTCTACCACGTTCTCGGCCACGATGTCTGCCACGTCCCAGTCCACTGTTCATTGGGGTTCTTTCCAGCATTCACTGTCCCATAATCGGCATTGTGAATTTTCTTTGTCCCAAAAGGCCTAACATTGTTGCTCACTAACACTTCATTATGCTTCTCATCTACTTGTCGTATAACGCTCCAAACTTATTTGAGAAAGTGGCTTAGTCAGTGGATCATCGACATTGTTTTCTGAGTTTACTCTATGCAGCATAATGTATCATTTGCGAACAAATTCTCTCTAGAGATGATACTTTCTCTCAGTGTATTTTGTACTGTTGTGAAACCTCAGCTCCTTGGCCTGTGCTACAGCTCCGTCGTTATCGCATAAAATCGGAACAGACAGCTCAGCACATGGTGTCACTTGAAGTTCACCCAAAAACTTCTTAATCCAAACCCATTCCTTAGAGGCCTCCAGGCCGCTTGATACTCAGCCTGACAGGTGGAATCAGCAGTCGCGCTTTGCTTGGCACTTCGCCAAGATACTGTAATACCCGAGATTTTTATTTCTGGTTGAGTTGAAATTTTTTTATACTGTTTAGTGGATTGTATGTTGTTCGTGCCTATATGATCGTGCGTTATGCATTGACATGTGTTTGGTTGCGATTCAGATTATTACGTGTTTGTCATTTTGTTGACAGGATCGTTGTTGTGATGAGCTTTGGTGTGATTCTAGTGCCTGTGCTGCAAGAATAGCGCATGCTAAGTGCATGGATAACGCGTGCTACTAGTGCATGCTAGAGCACGCTAAGGCTCAGTTAGCATGCGCTAATGGAGGATTCAGAAGTGAGGCAGAAGCTACTGCACTGGGTTAGAACATTGATTGGCGCATGCTATGTAGTAGTATAGCGCGCGCTAAGGTGCAGCAGTAGCGCACACTACAGTGAGTATAGCGCACGCTAACTGGTGGGTGTTGGGCAGTCTAGAAGCTACTGGACTGGGTTGCGGATTCGTTAGTGCGCGCTAAGTCTTGTAGTTAGCGCACATTAACTGTGTTTTTGACTAGACAGCAGTCATGAATTCTCATATTCATTCCCATTTTCTTCTTCCTCCGCGGGTTGGAGACGAGGGTGACTATGGTTCGGACTTCTGGTTGATATTTGCTCCATCCAAGGTGCTTTGGAGAGTCTTAGATGATTATAACATCATCTAATCCGTTGTTCTTCGTCGGATCGAGGTAATTCCTTGATTTTTTCTTCGAGTTGACTTTTAAAAGTTTTGTTCTTGATTTCGATTGTAGTCCGATTTTGATAGATCGGTTGGTGTTGTATTATGTTGTTAATCGTGTTTTATGAATTGTATATCCATATTTCGAGTTTGTTTAACTTGATTGATGATTTGAGTACTCTTGGGAATTATTGACCATTGAATGTTCGATTAAATGTTCGAATGAGTTTCCTTCAATAGTTTGATGTGATTTCCATTGTTATTGGTCTTGATCCTAGTTGTGATCATGTTTTCATTGTGTCTTGCGGAAGTTGTAGGTATTCGGAGTTTCCCGGTCGAGCCGTGTTCGTCGCAGTGTTCGGTATCAGTTATTGAGGCAAGTATATTTCTTATACGATTTGTGTCTTGTGAGTAGAGGCTACGTGTTAGATTTATGATGATTGATTTCCCTCGATAAATATATATTTCATATGTTGTGATTATAAAGCAGTTGTAGTAAATACTTCATGTTGGTTGTGTGGTGCTTGATTGTTCATGACCGAGGAATCATGATGATTGTGATGATTATGTTTTACGCTAGGATGTATGATATGTGTTGTGTTATGTGAGTAGGATTGTGATAATATTGTTGGTTGGTTGTACACGTGGGTGTGCAATGTGTGGTGTTTCGATCATAAGTTATGCTGGATTATGTGTTATTGATGTTGAGGGTTGGATTGTCGAGATTGTCATATGTGTGTCGGGTGAGTGCACTTGCGGTACTCAACGTGATTGATTGATCGTGAACGTGTTGGTATGATGCGAATGTGAATTTTGCGTGTTGGAATGCTAAGTTCACTTGTGTGGGTCCGACGGGGCCTACGAGGATTCATGGCACAGGTCCATGGGATCAGAACTTAGTATGTGTTGATGAGGTCCAATCGTGTGGATCTGACGAGGCCTATGATGACACATGGCACAGGTCCATGGGGTCTGGATACTGTACGTCCAACCGTGCGGGTTCGACAGGACCTACGGTAACACGTGACACAGGTACACGGGGTCGGGATTGGTTGTTGTGATTGTTTTGTTGGCTCAATCCGTCTGGGCTGTTGAACCTACGGAGACTTGTTGCAATCGATCACGGAGTCATGAGCATGATCGATTGTTGTGATTGTTGTGATTGGTTAGGTCCATACAGGTCATTGAACTTACGGAGACACGTGACAGGGGATCACGGTGTCATGAATCATGTTTTGTAAATCAAAGTTTTGAAAGAAAGTTTTTAAGAAAAGAATGTTGGGACGAGCCTCACGAGATCTATTTTCAAAAGTTTTCGTACTGTAAATTATTGGAATACAATCTAAGACCTTTAGATTTTCGAAAGGTTTTGAAATCTAGGACTCGAGGTCCTAATGATTCGTCTTTCTAACAATTCCCGAGATGATGATTTTATTTTCAAATGCTTCATAGCTTGTTTTCTTTTACTAAAACCTCCTGGGAATGTTTTGGTAGTTGATTGTCGTATCTGATTCGTGGTTGCTATTTGCTTGTTACATTTCATATAGCATGATACTTGTACTAGCTATTCAAATGCTAATCCCTTAAATAGGGGAAATGCGTTTCATGCATTTCAGGTATACTCATTTCGAGGGAGCAGTAACAGGATCGACACGGGAGATGATGAGCTACGATACTAATCAAGAGTGAGTTTGGTATGGTTTTGTCGTGCTGACAAGTTGTAATTAGTCTTCCATTGAACTGTACTTCAATCCCTGTGTGGGTACTGTTGTAAAGAGTTATTTGCTGTTGATTGAGTTTTGTGACGTCATCGGTCCGTTCAGTTTACTTGTATTTGACCTTCACGGTCCGTTTTATTTTATTGTTTGACCCAGACGGTCAAGCCTTTGGTCGTTCTGTGATTTTTAGCTTGGTAAATCCTCGTGGGAAGGGTCTATGGTGTGTAATATTCCCATGTGGATTTGGGGGTGTTACATTTATGGTATCAGAGCTTTGGTTGTGGAAACCTAGGCTGTCGGGTTGAGTCGAGTCATGATTTGTTGAGCCATGTTTTTTCATGTTATCTGAGTTGTCGAGTTATCTGAGATGTATGTTGACACATTATGTTATCTGAGTTGTCGGTTGAGATGAGTATTATGGGCGGCCATGATCTTCGTGCGACCTGTGGATGTAAGTCTCCTCTTCTATGTGAGATATCTTTATTTTGTGATTTCATTTATGTGTATGTTATGTGATGAAATCTGTGTTTGGTACTTGTGATGTACTACATGTGTGTGGAGTTAAATGTATTGATGGTTTGGACATCGAGTGGTGCAGCATGATGTGGAAGCTTTGAACATTGATATGTTCCAGGAATTGTATCGGTGGTAGAGAGTGTTGAGAAACTCATATGAATGGTTTTGATGAATGATAAAACTTGGTGTTCACGAATTGAATTTGATTGGATTGGTGATCTTGTTTGCCATTTGGGCATGTGGTTTTAACTTCCGCTGTTTTGTATAGCTGTAATTATGTCCGCTGTGTATAGGTTTGAAAACGGTTTTCTAAAGGATTTCTTGGGCTTGAGAATGTTTGTGGATAAATAGATTTTTGAGAAATATTTTAATGGTGCGATTAAAATGACGGTTTAGTATGGACTTTAAAATGGTTGAACTTTCACGAGCTGGTCATGTATTTTCAAATGACACCTTCAGATGGTTTTTGAAAGATGTGTTTTAAAGTACTTCGGACATTGTAAAATATTACCGTCGTTTTTGGATATGTTGAAAAGGATTTTAAGAAAATGATTTTCGCGTAATTGTGCTATTTTCAAATGACCGAGAAAATGATTTTAAAAACCTTCACACCATAAAATTTCTTGTATTCATAAATCAAACATGATTTTGATTTCAAAAAGGGTGGAGGAAAAATCTTTCTGAATTGTGTCAGTTAGTGCACGCTAACGTGCTAATTAGCGCACGCTAACCGTAGGCTTAGCGCGCGTTAAGATACATTGTGCTGCATGATTTGAATGTGATTGATCATATGTGTGAATGCTTATGTTATGTATGAATAGGTTACCCACCCGGGGACGGTTCGGTGAAACCTCTGGGGGTCGATGCCAATAGAGCATGACCACGGGATACCTTATGTGCTGTTGATTGTGATGATGTGTAGTTTGTTATGGCTGTGATTGTATCAGGAATGGTGCAGATGAATCGAGCAGCACACCGGAATGAGCCTCTCGAGGAGGACAATGGAGCTAGTAGGTGGTTGCGAGATGTGATGAAAATGTACCCACCTCATTTTTCGGGTTCCATTGACTTGTTAGGTTGGGAGAACTGACTCTTCCAGTTGGGAAGAATATTTGATGCGGTGGCATGTCCCGATGAGAGAAGAGTACCTATTGCTCAGTATCTTCTCGATAAAGAAGCCGCAGACTGGTGGCTGGATGTAGCGCCTGCAGATCGTACATCTACGTGGGCTGAGTTTAAGACTGCCATGGAGGCAGAGTATTGCCCGTTTCCTGTCCGTGAATGCAGGATCATTGAATTTTTCTCGGCTACGCCTTAGGATGTGTCGATATCCCAAGCGATAGTCGATTATAATCAGCAGCTGAGTTATGTTCGTGATCAAGTGAGAAGTGAAACGGACAAGATCCGATACTTCAATATGCGTATGAAACCCCATATCCGTGAGAGCATGGCTCCAATCATGTATACCACTTTGAAGGACTATCAGGACCGAGCTCTAGCCATTGAGATGGCTGTTTCCATGTCAGAGGCTAGTTCGGGAGGTAAGAGACATAAGACCTCTGGTAATTTTTCCAGAGGTCATAGAAGAGAGTTTCGTGATCCTATTGCTTCGCATTGTCCTTCTAGGAGAACTCTTCGTTTGTTCGATCGGTCTAAGAATCTTACTCCAGTAGTAAGTGTAATACCTGGTTGTAATTCAGTCATTTTCATTCAGTAATTTCATTCGGTGATTGTCACTCAGTGGATTTTCACTCATTTATAATCATTCATCAATCATGTTCGTTCACCGTGTTCACCGTTCGGAAAAACTTCGAGTTGTGTATCGTTATTGTTCATTGTTTCAACTTTCCTGATGTGAGTTCGACTTTGTTAGATCAACATTAATTTTTGGTAACTCCAAAAATTCTAAATCTTTGCAATATTATAGAGCATCGAATTAGCTTTCCAATGGTTCAAACGGTGAGTCAATCGGAGTCCGGACGAGAGAGTTATGGTCGTTTTAGCTCACCCCGCTCATTTTTCAGTTATTGGCCGATCACTGCCGACCGAACTCGGCCGTGTCGTCCGACACGGCCCGTGATGTACTCGTCCAGAAATGCCGAAGTCTCTGCCCACAGGACTCGACCGTGTCGTTTGGCACGGCCGAGTCGAACTCTTCCGGATAAGCCAGAACCGACTGCCCACACGCCCGACCGTGTTCCAGGACACGGTCGAGTCATGCCGAGTCGCTGTCGGACGGGTCACTATCGGAAGGCCCTCCGCGCCGCGACCGTGTCAAGCAGGACACGGTCGAGTCCCTGCCGGCGAGTGGCGCGACGCGACCGTGCCGATCGGCACGGGCCGTGTCCGACAGGGCAGTCAACCCCTATAAATTCATTTTTTGAGCATTTCAGCTCATTCCTTCCATTTTTTTCCACTTTCATACGAGAGAGAGAGGATTGAGGGAGAAAATTCTCTTCACCTATCACTTGAGTGTGGTTTTTAATCATTTTCATTCGGTTGTGAAGCTTGGATACTCGATTAAACTCGTGTTCTTCGGATCGAAGTGGTTGGATCTTCTAGAGGTAATTCCTTCAACACCTTGGACTTCGATTTTGTGTTGAGATATGATGTTTTGGACGTTATAATCATGTTATATGAAGGGATATGTATATGATTATGAGTTTGTATAAGGATTCATTGGATTATTGAGGGATTATTCAAGAACACTTTGATTATCGAGTTGAAATTGGGGGTTTTCGATTAATTGTCGTTATAATCACGTTTTTGGATATTCATTTCGGATTATTGATCATTTGGAAGATGTTTATTGGTTTGAAACACCTCTTGGGGGATTTGATAGTGGCTCATTGAGATTTAATTGTAAACAATCGGAGTTTGGCCACAACGTATTCGATATAATGCCCCAATGAACTTAGTTTATTCGTATCGACGTTTCGAGTTCGTTATATTCGTGTTTGATTCGTGTATTGAACGGATTGTTGGTAATTGTATTTATTCAAGGTTGTTCGAGCGACCGATATCTCAATTAGGACGTTGTTCGTGGAAGGATAATTATCACCGGTGTTGGGTAAGTTAATTCTTACTCGGTTAAAAGGATATTCATTCCTTTTGTTGTTGACCATTCATAATCATAACTCATTCATCATTGTATTAATCATATTGAGACTTGTAATTGTTGAATAATCACTTCATTAACGGGAACGGCGGTTCCAATCATTCCATTGAAACTATCAATCACTTCATTATTACTCTCATCTCGGTGAGTCATTCTTGACTTTGTCAGATTATTATTTATTCATTGATATTCATTATGGTCATTCTTGTTCATATGACCTTCTGGGTTCCTATTGCGTGGTCGGGTGCGGATGTGTGGAATTTTTAGTCGGGCACGTTATGGCCATGTATTGGGAGTGATACATTGGACTATGCACACGGTAACAGATTACCTCCATGAGACTAATTAGGTACAAGGACGGGTGTGTCCGGTCATTTGTCCTGTACACTTGCACAGAACACTACGGGCGTACTATGATACCCCTCTTCAGCGTAATCCATAACTAAGGATAATTCATAACTTCAGATATATCATGATTGTGTATTTTCAACCCTTGAGGATTGTTGTTCTGTATAACTGACCCCGTTTGGGGATATTTGTTTCTCAGGTCATGGCAAGGCAAAGGCACAGGGAGAGCACGTTGACGGCGAGGAGTCCCAATGATACTAGAAGGGGGCCCCAGTCTGTTCAGTCACTTATTCAGTCATTTATGTTTCCTTTATTTATTCCACTGCAGACATTCCGTTTGAATACTCGTTTCATTCAGTGTTGTGTATTTTATCGTCACATAAGATACACATGTATTATATTTTATCCTGGGTGTGTTGTATGAAACTCCTAATCGGAGTAATTGATGTTGTAATGTGGTTCGGTACTACATTTACCCTATGTAATTCATCCTTTTCATTCGCCTGGTGGGTCCCAGTCGGGGGTCCACGGCACTGTAATATCCGCCTAGTTTGGGGTGTTACAGAGTTGGTATCGGAGCGTGGTTTTGAATACTACCTTCCGAGTCATGTCTCATTTGAAGTCATCGTCATTAGACTAGTATCATTGGATTTCGTGTCACGTGTGACCTGTGAAAATGCCGAGCCAATCAGACCGAAAGAACTGTAAGATTTCTAACGCCATGGTATAATTTCTAGCAATAGTCATTCATTCATCATTCATCAATTAACAATCCTCAAACATCATCATTCATTGTGATCAGGACGATCATAATAACTCATTAATCACTTAATTCATTTCAATACTCAGTTAATGATCAGGACGATCATATTAACTCATTAATCACTTAATTCATTTCAATACTCGATTCTCGATCGGGACGATCATATTAACTCATTAATCACTTAATTCATTCATTACTCGATTAATGATCGTGACGATCATGTTAACTCATTAATTACTCAATTCATTTCATTACTCGGTTGTCGATCTGGATGGCCATATTATCAATCTTATTAAGTTATTCAAGATAATCATTTCAAGAATTTTATCGATAATCATGTCACTTGATAAATCATTCATATAATCACTAAGTTAGAACATGTATACTCATTTTCATCATCTCATGACATAATCATAACGTGATAATTATGCGGAAATGTAATCATTATGCGACTTTCCTCCTTCGCATGGAAAGGGCAAGAAGAGGACGTGGAGGACGAGGCCGTGGAGCGGGCCGAATCCCGAGAGCTCGTGTGAATACACGTGCGAATGCGAGGAATAATGCTAATTCATCTAGCAATGACGCCGCTACTCATTCACTGGACGTGATCATTCTCTATCGTGAGTCGTACTGACACCGCTCGCCGAAGGTTTTCGGGTTGACCCACTCGCTTTATGCAAGGCATGATGGCCCAAATGACCCGGATGACACAGTGATGCAGACGATGCATAACTCAGTCAATCAAAATCAACAGGCTCCTCCGCCGCCACCTCAGAGGCAAGAGAGGAATGTGAGCAATATCATCGGCGACATCTCTCGCCAGAGGCCACCTACTTTTTAGGGCTCGTCTGAGCCGGCGGATATTATTCATTGGCTCGAGCATTTCGAGAAGTTGTTTGCTATGGTAGAGTGTCCCGAAGGACACAAAGTTTCTGTTGCGGCTTACTACCTGGGTAAGAGCGCACATTCTTGGTGGTTGCCGTTGAAGCCCACCGAAGGATCATGTACTTGGGAGCAGTTCAAGACTCTCATGATGGAGAGATATTATCCGGCCCCACTCAGAGAGGCCAAGCTGTCAGAATTACTCACCCCCGACCCCTCAACAGACGAGGATGTTCTCGCCATTGCCGAGAAATTTCAGGAACTTCTTCCGTTCGCCTCATCTATCATTCATTCCGAGGCGGATAAGATTAAGTATTTCAGCAAGAGGCTGAAATCCCGTATGAGATTACAATTGCTTAATCATAATTGCACCACGTTGGCCGAATTCATTGAGAAAGCTCTTACCTATGAGCTTACCGCTAAAGAAATTGCTAAGCAGCAACCTTCGTCTGCTAGCAAGAAATCGAAGAATCGTAATCAGTCCAAGGCGGTCGACAACCTTCAAGAAACCTCGTATGGCTCGCTTTTCGAGCGACCTCCTGTGATGTATAAACCCGCGAATCTCACCACGAGCGCGCCTGCCATCACCGTTATAACTATGGGGATCTTGGTCATGTCGGCACTAAGTGTCCGAGACATCACGTGTCATAACTGTGGAATTGTTGGGCATAAGGCCCGTTTTGCCGTAGGACTCCAAACCTACTACAGCGTCATCTCAGCCCCAAGGCCAGCCTGCTCGAGAATCAAAGCCACTCAATCGGCTGCTTAAAACGACAGGAGCGACTAAAGGTGGAGTTTATAGTCGGCAGACGGAGCGTCAGTGCCGGGACTAGCAAACCCCGGATTTATGAGATGAAGAAGACCGAGGATCCCGAGGCCCGAATGATCTCGTGTACACTCGATATTCTATCTCAACTCGTGTGTACCCTTTTGATACCGTGCATCGCATTCATTCATTTTCGAGTCATGTTTGAGTAGACTACTCGGGTAGTGCTACTAGTTGTGAGCCTTATGTCATTGGTCTACCCGATGGTAGACGAATTATCTGAATCGGAGATTCGTGATTGTCCGATTCGGGCCATGGTCGTATGGCCGCAGGACCTTAGCGTGGTAGATTTGCCGAGAGACGACGTCATCTTGGGTATTGACTGGATGGATCGTCATGATGCCATCATTAGTGTCCGTAAGCGTATGGTCACTATCATTTCAGACGATGGGGTTGAATGTGTTTTTCAGGGAGGTAATCCAGGTTGTTATGGTAAAGTCATTAATTTGATGAAAGCAGTGAGATTACTCAGTCAGGGGTGTGTTGGTTATTGGTGCTATATGACCAAAACCGAGGAATAATCAGTAATGTTGTCGGATATTCCGGTAGTAAGGGAATATGCCGATGTTTTTCCAGACGAGTTACCTGGTTTGCCTCCACAGAGAGATGTGGAATTCACGATTGAGTTGGAGCCTGGTACGTCTCCGATATCGAAGGCACCGTACTGGATGGCCCCGACCGAAATTGAGGAGTTGAAGAATCAACTTGAGGAATTGTTTGAGAAAGGTTATATCCGACCGAGTGCGTCCCCGTGGGGAGCACCAGTGCTGTTTGTCAAAAAGAAGGATGGTTCTTTTCACTTGTGTATCGATTATCGGGAGTTGAATAGGGTGACAATCAAGAATAAGTATCCTTTACCCCGTATCGATGACCTTTTGGATCAACTTCAGGGAGCTTCAGTATTTTCCAAGATCGACTTAAGATCTGGATATCATCAGCTGCGGATTCGAGAGTCGGATATCGCGAGGACGACGTTTCGAACATGCTATGGTCATTATGAGTTCGTAGTTATGCCGTTCGGGCTAACTAATGCACATGCGGTATTCATGGAGCTAATGAATCGGGTCTTCATCGACTTTTTGGATCGGTTTGTTGTTGTCTTCATCGATGACATTTTGATTTATTCTCGTAACCGAGAGGAACACGAGATTCATCTTCATCAGGTTCTCGACGTGTTGAGACGAGAGCAACTCTATGGAAAGTTTTCCAAATGTGAGTTCTGGATGCCCGAAGTGACTTTTCTCGGACATGTAATTTCATCGGACGGAGTTCGTGTCGACCCTCAGAAGACGGAGGCTATCCGAGACTGGTTACCTCCGAAGAATGTTAAGGAGATCCGAAGTTTTCTCGGATTAGCGGGCTATTATCGGCGATTTGTGGAGGGATTTTCGAAAATCGCTCAACCCTTGACGAACCTTTTGCGGAAGGATAAGAAATATACGTGGTCCGACGCGTATCAACGGAGTTTCGAGGAACTCAAGAGCCGGTTAATGTCAGCACCTGTACTTTCCTTGCCGCAGGGGACGAAGGGATTTGTGGTTTATAGTGATGCGTCCGGACAGGGTCTCGGGTGTGTGCTCATGCAGAATGGGAAGGTTATTGCTTATGCTTCACGGCAATTGAGACCTTACGAGGTTAATTATCCGACTCACGATCTGGAGCTAGCAGCCGTGGTGTTCGCTTTGAAAATCTGGCGTCATTACCTATATGGCGTCACCTGTCAGATTTTCACCGATCATAAGAGTTTGAAGTATATATTTACTCAAAAGGAGTTAAATATGCGACAGAGGCGGTGGTTGGAACTAATCAAAGATTATGATATCGAGATCCTTTACCACCCGGGGAAGGCGAACGTTGTCGCCGACGCCTTGAGTCGTAAGTCCGTTCAGGAGCAGATGCTTGCTCGTTTAACAATTCAGAAGGAGCTCCAACAGGAATTCCTTAGACCCGACATCGAGGTCTGGCTTCAGCGAGTTCAGGGACAACTTTGTATGTTAGAGATTTCATCATCTCTTGAGGATGCAATCAGGGAGGATCAGGGTTCAGACCCAGCATTGATGCGCATCCGTGAAGATGTGGCTCAGGGGAAAGCCCCTGGATTCGTGGTCCACGAGGATGGACTTTTGAGGTTTAAGAACCGGTTGTGCGTACCGGCGAATGACGAGTTGAAAAACTCTATTTTGAGAGAAGCCCATGCTACCCCTTATTCTGTTCATCCGGGGTCTAGCAAGATGTATAAGGACTTGAAACAAAATTACTGGTGGAGTAATATGAAGCGAGAAGTCGCATAATTTGTTTCAAGATGCTTAATCTGTCAACAAGTCAAGATTGAACATCAGCGGCCGTGGTGTATGTCAAGCCTCTTCCTATTCCCGAATGGAAGTGGGAAGACATTTCTATGGATTTCATCACGAGTTTGCCGACGAGTCGTCGTGGCATGAATACGATCTGGGTGATTGTGGACCGCTTAACTAAATCAGCTCATTTTCTTGAGATTAAGGATACTTGGGGTCCCGAGAGACTTGCCCAGTTATTCATCAAAGAGATAGTGAGACTGCACGGTACTCCTAAAAGTATCGTTTCCGATCGTGACGGACGGTTTGTGTCTCATTTTTGGAAATCAGTTCATCGTGCTATGGGAACTCAGCTTAATCTCAGTACTGCCTTTCATCCTCAGTCCGACGGACAATCAGAGAGAACTATTCAGACATTAGAGGACATGTTGATGGCATGCATCCTCGATTGGAAGGACGATTGGGAAGCCCAACTACCACTAATCGAGTTCACGTATAATAATAGTTGGCATGCCTCCATTAAGATGGCACCTTACGAGGCCTTGTACGGTCGTCGTTGTCGATCTCCTTTGTGTTGGGATGACTTGTCAGAATCAATCGGCACCGAGCCCGATATGCTTATAGCCGCCCGGGAGAAGGTAGCTTTGATCAAGAGTCGTATGTTGATGTACTCGTAGTCGGCGTAAATCATATGCGTATAATCGCTGCCGACCACTAGAGTTCGAGACGGGTGACCACGTTTTGGTCAAGGTATCCCCGAGTCGAGGTATTTTCCGTTTCGGAAAACGGGGGAAGTTGAGTCCGAGATTCATTAGACCATTTGAAATTTTGGATCGAGTAGGCGAGTTAGCTTATCGATTGGCTTTGCCTCCGGCATTGGGCCGAATTCATAATGTGTTTCACATCTATCAGTTGCGGAAGTATGTTGCCGACCCGAGTCACATACTTCAGTTCGACGAAATCGAGATCGCGGATGATCATTCGTACGAGGAGCGTCCTGTACGAGTGTTGGAGCGGCGAATCAAACAGTTGAGGAATAAGTCGATTCCTTTGGTCAAGATTCAGTGGTCTAGACACGGAGTCGAAGAGGCTACTTGGGAAACCGAGGATAGTATGCGGGAGAGTTATCCCGAGTTGTTTGACCCTTAGTTTCGGGGACGAAACTCTTTTAAGGGGGGGTGTATGTAATACCCGGTTGTAATTCAGTCATTATCATTCAGTAATTTCATTCGGTGATTGTCACTCAGTGGATTTTCACTCATTTATAATCATTCATCAATCATGTTCGTTCACCGTGTTCACCGTTCGGAAAAACTTCGAGTTGTGTATCGTTATTGTTCATTGTTTCAACTTTCCTCATATGAGTTCGACTTTGTTAGATCACCATTAATTTTTGGTAACTCCAAAAATTCTAAATCTTAGCAATATTATAGAGCATCGAATTAGCTTTCCAATGGTTCAAACGGTGAGTCAATCGGAGTCCGGACGAGAGAGTTATGGTCGTTTTAGCTCACCCCGCTCATTTTTCAGTTATTGGCCGATCACTGCCGACCGAACTCGGCCGTGTCGTCCGACACGGCCCGTGCTGTACTCGTCCGGAAATGCTGAAGTCTCTGCCCACAGGACTCGACCGTGTCGTTTGGCATGGCCGAGTCGAACTCTTCCGGATAAGCCAGAACCGACTGCCCACACGCCCGACCGTGTTCCAGGACACGGTCGAGTCATGCCGAGTCGCTGTCGGATGGGTCACTATCGGAAGGCCCTCCACGCTGCGACCGTGTCAAGCAGGACACGGTCGAGTCCCTGCCGGCCAGTTGCGCGACGCGACCGTGCCGATCATCACGGGCCGTGTCCGACAGGGCAGTCAACCCCTATAAATTCGTTTTTTGAGCATTTCAGGTCATTCCTTCCATTTTTTTTCCACTTTCATACGAGAGAGAGAGGCTTGAGGGAGAAAATTCTCTTCACCTATCACTTGAGTGTGGTTTTTAATCATTTTCATTCGATTGTGAAGCTTGGATACTCGATTAAACTCGTGTTCTTCGGATCGAAGTGGTTGGATCTTCTAGAGGTAATTCCTTCAACACCTTGGACTTCGATTTTGTGTTGAGATATGATGTTTTGGACGTTATAATCATGTTATATGAAGGGATATGTATATGATTATGAGTTTGTATAAGGATTCATTGGATTATTGAGGGATTATTCAAGAACACTTTGATTATCGAGTTGAAATTGGGGGTTTTCGATTAATTGTCGTTATAATCACGTTTTCGGATATTCATTTCGGATTATTGATCATTTGGAAGATGTTTATTGGTTTGAAACACCTCTTGGGGGATTTGATAGTGGCTCATTGAGATTTGATTGTAAACAATCGGAGTTTGGCCACAACGTATTCGATATAATGCCCCAATAAACTTAGTTTATTCGTATCGACGTTTAGAGTTCATTATATTCGTGTTTGATTCGTGTATTGAACGGATTGTTGGTAATTGTATTTATTCAAGGTTGTTCGAGCGACCGATATCTCAATTAGGACGTTGTTCGTGGAAGGATAATTATCACCGGTGTTGGGTAAGTTAATTCTTACTCGGTTAAAAGGATATTCATTCCTTTTGTTGTTGATCATTCATAATCATAACTCATTCATCATTGTATTAATCATATTGAGACTTGTAATTGTTGAATAATCACTTCATTAACGGGAACGGCGGTTCCAATCATTCCATTGAAACTATCAATCACTTCATTATTACTCTCATCTCGGTGAGTCATTCTTGACTTTGTCAGATTATTATTTATTCATTGATATTCATTACGGTCATTCTTGTTCATATGACCTTCTGGGTTCATATTGCGTGGTCGGGTGCGGATGTGTGGAATTTTTAGTCGGGCACGTTATGGCCATGTATTGGGAGTGATACATTGGACTGTGCACACGGTAACAGATTACCTCCGTGAGACTAATTAGGTACAAGGACGGGTGTGTCCAGTCATTCGTCTTGTACACTTGCACAGAACACTACGGGCGTACTATGATACCCCTCTTCAGCGTAATCCATAACTAAGGATAATTCATAACTTCAGATATATCATGATTGTGTATTTTCAACCCTTGAGGATTGTTGTTCTGTATAACTGACCCCGTTTGGGGATATTTGTTTCTCAGGTCATGGCAAGGCAAAGGCACAGGGAGAGCACGTTGACGGCGAGGAGTCCCAATGATACTAGAAGGGGGCCCCAGTCTGTTCAGTCACTTATTCAGTCATTTATGTTTCCTTTATTTATTCCGCTGCAGACATTCCGTTTGAATACTCGTTTCATTCAGTGTTGTGTATTTTATCGTCACATAAGATACACATGTATTATCTTTTATCCTAGGTGTGTTGTATGAAACTCCTAATCGGAGTAATTGATGTTGTAATGTGGTTCGGTACTACATTTACCCTGTGTAATTCATCCTTTTCATTCGCCTGGTGGGTCCCAGTCGGGGGTCCACGGCACTGTAATATCCGCCTAGTTTGGGGTGTTACAGTAAGCAGGGTGAGCGGCGTGAATATGTGCTTCAACTGTAGCCGTGTGGGTCATACTCGGAAGAATTGTGGCTCGTCACAGGTTAGTTGTTTCAAGTGTGGTCATTTGAGACACCAAGCGGCACACTGCGAGTCCGTCGTTGAGATGTTTGGGGATCAAGGTCCCGTTCCTACTCGTAGAGTCCACAGTGCTGCCCAGTGAGGTTATTGCATGTTGTATTGTAGATTATGTCTCGTGTGGATAATTATTTTGTTGCTTGAATGCTATTTTCTTGTTATGTGGCGTTTTGATGTTTGGTTTAAGTTTCGGGACGAAATTAGTAGGGTAGAATGTATTACCCGAGATTTTTGTTTCCGGCTGCATTAAATTTTTTCTACTGATTAGTAGATTATATGTTGTTCGTGCCTATATGATCATGCGTTATGCATTGTCACGTGTTTGGTTGCGATTCAGATTATTGCGTGTTTGTCGTTCTGTTGGCAGTATCGTTGTTGTGATGAGCTTTGGTGCAATTCTATTGCCTGTGATGCAAGAATAGCGCACACTAAGTGCATGGATAACGTGTGCTACTAGTGCATGCTAGTGCACGCTAAGGCTCCATTAGCGCATAATAGCGGAGGATTCAGAAGTGAGGCAGAAGCTGCTGCATTGGGTTAGAATGTTGATTGGCGCACGCTATGTAGTAGTATAGCGCGCGCTAAGGTACAACAGTAGCGCATGCTACGGTGAGTATAGCGCACGCTAACAATTGGGTGCGGGGCGGTCCAGAAGCTAATGGACTGGGTTGCAGGGTTCATTAGCGCGCGCTAAGTCTTGAAGTTAGTGCACGCTAACTGTGTGTTTGGGGCAGCACGTGCTTCTATAGCGCACGTTAATCCGGATGATTAGCGCACGCTAAGCTGTCCAGTATATATATACTGGACAGCAGTCGTGAATTCTCATATTCATTCTCATTTTCTTCTTCCTTCATGGGTTTGAGACGAGGGTGAATAGGGTTTGGACTTCTGGTCGATTTTTGCTCCATCCAAGGTTCTTTGGAGAGTCTTAGATGTTTATAACATCATCTAATTCATTGTTCTTCATCAGATTGACGTAATTCCTTGATTTTTTCTTCGAGTTGACTTTTGAAAGTGTTGTTCTTGATTTCGATTCTAGTCTGATTTTGATGGATCAGTTGGCGTTGTATAATGTTATTAATCGTGTTCTATGGATTTTATATCCATATTTTGAGTTTGTTTAACTTGATTGACGATTTGAGTGTTCTTGGGAATTATTGAACATTTAATGTTCGATTAAATGTTCGAATGAGTTTTCCTTCGATAGTTTGATGTGATTTCCGTTGTTATTGGTATTGATACTCATTGTGATTGTGTTTTCGTTGTGTCTTGAGGAAGTTATAGGTATTCGGAGTTTCCCGATCGAGCCGTGTTCGTTGGAGTGTTCGGTATCGGTTATTGAGGCAAGTATCTTGCTTATACGATTTGTCTTGTGAGTAGAAGTTACATGTTAGATTTATGATGATTGATTTACCTCGATGAATATATATATCATATATGTTGATTATAAATCAGTTGTAGTAAATACTTCATGTTGGTTGTGTAACACCCCCAGAGCCATCCGGGAATATTACAGTGCCGTGGGCCCCGAAACGAAACCCACAAGGCTAAAAGACATTTTACAAATGTTTCAAATACGCCTAAGCGGCGATGATGGTAATGTCTTTAAAAATATTCAAAGTGTTGGTCTGCTTTGGAAGTGACACTTGTCCCCGGTTCCAGCTCTGGAAAAATGATGAGGACTGTCCTCACTGTACCAACACGGGTATTTTCTAGCGCGCTTTGTCCTCACTCACGTGCACCCTGAGAAACTACCCAGGGTCACCCATCCCATAACTACTCCAAGCCAAGCACGCTTAACTTTGGAGTTTCTATGAGATGGCAACAGAAAAGAAGATGCATCTTGTTGGTATGAGTAGTCCAAATCAATTCATATAACCACTTCCTAGTAGAGATATCATGGGTCGAATCGAAGGCGGCGGCGCACGTATTAAGCCTATGCAGGCAGGATGATGGGCTGTAGCCTAACAGCCCCCCCCAGCACCTGCCATTATCCACTCCAGTACTTGGAAATCTCCGCTCACGCACCATCCTCGTTTACTTCCACTGCGCTAGCATCTCAGTTTCGGCTATACAGACACCTTTAGTTCCATCCCCATTTAATTCCACTGCGCTAGCATCTAAGTTCTGGCTATACAGACTGACAGCATCCACTCTAGTACTTGGAAATCTCCGTTCACGCCAATTTTGGTTCCATACCCGTTTACTTCCACTGTGCTAGCATCTCAATTCCGGCTATACATACACCTTTAGTTCCATCCCCGTTTACGTCCACTGTGCCAGTATCTCAATTCCGGCTATACAGAGACCTTTAGTTCCATCCCCATTTACCTCCAATGCGCCAGCATCCCAGTTCCGGCTTTACAAACACCTTTGGTTCCATCCCCGTTTACCTCCACTGTGTCAGCATCTCAGTTCCGGCTATATGGACACCTCCATTGTACGCCAAGCCTCTTAGTTCCACACTCCTGGCAACTTTTGTTGTAGCATATTCCCAAGGGAATTCGAACCCATGATCGGCTCCGATACCAGTTGTTGGTCCCATCTGGAAGTGACACTTGTCCCCGGTTCCAGCTCTGGCAGAATGATGGGGACAGACCTCCGCTCTTGTGGATCTTTTCTAGCACGCTTTGTCCTCACTCACGCGCACCGTCTATGCTGCTGTCTGCACTCATTAGCGCACGTCATCGTTGTTGTGTAGCGCACACTATCGTTGGTTTGTAGTGCACGCTACGTTCGTTTAGTAGCGCGCACTAATGACTCGAGCACAGCAGTGACAGTGAGTTGTTCCTGCTCTCTGCTCTCTGGACGAGCAGCCTAGCGCACGCTACATTTGTATATTAACGCACGCTACGGTTTGGACTTAGCCCACGCTGGGTGACCGGTAGCGCGCGCTAACTCGGTAGTCCAGACTAGGCAGAATGCTTATGGACTCGGTCAGGTGCCCAGGTAGGGCACGCTATGGCCCGATCGCGCGCTCTATCGAGGGGCCGTTAGCGCATGCTATTCTCTAGTAGCGCACGCTTACGGGCCAGAACCATAGGTTCTGGACTAGTTTTTGGCTGGGTAGCGCACGCTAACTTTTATCGTTAGGGCACGCTACATCTCCGTGGTTATAAAAACCAGAGAGTTAACCCAGATTCTTCATTTCTTCATTTCTCTTTCTCTTTCTCTTTACGATCCGGGGCGATTCATGGGCGATTTCCGAGCGATTCAAAGTCTTGTAACTTCAAGATATCATCTTCCTTGAGATATTGGTTTAGATTAACAACACCAATACTTGTTCTTCATCCTTAATCCAAGGTAATCTCCTAGAACCCTATTTTAGGAAATTTGGGGGTTTTTGAGTTTTCGTCCGATTTGTTCCGTATTGTTGATTAATCCATGATGTATATGATTAATCTTGGTAGTATTCTTGTTTTCCCTACGAGTTCATGGTAAGTTTCGTGATATTTGTGGAATCGAGAGGGTTCGGTTGCGATCCATCCTCGTCGCTATTTTGTACGAACTTACATGAATCGGAGGTGGGGTTTCAGGTGTCTTCCGTTATCGTTATTCTTGTCAAATTGGTTGTAATTGTGTTTGATGAATCATCTAGGTTCGATGTGTCCAATTTCTCACAACTGCGATTGTGTCATTCCGTCCTTTCGTCGTGATAATCGAGGCAAGTACTCTTATGAACTTACACTCTTAACATGGTAGTATTGCATGAGTAACGTGTGTGTGTATGCTCACTACGGGTTAGATCTGACGGGGTCTTGGTAGGGGTCCACAGAGGCGTGGATCAACGAGCTTTGCTTTTAACCACTACGGGTTAGATCCGACGGGGTATTGGTAGGGGTCCACAGAGGCGTGGATCGACGGTTAATTGTGGTGTATTTTTATAAATGTGTTTTGGGTTATGGCGTTTCCGAAAATGTGTGTTTCAAACTGATGTGTTATCAATTGCATGCTTTGACTATATGTGTAAGGTGTAAGTTGTTCATTTGGTTACTTGTACTGGTGTAATTGCTAACCCCTTTGGGGACCCGTTTTGGGGAAATTCTTGTTATGAATTTTAGGTCATGTTCAGCCGGACAATCGGGCACTTGGTTGATGATGTGTGCAATTGAGTCTCTTTATTTCCGTTGTCCTTTTTGGTGCAGTTGTTTTTCTTTAAACTTGTGAACTTATAGAACGTACTCGCGAGTACTTAGGCATTTCTACTCGGATTATGGTTTGTATTATTAATTGTTATTTATGATTGACAGTGATGTCCGTTTTGCCGGTTATACCGGGCATTCAATTTATTTTTCGCTCTGGTGATGTATGTTTTCTCGCTAACTAAGATAGTTAGACGAGTGGTATTTCTTAATTAGCCTGGTAGGTCCCATGTGGGGTCCACGGCGCTGTAATATTCCCCGAATATCTTGGGAGTGTTACAAAAAATGGTACCGGAGCCAGGTTTATGGATACCTAGGCTTGTCGGTTAATTGGGTCTAGTTGTGTTTTGTTTTGCACATTGTCACCCCGCTGCCATCATCTCGGTACTTCCAGTGCTTGTAAGTTTTCCTTACCCAATTCCTTGTTTCCTTGTATCGTACTTTCGATTCTTGAATTGTGACTATTTTTCCTCTCGTACTTATCATCGAATTGCAATTGCTACCTCTTATCTTCAGTATGGATGCTGGGAGAGGCCTAGGTAGGGATCGCGGCCGTGGTCGTGGACGCGGTCGGGGACGTGGGGCAGACAGTGAGGCGGCCTCGTCACATAATTCTGGGGTTGGTAGTACTGATGGTCATCAGAGCCATAGTGCTACTCAGGAGGGTGCAATCGGTGGTGGCGCCGATCTTGGTGTTGTAGCTGTGATGCAACAAATGGTGAACGAAATGGCTGTGATAGCTCAGGCGGTTCAGAACCCGACTCCAGACCATGCTACTCGGGGCGTAGCAGATCGTTTGCTTCAGGATGTCATCAAGATACATCCTTCTCATTTTTCGGGGGCTTCAGACCCGATTGGTTGGGAGGTGTGGATCAAGGAGATATCCAAGGTCTTTGTTGCCACCAACTGTCCCGAGGATCGCAAGGTCCCTATTTCCCAGTACTTTCTCACTGGAGACGCTACCGACTGGTGGGAGGCTGTTGAGCCTAAGGGCCATGTTGCTTCATGGGTCGAGTTCAAAGACCTGATGGAGACCGAATATTGCCCGTGGCCAGTTAAACAGGCTTGAGTCCATGCTTTCTATGATGCTCAGCCCCGGGATATTCCTGTTTCCCAGGCTATTGCTGATTACAACCGAGTTGGGCTTCGTGAAGGCCCAATTTAGAGAGGAGAGCGACAAGATTTTCCACTTTTCCAGACGGATGAAACTGAAGATTCGTGACGACATGTCTGGGCTCGCCTGCACCACCTTGAAGGATTATCAGAGTAGAGCTCTTGCATACGATGTCTCTGATGGCCAGTGAGGCGGCTCGTGAGAGCAAGAAACAGAAGTCTGTCGGAAATTTTTTGGGCCACAAGTGTAATACCCGAGATTCTCGGTTCCATTTATTTTTGAATTTTTGTCGGTTGCGCCGGCGATTTTGTTCTGTTGGCGATTTCTTGAGATTTTCCCCTATGTTGGGTACGGCATGATGTACCGTGTTGTGGTGTTCATCGGGTACGACATATCGTTGCGTAAGTCGAGCTAATAGTATGTCGTGTTTTGTTATTTGTTTTTTTTTCGATTTGGATCGTTGGTGTTTCGTTGCATGTTGAATAATCATTGTTTTATCCAGTAGTATCATTGTTGCGCATTTGGTAGACTTTGTAAGACCACCACCGGTACTTATAAAGTCTAAAAATTCTTAAACTTGCATCAAATTAGCTTTCTAATGGTTCAAACGGCGAGTCAATCGGAATCCGGACGAAGGAGTTATGGTCGTAATGGCAAAGTCTACACTGTTAGAATACGGCCCTGGAACACGGCGCTGTTTGCACCGTTTTGCTGAGTCGTTTATAACATGGCGCTGGAACACGGCGCTAATTTGGGCCGTGTTCTGAGCCGTTTTATCCAGGTGTATAAATAGGACAGTCGCGTTTTCAGCCCCATTTTCACTTCTCTCTCTCGGTTTTTGGGCGATTTGATGGGGATTTCAATCCCTGAGTAGATTATCATCATATTGTTGAAGTCTTGATCATGTTTAACATCATATAATCCATTGTTCTTCGTCGGATTGAGGTAATTCTTCGAAAATCCTTTTTTTCAACTATTTTTGGGGTTTACCTCTTGATTTCAATTGTGGGCCGATTATGATGAATGTTAGGAATACTTGTTAGATTTTGATGATGTAATTATTGTATTCAAATATTTATTACTTGGCAAAAATATAAGGAAGAACCAAATGAGTATCTTCCATAGGCGAAATTATGTTAAGTTAAATACTTGGCAAAATGTAAAGAAGAACCAAATGAGTATCTTCTATAGGCCAAATAAGTTAGGCTCAAAATCAACTAAGTACTAAGGTACAGATAAGTACATCAGAGAAGTACAGTCGAGTCAAGTCAGAGAAGTTCTTGTCAACAAAAATTCATCAGAGATGTTTGACCAGACTGCAGTCAAGTGATCAGCACACTAAGTTATCTGAAGTCGGACCATCAGACAAGTCAAAATTCATCAAGTCATAAGACTTCAGGCAAGTCATCTGATCAGGCGAGTCTCAAACAGTCATCATCAGAGAAGTCCAAACTTGACTGTACATCAGCCAACTTGACTTATAAGAGATCAGCCAAGTACTCCAAAGTCCACGTCAGCATACGTTGAATAGTCAAATATTACGGAAAGTCACATGCAAGCGTGAAGAGACAAATTGGAGAGATTCCCGCTAGGATATGAATTAAATAATTCATCCAGACCTACCTATGAAGACTTTAATTTTACTATATTCAAAATATACGGCGCCTCACATGCAAAGTCTTCACAACGGTCGAAAGATGGATTAAAATAAAGGGAATCCAGCCTTGCAACGTTCAGAAAAATAAACAAAGAAGTCTATTTCTCCAACGGACGGATTTGTTACAAGATTTGCAACGGCTATGAAGAATGCTCAAGGATCAATACTTATATATATATATATATATATATATATATATATATATATATATATATATATATATATCCGAAGATTTGAAGATGAGCAGCACGATGCGAACAAAACTCTCAAGCGATCAAAGCAATTACATAGCATCGTGAAAAGAGGAGTACTCGAAGACCTTATTTGAAGAAAGCTCTTAGTTGGAGAAGACAAACACTCTTGTCTTAAAACCTGAGTTCGGGTTACTTCACTGGTTGAAGTTGCGAGACTGATAGGCATCCGAGGATTTGAAGAATCAAGTGGTGCTAGGCGGTCAAAGAGGAGCTGCAACGATGGGATTTCCACTGGTTGGAAGTTGTTGTAGCTAAGTAGTATAATCACTGTAATATTTATCACTGGTTGAGAATTATAGTGGATTCATCTCCAACTGGTTTGGAGAAAAGTGGATTAGTAGAGGATTACCCCACCTCTGAGACCATTATAAATTGCCTGCGTGTTTTACTGTTTTCAGCATCATACTTAACTGCTGCATTCATTCATTACTGTTCCATTCCTTAGTCTTGATTTCGTCATCAGCTGATTTCCGCATATCTATTAGCTGAGAAACTTACTCTTCGTGAAAAAAAGTTTAAGAGTTTCAATAAGTCTATTCACCCCCCCTCTAGACTTATTCGTGGACGACTTGTGACCTACAAGCGGTATCGTAGAGGTTGGTTCATTTATTCCACGAACCAGATCCATATATCGAGGATATATTTTTTAACTCTCATTGAAAAATGGAACACATGCATTTTAGATTACCTGTGTTTTCAGTTGACGAGTATGATCTTTGGAAGATAAGGATGCAGGCACACTTTTCTTCAATCCATGATGACATGTGGTGTATCATAGAGGACGGCCCGTTCATATTCGAGAAAGACAACACTCCTGAGGAGATTGCAGCTGGGAAGCCAGAAAAGATCCCAAAGAAGAGGACAGAGCTGACCCCAGAAGAAAGAAAGCTGGCCAACCTAAACAACCGTGCCAGAGATGTGCTATACCAAACCCTTAACAAATCAACAATGGTCAAGATTAAAATTTGCAAAAATGCCAAAGAGATTTGGGATACCCTTGCTGTGATGTGCGAAGGTACCGAGCTAATAAAAGAAAACAAGTTGTCAATCGCTACCCAGAATTTTGACAACTTCAAGATGAAGACCGGAGAATCCATAGACCAGGTGGACACAAGGTTAACAGAGATCATCAACGAAATCAATTCTCTGGGAAAATCCTATGGCAACAGGGAGATGGCCCTGAAGGTTCTGAGACCACTCAACCCAGAGTGGAATTTGAAGGCGGTAGCCATGAGGGAACCCAAAGACCTCAATAAAATCAAGATTCAAGAACTATTCTCTGACCTGAAGGCTTATGAATTCGAACTCCCAAGTTCATCATCAAACGATCTTGTAGAGAAGGGAATAGCGTTTGCAGCTGAGTCTCCCGCCAAAAGCCTATCTGAAATTAAACCTCCAAATCCACTAGATTTCGAGGAAGAAATGGCGTTCATCATGCAAAGGTTCAGCAACTTCAGGAAGAATTACTCCAAATATAAAAAGAATTATAAGGAGAATCCCAGAAGAAACCAAAAAGCCGGAAGCTGGAAGGTGGAATGTTACAACTGCCATAAGACAGGACACATTCAAATCGACTGCCCTGATCTTAAGAAGGATGAGATCAAGAAGGAGGTGAGTAGAAAAGAAGACCGAAGGAAGGCACTCATCGGAGAAGATCAAGAGCGTGTAGAGTCAAGCAGCGGATTCTTCTCTGATGATGATGAAGAGTATGATTGCCTGATGGCTAACCTAGCTGATGAAGAGGTAACATCAAAACCCTCTAATTCAAACAATAGTTCAGCCATGTCTCAAGATATGGACTTGCACGAATCTGTAAATTAGCTACTTAAAGATTTTGAGACACTAAAATCTGCACACCTATCTGTATCAGCCGAGAAGACTCAGCTGCAAGATGAGAATAAGCAGTTGAAAAATGATTTTGAAAAACTCAGCCTAGAATTAAATAAAGTAAAATCTGATCTTGAAAACCAGGCTGCAGTTAACTTGAAAAACCAGGCTGATGTCACTACAGCTGAGATAAAGCGCTTAACTATTTTGAATAGTGAAAAATCAGCTGCACTTGCTCATGTCAAAGTCGAATTTACTAAACTGACTCAGGTAAGTAAGACTCAGGCGCACGAAATAACCTCCCTGAAGGCGTCTCTAACTCTGGACTTACTTTGTACTAATAAAAGGTCACTTCAGGCCTTGGATATGATCCTCACACTCCCTCTAGTTCTAAAACCACTTTCATCAAGGGAGAAACAATTGTCTCGTCTGCTGAGCCTATATACAAATCTGTATTTAAAAATAGGCAACATCCAAGTCACAAGTCTAGGCTACAGCCAAGGTATACAAGGCAGCCACCTAGACAAGCGACTAGGCAATGGCCAAGGCAGAAGCAGCAGCCCAGACAACATGCCCATTATTATCAAAAACTCCCCAAAAACAGATTTCAAAATGGGAGGGGCAAATGGAAACCTCAAGGTTATCCTAATTTTCAAAATGAACAAGTGTGGAGACCTCAAAGATTTAATAAATGGTCTCAGCCAAGGTTTAGAAATGGCCCACACTACCAATATTATGAGGCATATCCGGTATACAATCCTAACAGAGGATATAAACCCAGACCTTACACACCTTATAGGGGTAATAACAACAATATTCACAATCCAAGGAGAAATCAATTCTCCAGGAAACCATCTAACCCTAAAGGACCCACACAGATTTGGGTACCTAAATCTCTGCTGGTATGATTGCAGAAAAGGTGGAAGGACTACTACCACATCTCCACAAATTCAAACTTTGGAGGTGAAGAATGGTTTGTATATTCCAGATGCTCGAGGCACATGACCGGGAACAAGAAGGTGCTGACAAAATATACCAAAGAAAGAGGTCCAGACGTAACCTTTGGAGATAGCTCTAGAGGACAAACAAAGGGCTTTGGAGAGCTGCACCGAGGAAATATAATTATATCCAAAGTTCACTATGTCAAAGGGCTCAAGTATAATAACCTGAGCATAATCCAGTTTTGTGATGAAAAGAATCTAGTAGTCTTCACCATTTGGAAATGTATGGTGATAGATATCCTATCTGGAGAGGTCAAGCTACAAGGATTCAGAAGGAGAGATGTCTACATGATAGATTGGAACACAGGAACCCCTAATACCTGTTTTCTATCTAAGACAATAGCTGAGAATGGATGGCTGTGGCATAAAAGATTGTCACCTAAACTTCAAAGCCATCAACAAGATTAGTTCTCAGAAGCTGGCCAGAGGACTTCCAGAAGAAGCATTCAAGAAGGAAGCTCTTTGTGATGCGTGTCAGGAAGGAAAGCAGACCAGAGCATCATTCAAGCCAGTCCAGCCTATAACTCTCACATCGTGGATCTTAGATCTACTTCATATGGATCTATTTGGCCCTATCAAGCCGAGGACTCTAAGTGGTAGAAAGCATGCTCTAGTAGTAGTGGATGACTACTCAAGGTACACATGGATTATCTTCTTATATAAGAAGAGTGAAACCTTGACCAAGCTACCTGAGCTGCTGAGAAGGATCCAAAATGAGAAATCCATCTCAATCATCAAGCTCAGATCAGATAGAGGAGGTGAATTTCTCAACAAGGCGATCGCTGATTACAGCGATCAGAATGGAATCCAGCATGAGCTATCTGCAGCCAGGACTCCCCAGCAGAATGGTGTTGCCGAAAGAAGAAACAGAACCTTAAAGGAAGCAGCCAGGTCCATGACTGCAGAAGCAGACCTGCCCAAGAGGTTCTGGGCTGAAGCTGTTAACACAGCCTGCCATACTCAGAACAGAAGTATGATAGTAGGGAGACATGGCAAAATTCACTATGAGGTTTGGAATGTCAGAACACCTACAGTTGCTTATTTTCATATTTTTGGTTGTAAGTGTTTCATCCACAACAACGGTAAAACCCAAATAAATGCCTTTGATGCTAAAACTGATGATGGTCTCTTTATGGGATATTCACAAAGAAGTAAGACATATAGAGTCTTTAACAAAAGAACCTTAGTTGTGGAGGAAACACCACATGTTGTATTTGATGAATCTACCGTTTAGTACAGGAAACAAGTAGAGCTAATTGAGGATAAGCTCAAATCCGCAACCTTTGAAGAAGTCATTGTACATGACACAGGAATGGTGGACTCATCTGCGAAGCGGCACGAAGACCCATCTCGGGCGATGAAGACCCAACCGCAGATCGACAGACCACCAAACCTACGATCCGATTCTTTGCCGATGAAGATCAAATCAGAGGCGAGAAGACTCATCTGCACTGCACTGCATCCCAACCTGCAGATGACAAGACGGTAACTGATCCAGTTGCAGACCAAGGAGATCCGATCCAAGCTGATACACACAGAGAGGAAATTCACCAGATCAAATCTACAGGGGGAACAGACCCTGAAGAAGAAGACATCCCTAAGTGGATTAAAGATCATCCCATCCAACATATCATTGGGAGGATGACTGATGGAGTCAAGACAAGATAGTCTACTCTGCCCGCATGAATGGCAATGTTCTCTTGCTTCATGTCCCAAATAGAACCCAAGACAATAGAGCAAGCCTTGGAAGACTATTCTTGGATCAATGCCATGCAAGAGGAGCTTGAACAAATGGAAAGGAACAATGTTTGGGAACTAACAGACAGACCAGATCATAAAAAGGTTATTGACACCAAATGGGTGTACAAAAACAAAAGCGACGAAGATGGAGCTGTTGTTAGGAATAGATCCAGACTTGTTGCTAAAGGATATGCACAGTGTGAAGGAATAGATTTTGATGAAACCTATGCACCTGTTGCAAGATTAGAAGCCATCGGACTATTCCTCGCATATGCTGTATTCAAGGATTTTGAAGTCTATCAGATGGATGTAAAGAGTGCATTTCTTAATGGAATCCTAGAAGAAGAAGAAGTCTATGTGGAGCAACCCCAGGATTTGTCAAAGGAGACAAAGTCTACAAGATATTGAAAGCTCTATATGGACTTAAGCACACACCAAGAGCTTGGTATGAAACCTTATCTGTATTTCTTGAGAAGAACGGTTTCTGCATAGGGAAAGTGGACAAGACCCTATTAAGAGTAGAGCACGAAGGCCACATATTAATAGTTCAGATATATGTGGATGACATTATATTTGGCTCAACCAACCCAGAGTTGTGTGAGAAATTCTCAAATCTCATGCAAGGAGAATTTGAGATGAGTCTGTTGGGAAAGCTTAACTTCTTTCTTGGATTACAAGTCAAGCAGATGGAAAATGGAATTTTCATCAATCAAGCCAAATATACCCGAGATCTAATCAAGATATTTGGAATGGAATCAGCCAAACCAGTAAGAATTCCTATGAGCACAATTACCCACTTAGATGCAGATGAGGGAGGCATATCAGTGGATTCAACCCACTACAGAGGACTTATTGGATCATTGCTATACCTCACTGCAAGCAGACCATATATATCTTATGCCGTAGGAGTATGCGCACGATTTCAATCCAAGCCAAACCAGTCTCACCAAGATGCAGCCAAGAGAATAATCAAATACCTTAAGTCTATAGTCAATGTTGGACTATGGTATCCTAAGGACGATAACTTCGAGCTATCAGGATATTCAGATGCAGATTTCGCAGGATGCAAAATAAATACGAAAAGCACCAGTAGAACGTGTCGATTCCTAGGAACCGGACTGATATCCTAGTTTAGCAAGAAGCAGGTTTATAACTCCATCTCCACCACAGAGTCGGAATACCTAGCTGCAGGTAGTTGTTGTGCTCAGATCTTATGGATCAGACAACAACTAAGGGACTACAACATTATTGCCAATGAAGTTCCTATTTGGTGTGACAACAACAGTGCTATTGCAATAACCAACAACCCGGTATTACACTCAAGGACCAAGCACATTGATGTTAAGCATCACTTCATAAGAGATCACGTGCTTAACAAGAGAGTCAGAGTTGAAAGAGTCAGCACAGACTACCAAATTGCTGATATCTTCACCAAACTTTGCCAAAAGAAATGTTTTTGGAGTTGAGCAGAGAACTTAGATTACTAGATTAGGAATCTAGTACAGAGGAAAAAGCTAGCTGAAGCAGATCAGACGAATGACGGACTAAGCTGATCATAGGAATCAGACCCTACCTGATGCAGACAAGAAAATGAAGGACAAACGAAGGAACCTAGTTGATCAAACCACAGGCGAGAAGTCAAAGGAGTCAACTCACCTGATGCAGAGCATTCAACAGTCAACGGTCAACCAGCTAAGTTTTCTAACCGGACCACAAGATGTCTATCCAGTCAGAAAGACACACCGATTCGGACAGGGTGCTTTATAGGCTATAAATAAGCCCCTGCGGATGATGATTAAACACACATAATAATCAAGATAATAATACACTCATACTAGCCTAAGTTCATACTACAAGTCCCAAATATCCAGTAGTTCGCCCGGAATTCGATTCCTAGTACAGGGTATCGAGTTCGTCGAAAAACCGTTGTATCTTGGGGACGTTTGCCGTTCAATCGTTTGTACTGTGCGGGGCAATTTCGTCTTACGGAGAGAGAGTCCAACTCTTACCTCGGTTTTGCATCATTTGTCATTTTCTACAGCATCTACAAACAACATAAAGTTGAACAAAAAATTGCCGAAAGTTTTACAAGGATTTCTCACTTGCTGTATTCTCTTTGCTATTGCTTGAGGAAGTAAGAGTTTTGGAGGTTACTTTTAGTGCCTCATATTTAAGGGATGAGAATGGATTTTAATAAACGTAAATGATGAATTTGAACATTAGTGACCAAATCCATTCGCTTTTTGCAATTAATGCTAGTCCCTGTCCCACTGTCTGACATATTTCACCCTCCAAAATGCATGATCTGTATTTTAAATCTTCAAAACATGGTTTTAAGGTTTTAAATGCCACGTGTTGTTTCATGAAAAATATTAAAGCATTTTATGTTTAAAAACAAAAAGTGGTTTTCGGTCCATAAATAATAGGATTGGATAAGATTGAAAAATAATTACTATCATGTAATGTTAGTATTGTATCCGCATTTATATATTGTTCCCTTTTAATTGGAGCATACATGACTTATTTATATACATTGTATTCAAAGTTGCTATGGTATTTTCCCACAATTAGTAATGCTGTGCATTTACTTGTTGGATGCTGCTGCAGGATTATGGTTGTTGTGGACTTGTGGTTTCCTCGCTTATCAAAATTCAATATTCAATGAGAATTTTCCGAGCATATAAGATAGTAACAAAAAGCACTCAAATATGATTTTGTTGGATAGTTAAACTTTTGGTTAGTATATACTCCCTCTGTCCCAGCCAAAGGTTGACAGAGGGTGTATATTTGGTGTATTTTAGGTAATGATTGATATAAATAATGATGATTACATGTGTGGTGGAGATTAAAAAGTAAAAAGTATTGATGATGAATGAGTGATGGAGATTAAAAAGTAAAAATTGATTGTTTGATTTGATTGTAAAAAGTGATATATGTAAACTTACTAAAGGGACTACTTTTTGATAGAAATGTAAACCTTTGAGCGGGACGGAGGGAGTATATGTTAGGATTTTGGTTGAGTGTGTCAGACTTCTCGATGTGTTGGGATTTGGTCTTATTGGTTAGTTCTTGAATAATGAGCTAAGATTACTTTAGTATTTTTCAACCTAAAAACTCATTGCCAAAACATGAAATAATAGGGGGATACATAAATTAAATAAGTATAAAATATGAAAGTGAATCATATTATATGAATTAGATAAAAATAAATCCGATAAGGATATATAAACCTAAAAATATGGACAAAAAATAAATTATTTGTTTGTTTTAATCGTCAGTTTGAGTTAAATTTATAAAAAAAAAATAAACTCAATATTAATATAACAAGATTATCTTGGATGATCTAGGATTTCAGTATGACTTAGGACAAAAGATTAACAAAAATTTATTAATGTGTAATTTTTAAAACTTTCAGAAAGGCTAATTCAATTTTTGAAAATCTAATCTATATTATTTAGGTTAAATAAATTAATTTAATTTTTTAAAACTTTCAAAAGTCTAACTTATATTTCACATGTTTAACCTAAATCTATTGGGAGGAAGGAAAAATTTTAATTATTGAAATTTTAAGAAAAGTCTAATCCATACTTCAATAATCTAACCTATATCGGGAAGATATTAAATTTGATTGTTACTCATAATCCAAAAGTCTAACCTCTATCAGTGGAGAGATAAAAATTTTGTTTTGAAAGCTTTCAAGAAATCTAACTCACATTCGAAAAATCTAACGTATATCATCTTGGAGAGAGATAAAAATTTATTTTTCAGAACTTTTAGGAAATTATAACACATTCTCCAAAAGTCTAACCATATGGATGTCAATTTTATTTATACATTATTCTATCATAGAGTACACCCGAAATTGGGTCAGATATTATCCGAATCTGATACTTTATGATCGAGTACGGGAAAAGATATTAGAGTCAGATAGTCCTACGGTGGGTCAAAATTGGGTCGCGCTAGGTAAATTGAGATCGGGTCCGATCCATAATAAAAATTAGACTCGATTAGTCATGGCTGGTTTGACCCGATTCATTATTTTTTCTAAAACTATTTTTAATGTATTTTCTAATTATATTAAAAAATTATTCTTTATAAAGAATAAAAAGTAGATATTATTATATTATATTTTGTTATATTATATTAGGGCATAATAAAAATAGCAGACCAGGTCGATTCTAGACCGGTCCTAGGCCGGATTGGGTCGGGTCCTAGGTTGGGTAGGGTTCGATTTGGAAAAATCGACATCCAAAATTACTAGTTCGACAAATATAACTCATGAGCATAGAACTCAAACATAGGTCGAAACCATGAGTTCTCAACAAACTACTGTCGATACGCTTTCTGGAACACCTCAATGTTCAGAAATTCCATAAAATATTACACCACTCAGAAATCAATCCATCACTATATCCTGATCTTTCACGCACAATATACCACAAGTGTCAACGTAGGTTTCATCTCTATCATGTACATAAACAAAGTTATGAAACACAAGATATCGCATATAAAAGAGGAGACTTTCATCCACAGGTCACACGAAGATGACGGTTACCCATAATATTAATCTCAACTGGAAACGTAGACGACATAATGGGACAACGCCCAACTCAACTCGTCAATCAACAACTCGAATAACGTGACCAAAACATGACTCGACTCGACCCGATAGTATATGTTTACACAACCTAAGCTATGATGCCTTATTTTGTAACACCCCCGGTTCGAATCGGAAATATTACAGCACCGTAGACTCTTTTCACAAGGATCTACCAGACTAAATACCACAAGACAATCAAAAGTTTGACCGACCGGGGTCAAACTACATAACGACACGGACCAATAAGGTTGAATATTCAAAATACACGGACCGGAAAGGTTACACGACTAAATCAAACCAAAATGAAAACTCCTTACAACACATGCCCACGCAGGAGTCAAATTACAATGCAGCGGAACTAGAATACAACTAAACAATGCAAAGAACTCTGGTTCTCGAATGATTAGTGTCGTAGCTTGTCATCTCCCATGCCGACTCTGTGAGTGCTCCCTCGAACTAAGCATACCTGAAATGCATGAAACGCATTTCTCCAATTTAAGGGGTTAGCAATTTAAATTTACCGGTACAAGTATTCTAATTATATAAAATATACCACACAAACATCAGTCATGGACCAAACATCAACAACTATTAAGGAAAGTTCCTGAGAGGTTTTTAAAGTTTATATAATAACTCAAGTCTTTGAAAATGAATCATCATCACGGGAGTTTCAGAAAATGAGAATGTCTTTCTTTGGAATCTCAAGTCCAAAGATGCAAAACCATTTTAAAATATTACTGCCTCAACCCAAATATCGTTCCACATCATGAGTGTTTTATAAAATAGAAAATCATTTTGGATCTCAAGTCCTTAATCATAAGCCATTTTGAAATCATTAGTCTCAGCCCATATCTCTTTTCAAGTCACAATACACGGTAACATTCACAGGGTCCTTGACCTAATCACCAAAGCATCACAACATTGGCCCATAAGCTACCCTAGTCCCATACTCGCAATGCGCACCTTAGAGACCCCACCGGATCATACCTGGTTGGATATTCATGGCTGAATACTGTTCGCACCCGCAAGTGACGAACTCCATACCATGCATTGTTCATACTCACAAGTAACGAATTCCAGAGGCCTCATCAAGCCTTACCTGGTTAAACGCAGCACCACTCCACTGTATTCCGACCAGTATTCACAAGTACCGAATCCCAGAGGCCTCGTTAGAACTTACCTAATTGAACACAGCACCACAATAATTCACAATGAATATCAACCATCACAACATATCAACACGAACGACACACCTTTACATAACATATCCAATCGTTCCACAACACATCATAATACACGTCAAAGTGTATAATTTAGTCAACACAATCGTTATGACCGAAACAACTTCATAACACATAAACAATTCACAACCCCTCGAAATACACATCCGAGCGTATTTTAAACCAACACAACATACAATCATCACGGTTTCATTATAAGAAACAATCAAACACCAAACATCATAATAAGATACCAACAACGACAATTCACATAATACACAATCAACAAGAATGAACAAACCATCATAATTCCATTTCACAACTTCAATCCACATGATATAAATTGTACAGACAAGAATACTTTCCTCGATAATCAACACTCGAATACTCCAACGAATAGGGCTCGATCGGACAGCCCTGAAACCTAAAACATCTATGAAGGAACACCAACAATATGATACTACAAGCATATCAATCAGGCGTGACAAAAATCGCACCAAAACCCGATGAGAAATCCGTTGAAGCATTTATTCAAACATTAAATGTTCAATGTTTTTCAAGAACACAAAAATTACGACTCGGATTAAAAGAAACTGAAATATGGATATACAATACACAGAATATGTTCAGAAACACCGGATAACACTAAACAAACTACCAAAATTGGATGAAAATGAATCCATAAGAAAAAACCCCAAAATAGACAAATAGAGATTTTCAAGAAATTACCTCAATCCGGATGAAGAATCAACGAAGAATGACGTTAAATAAGATCAATACCTCAATACATGATGATAATTTGCCCAAGGTTTGAAATTCTTGTCAAATCGCCCAAAATTGAGAGAGAATCGAGAGAGAGAAATGAAATGCAGCTGAAAAATGTGACTGTCCAATTTATACTAACAGAGACGCACGACTGGTCATGCACTAACAACTGCTCGTGCATCTGGTCATACTTAATTCATCAGTATCAACATATAGGGATGTACGAGCACTTACTCATGCGTCAGACCGTGCGCCTAGTCGTGCGTCCCTCACTGCCCGAGCACTAGTGTGTCGCACGAGCACCTGCTCGTGTGCCTGCTCGTGTGCTGCAAATAAAGGCTAGAGTCAAGCCCTATATGGTTCCAAAAGAACCCATAATGTAACCAATTCGAATGCCAGGGATGACCCAAGCCAACAACACATTCAAAGAGGCAAAACAGAACCATAATATAACATGTCGTATCACATACACATGCACACGACCTGTACGACTTACGCAACGACAAGTCGCACCCGACGAACACCACAAAATGGTTCACCATACAGTACACAACAGAGGGATAATTCCAAATAATCACCATCGAAAAAATATTCGGCACAAAACGAAAAATAATTCAAGGTAAACAAAAATGAAATTATCGGATATTACAGTGTCTCCCCGTATCGTACTCTATTTGATTCGGATAGTGAATGTGTAATGCTCTTAGGGTAATTGCGTAATTGGTGCGTATATGATTATCCGCATATCTTATATGTAAGATAATAAATATATTTTAGTTGGATATATATATAATGTAACCAATGAATTAAAATTTAATACCACAATTATAAATCTTATGTAATATATATATATATATAATATACATACAATATATAGCAATATGTTTGTAAACAGGTACACAGGTCGGGTAATTGAGTCAGGTGATTGGATAGACATGTGTTTGAGAGTCGATTGTTTTTGGTTGATCGCTGTTAATTGCTACAAACTTATTTTCATTGATAATTATATCTGCTGCGTGCGTGTTTGAAAATGACTTTCTGAAATTTTATAGGCTTGGGTATGTTTATGGAAGATCAATTCTCTAAAATAACTTGTCGGTACGCGTAAGTGATGACTTAGCGTACGCTTTTGAAACATTTCGAGTATTGATGAACTAGTTGTGTATTTTCAAATGGAATCTTACGATGGTATTTGAAAAATGTGCTTTGGGGTTTTTAGAAATTTTGCAAGATGTTACCGTCAATAATCTTCTGACATGTTTGAAAGGATTTTGGGAATGGTTTTTAGCCTGGTCAGTTATTTTACTTGTATGTGTGATGATTTTACTACATTTAAACATTAAGTTTTGCCATCATCAAAATAGGGGGAATTTGTTAGGAATATAATTTTAAGATTTTGATGATGTCATACCTGTATTCAAATATTATTTCAAATGTATGTACTTGGCATTATAAACAAGAACCAAATGAGTATCTTCCATAGGTCTTTAAAAATTAGGCTAAGTATTATTCATGTTGATCAGGTAGAAATTTAGCTAAGTATAGAACAGGCATATATGAGACGGGTTTTGGTCAACGCAAGGTATCAGCTAAGGTTGAACGATCAAAACATCAGTTGGGTTTTCAGTCAAAGGAAAATATCAACCGGGTTTGACCAAGTCAGAAGTATAGTTGAATATGTCTGAAGTTAATTTTGGCTAAGTACAAAAAAGCTAAAATATCAGACGGGTTTTGTCAAAGAGAAATATTAGTTAAGGTTGACCAAACAGACCGTGTTTAGTCAAAACATAATATCAGTTGAGGTTGACCAAGGGAAATAACAGGCAACTTTCAAGAACAGATATCAACCAGCTTTTGTCTAGGCAGAACATCAGCCGGGTTTGACCAACATATCAACCAGGTTTGACCAAAAGGAAATATCAGCTGAGCTTTATCAAATACGGAATATCAGCCAAGTTTTGACATCAACTAAGTCCACGTCAGCAAATATTAAAAAGTCAACAATGACGGAAAGTCACGTGTAGACTTAATTAAAGCAAGGGGACAAAGTGATTGATTCCCGGAAGTTAAGGAATAATTAACTCCTTAAAGATTCGAGCCCAGAAGTCTTAGTAATTATAGTAATCAAAGAAAAGCGGCGCAGCGACAACATACACCTTCAAAGGTCATATTTGAATAAATAGACAAAGCGTTGCAAAGAGATCACAAGATAAACAACGTAGTCCACTCTCCAATGGACGGATTTGTTACAAGATACAAAGGCTATGAAGAGCTCAAAGATCGTACTATAAATATCTGAAGAACACTTGAGCAAAAGTACGAGGCGAACTACACTTACAAAGCAATCAAAGCAAATATAAGCGACATACATCTATAGCATCGTGAAGAGCAAGATCTTGAAGCAAATACAGAGAAGCTCTTAAGTTGGAGAAGACAAACTCTTGTATTTAAGTTTGAGTAAGGGATATTTTCTTGAACAAGGTTCTTGAAAGTGAGAGGTTGTAAGATATCCACGGGTTCTTGATTTGAAGGTGATAGGCAGCTTGCGAGTTGTTGAGGCATCCATGGGTTTTCAATCAAGAGGTGTTAGGCAATCAAGGGAAGGAGTTGCAACGGCCACGGGTTTCCACTGGTTGGAAGCTGTTGTAACAGAATTTATTGTAACATTAATTTCACTGGTTGAAAGTTATAGTAAATTTATCTCCAACTGGTTTGGAGAGAAGTGGACTAGTAGAGGATTACCCCAAGTGCTGTGTGATTTACTGTCTTTAACATCATACTTAATTGTTGCATTCATATTAACTTTTGCATTCATAGTCAGCTATCATTACGCAAAACCATTTTACAGCTGACAAATGTTAACTGCACTATTATCAGCCGAGTAACCTTAGTTGCATTCACTACAGTTATGTTTTTCAAAACAGTTATTTAAGCAAAAGATTTTATAAGTCTATTATACCTGACGCCTTGTGACCAACATTCTTATCTGAAGAGGAACTTATCAAATCATCTGGAGATGCATACCGGGAGAAGAAATGGAGAAAGTCTTGGAACGATGTCATTCCTCCCCCTATGGAGGACATTTTGGTGCTTCGAAGGCAGCGGCAAAAGTTCTTGAAGCCGGTTTCTTTTGGCCCACTTTGTTCATAGATGCACATACACTTGTTTCTAAGTGTGACCAGTGCCAAAGACATGGAATGTCAAAAAGAAATGAAATGTCGATGAACTTCATCTTATAGGTTGAAATCTTCGACCTTTGGGGAATTGGTTTCATGGGAGCCTTTCCATCATCTTTCTCGAATGAGTATATCATTGTAGTTGTGGATTACGTGTCTAAATGGGTAGAGGCTGTAGCATTACCAACAAACGAGGCTGGGATGGTGGTAAATTTCCTAAAAAAACATATTCACTCGATTTGGAACTTCGAGAGTTATCATCAGTGATGGCGTATCTCATTTCTACAATCACCAAGTTAAGACTCTTTTGACCAAGTTTGGAGTAAAAGAGTTGCTACCTCTTATCACCTACAAACCAGTGGACAAGTTGAAGTCTCTAATCATGAATAAAGATGCATACTAGAGATGACAATTGATTCATCTTGGAAAGATTGGTCGAAGAATATAGACGATGCACTTTAGGCTTACAGAACGGCCTATAAGACACCAATAGGCATGTCTCCCTTTCGTTTAGTCTTTTGGAGAGCTTGTCACCTGCCAGTCGAACTTGAACATTGAGCCTCCCGGGCTATTAAAAATTAAATTTTGATGAACAGTTGGCTGGGAAAAATAGGTTGTTGCAATCAAATGAGTTGGACGAAATCCGACTCTATTCATATGAAAATGCCAAAATCTACAGAGAAAAGACAAAATGATGGCATGAACATCGAATTTTGAGAAGAGATTTTAAAGTAAGAGATCAAGTGCTCCTTTTTAACGCCCGACTGCGTCTATTTCCGGGTAAGCTATGATCACAATGGACAGGCCCATACACAATTAAAGATGTATTTTCTAATGGAGCCATGGAATTTACCATCCAATGAATGGAAGTTTCAACGTAAATGTTAGGAATACTATTTTAGATTTTGATGATGTCATCCCTGTATTCATAATTAATTCAAATGTACGCACTAAGTACTTGGCATTGTAAAGAAGAACCAAATGAGTATCTTCTATAAGCCATTGAATAGGCTAGTTTGATCAGAGTTAATCAGTAGAAAATCGGCTAAGTATAGAACTACCAATATATCAAAGAAGTCATCAGGCGAGTTTTGGTCAACAGAAACATCAGAGAGGTTTGACCAAAATACTATACCAGCCGAGGTGCAGATAAGTTATCATCAGGCGAGATAACTTCAGCCGAGTTATGCTCAACTCAACAGATCAGAGGAGGTTGACCACAGACCAAAAATAATCAGGCAACTTATTAGAGGAGTTCTGGTCAACATAGTATATCAGAGATGTTTAACCACAGGCGGGTTTAATATCAGACGAGTTTTCAAACAGATGAAGTTTAACAGAGAAGATCAGAGAACTTTATCAGAGCATATCAGAAAACCTTGACAGAGCAGGGAACCTTGTCAAGACAGATCAGAGAAGTTTTCAGATAAATTCTTTCAACAGAAACATCAGACGCGCTCTGAACTAAGTCCACGTCAGCAAAGCATTGGAAGTCAACAATTACGAAAAGACATGTGCAGACTTAATTCAAGGAGACAAAGTGAATGATTCCCCAAAATTTAGGAATAAAATATTCCTTAAGATCCACAACAGGAAGACTTATGAATATACAAAACAAGAAAAGCGGCACAACGGGAAGATTCTTCAAACGGATAGATTTGAAGAAAAGGGAATCAAGTCGTGCAAAGAGATGAACGAATAAACAAAGAACTCTACTCTCCAACAGACGGATTTGTTACGGTGATGCAACGACTATAAAGAAGCTCAAGATTCGTACTATAAATATCTGAAGACAGAATTGAGCAAAGTACGATGCGAACAACACTTACAAGCGATCAAAGTATTCAAAGCAATCAAAGCTATCAAAGCAAACAATAGCATCGTGGAGATCAAATCTTAACAGTCATATTATAAGAAGCTCTTAAGTTGGAGAAGACAAAAACTCTTGTCTTAAAAGTTTGAGTACGGGGTGCTTTCTTGAACGAGGTTCTTGAAAGTAAAGAGACTGTAAATGCATCAATGGGTTCTTGATTAGAAGGTGATAGACAGCTTGCGAGTTGTTGAGGCATCCACGAGTTTTCAATCAGGAGGTGCTAGGCAGTCAAGGGAGTTTCAACGGCTACGGGTTTCCACTGATTAGAAGCTGTTGTAACTGGTTGAATCATTGTAACATTTATCACTGGTTGAAAGTTATAGTGAATTCATCTCCAACTGGTTTGGAAAAAGTGGACTAGTAGAGGATTACCCCACCTCTGAAACCACTATAAGTGTTTGTATGTTTTACTGCATTAATCATACTTATCTGCTGCATTCATTTTTACTGTTCCATTTAGCAGTCAACTGTCTTCCGCATAACTTAGTTTTACAGTTGACATAAGTCACCTGCAGTCGACATTAGTCACCTGCATTGTTATCAGTTGTGCTTCCGCATCATCATCTGCAGTTAAACTGCATATTTTATCAGCTGAGTAAACTCACCTGAGATTCAGGAAAAGAGTTTAATAAGTCTATTCACTCCCCCCTCCCCTATAGACTTATTTCTGACGACTTGTGTCCTACAAGTGGTATCAGAGAGGTTTGTTCAATTTTACAGAACCAGATCCATATATCTGAGCATATATAAATCTCTCATTTAGAATGGAACACATGCAGCACATGCACTCTAGATTACCTATATTTTCTGTTGATGAATATGACCTCTGGAAAATAAGAATGTAGGCTCATCTTTCATCCATTCATGATGACATGTGGTGTTTAATAGAAGATGGACCATTCATCTTCCTAAGGACAACACAACTGAAGAAATTGCAGTTGGGAAGCCAGAGAAGATTCCCAAAAAGAGAACGGAAATGTCACCTGAAGAGAAAAAGCTGGACAACCTAGACAATCGGGCCAGAGATGTCATATTACAGACCCTTGATAAAGCCACCATGGTAAAGATCAAGAACTGTAAGAATGCAAAAGAAATCTGGGACACATTGGCAGTAATGTGTGAAGGAACCGAGCTAATCAAGGAGAACAAGTTGTCAATAGCCACCCAGAAGTTTGACAACTTCAAGATAAAGAGTGGAAAAACCATTGATGAGTTGTATGGAAGATTCACATAGATAATAAATGAAATAAATTCTCTTGGAAAGACATATGGCAACTGATAGATGGCTCTGAAGGTTTTAAGATCTCTCACATCTGAATGGATCATGAAGGCCGTTGCTATGAGGGAATCTAAGGATCTAAACAAGATAAATATCTAAGAACTTTTCTCAGACCTCAAAGCATTCGAGTCTGAGCTGCCCTGCTCATCAACCAGTGAGCCAGCTGAGAAAGGAATAGCATTTGCAGCAGAATCACCTGCAACAAGTCAAATTGAAGACAGTCCCCCCAACCCTCTGAATTTTGAAGAAGATATAGATTTCATCATGCAGAGGTTCAGAAACTTCAGAAAGAACTATTCAAAGTACAACAAGAACTTCAAAGAGAACCCAAGGAAGAATCAAAGAGCTAGAAACTGGAAAGTGGAGTGCTACAACTGCCACAAAACAGGACATATCCAATTTAATCGTCCTGAACTCAAAAAGGATGAAAGCAAGAAGGACATGGGTAGAAAGGAGGACAAAAGGAAAGCTCTAATTGGTGAAGAACAAGAGAGAGTTGAATCTAGTAGTGGATTTTTCTCAGATGATGATGACTATAACTGCTTGATAGCTAATCTAGCTGATGAAGAGGTACCTTCTAAACCTCAAACTCCAGAAGGTTTCAGCTCTGACATGTCTGAAGACATGGATCTCCACAAGTCGTAAATCAGTTGTTAAAAGATTTTGAAACCTTAAAATCAGCTCACCTTTCTGTTACAACTGAGAATGCACAACTGAAGAATGAGAAAGTCCAGCTGAAAAATGATTTTGACAAACACAGCCAAGAGTCAGCAAAGTTTAAGAACATCATAGTTGTGTTTGAAAACAATCTGAAAATATTTTGAAAAACTCAGCTAAAAATACCACAGCTGAGGTTCATAAGCTGACTATTTTAAATAGTGAAAAGTCAGTTGCACTTGCTCATATCAAAACTGAGCTTTCTAACTTGAAACAGCTAAACAGTGCACAAGCTAAAGAGATAACATCTCTGAAATCATCTATAACCTTGGATGGCTTGTGTATGAACAAAAGGCTACTTTGTTTAAGATCAGGCCTTGGATATGAGCCCAACACTCCCTCTAGTTCAAAAACCACTTTTATCAAGGGAGAAACTTATGTCCAGACTACTGAGCCTATAAAACCCGCGTTTCAAAATAGGTAGCAGTCCAATCAAAAGTTTAGGCAGCAACCAAAGTTTACGAGGCATCCACCTAGACAGGAGACTGGGCAATGGCCAAGGCAGAAGCAGCAGTCAAAACATTATGCTAATTATTACCACAGACTCCCCAAAAATAGATTTCAAAATGGGAGAGGTAAATGGAAACCCAAGGTTATCCAAATTTTCAAAATGACCAGGTGTGGAGACCCCAAAGATTTAATAAATGGTCTCAGCCAAGATTTAGGAATGGCCTACACCAGAAACATTATGAGGCATATCCAGTATATAATCCTAACCAGGGATATAGACCAAGACAGCACACACCTTATAGGGGTAATCAACATAGTTTTCACAATCCAACGAGAAACCAATTCTCCAGGAAGCTTACTAACCCCAGAGGACTGTTGGAATTCCACATATTCATAAATAGTGTTTTGATGATTAAGTTTCTAAACAAAATAAAACAACAAAGAGGCAAATCAAATCAACGAAGCAGACGAAGACACAAAAAGCTGGACAAAATACAAAGCTAGCGCACGTTAGACATACAAGTTAGCACAGGCTAATGGGCCCCGGCTGCAGATCAGACGAGTTCGAAGTTACCTGAAGACAACCTACCTGCTGAAGATAGCGCATGATACTCATTACTATTAACGCACGCTATCGAAGGCTATTTTACCGTTGTGAAGACATTCAAACACAGAATGACGTATCCAGTGAAATAAGACATAGCGCACGCTAATTATGATATTCAGAGCACGCTAAATAGTACTTTGAATTCAAGTCAATCAATCCGTTGGGAAGATTCTGAAGCAAAGTCAAAAGTATAAACGGATATATGACACTTGCAATGATGCAAGATTAGCGCACGCTACAAGGAAATGTTAGCGCACACTAACTGTCATGGACAGTAGCCACTGGAATGGAATTACAAGATGTTAACCTACGCTTCATGCAGTACATAACGTACGTAACAGGCAACAATGCGCGATAGCGCACGCTAAGAAAGAAGCCTAGCGTACGCTAATAACAACTGGCAGTAATGGCTAGTCTGATGGAGAAGGCTATAAATACCAAACAACTTGGTATCAAACCATACAACAACATTGAGCAATTCATATACACTTGAGATATCATTGTAAACATTATAGTTGTTGTTCTTGAGCTTAAATTGAGAGTGATTGAGTGTGATACACTCAATCATACAAGAGAGAGAAAAAGAAAAGATACAATTGGATCCGGTGTTATTAGGATCAAGGATCCGGCATTGTTAGAATCGCAATCGCTATCTTAGTGAGGTTTATTTAGTACCTATAGAAAGCTAGAGTGGTTGATTCCTTGTCCAATAGAAAAGGAAAACGGTTTAACATGGACCGACAAAAAGACAAGTAAGTGAACGGTTTACTCGGACCGATAGAAGACGAGCTTGTAACGGTAATTCCTCGACCGATAGAAGATAGGTGCAAAGGTTTATATTTTAAGCCTATAGAAAAAGATAACGAGAGAGGATGTAGGCACGTTTGGCCGAACCTCTATAAATTCGTGTGTCGTTTAATTTCCGAACTTTTAATTTATGCTTCCGCACAACGACGCTAATACCGATTTTGCTCCAACAATTGGTATCAGAGTGGTACCTCCAATAAGCGGCTTAACATCCGAGGATTCGATTCAAATAGTGTTTCAATATGCTCCAGTAGAAGGCCTTACTCTCAATCGACCACCATTTTTTGATGGCTCAAACTTCATGACGTGGAAGAAAAAGATGTCAATATTCATCTGAGCATATGACATTGAGCTTTGGAAAGTGATTTGTCTTGGTCCGAAAATTCCAACGAATTCCAACGGTATGCTTAAAACTTACAAAGAATATGACGATTCCGATTGGAAAAATGACCATTACAATTGTAAGGAAACTCAACTCTTATATTGCACCTTAAATATGGAAGAACACAACCGGATATCATCGTGTGATAGTGCCAAAGAAATTTGAAAAATGCTTGAGGTAACACACGAAGGTATGTCTCAAGTCAAGGAGACGAAAATAAACATGCTCCTTCACGAGTACGAGTTATTTCAAATGAAGGACGATGAATCCATCACAATCATGCTTGACCGATTTTTGGTTATCACAAATGGATTAGCATGTTTTGGAAAACCACTTTCGAGTAGTGAGAAAGTAAAGAAAATTATCCGATCACTACCTCGATAATGGGACGGTATGGTAACGGCAATAGTGGAATCTAAAGATCTAAACAATCTTGATTTTAGTGCTCTCGTTGGTTCACTTATCAACTATGAGATAGTTCTAAAAGCTCGGAATGCCAAACTGAAGCCGAAGGAAAGATCGATAGCCATGAAGGCTAAGATGTCTAGAAAGAAAGAAATCCCGGTGGACGAAAGCGATGAAGAATCGGCATATTATGCCAAAATTATTAATAAGTTCCAACACTTATTAAACCGGAGGAAGCAGGACATCCAAAAGGGCGAATCTAAGAAATTCGACAACAATTGTCGATTATGTGGTAAACTAGGCCACTTTACAAAGAATTGCCGAGTTAAACCCAAGAAGGAGGTTTTAATAGCAACATGGAGCGATGAAGACGAAGATGAAGATTTTCTAAATCAAAACAATCTAGCTCTCATGGCCCGGAGTTCATTCGACGATAGCGACGTCAAAAGCCAAGTAAGTAATTCTTACGACGAACTTTTTGAAGCATTCGAACTATTACATACGGACTATCAAAATGCTTTAAATGAAATTAAATCCCTTAAAACTAAATATAAATCATTGGAAAATGAAAATTCCAAAATTCTTGAAAAGGAAAAATTTGTTGAAATCGATCATTCGAAATGTGTTGAAAATGAAAATGTTTTAAAGGATGATCTTGTTAAAGTTCAAACCGAGCTCAAAAATTTAATGAAGAAATTCTCGTGTGGAAACGAGAAATTTGAACAAATGCTCCCGGTGCAAAAGTTTACGTTAAATAAACAGGGGTTGGGATTCAAACCACGTCCTGAAAATGAATCCGTAAATTTTAAAATACCCCGGTGTGAAAAATATTTGAAAATCGGGCATCACATTTCGAATTGTAATAGACCAAGGAGGACGATTAAAGTTAAGAAAATCTGGATTCCCAAAGGAACTTTTATTCCAAATATCGTCTATGCTTCGAAAGAAAAACCGACTATCGATTGGATCCCCAAAAATTAATTTTTATCAATTGATATTTTACAAAGGGGGAGATAATCTTTTCGTGGGGAGTTATTTCCTATTCATGCAGAATTATATTCATCAACTAGTATCTTGCATTCAATTTGGTATCCTCTATTCAATCACTATATTTTTTTTTACACTTTTTGCTGAATACAAAAAGGGGGAGAAAAGAGTTGAATTGATAAAAAGCGTCATGAAAGATATGACGAGAAAAATAAAAAGCAAAAAGGAGGAGAGAATAATAAAAATCGAAGAAGTCGAAAAGGATAAGAAAGCATACAAAAAGGGGGAGAAACGAAGGAGTTGAAAAATAAGAAACGAAGAAGTCGAAAATGACATAAAAAGAAAAAGATTGGAGAAACTAAGGAAACGATCAAAGCCGAAAACTTTGAAATGTACATATATATATTTTTATTTTGCAGGTTTTATTCAATTCAAGAGTTGTTTTGTAATCATCAAAAAGGGGGAGATTGTTGGAATATTTATTCCACATATTCATAAATAGTGTTTTGATGATTAAGTTGCTAAACAAAACAAAACAACAAAGAGGCGAAGCAAATCAACGAAGCAGACGAAGACGCAAAAAGTTGGACAAAATACAAAGCTAGTGCATGCTAGACATACAAGTTAGCGCACGCTAACGGGTCACGGCTGCAGATCAGACGAGTTCGAAGTTACCTGAAGACAACCTACCTGATGAAGATAGCGCACGCTTCTCATGACTATTAACGCACGCTATCGAAAGCTATTTTACCGTTGTGAAGACATTCAAAGACAGAATGACGTATGCAGTAAAGTAAGACATAACGCACGCTACTGATGATATTTAGCGCACGTTAAATAGTATTTTGAATTCAAGTCAATCAATCCGTTGGGAAGATTCTGAAGCAAAGTCAAAAGTATAAATGGATATATGACGCTTGCAATTATGCAAGATTAGCGCACGCTACAAGGAAATGTTAGCGCATGCTAACTATCATGGAAAGTAGCCACTGGACTGGAATTACAAGACATTAACCTACATGCAGTACATAACGTACGTAACAGGCAACAATGCGTGATAGCGCACGCTAAGAAAGAAGCCTAGCGTACGCTAATAACAACTGGCAGTAACGGCTAGTCTGATGGAGAAGGCTATAAATACCAAACCACTTGGTATCAAACCATACAACAACATTGAGCAATTCATATACACTTGAGATATCATTGTAAATATTATAGTTGTTGTTCTTGAGCTTAAATTGAGAGTGATTGAGAGTGATACACTAAATCATACAAGAGGGAGAAAAAGAAAAGATACGATTGGATTCGGTGTTATTAGGATCAAGGATCCGGGATTGTTAGAATCGTAATCGCTATCTTAGTGAGGTTTATCTAGTACCCATAGAAAGCTAGAGTGGTTGATTCCTTGTCCAATAGAAAAGGAAAACGGTTTAACTTGGACCGACAAAAAGACAAGTAAGTGAACGGTTTACTCGGACCGATAGAAGACGAGCTTGTAACGGTAATCCCTCGACCGATAGAAGAGAGGTGCAGAGGTTTATATCTTAAGCCCATAGAAAAAGATAACGAGAGAGGACATAGGCATGTTTGGCCGAACCTCTATAAATCTGTGTGTCGTTTAATTTCCGCACTTTAAATTTACGCTTCCGTACAACGGCGCTAATACCGATTTTGCTCCAACAAGGACCCACTCAGATTTGGGTACCTAAATATCTTCTTTACTGATTGCAGAAAAGATGGGTAGACTACTACCACATCTCCTTAAGTTCAACAATAGGAGGTGAATAATGGTTTGTAGACTCTAGATGCTCAAGGCATATGACAGGAAATAAGAAGATTCTGTCAGAATATGTTAAGGAGAGAGGTCCAGATGTACCATTTGGAGATAGCTCAAGAGGTCAAACCAAAGGTTATGAGAAGTTGCATAGAGGAAATATAATCATTACAAAAGTGCAGTATGTCAAAGGGCTCAAATACAATCTTATTAGTATAAGCCAATTCTGTGATGAAAACAACATGGTAGTTTTCACAAGATGGAAATGTATGGTGATTGATCTGCTCACTGGAGAAGTAAAGCTCTAAGGATACAAAAGAAGAGATGTTTATCGGATAGATTGGAGATCAGGAACACCAAACTCCTGTTTTATATTAAAAAAATTGCTGGGAATGGATGACTATGGCACAAAAGATTATGTCATCTGAATTTCAAAGCCATCAACAAAATCAGCTCTCAAAAGTTGGTCAGAGGACTTCCAGCAGAATAATTCAAGAAGGAGAGTATCTGTCATGAATGCCAGAAGGGAAAGCAGACCAGAGCAACATTCAAACTAGTTCAGCCTACCACTCTCACCACCAGAGTTTTAGATCTACTTCATATGGATCTCTTTGTCCCCATCAAGCCATGGACATTGAGTGGAAGGAAGCATGCCCTAGTAGTAGTAGATGACTACTCTAGATACACATGGGTTGTTTTCATCTATAAAAAGAGTGAAACATAAACAAAGCTACCTGAACTGCTGAGGAAAAGTCAGAATGAGAAATCCCTCTCAATCATAAAGATCAGATCAGACAGGGGTGGAGAATTTCTCAACAAGGCAATAACTAAATACATTGATCAGAATGGAATCCAGTATGAAGTCTCAGCCGCAAGAACACCACAACGAAATGGTGTAGCTGAAAGAAGAAACAGAACCCTGAAGGAAGCAGCCAGATCAATGATAGCAGAACCTGACCTGCCCAAAAGGTTCTGGGATGAAGCTGTCAGCACAGCATGCCATACTCAGAATAGGAGTATGATAGTAGGGATACATGGCAAAACTCCCTATGAGGTTTGGAATGGCAAAACACCAATTGTTGCTTACTTTCATATCTTTGGTTGTAAGTGTTTCATCCACAACAATGGTTAAACCCAACTAAATGCCTTCAATGCTAAAACTGATAATGGTCTCTTTATGGGATACTCATAAATAACCAAGGCATACAGAGTATTTAATAAAAGAACATTAGTTGTGGAAGAAACACCCCGTGTTGTGTTTGATGAATCTACTGCTGAGTACAGGAAACGGGTGGAATTAATTGAGAAAAAGCTCAAATCCGCCTCCCTGGAAGAAATCATCATTAATGATACAGGAATGATGGACTCATCTGAAGACCCAACTGCAGATCAGGCTGAAGACCCAACTGCAGATCAGGCAGGAGACCCAACTGCAGATCCAACTGTACCTGTTCCAACTGCAGCTGATGAAGACCCAACTGCAGAGCAGACAGGATCCCCATATGCAGCTGACAAAGTCGTAGCTGAACCAGTTGCAGATCAAGAAGGCCAAAATCTAGCTGATGCAGAAAAAGATAAAGTCCATCAAAGCAATTCAACAGGGGAACAAACCCATAAGATGACACCCCCAAATGGCTCGAGATCATCCCATCCAATAAATCATTGGAAACTTAACTGATGGCTACAGAACCAGCATGAATAGCAATGTTCTCATGTTTCATGTCTCAGATGGAACCCAAAACAACTGAACAGGACCTGACTCATGGATAATTGCAATGTAAGAGGAGCTAAACCAAATGGAGAGAAACAATGTCTGAGAACTAACGGACAGACCAAATTACAAGAAAGTCGTAGGCACCAAGTGGGTGTATAAAAATAAATGTGATGAAGATGGAGCTGTTGTTAGGAATAAAGCCAGGATAGTTACAAAAGGATATGAACAGTGTGAAGGAATATATTTTGAGGAAGCATATACACCTATAGCAAGACTGGAGGCTATCAGACTATTCCTTGCATATGCAGCATTCAAGGATTTTGTAGTCTACCAAATGGATGTGAAGAGTGCTTTTCTCAATGGAGTACTAGAAGAAGAAGTCTATGTGGGGCAACCCCCTGGATTTATCAAAGGAGACAAGGTATACAAGATTCTGAAAGCTCTATATGGACTCAAGCAGGAACCAAGAGCATGGTATGACACTTTATCAGTATTTCTGGAGAAGAATAGATTTAGCAAAGGAAATGTGGACAAGACACTCTTCAGAATTGAACATGAAGACCACATTACTTGTTCAAATATATGTGGATGACATCATATTTGGCTCAACCAACCCTGAGCTATGTGAAAAATTCTCAAACCTCATGCAAGGAGAATTTGAGATGAGCATGATGGGAAAGCTTAATTTCTTTCTTGGTTTGCAAGTCAAACAAGCTGATAATGGAATTTTCATCAACCAAGCGAAGTATACAAGGCATTTAATCAAAAGATTTGGCATGGACTCAGCCAAATCACTAAGAGTTCCCATGAGCACATCCCTACACCTAGATGCAGATGAAGGAGGCATTCCAGTGGATTCAACACACTACAGAGGACTTATTGGATCCCTGCTATACCTCACTACAAAGACCAGATATTTCATATGCAGTAGGAGTGTGTGCAAGATTTCAATCCAAGCCGAAGCTGTCTCACCAGGAAGCAGCTAAGAGGATGATCAGATACCTTAAGTCCACAATCAATGCTGGATTATGGTATCCAAGGGATGACAACTTCGATCTTTCACGATATTCAGATGCAGACTTTGTAGGATGCAAGAATGACAGTAAAAGCACCAGTAGAACATGCTAGTTCCTTGGAACCAAACTTATATCATTGTTTAGTAAGAAGCAGGTATCTAACTCAATATACACAACTGAATCAGAATACCTAGCTGCAGGTAGCTGTTGTGCTCAAATTCTTTAGATCAGACAACAGTTAAGGGACTACAATATCATAGCAAATGAAGTTCCCATATGGTGTGACACCAATAGTACAATTGCTATAGCAAACAATCCAGTTCTGCACTCAAGAACAAAGCACATTTATGTCAAACATCGCTTTATCAAAGATCATGTGCTTAACAAAAGACCAAGAGTGGAAAGGGTCAGCACAGGGCATCAAATTGCTGACATATTCACTAGCCTTTATCAGAAGAAAGGTTTCTGGAACTTAGCAAGAATATTGGATTACAAGATTGGGAATCTAGTACTTAGTTGAGAAACAGATGAGAAAAGTCAACTGACCTGGAGCATACAAGAGTCATCTGACCTGAAGCAGACAAGGGACAAAGGAAAAGTCATCTGATCAGACCATTGAAGAAAAGTCACCTAATCAGACCATTGAAGAAAAGTCACATGATCATACCAGTCAAGAAACATCACCTAAGGCGGAAAAGTTATCTGACAACAACCACAAGCGACATACCTTACCTGATGCAGAGCAGACAAGAAGTCAAATGGTCAACCAGCTAAGTTTCTCATCCCTTGACCGACATATGATTATTATATTATTTATTTACATGTGGATAAACACACATGATCACACTACCTCCACGATGTCCAATCAACTCCAACCGCCATTCTTTATTTATTAAAATTCGGACCACCGCTTGCTTATTTAATTATTAAAATTCAAAAACGTCTTTTCAACTAGGTATATAAGATGATGGAAATCATTACAGTAAAAACTTATCGTCTTCAAGCTCAAGAACCTTAATTTTTCAAAAGCGGAAAAATTGCCTAAATATTCACTACACTCAATCGAAGATCTCATTTTTGCAGAAATGGACTCAACCACTTACTTCGAAGGTGTCAATCTCAAGCTAGTGAAGGAGCAAATCATTTTTAGCATTTTTGTCGATTTTGAAGGTTTTCTTGAATCGAACAACACGGCAGAAATGGCTCAAGTAATCCGGAGGATGAAGAAAAATGGCATCTACCATTTCATGGACATCAACCCATCGCAACTATTCAAGGAAGCCATTATCTACTTCTACAAGGAATCCCAAGTCACCTCATATGGAATCGAGAGCTCGCTTTTGGTGAATCTATCACCATCAACAAAAAGACAATTGCAGACCCATTTCACTTGGAAAATTGAGGCCTTGCAGTTGAAGCCTTGAAACCAAACCCATTCGAGCTATGAGATGAGATAAGGATGCCTGACAAGTCACCTAAGGTTAAATTCACGGCAAAGAAAGGAGATATTAAGAAGGAGTACAAGTATGTTCTTGACATTACGAATAAAATCGTCATGGGCATGGCAAGCAGTTACGATCAACTGTCATCTTCCAAGTATATAGTGATAAGACCATTAATCTAGCAGGAAATGATCAACTGGCCGGATTATATTTAGAGGCAGTTGGTCCGGGAAGTCAATAAAGTTAGCTGGGATAATGACAAGAAAAAGTTCAGACATAAGTTGGCATATGGGACTAAAATAAGTTGGATCTTGGAGTTTCTTGGAAAAGCCAAAGGAAAAGGAGAAACTTTCTTTATCAGCAAGAGACTTGGTCATCTGGACTAAGCGACAAAGGAGAAGCTTGCAGCAAAGAACAAGCCCACACCAGCTGAGATTCTCAAGGAGATGAGAAGTGGAACCTCACCCTAGATGAAGTTCAATCTGATGCAGCTGCACAAAACTCACCTGAGAAAATTGCAGAGAAGATGACCTCAGCCCCCTCTGCAGCTGAGATACAAAAGTCACCTGCACCTGAGATCCTACGTGCAGATGACTCTGATAGCGACAACGTTCCTCTTACCAAGATCTTTAAAAAGAGGAAGTCACCTGAAAAACCCTATTACATTGTATCCTCACCCGTATCATCTCACCTGCACATGCACCTGCACAAACTAAAGATCGACCTGAGCATACATCTGAGCTGATGGTAGATGTGGTTCCCCTCCTAACTCTTCCAAGCATAACAGAGGAAAAAGAAGCAGAGGAGACAATTGAAGTACCTCAAGTAGGATATTCTTTCAATCTCAGAGAAAACAGCTCTCTGAACCTGACCAAAGCTCAACTACAGTTGGTAAGAAAAGAAGTTCTAAATTACTCTTTTATAAACATGTATGAAGAATGGAAATAACTTAAAATGGGAAACGGAGGACAGTATGAAGACTAGATATCCAGAGTTGTTTTCATCTTAAGTTTTGGGACGAAACTTCTTTTTAGGGAGGAAGGATGTAATACCCGAGATTTCTGATATGTAATTGAACCTTGTGATATTGTAATTGTTGCATTTTGATCTGAGTATTATTCTCCGTATTTCATGATCCGGTGTTGTTAAGTGCATGATTTCATGAATGTGATCTAAATTGTGATTCTGCGCATGTAGCGCACGCTATCGACTATATGTAGCGTACGCTAATTTGGATCCATAGCGCACGCTATGTATGAACCTTAGCGCGCGCTACACGTAGTCAGCATGATTGAGACAGGGCGGTAGGTGAGATCGGCTGCGGATCTCGGTCGGATTATGTCGGGATGAACCTGGACGGCTTTCGGGAAGAAGCCAAGTCAACGCGGTAGCGCACGCTACTGATATGAGGATAGCGCACGCTAAATGCTGAGTACAGTGAAGTCAGTAAGCCGTTAGCGCACGCTATGAATATGGACTAGCGTGCGCTAATAACCACTTTCTATAAATAGGACAGCATCCTTTTTCGTATTTTCAGTCTTTTTACTTCCCTTATCCGAATCCTTGGACTTAGAGAATTACTCTCTTCATCCTAAACCCTTCATATCAGCATCCTAGCTCGAGTCGAAGATTGTAGATCATTGGAGATTGTTGTTCAAGCTCTCGGTGTTGGATTTCTTCTAGTTTCTTCGTGTTCTTCACTACTTTGAGGTAGGTGATTCTTCACCAATATCAGTAATATTCTGAAGGACGTTTTGATCATGATTTTGGATTATCCAGTCAGTTAAATTCGTTAGTAGTCGAACATCATGTGTTATAAGGATATTTTTGACGTTTCGGCACTTATTCATCGTATAATCCATTGAACCTTTTTAGTATATGGACTCCTAAGCATATTCATGTATCTTCAAAACCGATTATGACCAGTATATGGAGATTACCAAGTTCTTATGTCCTTATATAAAGGAATCATACGTTTTGGGACATGAAATGGATTGAACTTAAGATATTTTCTTGAAGATCAAAGATGAATTATGGTGTTGTAATGATGATATGTATCCTTGTGTCTCGTAGTCATTTAATACGTAAATATCTTTCACAAACCATATGAGCATGATATGCATGGAGATGACATGTATTAACACTGAAGATTTCATGAGTTTCATCACCTTTAGCTCAAGTATTCTGCCCAGTAGTAAACTGCCATGCACAGTTAGCGCACGCTAAGATAGGCCTATTAACGTGCGCTATCGGGAATGAGTAACGTACGCTACGTTGGTAGGTAACGTACGTTATGTCATCGAGCAGATCGGCCGATCGAGAGGATCACAAGACACAGCTAGCGTACGCTAGACTTGGTCATTTGCGTACGTTAACAGGCAGGCTTAGCGCACGTTACGTAGAGTACGTAGCGCGCGCTAAGTAGTGCAGGCAGAATTCATTTTTAGAGCTTGCGGCCGTAAACCGGATTGTTAGACATTCGTACGACTTTAGAGGAATTCTTTATTATTTCTTAGGTCCGAGCCTTGCATAGAGGACGATCGAGGGGCGGTTGCATACGGACGCGTGTCATTTGTTGGAGTATTTCATTCTTGCCATTTTCGAGGCAACTATCATATGTTGAGTTTGATTTATATTGGAACTTTGATCATGCGTATGGTTTTGTTCATGTTGTCGAATATGAGACTTATTTCTCTAATTTCTCGTGGGATTCGTTGTTAATTGTTCGTATTGTTGAACATATTGAAATGCATATATGTATGCATAATTGATTGGTTTATGGTATAAATGATCCGAGGGGATCATGAGGATCTATGCTGAGGGCGCTGGATCGAATGTCCACCATGCGTTGGTCCGACGGGATCATCATGGGGATCTATGCTGAGGGCGATGGATCGCTGGACGGGTTTTCCACCATGCGTTAGTCCGACGGGATCATCATGGGGATCTATACCAAGGGCGCTGGATCGCTGGATTACCCTGTATTGTGTTGATGGAATCGTGAGGATTCACATCGTTGGATTCCGATGATGGAAGTCCATTTTGCATGATTTATGATGCACTGATGATTTATGTATTCTGATACTTGTACTAGCATTGTTTTGCTAACCCCTTCGGGGGTTGACATTGTTTTGATGTTCAGGTAGCCGAGGAGCGGGGAAGCAACCACAGTACCGACAGGACGATGAAATGGCTCAGTGATGTGGTTGATGTTTATTGTTATTATGATTTGTCTTCTTAATTCACTTTAGTACTCGAGTACGCGTGTTTTTAATAATGTAATTTTCGATATGGTTGTATAAGTTAACTCTTTGGATCATTTGAACCAGTTCTGTATTTTGAACTTCAGTTGTAAGGTTGAATTATAATTGCATTTCTTTTATTTAGCCTTGTAAATCCTTACTTAAAGGGTTTACGGCGCTGTAATTATTTCGAATATCTCGGGGTGTTACAGTTATAAGTCCAACTATCGTACTTCTTCATCTTCAATATTTACGATTGAGCATTGAAGTTACTAATGTAATTTTACTCTTTATTGCTCCTCCACTGGTTTACTCTTTATTATTATATACACATAAGAACTTTTAAATTGTGTGTTTGTAATTAAATTATATTGCTATAATGTATTTGATCGTCATAAAATATAATTCATTGTGGATTCGACAACCCTAAATTGTTTTATCTCTTGGGCCCTTGACTCAACTGCTATACACCGAGAAGAGCTCTATACATCGTCAATAATCATAACTTCTAGTTCGACTGTCTCACACACCCGAAGTAATGGCTCAGAGGGCACGGAGTATAAAATCAAGAGCCACGTCCGACTGTCTCACACACCCGAAGTAATGTCTCACAGGGCACCTGGCTCATATATCACATATATATGTCTTACATGCCTCACGGTCAATTAATAAAATCTTTTCGTTCCTCATTACAATGACGTGCATGCAAGATATTTTCTCTGACTACGTAGTATTCATGAACAGGCTCATGAAATTCATGGCATGTATTGTCATGATCATCATATTGCAACATTACTTAATGATTATGCATCACTAATATATTGGATGAACACATATAACACACAATACTATGTTTATGCATTGTAGTTGCACATGGACTTTTACTTACTTTGAGTTGGAAAATGCTCAACCCTGTGGTTTACTGGTGGTAAACCTGATCTTGTAAACTTAAGACCTGTTCAATAAAATACATCTAAAGTTGCAACAAATTCTAATAGTTCAATACCTCTTATAAATTTCTAAAATTACCGATTTCCTTATAGGCACGAATTAGGTATCTATTGAGTTTTATGCTAACTTTTGGTATGTTTCAGCCTATGAACTCAATTAACACCCATCCTAAATATATTAAGGGATTGCATACATTCTTACTCAATGGTTTCCTTCCTCATTACATCTCTTTATCTATGAGTTAATGCAACAATAAGTTCAATCGAGGAAGTTGCCTAACCCTTTATAAGAAAATTTTTCATTTAGGCAATTTATCAGACACCTTGAGGGCACAAGTTTACTTGAAGAATAAACATAGTTATCGCTCGATTCAACCCCCAAAAACCGAAACATAATTCAATCTTCATCAACTCAACACATCCAACTCATTGATATTCCGATTTAACCATGAAAATTCGATAAAACTACCATGTTATTCTCTAACAATCCTAAAACTTTCGAAGGAGAATAAGCATGTTCCATTCATCCAAAGCAAAAACAACTTCCAAAATAAACCATAAGCAAGTCAAGATTAAAGATTGAAACGTACCTTTTGAAGATTGCAAGAAAAATCGCAGGAAAAACAATGGAAGAACGATTCGGCCGGTCGCGCACTGGGGAGGGAAGAAGAAGGAGAAGGAAGGCGTACCTGGTAATGCCGGCCGAATGCGTGTTATATGCTACCTGGCCTTTCGGATTCCGCATAGTGTGCCGCGGCACAGATATAGTGAGCCGCGGCACAGGGTACAGTCCCTTTTGCCTGTGTTCTCGTTTTGTCGTGTGCCGCGGCTCAGATTTCGTGTGCCGCGGCTCAGTGCTCAAGTGTACCGCGGCTCATTTGGCCGTGCAGACAGGTACAGCTTGGTTTGGCCTCCTTGCGATTGATGTGTGCCGCGGCTCACAATACCTGTGCCGCGGCTCATACTTCAGTTTCTTCCCTGGGACTTTCCTGCACAGAATTTTGAGAAGAAGACGTTAAAAACAAGAGGTAGAAGCAAATTGAAGCACAAAAATGATGAAAAATAAGAATCACGAATACAAGAAAAATAAAGAAATGCAAAAAAATCTACAACTACGAACTCGGGTTGCCTCCCGAGAAACGCTAAGTTTATAGTCTTCAGCCGGACCTATTGGAAAACATTAGTTCGCTTTTCGCAAACTCCATTTGGTTTCCGCCCCGTTCATCGAACCGTTCATATTTTTGTTAAAATTATGACCATTGGTCATCAGCGGTTCGACTTTTGGTTCGGTCATCAAATGTTGTTTGCGAAAAGGTTTCGACGTGAATAACTTCCCGAAACACCCGGTTTCTCCATGACTAATTGTCCGCTTGGCTTGCGGCTCACTCTCCTCCTTCACAAACGCATTCAAGACTGCAGCAGATTTTTCCTCATGCTCGAGGAACGCCACTCGGTCTACATCCTTCTTAAGACTTGGACCATTTAACACAAAATTTGAATTTTTCCAACGACGATTTTTTCGGTGCTTTCCTCTTTCAACAACATCCACACTTTCAATTTGTGACCCTTTATCAGCACTTCCGGGACATGGGAACGATTTGAATACTTGAAAAGTAACTTGCTCGTCTTGGACCCTCAGAGTTAACTCCCCCTTTTCCACGTCTATAAGGGTTCGGCCCGTCGCTAGAAATGGTCGTCCCAAGATTATTGGAATATTTTCATCTTCCTCCATGTCGAGTACGATGAAATCGGCCGGAAAGATGAACTTATCAACTTTAACTAAAACATCCTCGATTACTCCCCTCGGATACTTTATCGATCGATCCGCCAATTGTAAGGAGACTGTTGTTGGCTTGGCTTCCCCAATATTCAGCTTTTTGAAAATTGACAGAGGTATGAGGTTGATACTAGCACCAAGATCGCATAGTGCCTTATTAAACGAAAGATTCCCCATGGTGCACGGTATGTTGAAGCTTCCCGGATCTTTCAATTTAGGTGGGAGCTTCTTTGAAGAATTGCACTGCATTCCTCTGTCAAGGTGACCGTTTCAAACTCCTCAAGCTTTCTCTTCTTCGATAATATCTCTTTCATGAACTTGACGTAACTCGGCATCTGTTCCAATGCGTCGGCGAACGGAATATTTATGTGAAGCTTTTTGAACACATCAAGGAACTTAGAAAATTGTTTGTCCGCCCTTCTTTGCTGTAGTCTCTGCGGAAACGGAACGGGGGGGACACATGTCTTCGAGTTATCCGGCTTCAAATCCTTCGACTCCTCTGGCTTTAAATTCTTCTCTTCCTCAATTTCCTTCTTCTCTTTACCCCGCTCGAGCTGATCCAGCACCTCTTTCCCGCTTCTCAAGCTGATTGCGTTTAGACTCTCTCTAGGATTTGTCTTTGTTGTACTCGGCAATGCTCCCTCCGGACGAGCTGTCAACACATTAGCAATTTGGCCCAGCTGGACCTCCAAGTTCTGAATGGAAGCAGAATGATTTTGTAATGTAGCTTCCGTACGGGTCATAAATTGACTCGTATTTGCCGCCAATTTTGCAAGTGCTTCCTCGAGAGACACTTTGGGAGCGGGAGGGGGCTGCTGTTGATTCTGGGCGAAAAGGGGCTGGTGTGAGTTCTGTCCGTTTCTTCATGAAAAGTTGGGATGATTGCGCCACCCCGGATTATAAGTGTTGGAGTACGGGTTATTCGGCCGATTCCCATTTCCTACGAATTGAGCCTGCTCCATCTGATTTTGCTCGAACGGATTTCCAACTTGACATTCCGCGCTCGGGTGTGATCCGTTACACCAATTGCATGTCTCTATGGTAACGGGGTCAAAGCGTGCGAAAATGCCTGGAGCTGTTGTGTCAAAGCAGCGACTTGAGCTGACAAAGTGGAAATCGGGTCATTGCTTGAAACTTCCATGACTCTCTTCGGTGTCAATCTTTCTGATGGCCATTGGTATGCGTTTTCGGCCATATCTTCCAAAAGCACGTGTGCCTCGGCCATAGATTTTCCCATGAAGGTCCCACTAGAGGCCGCATCCACGAGAGTGCGTGTAGAAGCACTCAAACCATTATAGAACGTATGAAGCTGAAGCCAATCAGGAATGCCGTGATGAGGGCATCTCCGTAGCAAATCTTTATATCGCTCCCACGCCTCGTGGAGCGATTCCATATCGTACTGGGCAAAAGTGGTTATTTCGTTTCTCAACCTCGCCGTCTTAGCTGGTGGGAAAAATTTGGCAAGGAAGGCTTGCGCTAACCTCTCCCATGTTGTAATCGACCCCGGCGGTAAGGAATTTAACCAAAACTTTGCTTTATCCCTCAAAGAGAAAGGGAAAAGCCTCAATCGGATGGCATGGTCGGTGACACCATTAGTCTTGAATGTGTCGCATATCTCAAGGAAAGAAGCAATATGGGCATTCGGGTCGTCCTTCGGCAGTCCACAGAATGGGCTCGCCTGCACCATCTGAATAATGGCGGGCTTGATCTCAAAATTATTAGCTTGGATAGTGGGACGACGAATTCCCGAAAAATTAGCGTTGACCTGCGGCATGGCATAATCTCGAAGAGCGAGTTCTGGTTGAACTTGCCGCACTTGGTTATCTCTTCCTTGGACTTCGATATTCTCGATATTCCTTTGGAATCGTATTGTGGTTTTGAATTCGTGTTTAATTGGTTCGGGTTGTTTGGATATGTGTTTAATCGGGATATTGTTGAACCGTTGAGTTCGTTGGTTGGGTATGTCGGTTATTGATTTTTATCGAATGTGTGTTAATCGGTTATTGCAATAGGTTGTGATGTTTTGATCGTGGATTATGACCGTTGAGTTGCGGTTGAGGCTAAAGAGTTCGTAGATTGCTTTTGGTCGGGGCTAAGGAGCTCGTAGACAAAGGCAATGGATTTTGCAACGACTTCGTGGTATCGGTATCGAGGCAAGTTTATACTTGTTCAGTTTATAATATTTGATGAATGGTTTCGTTTTCATTTCATTTATAATTCGTATAGCAATGTTGTTAGAAAGGTAAGTTGTCGGTTAATGAGTTGTATATCGTGCTCTGGTTTGTATTAAATCATAAGGTATATGATTTAAATGTGTTCAAGGAATACGTGAGTTATATTTGGTCAAGGGTATAGTATATCGGATATCGAGGATAATTATCGCGATGACATAAGTATCGGGATAAAGATTTATTGGTATTGAATGGATGGTACCTTATTTGAGATTATTGGTATAACTGTGTACTCGTTCAGGGATGTTGGTTCGCGGAAAGGATATTGTCTTCGGCTTGAGGTAATTCCAAGATTGTTCGATTCTGAGGATAATTGTTTTGAGGAATTATTGTATATGTTGTATGTTGATTCCGATTGATTATTTCGTTGAGGGATGATGATCCCAGGGCTGATTGTTTTGAGATCGTTGATCGTGTTGATCATTTGTGGGGATGATGATCCCAGGATTGTTGTTTTGGGTATTGATTAGTCGTGTCGACTTTTCATTGCCAGTCTGTTGTTGTTCACTTCGGTGAGTCTTTTGATCCTTATTGGATATGTGATTTATTGAATTCGTTGTCATGTTGCATCGTGACATATCTGGAATCATATATGCGTTCCGATTGGTTATTGTGTAGGATTTTTAGCTGGGCACACTATGGTTATGCGTTGATATTATTCCGCATTGAACCGTGCACACGAGACGTAGTTTCGTGAGGCTAATTAGGTACAAGACCACACGTGTATTTGATCGATACCCGGGGTGGCTTGTGCACGGACACATTTCCGGATCGGGCGTACTGTGATGTCCATCTTTGAGCCGTATATTTTTGTCGTTTCATAGTCCATAGTATTGGATGCGTTCGACGGTTTGCGACTGGTTGTTCATATGCCCGAGGTATGTTCGATACCAAAGTTATTTCTTTGAGATCCATTATTGTTGATCATTTGGAGTCTACCTTGTTGAGGGTATTCTCGGTTATTGTTGGTCCTTTGTTGATCATTTGGAGTCTATCATGTTGAGGGTATTCTCAGTTATCGTTGATCATTTATTGATCGTATTGGAGTCACCATGTCGATAATATTCTCGGTTGACCTATTGTTTTGATCATTGTGATGATCGTATGAGTATTTGGACTGTACGTCGATGTTGCAGTACTTGTTATCATTGTTCTGTGGAAATTTGACTTACAGATGTATCGCGTATATTTGGTTTTACCCAAACTGAGATTTGATTGTGCGATCCGACGGACAGGGTTTAGCACAGGTTGGATTATTTCCACACTTATAAGTTATAATGAGGTTTGGAGGATTGTTGGTATTTTGGAATACAGTACAGATAATTGTTGATTTCTTTTCGTCATTCGAAAATGCGAATTGTGAATTATGGCGAGGATCGATTTGGTTTGGATTGCCATGAATTGGTAATGTTATGTCGGTAAGATTACTTTGGTAGTATTCTTACTATATTATTACATTAGTATGTAATTATTTATGTTGATGCGATCGATATCATTATTTGAGTATTATGGCTGACCCCGTCGTGGGCTTTATTTTTAGGTACTCGGAGATCAAGCTAGTAGCGGTCGTGAGGGGATGAGCTTCCCGATGTGATACTGGCTGTGGCTTGTTTTCGGAGAATTGAGTATTCTTTTCCGGTTATTTATTTTCGCTGCAAATGTGTATTTTGAACTGTATTTATCCGCTGCGTGTGTATATCTCAAAATGGCTTTTCGGTATCTTTATCCGCTGCGTGTGTGTATTTTAAAAGGGCCTTTTTGGCATTTTGTGAACTTGAGTTATTTCGTTAAATCTTTTCCTAAACTATTTTATCGGTACGTTTAGGTGGTAGCTGTTGTTGCCCAAAATATTTATCCGAAGATTAATACTGCTGGAAGACGGACAACAAACTACAATTGCGGGAGCACTTCCGAGAGTAGATAAATAATACAAGATTTGCCGGGTTTGTTAGGCCCGGGCTTGAATGCTCTCGCGAGATGTTATTAATACAAATATTCGTGGATACAAGTATTAATGAGAGAAATCTAAATACAATGAGTGTAAAAAGACTCTGTTAATCCGGCTCTTGAGCGAAGCTTGGTGTTCTTCGTCCCCGCCGATAATCTGCTGGATGAGATAGGCCGGGAGAAGTAAGACCGAATGATAGCTGTTGCCAAGAGTTGGAGATTAGCCAAGTGCTTGTATTTTGCTTCTGTATTACGTGTGTAGTGCAAGAATGCCCGAGAGAGAATACAAATGCAGGAGGCTTTGTATATATAGGGGTACCCGGGTCCTGTCCTTTAGTGGCCGATCGCCTGTCGGCCATTATCTTAATCTGCCGATCGCCCGCCGGCCAATATAATAATGTGCCGATCTCCGGGCCGCGGCTAAAGTCTAAGTAAGATGTTGGATGTCGGGCTAAAGTCCAAGGAAGAGGCCGCCACACTGGCGGTCCAAGAAGGGGCCAACACGCGTCCGAGTCGCCAACATGCGGCCCTACCGACAAGCTTTCGCGGCTTGTCGGGCCGGTGGAGAGAATCGCGATCGCGGGTCAATGGCCCGAGATTCGCGGATCTTGTCTCGGTCCTTGCACGTGGTGCCGCCTCAGGTTCGGCCTTCGCCGACTGGATGGCCATCGGTGGAGATCGACATGAGGCGGTCGTCTCTAGCTGATCATCCGAGGTCGTCATCGGCCAGTGGATGGAGGTCGCCAATGATCGGTCACCAAGTGTAGGTCGCCAGGTGCCGAGAGACGGTCGGTCTCCAAGGGTAGGTCGGCAAGTGCCGAAGGATGGTCGTCCGGTTGTCGATCGCCAAGGGTTGGTTGCCGAGTACCGAGAGATGATCGTCCATTAGTAGATCGCCAGGAGTCGGTCGCCGAGTATCGAGAGGCGATCGTATCTGAGGTTGATCGCTCGATACCGGGACTTGTCCTGGGACCTTCGGTTGGTCGATGCGGCCTTGTCCGCTGGCCGAGGCTCGGCCGCTGTGTCGCTGATCGGCAGATCCGCCTTGGCCGCTCGGCAAGAACTCGGTCGCCATCCTCCTAGTAGGTCGCCCGTCGGAAGGTGTTAATTCTTGACACAACAATTGCCCCACTTGCTCCTATGTTGAAGACATGGGGCGAGGTGGTTCTTCCGGCGATCGTGTCTGGATGAGGACGGCGATCCGAGCCGACTTAGACTCAAACTTGGGCTATCACGGTCGATTGGCTAGCTATCTTTCGGTCTTGTACCCGCAAAACAACATTGGCCGATACCCCACGGAAACTTGGTATTTTAGCTTGTTTGAGGAATCGTGCACAATCGCGGAGATCGATGGACCGACTCTATGACCGTGTCTTGGTGCGCGAAGACAATGAGTGTCTCGTGACTCACTTTATTATGAGGGTCCTCTGTTAGGCCGCGCCTCGCCTCGTATTTAAACGAAGGGCGTGCGGTCTCGGTCTAGAGGAGTCCTTGCGCGGGGCGCGTCGGATGAATCAACTCCACGCCCGCGGCTTGTTAGCTCTGCTTCCACCTCGGCCACCATGGAGATGGCCGACTCGACGGTGCACGTTGAGACGGGGTTGTGGCATGTGTCCACCGACACGTTGGAGAGCCCTCGACTACGCCGGACTCGTATTTAAACGAAGGGCGGGCGATCTCGGCCGAAAGGACCTTGCATGGCCGAAGCGGCCTGTTCCATCGATCGCCAGGCCATGGATTTATGATGTGCGGTGGAGGCGATCTTATGCCTTAGTCCGTCATGTTATATGCCGGACAGTAAATGGCGATCGTGTCCGCCGGGTTGCCGATGATGTAGCGATCTGGCTAAGATCGCGATCGCCGCTCGGCCGATCGCTTTATTCGTAGGTCGATATTGGCGATCGGGCGGCGGCTAGTCCTCATTTAAAATGGATCAGAAGGCGGGATCGAGTCCTCCGGCTCTCTGGGTAGTAGCGATCGGCCGAGAGAGGCGGAGAGACTGAGGTCGACGGCGCCGATCGATCTACTCCTATGCCGAGAAGAAGCCTTTGCACAGACAGAAATCTGCGGCTCTAGCCCTAAGGCTGCGTAGGTCGTCGGTAGGGTCTTCGTGAGATGCTGAACATAGGCGAGAAGCCACGAAAACCTCCTAGAACCGCGTAGAGGGCGGTCTCATCGCTTACGGGCTCGCCGTTGAGGATGATCACGTCTACCCGGTCGATGTAGTCCGAGTCGGACTCTTCTTCTCCCTGCCTGATTTGCATCATGCGATGGCGACCTTCTGGCCGGGCGACCCTGGTGGCGAAGTGTTCCGTGAAGACGTGCGCCAGCTCGTTAAAGGAGCCAATGGACCGAGGTGGCAACAAGGTGTACCACCGGTGGGCGAGGTCGTCTAGCGTCATAGGGAACATTCGGCACCGGGTTGCGTCTGATGCCCCACACCCGGTCATGTAGATGTTGAACCTGTGAAGGTGTGCTTGGGGGTCCGATCGCCCCTGGTACACGGGTGTCTGAGGAGGGGCGATCTTGTGCTGCACCGGGGCGAGCTCGATGTCGATCGCGAGCGGCTCGCTTGGCGCGGCGATCGTCTTCACGGCGCCTGCCCCGGATTGCAGGAGCGCCTTCACGTCGTCGATCTGACGTTGCATTGCGGCAATCGCCGCGGCTCGGCTGCTTGCGGATCGGCTTTGGGATCGGGGGCCGAGGCGATCGTGTACCGACCTCCGGACCCCACTGTTGCCGACCTCGGGAATCTGGCGAGCGGGAGCCAGGCGGCTGGATCGCCTTGTGGGAGCCGGGTAGGCCGAGCTCCTGGTGACGGACACCAACTCCGCTGCCTCGTAGCCGGGCCGGACCGCCGGTCGCCATGTCGGGTCACTGCCCAGGCGATCGAAGACAGAGGTGCCCCGTCTGCCGAGCGCCTCTTCTTGCGGGCGAGAGCCTCCTGGCGCTCGCTCGGCCAGTAGTGCCTTGAGCTTCCGCTTGATCTTCCGGCGGGAGACCGAGGGGGTGATAGCTGGAGGCGCGTCGAGAGCACTCCGTCGCTCCTGAAGGACGGCTATGGCCTCTTCGATCTGTTCATTGGTTCGAACCGATCGAGCGAGAGGCTCGGGCCGCCTTCCCGGACGGGTCGAGCGTCTCGATCAAGGCGGCTACCTTCCACCATCGGCCGCGGCTCGACCGGGACGGAACAGGGTCCGCCAGTCGGCCGGCTTTCTTCGACGCGGAGGCGGAAGACATGTTTTCTGAAGGATTTCTTTGAAGTGCAGTAAGTGTCACTTCAAGTATCTGCCCCGAGAACAGTGAGTGTTCTTCGGGACGGTAGGTATAAAAATTTGAGGGTTGGATGCCCCTTCTTCTAGCGCCAATTGTTGTTGCCCAAAATATTTATCCGAAGATTAATACTGCTGGAAGACGGACAAACAAACTACAATTGCGGGAGCACTTCCGAGAGTAGATAAATAATACAAGATTTGCCGCGTTTGTTAGGCCCGGGCTTGAATGCTCTCGCGAGATGTTATTAATACAAATATTCGTGGATACAAGTATTAATGAGAGAAATCTAAATACAATGAGTGTAAAAAGACTCTGTTAATCCGGCTCTTGAGCGAAGCTTGGTGTTCTTCGTCCCCGCCGATAATCTGCTGGATGAGTTAGGCCTGGATAATTAAGACAGATTGTTAGCTGTTGCCAAGAGTTGAAGATTAGCCAAGTGCTTGTATTTTGCTTCTGTATTACGTGTGTAGTGCAAGAATGCCCGAGAGAGAATACAAATGCAGGAGGCTTTGTATATATAGGGGTAGCCGGGTCCTGTCCTTTAGTGGCCGATCGCCTGCCGGCCATTATCTTAATCTGCCAATCGCCCGCCGGCCAATATAATAATGTGCCGATCTCCTGGGCTGCCGGGCTAAAGTCCAAGTAAGATGCTGGATGTCGGGCTAAAGTCCAAGGAAGAGGCTGCCACAGCTGGGCGGTCCAGTAAGGGGCCAACACGCGTCCGGAGTCAGTCAACATGCGGCCCTACTGACAAGCTTTCGGCGGCTTGTCGGCTGGTGGAGAGAATCTGCCAGACTGTGGTCAATGGCCCGAGATTTGCGGATCTTGTCTCGGTCCTTGCACGTGGTGCCAGTCTCAAGGTTCGGCCTTCGCCGACTGGATGGCCATCGGTGGAGATCGACATGAGGCGGTCGTCTCTAGCTGATCATCCGAGGTCGTCATCGGCCAGTGGATGGAGGTCGCCAATGATCGGTCACCAAGTGTAGGTCGCCAGGTGCCGAGAGACGGTCGGTCTCCAAGGGTAGGTCGGCAAGTGCCGAAGGATGGTCGTCCGGTTGTCGATCGCCAAGGGTCGGTTGCCGAGTACCGAGAGATGATCGTCCATTAGTAGATCGCCAGGAGTCGGTCGCCGAGTATCGAGAGGCGATCGTATCTGAGGTTGATCGCTCGATACCGGGACTTGTCCTGGGACCTTCGGTTGGTCGATGCAGCTTGTCCGCTGGGCTGAGGCTCGGTCGCCAGGTCGCTGATCGGCAGATCCGCCTTGGCCGCTCGGCAGTAACTCGGTCGCCAGTCCTCCTAGTAGGTCGTCTGTCGGAAGGTGTTAATTCTTGACACAACAGTAGCTTAACGTACATTTTGAACTATCGAGATTTGGCACTTCGCCTTGTATTTTCAAATGGTATTTTATGCCGGTAATTGAGAACTTTGTTTTTGAAAATATTTGAGTATTTGCAAAATATTACCGTCATCGGCCTCTTTGGCTTTTTGAACGTTTTTGAATTGGTTTTGTAAACGGTTTTTAGCCTGGTGGGTTCCGGCGTGGGACCCACGGCGCTGTAATATCCCGGATGGTTTTGGGGGTGTTACAGAAGATGGTATCGGAGCTTGGGTTTTGTGAAACCCGGGCATGTGTGTTATGTGTCTCTACCGGGACGGTAGTAGCGTGGCTTTTGAAAATGAGTTTTTCTGACTTTTGAGTCGAATCGATTTTTGGAATTTCCAAAATTTTCGTGATTCTTTTCAAACTGCTATTTGTGATATTGGTGTGTGTTGGTTGTGTTGAGACTTCGTATGGGAGTCGTGTGCTAGTATCACGGGAAATCATCGGCTTCACGCACCTGTAAGTATATTGGTTTGGTTATTTCGCTTGTGGCGACGCTTGATTGTTTTTGTGATGAGTTGGAAATTTTGGATTTATCTGTTGTTGGTGACTGGTTGCAAGTTTCGAGGACGAAACTTATTTTAAGGGGGGTAGTATGTAATACCCGAATTTTCAGTATAAATTTTTCGCGTTGTTTTATCTAAGATATACTGTATAGTTTGGTATCTATACAGTATGGATAAAATAAATTGATAACCGAGACAGTTATACTGGTGTGATTATCGTTTTGATTGACAGATATATTCAGGATATGTTGTATCAGGTTGAACTGATTTGGATATCAGGTATACCGTATGAGAATATCTTTGGATTCAGTATGTGTATTCAGTATGCCGTATGTTTGTATTTTGTACGTCGAGACGTCGGACAGGAACAATTGGATTTTTGTCTAAGTATAAAAGCCATTACGTACGTTAAGCCTTGGAGCTTACGTACGTAAAATGTGTTAGCTTACGTACGTTATATAGTGTACATAACGTACGTAACAAGAGGAATCGGACAGTGGGGCCCGTGGTCGGCAGCTTTCGGCGCAGATGTGGACAGGTGAGTCAACGGATGGAGTTACGTACGTTATACAGGGTGTATTACGTACGTAATACGAGTATAATACTGTAGCAAGTCAACGTATGTATTACGTACGCAACGGATTAAGTGTTACGTACGTTGCGGGCTACCGGGCCGTCGTGGCCGAGTTGACCTGGATGGCCGAGCATGGCCGGTCGTGACTCGTTGGAATGGCCGAGCATGGTCGATGCTGATTCGTGGGGTGGCCGATCACGGTCGGCGGTGACTCGCAGGATGGCTAGGATCGCCGATTACGACGTAAGGCGGGCGATTACGGCCGTAGGGCCGATTACGCACGTAAGGCACGCCGGTTATGTACGTAAGGGTGCCGAACGAATCGGGCAAGAGGGTCGATCGCGCCGCCACGCACGTAAGGACCCACCGGTTACGCACGTAACGCGTCGATGTGTCTCGGCCTATATAAGGCCTGGACCGAGTCACCTACTCATTTTTTCGTTTTTCTTCGTTTTTTCGCGATTCCTTCGGCAAGAATTAATGGATTTGAGTATGAGCAACTTATAACAACATGTTTTGGAAGTTGGAATCATGGATTAACATCATCTTCCACCCGGATCGAAGGTAAGAACACCTAAACTTTTGGTTTTTGGATGTTCTTGAGATTTCATGGTGTTTTGGCCGATTTGCTTCGTTTTGATTCAGATTGTTGATTGAACTTGATTGTAAACTCGTAATCATTCATTATTCTTGAAGTTTTGTGGAAAGAATTCGAGTATTTCTTTGAATAATCGATTGAATTGGTCTATGCCTTCAAAGTGTTCGATGAAATGTCTCAATGAGTAGAACTTGGAAAATTCTACATGTTTTCGTATGAATGGTGATGGAAATGATATTGTTGTGATGATTATTGGTAATTATGGGAATTTTGTTAAAGGAAGATAATGAATTGGTGATCAAATGATTCGATTATGTTGTTATGATTATGGAATCGTAGTATTCTCGATGTTCTTGGTGGTTTGTTGCGATTCATGATGTTATGAGAAGTATATGTTGAAGGACATGATTATATATACCTTGAATTGTGAATAAGGATTGTTTAGATGTTAGAACACATCGGATTATGTCGTATTAGAGATTTTGAATATGATTTCGGAATTAGTTGTGTTCTTAAGGAACTCTTGGATTATATGAATTGTTGAACATGTTTAAGAGGTGTTGGTGTTTTAGATATGAATATGGAATATTCATATCTAGAACTAAGTTATGTGTTTTGGTACAATATTCGTATAGGAATACGAATATGATTCCGGATTTGATAAGTTTATGATTCACTTTTGAGTTTGAGAATTCATAGGTATTTAAAAAGTGTTCAATTCGGATAATGGAAATATTTGAGACTCTTGGAATATGATCATCTATAATGTTGAATTATTTGGATCGTCCGGATTGATGATGATAATCGGTAATTGGATTTTATTATGATTTACAAGGAGGAAACTTGTATCCGTATTTAAGATTGAATTTGGGATCGGTAATGTTAGACCCTTGTTGGTTTAAATTGATTATTGATATGATCTTCGGATTTTGGAATCGTATTGTGGTTTTGAATTCGTGTTTAATTGGTTTGGGTTGTTTGGATATGTGTTTAATCGGGATATTGTTGAACCGTTGAGTTCGTTGGTTGGGTATGTCGGTTATTGATTTTTATCGAATGTGTGTTAATCGGTTATTGCAATAGGTTGTGATGTTTTGATCGTGGATTATGACCGTTGAGTTGCGGTTGAGGCTAAAGAGTTCGTAGATTGCTTTTGGTCGGGGCTAAGGAGCTCGTAGACAAAGGCAATGGATTTTGGTAACAGCTTCGTGGTATCGGTATCGAGGCAAGTTTATACTTGTTCAATTTATAATATTTGATGAATGGTTTTGTTTTCATTTCATTTATAATTCGTATAGCAATATTTTTAGAAAGGTAAGTTGTCGGTTAATGAGTTGTATATCGTGCTCTGGTTTGTATTAAATCATAAGGTATATGATTTAATTGTGTTCAAGGAATACGTGAGTTATCTTTGGTCAAGGGTATAGTATATCGGATATCGAGGATAATTATCGCGATGACATAAGTATCGGGATAAAGATTTATTGGTATTGAATGGATGGTACCTTATTTGAGATTATTCGTATAACTGTGTACTCATTCAAGGATGTTGGTTCGCGGAAAGGATATTGTCTTCGGCTTGAGGTAATTCCAGTATTGTTCAGTTACGAGGATAATTGTTTTGAGGAATTATTGTATATGTTGTATGTTGATTCCGATTGATTATTTCGTTGAGGGATGATGATCCCAGGGCTGATTGTTTTGAGATCTTTGATCGTGTTGATCATTTGTCGGGGATGATGATCCCAAGATTGTTGTTTTGGGTATTGATTAGTCGTGTTGACTTTTCATTGCCAGTCTGTTGTTGTTCACTTCGGTGAGTCTTTTGATCCTTATTGGATATGTGATTTATTGAATTCGTTGTCATGTTGCATCGTGACATATCTGGAATCATATCTGCATTCCGATTGGTTATTGTGTACGATTTTTAGCTGGGCACACTATGGTTATGCGTTGATATTATTCCGCATTGAACCGTGCACACGAGACGTAGTTTCGTGAGGCTAATTAGGTACAAGACCACACGTGTATTTGATCGATACCCAGGGTGGCTTGTGCACGGACACATTTCCGGATCGGGCGTACTGTGATGTCCATCTTTGAGCCGTATATTTTTGTCGTTTCATAGTCCATAGTATTGGATGTGTTTGACGGTTTGCGACTGGTTGTTCATATGCCCGAGGGTTATGTTCGACAGTCAAAGTTATTTCTTTGAGATCCATTATTGTTGATCATTTGGAGTCTACCTTGTTGAGGGTATTCTCGGTTATTGTTGGTCCTTTGTTGATCATTTGGAGTCTACCATGTTGAGGGTATTCTCAGTTATCGTTGATCATTTATTGATCGTATTGGAGTCACCATGTCGATAATATTCTCGGTTGACCTATTGTTTTGATCATTGTGATGATCGTATGAGTATTTGGACTGTACGTCGATGTTGCAGTACTTGTTATCATTGTTCTGTGGAAATTTGACTTACAGATCGCGTATATTTGGTTTTACCCAAACTGAGATTTGATTGTGCGATCCGACGGACAGGGTTTGGCACAAGTTGGATTATTTCCACACTTATAAGTTATAATGAGGTTTGGAGGATTGTTGGTATTTTGGAATACAGTACAGATAATTGTTGATTTCTTTTCGTCATTCGAAAATGCGAATTGTGAATTATGGCAAGGATCGATTTGGTTTGGATTGCCATGAATTGGTAAGATTATGTCGGTAAGATTACTTTGGTAGTATTCTTACTATATTATTACATTGGTATGTAATTATTTATGTTGATGCGATCGATATCATTATTTGAGTATTATGGCTGACCCCGTCGTGGGCCTTATTTTTAGGTACTCGGAGATCAAGCTAGTAGCAGTCGTGAGGGGATGAGCTTCCCGATGTGATACTGGCTGTGGCTTGTTTTCGGAGAATTGAGTATTCTTTTCCGGTTATTTATTTCCGCTGCAAATGTGTATTTTGAACTGTATTTATCCGCTGCGTGTGTATATCTCAAAATGGCTTTTCGGTATCTTTATCCGCTGCGTGTGTGTATTTTAAAAGGGACTTTTTGGCATTTTGTGAACTTGAGTTATTTCGTTAAACCTTTTCCTAAACTATTTTATCGGTACGTTTAGGTGGTAGCTTAACGTACATTTTGAACTATCGAGATTTGGCACTTCGCCTTGTATTTTCAAATGGTATTTTATGACGGTATTTGAGAACTTTGTTTTTGAAAATATTTGAGTATTTGCAAAATATTACCGTCATCGGCCTCTTTGGCTTTTTGAACGTTTTTGAATTGGTTTATAAACGGTTTTTAGCCTGGTGGGTTCCGCCGTGGGACCCACGGCGCTGTAATATCCCGGATGGTTTTGGGGGTGTTACAATGTAGGAACATGATCTAGACAAGTCCCCCTATGTTAATTTCACAGTCACCAATAGTCGAATTGAGTCATACGAGCCACAGTCTATAGACTGGATCTTAGTATTATGTTTACTTTCTCGTTTACATTTGGTATAGTTGCCTCAAGACAACTGCGTTGGTGTTTTATTTTCTATAATGGCCTGATGCAATGTTATTTCATGAACAAGATATTAATATTGCTTACGTAAGATTCTTAGCTGTATTTCAAAGTACTGAATAATGCTTGAATGCTAATGGTTCGAAGTTTCACTCTCTTCTAAGAAACGAATCGAGTAGAACTTGAATGTTCTTAGAATTAGGCTTCTATTCATCGAGTGAGTCGCCTGCCAAACCTCGGTAACTGATAAGTGTCAGTTTTGTACACTTATCCATGGTTTGTATCGATAAAATTCACCCATAATTGAGCTAGTCTTCTCGTTTTTTGCTTTTAATTAATTAGTTTTTTTTATTTTATTTTTATCGGATGATGATCGGATTAAATAACTGATTTACTCAAGAAATAACATGTTTATTAAATATTCTCTTTGTTGAATTTTGATATATTCATGTTGTAGGGCTTTCCGAGACGAATTCAGCATTATTTCCGGATTCAAAATCAGAGTTATATATCAAAAGTTATCATCCGAAGAAGATTTGGGGCAAAAACGCAAAGTCTGAGAAATTCTGGGCTGAAAACGTAACTTTCAAAGCAACCAGTGAACAAATTTACGAAGCCAAGTTATGGCCGTAACTACAGAATGTTACGGCCGTAAGTCACCCTAGTTACGACCGTAACTCCTGAATGTTACGGCCGTAACTCTTGACAGATTGTGATGATTTGTCTATTTTTTTATACTTTTGTGTATTATTGAGGGGATGACTGGCATTGATCCAATATAATGTAATAATGCTGGAGTTTTGGAGCTATTAGATGACTTTAGGTGTATAAATAGACCCCTTAGATCCTTCATCATTCATCTTATAATTTTCCATTTTTTGTAAACTTTTCTTTTTGTGTGAAGAACACACTTGTGTTCTTGAGTGATTTTTGTAAGTGTGGTATATCACATGTTGTTCAGAGAATTTATTGCTTCTTTCTCCTTTATCTACTAAGGGAGTGAGGATCAATTCTATCTCTTGATTCAACTAAGAATGACCACCAAAGCTTGTAATATGTATAATAAACCCTTCATGGGCTAAGTAACTTTTAGTTGGGATTATAAACAAGGTTAGTCATGTTATTTATGTTTGTATAAAAGATCTATTATGAATTACTTATTATTGTGTGTGATTTTCATTGTTTTAACAATCTTTATTTATTTGGCCAATAAATGACGATATTTATGGTCTTCATATGTTTCGAAAGAAAATATGTTTGATTAGATCAAATGATCTTCACTCTATGTTGTTCTAGGGGATAGAAATATACCTCTAGTCCTTAGATGATTCTTTGAGTTATTTTCATAAATCCTAATGCTATGTATTGAAGCCAATCAACATAAAAATATAGTGGATTGATTCAATATGTAAGGGGCGTTTTATAGTTCGAAAGAGAAACCGTCTTTTTAAGGAAAATCAAATCTACACAACATAATAAGTAAATTCATCTTATGATCTCCTATACATCTTTTATAATTGATGACGAACTAAGTTTGTAATCCCAACTATTTCATTTTATCGTTAATCAATCTATTATTATTGCTATCTTTTTATTTCCTTATAATATTAAAACTAATATTGCATTTTCTTTGCAATTATTAAACCAAACTTTTTAATTGTGTGTTTCACTTATCTTAGTATCTATAAAAATAGACTAACAGTGTATAATTCAAATTATAACCAATCTTCCTTGTGGGATCGATAAACCAGACTCAAAAAGTCCACTTACTACTTGAAACGATATCGTGCACTTGCGATAGTTACACTAACAACGTGTCAAGTTTTTGGCGCCGTTGCCGGGGAAGTATAAGTTATATTTGAAATCTTACATTGTAAACTATTTTTATAGGTATAAATTTCTCGACATTGTAACTTAGTACTAAATTGTGTTTGTCCGGTCAAGTGGCGGATAACGGTACTCCGTGACTATTAAAGTCGGATTTTTCAGTTTCCCACAACAACTGATATTTGTAGATATTTTCTTCATTTATTTTCAATTTTTTTATATAATGGATGAAACTTTGAATAAAATCGAAAAAAGATTTCCCTTTCTGAGCAAAAATGTCATTTTAAAGATTTATAAGACGATACTTGAAAGGATGAGGTTGCTTATGAATAAAAGCATACCTTTTGACATAAGATTCATTATTGAAGCCAAAGTAAGAATAGAAGGTGAATTCACAGAAACACCGACTAGATTTTTACCAGGGCTAGGAAAAAGTTCATATGCCAAGAAACGACGAGCAAAGATGATAGCCGTTTGCTATAAATGTTCTAGATGGAACTGTAATTTAAAATGTCGGTCTTTAGGAATTCCATCTACAAACAGAGAAGATAAAATTCAGTTCATTAAGGATGGTCTAAATAAGGAGAATTTAGATGATATCGAAATTTCTCTTGACACGCATCCTAGTGGACTCGTACATTATGGAATTCGATGTTTGTGGAATAAATTCAAACCAGAATATGAACAACGTCTTGGGAATCTGACGTTAAAAGACCTTGTTTGCCAATTTGTAAGAAAATTGGATGGGAAGCTTCTCCCTGACTCATAGAAGGCGTTTAGGCCGTTTCTGAACGTAAAATCAGAGGAAGATGTGAGCCACAATCACAACTACTGTACATACGCGTAAGTATCTTTTATTTTTGTCGTGTGGTGAGATTTTCTAAATAAAAAATGTGATACGCGATAAATACTTTCATTATTCTATTGAGTAGTTGAAGCGCAATCAAATGCAATCACAAACTTGTTAAACAATTTTTACCTTATTTTTCTTCTATAAATAAACATTGTGCTTGTTTCTTTCATTCATCCCTCAAACTTGCACTTTTCTCTGTTTCTCTCTAAATAATTTCTTTTCAAAAATGGAGTCATCATCTTCAACAAAAAAATTTAGCACAGTCTGCATTTTTGGTGGAGCTAGTTATGGAAAAGAGGCATGCTTTACTGAAGCAGCCCACAACTTGGGTCGTACCTTAGGAGAAAAATGTATTCATGTAGTTTACGGAGGTGGAAGTCTAGGATTAATGGGACGAGCTGCTGCTTCTGCCTATATGGAAGGAGTAAGAGTGTTGGGAATAATCCCAAAACCTCTGGCTGAAAGTAAAATCACCGGGTCAACTATTGGAGATGAGTTTAGATCTGTAAATATGCAAAATCGCATAACTCACATGATAAATAATTCTAGCGCCTTTATCACCCTTCCCGGTGGTTTTGGCACCCTTGAGGAACTTTTTCATGTGGTTACCAGAGCCCAGCTAAATGTTCATCAAAAACCAATAGGTCTGCTTAATGTCAATGGTTTATTTGATGGTTTACTATCTTTCATCGACTACTCTGCTGAAAAGGGTTTTATTTGCGAGCGTGCTAAACGAATCATAGTCGTTGCAACAATACCAGAAGAACTAATCAAAAAACTCAATGAATTTGTTCCTCAACCAGATCCAGCTCTAGCTAAAATTGTCTGGATGGAAGATTTTACCGTGAGAAAACGAAAAGTGGATTCATTCCTCTCCCTTTGATAACCCATATCGGACCTCTTGTATTTTTTTTACTTTCTGTCGTGTGTAATAATCGTGCTAAATGGTGGCAACTTAAGGAGTTTCTTCTTGATCTCTTGACGCGCATCTATTCGCGATTTATGTATTGTTATTGCTGTAATTTTTATTGTGTGTTTTTTTATAAAAGCATTGATGGCAGCGTAAGGCGACTCTTCGGACTTTCTTGATGCGCATCTTAAAAATTGTGTTATACTTCCGAGTATATTTTATTTTCTTTTGTTTTGTGCCTCGTATATTTATTCTCTTGCAGATTCTAAAAGGTGTTAGCTCAAACATCGACTTTCTTAACAGGGAGTATTCTGCTTTTATGCATTGCTTTTTATTTTATTTTTTTTAAAAACTGAGGACAGTTTTATTTTCAAGTTTGGGGGTGGTTTGTTTAATTATTTTGGTGTGTTGGAATTTTGGTGTATTTTGATTGATTTGGTTATTTGCCTTAATTATATATATATATATATTTATATATATATATATATATTATTTTGATTTTTGATATTTCTAGATCTGGCCATAACACCAATAAATTAGCTATATACAAGTTTCTAAAATCGTTTTAACCGGTTAAAAAATTGTATATTCCAAAAATTTTTGAGCCTTAATCTCTCTTTCCAAGCCTTGTAATTATCATATAAAATCGAGTCATTCGTTACCTTGAGAAAAGAAGAATCAGTCGGTTGATGAAAAATAGAACTGAAATTTACTTAATTTGTGGAGTTTTTGATTTTTCATGCTTAACTAAAAAATGATTTTCTGCAAAAATTCTATTCCCTCAAAAAAAAGGAGTCATTGGTGAAAAGAGCTACACGTTAGCAAATAACGGTGTGAAAGCTATCACCTAAAAAAAATGACGAAATGGAGAGGTGTTGAGCGAATAACCGCCTAATTTTGGGGGTCTTAAATTTTGCGAAAAATAAAGGACTAACCATTGTTGGTGCGTAGCTGCCGTCTCAGAAAAATTGGTGAAAAGAGCTACACGTTAGCAAATAATGGTGTGAAAGCTATCACCTTTTAAAAAAAAGAGATAGAAATTGTGTTAGTGAAAAGAGCTACACGTTAGCAAATAACGGTGTGAAATCTATCACTAAAAGGGATGTAATTTATGAGCAGATTTGAATTAATTAGCGGCTGGATTTCAATACACTCAATTTTGTGAAAATCACAATATTTGATGACGCCAATAAAATTCTTCTTCATATTGAGTCGAAAAATAAACGAGTGGTCGAGAGCAACCATTAAAGGGAGTCGTGTGTATCACGAGTGGGAAAGAAATAATCAACCTTTTGGGGGGGAAAACCTTGAATTTGGAATTACAAAATAAAAACCGTGTTTTAACTTCAAAAACATTAGTAGATTTATTTTGAATCTTGATTCATTTATATCTACTGTATAAAGCTGGTTGTTGTGTATTAATGGCATTTTGATCTCCTTTTCTCTTTTTATATTTTAATTTATGTGTGTATTAATTTTTCTTATTTTTATTTTTGGAGCATGAATAATAAAGAGTCTTGCTCGGGACTAGCAAGAATTCAAGTTTGGGGGTGTGATAAGTGTCAGTTTTGTACACTTATCCATGGTTTATATCGATAAAATTCACCCATAATTGAGCTAGTCTACTCATTTTTTGCTTTTAATTAATTAGTTTTTTTTTATTTTATTTTTATCGGATGATGATCGGATTAAATAACTGATTTACTCAAGAAATAACATGTTTATTAAATATTCTCTTTGTTGAATTTTGATATATTCATGTTGTAGGGCTTTTCGAGACGAACTCGGCAGTATTTCCGGATTCAAAATCAGAGTTATATATCAAAAGTTATCATCCGAAGAAGATTTGGGGCAAAAACGCAAAGTCTGAGAAATTCTGGGCTGAAAACGTAACTTTCAAAGCAACCAGTGAACAAATTTACGAAGCCAAGTTACGGACGTAACTACAGAATGTTACGGCCGTAAGTCACCCTAGTTACGACCGTAACTCCTGAATGTTACGGCCGTAACTCTTGACAGATTGTGATGATTTGTCTGATTTTTTATACTTTTGTGTATTATTGAGGGGATGACTGGCATTGATCCGATCTAATGTAATAATGCTGGAGTTTTGGAGCTATTAGATGACTTTAGGTCTATAAATAGACCCCTTAGATCCTTCATCATTCATCTTATAATTTTTCATTTTTTGTAAACTTTTCTTTTTGTGTGAAGAACACACTTGTGTTCTTGAGTGATTTTTGTAAGTGTGGTATATCACATGTTGTTCAGAGAGTTTATTGCTTCTTTCTCCTTTATCTACTAAGGGAGTGAGGATCAATTCTTTCTCTTGATTCAACTAAGAATGACCACCAAAGCTTGTAATATGTATAATAAACCCTTCATGGGCTAAGTAACCTTTAGTTGGGATTATAAACAAGGTTAGTCATGTTATTTATGTTTGTATAAAAGATCAATTGTGAATTACTTATTATTGTGTGTGATTTTCATTGTTTTAACAATCTTTATTTATTTGGCCAATAAATGACGATATTTATGGTCTTCATATGTTTCGAAAGAAAATATGTTTGATTAGATCAAATGATCTTCACTCTAAGTTGTTCTAATGGATAGAAATATACCTCTAGTCCTTAGATGATTCTTTGAGTTACTTTCATAAATCCTAATGCTATGTATTGAAGCCAATCAACATAGAAATATAGTGGATTGATTCAATATGTAAGGGGCGTTTTATAGTTCGAAAGAGAAACCGTCTTTTTAAGGAAAATCGAATCTACACAACATAATAAGTAAATTCATCTTATGATCTCCTATACATCTTTTATAACTAATGACGAACTAAGTTTGTAATCCCAACTATTTCATTTTATCGTTAATCAATCTATTATTATTGCTATCTTTTTATTTCCTTATAATATTAAAACTAATATTGCATTTTCTTTGCAATTATTAAACCAAACTTTTTAATTGTGTGTTTCACTTATCTTAGTATCTATAAAAATAGACTAATAGTGTATAATTCAAATTATAACCAATCTTCCTTGTGGGATCGATAAACCGGACTCAAAAAGTCCGCTTACTACTTGATATGATATCGTGCACTTGCGATAGTTACACTAACAACGTGTCAGTAACTACGATGATTGGGTCCTCCCAACTTATCAAACGGCGAGGTAATACCCAATTCTTGATGCTTAAATGGCAGTCTTCCAAGTTACCGATGCTCTGTATGCACCTAGAGCCCTTCGAACCTTACTTAGCTTCAACAATATACGTAGCAATGGTTTCCAGACTGAAACCCACTGTGAGAATGGAATAGAGTTTCTTTTGTAATTCGAATGAATGTGGACGTAAACGCATTTTAGAATAACTGATGAGTCGATCTAGTGGATGAACCTCACTATTATTAGGTTAAAATCCTATTTTGTCACCAACAATGTACTTTGGGACATAGACTCATATAGGCATTGACACGATAGACTAGGTAATCATGGTCGAAGCATAATGATCCGTATACTAAAGAACTTGTGCGAACATCATTACTTTTCGATCGAAAATGTGGCAACAACTCAACATAAAGAACAATATTGATGTTAATCGTCTTATATCATCCAAACCGGATGCATATCAAATGCCCACCACTTAGTGTTGCAAAGCCTGCTCTTTAGCTAAAGTAGGAGCGAGACCTTCCTACGCTAAAGAAACAAAAACAAGCATTTTATTCTTACGCTGAATATAAGGAGATATTTGTGGATCCATCCAAATAATATGTGGACCATTTATGTATTTATGGTTTTGATGGATTCTCCGACATGTTGGTCACATGTCGCTCTCCTGTCCACTCAAACTGGTGCAGAACTTCCAAAATAATTTATAAGGACTCACCTCCCTTATCACATCTAAAGGACTCGATGATGTTGGAGAGTTCACATCAAAAAGTTCTTGATGTTTATTGCATGATAGAGATTAATGAATAGTATCTCGTCCCATGTGCATATGCAAATGGTCTCACATAAACCACCGTCGAAAGAATATGTATGGTGATTATGTCATTGGTTATGCGCACCAGTTAGCATATTTTTGCCTAGGATTATGCAATATTGTACGCAACTTTACTTAAATCGTTCATTCTTAGGCCCTCTGCTAACCAATTAGTTTATGCGTACCAGTTGGTAACTGGATATCCTGATTTTTGTATTTTGGACCCAGACGGACTTGAGTGCTAATTGCGCATATTTGGTTACACATTATATGTGCCTTCTGCGCCCCATAGTGCATCAGTCTTTAGAAACGATTAAGTATTTACGTTAGATAAGAACCTCCAGATGTTTATCCGCTATTTAGAACCTTCACGGTGATCTCTTTACCACATAATTTGCGGATTGTCACTTTAATGAGACAACCTTCCCGTCGTTAGGGGGAGGAGAGAAAATGTAATTTCTTGGGGAACGACAGGAATTGTTGTGGTGTGTCCACACTTTGTCTCATTATGATCCCCGAACTTCACAATGTTACCGTGAATCATAAAGAACACTCGATCTTCAGGATGTAGCAGATTCGATGCCTGATGCATTTACTAATATCGTTCAAGTGACAAGATCTCCCATTACAGCTGCAAATATGCCTGTAAGATTAGAAGTCCCCTGTAAGGGGCATATCACCAATGAACCGGGTGATTCTACCGCACTTGGTGGAGGTGTGGTTGAGGCCGTGGCTCCCTGCGAAGGAAGGGGTGGAAGCCTCATGGTTCGACTAAATACTCACCCAAGGAAGAGGTAGAGTATGGCACAAATTACATGTTAACCATCAATGAACTCGTTTCATGAGATCATGCTTGATTTATTATGTCCATGAATCATGACGACGGGGATGCCCTGAAGATATGATTCAGAAAATCAAGAATCTCGATGAAACTATGAGGGTGTGGCTTGATCAACCACCCACTTTGATGACATGTCATGAATCATAAAGTACGATGATGTCGAACCTCAATCAGTTGGATGAAATCAACATAGAGCTTATTGGCCTATAAGAAAAACATTCCAGGTAGAACTAGATTCTCCGACAAAGAGACATGTATTTCATGTAGGTAGTGCTAACCTAACCAAGTGTAAATCCTGAAGAACACAACCGAGCCTTTGTCATAAAGCATAGTGAGAATAGTAGAGTCCTAAGGTTCACGAAGTAATGCTTCTTACAACGCCCTGGAATTGATTATGAGGAAATGTACTCCCACGTATATGTATCCGTTATTTGATTAGCGTAGTAATTTCCGAGGGACTGGAAATACAGCTAAATGGATGTGGTTACTGCGTATCTCTATGAGGATATAGATACGGAGAGATATATGGAAGTGCCCGATGGCATTTCATTACCCAAATTAAGTGACTCTAGACCACATAGTACATTTGCAATTAGATTGAAACGCTCAACTTTACGGTTTTGAAGCAATCCTTAAGGATGTGGTATAACCGTCTAAGTGACTACTTGATTGGGAAGGGATATAAGAACAATGAACTGTCCCCCTGCGTCTTCACAAATAAGTTCCGGATTCACGATCATCGCAATGTACGCTGATGACATGAACATAATCGGTCTTGATGAAATAAGAAAAACCACCGGACAGTGGAAATCTGAGTTTGAGATGAAAGATATTGGGGAAACTCAGTTTTGTCGAGGCATTGACATAGAACATCGAGTTTGTGGAATTTATTCCACCGGTCTGCCTATGTCCAGAATATTCTCAGGCACTTTAATATGCACAAGGTAAATCCGACTAGCACCCATGATAGGTCGAACATTTGGATGCAAATGAAAGATCCATTTCGTCTAAAGGAAAGTGACGAAGAGCTTTAGGAGCTGAAATTCCCTACTTGAGTGCAATAGTGCATTATTGTACTTGGATCGATGTACATGACCTGATATCACTCCTCAGTTAATTCGCTGACTATATTTAGTACAGCATCGACGCAACATCAATGGAATGGTATCAAGAATATCTTTTGATACTTAAAAGAAACCACTGACTTGGGGCTATTCTTTCCCTACAAGCAGGCAAAGGAAGCTGCTTACGAAAAGGCAAATGTTAAAGTAAATGCTGGTGCCGAAGCAACTACCACAAAGTATGTGTTGGTATGAATTGCTTATGTCTTGGAAATCGACTAAGCAAACCCCTCTTGGCTACCTCCTTCACGACATGATTATTGCTTAGCATGAATCAGTCCGTGAGTGTACATGATTAAGAACTATCATTTTACACTTGTGGAACTAGCGGTTAAGTACAGCCACTGATGAGCATACTTACATTTATGAACATAATGTAACTTGTAAATCCCCGTGATTGATGGAATGATCATAACAAGAAATATGTGAGATATAACGGAACATACTCATATAGGTTGCACTCTTTTTCTTAGACCAAAGTTTATTTTTCCCACTGAGTTTTGTTACTTGGCAAGGTTTTTAACGAGGCAACAATATATGAATGTAAGCATTAGGGGAGATGTAGATTTTTTCAACTCTCGAGATCGATGTAAAGATCACAAGAAAATGGTGATTTATAAAGAAACTTAATCACATGTGTTATACTCTTTTCTTTGACCAAGGTTCATTTTCTCTCATTGGGTTTTGTTACTTGGCGAAGTTTTTAATGAGGCAACGACTACTTGATTGATGTACAAATCAGGGGGACATGTAGACTTGAGGGGGAGTCTTACATCCACAACGTACACTATACCCTTTTCCTTCCAAGGATCATTTTTCCCACATGGTTTTTATCACTTGGAAAGGATTTTAATGAGGTAACAAGATGTACGATTTTAGGGATCGATGGAATAGTCACCTTAGTAGTGCTATGATCAAATGTAACGATCATTTGAGAGGATAGATTCAAAGGACGAAGTCTAAACTTGATGTGTCTAGATGCTGTACTCTTTTCCCTACGATCAAGACATTTTTCCCACTGATTTTTTGCTTGACGAGGTTTTAACGAGGCAACATGACATGCGCTTGTATACTAGACACAAGGGGGAGTGTTAAAGTAATAATACCCAATGTGTGTCTATTTCTGTTAGTTTACTGGCTTTCCTAGTTAGGATAGAATTAGGCCTGCTTGTATGTATTTCTCCCAATTTAAAGTGATGTCATCAATGAAATAATACAATCTTTTACCCTACTTTCTGTCTCAGTTATTTTCCCTTTAATAATTATCTATATTTACATTGTAAATAGTTTCGCTAGATTGTAAATATCCTTTTCCTGATAGTTATTTATATGGCATATTGTAGATACTTCTCACTTTCGTACTAATTTATCCCAAAAATAAAAATATTTGAGATCGAGTTTCTTTCTTAGAAGGATATCATAAGAAGTCAGAGTACTACCAGGCCTTAAATAAACTCGATTTATGATAAGACGTGCAGCATCAAGCACTTCCACCCATAGACATTTTGAAAGATTTTTAGTACTCAACATGATTCGTGATACTTCTAGCAACTCACGATTTTTCCTTTCAGCTGCCAAATTTTATTGAGGTGTTTTAGGTGTAAAAAAATCACGAGAAATTCCCTTCTTATCAGAAAAATATAAGAAAGAAGATTTCCCAAGTTATTTACCATGATCTCACCCCTCGCAACTCTCAAACCATAAAAGTTAAACATGTTGACTCAAAGTATTTTGATGATGATTATATTCAAAACATTTAACAAAATCTATCCCATCGAGTTGTTACATTGAAGGAAAATCATGTTCCTAGCGCACGCTACAGACTGAATGATAGCGCACGCTACAGACTGAATGATAGCGCACGCTATCGAGGGAAAGTCACCTGCAGTCAGGCAAGTAATCTGCAGTCAAGTTAGAGTCACCTGATGGATAGCGCACGCAAATCCTACAAATATCAGTGCACGCTATCGCACTCAAGGCAGAGAGTCAGTAAGGTCTGGACAGAAAAAGGAAAAGCATTTGCGCACGCTACGGACGTATACTTACGTACGCTATTCAGAGTTCTTGGCGCACATTACATGTCAAATCTTGCGCACGCTACCGGAAATCATATTGGTAGTCCAGTAGGCTCTGGACTCAAATCAAGGAAGCTATTACGTACGCTAAACAAGCTAATGTAAGTCAACTTATCCGTTGAAACGCAAACGTCAGAAAGGAGATCCGTAAAATCTGAAAAGCTAACATAAAATAATGTTGGCGCACGCTAATGTATATGTACTAGCGCACGCTAAGTACATTTTATCCATTGGAAAAGAGACGTTGGGGAGACAAACCGACAAGATTCAACAGTCAAAAGTGAAGACCTATTGACCAACGATAACGCACGATACAGAAGATCGACTAGCACACGCTAGATGTGTATTATGACCGTTGGTACAGTTTAATGACCGTTCAGATCAGTCAAGTCAAAGCTCGTTAGCGCACGCTATGAAGGATTATTAGCGCACGCTAATAATACATTTTTCAGTATATGTAGAAGGACAGGACACTATAAATACCCATAGGACTTTGGTATCCCATACACAACTTCAAGCATTCAAATATACAAGCATTCAAAGAATTCTTGCGTTCAGATTTCTATCTACTATTGCATTCTAAGTTGTGAGGAAAAAGATACAAAGAGTGATATACATTGTAATATTTAGTATACTTTGTATTCTTTCCATTTGGTTGTGAGTGTTGCATCACTCATACAAGAGCATTAGAGAAACGAATTAAGAGTCACTAATCAAGTGTTATTAGGATCTTTTGGTCCGGCATTGTTATGATTACACTCCAATATTCGTAAGTAAGGATTATCTAGTTCCGATAGAATACTAGATACACAAAGTTTATTTTGAGAGTGGTTGTGCTTGGACCAATAGAAGACAAGCGGTTGTAACGGTTGTTGTACTCGGACCGATCGAAGAAGAGACAAGTGTGTGGTTGTTCTTGAGCCAATAGAAAAAGAAGTCGGAGAGAGGACGTAGGCTAGTTGCCGAACCTCTATAAATCTTTGAGTCTTTTACTTTCCGCACTATTTTCTTTTATTCGCGAGAAATTTCGATATTCCGCATTACCACTATTCAACCCCCCTTCTAATGGTGAATTTATCTCTTCAGTTGGTATCGGAGCGGGTCTCTTTTTAAGGGTTTAACCACATAAGAGAAAAAGATCCGCAAATGGCACTTCTTGGCCAAATCAAAGGAAATGCTCTCAACTGTCCTCCCTTCTTAGACGCTTCCAATTTCATGACATGGAAAAAGAAAATGGCTATATTCATTCAAGCCTATGATATTGAAATTTGGAAAGTCATTGCACTTGGTCCGAAACTTGCCAAGAAAGAAGATGGATCGTTGAAAAAGTTCGACGAGTTCAATGACGGGGACTGGAGGAACACGCACATCAATTCACGGGCTACTCAACTTCTCTATTGTGCCCTTAATCTCGAAGAACTCAATAGGATATCATCCTACGAAAGCACAAAGGAAATTTGGGAAATCCTCGAATTAACTCATAAAGGAACCACCCAAGTTAAGGAGACTAAAATCAACATTCTTCTTCATGACTATGAACTCTTCTCCATGAAGGACGAGGAAACGATCACCAATATGTTGGATCCGTTCTCGGCTATAACCAATGGACTTACATCTTTCGGAATGCCTATATCTAGTAGCGATAAAGCTAAGAAAATTCTTCACTCGTTGCCACGTGAATGGGATGCCACGGTTACCGTGATCATGGAGTCCAAAGATCTCAACAAGCTCGAGTTTAGTGCCCTCATCGGGTCACTCATCAATTATGACATCGTTCTCAAGTCTAGAGGTACCAAACCAAAGCCTCGTGAAAAGGTAGTCGCATTCAATGTTGATAGCGATGTTGAGGAAGATGTTCCAGAGTGGCTTAAGATACAGCTCATGTTCAAACAAAGGGAAAACTAGTACAGTGTTCGTCAAGAGTGTGGAACACATTCCTGTATCCAAAGATACCCCCAGTCCCGTGAAGGAACCTACTGCACCGCGAAAACTGAAGGCTGCCATTCCACCCCCGCAATCCTATTCCAGACAGCGGAATCATACGTCGTTCCAACCTGTAAGGCGCACTCAACAGCATGCTCCCAGAGCATATCAACAGCCAATGCTCGTAAGGAAGGTCAGATCCAACTACCAAAGGCCCGCACGACAGTACTATCAGTATAGCACGCCTAGGTATTGGATACAGGAGCCCCGTTATTCCTCGAGACAGCAGATGCCCGCTCAGTATCAACAGCAGCATTGGGAATCCAACTGGAGACCTAGAAGGCAAGCTGTTAGGCCAAAGAAAATGGCTCCACCTCCAAGACGGCACTCGTACTGGATTAATAATAATAACCCTGAATTTTTCACGCATAATAATTATCATGGTTATAGCGACTACATGTATGCCCCACGTAGATACCGCAACACTGTACAAAATGTGACCTACAGTAAACCTATTGCTGTCAGGAAAATTTGGGTACCTAAAGGCACTAACATACATGGACCCAAAAATCAAAGGGGACCTAAATCTACTTAATTTTTTTGCATACAGGACATCCTAGAGGCGGACACCTGGTACTTCGATAGCGGATGCTCTCGGCACATGACCGGAGATAGAAGCAAGCTATCAGATTTCGTGGAAGGTCGCGGTCCAAAAGTTCGTTTCGGTGATAAATCAAAAGGCAGAACAAGAGGGAAAGGAAACCTTCTTGTAGGAAAATTCAAAGTCACTGATGTTGCATATGTTGAAGGCTTACAATACAATCTACTTACACTACTAGAAAAATACCCTTATAGTGACACTTTTTTTATGACACTTTTAAACAAGTGTTGCTATATGTACATGTAATGACATTCTAATGTCTTATTAATTTTATAATTATATTTTGTGACGCTTTTAATATTTCCTTTCTATTTCACCGCTTTCATTTTGTGTCTTAACCTAATTTGCTTTGCTTCACCGCTTAATCTAATCTGCTCCTCCGCCTCCATTACCACTCGAATCTCTTCATCTCTCCCCTTACCTCTGAAAATCTTTCCATCTCAAGAATCATTTCTTCTTCGGTTGGCCTCCAATTTTGCGCGTATGTTCATTCATCTTTGAACTCGGTCCCTTAGTCGTTGCTGACGCTTACGGATTCGAGCTCGCGCCATCACTGGATGACTGAATCTTCTAAGGTAAGTTTTTGTGTTAGATTTATTATGTGTTCTTTTGTAATCGGAGATAAGGAGCAGAACTTTGAGAGAAATATTTTCTCTTGTCTCCACAGAGAACATGTCAATATTACACTCTGCGTTTTTGTCTCTGTGTTTAGTGCTTGTATAACCTTTTTATTTGTTTAATTTTGTACTAATAACTGATCAATGTAGATTTTGTTTTATTAGAAACAAAATCTCGAATGCTGCCTCAACTCTTTATTGAAGATTGATATGTTATTTTTAATATGTTTCCTTATGGTTTTTGATGAAGGCAGGCAGTGAAAAATCTTATCGCCTTCTGGGTAAGTATAGTTCCAGTAATTTTTAGCTGATTCAGTAATTTCTCAATAAAAAAATATTACCTGTAAAATTTGGATTTTCTTTACTGTTTAACTGAACTGGGATTACACATAAGATAAGTTAATTGATTAAAGGACTCCTCGGAGGGCAATTACGGCTCCTTTGACTTGAACCTCGTCTTTAATTATTGCTGCTAGCTCGGTTCTATTGTCGCAGTAGCTGTCCTTGAATTGTTTAATGTTACTTGCTGTTTCGCTTGTCGTGGCCTATTTTTGCTGTTGGATTCATTTTTGAGGGTGACTCTTGTTTTCTTATTAATTAAAACTCAAACAAATTAAAACCTTAAAATCCAAAACAGCAATAATCTTGCGCTGCCAGGACCGGAAGTGTCCCTCGGATCTTTGTCAAGAGCTTGAGGATCCCGGTTTTAATTTAAACGGGTTTTAATCTCAAAATTCAAATCGAGTCCCTGAATTTGAGTCTCATCAGCTGTGTGCTCCCTTTCTTGATCTTTGTGATTTTCAGTCAGGAAAATGGCGATTTCTTATCGAATTCTTTCTTTTATTGCTACATTTTCGTTTACTTTAATTAAAGAAAAGAATAATAAGGTTGCAAGTATGTTACGAATTTGCAGTAAGTTATTGGCTAGGTTTATATACTTGTATGGAGTTCTAAGGTTAAAGTGTTATGATTGTCATGTTGATGTGATCTTTGTTACATATAGCCAAGTTTTTTGCATCTTGGTTTTTAGTTCAGTTTTATAAGATTTTATGAGTTTAATGTGCAATATCTTGCAATTATGTGGAATAAAATTATGGGCAGTCAGTTAGTGGCTAGGTTATATACTTGTAACGAGTTATGAGGTTAAATTGTTATGATTGTGATGTTGGTCTGATCTTTGTCAGATAAAACAAAAGGATTTATTATGTGTTCTTTTGTAATCGGAGATAAGGAGCAGAACTTTGAGAGAAATATTTTATCTTGTCTCTTGTAGCGACTAATTTTCACCTACAAAATCCTTATCCATTAAATCATCACATGATTCTTATATTTATGTTGTGCAGTGATCATGAGTCAATGATCGATTTAAAAGCGTCGTTCCCGAACATGAGATCGCATTTAATTCACAGTGAAAGTTTTCCCAAATGGTTCTCTAGCCTAGTAAGTATTTTATTTTGTTTGGTTATGTGTTGTCGATATTGTTGACATGATTTTTTCACCAGGTGTCAGGACTTGATCATTATGATGCTGATGACATGATTCAATAGCATGCCTTGCGAGAGGGCCGCTACCAGTGGGTCAAAGATTTAAAGGGTTTGTTGCTAATGGTTTCAGATTTCACACCAGGGAAGTTGAGCAAAAATGAAAAACTCAAAATTGTGGAGTGATGGTTAGTGCAGCAACGACCAGCTTTGCAAGCAAAAAAGACAAAAGACCTATCTCTTCTGATTTGACCTATTATGGGATTGTGAAATACATAATTGAGTTAAACTATCTCCAAGGAAAGAGAGTTGTACTATTTAAGTGTGATTGGGTCACAAAGGGTAGAAGATTAAAGCAAGATAGTGATGGGTTCACATTAGCGAATTTTACAAACATAAAGCGTCAGAGTGAGCCGTTTGTTCTTGCATCTCAAGTATAACAAGTTTTCTATGTGGAGGATCCTTCTGATAGAGGATGGCATGTTGTTGTAAAAACTAAACCGAGAGAGAAATTTGAGGATGGAAATGACTTAATAATAAGTGATATCGACATCATAGCTCAAAGCACACCATGTAACGAACCACCCAATGATGGGATTTCAGACATTTCTTAGGTTCACGAAGGGGTGCCTCCTACTCTAGCAGAAGAAGAATAGAGTCCTATTACGAGTTCTTATTTTCTATTTGAGATAGTTGATCAGTTTCTTATGTTTTTTGAGAAATTAATTGTTCTAGTTCTGGATTTTTCATTTTAGTGAAACTTACCTTATTGAAAATATACTTTTACTTATATTGCTCCTCATTATATTTTTTTCAAAGATTCTTAATTGCATAAAAATGGTTAAGGGCCACGTTATTACTAGGAATGATCTTATAGCAATGGCGAGAGGACAAAGAAGTAATTTTGCTAATAGTGGCCAGAGAAGGTTGCATTTACCCTTAGACGATGGTGACAGCTGGAGTGATACAAATACAGATGGAGATCTCAGTAAGCAACATAATGGTCTTCGAGGTTCGTTACAGTACATATACATATATGTCTTGTTTATATTTCTTAATCTTTACTGTAATTCTTTGGTCGGTCTTTTACATTCTTAATAGATAATGTTGTGTGTCTGAAACGGGGACCAAGAGTTACTAGTATTCCAGATTATCTTCTAAATAGTAAAGATCAAAATGCCAATGAGCAGTATCTCGACCCTCCAGGTACATATCTGTATACATATTGTGTGTCCATGTATTTTCAGTAACTTTACATTTATTATATTGGCTGAAAAAATAAGTTGTCCCATTAATCGAGTTGTTTAATTGTAGAAATAAAGCAAGGACAGAAAAGTGCAAATTTTGTCCATAGTCGCGGAAAATACACATTAGGTAGTGGCCAACAAAGTGCTCCAAATATTGATGATTTAATCGATTTCGAGACCCTTCGAGCAATGACAATGGGAAAGCAAAGTACGAAAGCGATTAATGATTTAAGTGATGACCAGAATATACATTCGCAAGGTATGAAATAGATTATAAATGTAGCATAGTGGTATTGATCTGTCATCTTATTCAACTTATTATATATTTAATTGACTATTCTGAGTTATATAGTGTTTGAATTTCATAATGTAGAGAATCTTGGAGCAACAAAAAGGGGAAGGCAAAGTACAAAAGCGATTAATGGTTCAATGGATGAGCAAAATTTACATTCTCAAGGTATGAAATAGATTAGAAAATGTAGCGATATTGATTTGTCATCTTGTCCAACTTAATGTATATTTACTGACTGTTATTAGTTATATAGAGTTTGGATTTCATAATTCAGATAACCTTGGAGGACTCAAAAGGGGAAAGCAAAGTAAAAATGAAGTTAATGATTTAAATGATGCACAGAATGTAAAATCTGAAGGTATTGGTTTTCCATTTTTTAAGTTAGTATATGTTGTTTGTTGTTACTTGAATTGTGTTTTCATACCTTGATTTAGAGAACCTTGGAGCAATAACAAGAAGGCGGAGTGTTAGGAATTTGAATAATAGTAAAAGAAGCGAACAGTCCATTCTTGGTGTAGATAACCGGGTGGATGAAAATATTAACAAGTTAGCAAATGCAGATCATGTTGAGTCCCAAGGTATACTACATCATATTACACATGATACTACATCATATACACATGATATAATTTGTCCCTTTCAATATTGTTGTAAAACTTATTTTTCTTATATGTGTAGATGCTACTTGTAAACAACATAAAATTAGATGATTTACTTATATGCCTCACATTTATGCCATAAGCTCTAACAACAAAAGTCAGCCACTGAAGGTTTCATTCAATCGGTATGGAAAACCAATTGGTCCTAATAAAAGTAAATTTGTTGAATTTGTGGGGTCTATTGCAAGAAATGGGAAAGTAGCTCCACTTAATTACCCAGATTGGCATAGGGTACCAGACCCCAACAAAAAAACAATGTTGAGCATGATCAAGGTATAAATTTATTGAATTGATATATCTTTATATTATTGTTGTGATTTACCAACGTTACATGGTTATTACATTTTTGTAGGGGAGCTTTGTTATTTCTCGATATGAAAAGATTGTTTTGAAAGCTTTAGCTAGAAGTTGGAGGATTTTCAAATGTAGAATTAAAAAATTATATTTTAATCCAAACTTAAGTTTGGAACAAAACTTACGTAAGAGGCTTGATACACGTGATGAGAGGGTGAAGGAAGAACATTGAAGATTTCTTGTTGAACATTGGTGCAGTGAAGACGCAAAGGTGCGATTCATAATTTTTTTGTTAAAGAGTCATTTTATTATTGTCTCTAACTTTTGGTATGATTGAACTCGATAGTACACTAGCGAGCAGAATAAAAAAAATAGATCAATGAAGAAAATGCAACATATTACTGGAAAAAAGAGTTTTGCTCAAGTTTATGAATCTGCTAAGGTAACTACCTTTCATTTTCAAAACTAATTACAACTTATAGGGTGATGATTAATATAGAGAAGCTTTTTGGCTATAGGAAGAAGCTGCACTTAATGGTGGGATATATGAGGATGATGATGAAACTGTTAAGGAGGCAGGAATAAAGGAGCTGAGCAGAGCAGATATTTTTGCAAAATGTTATTCTCGAGATGGAAATACATCTAATCCTGCATTGGTGAATCTTTTCTATTACTTCTGTAATATTTTTTTCTTACTACAACATTTCATAATATATGACCCCGAATGATTTTTTTTTTCGTTAAATTTGTATATAGGAAAAAATGCGACAATTAAAGAGTCAACTACCACCTGGTGCACGAGACAAAGGTCCAAATGACATATATGCCCAAGTCCTTGGAGAAGATAAAGGTGGACGAGTGCGCATGTATGGTTACGGAACAACTGCGAAGCAGGTATATGGTGATCATTCACTTGGCCAAAATGATATCCATCGCATTGTCATGGAAAAAGAAGCATCGACGATACAACTAGAAGAGAAGGACAAGTTAATTCAAATGTTGTTGAGCAATGTGGACTCGAGTGGAAATGATCATTCAAGATTGACAAAGGGATCTTCTGTAACACCCCCAAATCCTATTGGGTTATTACAGTGCCGTGGACCCCACGCCAGGAGATCCACCAGGCGAACATGATTAAAAATATATTAAATAACACAACAAGGGAAAATCATAGTCCCCACCATGACATCCGACACAATATTCCGATAAGGAATTTCAACGACAAAAGTAGCCTACATGGCCAAAAATGAAATACAACAACATCCACGAACATCTATTCGGGTAATACAACACGACAACAACTGACAAGACTGGAGTACACTCCAACTGACTGACCGACAATGAACAACTCGTACTAGTATCGCTCGAATGCCTCGTCGCCATCATCATGCCCCTGTGTCTCAACTCTCTCCTCTCGAGCACCTAAAACATGAAAAACATGTTCCGGTCAGTCATCCAGATAATGAACATCAAATACATGTATAACATGATATGCATCCAAAGGCAGAATGAAACGGTACAATGATGATAATAATACGAGATGCTCACAAACCAAGGTAAGAACCGAGCATTCGTGAAATACTATGCCCACGGCATACTATTAATACTCGTTCGACAGGTTAGACCATAAATGCCCAACGGCAAATCATAATCACAGAATACCACAATGAATTAAACGACATGAACCAAACCAGAACTGAATTTAATATGAATCATGATGCCCAAAGGCTCCAATGAAAATACCAAGGCATTACAAAAGGCCTGAAAGTCGTTCAGCGGAAGTTAACAAATATCACAAACACCTGAATTCAAAAGCAATTAAGTCAGTATCAATGAGGGCGAAGCCACGACGAAGCCGTATCACAATAAGGGCCGGGCCACGCGACGAAGCCGTATCACAATAAGGGCCGAAGCCACGGCATCCAGCCGTATCACAATTAGGGCCGAAGCCACGGCATCCAGCCGTATCACAATTAGGGCCGAAGCCACGGCACGAAGCCGTATCGCAATGAATGATGTTGTACTGCCTTGAGTCGGCCAACACGATGATAGTAACACACGGATAGACACCGTCCTTGACAGTCCCAAATTAACACCTCGATTGCGTTAGAACGGCCAACCGACAACAATGATGCAGCGGATGATTGAACACTTCGATTTGCCTGAGAACGGCCAATCGATAACAATGACACGATGAATGAGTGAATACCTCGATTGCCTTAGAAAGGTCAATCGATAACAATGATACAGTGAATTATTGAACATTTATATTTGCCTGAGAACGGCCAATCGATGACAATGATAAGTATGATGCCTAGGCTCCTTTAATCGGTTAATGGTTTACGAAGGTGAGAAATGAATAAGCCAATGCCTTTAATCGGCCTGCGGTATTAATGACGATCCAAACAGAATAACAATGATCTCGGCGATGTCTTAAATTGACATCTATATTAACAACAATCGATACATCGATACCGCGAACCGGCTATCGACAATGACATTAATAGTGAGTATTACAAGGCCTTGAATCGGCCGTTAACGAACAACAATAAACATTTGGCAAAATTGCCGGAAGGTATCGTATCGAACGATCTCTTGATATCAATGAATTCATGAAGAGACTAAGTCTCGGAATGATACAACTCATTCATACACATACATGATGACATTAGCTCATTGACTAGTACAAGTATAAAACTTGCCTCAAACCGAAGGCGAGAAGGTACTTCCACGATCAACGTCCTTAATGAAATTACCGGCCGCTCGAACAACCTTAAACAACACAAAAACCAACAATTCTCTTAATACACGAATCAAGCATGATCACAACCAACTCAAAAGTCGATACAACAATACCCGAAACTCATTGGGGCATTTAAAACAAACGCGTTGTAAACAATCTCCAATTGTTTACAACTAAAACTCATTTACATCCGAAACCAACTCCCAATGAATGATTCAAACCCACAAAAACTCATGGATAATATCAATAATCCAACAGGAATGCTTAGAACGATATTTCAACAACATTTAGTCGAAAACCCCCAAAATTCCAAGTCAACCCGTAAGGGTTCTTGAACAATTCCTCAATTATTCACAAATTCCGAAAATTACACCAATGAATCCGTAGAAATACATGCATCCAAGATAGATAATCCATATCTAACATATTCCAACATAATATCGATTTACACGAAGAGATCGAAAGCAAAACACCCAAGATCCGAAATTCTAGATCCAAGAATCATTACCTTGATTTGAAGTGATGAAACTGATTTAGATGATGATTAATCCAACTTAGGAGCTTGAAGATGATGCTAGATGATTGCAGCTCGAAAAGACCTTTCCGAATCGCCCAAGCTCGTCCGAAATGGTTGAGAAATGAAGAAATGACGAAGGTTGGACCGAACTGTCCTATTTATACTGTCCCAGCTTAGCGCGCGCTAACTCCTGATGTTAGCGTGCGCTAACGCGTGTACCGGTAGTCCAATACCCCCTGACTGAATCGTTAGCGTGCGCTAAGTACCTTTGGTAGCGTGCGCTAACAACCTGTCCTTAGCGTACGTTAACCTTATGTTAGCGTGCGCTACCTGATAGTTGATTTCCAACATCCTCGGAGTCCGTAACCCATCGCCCCTGCTCGAGCGCTAGCGTGCGCTACTCAAGTTTTAGCGTGCGTTACAAAGATAGTTAGCGTACGCTACTTACCACTCGTAGCGTACGCTACGAATTTCCCAAATCAGCCCAGTACCTTCTGGACTGTCTGCCTCACTTGCGCTAGCGTGCGCTAATACTGAATCATTGCGTGCGTTACATGCACCTCATTAGCGCGCGCTAACTACAATGTGTAGCATGCGCTACCTCTCAAACTGCAAATAAAAACATGATGATGATGACGACAACAATCTCGGCTCGATCTCAAACAGTGATGATCCCAAAATACGCCGAATGGTGAACATAGTTGACTGAATATGAATGATGAATGATTATTACTGAGTGAAAAAAAAAATATATATGAGTGACAGTTACTGAATGATAATAAATGAATTCACAACCGGGTATTACATACTCCCCCCCTTAAAAAGAGTTTCGTCCTCGAAACTGAGGGTAAACAACTCGGGATATGAACTATCCATCACGATCTGAAAACAATAACGCCCAAATAGTCCTCGGGACCAAATCAACCGCAAGCCCAAGTCCCTAAGACTTGACGTCTCGAAACACAGTGAACGATTTCTCAAATTATCACGAAATCTCGAGCACAATGCCGGAGGGATGAACTCCCAACAAATGACCCAAATCTCAAGATTCTCAAATATGATCATAATAAGATAGATCAACAATAAATGATCCACAGTCACGATAGATTATTACGGATAGATTTACACAGTCGTCCAAAAACAAGGTTACATCTCAAATGTACCCAACATCGATATCCTTCCATATCATCGATTTCCTCTATCTCAACGATTTAAGGTATATCCGACGATGAACTCGCCGCTAACTATGATCTCAAAAGGTCACGAGAATGAAAGTGACAAAAATGAATGATGAATGATAAATGACTACAAATCCGACAAGGATTTGGAATGACTCACCAAGGTGAATTAATAACGTCATGAGTGATAGTTCCCTGAAGTGATTGGAACCGCCGTTCCTCGTGAATTGAATGATTAATCGATAATTATGTGTCCCAACAAGATTGATATATATGATGAATGAATTATATGAATGAATGAACGACAATGAAATGAATGATTATCCTCCTACCGAGCAAGAATTAACTTGCTCAAAACTGGTGATGAATGTCCTTACCTCGGGCTCTCGAAGCCTGATAGGGCCCCTTGAATGAAGTACGGGCTGGAGTAACAAAATCCCTCGAGGCTCTTGAGCTCCCTTGAGATTTACTGGCGCTAGAACCCCTGCAGTATTTCTGCCGATGTCCATGCCTCCCACACAGAAAACAAACAATAGCTGGCACCGTACAACGGGTACTAACGTGACCTGCTGAATCATAGTTAAAGCAAACAACAGTCGAACTCGTCGCCTGAGAGGAAGATGCTGTCCCAGTACGATGACGACTAGAAAACGACCCCTTGGACGTCGGAGCCCGACGTCCCTCTGAACGAGCCGGCATTCTAGTCCTCTCACCTGAAGAAACTGAAGGATGCTTCTGAGTAAGCTCCTTGATCAAAAGCTCTGCTCCAAGAGCCTTCCCGATGAACTCACTAAGTGAATTACAATTGTGATTGAACAACTGCATCCTCAATCATGATTTAGCCTCTTGCTAAAATACTTAATTTTATCCGCCTCAGTACGGATAATTGACGAAGCAAACTGAAGTAGTCCCTGAAACTTCTCAGCAATGACAATAACACCCTCGTCCTCATCGGGTTCGGGGTTTAAAACCTCTGACAACTTGGCTTCACAAAGTGGAGCCGGATAATACCTCTCTAACATAAGAGTCTTGAACTCGCTCCAAATACAATCACGATCGATGGGTTTCACAGAAAGCCACCACGAATAAGCGCCCTTACTCAAGTAATAAGCCGCTACTGCCACTTTACTCTCTTCCGGACACTGAACCATGTCGAAGAGTTTATCAAAATGCTCGAGCCAATGAACAATATGAGCTGGTTCCGACGAACCCTCAAAAGTAGGCGGCATCTGACGAGAGATATCGCCAACAATCTGATTCACTCCTCCAGTCTGCCCATGAAATGGCACCTGGTATCCCTGTTGCGGTGGACCACGAACCATCGAGGTCTGCATGGTCTCCACTATTCGCGTCATCTGAGTCATCTGAGCCATCATGCCCTGCATAAATATGAATGGATCAACCCGAACACCTTCCGAGTGAGATGCCTCTCGGGTGCGACTCCCTGACAGTGAATGATTATCTGCTGATGAATGAGTAGCCTCGCTATTTGATGAATTAATGATATCCCTCGCGTTCGTGTGGGCATGCACACGAGATCCCGGGTTCCGGCCCGCACCGTGGCCTCTTCCCCTGCGTCCTCTGACAGCTCTATCCATACTGAAGTAGGAAAGTCACATGATGATTATAGATTCCGCATGAATATCGCATTATGATTACGTTACAGAGTGACAATAATGAGCATACACGCTCTAACACAATGAATGCATTAATGATTTAATGAAATGATCGTCGACATTACGTCAGAGTATGATAAGACCGTATGAAACATCAAATGAGGTAACATGATTGCCTGATGAAGTTCCTGAAATGATTACCTTGAACAAGTTAACAAGGTTGAAAATTCGATCCTCAAGATCAACAACTGAACCGTGAGATGGGCTGAATGATTAATGAATTAACTGAACAATGAGATTAACTGAATGAGGAATGAATTAACTGAGCAATGAGATTGACTGAGTGACGAGTGAATTAGCTAAACGATGAGATTAATTGAGTGATGAATGAATTAGCTGAACGATGAGGTTAATCGAGTGATGAATGAATTAGCTGAACGATGAGGTTAATTGAGTGATGAACGAAGCAACTGAGTAATGATATTGACTGAATGATGAATGAATTAACTGAGTGATGAATGAGTTAACTGAGTGATGAATTAACTGAGTAATGATATTGACTGAGTGATGAATGAATTATCTGAGCGATGAATTAACTGAGTAATGATATTGGCTGAGTGATGAATGAATTATCTGAGTGATGAATGAACTGAGTAATGATATTGACTGAGTGATGAATGAATTATCTGAGTGATGAATTAACTGAGTAATGATATTGACTGAGTGATGAATGAATTAACATGATCGACAAGATCAGAATGATGATTGAGGATTATTAACTGATGAATGAGTTGATCCTTAATGCTTACACAAGCCACACGTGTCCCAAAACAATTAGTCATGAATCAATCATAACACTAATATCGCATATAGGTTTCAACAAGACATGAACAATTAATGACATGATGAATGTATGAACATAAAGAGAATCGAGTCCTTACACAGGTCATACGAAGCTTCGAGGTCTCGCGATACTAGTCTTCACTGACGAAGACTCGATGAATGAATGACTCGTGCAGTCGCACTAATATTACGACTCACAAAACCTGACTGACTAGATTGTCATAACCTGACAATCCCACTACTACCGCGTCGGTAGGACCACATAACTCACATCTCAGGGTATTTCACAACCCAAAGCTCTGATACCATTTCGTAACACCCCAAATCCTATCAAGTTATTACGGTCCGTGGACCCCACGCCAGGAGATCCACCAGGCGAACATGATTAAAAATATATTAAATAACACAACAAGGGAAAATCATAGTCCCCACCATGACATCCGACACAATATTCCGATAAGGAATTTCAACAACAAAAGTAGCCTACATGGCCAAAAATGAAATACAACAACATCCACGAACATCTATTCGGGTAATACAACACGACAACAACTGACAAGACTGGAGTACACTCCAACTGACTGACCGACAATGAACAACTCGTACTAGTATCGCTCGAATGCCTCGTCGCCATCATCATGCCCCTGTGTCTCAACTCTCTCCTCGCGAGCACCTAAAACATGAAAAACATGTTCCGCCCCCACGGGGTCAGTCATCCAGATAATGAACATCAAATACATGTATAACATGATATGCATCCAAAGGCAGAATGAAACGGTACAATGATGATAATAATACGAGATGCTCACAAACCAAGGTAAGAACCGAGCATTCGTGAAATACTATGCCCACGGCATACTATTAATACCCGTTCGACAGGTTAGAACATAAATGCCCAACGGCGAATCATAATCACAGAATACCACAATGAATTAAACGACATGAACCAAACCAGAACTGAATTTAATATGAATCATGATGCCCAAAGGCTCCAATGAAAATACCAAGGCATTACAAAAGGCCTGAAAGTCGTTCAGCGGAAGTTAACAAATATCACAAACACCTGAATTCAAAACAGCCCGAAGCTGTATCAATGAGGGCCGAAGCCACGGCACGAAGCCGTATCATAATAAGGGCCGAAGCCACGGCACGAAGCCGTATCACAATAAGGGCCGAAGCCACGGCATCCAGCCGTATCACAATTAGGGCCGAAGCCACGGCATCCAGCCGTATCACAATTAGGGCCGAAGCCACGGCACGAAGCCGTATCGCAATGAATGATGTTGTACTGCCTTGAGTCGGCCAACACGATGATAGTAACACACGGATAGACACCGTCCTTGACAGTCCCAAATTAACACCTCGATTGCGTTAGAACGGCCAACCAACAACAATGATGCAGCGGATGATTGAACACTTCGATTTGCCTGAGAACGGCCAATCAATAACAATGACACGATGAATGAGTGAATACCTCGATTGCCTTAGAAAGGTCAATCGATAACAATGATACAGTGAATGATTGAACATTTAGATTTGCCTGAGAACGGCCAATCGATGACAATGATACGAAGGATGCCTCGGCACCTTTAATTGGTTACCGACGATGAAGGTGAGAAATGAATAAGCCAATGCCTTTAATCGGCCTGTACAGTTTTAATGACGATCCAAACAGGAATAACAATGATCTCAGCGATGTCTTAAATTGACATCTATGTTAACAACAATCGATACATCGATACCGCGAACTGGATATCGACAATGACATTAATAGTGAGTATTACAAGGCCTTGAATCGACCGTTAACGAACAACAATAAACATTTGGCAAAATTGCCGGAAGGTATCGTATCGAACGATCTCTTGATATCAATGAATTCATGAAGAGACTAAGTCTCGGAATGATACAACACATTCATACACATACATGATGACATTAGCTCATTGACTAGTACAAGTATAAAACTTGCCTCAAACCGAAGGCGAGAAGGTACTTCCACGATCAACGTCCTTAATGAAATTACCGGCCGCTCGAACAACCTTAAACAACACAAAAACCAACAATTCTCTTAATACACGAATCAAGCATGATCACAACCAACTCAAAAGTCGATACAACAATACCCGAAACTCATTGGGGCATTTAAAACAAACGCGTTGTAAACAATCTCCAATTGTTTACAACTAAAACTCATTTAGATCCGAAACCAACTCCCAATGAATGATTCAAACCCACAAAAACTCATGGATACTATCAATAATCCAACAGGAATGCTTAGAACGATATTTCAACAACATTTAGTCGAAAACCCCCAAAATTCCAAGTCAACCCGTAAGGGTTCTTGAACAATTCCTCAATTATTCACAAATTCCGAAAATTACACCAATGAATCCGTAGAAATACATGCATCCAAGATAGATAATCCATATCTAACATATTCCAACATAATATCGATTTACACGAAGAGATCGAAAGCAAAACACCCAAGATCCGAAATTCTAGATCCAAGAATCATTACCTTGATTTGAAGTGATGAAACTGATTTAGATGATGATTAATCCAACTTAGGAGCTTGAAGATGATGCTAGATGATTGCAGCTCGAAAAGACCTTTCCGAATCGCCCAAGCTCGTCCGAAATGGTTGAGAAATGAAGAAATGACGAAGGTTGGACCGAACTGTCCTATTTATACTGTCCCAGCTTAGCGCGCGCTAACTCCTGATGTTAGCGTGCGCTAACGCGTGTACCGGTAGTCCAGTACCCCATCACAGAATCGTTAGCGTGCGCTAAGTACCTTTGGTAGCGTGCGCTAACAACCTGTCCTTAGCGTACGTTAACCTTATGTTAGCGTGCGCTACCTGATAGTTGATATCCAAAATCCTGGAGTCCAGAACCTACTGTCCCCTGTTCTGAGCGCGCTAGCGTGCGCTACTCTGAAGTTTTAGCGTGCCTTACCAGCATAGTTAGCGTACGCTACTTACCACTCGTAGCGTATGCTACGAATTTCCCAAATCAGCCCAGTACCTTCTGGACTGTCTGCCTCACTTGCGCTAGCGTGCGCTAATACTGAATCATTGCGTGCGTTACATGCACCTCATTAGCGCGCGCTAACTACAATGTGTAGCATGCGCTACCTCTCAAACTACAAATAAAAACATGATGATGATGACGACAACAATCTCGGCTCGATCTCAAACAGTGATGATCCAAAATACGCCGAATGGTGAACATAGTTGACTGAATATGAATGATGAATGATTATTACTGAGTGAAAAAAAAAAAATCTGAGTGACAGTTACTGAATGATAATAAATGAATTCACAACCGGGTATTACATCTTCCCCATCAACCTTGTGCAATTCTGTAATTGCCTGGCCTGCTCAACCCTCAAGTACCCGTTCTATTCCCTTGCAGGTACGTACATAGTACTTATAGTAGCTGCTATGTGATGTCAAGTTATATGGAATACCATGAATATATTTAGATGTATTCTCGGGAAGTTATATAGAATACCATGAATATATTAATATGTAATAGGTCCTTTTGGACTAATTTGAAACAGGATGCCTCTCGTATTTTAAAACAATGCTCCTGTTCATAATACATATGCTTTGTGTTTCACTGGGAGCGTATTAAAACAATGATCCTGTTCATAATACATATGCTCTGTTCATAATACATATGCTCCTGTTCATAATACATATGCTCTTGTTCATAATACAATGCTCTAGTCAAATATTGTCGTTTCTGTGTATGTTTGGTACTTTGTTCTTCTATTCTGAAAAACAGTATGGCTGTAATTTAACATATGCTCCTGTCGCAGGCATACTATCGTTTCTATCAAACATATGCTCCTGTCGCAGGCATACTGTACTGGACTCGATAATTTAGGCGATTTCAAGTATGGCTGTAATTTCAAGTATGGCTGTAATTTAACCGAGTCCGTTACAATTTCCCGCCTGAATGGAAATTGGCTGTAATTTCAAGTATGGCTATAATTTCAAGAATGGAAATGTTGTTCTCTCTTGCAGTGAGTACAGTATGCCTGCGATTTCATGTAGAGTTACAACATTTCCATTCATGTTTTGAACGTGGCAGTAGCTGTACATCTTGCTTCATTCGAGTTCTGTATTGTAATCCCCTTGTTTCTAGATTTACTCTACATGATTGAAGGAATATCTGTGCTTTTTGATATGGTCAGCGTGTGCTATGTTGAGGCAGGAAAGTGCTTTCTTGGTGCACTATGCTTTCAACACTATTATTACTTTTTTTTCGTTATTTATAATGGGTTTTTCCATTGTTTCCAATGTATGATGCAGGTTGGAGCAAAGGTTCTTTTGAAAGACATGATTACTCAAAATTATATTGCGAAAGGTTCTGTTCAAAGCTTAAATCCATCAAAGCTAGTCGGGAATGAAGAATTGGGTGTTGATTGGTGTGAAGTGAAAGTTACCGTGCCAATTAAATATGATCATGCATTAATAAGGACAATTGGAAGTGTCAAATTTATTGGACAAGCTACAGGAGGTAGCATTGCTTGGCCAAAGTGTTTGGTAAGTCTTTTCTAACAATCTTTCCTTATTATCGTTTGCTTGTTCTTTCAGTATTTTAGTATCATTAATTTTTTCTTTCGTTTATTATTATAGGTTGAAGTGGAAGATGCGAGATAAGAAAAGTGACATGAAAGACTTTCGGTTTATTTTGGAGTTAATTGACATTAAGATGAAAACTTACTTTTTTTGTAGTTTGGACCACAATGTTGTTTGAGATTTTCTCTTATGTTTACTGTTTGGGATCTTATGTTTACTGTTAGAGATCTTGGTATTTGAGTTGGACATTAAAATTTTATGTTGCTATTGTTATTACAAAACAACTATTCATACTATTATAATTAGCAACATTTTATGTTTAAAAAATATGTTACGTTTTACTTGACAATTGTCATTATAGCAAAATATGTTACTTGAAATTATTTAGTGATACTTGTAGGCGTCACAAAAATAGGTAGTCAATGTAGTTATAAACTTTTATGTGATGTTAAAAAGTGTCACTATAGCACACTATTGTGATGCAAAAATGAGTTACTAAAAGAGTTAGTTAAAGTAGTTATGTTTTTTACGTGATGCTAGAAAGTGTTACGATAACACGCTATTGTGACGCCAAAATATGTCACTAATAAAAGTAGTTAAGTTAGTTATTAACTCTAGTGATGTTAAAAAGTGTCACTACAATTCACTTTTATGACGCCAAAAAGTGTCACAAAAAATGACAAAAAGCGTCACTAAAGCTTACTCATGTGATGCATGAAAAGCGTCACAATATGCAAGAAAGCGTCACATTAGATATCTGTTGCAACGCCTTTTAAGTGTCACAACAACGGTCTATTGAAACGCCAAATCAGGTGACGCTTTCGAAAAGCGTCACTATAGCAAAAGCGTCACAATACACCACTTATTGTGACACTTTTGAGCGTCACTAAAGCCGTTTTTCTAGTAGTGTTAGCATTAGCCAGTTCTGTGATAAACAGTTTTCGGTGAAGTTCTATATAGATCGCTGTAGAGTCAAGAACATCCAGACCAAAGAAGTTGTGCTTACAGGAAGCAGATCAGGTAACATGTATATTGCTGACTGGAAGCCTATGAGCTCCTCAATTCCATGTTTTGTTGCCAAAGGCACTGCAGATCTTAGCTGGTTATGGCACAAGAGGATGTCTCACGTGAACTTCAAGACGATAAATAAGCTCTCAAGACAGGGAATGGTAAGAGGTTTGCCAAATGTGTCATTCAAGAAGGACAGCGTCCGCGGACCATGTCAGAAAGGCAAGCAAATCAAGTCAACCCTGAAGAGCAAATCCTACCTTTCAACCCAAAGAGTGTTGGAGATGCTACACATGGATCTCCACGGTCCTATTGACCCAGTAAGTTTGGGAGGTAAGAAATATTGCTTGGTTGTTGTTGATGATTATTCCAGGTATGCTTGGACGATTTTCCTTAGCAAGAAGAAGGAAACAACTTCAAGGCTACCAGAGCTCCTGAGAAAGCTTCAAAATGAAAAGGCATTGAGTATTGTGTGCATTCGTTCCGACAGAGGTACAGAATTTACTAATCGCTTTATAGAGCAATACTGTTTGGAGAATGGGATACATCACGAATACTCAGCTGCCCGTACACCTCAACAAAATGGTGTTGCCGAGCGAAAGAACAAGACGCTGAAAGAAACTACATGGACAATGATTGCCGCAAGCAAGTTGCCACAGCATTTCTGGGGTGAAGCAACCAATACAGCATGCTACACTCAAAACCGCTGTATCGTCAACAAGCACCACAACAAAACAGCATATGAGGTATGGAACAACAAAACTCCGTTAGTTTCATATTTCCACATTTTTGGATGCAAGTGTTATGTGTTGAATAAAGGGAAGGATCAACTTAGAACCTTTGATGAGAAATCAGATGAAGGAATATTTGTAGGATACTTCTCCGTCAGCAAAGCTTATAGAATCTTTAATAAAAGGAAGCTGACAATCGAGGAATCAGTTCATGTAGTGTTCTACGAACCTCACCATGACCCTACAGGAGTAGAAGATGTTACCCAAAACATCCAACAACTCTCTATCTTGGATTCTCCAACTCCCATAAAACCTGTCCTTGACCTAGAAATCAACCCCACAGCTGTAAGAATCGACGTAGATGAAGCCGACGATGTACAAGCTGAAGCTGTATCTACAGAAACTCTCGATACAGTACGGGACCCCGAATTAGAACCCGACCAAAGATGGTTGAGAGATCACCCGCAAGAGCTGATCATTGGAAACATAGATGCTGGTGTTTCTACCCGTAGGAGAATACAGAGTACACAAGGAAATGTACTTTATGCACAAGAAGAACTAGATACTGAGATATCCCAATTCCCTGAATGGAAATCTCAATCTGAGCTTAGAAGACTCAACATGTGCACTATTGCTGTATTCTTAGCCCAGTCCGAACCTGTTTCGACCATAGACGCTCTTAATAATTCTCATTGGATAACATCTATAGAAGAAGAGCTTAATGGTTTCGAAAGAAACAATGTATGGTATCTTGTACCCAGACCTACGCATCAATCGGTTATAGGAACCAAATGGGTATTTTGAAACAAAAAGGATCGAAATGGACTTATTATAAGGAATAAATCAAGACTAGTCGCACAAGGCTATAGTCAGGAAGAAGGCATAGACTATGATGAAACCTTTGCCCCTGTAGCCGGACTAGAAGCCATTAGGATATTTCTAGCCTTTGTCGCCCATAAGAGCTTTATTGTATACCAAATGGACGTCAAGAGTGCATTCCTAAATGGAGACCTTGCTGAAGAAGTTTATGTTGAACAATCACCAGGGTTTGCCAACACAGACGGTATCGATCTAGTATACAGGCTAAGGAAAGCACTGTATGGACTTAAGCAAGCCCCTAGAGCCTGGTATGAGACCCTATCCCAGTATCTAACCGACAATGGATTTGAGAAAGGTGCTGTGGACAAGACCTTGTTCAAAATACAGGAAGGCGATGACCTTCTGATGGTGCAAATCTATGTAGATGATATAATTTTTGGTTCAACTAACCTTGCGTTGTGTCAAAGGTTCTCTCATCTCATGCAAAGTAAATTTGAAATGAGTATGATGGGAGAACTTAGTTATTTCCTAGGTTTGCAGGTAAAGCAGTTGCCTACAGGTATCTTCATCAACCAGGAAAAATACTGCAAGGAGCTTCTCAACAAATTTGGAATGAACACTTCCAAATCTTCGCCAACCCCCATGAGCACTTCTGTGCAAATTAGTGCTGATGAAGCCGGAAAGCCGTTTGACCAATCACTCTACAGGAAGCTCATTGGTTTGCTCTTATACCTAACGGCTAGCAGGCCCGATATCCAGTTTGCTATCGGAGTGTGTGCGAGATATCAAGTAGCACCTAAGGAATCACACTTCAATACAGCTAAATGAATCCTGAAGTACATTAAAGGAACAATCAATGTAGGACTATGGTATCCTAAAGAAGGTGGATTCGATTTAGTTGGATACACCGACTCGGATCTCGGAGGCTGCAAGCTAGATAGGAAGAGTACAAGTGGAACTTGTCACTTTCTTGGACCTAGACTCGTTTCTTGGTTCAGTAAGAAGCAATTGGCTAACTCACTTTCCACGGCTGAATCAGAATACTATGCTGCTGGTAGCTGCTGTATGCAGATCCTTTGGATGCAGCAACAGTTGTCAGATTATGGAATTGAAGCAAGAGAGACACCAATCATGTGTGATACCACGAGTGCAATTACAATCACGCATAATCCTGTCCTGCACTCGCGCACTAAGCATATCAACATGAAGCATCATTTATAAGGAATCATGTCGAGAACAAGGATGTTCGGCTCGAAAAGGTTCATACAGACATTCAGTTAGCCGACATCTTCACCAAGCCGCTCGACACAACCAGATTCAACATGCTTAGACAAGAATTGAGAATGCTACAGCCCGACTCCCTGTAAGTAATTTACTGTTTTTACTCAACAATTGAGGGGGAATGATGTAAGACCCAAGAATACAGTATCCACCGTTAATTATCTATACACTTAGAGACTTCAATACAGCACTGTAGTGAACAAAGTGATATGAATCATCCTACAGCTGACGTGTGCAATAATTAAGGGGGAATACAGTATGACCTATGAATACAGCATTTATCCAAAAGTTGCTGTATGGAATTAAAACCTATATGTACCTTTTAATGGGGAACGCTGTATCGTCGCGGATACAGCACATACTATAGGATTTCGATTCAGTATATATTATATTATTTCATTTTAAAAATGATTTTTGTCCACGTGCCCTGTTTTATGTCAAATGTCATTTACATTAAATGCCTTACACGACATCTAGACAACTGAATCTCAAAAGCCGCGATGTTTTCAAATTGTTTAATGTTTTAAAACCGTCGTTTCAGGCATTTAGGGTATCTACAAATGTCAGAAATGGGACCCGCTCATATTTTAACATTTTAATGGATAAGTGTACCAGTTACACTCAGTCCATATTGACCGTTGATTTCAAAAACCGGTTCCCATCCCTTCAAATCTGACCATTCGTACTCTGCAAAACCCTACTTCGTCACCCAATATAAAAGGACTGATACTGCCATTAGAGACTCTTTACGCTTTCTGCATAACTTAAGATTTCTCAAGCAAATACAGCCTACAAAGTTTTCTGCGTGTTATTGCAAATTTCGTGTATTCTCTTTCACATTTTTTTTGAAATGGCTGGTCAGACATCTTCTCTTGCACTCAAGAAAACCGCAAACTTCATCGACGGACGGATCTTTTCCAGATCTGTCATCATTGAACGTATTCTCTCTGAGACCAATCATGTTGAACCCATGGAGTTCATCATCACCCGACTTCGTCAGCAAGGCCTCTACCGCCTTGGAAGTCACGCCGCTGAGAAGTACGATGTTCACTTGGTTGAGGACTTTTACCTCAACGCCGTCGTTCGTTTTCTACCGCTGGCCCAGGGAGGCCATGTCGCTGATATCACTGCTACCATTCAAGGAGTGGAGATCTATATCGATCGAGACCTCCTTCAGAACATTTACAGGCTACCTGCTGACGGCCTTACCATGGAAGAACTTGAATCCTTCGGGTCTCAAGACCTGATAACGAAGTATTATGGGCTGTTCACCGGCTCAACTGTTGTTGACATGGTTCATGTAATACCCGGTTGTAATTCAGTAATTATCATTCAGTAATTGATACTCAGTAATTTTCACTCATTATTAATCATTTGTCACTCAGATTCAGTCATGGTATTCATCATTCAGAGTAATTGTATCATGTATCAATCGTCATTCATCACTAATCTGATTGGAGTTTCGTGCCGTGTTTATCATCATTGTCATTTTCATTGCGAACTGTGCGTGAGGGGTCGCGCACGCTACGTACTCCTTTTAGCGTACGCTAATTGGGTATAGGTAGCGCACGCTACCACTCAGCTTTAGCGCACGCTAAGGTTGGCCGCACCCGTAAGGTACCGGACCGGCAGTGAGCAAGTAGCGCACGCTACGAATGGTAAGTAGCGCGCGCTAGCGAGTTGTAGTAGCGCACGCTAATATGTGGTGTAGCGCGCGCTAAGGACAGATCAGGTTGAGTCCATGATCGCTGGGATTCGCGTAGTTAGGTTTTCAAATCCGATCAATTTTAAAATTTGTAAAACCTCGGAGTATTTCCAAGGTGTCGAACCCAAGGGAATTGATGTGTCGAAAATAAAGGAAGTAACTCTACTCAAAATTTGACTGCTATTTAGGAATCCGAAAGTTTGTTTTGATTCTAATTATCTAACTTTAAAAATCGAAAAATAAAAATAAAAGATGAATTAACTAAATCAAGCAATAAACAAATTAGCAAGATAAAATCACAAGTCTAAAGGTAATTGATCCTAGGGTAGTATCATCTAATTGAGTTCACACAATCCATTCACTTGATTCCTTTTCCCCAAATTTTAATTCAATCCTAGAAATAATCACTCAGCCAATCTAGAATTCCGATCAAGGCAACCTAGAAAGATAGTTGATTTAAACCCTTTTCCCCGCCAGGGCTCAAAGAATTTAAATCACTTAAAAAACGCCAACTTATTTATCTATGATTTATCTTTCTCCGTCAGGTCTCAAGATTAAATCATATTGCACATCAAGTATCTCCACTAATCAATTACTCCTTCCGGACAAAATTAATTAGCTAACATGCATCGATTAAGGGCCCTTTAATCTAACATGAGATTTAACACAACTTGAACACAAGCCTAGGATGAAAGGTCAAAAGGTAATCAAAGGAACATCATGTGAACATCAATTAAATTTACTAACCCTAGAATCAATCAAAGGAATTAGCCAGACATAATTGAAATTAAACAAGAAATAGATGAAGAATGCATATTATTAATATGAAAAGAGAGATTACAACCCTTACGGATGAACTCCGAGTCTTCAATCTCCGAAAAACAATAATAATTGCTGCCTCCAAAAAGTTCTTGCATCAAAGGAATAAATCTTGCTAAAAAGATGTAAAAATCTGCTAGAGATGATAAAGGATGAAAAAGAATGATTTAAGATGGTCAAAGATCCTAGAACTAGGTCTAGGAGGAGGTTTATATAGCAAGGGGTTAAACTCCGATTAGCCCTAATCTAGGAAACAAAAACTATCCAAAAGAGTCATAATTGGTCAAAACACGAGAGTCCGCTGGCAGATATCGGCCTGGCCTATCGGCCGATAGGCTGGCCGATAGTTGGTTCGTCGATCTCTTCACTCGGTAGGGCAGGAACTCCTTTCGGACGGGTCTATCGGCCGATAGGCTGGCCGATAGGTTCGTCTGTCTTTCGCAAAAATTCGTTTCTTCGTCCGTTTGACTCGACTCTCGGTCCTTTGTCTCGTTTTGGGTCCTTTTGGCTCTAAAAACCTGCAAACACACTAAAACCAACCCAAACGCGTAATACGGCTCGACTAATCATAAATAAGCCAAATACGAGCACATTAATCACGAAACGAGATAAAAACCTAGTATAAAATCCTAGAAATATGTGGTAAAATTACCACTTATCAAACCCCCCCAAACTTAAGCCTTGTTCGTCCCGAACAACAAAAAGAAAAGAAAAAGAAAGTCGTGAATCATCGTGCAACTCATAGTGTTCAACCTACTCAATACTATCCTGTAATTCTCTCTAAATAATCCGAGTGTCGTAAAAGCGAGCTGCACTCAGAATAATGATTCCGCAAAGTAATCAAGTTCACCCTAATCATTCGTTCATGAAGAAAATCCAGCTCAAAGATTAACAAAACGTGAGTCAAATCGACCGTCAATATGAAAGGCTAAAATAAACAAGCTAGTTCGTCCCGTTACACAGTCTAGTGGCACAATTTTCATGAGTTTCATAACAAATAAACCTCGGACAGTATTCCCTTATATATATGTTCAAGAATTTGATTCGAGTTGACCACTAGGTTAGGATCTCGGGATGTTTCATCGGGGTAATCCTAGGGTGGAACTTCCATTCTCATGTATTAGGAAACCGTTTGACGTAAAAGACACTCATGGGGCACATGGATGCTTCTAGTTACTAAGTTCCCGTCTACAGCGGAGAAACAACTCGAATATATAATTTCCGCATGTCCGAATCAAGGTCGCCGTTTTACGCGAGAGTAAACAGCGGGTCACGCGAATACCCCCGGTTACTAAGTTTCCTGTCATTGGCACATGTGAAATATCTAAATTACTAGTCTAATCAGAGTCGTCGTTTTACGCGAGGGCAAACAACGGGTCACGCGAATGCCCCCGGTTACTAGACTTCCCTTCATAGAACAACATTATCTCAACTTTTGGGAAAAACTGACCGACTCTAAACTCACTCCAAGTGCCAACACGACTAAAGAAACAGTACGACTCACTATCCGGAAGATGTAACCAAAGGTATTGACGGTGATTTTAAAACAAGTATGTATCGTCTCTTATCTGCCAAGACCTCTACAATCACGAAAAATTTTGGACCTAAATGAATACTATGCAAAACAGAAATAACTGACTACAACTCGACTAAACTCGACCGTTTCTTCAGAGAGAAAAACAGTGTCGTAACATCGGTATCACACAAATAGAAGCACGAAAAATTCACTAATAAAGAAAAATTAAGACAAGCAAGGCTATCTTAAAAAAAATTAAAACTCTACCTAAGCAAGGCACCAAAGCAAACAACGAAAAGCAAATAAAAGCAAACACGAAAGCAAAACACTACTACGACCTAAAAAAAAGAAACTAGTAAACACACCAAACGAAAAATGAACATAAAAATCTAAAAAATAAGCAACAAAAGCTAAATCCAGGCAACACCAATATGAGAAGCACAAATAATAACAACGGGTACCAACACAAGAAAATAATGATACAAGGCAAACAAGGTACTCACACGTAAAGAAATTAACAAAGCCGCACTTCTCCCCAAATTATTTCGCATCCCAAAGGAGGAATAAGTTTGAAAAGAGAAAGGAGTGGCTTTGTTAATAGAGTACCTGATCACTGTGGCGGAAATGGCGGGTTTGTCGGCGAGCTCGGATCATAGCGGGCATGTGAATCGGGGAAATATGTCCTATCGGGCAGGCCTATCGGCCGGTAGGCTGGGCCGATAGGAACTACTGAAACCTACGTATCTCATATCGGGCGAATATCGGTCGATGTGGTCTGCCTATCGACCACTGCTTGTAACATAAAATTTTTTTAATTTTCCTCAGCCTATCGGCCGGGCCTATCGGCCGATAGGCTCAACCGATAGGATCGTCTGTCTCAAAAAATTTCCAGCTTTTTCTCGTTCGCAAACTTGGTCCCGTTTTTGCTTGGATATGGCGATTAAAGACCTGCAAGTATCCAAAACTCGGCGTGCATGGATTAGAACTAAACAAAACTAACAAAGCTACTACGAAACTAGAAACTACAAAAATCACGCAAACGAAAAATCGAAAATAAACGAATAAAACGAACTAATATACATACGTTGGGTTACCTCCCAACAAGTGCTACGTTTAACGTCTTTAGCTAGACGATACCTCATTCATTCCGGTCTTGGCGACAACTCCCCTTGAACGGGTTTGTTGATATCAAGATAGCATACGTCCCTCTCATTAGATCGACTCGTCGCCTCCAACATTCGAACATACTCTGGCAAATCCTCGGAAATTTCATCAACATCAGAATGTGAGTAAATGGAGTGTGAAATGCAGTGCTCCAACAAGTCGGACGGGGGTGGCATAATAGACTCAATTTCATAACATTCCTCGGGCGCATCCTCGGGCTTTTTAATCGCGTCATAGATGGAAATTTTCAGATTTTGATCATTAACCCGGAAAGTAAGATCACCCTCTTGGACGTCGATAAGTGCTCTCCCCGTCGCTAGAAACGGTCTCCCAAAGATCAATGGTTGATTCTCGTCCTCGGGCATATCAAGAACTACGAAATCGGCCAGGAAGACTAAGTGTTGGACTCTAACGAACACATCCTCCACAATTCCCCTCGGATAAGCGATCGACCGGTCCGCCATGAGTAGAGAAATGGTAGTCGGCTTCATCTCCCCAATCTTCAACTTCTTAAAGATGGATAGAGGCATAAGATTGATGCTTGCCCCGAGATCACACAACCCATTACGGAACGTTTGGTCGCCAATCATGCATGTCAAAGTAAAATGTCCCGGATCCTTCTGCTTGAGCGGAAGCTTGTTTTGAATGATAGCGCTACACTCCTCTGTCAAATTTTTGTTTCAAACTTCCCCAACTTCCTCTTGCTTGCCACAGCGTCTTTCAAGAATTTAACGTACCCTGGCATGTCTCTCAAAGCGTCTAGAAGTGGAATGTTGATATTCACCTTTTGAAACATGTCGATAAATTGTTGAAGCTTTTCATCATATCTCGACTTGGCCAATCGCTGTGGAAATGGAGCTTTTACCTCAAAATCCTTCGCATTCGAACTTCCAGGAGCCTTTCGGCCAATAGGGGGGTCGATAGGCTTAACTGCCGGCATTCTGTCTGGGTATCGGTTGGGCCTATAGGCCGATAGGCTACCCGATAGGTTCTGCTGTGTTTCATCTGCCTTCTCATTCTCTGCTCCCGTTTCTAGTACATCCTCGTTTCCAGATTTCTCAACTTCAGCCCCATGATTACTGTACCTTGTCCCACTCCGAAGCTCGATTGCGTTGCATTGTTGCGTCTTCGGGTTGGTCTCGGTGCTGCTCGGAAAATGCCCCGGCTTATGAAATCCGGCTTGGGCGTTCGCCATTTGACTCATTTGGGTCTCCACCATCGACATCTGCTTTGTCAAGGCTATCACTGAGTTTCCAATAGATGTCACACTATGCTCGAGAGCCCCGAACCTCTTGTCTACTTTATAAATAAAATCTTTTTGACTCGCCTCCAATCGTTCCAACATCTCTTCCATAGGTGTCTTAGCAATCGGCTCTTGAATAACCCCGTTTTTCACGTTAAATCCCGGTGGTGGCTGAAGAGCATTGTTCGGGTTGGCGTAGGAGAAATTAGGGTGGTTTCGATTGTTCGGATAATAGTTCCCCATATTTCCCCCTTGCCGGAAGTTTACTCCTTGCACGTAATTTACATCCTCCTTCACTGCAATAGGCTCGTTTAGCTCTTCAAAAACTGAATTAACTCCCAAAGTATTCTTTTTTAGCATCTCAAGTTCTTTTTGTTGTTTTTCAAATTTTGCCTTCAAATCACCGTAGGCGTCCTCGTCACCGGATGGGACCTTTCTTCTCGTCATCTTCCTATCGGTCACCTCCTCGTAATCATTGTTGACTGCTAGCTCGATGAGATTCTTGGCCTCTTCATAATCGTTAGCAAGAAATCCCCCTTTCGATGAATAGTCCAACTCTCTTCTAGCCTTCCTCGTCAAACCCCGATAAAACCGAATATAGATTTCCTCCTTGTCAATTCCATGCTGTGGGCATTTGCGAAGTAGCTTCTTAAATCGGATCCATGCCTCGTATAAGTATTCATCCTCATATTGCTCGAATTGCAAGATATCGTTGATATGTTTTTGCACCTTCGAGGGAGGATAGAACTGTGCTAAGAACAACCGGGTCATCTCTCTCCAAGTACCAATTTCCTTCCAATCTAGGCTCTTGTACCAATCTAGCGCATCATCTTCTAAAGAGAACCGGAATAGGCGGAGCTTAATGACATCCGAAGGCACTCCGTTTTGCTTGATGGTGGCACATATGTCCAAAAACGACTCAAGGTGAGCGTTTGGATCTTCATTAACTCCTCCTCCGTATGTTTGAGACTTCACCGTGGCGATGAGGGACGGCTTAAGCTCGAAGTTGTTGGCATCAATCTTTCCCCAACCTCCTTCTTGATAATCGTCCAGCTTAGGTCGAAAGCGGGCATTCAAAGGGATTTTCTCGGGACGAGCGAGTTCTCGTGGTGGGTCACCAATGCCGGCCATGGTATCAACGAAAGGTATAGAAATAGTCTCGGTTCTCGCTTCTTGCTTCTTCCTCCTCAAAGACTTCTCGATTTCCGGATTCAAAGGAAATAAGTCCTTTCCTTGGGATCTTGTGATCATGCACCGCCTACAAGGAAGAGAAAACAAGATGTGAGGAAACGAGATCGAAAATTAATAATAATAGTAAACAACCTAAAGTAACAATCTCTTCTTTTTCGAATTATCCCCTTAAGTTTTCTATCAATTCCCCGGAAACGGCGCCAAAAATTGATCGCTGGGATTCGCGTAGTAAGGTTTTCAAATCCGATCAATTTTAAAATTTGTAAAACCTCGGAGTATTTCCAAGGTGTCGAACCCAAGGGAATTGATGTGTCGAAAATAAAGGAAGTAACTCTACTCAAAATTTGACTGCTATTTAGGAATCCGAAAGTTTGTTTTGATTCTAATTATCTAACTTTAAAAATCGAAAAATAAAAATAAAAGATGAATTAACTAAATCAAGCAATAAACAAATTAGCAAGATAAAATCACAAGTCTAAAGGTAATTGATCCTAGGGTAGTATCATCTAATTGAGTTCACACAATCCATTCACTTGATTCCTTTTCCCCAAATTTTAATTCAATCCTAGAAATAATCACTCAGCCAATCTAGAATTCCGATCAAGGCAACCTAGAAAGATAGTTAATTTAAACCCTTTTCCCCGCCAGGGCTCAAAGAATTTAAATCACTTAAAAAGCGCCAACTTATTTATCTATGATTTATCTTTCTCCGTCAGGTCTCAAGATTAAATCATATTGCACATCAAGTATCTCCACTAATCAATTACTCCTTCCGGACAAAATTAATTAGCTAACATGTATCGATTAAGGGCCCTTTAATCTAACATGAGATTTAACACAACTTGAACACAAGCCTAGGATGAAAGGTCAAAAGGTAATCAAAGGAACATCATGTGAACATCAATTAAATTTACTAACCCTAGAATCAATCAAAGGAATTAGCCAGACATAATTGAAATTAAACAAGAAATAGATGAAGAATGCATATTATTAATATGAAAAGAGAGATTACAACCCTTACGGATGAACTCCGAGTCGTCAATCTCCGAAAAACAATAATAATTGCTGCCTCCAAAAAGTTCTTGCATCAAAGGAATAAATCTTGCTAAAAAGATGTAAAAATCTGCTAGAGATGATAAAGGATGAAAAAGAATGATTTAAGATGGTCAAAGATCCTAGAACTAGGTCTAGGAGGAGGTTTATATAGCCTAAGGGGGTTAAACTCCCGATTAGCCCTAATCTAGGAAACAAAAACTATCCAAAAGAGTCATAATTCGTCAAAACACGAGAGTCCGCTGGGCAGCATATCGGCCTGGCCTATCGGCCGATAGGCTGGCCGATAGTTGGTTCGTCGATCTCTTCACTCGGTAGGGCAGGAACTCCTTTCGGACGGGTCTATCGGCCGATAGGCTGGCCGATAGGTTCGTCTGTCTTTCGCAAAAATCCGTTTCTTCGTCCGTTTGACTCGACTCTCGGTCCTTTGTCTCGTTTTGGGTCCTTTTGGCTCTAAAAACCTGCAAACACACTAAAACCAACCCAAACGCGTAATACGGCTCGACTAATCATAAATAAGCCAAATACGAGCACATTAATCACAAAACGAGATAAAAACCTAGTATAAAATCCTAGAAATATGTGGTAAAATTACCACTTATCAGTCCAGTGGCTACTGGACTGCACTGGATTAATTCTTAGCGCACGCTATGTGTTGTTTTTAGCATACGCAATCGATATTATAGCGCACGTTAAATAATGGTTGTAGCGCACGCTATCGAGGTCAGATCAGAGGACATGTAGTTTCTGGATTTCAGTACTGGGCATCACATTATTCGTTAGCGCACGCTAACAATGGGTTTTAACGTACGCTAGTGGTATGGCCGTAGTGCACGCTACAAAAAGGTACGTAGCGCGCGCTACCGTGTTCGGACAGTGGGTACTGGACTACCCAAATTACCCGTTAGCGCATGCTACGCACAAGGGCTAGCGCACGCTAACCTGGATTAGCTATATAATGGACAGTCAGCTTGAGTTCGTCATTTATCATTCTATTCTCATTCTCTCATCGGTTCTAGGCGATTTGGGCGATTTAGAGAGTATTCTTCAAGGTGTAATCATCAAGCATCATCTTCAAGTCTTTGAGTTGGATTAATCATCACTTCATCATCTCCAAAACATCGAATCAAAGGTATTAATCTCTTGGATCTAGAATTTCGGATTTTTGGGTTTTTCCTTCCGATTTCTTCGTGTAAGCTTGGATTATCATTGGAATATGTTAGATATGGATTATCTACCATGGATAAATATATTCCTATGGATTTAATGGTTATTTTCGGAATTATTTCAAGAACCCTTGGGGTTGACTTCGGTTAATTGGGGATTTTCCGATTGATGTTGTTGTAATCATGATATTATGGATTCCTAATGGATTATTGATATCATTGAAGTGTTTTGTTAGTTCGAAATACTCAATTTGGTGTTGATTTCGACATATTCGAGATTGGATATTTCCGAAGTTGTGTGGTTGGTTATGTATTCGTTGGTATGCCCTATGAGTTTGATTATCGTTGTTTCGACCTTTGGGTTAGTCGTGTTTTGTTGCTTGATACGTGTATTGAATGATTGTTGGTAATATTTGTTATTCAAGGTTGTTCGAGCGACCGGTATCTTGGTTAGGACGTTGTTCGTGGACGGACATTCTTCATCGGTATTGTGTAAGTTAAATCTTACTCGGTTAAAAGGATACTCATTCCTTTTGTTGTTGATTGCTCATAATCATAATTCATTCATCATAATAATAATCATTTTGAGACTTGTAATTGTCGAATAATCATTTCATTCACGAGGAACGACGGTTCCAAATCATTTCATTGGGTTATCAATCACGTCACCATTACTTTCATATCGGTGAGTCATCTTGGCCTTGTCTAATTATTATTCATTGATATTCATCATGGTCATTCTCGTTCATGTGACCTTCCGGGTTCATATTGCGTGGCCGGGTGTGGGCTGTGGAATTTTTAGTCGGGCACACGATGGTCATGTATTGGGTTCACCGATACATCGGACCGTGCACACGGTAACGCTTACCTCCGTGAGACTAATTAGGTACAAGGACGGGTGTGTCCGGTCATTCGTCGTGTACACTTGCACAGAACATTACGGGCGTACTATGATACTCCTCTTCAGCGTAATTCATAATTAAGAATATTTCATAACTTCATTTAATTCATGATTGTGTAATTTCAAATCTTGAGGATTGTTGTTCTGTAAATCGGCCGTTGGGGATTTTGTTTTCGTGTCACGGCAAGGAAAAGGCACGGAAGAGCATGTTGACGGCGATGAGTCCGATGATACTAGTAGGGGCCCTACCATTCCGTCTGTTCAGTCATCTTCAGTCATTTTAGTTATTCCGTCATTTGTATTTTCCGCTGCAAATTCCGTTTGAGATGTTTATTTATTCAGGGTGGTGTATTTTATCTTCATATAAAATATACTAGTATTCGGTATTGTCCTGGTGTGTTGTACTTAAACTCCTCATCGGAGTACTTGGTAATATAATGTGGTTCGGTACTACAATTATATTATTTAATTCATCATTTTCATTCGCCTGGTGGGTCCCAGTCGGGGATTCACGGCACTGTAATATCCGCCTAGTTTGGGGTGTTACAGAGTTGGTATCGGAGCGTGGTTTTGAATACTACCCTCCAAGTCATGTCTCGTTTGAAATCATCGTCATCGGACTAGTATCATTGGACTTTCGCGTCACGTGTGACCTGTGCAAATGCCGAGCCAATCAGACCAAGAACTGTAAGATTTCTAATGCCATGGTATAATTTCTGGCATTAATCATTCATTCATAATTCATTAGTTAACAATCCTCAGTCATCATTGTCATTTTGACCAGGACGGTCAGGTTAACTCATTAATAACTCGATTCATTTCATTATTCAGTTGTTGATCAGGAAGATCAAATCATTAATCATGTTCAAGATAATCATGTCACCTCAGTTGATCATTCATGTAATCACTGTGTTAGAGAGCGTATGCTCATTTTTATCATCTCATGTCATAATCATCACGTATTATTCATGCGGTGAATATAATCATCATGTGACTTTCATACTTCAGTATGGAGAGGGCAAGAAGAGGACGTGGAGGATGAGGCCGTGGAGCGGGCCGAATCGCGAGAGCTCGTGTGAATACACGTGCAAACGCGAGGAATAATGCTAATTCATCGAGCAGCGACGCTGCCACTCATTCACCTGGACGCGATCATTCTCTATCGGGGAGTCGTACCCGGGACACGGCTCAGTCAGAGGGTGTCCGGGTTGACCCACTCGCTTTCATGCAGGGCATGATGGCCCAAATGACCCAGATGGCTCAGTCAATCAAAATCAAAATCAAAATCAGCAGGCTCCTCCGCCGCCACCTCAGAGGCAAGAGAGGAATGTGAGTAATATCATCGGCGATATCTCTCGCCAGAGGCCACCTACTTTTGAGGGCTCGTCTGAGCCGGAAGATATCATTCATTGGCTCAAGCATTTCGAGAAGTTGTTTGCTATGGTAGAGTGTTCCGAGGGACACCAAGTTTCTGTTGCGGCTTACTACCTGGGTAAGAGCGCACATTCTTGGTGGTTATCGTTGAAGCCCACCGAAGGATATTGTACTTGGGATCAGTTCAAGACTCTCATGATGGAGAGGTATTATCCGGCCCCACTCAGAGAGGCCAAGCTGTCGGAATTGCTCACCCCCGACCCCTCAACAGACGAGGATGTTCTCGCCATTTCCGAGAAATTTCAGGAACTTCTTCCTTTCGCCTCATCCATCATTCATTCAGAGGCGGATAAGATCAAGTATTTCAGCAAGAGGCTGAAACCCCGTATGAGACTTCAGTTACTTAATCATAATTGCACCACGTTGGCCGAATTCATTCAGAAAGCTCTCACCTACGAGCTTACTGCTAAGGAAATTGCTAGCAAGAAATCGAAGAATCGTAATCAGTCTGAGGGCGGTCAGACAACTTTCAAGAAACCCCGCATGGCTCGCTTTCGAGCGACCTCCCGTGTCGCCTAAACCCGCGGAATCTCGTCTCGAGCGGCCGTTTGGCCATCACCTGCTTTAATCATGGGGATCTTGGTCACCTCGTACCAAGTGTCCGAGACAGACTATCACATGTCATAATTGTGGAATTGCCGGGCATAAGGCCCGTTTTGCCGTAGGGACTCCAAACCTACTCGACATCATCTCGTGCACCTAAGCGGTCACTGCTCGTAATCGAGCCACTCAATCGGCGTCGTTTAAAACGACAGAGCGACTAAAGGTGGAGCTTTTAGCCGCAGACGGAGCGTCGGTCTGGGACTAGCAATCCCCGGATCTATGAGATGAAGAAGACCGATGATCCAGAGGCCCGAATGATCTCGGTACACTCGATATTCTATCTCAACCTGTGTACCCTTTTCGATACCGGTGCATCGCATTCATTCATTTCCGAGTCATGTTTGAGTAGACTACGCCCGGGTAGTGCTACTAGTTGTGAGCCTTATGTCATCGCCTACCCGATGGTAGACGAATTATCGTAATCGTGAGATTCGTAATTGTCGATCTCGGCCATGGTCGTATGGCCGGCCGACCTAATCGTGGTAGATTTGCCGAGGGATGACATCATCTTGGGTATTGATTGGATGGATCGTCATGATGCCATCATTAGTGTCCGTAAGTGTATGGTCACTATCATTTCGCATTTATGGGGTTGAATGTGTGTTTCGTGGAGGTAATCCTACTGCTGGTAAGGTCATTAATTTGATGAAAGCAGTAAGGTTACTCAATCGGGGATGTGTCGGTTATTGGTGCTATATGGCCAAAACCGAGAAATCATCAGTAATATTGACGGATATTCCGGTAGTGAGGGAATATGCCGATGTTTTTCCAGACGAGTTACCTGGTTTGCCTCCACAGAGGGATGTGGAATTCACGATTGAGTTGGAGCCTGGTACATCCCCGATATCGAAGGCACCGTACCGGATGGCCCCGACCGTAATGCAGGAATTAAAGAACCAACTTGAGGAGTTGTTCGAGAAAGGTTATATCCGACCGAGTGCGTCCCCGTGGGGAGCACCAGTGTTGTTTGTCAAGAAGAAGGATGGTTCATTCCGCTTATGTATTAATTATCGAGAGTTGAACAGGGTGACGATCAAGAATAAGTATCCCTTACCCCGTATTGATGATCTCTTAGATCAACTTCAGGGAGCTTCGATTTTCCAAGATCGACCTAAGATCCGGATATCATCGATTGCGGATTCGAGAGGCTGATATCGCGAGGACGGCGTGTCGAACACGCTCTGGTCACTATGCGTTTGTGGTTATGCCGTGTGGATTGACTAATGCACCTGCGGTATTCATGGAGTTAATGAATCGGGTTTTCATCGACTTTTTGGATCAGTTTGTTGTTGTCTTCATCGATGACATTTTGATTTATTCTCGTGACCGGGAGGAACTCGAGTTTCACCTTCATCAAGTGCTCGACGTGTTGAGACGAGAACAACTTTATGGGAAGTTTTCCAAATGTGAGTTCTGGATGTCCGAAGTGACTTTTCTCGGACATGTAATTTCATCAGACGGAGTTCGTGTCGACCCTCAGAAGACGGAGGCTATTCGAGATTGGCTACCTCCGAAGAACGTTAAGGAAATCCGAAGTTTCCTCGGATTAGCGGGTTATTATCGGCGATTTGTAGAGGGATTTTCTAGAATCGCTCAACCCTTAACAAACCTTTTGCGGAAGGATAAGAAATACACGTGGTCCGACGCGTGTCAACGGAGTTTTGAGGAACTCAAGAGCCGGTTAATGTCAGCACCTGTACTTTCCTTGCCGCAGGGGACGGAAGGATTTGTGGTTTATAGTGACGCGTCCGGACAGGGTCTCGGATGTGTACTCATGCAGAACGGGAAGGTTATTGCCTATGATTCACGGCAATTGAGACCTTACGAGGTTAATTATCCGACACATGACCTGGAGCTAGCAGCCGTGGTGTTCGCTTTGAAAATTTGGGGTCATTATCTTTATGGCGTTACCTGTCAGATATTCACTGATCATAAGAGTTTAAAGTATATATTTACTCAGAAGGAGTTAAATATGCGTCAGAGACGGTGGTTGGAATTAATCAAAGATTATGATATCGAGATCCTCTACCACCCGGGCAAGGCGAACGTTGCCGCCGACGCCTTGAGTCGTAAGTCTGTTCAGGAGCAGATGCTTGCCCGTTTAACAGTTCAGAAGGAGCTTCAGCAGGAATTCCTTAGACCCGAGATCGAGGTCTGGCTTCAGCGAGTTCAGGGGCAGCTTTGTATGTTAGAGATTTCATCGTCACTCGAGGAGGCAATCCGAGAGAATCAGGGTTCGACCCATCATTGTTGCGCATCCGAGAGGATGTGGCTCGAGGAAAGCCCTGGATTTGTGGTCCACGAGGATGGACTTTTGAGGTTTAAGAATCGGTTGTGCGTATCGCGATTGTCGAGTTGAAAAACTCGATTTTGAAAGAAGATCATGCTACCCTTATTCTCGTTCATCCGGGGTCTAGCAAGATGTACAAGGACTTGAAACAAAATTACCGTGGAGTAATATGAAGCGAGAAGTCGCAGAATTTGTTTCGAGATGCTTAACTGTCAACAAGTTAAGATTGAACATCGCCGACGGGCGGGTATCGAAACCTCTTCCTATTCCCGAATGGAAGTGGGAAGACATTTCTATGGATTTCATCACGAGTTTGCCGACGAGTCGTCCGTGGCATGAATACGATCCAGGTGATCGTGGACCGCTTAACTAAATCAGCTCATTTCCTTGAGATCAAGGAGACGTGGGGTCCCGAGAGACTTGCTCAACTGTTCATCAAAGAGATAGTCGATCGCACGGTACTCCTAAAAGTATCGTTCCGATCGTGACGGACGATTTGTGTCTCATTTTGGAAATCGGTTCATCGTGCTATGGGAACTCGGCTTAATCTCGATCGCTTTTCATCCTCGATCCGACGGGCAATCGAGAGGACCATTCAGACATTAGAGGACATGTTGAGGGCATGCGTCCTCGATTGGAAAGACGATTGGGAAGCCCAACTACCATTGATCGAGTTCACGTATAATAATAGTTGGCATGCTTCGATCAAGATGGCACCTTACGAGGCCTTGTATGGTCGTCGTTGTCGATCTCCGTTGTGTTGGGACGACTTATCAGAATCAATCGGCACCGAGCCCGATATGCTTAAAGCCGCCCGTGAGAAGGTAACTTTGATCAGGAGTCGTTTGTTGACAGCTCAGAGTCAACAGAAATCATATGCAGATAACCGTCGTCGACCATTGGAGTTCGAGGCTGGTGACCATGTGTTGGTCAAGGTATCCCCGAGTCGTGGTATCTTCCGTTTTGGGAAGAGGGGAAAGTTGAGTCCGAGATTCATTGGACCGTTTGAGATTTTGGATCGAGTTGGCGAGTTAGCTTATCGATTGGCTTTACCTCCGGCGTTGAGCCGAATTCATAATGTGTTTCATGTCTCTCAGCTGTGGAAGTATGTTGCCGACCCGAGCCACATACTTCAGTTCGACAAAATCGAGATCGCCGACGATCATTCATATGAGGAGCATCCTATGCGAGTTTTAGAACGACGAATCAAACAGTTGAGGAATAAGACGATTCCCTTGGTTAAAATTCAGTGGTCTAGACACGGAGTCGAAGAGGCTACTTGGGAAACCGAGGATAGTATGTGGGAGAGTTATCCTGAGTTGTTTGACCCTTAGTTTCGGGGACGAAACTCTTTTAAGGGGGGGTGTATGTAATACCCGGTTGTAATTCAGTAATTATCATTCAGTATTTATCATTCAGTAATTGATACTCAGTAATTTTCACTCATTATTAATCATTTGTCACTCAGATTCAGTCATGGTATTCATCATTCAGAGTAATTGTATCATGTATCAATCGTCATTCATCACTAATCTGATTGGAGTTTCGTGCCGTGTTTATCATCATTGTCATTTTTGTTGCGAACTGTGCGTGAGGGGTAGCGCACGCTACGTACTCCTTTTAGCGCACGCTAATTGGGTATAGGTAGCGCATGCTACCACTCAGCTTTAGCGCACGCTAAGGTTTCCCTGGCTGCAGTCCAGAAGGTACTGGACTGCAGGTGAGTTATAAGTAGCGCACGCTACGAATGGTAAGTAGCGCACGCTAGCGAGTTGTAGTAGCGCACGCTAATATGTGGTGTAGCGCGCGCTAAGGATAGATCAGGTTGAGTCCAGTGGCTACTGGACTGCACTGGATTAATTCTTAGCGCACGCTATGTGTTGTTTTTAGCGTACGCAATCGATATTATAGCGCACGCTAAATAATGGTTGTAGCGCACGCTATCGAGGTCAGATCAGAGGACAGGCAGTTTCTGGATTCCAGTACTGGGCATCACATAATTCGTTAGCGCACGCTAACAATGGGTTTTAACGTACGCTAGTGGTATGGCCGTAGCGCACGCTACAAAAAGGTACATAGCGCGCGCTACCGTGTTCGGACAGTGGGTACTGGACTACCCAAATTACCCGTTAGCGCACGCTACGCACAAGGGCTAGCGCACGCTAACCTGGATTAGCTATATAATGGACAGTTAGCTTGAGTTCGTCATTTATCATTCTATTCTCATTCTCTCGTCGGTTCTAGGCGATTTGGGCGATTTAGAGAGTATTCTTCAAGGTGTAATCATCAAGCATCATCTTCAAGTCTTTGAGTTGGATTAATCATCACTTCATCATCTCCAAAACATCGAATCAAAGGTATTAATCTCTTGGATCTAGAATTTCGGATTTTTGGGTTTTTCCTTCCGATTTCTTCGTGTAAGCTTGGATTATCATTGGAATATGTTAGATATGGATTATCTACCGTGGATAAATATATTCCTATGGATTTAATGGTTATTTTCGGAATTATTTCAAGAACCCTTGGGGTTGACTTCGGTTAATTGGGGATTTTCCGATTGATGTTGTTGTAATCATGAATTATGGATTCCTAATGGATTATTGATATCATTGAAGTGTTTTGTTAGTTCGAAATACTCAATTTGGTGTTGATTTCGACATATTCGAGATTGGATATTTCCGAAGTTGTGTGGTTGGTTATGTATTCGTTGGTATGCCCTATGAGTTTGATTATCGTTGTTTCGACCTTTGGGTTAGTCGTGTTTTGTTGCTTGATACGTGTATTGAACGATTGTTGGTAATATTTGTTATTCAAGGTTGTTCGAGCGACTGGTATCTTGGTTAGGACGTTGTTCGGGGACGGACATTCTTCATCGGTATTGTGTAAGTTAAATCTTACTCGGTTAAAAGAATACTCATTCCTTTTGTTGTTGATTGCTCATAATCATAATTCATTCATCATAATAATAATCATTTTGAGACTTGTAATTGTCGAATAATCATTTCATTCACGAGGAACGACGGTTCCAAATCATTTCATTGGGTTATCAATCACGTCACTGTTACTTTCATATCGGTGAGTCATCTTGGCCTTGTCTAATTATTATTCATTGATATTTATCATGGTCATTCTCGTTCATGTGACCTTCCGGGTTCATATTGCGTGGCCGGGTGTGGCTGTGTGGAATTTTTAGTCGGGCACACGATGGTCATGTATTGGGTTCACCGATACATCGGACCGTGCACACGGTAACGCTTACCTCCGTGAGACTAATTAGGTACAAGGACGGGTGTGTCCGGTCATTCGTCTTGTACACTTGCACGTAACATTACGGGCGTACTATGATACTCCTCTTCACGTAATTCATAATTAAGAATATTTCATAACTTCGCTAATTCATGATTGTGTAATTTCAACTCTTGAGGATTGTTGTTCACGTAATCGACCGTTGGGGATTTTGTTTTCGTGTCACGGCAAGGCAAAGGCACGGAAGAGCATGTTGACGGCGACGAGTCCCGATGATACTAGTAGGGGCCCCACCATTCCGTTTGTTCAGTCATCTTCAGTCATTTTAGTTATTCCGTCATTTGTATTTTCCGCTGCAAATTCCGTTTGAGATGTTTATTTATTCAGGGTGGTGTATTTTATCTTCATATAAAATATACTAGTATTCGGTATTGTCCTGGTGTGTTGTACTTAAACTCCTCATCGGAGTACTTGGTAATATAATGTGGTTCGGTACTACAATTATATTATTTAATTCATCATTTTCATTCGCCTGGTGGGTCCCAGTCGGGGATTCACGGCACTGTAATATCCGCCTACTTTGGGGTGTTACAGTTCACACCACATGTCACAAGAAAGACTTTTGTCTACCATATGTGTATTTACATGATTTTTGCTGCAGGATAATTGAGAACGGAACTGGTGCATTCGAAATGTGTACCAATCTGAGATTTAGGATGATGGTTGCTATTTTGACTTGTGAAAAGGTCAATTGGTGCCAGATTTTATTGAAGCGTTTGCAGGAGGAAGTATGCAAGCCTGCCACCCAGAAGAAGTCGTTTGGTTTAATTTTTAAACCATATTTTGACGAAATGCGGACTTTCGCAATCCACTGATGCGAAGAAAATCAACACCCGTATCTACCTAGGAGGCGTCAAGCCTACAACGTATAACCAGAGCACTATGGTCTGCAACCACCCTAAAACCAAAAGCATGCCAATTTCTGCAGACCCAAGGGATGTTTCTTTGAAGTCCCAAGATGTGGAGTCTTCAAAGAAGAGGAAAAGATCTCACAGCAAGACACCCATTGCTGGTGAGAAACCGAAAAGGAAGCTAAGGAGGCTTTCTAAAGCTAAATCCACCAAAACCTCCGAGGATGCTTCTATAGTGGCGCAACCCACTGAGGAACTACCCCAGGGCCCAACCCCTGTGGAAGAGGTGCCCGCTACTGTATCGATAGTAGATCCTGAGCCTTTGGCGGCTAAGACGGATGATCGGACATCTGCCAACGTAGAAGACTTTAGCGAGTCGGCTGCCCCTATGGAGCCAACAGCTACTTCTCCTATGCGGGATTCCACACCCGTACAGGATCAATCTTCCTTCGGGGCACCATCCCCTGTAAGGAATCCCACTTCCCTACAGGATCCCATACCTGTAGAGGAATCCCTCGCTACAGCGGATTCGGACGTTGTACGCAGTCCCTCCCCTGACACCATTATCAACAAAACCCTTCGCTCTGTTCAGATTGACCATGCTTATGAAAGATTCCTCAAATGGAAAGGCTACAGGCTAGCTCCGTATGACACTTTATTCAACTGGAGCGAATGTAGCCAAGAAGAGAAATTTGTATCAGAAGTGACGGACTCGATGGAAGTTGATGCCCTGATCCGATGGGATAATCCCTTCTACAAAGAACTGATTGAAATCCATCTGTTGTAAAAATCTGATGCCAGGATAAAAGGAAAAGATAAGTCAGAGGACTCTCCCCCAAATCTAAAAGATGACGATGACTCAGACGACGTTGACGACGCTTTACAAGCTGGTCTGAGAATGAGTCGTGAAGAGGCTCAAGACAGAGATGCCTCTCAGCCCAAGGAGGACGAAGGGCCATCAAACCAGAGTAAGCCCCCTTCGCCACAGCAAGAGATCATTCCTAATGACGAGGAATCAGTCCCTCAAGTTGAGGAAGCCAAAACTGTTTTGGAACAGGCACCCGAGCCTGTTGCCACAGGAGAAGAAGATGTGTCCCGCGCCATCCAGCAAGAGAATTCAGTCCCTCTGCCGGAACAGGAGGATGCTGAGAGACAACAGAAGGATTCAGTCCCTCTTGTATCCATGTCTACAGACGCACCTTCGCAACAGGAGGACACAGCACCCCATGCCGCCGAACCAGAAAATGCTGCTCCCGCCCCATCAACCGTGGAATCCGAGGACGGTATTGTACCTAAGGATGTCCAACTTAATTTACGCCCTACCGTGAATCTATGGAGGTTGAACAGAGCTAAAGATTTTGCTCAGCCGGATTCTCTGATTACTGCTGCCAGAAAAGAGCGATTGCGTGCTCTTGGTCTTCAAACTGTCTTCATCCAGGATGCAGTGAATGCCCTGTCTTCAGTTGAAAAAGCCTTGAATTGGATGCATAATTCTGCCGTCGAAGAGATGACCACCTTACAGCATGAAGTTTCTCGAGTAGTCGAGGCCTTCACTGTATTGCCGGAAGTCTTCAAGCAAGCTCTGAAGATTATGCAAGACAAACAAGAGCAACTCCTGAGAGAAGAGGCAACCAAAACGCGCATATCAGAAGCCAAGACCGCATGCGCTATGATCGAAAACAGTTCTCAATTGCGAGCCAACGACGAAAGTATCAAGGATATGTCGGAGGTTCTTTCTACCCTTGTCGAGAGAATAACCAACATTGAGACAAAACAGGATACCGCACTGGAGATCCTAGGACGTCTTGATGGCGCCAAAAAGGGGGAAGAAGCAAGAGAAGCTGCAAGGAGAATCAGGTTACAGCACGAGAGGGAATTTGATGCTGCTCAAGACAACATTACCGCTGAATTGAACAAGCTAGCCCCTCCCTCTCAAAGTTTTAGAATTTCAGGCTCCCGACCCAAATTTAACGACCCCAATGTCCCCTGGCAAACTCTAATTCAAAGACCTTCTGAGATCCGTCTGCCAACCAACCGCCATCCAACTGCCGATGAGGTGAAGCAATGGAGGAAGAATGAACTGATGAGATACTTCGTTAAACTCATCAGGGAATCCGCCATCTTCAAAAACTATAAGACATTAGCGGATACTGCAGACAAATTCTCGAAGATGCTAGAAGAAGGAAAGCTCCCTCTCCAGCTAGATATGAAATCCAAGCATAAAATAGGAGGTCAGATCACCCATGCAGAAGACTGGATTCTTGCTTTCGATAAATCATACAAAGGTAGAGCTATCTATCAAAATCGAGGCAATGACTCCTTACAGCACTGGTGGCGTGGAACCGAGAATGATCCTGAAAAGAGGCCATGGAGACATGCGGACTATATGAGCTGAAATCCTTGTAGTATTTGTTTAGTTATTTGTAATATTTCTTTCGAAACAGCAAACCATGTACTCTATCTTTGAATAATCAATAAAAATGTTTGCTTGCCTTGAAAGATTACAACTCGTAATCTACTGTGTCGATGTATGATTACATAACTCAAATTGTTAGATAAACTATCACAAGTATAGAAACTTGTTTGATAAATAAGCTGTACGAACTTGTCTACGAACAGTTTATAGATTCAGTTGTATGCAACTTAGAATACATTGTAAGATCGTGCCTGCGCGCCAATCATGAGCTTAATTTTTAAAAAGTCTTAAACTGTATCGAACTTGCCTGCGAGCAGTTCATAAATTAGACTAAGTTACTGAAAGACAGACCATTTGACAGAAGACCAAGAAATCTGCCAGAAGTCATCTCAGAAGAATATTTCATGAAGAAGGTTTTGGCATCATCAAGAAGACTTGAAAGTTTTAAAGTCTTGGCAAATTGTCAAAAAGGGGGAAATTGTTGGGAAAACATAAACCCTGTATCGAAACAGTTGGGATAACCAATCCCTGTATCGAATAGTGTTGATAATAGGTTTTGACATATATGCCAATCCTCAATACAGTAAGGAAACTGTATCGAAGAGTTGAAGTGTCAACCTGTATCGAAAGCCTGTCTGGAATCCAGCATACAGTGGAACCTTTCAGTACAACGAAGAATTCTTATAAAGACCAAGTATGGAAACTGTCTCGAATCACCAATACAGTGATCTTCCATACAGCTCTCAACAGGACAAAGAAGGAATCTTCAGAAGTCAAGTCCCGTTGATAAAGAAGTATTTAAATACTCAAGGATAAAGTATTTAAATAATGTCAGTCAACAGATCTTCAAATCCCGCTATATCTGGATCGTGTTTTTCATTCCGTTGGAACGGAATCTCACTCAACGGATACATCTCAACGGATATATTTTCTAGAAGACTATATATATCTCATCAAGGCGTTGAAGATCAGTTACCCAAGTTACTGAAATTATCAAGCTATCAAAGTTATTATCAGAGAAAAACATATCTCCAAAGCTTACTGCAACTCAGATCTAAGAGATATACAATGCTCATCATCTTGAACAACACTTCATCAGCTCGAAGCTCTTAAAGTCAAAGCTGTTATTCATACTCCGTTCTATACTTTGAACAAACCCAGATCAGCCCTATGTGGACTGAGGAAGACGAAGCTTCAGAACTCTGTGTGAAGAAGCCAGTCAAGCTTTAGCTCAAACCAATCTGTGTGAACGGTTGAAGCTAAGATCCTTATATCAATCTGTGTGAACGATATGTTGATTATATACTGTTATAATTACGTAGTTGTGTACGTAGTAATTATAATAAACATTTTACTCCTGTGTGGAGGACCAGTGGACGTAGAGGGGTTTACCTCGAACCACTTTAAATATTGTGTTATTTACCTTCAGTTTTTACTGTTTTAATTACTGTGATTAATTAAGTATACACTGCACATCTAGTTGTTGTATCCACAACAACTTACTGTATTTAAGACTTCTGCTACGCACTCAGATTTAAAATCAATACATCTTGTTGTTTAAACTACTTCCCAAACTGTATCCAGTATACTTAGTGGCCAACACCCAAGGAAAATGTGCAAGCTATCGACCTACGAAGTGGAAAGGAGCTGCACGAGCAGCCAAAGAGTAGCAAAGAAAAGAGCAGCCCCATTGAGAAAGTGAATGACGAAGAGCCCAAATCAAGAGCAGTCTCGACCACTCATCCTGCACCACTAGTCCCGTTCCCACAATGTCTACAAAAGAAAAAGTTAGACAAGCAATTTTCCAAGTTTCTTGATGTTTTCAACAAATTACATATCAACATTCCATTTGCCGACGCTTTGGAACCAATGCCGAGCTATGTGAAATTTATGAAGGATATCTTATCTAACAAGAGGAAGATCGAGGAATATGAAATAGTTGCTTTGACTGAAGAGTGCAGCGCTATTTTGCAGAAAAAGCTCCCGCCTAAATTGAGGGATCTGGGAAGTTTCACTATACCATGCACTATTGGAAACTCGTCCTTTGATAGAGCTTTATGTGATCTCGAAACCAGCATTAATCTTATGCCTCTTTCCACTTTCAAGAAGCTAGGTATTGGGGAAGCCAAGCCGGCTACGGTCTCTTTACAACTAGCAGATGGATCCATCAAGTATCCGAGAGAGGTAATAGAAGACGTCCTGGTCAAGGTCGATAAATTCATTTTCCTGCTGATTTTATTGTGCTTGATATGGAGGAGGATCATGACATCCCAATTATCTTGGGAAGGCCGTTTTTAGCGACCGGCCGAACTCTAATTGATGTGGAAAGGGGGAAGCTCACTTTACGAGTTCAAGAGGAGCAAGTTACTTTTAATATATTTCGATCTATGCAACATTCTAGTGATGTCGAGAATTGCTTTCAAATTGACGTCATTGACTCGTGTGTAAAAAGAGCTTTTCAGGAGAGCTATCCATCAGATCTACTGGAGTCTGTTCTAGTCAGATCCTCTACCGAGTTGAATCTAGAGCACTTAGCTCATGTACGACACATGGATGCTTCACCACCATTTTTTACTCCTAGACCATGTGAGGAGCTTGGAAGTTCACCAACTCGACCCGTCCCATCAATTGAGAACCCCCAAAGCTTGAGCTTAACAGCTACCAAATCATTTGAAATATGCATTTTTGGGGCCCGACGATTCCCTGCCTGTCATTCTTTCTGCCACTTTGGCGGCTGATCAAGAGGAGAAGTTGTTGAGAGTATTAAGGGAGTAAAAATCTGCCCTTGGATAGTCTATTGCGGATATCAAAGGAATCAGCCCGTCCATTTGTATGCATAGGATTTTGATGGAGGAGGACTACAAGCCTTCTGTGGAGCATCAACAACGGTTGAATCTGAATATGAAAGAGGTGGTAAAAGTCGAGGTTTTAAAACTCCTCAATGAAGGTATGATCTTTCCTATTTCTAATAGCAAGTGGGTAAGTCCTGTTCAAGTTGTGTCAAAGAAGGGTGGGATAATGGTTATTCAAAATGATAATAATGAATTAATTCCCACTAGAATTATTACGGGGTGGCGTATATGCATATATTATAGAAAATTAAATAAAGCCACTAGAAAAGACCATTTTTCTTTACCGTTTATTGATCAAATGTTGGATAGATTGGCCGGACACGATTTTTACTGTTTTCTAGATGGTTATTCTGGGTATAATCAGATATATATATATATATAGCCCCAGAAGACCAAAAAAAGACGACGTTTACATGTCCTTACGGCATTTTCGCTTATAGGCGCATGCCTTTTGGTTTATGTAATGCACCGACCACTTTTCAAAGGTGTATGATGGCCATTTTTTATGACATGGTAGAACATTGTATTGAAATTTTTATAGATTACTTTTCTGCTTTCGGTGATTCATTTGATTTATGTTTGCAGAATTTACAGAAGGTCCTGAAGAGATGCGAAGAGACGAATCTCGTGTTAAATTGGGAGAAGTGCCATTTTATGGTCCAGGAAGGCATTGTGATGGGGCACCGCATATCCACGCATGGGATTGAAGTCGATCGTGCGAAAATTGAAACGATTGAGAAGCTGCCCCCGCCTACTTTCGTAAAGGGGGTGAGGAGCTTTTTGGGACACGCCGGGTTCTACCACCGTTTTATTAAAGATTTTTCAAAGATCACAAAGCCTTTGTGTAATTTGCTCATGAAAGATGTCCTGTTTGATTTTAATGAGTCCTGTAAACAAAGCTTCGACCTCTTGAAGAAGGCTCTAAGCACCGCTCCTGTCATAATCGCTCCTGACTAGAGCCTCCCATTTGAATTGATGTGCGACGCTAGCGATTTTGCCATTGGGGCTGTTTTGGGACAGCGACGGGGAAAAGTGTTTCATGTCGTGTATTATACAAGTCGAACCCTTGACGATGCCCAAAGAAACTATGCCACGATAGAAAAAAAATTATTGGCCGTGATATTTGCTTTTGATAAATTCCGTGCTTATTTGTTGGGAACAAAAGTGATTGTGTGGACTGAGCATTCGGCTATCAAATACCTTTTGGAAAAGAAAGACGCTAAACCAAGGTCGATTAGGTGGGTGCTTCTCCTTCAAGAATTCAATTTGCAAATTAGAGACAAGAAAGGGACCGAAAATGTCATTGCAGATCACCTTTCACGCTTGGAAAATCCCATCAAGAAGGCATAGAATCATCCACCAATTGTGGAAAATTTCCCCGATGAACAGCTCTACAAGATGGATTCGCAACAAGCACCTTGGTACGCTGATCTAGTGAACTATCTTGCAAGCAACATAATTTCGAATGATTTCTCAAGTCATCAAAAGAAGAAGCTGATTTCAGACGCAAAGTACTATTTATTGGACGACCCTTTTCTTTTTAAAAGATGTCCTGACCGAATCATTTGCAGATGTATTCCAGACGAGGAAATTCACAGTGTGTTGAATCATTGCCATGCATCACCCTACGGAGGGCACTTTAGTGGAAATAGAACAGCGGCAAAGGTCTTACAGTCGGGTTTCTACTGGCCATCATTATTCAAGGATGCTCATTCCTTTGTGTCCACATGTGACCGGTGTCAACGGATGGGAAACATCTCCAAACGACATGAAATACCGTTGAAGACCATTCTTGAGGTTGAATTGTTCGACGTATGGGGCATCGACTTTATGGGTCCATTCCCTCCATCAAATAAGAACCTATATATTCTAGTAGCAGTGGAATACATCTCGAAGTGGGTCGAAGCAGTGGCACTACCAACTAATGGGTCCAACATTGTGATCAAGTTCATAAAAAAATACATCTTCACGCGTTTTGGGACTCCACGTGCAATTATCAGTGATGGTGGCTCACATTTTGACAAAGTTCCTTGATGCGGTCTTAAAGAAATACGAAGTCACTCATCGTGTTTCTACAGCCTACCATCCCCAAACGAGTGGTCAAGTCGAAATATCCAATCGAGAGCTAAAGTGGATCTTAGAAAAAACAGTCAGCTCGTCTCGAAAAGATTGGTCCCTTAAACTCGATGCACTTTGTGCATACCGTACAGCGTATAAGACACCTATTGGCATGTCACAATATAGGTTGTGTTTTTGGGAAAGGTTGTCATTTGCCGGTAGAGATGGAGCATCGTGCATATTGGGTGATCAAGAAATTCAATTGATCTTAAATCGACCAGTGAAAAGCGCTGCTTGCAGTTGAATGAGTTGGAGGAGATACGTCATGATGCCTATGAGAATGCTAAACTTTATAAGGAGTGAACCAAATAGTGGAATGATAAGCACATTATACATCGAGAGTTCGTTCCGGGTTAAAAGGTTTTATTATTCAATTCACGCTTGCGGTTGTTTCCTGGGAAATTACGTTCACGATGGTCGGGACCGTTCACTGTAGTTCAAGTATTTCCACACGGAGCAGTGGAAGTATAATGTGAGGATCGAAAATTTAAAGTAAATGGGCAGCGGTTGAAAATATACACGGGTGATCCAATGGACGCACAGAAGCCAACAGTCGTACTATCCGCCGCGGAGTGAATCCTAGCAAAGTCTGACTGAAGACTATAAATTTAGCGCTTCTCGGGAGGCAACCCGAGTATTAGTAGTAGATTCTAATTTTCGTTGTTTTCCCATTTTGGGAGTCTATTTTTTTTTGCTATTTTTGTTTTTCTATGCCTCTCTCTCATGTTTCCACTTGAAAAACCTCAGCAGGAACCTCTCCAGGGCCAATTTTAAGTTAGGGCCACGGCACACTAGGAGTGGGACACGGCACGCATAAGAGACACACTTTGGCACAACCTCATGTACTGAGGGCCGCGGCGCGCTAGTTCTGGGCCGCGGCACACATCGCCCAGGATCTGTGGCACGCAATGAACAGGCCGCGGCACACCAATACCCCAGAAATTTGCCCAGCGAACTGTACTATGTGCCACGTCATGCAATTGATGAGCCGCGGCACACTTACCCTGGAAACCGCGACACCCGTACAATGAGCTGCATTACGCTTCGAAATGCCCAGACCATCAAAACAACCTATACTTCGGGCCACGAGCCACTTGCTACGTGCCGCGGCCATGCTGAAGAATTTAAAGGGGCTGGGCTAGAATAGATCAGTCGGCCGAAAACAGGATTTACTCTCTATCCCTTCTTCTTCCGCGCGGTGCAGGTTAATCCCTTCAAATCAAACTATTTTCTTATCATCATATTTGATCAAGCCCAGGTAATCATTGATCTTTCAGTTTATTTTCCAAAATTAATTCAAGAATTGCGGAGTGGGTAGTCTTGTTTCCATTGTTTGATGAATTCATATTATTCCGATTTCTAGCAAGATTTCAATCGAATTATATTGAGAAATACCGATGTATGTGATTATGTTTCATATGTTGTCATGGATTCATGCTAGAAAGTATTTGTTGGTGGTGATTGAACTCACAAATAACTCTTGTTCTCTTGATTTGAGCTCATATATACCAAGTGTTCGATATAATGCTCCAATGAAATTCTTGAACAAAAAAATCATCAATATTTGGAAATGAACATGATATTCTGAATAGTGTATCTCCCCCTACCTTAATGCTTATTTTGAGTTAAATTTTCGCATCATATCCCTCATACGAAAGTGAGAATTTTTTAACGCTACATTCATTTCTCGCACTTCATAAGTTGTGGGTAGTTCTTTCATATACCATTTTGTCCTGATATCCTGCATATGTTTTCCAGGAATTCTCAATGGCCCGAAATAGAAAGTTGAGCTCTACAAGGACTAGGACTCAATCATCCCCCCGAGAGGGGAAACCTCGCAAAATCGGACGGTCGGGCAATCCCAGCAATTCTCCGACCCTGAGATCCATCAAATCTTTAATGAACGAATTCGTCCTCGGCCCATAATTCCTGAGCGGGGATTCACTCTTGCCCCCAAAACGGCGAACTATTAACCATGATCACCGAAATGGGGTGGACAAGATTTGTCGCACAGCCCGAACCGGCCGTAATCTCTATAGTACATGAATTCTACGCCAGCGCGTTATTACACCATATCCAGGGAGGACAGATGCTGGGGAGACCGTATATAGGTACTGAGGTCGTTTTCCATGGCCAGACAGTGGACTTCTCGACAGCAGTGATTCGGAGTTTATACGAGCTACCCAAGGTAGATGAGTCGGCATTCACGCAGAAAATGTGTAGCCTCATAAGGGAGGCATTGTTGGAGACACTTACTCATCCGGAGTCCATTTGGGAAATGCGTATCCCGGGGTCCGCACCTTTCTTCTTCAAGAGCTCCCGTCTCAGTCGGCTCGGGTGAGCTTGGCTATAGTTCCTCTGCTCGCGGGTTGACCCTACTTCGTAGATCCGGTCGGTCTTGTTTCCTCGCGTCCGACTTCTATATGCCATCACAGACGGACTTCGATTTGATGTGGCCCCATGTCTGGCCCGATCTATTCTCCAGTGCATCCAGGGAGGGGCCAAGACGGGACTAATACCTCCCTCTCCGATTTGCGCCTTGTGCCACCAGTCGGGTGTGACTTGGTCGGATGAAGAGCCTACTATATCACCCCAGGGTCCGATCAACCATCGTATTATTTCTCATTTCGACCAGTGGGGTGGCGCGCGGGCACACCTGCGAGGATGAGGATTTCTTCTCGATGAGCCACATGAGCACTCCTCAGAGACACTTCTTCTGACTTATGACCCGGTGGCAGATACTGAGGATCATACCGAGTCCACTCCACTGCCAGCGAGAGATCACCTTCTTCAGGCGATTTTTGATGGCTTGAGGGTGGAGATGCGAGTAGAGCGAGATAGCGTGATCGCAGCCGTGCGACAGGAGATGTACGAGCAAGTCCACCGGGCCAATCGGTGTGCTGAGAGGCGCTTAGCTACGAGGGACGCTTACCATCGGGATTACTTAGCTGTGTTGATGGACCATATCCTCCATCCAGACGGGCCATTCGTCCCTCTGGCCAGGCCACTTACACCACCCACTTCACCGGACTAGGCTGATGCCAGTGCCTGAGTTTTCCTCAGGGGAGTACTTGACCTGTATTTTACTGCTTATTCTTATTTGTCATCCATTGGGGTCAATGTACTTCTCAAGTTTGGGGGGGATTACTTTTTAGTTGTTATTTATTTTTAGTTGCCTTGCTTGTCTTCTATGGTTTGCTAGATTTTGTTCTCATTTGTGAGTATGTCGTGCAGCCTTGTGTAAGACAGAATTTATGATACTGATTTCTATTTGAAGAAATGGATGAGTATTATTCGAGTTCACAGTATGCGATATTTGTTTCCCTCGAGTATTCATTTTGGTCTGATTTTTTGCGTCATTGTGATAGTCTTAGCATATAAGAAATGAGACAGGCATGTTTGTAGTGTCCGCATTACACGAGCCATCGTCTATATGTTTGGTGGCACTATTCACTTAGCTAGTCGTCCAGTAACATTAGTCTTGTAGGCATTCAATTACGTACCTACTTTTAGACATTGGTTCGAACAGTTTAAATTCCCAAAAATATATACATCCTGACATGCTCTAGGATTGGAAGTCTAGTAACCGGGTGTATTCACGTAACCCATAGTTTACATTCGCGTAAAACGACGACCTTGAATAGACATGTGTAAGAGATTGAATTAGTGTTCAGAATAATCGCATCTCCGATGATAGGAATCCAAGTAACCCGATGTATTCGCGTGACCCTTCGTTTACATTCGCATAAAACAACAACCTTGAATCGGATGTGTGGGAGTAGATATTCGAGTTTATTTCTCCGCTGTAGAGGGAGACTTAGTAACTAGAAGCATTCATGAGCCCCATGAGTGTCTTTTACGTCAAACGGTTCCCCAATACATGAGAATAGAAATCCAACCTAGGGTTTTTCCGATGAAACATCCCATGAGTCGAAACCTAGTGGTTAACTCGAATCATAATAGTTATTAAATAAAAGGGAGTGTTGTCCGGGGAATATTATTTATGCTGAAACTCTTGTGTTTTTGCCACGAGGCTGTGGGACTGGGCGAGTTGGCTTGTTATACTCTCAACATTCATATTGGCGATCGGCTTAATTCACGTTTGTTAATCTTTGAGCCTTTACTTTCTTCATGAGCTAAGATAAGCACTAAAAATGGTTACCTTGAGAAATCATTGTCCGTAATGTGACTCACTAGTATCATTTTCGTATTATTCTTTGAGATTTCAGGGTAGTATTATTTAGTTGAGCACTATGGATTTGCACGATTGTCCACGATACTTGTATTCTTGTTTGAAATTGACTTTTGCTTGAGGACAAGCAAATGCTTAAGTTTGGGGGTATTTGTTACATGCTATTTTTGTGCGCTTTATTGTCATTATTCTATCTTTATTTTGGTTTAATTCTGTGAAAATGAGCCCCTAATGCATGACATTTGCACATTTTGAAGGAAATTAGAGTCCGGAAGCTCGAACGTGGAAAAACGGGCAAAAAATGACATTTTTCGATCGAGGGCCACGTCGCACCAAAGATGGGCTGCGTCACAGGCATAACACAGAACAAACCGGTACAAACTATACTGGGGGCTGCGGCACACTTATTCTGAGCCGTGGCCCGTAATGAAATTTCACCCAAGCCTGGGCAGCACAAGGACTAGGGCCACGGCACACTTATTCCGGGCCGCGGCCCGCGGCGCGGGAACCCTGATTTCAGCGCGTGATTTTGGCTATTTTGGAGGCGGACTAGACCTAGTCCTCGGACGCATTTTGGAGAGGGAAGAAGGTTATAAAAACGCAGTTAAGGTCAGAAAAGAAATCATCGAAGGAGAGGAGAAGAATACCTAGCAGCAGAGAGCAAGGCCAGAGAACGGAAGAAGACAAGTTCATCAATTGTGTCTGAATTTCTTCCATGTTTAATTCAAATATTTGTGTATTGTTTTCTAGCATGTCGGGCTAGACCCCTTTATTCTAGGATTGAGATGAAACCGAGATTATGATGGATTAATTCTTGATACCTTTCTTTTTTTATTGAGTTTTCCCCAATTGTTCTTAATGCTTTCAATTGTGTGGCCTATGATTGAATTGTTATAACTACGTAACTTGAATCGGGAGAGGAAAGTAAGCAGTGAAAATTGGGAGAAAACCGTTTTGTCTTGTGAGATAGGAATATACTCATAAGAATTACGAAGCTTGTTTTGAAGATTTTAGAACTTTTTGGCTAGGGTCGAATTCACTCACCTAGGAATAGAGTGAATTATTCACTTTGAAAAATTCTACTGACCTCGGGAGGGGCATTAGATTAACTTAGAATCTTCGCTTTCAATAAATTGGAAAATTACATAAATTATATTAATCAAGATTAATTTGGATTAATCAAGGCGAATTCCTATTTGATCTCCTTTTATCGGACTGTCGATTTTATTGTTTGTTTTTGTGTATCGCAATATTTAGTAATTAATAATTATTCAACCCCAAAATTTCGGTCGTTCAAATAAAATTGGAAATACTAATAAATTGGTACTTAGTACATGTTAGGCGTATTTTTATACGCTTATTTATCATTATTTTGTATTATTTTGAAGAGTGAATTTGTTTAAATGAACTTTTAATGCCTTAATTTTGTATGTTTGTCAGGAAATTGAAGTCCGGAAGCTAAAACAAGGCGAAACGGGCGAAAACGGCAAATTTGGCTATGAGCCGCGGCACATGGAAGCAGGGCCGCGGCACAGGAAGACAACAAGCGAGCACAGAGTAAACTGTACTCTGTGCCGCGGCACAGTCCAGGTGAGCCGCGGCACAGATGAATTAAATGGCGCCCAGGCTTCCAGCTGAAGACAGTGTGCCGCGGCACAGATTTAGTGAGCCGCGGCACACTAGGCGGTTTTTGTATGCTCCGCGCATATTTGGGCCGTTTCGAAGCCAGTTCTCGACCTACTCACACGGACGCGATTTGGAGGATGTGCAAAGCTATAAATAAGGGTTTAAGACCATAATTAATCATCTTGGAATCTGGGGGATCTTGAACTTAGAATCAGAAATTCTTTGAGAGACGGCAGAAGAGGAAGAGAAGCAGAAGAGTTCAAGAGCAGAGGGCGGAAGCCGAAGAACGAAGGAATCCGAGCTTCATCTGCGTTTGATTTTAATGCTTTCATTCATTTATTCTGTATTTTCAATTATTAGTATGTCAGGCTAAAACCCTAATCTAGGATTTTGATGAAACTTACGTTTTGACGGATTTGCTTGAGATTATCTAATTAATTACCTTTTTGTTGAGTTTTCCCAATCGTGTTTAATGCTTGCAATTATCTGGCCAATAGTTGTATTGATTTAATCATTCAATTCGAATCGGGAGAGGAGAATTGGTGAGGAACTATTGGTGAGGACCGTTTTATTCTGTGAGATAGGAATATACTCATAGGAACTATGTGGCCTTTTGGAGATTTTATGCTTTTTGCCTATTGACGAATTAATTCACCTAGGTATAGAGTGCGTTATTCGCCTTTAGACAAATCTATTGACCTCGGGAGAGGCGGTAGAATATATTAGCAATCTCCGCCTTCAATAAATTGGGAAAATTATTTACTACGGATAATCGAGAGTAAATTTGGATAAACCGAGGTGGATTCAGAATCCTAGACTTATTCATCATTTGATTCCCTTTCTTCAAGCTATTGTTTTCTACTGTTTAGTCTTTTAATAACTCTTTTAGTAGTTAATTGCAAAACCCAAATTCGATTGTTCGAATAAAACTGGAATACATAAAAATCGGTAGTTAGTGATTCAGTCCTCGTGGGAACGATACTCACTCATCACTTTATTACTTGTAAACGATAACGTGCACTTGCATGTAAGAAATATCGCAACAAGTTTTTGGCGCCGTTGCCGGGGACTGAAATTTTACTAATATCGATTTCAGTATTTCTAGTCTTAGTTTGAACGTTTTTATTTTATTATTTTTGTGTATTTAATTTTATTTATTTGTTTTTCCTTTCAGGATCTTTCGTGTAGTGCATGAGAAAACTCGGTAACGAAGGCCTACTACCTTTAGATACCGAGCTCGAGCGCACTCTTCGAAAGAACAAGAAGGAGAAACGAGAGTTACAAACGACGGTGATCATGGCCGAGAATATCGAAATTCAAGGAGGACATAATATTGTGCAGCAAGCTCAACCGGAAATGGCACTTCGAGACTATGCCATGCCGCAAATTAATGCTAATTTTTCGGGAATTCGGCGTCCCACTGTCCAAGCCAACAATTTTGAGATCAAGCCTGCTATCATTCAGATGGTGCAGGCGAGCCAATTCTGTGGATTGCCGAATGACGACCCTAACGCTCATATTGCTTCTTTTCTTGAAATTTGTGACACGTTCAAGAATAATGGTGTCACCGACGATGCTATCCGATTACGGCTTTTCCCTTTCTCTTTGAGGGATAAAGCGAAATTTTGGCTGAATTCCTTACCGCCGGGGTCGATCACAACATGGGCAGAGTTAGCGCAAGCCTTCCTTGCCAAATTCTTCCCACCTTCTAAGATGGCGAGATTGAGAAACGAGATCACCACTTTCGGTCAGTATGATATGGAATCGCTCCACAAGGCATGGGAGCGATATAAAGATTTTTTACGGAGATGCCCACATCACGACCTTCCAGACTGGCTTCAAATTCAGACGTTTTACAATGGATTGAGTGCCTCTACACGCACTCTCGTGGATGCAGCTGCCGGTGGGGCTTTGATGGGAAAGACTATGGCCGAGGCACACTCGCTGTTGGAAGCTATGGCCGCAAATGCATATCAATGGCCATCTGAAAGATTGACGCCGAAGCGAGTTATGGAAGTTTCTAGTAATGATCCGATATCCACATTGTCAGCTCAAGTCGCCGCCTTGACCCAACAGCTTCAAGCATTTTCGCATTCACCTTCCCCCGTTACCATTGAGACATGCAATTGGTGCAACGGAGCACACCCGAGCGCGGAGTGTCAAGTCGGAAACCCGTTCGAGCAACATCCGATAGAGCAAGCTTAATTCGTGGGAAATGGAAATCGGCAAAATAATCCGTACTCCAACACGTATAATCCAGGGTGGCGTAATCATCCCAACTTTTCGTGGAGAAACAGACAGAACTCAAACCAGCTCCCGTTTGCTCAGAACCAACAGCAGCCCCCTCCCACTCCAAAAGTTTCTCTCGAGGAAGCAATTGCGAAATTGGCAGCGAATACGAGTCAATTCATGACTCATACTGAAGCAACATTGCTGAATCATTCCGCTTCCATTCTCAACTTGGAAGTTCAGCTGGGCCAAATTGCTAATGTGTTGACAGCCCGCCCAGAGGGAGCATTGCCCAGTACGACCGAGACAAATCCTAGAGAGAGTCTAAATGCAATCAGTTTGAGAAGCGGGAAGGAGGTATGTGACCAGCCCGAGAAAATTGAAAAGAGGTGTGAAATTGAGGAAAAGGAAAATTTAGCGACAGAGGAGTCACAAGATGGGAGACCTTTGATAACGTTTCCGGATAACCCGAAGGCATATGTGCCCCCCGTCCCGTTTCCGCTGAGATTACAGCAGAAAAAGGCGGACAAACAATTCTCTAAGTTCCTCGACGTGTTCAAAAAGCTTCATATTAACATTCCATTTGCCGACGCGTTAGAACAAATGCCGAGCTACGCTAAATTCATGAAAGAGATATTGTCAAAGAAAAGAAAACTCGAGGAGTTTGAAACAGTCGCCTTGACGGAGGAATGCAGCGCGATTCTTCAAAAGAAGCTTCCACCAAAATTGAAAGATCTGGGAAGTTTCAACATACCGTGCACCATGGGGAATCTTTCTTTTAATAAGGCATTGTGTGATCTCGGTGCTAGTATTAACCTTATGCCTCTGTCGATTTTCAAAAAGCTGGACATTGGGGAAGCCAAGCCGACAACAGTCTCCTTACAATTGGCCGATAGGTCCATTAAGTATCCGAGAGGAGTGATCGAGTATGTGCTAGTAAAAGTGGATAAATTTATATTTCCAGCGGATTTTATTGTTCTCGACATGGAGGAAGATGAAAATATCCCGATTATCTTGGGAAGACCATTCTTGGCGACCGGCCGAACTTTGATCGATGTGGAAAAGGGGAAGCTGACTCTACGTGTTCAAGAGGAGCAAGTAACATTCAATATCTTTCGATCCGTAAAATATCCGAGTGACGCTGAAAATTGTTTCCAAGTTGACGTCATTGACTCGTGCGTGAGTAGAACTTTTCGAGAAAATTATCCACCCGACCATTGGAATCCGTTTTGATTGGGGCTGTTTCCGAACTAAATGCAGAGCATGCAGCCTACGTACGCCACATGGATGCTTCCCCGCCAATTTTCATTCATAAACCATTCGAGGAGCTCGGAAGTTCACTAACTCGACCAACCCCATCAATCGAAAATCCTCCAAAGTTGGAACTCAAGAAGCTGCCGCCTCATTTAAAATATGCATTTTTGGGGCCCGACGACTCCCTTCCAGTTATTCTTTCGGCCACTTTAGCGGGGGATCAACAGGCGAAATTATTAAGAGTTTTGTGGGAGTACAAATCTGCTCTTGGATGGTCCATTGCGGATATTAAGGGGATCAGCCCGTCAATTTGCATGCACAAGATTTTGATGGAGGAAGACTACAAACCATCCGTGGAGCATCAACGCCGGTTGAATCCAAACATGAAGGAGGTGGTAAAAGTCGAGGTTTTAAAACTCGTCGACGCAGGTATGATCTTTCCGATTTCTGATAGCAAGTGGGTAAGTACGGTCCAAGTTCTGTCGAAAAAGGGTGGGATAACGGTTGTTCAAAACGATAATAATGAATTAATTCCCACTAATATTGTCACGGGGTGGCGTATGTGCATAGATTATAGGAAATTAAATAAGGCCACTAGAAAAGATCATTTCCCCTTGCCTTTTATTGATCAGATGTTAGATAGATTAGCCGGACACGATTTCTATTGCTTTCTCGATGGTTACTCGGGGTATAATCAGATTTACATAGCCCCCGAAGACCAAGAGAAAACGAAGTTTACATGTCCTTATGGCATTTTCGCTTATAGGCGCATGCCTTTTGGATTGTGTAATGCGCCGGCTACTTTTCAACGGTGTATGATGGCTATTTTTTCTGACATGGTAGAGTAGTGTATTGAGATTTTTATGGATGATTTTTCTGTGTTTGGAGATTCGTTTGACATTTGTTTGAAAAATTTGCAGAAAGTCTTGAGAAGATGCGAAGAGACAAATTTGGCCTTGAACTGGGAGAAGTGTCATTTTATGGTGCAGGAGGGCATTGTGCTTGGCCATCGAATATCAACACATGGAATTGAAGTCGATCGAGCGAAAATTGAAACAATTGAGAAGATGCCTCCGCCCACTTCGGTCAAGGGGATTAGAAGTTTTTGGGACATGGCGGTTTCTATCGTCGATTTATTAAGGATTTCTCGAAAATCACGAAGCCGCTGTGCAATCTACTCATGAAGGATGTTCTATTTACTTTTCACGAGTCGTGTAAAGAAAGTTTCAATTTATTGAAGAAATCTCTAAGCACGGCACCGGTGATAGTCGCTCCGGATTGGGACCTTCCGTTCGAGTTAATGTGTGATGCTAGCGACTTTGCCATTGGGGCTTTTAAAGGGTAGACGAGGGAAGGTATTCCATGTCATATACTATGCGAGCCGAACACTCGATGACGCCCAAAGAAATTATGCCACAACGGAGAAGGAATTGTTGGCGGTGATCTTTGCATTTGATAAATTCCGGGCTTATCTACTGGGAAAGAAAGTGATAGTGTGGACCGACCATTCAGCAATAAAATACCTTTTGGATAAGAAGGATGCCAAACCAAGGTTGATTCGGTGGGTGCTACTCCTTCAAGAATTCAACTTGGAGATTCGGGACAAGAAAGGGACTGAAAATGTTATAGCCGATCACCTTTCACGATTAGAGAGTCCTCTCGAGTAGGAAGAAAGTCAGCCACAAATCAGAGAAACCTTCCCCGACGAGCAGCTCTACAAGTTGGATTCAAAACAAGCGCCTTGGTATGCTTATCTAGTGAACTACTTGGCAAGTAAAACAATTCCGAACGACCTCTCACGCCATCAAAAGAAGAAGCTAATCTCGGACGCTAAGTATTATTTGTGGGACGATCCTTTTCTTTTTAAGAGATGACCCGATCAAATCATTGGTAGATGTAGTAACTCGATCATGAAAGGACGACATGACCACAATGTCGTATTTCCATCAGACAACAGTCTACATCATGCTCAACAATGCATATAATATTAACACATAAACCCAAAGGCAGCAGCCAAGGGTCACGAAAGCATCTCACAGGAATACCCCGGAACATAGGTGCCACATAGGTCTTATCCCCTAACACAGTTCATGCAATCACAAAATACCCCAATGTCGCAACCAAGGGTCACGAAAGTATCCACAGGAATACCCCGGAACATAGGTGCCATATAGGTCTTATCCCCTAACACGTCGGCCCAACAGATCACAGCTCAAAGGAAGAGCACATTACAAACTGTAACAAACGATGGTGCACACTCACCGCATGAAATATTAACACACACATGCAATAATGCAACATGATGATTATCATAATCTAACAATATTAATTTACCTCAAGCTGGAGACGCCAACCTTTCCACGACCAACCGCCCTGAACGAATACACGGTTTATCCGAAAAATCCAAAATGCAATACAGTCCGTTACTAATACCAAATCACCATCCCGAGTTCAACATCGGCAGGATAACTAGCCTTGATACCTAATTTCTCATATAATAGACCAATTATAATTCACGTTCCCATTTCCACTAGACATCCTTAAAATCATATACATTATGATTCATCTCGGTCCAATCATAATATATGTACAATCATTCCGACAACCCATATTCCACGATACCATTGCTATATGAATCATAAATGAATGAAAACGAAATCATTTATTAACATTATGAACTGAGCAAGCATAACTTGCCTTGATACCGATACGATGAAGTTGTTACCAATCCCGTCGTCTTCATCTACAAGTTCCACCGCCTCGACCAAGGCAATTCATGCGTCCTCCAATTCCAATCGCAGCATAACGGTTAATCATCACGATCACTTAACGCAACCTAGCGCAATGATCAATTAACAATACGTTCGATAACAATCAGTACAACCAATATAACCAATTAATCAAACTCAACGGTTCAACGACATTTCGATCATACGAAACCAAACCATACCAACTCTTAACAATACGAATTTCAAGCCAAATTTTGATAATCAATAGTTCTAACGTCTACAACATTCTTGGTTCCGACTTCAATCTTAATTCGGATTAACACGGATCATCTTTGTAAATTCATAGAAATTCAATTACCGGTTTTCATCACGAATAATCATATACCGAAATTAACTGCAGTCCTTATAATTTACGGACATATATTACTCAAGAACTCTTCAAGAACGTGAATTAATCCATAATCATGTTCGTAGCCAACAAAACGACGTAATTCGATATGTTCAAACATCTAACCATCATCTATTTCATAATCCAAAGCATATATCATCATATTCTTCAATATACGATTCGTATAATCTCAAAATCATAACAACAATACCATAATCATCATCATACGGAGAAAAAAATCAATAACAACATCAAAATCCGAATCGATGGAAGGAGTTTATCAACATACCTCTTGAAGAAGAACCACAAGGATCAAACACTTCCAAAAACATCAAGAACTCCAAGCTTCAAGCTTCTAATCATCTTCATCAAAGTCTTGACGAATGTATAAGGGTCTGAAATGGATTTGAGAGTGAAGAGGGACGAGCTGGGGAGGAGGAAATGTGTTTCCTTTCATGAGGAAATGAAAGTCCCATTCTTATTTTATAAACTGTGCATCTCGTTACGTACGTTAAGTCCCAACGTTAACGTACTTAAGGCCTTTAATGCACGTTATATGTCCTATATAGCATACGTAATTGTCATCCAGGGTAAACTGTACTATTTTGCACCTTGCGTAACGTATGTAATACCATCACCATAGCGTACGTAATGTAGCAGTTGACTTGCTACAGTATCAACCCATATTACGTACGAATATGCCATGCATAGCGTACGTAATACAGAGGTTGACTCGCCTGTCCACATCCTGCGCCAAAAGCAGCCAACACCGGGTCCCACCTGCTGACCACGGCTCGATCCTGTCTGAATCCCTTCGTAATGTACGTAATGTACATTCCTTAACGTACGTTAATCCTGCTTACTTACGTACGTAAGACTCCTTACATAGCGTACGTAATGGCTTTCATACTTAGCCATTTCTGCCCCTGTCTGTCGTCTCAATAAACCGAACACATACACGCAACATACCGAATACATATACTCGTTCCGAAAACATTTCCATACGATACATTTGATGCACGATATCCTCAATTACAACTGTCGACCAAGTATGGCAATCATACAAATACTCATACAGTATATCCGACATCGAAAAACACACCAAGCATGTAATATCCTAGAATCAAAATAACCTCGATGACATACTGGCACGACTGTCACGGTTTCCAAAATTATCCACTCATATCGTGTCAGTCCCACTCTGTACAGTACATCCTAGATAAAATAATGCGAAAAATTCATAGTGAAATTCTAGTATATTACATATACACCCACTTAAATAAGTTTCATCCTCGAAACTCAACACCTGTCATAATCAGTATCTCAATCCCGAAATATCTCAAAATCATGACACCATACTCAATAATCATCATCAAAACTGAATTAACTGAAAGAACATACTTACAGGTCCGTGAAGTCGATGATCTTCCGTGATACCAGCATACGACTCCCATACAAAGTCTCAACACACTAACAACACACCGGCATCGCAAATACAGCAATTTGAAAATATTTCAAAAATTTTGAAACCTCCAAAATCGGTTTGACCCAAAAGTCAGAAAATCATTTTCGAAAGTCACGCTACTACCGCACCGGTAGAGCCACATAACACACATGCCCGGGTTTTACGAAACCCAAGCTCCGATACCATCTTCTTTAACATCCCCAAAACCATACGGGAATATTACAGTGCCGTGGGCCCCATATTGGAACCCACAAGGCTAAAATCATTTTCGCAAAGGTTTAAAAATGCCAAAAGGCCCTTTTGAAGTACACACACACAGCGGATAAAAACACAGTTCAGAAGAATACCGAAAAGCCATTTAGAAACATACACACACAGCGGGTAAAACATAATTAAATACATTGCAGCGGAATTAGAAAAACCAGAAAGAATACACAATCCGAACAATCACGCCATAGCCAGTATCACCGGAAAGCTCATCCCTTCACGACCGCTACTAGCTCGAACTCCGAGTACCTAAAAGATAAAGCCCACGACGGGGTCAGCCATAATACTCAACAATGATAACGATCACATCACATAAACAATTACATATCAATGTAATTACAAGGCAAGAGTAAATCCAGTGTAACCTTACTGATTCATCACAATCCATATCAAATCAGTTCTTACCATAATCCACGCCCCACGTCCTTAAGTAATGAACGAATTCAAAAGTAATCACATGTACTGTATCCGAAACACTACCAAGATTTCCAAACATAAACATATCTCGAGTATAGAATAATCTGGCCAAGTCCGATTCTGTTGGTTGGGTCGCACAATTGAATCCCAATACTGATAGAAACCGATATCACACGATACATCTGCAAATCAACTGCCCTGAAACAATGGCAAGTCCCGGATATCAATACAAAGCATGAATGCTCACACGATCAATGATGATAAACAATCGATGCATCACAACGGAAATATCAATGACATGATACTTCCACACAAGATCGACAAAGTATCAACCACGAACGAGAATACCATGATGTGGTAACTCCAACAAGATCAATGAAGAATCAATAATCGAGAATACTGACGACACGGTAAGGATCAATGAAGAATCAATAACCTAGAATATCGACGACACGGTAAACTCCAACAAGATCAATAAGGGTCGACAACCAGAAATACCAACGGTACAATAAACTCCAATAAGATCAATAAAGGGTCAACAACCGAGAATACTGACGACACAGTAAACTCTAGCAAGATCAATAAGGACCAACAACCGGGAATACCAACGATACGGTAAACTCCAACAAGAGCAATAAGGAATCCACAACCGAGAATACCGACGACACGGTAAACTCCAATAGGGATAATAAGGGATCAACAACCGAGAATACCGACGACACGGTAAACTCCAATAACATCAATCAAGGACTAATAACCACGAATACCAACGGTGAGACAACTCCCAAACGGAATCAATAAGGATTAGTAATGAACGAGATTACCAATGACAGGGTGAACTCCAAACGGGATTTATAAATGATTGATATCAATGAGTTGACCATCGATATGGTAACTTCGAACGAGACTAGTAAAGGTTCAACGGCGATAGATACACGAGAGAATAAAATCGTCAACCATATACAAATCATATATACGGGATTTCAAAGACAATCCGAATATCGAACAGATCCAATTATACATGGACTGTGAACGACCAATCAATAAGACTCAAGATGGACGTCACGATACGCTCGATCCGGATATGTGTCCGTGTACAAGCCAACCATGGGTATTGATCAGATACTCGTCTGGTATCGTACCTAATCAGCCTCACGAAGTACGTCTCGTGTGCACGGTTCAATATGAGGTCGAAACCAACACATGCTACACGTGCCCGTCCCGAAAATCCTACACATGAACGATCAAAACGTATCTGACTCCAGATATGCCGCGATACAACATGACAACAATTCTCGAAGAAATGCATATCCAACAAGGATCAGAAGATTTCCCAAAAGAGCAACAGTAACTCGATCATGAAAGGCCGACATGACCACAATGTCGTATTTCCATCAGACAACAGTCCACATCATGCTCAACAATGCATATAATATTAACACATAAACCCCAAGGCAGCAGCCAAGGTCACGAAAGCATCTCACAGGAATACCCCGGAACATAGGTCTTATCCCCTAACACAGTTCATGCAATCACAAAATACCCCAAGGTCGCAACCAAGGGTCACGAAAGTATCCACACAGGAATACCCCGGAACATAGGTGCCATATAGGTCTTATCCCCTAACACATCGGCCCAACAGATCACAGCTCAAAGGAAGAGCACATTACAAAATGTAACAAACGATGGTGCACACTTACCGCATAAAATATTAACACACACATGCAATAATGCAACATGATGATTATCATAATCTAACAATATTAATTTACCTCAAGCTGGAGACGCCAACCTTTCCACGACCAAACGCCCTGAACGAATACACAGTTTATCCGAAAAATCCAAAATGCTGATCAATTACTAATACCAAATCACCATCCCGAGTTCAACATCGGCAGGATAACTAGCCTTGATACCTAATTTCTCATATAATAGACCAATTATAATTCACGTTCCCATTTCCACTAGATATCCTTAAAATCATATACATTATGATTCATCTCGGTCCAATCATAATATATGTACAATCATTCCGACAACCCATATTCCACGATACCATTGCTATATGAATCATAAATGAATGAAAATGAAATCATTTATTAACATTATGAACTGAGCAAGCATAACTTGCCTTGATACCGATATGATGAAGTTGTTACCAATCCCGTCGTCTTCATCTACAAGTTCCACCGCCCCGACCAAGGCGATTCATACGTCCTCCAATTTCAATCGCAGCACAACGGTTAATCATCACGATCACTTAACACAACCTAGAGCAATGATCAATTAACAATACGTTCGATAACAATCAGTACAACCGATATAACCAACTAATCAAACTCAACGGTTCAACGACATTTCGATCATACGAAACCAAACCATACCAACTCTTAACAATACGAATTTCAAGCCGATAATCAATAGTTCTAACAACGTCTACAACATTCTTGGTTCCGACTTCAATCTTAATTCGGATTAACACGGATCATCTTTGTAAATTCATAGAAATTCAATTACCGGTTTTCATCACGAATAATCATATACCGAAATTAACTGCAATCCTTATAATTTACGGACATATATTACTCAAGAACTCTTCAAGAACGTGAATTAATCCATAATCATGTTCGTAGCCAACAAAACGACATAATTCGATATGTTCAAACATCTGACCATCATCTAGTTCATAATCCAAAGCATATATCATCATATTCTTCAATATACGATTCGTATAATCTCAAAATCATAACAACAATACCATAATCATCATCATACGGAGAAGAACATCAATAACAACATCAAAATCCGAATCGATGGAAGGAGTTTATCAACATACCTCTTGAAGAAGAACCACAAGGATCAAACACTTCCAAAAACATCAAGAACTCCAAGTTTCAAGCTTCTAATCATCTTCATCAAAGTCTTGACGAACGTATAAGGGTCTGAAATGGATTTGAGAGTGAAGAGGGACGAGCTGGGGAGGAGGAAATGTGTTTCCTTTCATGAGGAAATGAAAGTCCCGTTCTTATTTTATAAACTGTGCATCTCGTTACGTACGTTAAGTCCCAACGTTAACGTACGTAAGGCCTTTAACTCACGCTATATGTCCTATATAGCGTACGTAATTGTCATCCAGGGTAAACTGTACTATTTTGCACCTTGCGTAACGTACGTAATACCATCACCATAGCGTACGTAATGTAGCAGTTGACTTGCTACAGTATCAACCCATATTACGTACGTAATATGCCATGCATAGCGTACGTAATACCGAGGTTGACTCGCATGTACACATCCTGCGCCGAAAGCAACCAACACCGGGTCCCACCTGCCGACCACGGCTCGATCCTGTCCGAATCCCTTCGTAACGTACGTAATGTACATTCCTTAACGTACGTTAATCCTGCTTACTTACGTACGTAAGACTCCTTACATAGCGTACGTAATGGCTTTCATACTTAGCCATTTCTGCCCCTGTCTGTCGTCTCAATAAACCGAACACATACACGCGACATACCGAATACATATACTCGTTCCGAAAACATTTCCATACGATAAATTTGATGCACGATATCCTCAATTACAACTGTCGACCAAGTACGGCAATCATACAAATACTCATACGGTATATCCGACATCGAAAAACACACCAAGCAAGTAATATCCTAGAATCAAAATAACCTCGATGACATACTGGCACGACTGTCACGGTTTCCAAAATTATCCACTCATATCGTGTCGGTCCCACTCTGTACAGTACATCCTAGATAAAATAATGCGAAAAATTCATAGTGAAATTCTAGGATATTACAACCCGCAACAATAAACTACGAACGACAACAATAACAACGAAAATGAATTCCAAAGTACGACCCAAAGCTGCTGAATTCAAGTAACAAACGATGAAAGTTCAAGGGTTTCCCCCAAAACGGCCAAGAACACGATTCGTCCCGTCAAAACACGAAATTGGAATTCCAAACCGAAATATGGATATTCAATCCATATGATACGTTTAAAAACATCATTTAACAACAATCGATCCATCAAAAATGGATGGAAAACGAAATCAAGAACGAATCCCCCAAAAAGTCGATTCGAAGGAAATCAAGAAATATACCTTGATTCGACGAAGAACAATGGATTAAATGATGTTAAACACATGAATAATACTAAGATTAATCATACCCATCATGGATTAATCAACAATTTGGAACGAATCGGACAAAAACCCAAAACCCCCAAAATTTCCCAAAGATAGGGTTCTAGGAAATCTAACCTTGATTCGCTGGATCAAAGGATGATAACGGATGATTAATCAATGATATGAACTCAAGAACTTCGTGGTTTTGTTGTTCAACAACATGGCTTCAAGATCCCCAAGGCTTCAGCCGCGGAAGAGAAAGAGAGAAATGGGAAAAATGACCGAAATCGACTCTGTCACATTTATATCAGTGCGGCAGCGTGCGCTAAGTCAGCGAGCTAGCGTACGCTATCGGCCCGGCCGCAATCCAGACTTCTGGACTAGATCGCTCACCAGTAGCGTGCGCAGCCTTCCGATCAGAAGCGTGCGCTACTCACGGCCGTAGCGTGCGCAAAGGCCCGATGGCGTGCGCTACCTGCCGATCCGCCTGAGTCCAGAACCTCACTGCCCCTACTGTCTCGGCCGACTAGCGTGCGCTGCCTCCCGGCCGTAGCGCGCGCTACCTTCCGGCCGTAGCGTGCGCTACGTCGGTCTCGCGCACCTGCGTCGGCGATTGCAACCGTCCGCCAAGAATCGCAACCGTCCGCCGGTGCGACCACCAGGACTCGACGACTCGATTATCCGAAAATGCACGGAACGAACACAACAAAACGCTCGTGGGCAACATCATCGACCCGAAATGATTTACCATGCAACAATTAATCACACGCGACCATGAAAAGGGTCAAGACGACAAATACGAATGCGGATACCCACAACTTTGGGTAAATTACAAAATGGCCCAAAACGCCCGAAAATCACGATACATGATCGAATAACCAAACCGAAGTTCATAACACATCTAACAAAGTTAAACGGACTTACGGGAAACTCGAAACAGCAGTTTTGAACGAGATTCGCAAGAATCGAACTCAAGTGCGGAAAAGTCGCTAAAAAGCACGGAACTCAACAAAACGACACCGAAACGAACTCAGATGTCGAAAAGTGCATTAAACATTCTCAAAATGATGAAACGGTCAGAAGAGAGCTGTAAAAACGGACTGCCGCCGAAAAAAAGAAAATCACCGAAATCCGAAATTGCGGATATTACAAATAAAATGTTCCAACAGTAATAAAGGTATGTTAGTTGTTAATGGGTTCTGGAGAGGCGATGGGTCTCTTTGTTACATCATCAACGTGTATGCACCTTGCAATTTTTCAGAAAAAGTCATCATATAGGAGGCAATTAAAAGTATTGTATAGCAGAATGGTGATGCGTGTATATGTTTTGTGGGGGTTTTCAACTCAGTTAGAAGTGAGGGAGAAAGGGTAGGTAGAGGAGGTAATAGAGAGTTGAGAGATACAATTGTCTTTGATAAATTTATTAATGATAGCAATTTGTTTGAGTTACCATTAGTGGGCAGACCATTTACATGGTACAGGGGGTGATGGCTTTTGTAAGAGTAAGATGGACCACGTGTTGGTGAACGACGTGTGGATGGATAAATGGCCAGAACAAGTGTTGAAAGGCTTGGGCAGGTCCATTTCAGATCATTGCGTGATTTATGTTGAATCGAGAAAGGATTGGGGTCCTAAACCCTTCAAATTCTTCAACTCCTAGATGACATATCCCGAGTTCAGCAAATGCATCAAGGAAAAATGGAATAGCTATAACATTAATGGGTGGGGTGCTTTCATCCTTAAAGAGAAACTCAAATGCTTAAAAGCAGACTTGAAAATGTGGAGTAAGGAAATGTTCAGACTGATAGAATCATATATTGAAGAGATGAAAGCTGAAATTTTGAGTCTAGATCTGATTGATGATACGTTCGGTCTTGAGGAAGATGAAATTGTCAAAAGAAATTTTCTGGCGGCAAAATTGATTAGAAACATTCACTGGAAAGATGGTATGGTATCCCAGAAACCCAAAGCAAAATGGATTATGGAAGGAGACACTAATTCGAGCTTGTTTCACTGGTGGATCAAAAAGAGACATAAATCTAATGGTATTAAAGGTCGGATGGTTAACAACTCATGGGTGGAAGATGTTGGGGAGGTCAAGAGGACGGTCTTTAATTTTCTCAACAGTCATTTTAAGTCAAGCAACATGTTGCGGCCTTCGATGAATGATGGATTATTTACACGAAAAATTCAGAGTTGCGATAACAGTTTCCTAGAGGCCTCCTTGACTGAAGACGAAATCAACAGGCAGTTTGGTCATGTGATTCGAACAAAAGTCCTGGGCCGGATGGTTTTTCATTGGATTCATCAAGGATAACTGTAGCAATATGAAAGAGGAGGTGCTGAAGATGATGCACTTATTCCATGCCAATGGTAAGATGCTCAAGGGTATGAATCCTTCCTTTATTGTGTTAATTCCTAAAAGAGACAGATGTATGTCTTTAGATGAATTTCGCCCCATATCTCTTATTGGGTGTCTGTACAATATTATCTCAAAGGTTCTTGCTACAAGACTCAGTAAGGTCCTGGAATATGTTATTTCCGTGAACCGATCTGCTTCCATTGGGAGATTTTGGACGGGATTGTGATATTGAATGAGATTATTGAAGAATCAAAGAGGAAGAAACAGAGCAGGCTGATTTTGAAGGTTGATTTTGATAGGGCATATGATTATGTGGAATGGATGTTCTTGGACAAGATGATGGCAGGTTTGAACTTTGGGCAAAAATGGAGAAAATTGATATGGCAATGCGTGTCATCGGCATCAGCGTCGATTTTAGTTAACGAAAATCTCTCGGGAGAGTTCAAGTTAGAAAGAGGACTGAGACAAGGATACCCTCTTTCTCCATTTCTCTTCCTTATTCCGGCAGAATGATTGAGCCTTCTTCTTTCGAAGGCTGTGGAAATGGAGATGATAGAAGCAGTGAAGGTGAATCGAGGTAAGATCACGATGTCACATCTACAATATGCATATGATACAGTTTTCACATGTTCAGGGGAGTTGGGTAATATTTTTGCTATTAAAGATATTTTGAGGAACTTCGAGCTTTTATCGGGATTGAAAGTGAATTTCAACAAGTGCAGTCTAATGGGATTGAATATGGGATACGAAAGTCTCTCAATCATGGTGGAATTTCTTGGTTGCGAGGTGGGACAGATTTCTTTCTCCTACTTGGGATTAAACGTGGGAGTGAATCATCGGAGATCGAATTCGTGGGATATATTGGTAATAAAATTCATAGAAGATTGGCCATGTGGAATGACAAACATATTTCGTTGGGGGGACGAATGCCATTGATTCAATCAGTTCTTTCTACGGTGCCAATCTATTATCTATCCTTTTTCCGTCTGCTTAAAAAAACCATTAGAGATATTGTTCATATTCAAAGAAACTTTCTTTGGGTGGGGGGGGTGAGGTTAAGAGTAAAATTCTTTGGGTAAGTTGGGCTGAGATATGCAAGAAAAAATAGAATTAGGGTTATGTATTAGGAACTTGAAGAAGTTTAATACTGCTTTGATTAAAAAATGGGTGTGGAGGCTTCTTAATGAACCGGGCAGCTTGTGGCTGAAGATTATAAAGTCGAAATATGGGGGGCTCGGGGAGTTAGGTAGATCGGGGACTAGGAGCAATAAGAGAGGAGCATCGGGGTGGTGGAGAGATATTTGTGATTTGTATGCATGAAGGGACGGTGGTGGTATGAGGGAGGAGTGTGAAAGAATTGTGGGAAATGGGTGTATGACTCGATTTGGTTACATAGGTGGGTAGATGAGGTGTCTTTGGATGTCAAGTTTCATAGATTGTTTAGGATTAGTGAACAACAAGGAGATGTTATTAGTGAGATGGGGTTTCGGGGAGTGGATGGGTGGAAATTGGAGCTAAAGTGGAGACGCGTCCTTAGAGAGAGAGAGAGAGAGAGAGAGAGAGAGAGAGAGAGAGAGAGAGAGAGAGAGAGAGAGAGAGAGAGAGAGAGAGAGAGAGAGAGAGAGAGAGAGAGAGAGAGAGAGAGAGAGATGCTTAATGAATTGATGGTTTGTCTTTCATTATGCTTAATGAGAGAGATGGAACCATTCTAACAACGGAATCTGCTCTATAATGAAATCTTATGATATTTTGATGAGCTCGATCGACATGGAGGCGGATCGGGATAAGAGGAACGTGTTCTAGAAATTATGGTCGTGTTACGCTCCCAAGAATGTATTATCTATTGTGTGGAAGGTTCTTCAACAAAGAATGCCAATGAGAATTAGCCTTCAAGGAAAGGAATTGTTCCAAGTGACGGTAATATCACTTGTTTCTTGTGTGGTGAGATGGAATAATCTGTTTCCCATATTTTCTTTAGCTGCAAGTTCGCATGGAATATTTGGAACAAATGTTATAGGTGGTTGGGACTGTTGTAATATCAGGGGTAATTTTTTCCGTCTTACTGTTGCGTTGTACATATTCATTTGGAATTGTACAAGTATTGTTGTATTTGATTGATACAATGTATATTGTATTGGGATATTTTGGGATCGAAATATTTTCACTTGTCGTCAGTATTGTTTTTACCGATTGGATGTTGCTTGGTGAGTTTGGAGTTGATTTTTGGCTAAGTATATTGGATTTAACGTACGCTACATGCATAACATCACGTACGTTAAGGATAACAGGTAACGTACGTTAAACCATGTTGGTTACGTACGTAACACAGGGTATCTGATCTCATCTGACTTTCCGCGTATGGGGCCGAATGTGATTGGATCAGTTGGCTTTTCGATGCAGATAAGTCAACGACCATTACGTACGCTATGCATGGTTGCTAACGTACGTAATGAGTATCCCGTTTTGAGGCAGTAGCCTCTGGAGGATCATTCTGTATCACTCCCAAGTTATTCAGGGTATATTACAGCGCCGTGAGTGTAACACCCCAAACTAGGCGGATATTACAGTGCCGTGGACCCCCGACTGGGACCCACCAGGCGAATGAAAATGAATGAATTACACAGGTAAATGTAGTACCGAACCACATTACAACATCAATTACTCCGATGAGGAGTTTTATACAACACACCCAGGATAAAATAGAATACATGTGTATCTTATGTGACGATAAAATACACAACACTGAATGAAATGAGCATTCAAACGGAATGTCTGCAGCGGAATAAATAAAAGAAACACAAATGACTGAATAAATGACTGAGCATCGGGGCCCCCTACTAGTATCACTGACTCGTCGCCGTCAACATGCTCTTCCGTGCCTTTGCCTTGCCGTGACGAAAACAAAATCCCCCAACGGCCGATTACGAACAACAATCCTCAAGAGTTGAAATTACACAATCATGAATTAATCAAGTGATGAAATATTCTTAATTATGAATTACGCTGAAGAGGAGCATCATAGTACACCCGTAATGTCCTGTGCAAGTGTACAAGACGAATGTCCGGACACACCCGTCCTTGTACCTAATTAGTCTCACGGAGGTAAGCGTTACCGTGTGCACGGTCCGATGTATCGGTGAACCCAATACATGACCATCATGTGCCCGACTAAAAATTCCACACAGCCACACCCGGCCACGCAATATGAACCCGGAAGGTCACATGAGCGAGAATGACCATGATGAACACCAATGAATAATAATTAGACAAGGCCAAGATGACTCACCGAAATGAAAGTAATAGTGACGTGATTGACAAACCAATGAAAAGATTTGGAACCGTCGTTCCTCGTGACTGAAATGATTATTCGACACTTACAAGTCTCAAAATGATTAATATTATGATGAATGAATTATGATTATGAGCAATCAACAACAAAAGGAATGAGTATCCTTTTAACCGAGTAAGATTTAACTTACACAATACCAATGAAGAATGTCCGTCCACGAACAACGTCCTAACCAAGATACCGATCGCTCGAACAACCTTGAATAACAATAATTACCAACAATCGTTCAATACACGTATCAAACAACAAAACACGACTAACCCAAGGGTCGGAACAACGATAAACAAACTCATAGGCATTCCAACGAATACATAACCGACCGCACAACTTCGGAAATATCCAATCCCGAATATGTCGAAACCCACACCAAAATGAGTATTTCGAATTAACAAAACACTTCAATGATATCAAAAATCCATTAGGAATCCATAATTCATGATTATAACGACCTCAATCGGAAAATCCCCAATTAACCGAAGTCAACCCCAAGGGTTCTTGAAAACAATTCCGAAAATAACCATTAAATCCGTAGGAATATATTTATCCAAGTAGATAATCCATAACTTAACATATCCCAATGATAATCCAAGCTTACACGAAGAAATCGGAAGGAAAACCCAAAAATCCGAAATTCTAGATCCAAGAGGTTAATACCTTTGATTCGATGTGATGAAGAAGATGAGATGATGATCAATCCGAAAGATGAGCTTGAAGATGATGATTGATGATTACACCTCGAAGAACCCTCTCCGAATCGCTCGAAATCGCCCAAAAATACCGAAGGAGTGAAATGAGATGAACAAATGAAGAAGTCTGACTAACTGTCCAATTTATACTCAGTCCAGGTTAGCGTGCGCTAGCCCTTGTGCATAGCGTGCGCTAACGAGTACTTTGGGTAGTCCAGTACCCACTGTCCGAACACGGTAGCGCGCGCTACGTACCTCTTTGTAGCGTGCGCTACGGCCATACTACTAGCGTGCGCTAATATCCATTGTTAGCGTGCGCTAGCGAAATATTTGACGCCTTAACGGAGTCCGTAAAACCATCGCCTCGATCTAACCTCGATAGCGTACGCTACAACCATTATTTAGCGTGCGCTAATATATCGGTTGCGTACGCTAACAACAATGTATAGCGTGCGCTATGAATAAACCCGGTGCAGTCCAGTAGCCACTGGACTCAACCTGATCCGCCCCTAGCGCTACTCACACACATAGCGTGCGCTACTACGACCGTTAGCGCGCTACTTACCACTCGTAGCGTGCGCTACAATTATTCTCACTGCGGTCGGTACCTTCCGGATGCGGCCCAAGGTAGCCTTAGCGTGCGCTAAAGCTGAGCGGTAGCGTGCGCTACCTATACCCAATTAGCGTACGCTAAAAGGAGTATGTAGCGTGCGCTACTCCTCAAGCACAGCTTGCAACGAAAATGACAATGATGATAAACACGGCACGAAACTCCAATCAGATTAATGATGAATGACGATCGATACTCGATACAATTACTCTGAATGATGAATACCACGACTGAATCTGAGTGACAAATGATCAATAATGAATGAAATTACTGAGTATCAAATACTGAATGATAAATACTGAATGATAATTACTGAATTACAACTGGGTATTACATACACCCCCCCTTAAAAGAGTTTCGTCCCCGAAACTAAGGGTCAAACAACTCGGGATAACTCTCCCGCATACTATCCTCGGTTTCCCAAGTAGCCTCCTCGACTCCGTGTCTAGACCACTGAATTTTAACCAAAGGAATCGTCTTATTCCTCAACTGTTTGATTCGCCGTTCCAAAACTCGTACAGGACGCTCCTCATATGAATGATCGTCGGCGATCTCGATTTCATCGAACTGAGGTATGTGACTCGGGTCGGCAACATACTTCCGCAACTGAGAGACATGAAACACATTATGAATTCGGCTCAACGCCGGAGGTAAAGCCAATCGATAAGCTAACTCGCCCACTCGATCCAAAATCTCAAACGGTCCAATGAATCTCGGACTCAACTTTCCCTCTTCCCAAAACGGAAGATACCACGACTGGGATACCTTGACCAACACATGGTCACCACCTCGAACTCTAATGGTCGACGACGGTTATCTGCATATGATTTCGCCGACTCTGAGCGGTCAAAAAACGACTCCTGATCAAAGCTACCTTCTCACGGGCGGCTATACGCATATCGGGCTCGGTGCCGTTTGATTCCGATAAGTCGTACCAACACAACGGAGATCGACAACGACGACCATACAAGGCCTCGTAAGGTGCCATCTTGATCGAAGCATGCCAACTATTATTATACGTGAACTCGATCAATGGTAGTTGGGCTTCCCAATCGTCTTTCCAATCGAGGACGCATGCCCTCAACATGTCCTCTAATGTCGAATGGTCCTCTCGATTGTCCGTCTGACCGAGGATGAAAAGCGATGCGAGATTAAGCCGAGTTCCCATAGCACGATGAACCGATTTCCAAAATGCGACACAAACCGTCCGTCACGATCGGAAACGATACTTTTAGAGTACCGTGCGGTCGACTATCTCTTTGATGAACAGTTGAGCAAGTCTCTCGGGACCCCACGTCTCCTTGATCTCAAGGAAATGAGCTGATTTGGTTAAGCGGTCCACGATCACCCAGATCGTGTTCATGCCACGACGACTCGTCGGCAAACTCGTGATGAAATCCATAGAAATGTCTTCCCACTTCCATTCGGGAATAGGAAGAGGTTTCAAAGATACCCGCCGGTCGCCGATGTTCAATCTTAACTTGTTGACAGTTAAGCATCTCGAAACAAATTATGCGACTTCTCGCTTCATATTACTCCACCGGTAATTTTGTTTCAAGTCCTTGTACATCTTGCTAGACCCCGGAGGAACGGAATAAGGGGTATCATGAGCTTCTCTCAAAATCGAGTTTTTCAACTCGTCAATTGCCGGTACGCACAACCGATTCTTAAACCTCAAAAGTCCGTCCTCGTGGACCACAAATCCAGGGGCTTTCCCCTGAGCCACATCCTCTCGGATGCGCAACAATGATGCGTCCGAACCCTGATTCTCTCGAATTGCCTCCTCGAGTGATGATGAAATCTCTAACATACAAAGCTGTCCACCGAACTCGCTGAAGCCGGACCTCGATCTCGGGTCTAAGGAATTCCTATTTGAAGCTCCTTCGAATCAAGTTAACGGGCAAGCATCTGCTCCTGAACGGACTTACGACTCAAGGCGTCGGCGACAACGTTCGCCTTGCCCGGGTGGTAGAGGATCTCAATATCATAATCTTTGATTAATTCCAACCACCGTCTCTGACGCATATTTAACTCCTTCTGAGTAAATATATACTTTAAGCTCTTATGATCGGTGAATATCGGCATGTAACGCCATAAAGATAATGACGCCAAATCTTCAAAGCGAACACCACTACGCTAGCTCCGGTCGTGGGTCGGATAATTAATCTCGTAAGGTCTCAATTGCCGTGAAGCATAGGCAATAACCTTCCCGTTCTGCATGAGCACACATCCGAGACCCTGTCCGGACGCATCACTATAGACCACAAATCCTTCCGTCCCCTGCGGTAAGGAAAGTACAGGTGCTGACATTAACCGGCTCTTGAGTTCCTCAAAACTCCGTTGACACGCGTCGGTCCACGTGTATTTCTTATCCTTCCTCAAAAGGTTCGTTAAGGGTTGAGCGATTCTAGAAAATCCCTCTACAAATCGCCGATAATAACCCGCTAATCCGAGGAAACTTCGGATTTCCTTAACGTTCTTCGGAGGTAGCCAATCTCGAATAGCCTCCGTCTTCTGAGGATCGACACGAACTCCGTCTGATGAAATTACATGTCCGAGAAAAGTCACTTGGACATCCGTAACTCACATTTAGAAAACTTCCCATAAAGTTGTTCTCGTCTCAACACGTCGAGCACTTGATGAAGGTGAAACTCGTGCTCCTCCCGGTCACGAGAATAAATCAAAATGTCATCGATGAAGACAACAACAAACCGATCCAAAAAGTCGATGAAGACCCGATTCATTAACTCCATGAATACCGCAGTGCATTAGTCAATCCGACGGCATAACCACAAACTCATAATGACCATAGCGTGTTCAACGCCGTCCTCGCGATATCCGACTCTCGGATCCGCAATCGATGATATCCGGACCTTAAGTCGATCTTGGAGAATCCGAAGCTCCTGAAGTTGATCTAAGAGATCATCAATACGGGGTAAGGGATACTTATTCTTGATCGTCACCCTGTTCAACTCCCGATAATCAATACATAAGCGGAATGAACCATCCTTCTTCTTGACAAATAACATTGGTGCTCCCCACGGGACGCACTCGGTCGAATATAACCCTTCTCGAACAACTCTTCAAGTTGGTTCTTTAATTCCTGCATTTCGGTCGGGGCCATCCGGACGGTGCCTTCGATATCGGGGACGTACCAGTTCCAACTTAATCGTGAATTCCACATCCTCTCGTGGAGGCAAACCGTAGCTCGTGCGGAAAACATCGGCATATTCCCTCACCACCGGAATATCCGTTAACATTCGATGACTTCGGTTTTGGCCATATAGCACCAATAACCGACACATCCCGATTGAGTAACCTTCCGCTTTCATTGAATTAATGACCTTACGAGCAGTAGGGATTACCTCCCTGAAACACACATTCAACTCCATAAATGCGAAATGATAGTGACCATACGCTTACACATTAATGATGGCATCATGACAATCCATCCAATCAATACCCAAGATGACGTCGTCCTCGGCAAATCTACCACGATTAGGTCCGGCCATACACGACCATGGCCCAGAATCGGACAATTACGAATCTCCCGATTACGATAATTCGTCTACCATCGGGTAGGCCAATGACATAAGGCTCACAACTAGTAGCACTACCCGGGCGTAGTCTACTCAAACATGACTCGGAAATGAATGAATGCGATGCACCAAAGATCGAAAAGAGTACACACAAAGTTGAGATAGAATATCGAGTGTACGAGATCATTCGGGCCTCTGGATCATCGGTCTTCTTCATCTCATAAATCCGGGCTTGCTAGTCCCGACCGGACGCTCCGTCTGGCTAAAAGCTCCACCTTTAGTCGCTCCCGTCGTTTTAAACGACGCCGATTGAGTGGCTCGATTCACGAGCAGATCGCTTAGGGGCCCGAGATGACGTCGAGTAGGTTTGGAGTCCCTACGGCAAAACGGGCCTTATGCCCAGCAATTCCACAATTATGACATGTGATAGTCGCCGGACACTTGGTACCGAGGTGACCAAGTTCCCCGATTATAACAGTGATGGCCGAACGGCCGCTCGAGACCGAGATTCCGCGGGTTTAGACGACACCGAAGGTCGCTCGAAAGCAGAGCCCGCACGGGGTTTCTTGAAGGTTGTCGACCGCCTTGATCGATTACGATTCTTCGATTTCTTGCTAGCAGACGAAGGTTGCCGCTTAGCAATCTCTTTAGCAAGAAGCTCGTAGGTGAGAGCTTTCTCAATGAATTCGGCCAACGTGGTGCAATTATGATTAAGTAATCAAGTCTCATACGGGGTTTCACCTCTTGAAATACTTGATCTTATCCGCCTCTCGAATGAATGATAGATGAGGCGAACGGAAGAAGTTCTGAAATTTCTCGGCAATGGCGAGAACATCCTCGTCTCACGAGGGGTCGGGGTGAGCAATTCCGACAGCTTGGCCTCCCTGAGTGGGGCCGGATAGTACCTCTCCATCATGAGAGTCTTGAACTGATCCCAAGTACAAGATCCTTCGGTGGGCTTCAACGACAACCACCAAGAATGTGCGCTCTTACCAAGGTAGTAAGCCGCAACAGAAACTTTGTGTCCCTCGGGACACTCTACCATAGCAACAAACTTCTCGAAATGCTCGAGCCAATGAATGATATCTGCCCGGCTCGGGCAGGCCCTCAAAAGTAGGTGGCCTCTGCGAGAGATATCGCCGATGATGTTACTCACATTCCTCTCTTGCCTCGAGGTGGCGGCGGAGCCTGCGGATTCGATTGACGGAGTTATGCATCGTCTCCATCAACCGAGCCATCCGAGTCATTTGGGCCATCATGCCCCGCATAAATCCGAGTGGATCAACCCCGGACACCCTCGACCGAGCCGTGTCCCGGTACGACTCCCGATAATGAATGATCGCGTCAGTGAATGAGTGGCGGCGTCATTGCTGCCAGATTAGCATTATTCCCGGCATTTGCACGGGTATTCGCACGAGTTCTCGGGATTCGGCCCGCTCCACGGCCTCGTCCTCCACGTCCTCTGCCACCCTTTCCATCAAGTGGAAAGTCATATGATGATTATACATCTCGCATGAGTATCACATTATGATTATATTATGAAATGATGAAAATGAGCATACGCGCTCAAATACAACGATTACATGAATGATTGATTGACGTGACATGATTATCGATGAAGTTCTTGAAATGATTATCTTGGATGAGTTAACAAGATTAATGATCCGATCTTCCGATCAACAATCGAACAATGAAATGAATTGGTGATTAATGAGTTAACTCGACCGTCCGGTCAAAATGACAATGATGATTGAGGATTGTTAATCGATGAATTATGAATGAATGATTAATGCCAAATTATACCATGGCATTAGAAATCTTACGATTCTTGGTCCGATTGGCTCGGCATTTGCACAGTCACACGTGACGCGAAAGTCCAATGATACTAGTCCGATGACGATGATTTCAAATGAGACATGACTTGGAGGGTAGTATTCAAAACCACGCTCCGATACCAACTCTGTAACACCCCAAACTAGGCGGATATTACGGTCTGTGGACCCCACTGGGACCCACCGGGCGAATGAAAATGAATGAATTACACAGTAAATGTAGTATCGAACCACATTACAACATCAATTACTCCGATGAGGAGTTTTATACAACACACCCGTGATAAAATAGAATACATGTGTATCTTATGTGACGATAAAATACACAACACTGAATGAAATGAGCATTCAAACGGAATGTCTGCAGTTAATAAATAAAAGAAACACAAATGATGAATAAATGATCGAGCGATCGGCCCCCTACTAGTATCAGGACTCGTCGCCGCCAACATGCTCTTCCGTGCCTTTGCCTTGCCGTGACACGAAAACAAAATCCCCAACGGGGTCGATTACACGTAACAACAATCCTCAAGAGTTGAAATTACACAATCATGAATTAATCAAGTGATGAAATATTCTTAATTATGAATTACGTCAAGAGGAGCATCATAGTACGCCCGTAATGTCCTGTGCAAGTGTACAAGACGAATGTCCGACACACCCGTCCTTGTACCTAATTAGTCTCACGGAGGTAAGCGTTACCGTGTGCACGGTCCGATGTATCGGTAAACCCAACACATGACCATCATGTGCCCGACTAAAAATTCCACACACCACACCCGGCCACGCAATATGAACCCTAAGGTCACATGAGCGAGAATGACCATGATGAACACCAATGAATAATAATTAGACAAGGCCAAGATGACTCACCGAAATGAAAGTAATAGTGACGTGATTGACAAACCAATGAAAAGATTTGGAACCGTCGTTCCTCGTGAATGAAATGATTATTCGACACTTACAAGTCTCAAAATGATTAATATTATGATGAATGAATTATGATTATGAGCAATCAACAACAAAAGGAATGAGTATCCTTTTAACCGAGTAAGATTTAACTTACACAATACCGATGAAGAATGTCCGTCCACGAACAACGTCCTAACCAAGATACCGATCGCTCGAACAACCTTGAATAACAATAATTACCAACAATCGTTCAATACACGTATCAAACAACAAAACACGACTAACCCAAGGGTCGGAACAACGATAAACAAACTCATAGGCATTCCAACGAATACATAACCGACCGCACAACTTCGGAAATATCCAATCCCGAATATGTCGAAACCCACACCAAAATGAGTATTTCGAATTAACAAAACACTTCAATGATATCAAAAATCCATTAGGAATCCATAATTCATGATTATAACGACCTCAATCGGAAAATCCCCAATTAACCGAAGTCAACCCCAAGGGTTCTTGAAAACAATTCCGAAAATAACCATTAAATCCGTAGGAATATATTTATCCAAGTAGATAATCCATAACTTAACATATCCCAATGATAATCCAAGCTTACACGAAGAAATCGGAAGGAAAACCCAAAAATCCGAAATTCTAGATCCAAGAGGTTAATACCTTTGATTCGATGTGATGAAGAAGATGAGATGATGATCAATCCGAAAGATGAGCTTGAAGATGATGATTGATGTTTACACCTCGAAGAACCCTCTCCGAATCGCTCGAAATCGCCCAAAAATACCGAAGGAGTGAAATGAGATGAACAAATGAAGAAGTCTGACTAACTGTCCAATTTATACTCAGTCCAGGTTAGCGTGCGCTAGCCCTTGTGCATAGCGTGCGCTAACGAGTACTTTGGGTAGTCCAGTACCCACTGTCCGAACACGGTAGCGCGCGCTACGTACCTCTTTGTAGCGTGTGCTACGGCCATACTACTAGCGTGCGCTAATATCCATTGTTAGCGTGCGCTAGCTAAATATTTGACGCCCAGAACTGGAGTCCAGAAAAGCATCTGCCCTCTGATCTAACCTCGATAGCGTACGCTACAACCATTATTTAGCGTGCGCTAATATATCGGTTGCGTACGCTAACAACAATGCATAGCGTGCGCTATGAATAAACCCGGTGCAGTCCAATAGCCACTGGACTCAACCTGATCCGCCCCTAGCGCGCGCTACTCCACACACATAGCGTGCGCTACTACGACCCGTTAGCGCGCGCTACTTACCACTCGTAGCGTGCGCTACAATTATTCTCACCTGCAGTCCAGTACCTTCTGGACTGCAGCCAAGGTAGCCTTAGCGTGCGCTAAAGCTGAGCGGTAGCGTGCGCTACCTATACCCAATTAGCGTACGCTAAAAGGAGTATGTAGCGTGCGCTACTCCTCAAGCACAGCTTGCAACGAAAATGACAATGATGATAAACACGGCACGAAACTCCAATCAGATTAATGATGAATGACGATCGATACTCGATACAATTACTCTGAATGATGAATACCACGACTGAATCTGAGTGACAAATGATCAATAATGAATGAAATTACTGAGTATCAAATACTGAATGATAAATACTGAATGATAATTACTGAATTACAACTGGGTATTACAGTGAGCCCCTCCGTGGGACCCACAAGGCTAGTCATACGCGGAACTATAAAACTTGACCGAGAAGGTCCAAATACAACGAAATGAAGGACAATACAAAGGGTATTCAACCATATCCAATGTATCCAAATACATCCCAACACAAAATCAATACCTCGGCAACACAGGCCGGAACATCGAGGAAACTGAAAAACAATACTCGAGTATTCAATAACCATTCCAGTACAACAACACTGAATGGAGGAACACATAACATAACCGGAGATAAGACACAGTATCACGCTTGCCCATCATCTTCATGACAACCCGATACCTGCCTGTCCGCTCTCCTGGAACCTGAAATACATAAAAAGTATTTCCCCCATAAAGGGGTTAGCCGTCGAATAGCTAGTGCAAGTATATCGAATATGAAATACAATACTCCTCGACAATAAGGTAAAGGTAACCGTCAATTCATCAATTCAAGACTAGTATTCCGGAATAACTAAATCTCATAGCATCACATCAATACATACATGATCAACCGTGGAACCGCACCAGAGGCTGCGGAACCCTCAGAGGACTCGTCGGTCCATCCCAGAGTGGTTAACTCATATTATCCGTGACCAGAGGATACGAAACCCTCAGAGGACCCGTCGGCCCATCCTAGAGTGGATATAAATAAACATGACATTCATATATCTTACTTTCAAAGTCGAGAACGTACAATCATAAATATATACTTGCCTTTGAGACATCGAGAAATCGAACGGAAAAGAGTATGAGTTCGGTAGGTCTAAGAACGCACTTACGGTACCTAAACTATTTGTAAGGGATATGATAATCAATAATCCATACTCATAATTCACGAAGAAACTCCCGAAACCCGTCTACAATTCACGAAAATACAAGGATAAACAACTAGAGGTTGGAAAATCACCCAAACCCTCACAAGTCCGAACACGGCACAAACCAATCCGTAAAATCGTAGGAAAAGCATGCATACGGGGTAGATATATCATAATCTCAAGATTCTCAAGCTTCAAACCGGATAAATCGAACGAATCTAAGAAAAACCCCAAAATTCCCAAAAATAGAGTTCTAAGGATTTTTACCTTGATTTGGACGATAGAATGGATTAGATATTGTTAAATCCTCGTTCTCCAACCAAAGATGTTGATATCTGAAGAAGGATCGTCTTCGAACTCTCCAAATCGCCGAAATCCGCTGCTCTCGATCGGAAAAGTGAGAAAAATGACGAAATGGAAGTCAACTGTCCAATATATACTTGCCCAGTCTTGCGCACGCTACGCTTCTACTATTAGCGTGCGCTAGCGGGGTCACCGGGTAGTCCAGTGGCTTCTGTTGGACCCGTTAGCGCGCACTAATCGCCTTCCTTTAGCGTGCGCTAGTCCAAAATGGTGTCCAGTAATCGGAGTCCAGAACCTACTGTCCTCTGCCCTGCTCAAGTCTTAGCATGCGCTCCCGCGATAGCTTAGCGTGCGCTACGTAGCCCTTATAGCGTGCACTAGCCGAAGCCTAGCGTACGTTACCCGATAGTCCATACAGCATGACAACCTCACTGCTTCTGCCGACCAGCCCGTTAGCGTGCGCTGCGGACGGATGTTAGCGCGCTACTGACCGTGAATAGCGTGCGCTAACGAACTCCTAGCGCGCGTTAACTGCTAGTCCAGAAAGCAGGATAAGTTACTGGTTCTGATCTGACTGGTCCCTTAGCGCGCGCTACGACTCAAAGCTAGCGTGCGCTACTCAAGGAGAATTAGCGTGCGTTAGCCTAGGCCTAGCATGCGTTATTTCTCTGACCCAGAACACTTCCGCAAGGTCTAAACAACACAATCGTGATCCAAACAAGGTACGAAACTCTATAACAATATCGACAACATCACAAAGAGTTTACAGAGCGACAAAATAGGAGGAACGACAAGGTCAAACAGTCAATAAAAAGTACGGGTATTACATTCTCCCCCTCTAAAAGAAGTTTCGTCCCGAAGCCCAAGAAATAAAAAGTTCGGGGTACTCCGACCGCATCTTCTGTTCCGTTTCCCAAGTCGCCTCCTCGACTCCATGTCTCGACCATTGCACTTTAACCAGTGGAATGGTCTTATGCCGAAGTTGTTTCTCACGACGCTCAAGGATCTTCACGGGTCTCTCCGGAAAGGTAACATCCTCGGCTACGTCAATCTCACTATAGTCGATAACATGGCTCGGATCCGGCACGTACTTTCTCAACTGAGACACATGAAAGACACTATGGACGCGACTCAAAGTTGGAGGCAACTCCAAGCGATAAGCTAAATCTCCAACCCTATCCAAAATCTCGAAAGGCCCGATATACCTCGGACTAAGTTTCCCCTTTATCCCGAAGCGGAAAACCCCTCTGGTCGGCGACACCTTGAGTAAGACATGATCCCCCACTTCGAACTCTAAGGGTCGACGACGAGTATCAGCATAAGATTTCTCACGGCTCTGGGCAGTCAGCAACCGGTCCCGGATGATAGAAATATTTTCCTTAGTCTCCATCAACATGTCCGGCTCCGTTCCGATTAGCTCCGAAGCTTCGTCCCAACATAATGGCGACCTATATCGCCTACCATAAAGTGCCTCGAATCGTGCCATTTTGATAGACGCATGCCAACTATTATTGTAGGCAAACTCGATCAACGGCAAGTGAAGCTCCCAATCATTACTCCAATCTAGGGCACAAGTGTAATACCCGGTTGTAATTCATTCATTTTCATTCAGTAATTATCAGTCTGTAATTGTCACTCAGTAATTCTCACTCATTAATAATCACTCATCATTTATGAATCACTCATTTGAGTTCAATGTTGGCATGTTGTAATCGTATATCAGTTACCGATCGTCATTTTATCTCCGTTTTTAGATCGAGACGGGAGTATTATCATTTTCATTGTGATTGATAGCCTTGTACTGGGAGTATCATCTTTGGCTCGTGTTAGACTTGTTCACTTCCACATTCGTATGGTATGTTGGATCATTCATCAGTCGTAACGAGGAATCGGAGTTATCGGATTAATCCACCCTGGCCAGCATTGAGTTACGGCCGTAAGGTTCTGGGATACGGCCGTAAGTTCAGCGGGTACGGTCGTAAAATTTGCGATTCTGGTAAGTAAGTGGTCCAAGAGTCGCCTGCATTTTGGCTGAAGGTGAGTTACGGCCGTAAGGTGGGTTAGATACGGTCGTAAGTAGTGTTCGTAAATTTCGGGTGTTGTCGACCAAGGGTGACTTACGGCCGTAAGGGTTGCGGCATACGGCCATAAGTCGAGGCAGGTACGGCCGTAAGGCTTGGCCTGATACGGCCGTATGCTGCAGGCAGGATGTCTGGCCATTTTTGACGAAGGCGGGTTACGCCCGTAAGGTTGGACGGATACGGCCGTATCATCCGAGTTACGGCCGTAAGGTGTGCGGTACGGCCGTAAGGATGTCGACGGGTGTTTTTGACGAAGGCGGGCTACGCCCGTAACTCAGGAGCGGTTACGGCCGTAAGTCTGTCGGCAGGCTTTCGGACGAAGCCGAGTTACGGCCGTACGAGTTGGCCGGTTACGGCCGTAAGGCCGTTGACTTGGAAAGTTACGGCCGTAAGAGGGCCGAGTTACGGCCGTAACTTCCGGCAGTATTTAAGGACTTGGCCGGGTTATTTTTCCTCACTTCTTCATTTTTCCATCTTCATCCGAGAGAGAGAGTTGAGGGAGAGATTTTGCAATCATCAATCACTTGAGTGTGTAATTTTCATCATCTTCATTCATTTGGGAAGCTTGGTTACTCGTTTAAACTCGTGTTCTTCGGATCGAAGTGATTGGATCTTCAAGAGGTAATTTCTTCAACACCTTGGATTTCGATTCTATGTTGAGATATGATGTTTTGGACATTATAATCATGTATATGAAGGGATATGTATATGATTATGAGTTTGTATAAGGATTCATTGGATTATTGAAGGATTATTCAAGAACACTTTGATTATCGAGTTGAAATTGGGGGTTTTCGATTAATTGTCGTTATAATCACGTTTTCGGATATTCATTTTGGATTATTGATCATTCGGAAGATGTTTGTTGGTTTGAAACACTTCTTGGGGGAATTGATAGTGGCTTATTGAGATTTGATTGTAAACAACCGGAGTTTGGCCACAACGTATTCGATATAATGCCCCAATGAACATAGTTTAATCGTATCGACGTTTTTGTTGGAACATTTTGTTCCATATATAAATTAAAAGTGTTTTGATGATTAAAGTTGCTAAACAAAACAAAACAACAAAGAGGCGAAGCAAAGCATCGAAGGAATCAAAGTGCAAAAAGCTGGAAAAACACAAAGCTAACGTACGTAACAAGGGTATGTTAACGTACGTAATATGGGCACGCTAACGTACGTAATGAAGGTTGTATAACGTACGTAAAGGAGTTCAAACAAGTGAACGTTGGAGGAGTCAAAGTCATCAAAGCATACAACGGATATATGACGTCAGCAGTGACGTAATGTTAACGTACGTAACGATGTCATTACTAACGTACGTAACCAAAGAAACGAAAACTCACTGGACTGAAACTGGACTAGGCTAACGTACGTAACCTGGGGAGGTTAACGTACGTAATGAAGCTTACGTACGTAATATGAATGAGATAGCGTACGTAATGCAGTGTGCAGCAGCTAACGGCTAGTTTGAAGATGGAGCCTATAAATACCATCCCTATGGTATTGTTTGAGGACAACAACCTTGAGCAAATAGTCCATACTTGTGATATTATTACACACATTCTTGTTGTTGATATTGAGCTTAATTGTAAGTGTTTGAGTGAGAATTCACGAAAACATACACGAGTGGTAAAAGAAAAGATACGATTGGATTCGGTGTCATTAGGATCAAGGATCCGGCATTATTAGAATCGCAATCGATATCTAAGTGAGGTTTATCTAGTACCCATAGAAAGCTAGAGCGGTTGATTCCTTGTCCGATAGAAAAGGAAAACGATTTAACTTGGACCGACGCAAAGACAAGTACGAGTGGTTTATCACGGACCAATAGAAGACGTGATTGTAACGGTTATACCTCGACCGATAGAAGAGAGGCGTAGAGGTTTTTATCTTGATCCTATAGAAAAAGATACCTAGAGAGGACGTAGGCTCTTTTATAGCCGAACCTCTATAAATCCTCGTGTCCTTTATTTTCCGCACTTATATTTACGCTTCCGCAAACGGCGCAAATATCCGATCCTTGTGTCCTTTATTTTCCGCACTTATATTTACGCTTCCGCAAACGGCGCAAATATCCGATCCTGTACCCAACAGTTTTGAGTTCGTTATATTCGTGTTTGATTCGTATATTGAACGAGTTGTTGGATATTGTATAATTCAAGGTTGTTCGAGCGACCGATATCTCAATTAGGACGTTGTTCGTGGAAGGATAATTGTCACCGGTATTGTGTAAGTTGATTCTTACTCAGTTATAAGGATATTCATTTCCTTTTGTTGTTGTTCATTCATAATCGTAACTCATTCATCATTGTGTTAACCGTATTAAAACTTGACATTGTCAATTAATCACTTCAGTCACAAAGAACGACGGTTCCAATCATTTTGTTGAGCTATCATTCATTTCACTATCATTTTATCTCGGTGAGTCATTATTCGTTTCCGATGTCACTTTTGTTATATCGTGGCATTCCGGGTCATACTGGCGTGCCGGTTGGTATGTGTAGGATTTTCATGTCGGGCACATTTATGTCATGTGTTGGTTGTTGGCCTCACATTGGACTGTGCACACGAGTCGATTGCTTCGTGAGACTGATTAGGTACAAGACCACGCGGGTATTCGATCGATACTCGTTGGTGGCTTGTGCACGGACACATTTCCATCCCGGGCGTAGTGTGGCGCCACCCTTTGAGCCGTACTGTTAGTTGATTCATACAGCATGTTTGATTGCGTATGTTTTCAACAAGATTGGGTTATAATCTAACCGCTTCATTTTAATCGAACTTGTGGTTTATACTACATATTTATATGATTGTGTTTATTCAACTCTGGAGTATTGTTGTTCTGTATAACTGACCCCGTTTGGGGATATTTGTTTCTCAGGTCATGGAAAGGCAAAGGCACAGGGAGAGCACGTTGACGGCGAGGAGTCCCAATGATACTAGAAAGGGGCCCCAGTCTATTCAGTCATTTATTCAGTCATTTATGTTTCCTTTATTTATTCCGTTGCAGACATTTCGTTTGAATACTCATTTCATTCAGTGTTGTGTATTTTATCGTCACATAAAATACACATGTATTCTATTTTATCCTGGGTGTGTGGTATGAAACTCCTAATAGGACTAATTGATGTTGTAATGTGGTTCGGTACTACATTTACCCTGCGTAATTCATCCGTTTTCATTCGCCTGGTGGGTCCCAGTCGGGGGTCCACGGCACTGTAATATCCGCCTAGTTTGGGGTGTTACAGAGTTGGTATCGGAGCGTGGTTTTGAATACTACCTTCCGAGTCATGTCTCATTTGAAATCATCGTCATCGGGCTAGTATCATTGGACTTTCGCGTCACGTGTGACCTGTGCAGATGTCGAGCCAATCAGACCGAAAGAACTGTAAGACCTCTAACACCATGGTATAATTTCTGGCAA